>OY997592.1:47063743-48325956 GCA_963921825.1 Erodium maritimum
TATCCTTTCCCTCCTTTAAGCCCTATCTCCCGTGATTACTTTTCACTGATCCTAGATCCGGTTAGGATTTAGGACAACATCGATTTCTTGGTGCTGGCCAGCGATGTTTGCAGATCCTCGGGTCTTTGGTGATAGCCTGGGTCATGGTATTTGGGGTTTTGCTTTGTCTGGTACAGTTATTGGTACTGGATAACGGTTGATTGTGGTGCAGGCCACCAACTGATTGTCTTCTTCTCTTTGAAGGGGACAATAGCTTGGAGGAGTTAGGTTCAGTAGGGGTTAGGGGAGTGTATTGGTGGTGCTGTTCTCTTTGGGCGGCTTTGGGTTTGGTCGACATTGGTTCGGAGCTTGATTCTTTTCCTCACTGCACTTCAAGGTCGTCAAATCCGAGTTACTAGACTCAGTGTTATTTGTACTTCATTTCTGTATTTCTAGTTCTTAGACTCTTGTTTAGTCCGATTTGGTCCGGTTTATTTGGCTTTATTGCCAGTTATTGTTGGGTTGCCCTTTGTAGGGAGTTGGTTTTGTTTGCTTAAAATATGTAAATCTAGGTTCTGAGACCTTGTGTTTGTTTAACTCACTGTTGGGTTTGTTATGAAGTCGTGTACATCGGTGCTCTTATTGTATTGTGGAGCTTTGCTCTATGTCTTCTCCTTTAACTTAGAGGAGAAGGTTTTATAAAAAACAAAATTTGGTGATAAAGAAAAACAAACAAAAGTCGATGATATATGATAAATATTGTGTTTAAACAGAACAAGTCCAACGAATAAACGAGCCAAGCCCAAAAAATTGTTTTTATGGGTAGGCCCACACACGTCTACGGGGCCTGGAGCTAAAAAGAACCGGTTCAGTGGGAAACCGGGTTCAGATAGACCGGTAGCTAATCAGCACCGTGTTCCACGAGCAATTTAATCATAATCATTGCCCGTTTCCATTACCATCACTTTTCCAAATCTCTTTCCTTCTTCTGATGAATGCAACAACTCACTACACAAAACTTCCATTGAAGGCTTTTCTCTTCTAGTCCGCCATTACTCACTCTCCTCCTCATCTCTCTCAAAAACCCATCACCCAACTACTGCTTATCTGTTTCCATTTTAGCTTTCTCTGTCATTTCAAGCACCTAGAACCAGCAGCTTTCTCTTCTCAGTCAACTCAATCCACTCCATCTCTCTGCTTCTGTGGTGCTCTAACAAGGTAATGTGACTGGTCGAGATTCATTATGATTTTTCATCGTCGCCTTCATTGTCTCCTCCGCTCTCACAACAGGGTATCGCTTCCGACCATTTGAAATAATGCTGACGTGCATCAAGCAACTCGGCCAAGACCCATTGAGTCACCCCGATGACTCGGCCCCCGCCACCTCCAAGCAGATCAAATCGTTAACCTCTCAGGTTGGTTCCCGTTTTCAATTTCTAAACCCTAACCTCACTCCCGCTCCCATTATCTGCGACTGACCATTCCAAATTAAGCTCAAGGACATGGCGCTGAAGGCGTCGGGGGCGTACCGGAACTGCAACCTTTGCACGGAGCCACCGGCGCAGGGCCGGTTCAAAAACGCGTCCGAGTCAGACACCGACTCCGATCGGTTCCGGTGGTCGTACCGCCGGACGGGGAGCTCGACGCCCAGGACGACGTGGGGGAAGGAGATGGAGGCGAGGCTGAAGGGAATTTCGAGCGGCGAGGCGACGCCGGTCTCGGCGAGTGGTCGACGAGTCGAGCCGGTCGTGTTCGTGCAGGAGAACGAGCCCAAGGAGTGGGTCGCTCAGGTCGAGCCAGGAGTCCTCATCACGTTTGTCTCGCTACCTCGCGGCGGAAATGATCTCAAACGAATACGGTTCAGGTACGCTCTCGCCGTTCATCCGTCGATTACAGATTTTGCACGGCTCTGATTCGTTTTCTTAGCTGCTCTGATCATTCATGCATTCACTCTGATTGGATCATTTATGGTTTCATTATTCAATGCAATTGCAGTAACTGTTCGAGTTTAATGTGTTTGTATTTTAATGGTATATAAAAATATGAATCTACAGTATATAATAATTCTGAAAAAAATATTAGTTTTTGTGGGTATTTTCTTATATCTTACGAGAAATTAAATAATATTCTAGCCTACTCCTTTGATTTTAAAACAAGTTATGAACTGATTCAAGTATTGTTTTTTTTTTTCAATTTATAAAAAAATGACTTAAATTTAACAAGTATTGGTTAGAGTAGTTAGAAAATTTTAAATGAACTGGATTAAATCATTGAGATAATTGATCTCTTTATATTTATAGAATAATTCAAGTAAACAAGGATTATGTCTAGTCTAGTTGATTAGAAATGTCATCTAGAAAATACTTCCTTCCCTTTGTGTAAAAAGAGTGTGTTTCCACATATATATTTGCATACTTGTCCTGTGGGGTCGATCAAATCTCCTGATATTGAACTGAGTTTAATACCCATGAAAGTAAAAGATGGAAATTTGAGTTGGGTCAGCTTGTCAGCCACTGAACTAGGAAATTTGCTTAATATTCAATTCTAATGGAGTGATGTGAGCATCCAAACAGAGTTTCTTGGTAGAAAGAATATCTGGGTGGGTGTATGAAGGGCCCTACTCATGCAGAAAACCAGTGAAAATATTCACGCCCTCGTGAGAATGAGGTAAAGAAATGGGAAAGAAAGTCCAAATGGTGTATAAGTAATTGTGCTTGTTGTTGGTGATACTGATGGTGGGGGTAGTTTCTCTAATCTTTTAATCATGCTGAAGGGAAACTTTTCACTGAGCCTTGTCGTTGTTGTGTCGGGTGAAGCCTCAAGTCTTCGCTTTCTTTTCCAAAATTTCTTCACGCCTGCCTGATTCTCCATGACTTTGTCATCTCCATTTCCTTATATTCAAGCATTACTAGTATTATTATCTTTTTGATGCACACACATACACATCCACATCAATATCATATTCATTTGTCAATCCAAAACTATGTAGAAGACAAAATGTGACATGCAATGTTGGCAGCAACTGAGGACATTGTTATGCAGACGAACCTACCTTCCTGCCATTGTCTTGTCTGTGATTTTGTTTTTGTTTTTCTTGGGGGACAACAGTAGAAAGATGGCATGGCATTTATAGCCGGCCCTTTGAGCATTCATGCATGTTCAATCAATCTCATCTGGTTTCCTGGGTAAATTTGTTTTCCTCATCAGTGGCAACAGTGTTCTTCTAGTTGGCTCTATTCAAGAAATAATGCATACATAGGTTTTCCAAATGATTTGGTTTATTCATTATTGCCAGCTACTATTGGGTGAAAATTAGAAAGGAGAACAAAGAAGGAAGAAGGTCAAGTTTTTTTTTGGAACCCCACTTACTTTTAATTGTTCAGACGACACCCATTAATGTAATATGAACATGGCCACTTAACAAAATAGTTTATTCATTCCTATGCACCAAAAGGCAGTTGTTGCTTTATATTATTTTTAGGATGCCCCTCTTGTCAAAAGTTTCTAATCCCATGCCCAAGTTAGGTAATTAACAGGGTTAAACTACAGTTTCAAAAACAATTATCTAATAATATGGTTTTTGCAAGATTTGAAGAGGCAAGTAGACTGTAGATTGTAGACTATACATTAATTTCTTTTATCACTCACTAAGAACTGTGATATATTCATCCATTTACTGCTTGCTTTGTCTCTGTTGGGAATGGTAATTGCCATTGGCTTGCTAGACCCCACTTCTCGTGTATGAAACAAGTTTTATGAATATCAGGAATTCTCAACTCCGGTTTGTTTTTGTATGATTAGTCGGGAAATGTTTAACAAATGGCAAGCTCAAAGGTGGTGGGCAGAGAACTACGACAAGGTCATGGAACTTTACAACGTCCAGAGATTTAACCGCCATGCTTTCCCACTTCCAACTCCACCAAGATCTGAAGATGAGGTGAGCCCTCCTGTAACCAGCAGTAGAACAAACTTAGCACTTAATTGTTTCCAATATAGCAGCACAACTGATGAATATCAGAACAGGCTTATTTTTGTTATTTTAGTGATGTCGGTCACTCACTGTTTCCCTATAACAGAGCTCAAAGATAGAATCTGAAGAAGCCAGCCCTGTAACACCACCACTGACTAAAGAACACTTACCTCGTAATTTATACCGTCCAACAGGGATGGGAATAGGCTACTCATCCTCAGACTCATTTGATCATCACTCAATGCAGTCTCATCATTACTGTGACTCAGTTGGTTTTGCTTCAACCCCAAAACTCTCGAGCATTAGTGGGACTAAGACCGAGACATCATCTATGGATGCTTCCATAAGAAGTAGTTCATCAAGGGATGCAGACCGCTCAGGAGAGCTGTCCATCAGCAATGCCAGTGACCTTGAGGCTGAGTGGGTTGAACAGGATGAACCAGGGGTGTACATCACTATCCGAGTGTTGCCAGGTGGTAAAAGGGAGCTCAGACGAGTTAGGTTCAGGTGTGCTTTCTATCTTAATTATCTACTGAGACCAAGAATCTTCCATTATGTGTGAAATTTGGAATATTTTAATGACAGCTTGATAATAAAAAGCTTCAGTTGGGTTTGTACATACTAACCAATATGTATGTGGCGGCCCCTCCACAAAACTTAGGTTACCTCATTCTGGACTCCCTTAAACTATAAGCAAGCTCAACTATTATGGTCTCAAGACAACTTTGACTAGTTACCCTTATATGTTGAGGATATGAAGACTCCTAGACCTAGGCATCTTATCCCTGCCTGCATGATATCACCGAGGTCCAACTTTCTTTATCGGCTATTGTAGTTATGACTTATGAGGAACAAAATGATTGCAGTTATAAATTTCTTTACCAAAAGCATTATTACTGCCCACTAGTTCTTCTCTTCTTGTGTAGTTATGTATGTTTTGAATAAACTTTCTGAGCGTGCAAATGTGGCTTGGCATCATTGTTGTGTTTATGTGTTGGTGCAGCCGAGAAAAATTCGGGGAGATGCATGCTAGAGTGTGGTGGGAAGAAAATCGTGGCAGGATACATGAGCAGTACTTATGATCGAGCAGAGTGAGTGGACGGCGCCATACTTGGTCTTTGTTTTGACACTGCTTCTCATCTTCTTGCTTCTGCCATACTACAACTGCAAGCAAGTTTCAGGGCATTTTCATGAAACAAAGGTCATGAATTTAGTTGGGAAACTTGTAAAACTATGCTTCATAATGACATGAATTTGTAATCTATGTTAGTATAGTTTAAAATTAGAAAACTATATTTTTTAATTTTTTTAGGACAAGAATACCCTCCTTATAAGTTAAACAAAAATAATTCATATTTAATAATTTATTCAAATCCATTTCAAAATAAAATTCAGTTTTTATATAATAATATTTTATTCAATCTTATAAATTATTAAGGTCATATTTTATTTTATTTTTCCCTTAAAGATCATATAATTTTGATAAATTTATAAAAGTATAATGCAAGTTTTTAATGATAATTTTTCAAATATATATTAAATTTTATAAAAATAATTCAATTTTATTAAATATTAAATTCAAATATTAATTTATATATATATATTCATATTTTATATAAAAATTATTTTATTAAATACTAAAATCAGATTTGATTTAAAAATTATCAGATTACTTTCATAAATAATTCTAAAACGATAATTCAATTTATAATATATTTTATTAACTTTAAATATTAGATTTTAATTTATTTTTTACTTTAAATTTTAAATAATAAAATATAAATTTATTAACTATTAAAATTGGATAAAACATTTTTGTACAAAATCGAAATTATTTTTCAAAAGATATCATTATAAATTTGAATTATCTTTTAAAACATATTTTTTCAAAATAATCCGATTTTTAAAGAAACCTCAAATAAAATATGAATTTAGTAATTAAAATATATAAAAAATATTTTTTGAAAAATTACCATTGAAAATTTGTGTTTTATTTTTTTTAAAAATAGTTATCAAAATAATCTGATTTTTAAGAAAAAATTAATATAATTTTAATAATTTATAGGATTGAATAATATATTTTTATATAAAAACTGAATATTTATTTGAATATCGAATTTAAAAAATTAATTAAATATGATTATTTTTGCTTAAATTAGAATGAATGTATTTTTGTCTTAAAAGAACTAGAAACATATTTTTCAATTTTAAACGATACTAGTCTAGATTACAAATTTATACCATTATAAGACATAGTTTACAAGTTTCCTATTTAGTTTTCAATCAACAAGGAATCAAATGGCCAACTCGCGATTTGATTGAGTGCGAGGATCGCGCATCTATGCTGCAGAAGTTCCCTCTTGTGAGGATCGCACGGGCTTGAATCAATTGGGTGTTGGGTCAGTAATTCAAGCCCACAAAGGCCCTTTGGAGTATTCTGTTGCTGGGTCACATGTCATTAGGCCTGCGTCAAGCCACGTGCAAACTGGGCCCTCTCATGCAACTTTTGTCCGCCCTCTTGCATCGTGTTTCGATTTGGTGATGAATTTTCCCCCCAAATCGGACTCTCGGGTTTTAGCGTCTTTCTCCCATAACCCGTTGTCAAGTTTCGATCAATACTTTCCAGTTTGGTCGCCAGAAACAATACAGAAGGTTAAAGGGAAAAGAAAAAAGAAACTCCATCAGCCTTTCCGAGTGACGACTCATTCACTTTGTATGAGTGAAACCCAGAAGCTCGAGGCTCAGCGTAAAAATGAAGCTTGGAGACATTTTGTCGCTACAGGGACTATGCTGCAGATAGAGTTTAAGGACGATGTTCCTCCTTCTATCGACTAGTATTTCTTTGTATTTTGGCTTTTGTTCCCTTTCTTCGTTTTTTTTCTCTTAGCAAGATTCTCTCACCGTTTTGTGGTGGAGTCTCTTTTGAAGGTTATTTGGGATAGCTTTATGCGGTCCCCTCTTTTTTTCCCGTCTTGGGGTAAAAAGTTTAATAAAACAAAAACATCATCTATAAAAAAAAAGGGTTGTATTTAGATTTTGGGCTTAAAATCAATGAAGGAATTTGTTGTCTTTTGCTTCTGCCAGTGGTCGAAAATCTTCCATTGTGGTAAACGTCAACTAATGCTAAGAGTAACAGCGTTAAGACTATTAGCTTGTCAATACAGTACTCGACTCTTACGTTTTATATTCGTACTTAATTTTTTTATTCGTATGAAGTAGAAAATACCAAGATTTTCTAGGCGACTAATTTTGTTAAAGTTGGCATACCAGTGTTAATTTCTCACGATATGGCTCCAGTTGCGCCAATATTATGGCCCATTCATCATTTGCCTCCAATTGCTCATACCTTGTCCAATGATCTTGTTAGACCTGAACATCATATTTGGTTTTAACGAACGCTACTTCAGTTTCGGTCTTCAATAGTCTGGATTGACCTAGCAATATGATATTCTCCACCTCTATCAAAGCTTTGACTTATTCTTAATATCTAAACTTCAATACCACACACACATTTTGACTGATCTCACACGATTATCCGTGAAGGTTTTCGGGTAAGAGGTGCTCTGGCTTCATTCAGGTACAATGCTTCCGCCTCCGTTAGAAGCTCATCAAAGGCTCTCCGTGCAGTGCATTTTCTTGCAACATTTTGTTTTTGTCGACTTCAGGCGCTGATGGGCGGAGAAGATTAAGAGTCAAAACCTCTTTATTGTACATCAGTAAGCGAGTAATGTATATGATGGTAGAAAAGTAAAGACCACTAAAGATTTTCTACATGAGGAAACAGAAAGAGGCATCTTTTGCTTCTTTCTGTTCTATTTTGATATCAAGTTATGCTTTCTATTGCAAAATAGTTTGACGGTCATCTGCTCAGGAGGCAGTCAATGGAGTCACTGTTAAGAAAAGAATGTTTGATTCTTCGTCTAAGAAGGGTTGTGTTCAAAGGAAGGTTGGTGTGGTTGGAGGTTTTAGTACAACCACTCAGGAGGTTATATCTGGATCAAAAGGTTAGGGACACACAAAACTATGCTTGTACTCACCAATCAAAGGAATAAGCTATCTTGGAACATAGAGATGTAAACACAAACAGAAACTTTATTGATTATCTTATAATACAAGAGACTATTCTGAGACTCTAGCTTCTCTCTCGGGTAGGCAAGGCTTGAGGCTGGCAAATAACAAGACCTCTATTTATAATATCAAGCCTTAACCCTTACTGTTCATATGTGACCCCTATTATTCACATATTACCCTTACTGTTACAACTTGACCCTTACCGTTCATTCGTGACCCTTACCATTTTACGAATGACCTTGATGCGATTCTAGTGGTCTCACTATTATTGAGGCGACCCTAGTGGTCTTTGACACGATTTAGTAGAATTACTATTCTCAGCCTTACATGGAGGGAATCTTATCCCTGACGGGACAAGACTATTGGACCTCGATGGCCTTATTACACACACGTGCTATAAGTGGCACTACCTACACACTTCTACACAGTACTAGATGTCGTAAGGGGCATCGTTACATATATTACACGTGGCCTTATTCCTAGACACTATTATTATTCCCCCCTCCTCCAAAGGATGAGGGTGCTGCCGCCACGTGGACCATCTGATCTTCTCTATTCTCCCCTCCTCCAAGCGATGAAGATGCTAACACGTGGTTCATCTGACTTTACCCATTCTCCCCTCGTTCAATTGAAGGAGTTGCTATCACCTGGTCTTCTTCTTCCTCGTTCTCCCCTCCTCTAAATCAAGAGGATGCTTGCATCCTATCTTCTTCGTTGTCGGGCGTATCCCAGTTTGTCACAAACCAGAATACTTTGGAATAATATCTTTTCCAATACAGCTCCTTCATTTTGCGAATGTTTCCGTGGTCTTTCTCTAGACCATTCAGTATCGCTAGTAACTCGACACGTTCATTGTACTTATACGAATATCGTGCGAAGCTTCTATAGCTTGCTCTGATGCATGCCTCGAACTTTCCATGGACTGTGCTTCCTTCTTCGTTAGAGACTATGATGTGGTTTCTTTTGAATGTGACGAAGATGGTCTGTCCTTTCTGGCCTTGTTTATTCTCCAGCCACCAGTCTACACTATAGAAGTGTGTTATCCACTTGTATAAATTGTCTAACTGATGTCGTTCTCGGAACCTGTGTAACTTTCCAAGTGTTGCAACATGGCATGCTTGTGCACCAGTATGCATATAGTGTACTGGTCACTCAGGTACCACAAGAGTAGATACGCCTCATTTGGAAAACGACCGTAGTGGTTATGGTCTAGCTCGAATGTGGTGAGGAAATGGCGTTTTAGGTTGTAAGGAAGGCATTTAAGAGGCCTAAAGGCTACACCATATTTGGCGAGATACACATCTAGGAAATTGTGTCGTGCATGAGCACTCCTTTCAACCAATACCTCCTCAAGGATTATTTTCTGAAGGCCTTGTGGTACATTCTAGACCATTTGCTCGGTCATCTCTTGTTGAGACTTCCCCGGGTTCATCATATAGACTTCCGAGATAACGGTCCAGTAGGATGGTTGGGCCTTCAGTGGGCTCAGAGGATATAAGTCGACGACCTCCAAGTCTTCTTTATCTTTCGATGACTCGATGTCCGGTTCTATTCCCAATTCTAGGATGGTGCCCTCAGTGGCTTCATCATCTAGTGAGGATATGGACTCTACGTCCATGCATATGAGGTCTTTAATCCTTAATAGACGGCCCACAAAGTTCCGTCTCTTTTACTCATCTAGATATTTTTTTGGCATAGTGACCCTTCTGCTTGCAGATGTAGCACCTATCTGACTTCCTTGAGCCTCTTTCATTCCTCCGAAAGAATTTCCACTCTCTGTTTTTCGTGAGGTTTGTAAATCTCCTACTTTCTTGAGAGGTTTTCTTTTCAGAGCAGTTGCAGATCTTGTCTTTACACTTGATAGAGATTTTAGGGCGATCACAAGCTTTCCCTAGCAGCTTTCCTTGCTCTTGTAGTTGCTTGAAGAACTTCTGCTGGTTGCACAGCTTATCCAATGCCGCAATGGACATTTGATATAATTCTCCAATCGTCGCTACGTTCAAGGTCATGTTGGTGTATGACAACATCCTGGCAATCACATTCCCTAATGGTTGGGTGAGAGAGTTCAAGAACGCCTGTTTGAGATTGACGTCATCAATCCCTCTGAGGGCATAGATTCGTTTGGACATGCGCTCGTAATGCCTTTCCAGGTCCTTCCTCTTGAACAAGCAACACTTCATCGAGAGAAACTCCTCTCTCGCTTATGTGGTGTAGTGCTCCCACGCTCCCAAGAAATCATTATGAATTTTGGAGATCACTATATCCACAGATTGTAGTTGGCGCACCTACATCTACTTGTATGATCCAAGACTGGTCCACCATTGTCTTAGATGATCGTGGAGTCTTGAGACCAGCTTGTCTATGACTACTGGGAGACTACTTCCTGGTTGTAGCATTAGTTTTGTGCACAAGCATGCATTTCGAATAGCTTATCTCACCACTTTGAGGGAGGGATGTTTTCAAGAGAGAAACCATGGACTGGTTCACTCTTGCTCTCTAGGACCCATTCAAATAACGGTCCGTTCTACTAAAGCTCGTATCCTATTTCTGGAGGATCTTCAACATCACTCACTTCGTTTTTGACCGTTGGCTCTACCATCATGAACATGAGAATGTAGACTCGTTCTTCCTCCTCAGAATGTTCTGCCATGTTGTCCTTCAGAACCATAACGCTTGGTCGAGTAGGTTCTTCGGCCTGACTTGCAACTTCCTTGAGGAAAGCTGATATCGGGTTGTCATGCTCAACCATGAATTGGGAGCTAGCATCTTCAGATCGGGACTTGGGTGGATCCTACTGTGGCTCTTTGGGAGCCTTCTTCGGCACCGGGGCATGCCTATTCTTTGAAATCCCTTCTTCGATCTTCCTTGCTGTGACGAAAGAAGATGAGCTGAGCGAGTTCGACTCGTGAGACATGGCTAAAGGTTGCGAATGAGCGACCACGGGCGATATATACTCCGGATAAGGACTAAACGTGTCTTGCGTGGAGCTTGGGACTCGCAGTTGCCTTGCGATGACATCATATTGAACCTTCATGAACTTCAATTCTGCTTCCTTCTTGCCAAGCAACTCGGAAGCTTCTTTTGAAGCGAATGATGCAAATCGCATGAGTTCATAATGAAGTGACATCATCTTTTCCTGCATCTCTCTAATGATCTCGTCCACTCCACTGACCCTCTGGTCTATTCTTCTTAACACGCGGTTTTGAACAGTCATGTTCTTCGACTGTCAGTTAAGAGTTGCTTTTGCTGCACTTATCTATCTGGTTGGACCACCTGGGTTCCTAACAGTTGGAGTCTTGATATTCTAGGTATGCTTGAAGTTCTCTTGCTCGTACTCTTGAGGAGGAAACTCCAGCTCTTGGGATGAGGTCTGCTCAAACATGTAGAACTCTTTGGGCTTCTCTAAGGACTTCTCCTTTGGGTACAGGAAAAAGTACTCAAAGTTCTTTGTAGTAGGTTCACCTAAAAGGCCAACCTCTGGATCTCCAGCCTCGTATCTCCATTGCAGCTGTTGATGCACCTTGTTCTTTCTGTTTTTGGGCACGTCTTCTTCTAGGCTTGCGTCAGTGCATTTCTTGCAGTCTCATATGTCAAAGAACTTGTGACATGTCTTATTAGAGAAAGCATAAACAGGGTTACCATTTATAAACCTTGCAATGAGTACACCTTTAAGATACTCAGGCTCGTCCTTCTCAACTGAATCTTCCGTATGGGTTAGAAGTTCAGAGCTTTCGTGGATGGTGTTGCTCTCGACCGCTACATGAGGTTGGTTTGGTTACTCTTTTGAGTTGGTTCTTTCGAGAGCTGGTGGTGTGGAGTCTTCCTTTTTGTCCATGCCAATGTTTTCCTCACCAGTTGGCTCGATCATCATGGCTTTCGTAGCTAAGACTCCATCTCTTAGGTCTCTCGGTGAGCATGGATGATACTTAGTCGAGCATGATTGTGCTTGTGAAATGTCTTCGTGGTGAGGGATCACCTATGAATACCCCTGAGGACATCCTATATGACACACAGTATGCAAAAATCCTTCATGGCCGTAGGTTGCTTGTAGATGCCCTTGTCGGTATCCTACATGACACACAGTCTACAATAGTGAAATGATGAGTTATCTCCCTTGACCACAAAGGACTTACTATAAGAGGTATTAGGCCCATTAAATCCGTGAGACATACCTAAAATTGTGAAGCCTTAAGTCCGGCGATGCCTTCTCTCTCTACGGATTCAATAAGACACACTGTACTTCACAATTCCAATTGTTGATGTTTCAATCGGCTGGTCTGTTTCGTACCAAGGCCATATTGGACTAAGGAAGGGGATAACTCATCATCCTAGCTTCTCAAGGAAGATAAGAATCAAAGTTTAACTGCCAATGCTCTACTACCACGTTTACAAACACATAGTAGGTACAACCACTCAGGAGGTTATATCTGGATCAAAGGGTTAAGGACACATAGAACTATGCTTGCACTCAACACACAGAGAAATAAGCTATCTTGGAACTCAGAGATGTAAACACAAACAAAAGCTTTATTGATTATATTACAATACAAGAGGACTATCTTGAGACTCTAGCTTCTCTCTCGAGTAGGCAAGGCTTGAGGTTGGAAAATACCTGGGCCTCTATTTATAATGCCAAGCCTTGACCCTTACTTTTCATATGTGACATCTACTATTTACATATGACCCTTACTGTTATAACTTGACCTTTACTGTTCATTCGTGACACTTATTGTTTCACGAATTACCCTAACACGACCCTAGTGGTCTCACTATTACTGACGCGACCCTAGTGGTCTTTAACACGATTTAGTGGCTTTACTATTCTCGGCCTTATATGGAGAGAATCTTATCCCTAACGGGACAAGACTATGATGGCTATCCCATCAAGTCATGTAGAGGGACCTTGATGACCTTATTACATACACGTTCCATAGGTGGCATTACCTACACACTACAAGATGTCGTATGGGACATCGTTACATATATTATACGTGGTCTTATTCCTACCAGAGAGGCTGACGGTAGGATGGAGTATGATCTCATCTCAAATGGTTTCAAATTGTCTAGCAAATCGCCCCGGGTTCAGGGGAGCTAGAAGGTGTGTTTTCCAGAGAAGCAAACAAGGTTGATGCCGAGCTTGCCTCTACTGCGACGAAGACCGGAACATGGACCGTGGTGGCGGTCAGGGCACTGAGTTATTTATTCATAACCTTCCGTTTGGTACAACATCAGAGTGGGTTCGGAATACGCTAGGAATCTATGGTGAGATTGTCTCCATCAATATCCTCAAGAGACCGAATCGACCATGTAGTTTTTTAGTTTTTGTCGAGTTCAAAACCAGGGACTCAGCTATGCAGGTAATCAAATCCCTCAACAGTTTCAAATTTAACGTTGTTGCCTTTTCTCGGCCAACAATGGTAGATTTCGGTCAGTTGGTGTGGAACCGAGACACTCTGCTTTAGAGTCAATGAATCAGAGCAAGTCAGTTGTGGTGGAGAAGAAGGTATCTTCGAGGGTGAGATCGGACTCGAGTCAAACTTGTTAGGTTATTTTATAATCGAACATGTGGGCTTCCAAATTGAGACATATATTTGAGGACAATATTATATTGGGCTAAATAATTGGTATGGGCTTTGCAATGTGTGATTTAAGAACCGTCCCCGGTCAACACCGGTCGAACCGGTGAAATTTGGGAAGAGTTGACTTTCCGCCGGAAAAGTCAACAGATGACTCCGGGAGTCATTCGGGACCTATCCGGGACCCAAAAAGCTTAGCCGTCGTTACGGTTAGCTTAGTTAGGTCATTTCCTTTCAAATGAGTACTTTTGCGAAAAAGTCAAATTCAGGTCAAATGGGGTAGAATTAGGAGTTTTATCGGATTAATTTAATTGGGCTGGAAAAATGGTGAGTGGAGGTCGACCCCACATGGACATATGTCCATGAGTCTTAGAGGAGAAGAAAGGGGTAGGGAAAGACCCATTTGATCCCACTTTTGGGCATAAGAGGCAAAGGGGCACAAGGGGCAAAATTGACCATTCCCTTTTAGGTAAAGGCCACTTGGAGCAAAAATCAGCTCACTTTATTCTCCTTGGCCGAAATTTGCTAGAGAGAGAGGGTGTAGCTTCCATTTTTGAAGAAGGAGAAGAAGAGGAGAAAAATGCCCATTTTTTTTCTTAATTTCCACACCAAAAGTCTTCCTTTCCCCCATATTTCTGATCATCTACTCACTTCCTAAGGTAATCATGCATTTAACCTCTCTTTTGATGAACTTTGGGTTGTGGGTTTGGTAGAAAATGCATGAACGGTATTATGGGTTTGAAGTTCTTCATTGTTAAGTGGTTGAATCATGATGAAAAGTGGGGGATTTTGTTGGAGATTAATTGGGTTTTTGTTAATCGGAGGAAACCCAACTTTGGGTCTTGAAGTTTGGGGTTTTTTGGGACTGAATTTGGAGGTTAACAATGGAGTTTTGGAGGTTTGGATTCGTGGGGACGAAGTTGAAGGAAGGAGAAGAAGGAGGCTGCCCAGACCCGTCACGGATCCGTGACAGGAACTGTGACTGAGCACGTCACGGCTCCGTGACGGAGACCGTGACGGCACACGTCACGGTTCCGTGACGTTAACCGTGACGGTGCACGTCACGGTTCCGTGACCCAAACCGTGACGGAGCAAGTCAAGGCTCTGTGACCCACTCCGTGATGGATCAGAAATGGACCTTTTAGGTCCATTTTGGTTGTTTTCGAGTAATTAGGAAGGTTATCTTTAACCGAACGTATTGGGGATTAGGCCGGGTGTTTTCTCTTTGAGCCAACCTTGAATTACTATTTATTCTCGTGTACTTTGTGATCTTAGACGTTGTTTCCGATCGCGGCGGAGGAGGCTATTAGGCAGTACGCGGTTGTTCGCGTTTGGATTGCGGTTGAGGTAGGGAAAAGTAGCGAATATCGGTTTAAATGCGGAAAGTTACTAGAATTGCATATAGGATATGAGTAACCAGAATGATTATAGAATTGCATATAGGATGTGATTAACTAGCGTAGTTGTTTAAAATGTTGAATCACTTGCGGGCCAGGTCGTGCCCGTAAGTTTGGGATTTGCCGTGTTGTAGAACTGCATGAGGGCCATGTCGTGCCCGTAGGACTGTGTGATGTTTGCGCTTGTTTGTAATTAGTAGCTTGTAATGTTTGGGCTGTGGTTTATTCCGTTGTTTAATTAAGGATCATGATATGCTATGAGAATGTGAGTGTGAACTATTGCCTTGTGACATGTTTGAGACCCTGTATGTGTGTACCCCGGTAGGATGTCTAGGCCGAGGATGATGTTCCGGTCCGATATCGTGGCCGATGATGTGTGTTCCGGCACGATATGTTCCGAGGCTAGGTGTTCCGGTATGGTATCTATACCGACAGAGGATTCCGGTATAGGATATCTAGTCCGAGGTTGGTGTTCCGGGTACGCGGTACCCGAGGCTAGGTGTTCCGGTATGGTATCTATACCGACGGAGGATTCCCGTATAGGATATCTAGGCCAAGGATGGTGTTCCGGGGCGATATCTAGACCGATGCTGTGTGTTCCAGTACGATATGTCCCGAGGCTAGGTGTTCCGATATGATATCCTGACCGATACTGTGTGTTTTGATATACGTATACCCTGATGCTGTGTGTTCCGATATGATATCTATACCGACGGAGGGTTCCGGTATAGGATATCTAGACCGATGCTGTGTGTTCCGGTATGATATGTTGAGCCGTACGGTGTGATCCGGCGTATTATAGGAGACCTATTGTATTTGTATTGGTAACGATTTACTGTGTGTATTTACTCGGTGACTCTTTGAGATATGGTTTGGGTGTGAACATTGAGAAATTATTAATTGTTGAGCAGGGTTGATTTCACACGCTAAGTGTGGCGATTGGGTAAGTGGTGTGATCAAACGAGGTATGGTTAAGTGAGGCTGGTTGTGATTGTGGTTTTGATCACTGTTCGATTCGTTAGTTATTGTGCTTTACTAGTATGTCATTTTTGGACAGGTATCCGTGGGGTGAGCGACATGCTCATCCCCTTTACTACTTTTTCCTACTGAGCGAAAGCTTACCCCCTTCTCTACTGTTCTATAGGTTTTGAGCGGGATTTGATTTAGAGGACGTCTCGGAGCTTGGGAACTTAGCGAGAGTCCTAGTTTTGGATGGTCTAGAGACGTACTTCCTTTTCGTACCAAACTCATTATTTGGATTTCGAGCACTTGACTCTTGTTATCAGAACTACTGAGTTTAAACTTATTTTTGGAGTTTATTTCGTTTAAATTTGCTTTCTTCATTATTATTTTAGTTCACGTCTCGAGTCCGGTCAAAACCGGATTTATGGTGTGACATGTGATACCCACTATAGGTCTAATTAGAGTAATGAGCTTTAATTAGAGCCTATATATAAATGGTAATTAGGGTTTGGTCCCCAAATTCAATCAGCCGCCTTTCTTTCTCCTCCATCCCCATCTATTGAGTGAGAACACACGAAGAGCATAAGAGATTAATCTGTGGAAGGTCAAACCGATCGTGTTCTTGTTATCGACATGGAATCAGGTACGCGTTATTGTTGTTGCATGTATGAATACCGATTATTTGACTAAGCTTTGGATCTTAAAAGGGATTCGATCTTTGGTTGATTCATGAAATTTAATTTCATGGATTGAAGTAGGTGCTTATAAATTTAAGCTTTTGATATTTAATATCAAAATTATATTAATTTTGTCCCTTATTTTAAATGAGTGGATCGACGTATAAAGTTGCCAAAGTAACCTCTTGTGTGTAGGTTTATTTATTTTAAAATAACGGGATGTGTGCGTTCATTGTTCATGTGGTCAATGCATCGACCCAAAAGAAGGTCATTGATTGGATGAACAATGAATACACGTGTGGGAATGGTGTGTGATGATTGTAAATTTTTCATGTGGATAACATACCGGCCCAAAAGGAAGGATGTTATTTGATCGAATTTATCGTCATCACTTGATTTCTGCGTGCAAGAGTACCACTTACGAATTAATGATTATATCCAAAGATAGACATTAATGTTGTGCTAGGTATCTTGGTTGTATGGGCCCATCACTTCAGTTGATTGAAAGTTATGTATCACGTGAGAATTGTTTGCTTATTCTTAATGTGTTATAACATAATTTTCAATGTTTGAGCTTATGTATTTATTTGTTCTGTATTGCTAGTTACTACATCTGCTTCTAATATCATTGCCAACATGAATTCAATTCCTATGTTTAACAGCACAAACTTTAAGAGCGGGAAAGAGAACATTTTGTTAGTTCTCGACTACATGGATCTAGACTATGCGATAAGGTTTGAACAACCTGCTTCTCTTACGGATGAAAGTTTCACTCTAGATAAGGTGAATTTTGAGAAGTGGGAGCTATCTAATCGCTTAAGTCTGATGATGATCCAACGCAATGTTCCAGAAACATTCAGGGGCAGTATGCCAATTGAGGTCACTGTAAGGGGTTTCCATAAAGAAATTAAAAGTCGTTTTGCAAAGAATGAAAAGGCTGAGACAAGCAAGCTTTTAGCTGACCTTGTCCAAATGAGGTATAAGGGTAAAGGAAACATAAGGGAGTGCATTATGGATGTCTAACACCGCTTCAAAACTTAAGGGGCTCAAGCTTGATCTGTCTGATGACTTGCTTGTGCATTTGGTCCTCATCTCTCTTCCTGCACACTATGGTCAGTTTATAGTTAACTATAATACTCATAAGGACAAAAGGACTCTTAATGAGCTCTTTTCTCATTGTGTGCAAGAAGAGGATAGGTTGAAGCGTGAAAAGACTGAAAGTGCTCATCTTGTAATGACCTCAATGGGAAACAAGCGAAAGAGGAATAAGGATAAGGTAACTACAGTGGGAAGTTCACAACCCAGGACACAAAAGAATCAGGTTGAAGGTTTTACTTGTTACTTTTGTAATAAGGTCAGGCATGTGAAAAAGGAATGTCCCAAATACGTCGCATGGCGAATAAGGAAGGGTAGACTTTTTACCTTTGTCTGTTCTGAAGTTAATTTGACTCCTGTACCAAGTAATACTTGGTGGGTGGATTCGGGTGCTACCACTCACACAAGTGTTTCTATGCAAGGTTGCATTTGGAGCCGATTGCCAAGTGATGATGAAAGATTCATCTAAGTGGGCGATGGCAAAGCAGTTCCAGTTGAGGCCGTTGGCCCATTTAGATTATCTTTTGATACTGGTCATTATGTTGAATTGAAAGAGACTTTTGTGGTACCGTCTTTTAGACGAAATTCGGTTTTGGTTTCTGTTTTGGACAAATTGGGTTATTCTTGTTCAATCGGAAACCATAAGTTTAGTCTTTTTCTTAATTCTACTTTGGTAGCGACTGGTTCTTTGGTTGATAATCTTTATATGTTGAATATGATTGGCTCAACTAACGAAACCTTGCACGTAACATCAAGAGGTACGAAGCGCAAATTGTTAAGTTTAGATTCCGCCACTTTATGGCACAAGCGTTTAGGACATATCTCAAAGGGGAGATTGGAAAGGCTTGTGTCAGACGGAATTCTTGAGACACTTGATTACACAGACCATGGTGTATGTGTAGAGAAGGAAAACAGACAAACATAAGGAAGTTAAGTGCAAACAAGAGCTCTGACGTCTTACAATTGATACATACCGATATTTGTGGCCCATTCCCTACGACTTCTTGGAATGGAAACAGTATTTTATCACATTTACAGACGATTATTCTCGTTTCGGGTACTTATACTTGATACGTGAAAAGTCACAATCCTTGGACGTTTTGAAGGCCTTCAAAGCTGAAGTTGAGAATCAACTAAGCAAGAAGATTAAGGCTGTTAGATCTGATCATGGTGGTGAATACTACGGTCGGTATGACGGATCAGGTGAACAACGTCCAAGTCCCTTTGCCAAATTACTAGAGGAGTGCGGAATCGTCCCGCAATACACAATTCCAGGGAAACCTCGCATGAATGGTGTCGCGCAGAGGCGAAATAGGACTCTTAAGGACATGGTGAGAAGTATGATTAGTCATTCTTCTTTACCAGATTCACTCTAGGGTGAGGCAATTAAGACTGCAGTAAACATACTGAACAGAGTACCTAGTAAAGCGGTAGCTAAAACCCCTTATGAACTGTGGAGAGGAAAAACGCCTAGTGTGCCACTTAGACATTTGGGGTTGGCCAGCTGAGGCGAGGCCTTATAGGCCTCATGAGGATAAATTGGATTCCAGGACAGTTAGCTGCCACTTTTTTGGGTATCCTGAACGGTCGAGGCGTTTTAAATTTTATGATCCCTCAATTAAGTCCTTTTTCGAAACGGGAAATACGAGATTTCTTGAGGATGTTGTGTTTGAGGGGGGAGAAAGTATTAGGAATGTTGTCTTTGAAGAGGAATTCGTTCCTTTGCTGGATATTGCTATTGTTTCTTTGCTGGATATTGCTATTGACAACTAAGTCCTTTGGAGGTCGTTATTCCGGCGACTGTACCGGCCATTGACGAATTCTTCTTGATACGTTTATCCCAGGATTCACGAAAGTTTGATTTTCGAATTCCTATTTCGAAGGAATGTGGGATTGTTTCTGATTTGGCTGCAGCTGTAAATCCAGAAAATCAGGCCGATGATTCTGCGTCAGATCATTGTCGTGATGGGGAAGAAGGGATAAACACGGATGAGGTCGTCGTTCCAAACTCAATTAACGTTGAAGCTCAAGGTTGGGCTGCGTCTGAAGCCCATACTGGTTTGGGTCAGGCTCCTTTAACTGGACATACTCAATTGGAGATTGGAGATTGCCTGCAGGTCATGGTTTTGGGCTCAAGCCCAATCGTTCAGACAGAAATGGGTTCTGGTGATTTGGAAGCAGCCTGTAATCCTGTTGGGGTACAGAGTCCGTGGAAGGAGGTTCTTCTCAAGCCTTCGGTGCCAATCACTGCGAGTCAAATCAAGGCCCAACCTAAAAAACGTGGTCGTCCAAAGAAGGGCCAGTCAAAGGAGATTGCTCCTCCGACCGTTTTTTATCAGACAAGAGCTCAAACTTCTGCAGGTAAAGGAGGTAATCCGGGAAGCTTTATTGTGGATATTTCTAAGAAGGATAGCTCTGGGGATTGGATTTTTTGCTCTAAAGTTGGAAAAAAGGCTTTTGACCTTGCCCCTTTGATGCTTAAGCAGTCTTTAGACATCCCTCACTGATGAATGGGGATGACTATGCGTCAAATCCCTCTTTTAACGTGCATCAGAACACGGTCATCAAGAAATATATAGACGATTAAGTACTAGTCGATCCCACAGGGAGTAGAGGTATCACTAGTATTTTGCTAAAACCTGGGGACGTGGGCAGTCACTTCCACATCCTCGAAAGGGAAAATAAAGAACAGAAAAGTAAATGGTAGTTGTTTAGGTTTAAAAAAAGCAGTAAAATCTATATACACGCTACCACCTAAGACACATAACTTTTGATTCACACAAGGAGTCGGTCACGGGTACTAGTAAAATTGACTTCCAATTAACGCATGGTTTGGTTAACGATGGTGAAATAAAATAACGCTTTCCTTATGGTCTTAGAACACTTAAGTTCTTATGTATGTGGTATCATGAAATCAACAACATACTAGTCACGGTGAGAGGGCACAAGACCATTGCCCGGACCGATATGCGAACCACCAATCATCGGAAAGCAATAAAAAAACGGTGTAGTTCTATGATCTTGCGCGAAGCTCGATCAATCCTCGAACGAGAGATAACGACAACGAATGCATGTCACTCTCGCTACCATCTACCATAAGTAGAGATAGCTACATCACTCGGCGAATCAACTCAGCTACGCCTAGTTCACTTCCTAATTCTCAAATACTGTCAATAGCGACGAACATGAGAGGACTCTAAATAAATGTCGAATCTACTCAGCTACGCCTAGTTCAATCAACCTGACGGCCGAATAAATCGATCATCAAGGAGAACTAAATAGAGCAACGAATCACGAAGCTCTAGTAATACACAAGCATAAGCAAATTCTAAAAGTGGAATCTCGTCTCACACTAGATCGAATCATGGATCGCTCCAAACATCGATCTACATAGCGCACACATCAATTAGGAAAAATCTCCAAATCGTTTGGTCGGCTTGAAACACACAAGAAAATCGAGAAAACACATCCTAGCATATTTCTATCCCGTCAATAGGAAATCAAGACATCAAAATATCGGAAATCCTAAATAAGTTCACTAAATGGCTAAAATTTGCATTTTTACGAACTCTAACCTAGAACTTGATATACACCCGAGAGATGAAATAGCTAGCATATGGAATCGGGTTAAAAAACATGACAAATCGAACACAAAGTAAGACAATCATGCATTAACATCGAGTAGCTTAAATATAGATGAATACCCATACAAGCAATTGTATGTCATTTAAGCTCAAAACCCCAAATCATGCCAACAACATCACCCAAACTCAAATTAACCATAAACACATGCATCAACTTCAAGGAAATCAACATTTACACAACACCCATGACCAAGGATTGGAATCCAAGGTCATGGAATCCAATTCCTACTCAAGCATACCAAAAAAAAAAACAATTTTTACAACAATACTAGAGAAGGGTAGAGATTAGAATCGGGATTGGGTTGAGAAACCCAATCGAAAACTCCCCTAGCTTTGCAAACCCACCTATCTCCAACTCTCCAAAGCTTCAACACATGAAAATAAAGAAGTTGGAGTTGGTGGGAGGCTTATGGATGCATGAGAATTCCTTAAATCGTCTTGGTTATGGTCTTAGATGGTAAAAAATGCTCCCAAGATGAAGAACTCTTAAGAACACTCAAGAACACTAAGAAGAAAAAGAGAGAAAAGAAAATAGGTTTGATTAATTTTGAAAAAAAGAGCTGATCTAAAAGTTTGGTCTAACGCTACATATATATAGAGAATGAAGCTGAAATTGAATTATACTTCAATCTCATGCAAGAAAAGAGCTGGAGCTGGACTGGAGGTGGGCCAATTGCCAGATGTGATCCTACGCGGGCGGTTGCGGAGAATACACGGTGAAACCGTCTCTATGAGCCACAGGATCAATAGGTCGACGATCTAACGGCTAAGGCGGTAAGTCAACGCGCGCGATTAAACGGCCAACAGATGGTCTTCGTCTGGTCAAAGGATCCAAGGGCTCTGGAGTGAGGGAGCACGCCGATATCATGTGCTGCCATAGCAGCAGACCAGATCTGGAGCAGCTTTTTCCTTTTTAAATTCTTTTCTTCATTCGCTCATTCCCGCTCTGTCCGACCTCCGATCAACCTCGTTCTTGCGCCCTTTTTTCGAGACCTACAAAACAAGACCAATCATGAGTATATTTGGAACACTTAAAAAAATATCGACTAGGAACGAGGTTTTGCGCATTTATTAGAAAACGCTAAAAATATAAAAACGAGCAACAAACAAGATAAAAATGTAGAGAAAAATGGTCAAATTAGATAGGACAACTTTACGCTCATCACTCACCGTTCTGAGGAGGACGTCGAGGACATTGAGGACGAGGACTATTCTGAACCGTCTTCAAGAAATGCTATAATTCCTATTTCGGTTTCTAACCGGTTTATGTGTTTGAACTCGGATAGGTCTCAGGCATGGAGGATGACATGATTTTCTTGTCATCTCCTTGTGTGTGTTTTTTTGTATTGCTCTCGAAGATGTATCAGTATGAGGAAATGATCCCTTTTTAGGATCGTTTCTTGCTTTGTTCTACTTTCTGGTAGAATGACTGCTTAATAAATTTTAGCTTATAAAAAAAAGATAATGTTCAACCTGTTGACATTGTTCAAGAAACAATGGGAGACAACAATGAGGATTTCCCTGCTCAAGTTCAAGAGGCTGTTCCAGAAGAGCAACCACAACTACCTCAAGAGGAAGTGGTACTTAGGCGATCCACTAGAAACAAGAGGAGTGTAATCTCAAGTGATTACATTGTATTTCTTCAGGAACATGAGTTTGACATAGGGACAATGGAAGATGATCCAATCAACTTTCAACAGGTCTAACAAAGTGGTAACTGTCAAAAGTGGATCGATGCTATGGATGATGAGATAAAATCTATGCATGATAATGTCGTTTGGAAACTCGTCAAGTTGCCCATTGGTTGCAAATGGATATTTAAAACCAAACGGGATTCGAAGGGAAATGTTGAGAGGTATAAAGCGTGTCTGGTTGCAAAGGATTTTACTCAAAAGGAAGGTGTTGACTATAAAGAAACTTTCTCTCCGGTATCATCGAAAGATTCTTTTAGGACAATAATGACACTTGTAGCTCATTTGGATTTAGAGATGCATCAGATGGATGTTAAGACGACTTTTCTCAATGGTGAAATTGAGGAAACCATATATATAGCACAACCAGAAAACTTTGTATCAGGTGACCCAAAGTCTATGATTTGTGAACTCAAAAGGTCCATCTACGGTCTCAAGCAGGCTTCCCGTCAATGGTATCACAGGTTTCATACTATCATTACCTCGTATGGCTTTGAGGTCAATTTAGTGGATAATTGTGTATATCATAAGTTTTGTGGGAGTAAATTCATCTTCCTAGTGTTGTGAGTCGACGATATTTTGTTGGCAAGTAGCGATATA
The DNA here is from genome assembly GCA_963921825.1 of Erodium maritimum. Taxonomy (NCBI): domain Eukaryota; kingdom Viridiplantae; phylum Streptophyta; class Magnoliopsida; order Geraniales; family Geraniaceae; genus Erodium; species Erodium maritimum. The sequence continues at coordinate 47,087,407 of OY997592.1, forward strand.
GGTTTGTTGCATAAAACCAAGAGATTTTTAACAAAACATTTTCAAATGAAGGATCTTGGTGATGCAACTTTTGTGTAAGGAATCAAGATACACCGAGATCGCTCTCGTGGTATTCTTGGGTTATCACAAAATAACTATATTGAAAGGGTTTTTGCCAGGTTTGACATGAAAGATTGTGCACTAGGAGATACTCTCGTTGCTAAAGGAGACAAGTTTAGTCTCAAACAATGCCCCAAGAATGAATTAGAAATAAAGGAAATGCTTAAGATTCCATATGCTTCGGCTGTTGGGAGTCTTATTATGCTCAGGTATGTACCCGTCTAGATTTGGCGTACACAGTCATCATATTGGGTAGATACTTAAGTGACCCTGGTATGGATCATTGGAAAGCAGCCAAAAAGGTCATAAGGTACTTACAGAGAACAAAGGAATACATGCTCACCTATCAGAAGTCAGATAATTTGGAGATCATTGGGTATTCTGATTCCGATCTTGCGTGTTGTCAAGATACTAGGAGATCCACCTCAGGTTATGTTTTTCTCTTGTTAAGAGGAACTATATCTTAGAGAACTGCTAAGCAGACACTTATAGCTCCTTCCACCATGACAACATAATTCATAGCTTGTTATGAGGCAACCAATCAGGAATATGGCTGCGAAATTTTGTCACTAGGCTGCGGGTTCTGGATGGAATCGAAATACCTCTAAAGGTCTATTGTGACAATCTTTTGGTAGTTATGTATTCGAATAACAACAGAAGCTCGTCAAAGTCTAAACACATTGACATTAAGTTTCCGGATGTTAAAGAAAGAGTTCAGAGCAAAATAGTGTTTATTGAGCATATAGGAACAAACTACATGCTAGCGGACCCACTAACTAAGGGCTTAACACCGAAAGTGTTTCATGAGTATACTACTCATATGGGTGTTGTCTTAATTGACGGTATGTGGTTTTAGTGGGAGTTTGTTGTCTGTGTTAGCTATTCGGAATAACACTATATATATATATATAGTGTTATTCCCCCAACGTGATGTCAGCAGAGCGCACCAGATGCTAACATGTGGGCAATAAATATATAAAACACCGCACCTTATTGTGCAAACTACAAACTCACCAGGTGCTGATACGTGGGCGCGCGCGCTGCTGGTGCGCGCGCACACAATACTGATAGTTTGCGCAGCACGGTGCTGATAGTTTGCTCGCACAGTGCTGATAGTTTGCACTTGTGCTAAACTATCAGCACCGTCCTTGTAAACGATCAGCACCCGCGCGCGCGCGTGGTCAACCCACGCGCACGTGCGCAGGCAGAGGCGCGCGCGAAGCGGCCACGTGTCAGCATCGCGCGCGCTCTACTGACGTCACTTTGACCGCATCCTGTGGCTTAGATTGGTTTGTAGTTTGCACAATAAGGGTGGTTCTGCAGAATAAAGTTGATGATGTTATTATCATTGTTGCTCTGAATGTTTTATCTTTTAATTGCGGTTTAGCATAAGGTTTGAAAGACTGAATATTGATCTTATTTAAGCATTAAGGACCAAGTGGAAATAGACATGGATGATATCACATCGCATGAAATTTCTAGTCACACGTCCATACTTGATCTATGTCATTGAATGTATTTGGCATGGTGATCATTGATGGGTCTAGTTACGATAAATGTAGCTAAGGCCGCTTTGGTCTCGTGTTGGTACAAGAAATGGACCAGATTGTTTAAGGAAGATTTCTTAAGTATTATTGACCATTTTGTGCGCACTTAAGGTTTCAAATATAATTGTCATTCAGAATCAATTTGTAGCCCAAGTAGGATATTGTTGGGTTATTTTATAATCCAACACGTGGGCTTCCAAATTGAGACATATATTTGGGGTCAATATTCTATTGGGCTAAATAATTGGTATGGGCTTTGCAATGTGTGATACCCACTATAGGTCTAATTAGAGTAATGGGCTTTAATTAGAGTCTATATATAAATTGGTAATTAGGGTTTGGTCCCCAAGTTCAATCATCCCCATCTATTGAGTGAGAACACACGGAGAGCATAAGGGATTAATATGTGGAAGCTCAAACCGATCGTGTTCTTGTTATCGACATGGAATCAGGTACGCTTTCTATGTTGTTCTATATTTAAATCCTGATTGTTTGACTAAGCGTTAGATTCTAAAAGGATTCAATATTTGGCTCTAACAAGACTCACATTCAGGTCGAGGTTCCTCGTAAATCGGCATTGAAATCTATGTTCCAGTGGGATAAGAGCAAAGCTCCGGTGACAGAGTCCTTGTCAGAATCTTCTGGTGGCATTCCTTGTTTTTCGCGGGCGCATCTAGCAATCAGGAGTCATTTGAAAAGCCTAATTTTGCGGCTGATTGGATCAGTGATCGAGATTTGGGTGATTTGTAATTTATTCTGTTGAGGACAATGAGTTCGCGTTTTTAGCGTTGGCTCCGTCTATGGTTGTTCGGATGCAGGCTTTGGGTTTTGAGGCCCATTTGGACTCGATGGACCCAATCCATCAATTGGTGGATTCGACTAATTTAGTTATTCCGGTTCATACAACATCACCTGCATTTGATGTTTCTAGTTTGGCGGCTGAGTATATGAAGCATCGGGTTATTTTGGATCATTCTCCATGTACAGCCCGAGCTAAGGATGGGTTATCACCTACTGGAGGTCTGATTGTACCCGAGGATCATATTAGTCTTTGCCCAATGGTTTCAGATACGTATCAGGTTCCATCCAATCTTCTAAATGCCTCTTGAGAATGGTATCAAGCTTTTCATGAAAGAGATGGAGGTTGAGTCTGGTTGTTTGACGGGCGGGATTTAAGCGGGTAGTCTCAAGAAAGACGCCCTTCTCAAACCCCCAAAACGGTAGAGTCGCCCCCTAAGCATTTATCGGATTATTATACTGCTAAATCAAAACTCATAGCACGTTCTTTAGATAATGAAAGATGTGTCAATCCTGTTGTCGTTGGGAAACAAGTCGCGCAAGCTCGAAATAAATTTACTCCGACTGCTCAAGCGAAAGCCTTCGATGATCCGAACTTAACTTCGAAAGACGAATAGTGGGTCACCGATGAGGGTTGATTTTGTTTCGTTCATGTTTTGTGTTTGTTTTGGACTTTTAGCCCTTCTATTATGTAGGGTTTGGCCCCTTATCTCTATACTAGAGCTTCCTTGTAACCGTTGGTTTTTTGGTCGGGTTCTTCTTGGACTAAGTTCTAGATCTCGTTCTTTTTTTTAGAATAGGTCTTCTTACTAAATTCTTGAGCTTATAAAAATAAGATTTTTGTAAAAACTATAAATAGAAAATAATGTCACTATCTAAATTCTTCGTACAAGGGTACAAGAAATAAAAGGCTTTTGAAATAAAAGAAAATAGGGTTAAATACATTATGATACCATTATGTTTGGTCCACAAACGTTTTAGTACCCTTATAATTTTTTTTAATTATATTTGGATGCCCTAATGTTCGGTCCACAGACATTTTAAACCATAGGAGTTAAAAAAAACTAACGAAAGAAATTTAAATGACCATTTTGCCATTATGCTGACTTAGTTGACTTTTGATTGAAGAGTAAAAAGACTATTGTACCCTCAGTTCTGAATTTAATTTTATTAATATTTTAATTAATTATTAATAATATCATTCATTTCTTTACTACTTTATTTATCTATTTTTATTTTCATTAATTTTTTGTTTTTATTTTTCTTTAATTTTTTAATATAATTTTCAATAATTAAACTATTTTATATTTTTACTAAAGTTGGAAAAAAAACTTAAATTTATTTAATTCCATATTTTCTATCAATATTAATAATTTTTTATTTTTCTATAATTCTAGATTTTCTATCAATATTCAATATTAAAAAAATAATTGTAAAGGATGGATTAGGCTACAAAACCATAAGATGAGAGCAAAGCGCCGAAGCGGGGCTTGTTTGGGGGAGGAGCTCCTCTCGTTTTCCTCCTTCTGTACCAAACTCCTTGGTCTATATTCCTCATATGTCAACATTGTTTCAGGTTTGGGCAAGAATGAGGTGGTTGCTTCTAAGAGGAACAACAACAGGAAACAGAAACGAGTTCAGCCGGTTACAAGCACGAGACAAGATGAGGTGCAAGTCGCAGGCAAGACGGGCAGGACTCTTGAGGATGGGGTGGAGGTTTCCGATGGGTTACAAGCTTCGTCCAAAGTCCATACGGTTGCAGGTGCGAGGCAGGATTAGGTACAAGATATCGCAGGAAAGACGGGCAGGACGGTTGAAGTTGGGGTGAGTTTACAAGCTCCGATCTCCAATCAGTCGTTGGTATTTTTGTATAACCTTCCCTACATCACCTCGTCGGATTGGATTCGTAACTCATTAAGCACGTTTGGAGAGGAAGTTTTTGCCTCTGTATTGAAATAAAACCAAATAGAAAAGGGCGGTACTTTGGTTTTGCTGAGTTTTCGAATCCAGATCTGCAAACCAAGCAGTAGCATCTCTCAATGGCTACCGGTACAAAGGGTTTGACCTTCTTGTTGCTCTCGCACACCCTGGTTCAGTTTGGCCTGTTTCCGGTTCGAAACAAAGCTTTTCTGTGTAGAAACAGAGCACTTCGGACATGGTGAAGACGAAACCGGAAAGCCCTCAGATGACGGAGAAGAAGTTGGACAGAAGCCAGACGTCGGAAAAGGGTGGTTTGCCGGAGTTGGAGGTCATGGTTATGGTCGATGACTTCGTTTCACGCCGACCATCGACGGCGACTCGGGGCACGTTTTCGAACTCAAATCTGCGATTCAGTCAATCACGGGTTGGATCAGATCCCGGGGATTTGGAACCCATATCTGTTGGATTTGATTCCTCTGTCGACGCCGACAATCCCGGAGTCGAGTTTCCCCTTTCAGCAGAAACACTCGGCGCGTAGATGGAGACGAAGCGAGCCAGAGTTACTGATGGGCTCACGGGTTCTGGGCCTCAATCATCAGGGCCCAGTTTAACCCCCCAACCCTTTGTTTCAGTAGAGAAGGGTGAGGCGCGGGTAAATGATGGGCATGCGTTTGATGGACCTGCCCCAGCTGGGCTTATTACGAGTTCAATAGGTCCAGAAGTTGTGTCTCGTCTACCAAGCCTTCCCGAGCAAGCCCATGAAGATCCCAGTCTGGTGGAAGTTTTTAACCGAATTGGGACTAATTTGGGCCTTCCTCGGGATGTTAAAACGAAGGTTGGGTCTCAAGTGGATGGATCTCGGGATTTGGTCGTCGTGTTTCAAGGAAGTCCATGGAAGGAAGCTTTGTCTAAACCCCCAAAGGGTGAACCAAAAAAACGAGGTCGTCCTAAAAAGGCTCAGTCCAAAAAGATAATTGCTCCTCCAGTTGTTTTTTTTATCAAACTAGGGCTAAGACCTCTAATGATGTTGGACGTAAAGTCGGAAGCTTTACAGTTGATATTGCAACAAAAATAGCTCGAGTGATTGGAGTTATCGTTCATAAGTTGGAAAAAGGGTTGTTAACCTTGGTCCTGTGGTGCTCAAACAGATTCACCCGCACCTTATCCTGGGAGAGGTCGAGGGTGGTAAGGACGAGGTTTACCCGGTATCGACAGAAAAAGCTATAAGCCCTGTACTAGTTTCTAACACTTTTGCCTGCTTGGACCCGAGTAGGAAGTAGATTAGGAGGCTGGTTGTTTGATTTTGTTTTGTTTTGTGTTTTTTCTTTTCTTGAGGCTTGTAGGTCTCGTTGCTCTTTTGAGCTTATTTCAGTCTTGGGATGATCCCTTTCTGAGGTCGATCTCATGCCTTGTTTTTCCTATCTTAGGAAAACAAAGGTTCAATAAATTTTCGCTTATAAATAAAATTTTTTTTATTTAAACCAAATTACAGTAAAAGTAAAAACAATCAAATTTAACTTGATTCAAATTTTTTAATTGAAAAAAAATGAATCTTGTCCCTTTGTGTTCCACCCGAGCCTCCTCCACCATGTCCTAAAGAACAACAACAAATCAAAGTTAACTTGATTCAACATCAAATTTTCCAGATAAAGAACATGTAGAAACACACAAAATTTAAAAATCCGGATGAATACCATCTCAATCAGATTTAAAACCTCACAATTCGGGATGAACACCATCTCAAATCTAAAACCTCAAAATTTCGGATGCATATCAAACAGATCTACACACTAATTTCATAATCAACATAAAAGTTTAGAGAAAAAACAAACGAAAGGGGTAATCATGCCACGAAAAGATGTAATTTCTAAACCCCGAACATCCGCTGACCTCGCCTTGAACAAATCAGGAGACGAAGAAGCATTGGATCTTCTCCTTCGTTCCAGGTCACCACCTTCGCCTGTGAACCCGCTAGAGGTCCTTCATCGTCTCCGCGAACAGGTTCAGGCTATTGGGAACACCATCACCAAGACCTCGTCTCGTTGCCGCTCAAGCTTCACACCCTGGTGGTCCACGTCGCCTGCCTGCACCGCCCTGAAAACGCCTCGCGCCACCCCTGAAATAAAAAAATCCAACCCCATTTCGTTGAAATAAAAAATCCAACCCATAAATCGAAATCGAAATCCATGGTTTCTTCCCCAGAATTCGAGCACTGGACAACGAATTGTAGATCTGAACCACTATCATGCGTGTCAAGCTGTGTTCTTCAGACAACGAGTCCGGATATGAACAACCTGTGATGAACTGAGAACATGAGCTCGTAAAGCCATAGATGGAGAATTGAACACGAGCTCGTTGAGAAAGGACCCGTTTTCGGAAGGGTTGTGGTCACCTCTGCCTCGCCACGAGCTCGATGCCGGGATCGTCGTGGTCGCCGCCACAAGTACCTGAGCCTCGCCACAAGAGAAGAACAGAGAAAAACAGATTGATATGTTCGGATGTGTATGAATACTTGAATAGGTTTATAGATGTAGATCCGGTATTGTTTTTTTTTTTTTCCGAAAATATTTTTTTTAGGTTAATTACATTATGGTGCCCTTATGTTTGGTCCACGGATGTTTTTGTACCCTTATAATTTTTATTACATTTTGGTACCCTTATGTTCGGCCCATAGACGAAATTAGCATATTCTGTTAGAAAACTAACGGAATATTCCACTAAGTTAGTCATGTGACCCCATGTGCAGTTAAGTCTTTAGTGAAATGACGATAATACTCGTATTCATGTAAGTATCCTAAATTTTATCAGTAAAATTATAGTTTCACCCTCAATAACAATTAAAACAATAGATAATAAAAATAAAGAAAAAAATAAAAAATAAAAGTATTCAAAAAACAAAATAATCGTTATATATTCAGCCTAAAACTCACTCAGTCTCAAACTCCCTTAACCTAATACTCCCTCAATCTAAAATAATCCCAGACTTGTTCATCTTCCTTCTTGCTCATCTTAGACTTGTTCATCTCAAACTTGTTCTTCTTCTTTCCTGCTCATCTCAGACGTGTCTTCATCTTTCTTCCTACCCGCGCGTAATGTTCTACATCGATTTCTTCTCGAAGATTTTAAAAGGAAGGCGTCTTCTCGGCGAGGAGATCTCTCACATGACCCACGCACCACCACGCCCTGCTAAGTTCGAAATGGGTCAACTTCGGACTTCAGATTGTTTGTAGTTGAAATTTTGCTCCTGGGTACCCAATATTTGGGTTTGATTCGTGGCGTCTGTTGAATACGGGGAGAGGTTTTTTTTTATCCAAATCTGATTTTGGAACTTATTGCTTGATTTTTTTTAATCCGATTTCACTGTTTCCATCTCTCACCTTTGATTCATCTTCTTTGTCATCTCAAGAAATTTCTCAGGATTTCCATAAAATTCAAACTCGACATCAACCTCACGATTTCCAGAAATATTGATTAGGGTTTTGATTAATATCAATATGTTTTATTTCTTTTTTATAGGGTTATTTACGATTTGGTACCCCAAATGTTTCGTCCACGAACGATATGGTGCCCTTATGTTTTAAATGACCAATTTGGTACCCAAATGATTTGTCCACAGACGGAAGTAGCATATTCCGTTAGAAAACTAACGGAATATTCCTCGAAATTAGATATGTGCAGTTAAGTGGGGTGTGAAATGACAAGTTTACCCTTTCTTATTTTAAGCTTATAAATGTGATCGACAAAATTACCATTATACCCTTAGTTATAATACAAGAAATAATTAAATTAAATAATTTAAAATTTTAAAATTTAAGAATTAACAAATAAAATAAATAAATTTTAGAAAAATTAAAAATTAAACAATAAATTTTTTAAATTTAAAATAATAAAAAATAAATAATTGAAAAAAAATAAAAAAAATATAGTTTTTTTTTTAAAATTAAAAATTTTAAAAAGTTAAGAATTAAATTTTTTTGCAAAAAATAAATAATATAAATTTATTTATTTTTTTGAAAAAAATGAAATACTTAAAATAAGTTCAAATATAAAGCCAAAAGTCAATATAAGGGTAAAACAATCTTTTTACATTAAAGTCAAAAGTCAACTAAAATGATAAACGGTAAAATAGTCTTTTCACTTTGGTTTGTTAGATTTTTAACCCCATTAACCCAAATCGTTCATGGACGAAACATTTGGGTACCAAATCGTAAATAACCCTTTTTTATACACTTGTTCATCAAAAGCATAACTCCAAATGTTCTTTTTATACATTTGTTCTTGTTTAGCTAGAAATTTTGGTTCCAAATCTGGGATTTGGAACTTTGATTTGAGATTAAAAAAAAATAAGAAAAATGATTTAAAAAATAATTATTACAAAAAGGAATTTGAAAAAAAAAAGAATTATGATAAAAGGAATTTAGAAAAAAATTATTATTAGAAATATAGAATATTAAAATAATTTTTGAAAGAATTAACCAAAAATAGAAAAAATATATATAACAATAATATTATCAAAAGTAATAGAAATTTAAATAATATGATCAAAATGAATCAAAAATAGCATAAAATATTTTAAAAATTATTAAAAATTATTATGAATTAATTAAAGTATATAAATTTGAAATACAGAAGGGTAAAATAGTCTTTCAATTCATAAGGTATATTAATTTGAAATGTAGAAGGGTAATGTAAGAACCACTCCCGGTCAACGCTAGTCAAATCGGCGAAAAAACAGGAAAATTTAAATTTTTTAGACAAACACTTAAATGAACCTAAATCTGACCCCGAGGGTTATACCGGACTTAAGTTTACCCTGATATCGAACAAAGTGAGTTCCGGGGGACTTAGGGCAACTTTCTGACCAATTTGGGAAAGGTTGACTTTTTGTTGGAAAAGTCAACCGAGTGACGTTTTGGTCCGTTCGAGGTCCGTTTTGGATCCAAAAAGCTTAGCCGTCGTCACAGCGGTCTTAGTTGAGCCGTTTCCTTATAGCCCGTGAAGGTTCACCTTTTCTTGGAAGAAGTTCCCGTTCGGGGCCCGAGACGGCTGAATTTCGCGAATCTGACTGAAAAATATCTAGAAGATATTTTTCAAAAGGGGTGGGACCCACTTGCCACATGTCAGCAATGTGGTGGTGTTAGGTAACATTGAACAAAACAAAGAAATGGAAATGTGATGTTAGTTTGGTAATTATGGTAAAAGTGTATGATTTTGAAACAAAACAAAGGAGATGGCATTGTTAGTCTCGGCCATTTAACAGAAAAGGAGAGTTTTGTAGAGAGAGAAAGTGGAGAGAAGAAAGAGAAGGAGGAAAAGGAAAAAGAAAGGAGAAAGGTTAGGGTTTTGCTATTTCCCGACGATCCAACCGGTGGATCGTCTCAACGATCAAGGAATCGAGCTCCCACCGTCATTCCCTACGGTGAGTACCCTTTCGATTTTCGTTTTGGTACGTTTAAAGTTTAAGGTTTGAGTTAAAACGAGTAAACTATGGGTGAGTTGAGGTGTGGGGTTCGTTGGAGGTGTTTTGGAGCGAAAGGATGATCGTTTTCCGGTGACCGGAGGCTCGGGGGGAGCTCCGGCCACCGTGTACGGTGGCTGGCCGGACGTATGGTGGCTGGCCGGAGCTAGGACCGGCCACCACCATGGTGAACCGGCCCAACCACCCTCAGGTCTTAAGGGCCGGGTGGGGCCCACATGCTCGGGTCACGGGTTTTCGTGTTCGGGTGGTTTAGGACGTTCCCCAAGTAGTTAATCTATACCCGGAACGAATTTTGGAATTAAATTGTGAAAGTTGTAATTGACGGGTTTAGAAACTTTAAACGCGAATTGAATTACTCGGAAGTCGGAATTTGATTCCGTCGAGTGCATAAGAACCCTTGAATTATTCTAAGACCATAGAAACGAAAACGGGAATTTTCGGAGCCCCGGAAGGACGTTTTCCAATCCCGGGCAGATTCGCCGGGTCGGGCGAAACAGGCCTTTCGGGGTCTATTATCGACAATGTCGAGTAATTGGGAAGTTTGGGAGTGATCGACATTGTCGGGGTTACTTTTGGGCGTCAAGTTTATTAAAATCCAGTTTATGCCTGTAAGCTTAAAAGTGTTTAAATTGTGTTCTTATTAGATCGTGCCACCGACAAAGGAAAGGGAAAGCTAGGCGAGTGATCGAGATCACGCCGGAGCTTGATTGTGAGCTTTTGAGGAAAGCATACGAGGTAGGGAAAAGTAGCCGGATCTCGGCCCTAACTAGGGAAAGTTAACAATAGAAATGCATGTGACACTTGGGTGTCGTGGGTTAAGTGAGTTTATCGAATAATAGGAAGGCAGGCGACACCGGGTGGTGTCATATGATACGGGAACGTATCGAACAATAGAAATGCATGTGACACTTAGTAATGTCGTAGGAGCAGTGAACTCATCGATATTAGAATTACTGGAGGCATTTGATTATGCTCGGAGGTTGATTGTTTAGTTTGTGTCTTGGGTGGCCATGAGTGCCCGTGGGGTTGTTGAGCCCATGTCTTTACTGTTGGTGTGTCTTGGGTGGCCATGAGTGCCCGTGAGGTTGTTGAGCCTGTGTCTTTATTGTTGGTGTGTCTTGGGTGGCCATGAGTGCCCGTGGGGTTGTTGAGCCCGTGTCTTTACTGTTGGTGTCTTGGGTGGCCATGAGTGCCCGTGGGGTTGTTGAGCCCGTGTCTTTACTGTTGGTGTCTTGGGTGGCCATGAGTGCCCGTGGGGTTGTTGAGCCCGTGTCTTTACTGTTGGTGTGTCTTGGGTGGCCATGAGTGCCCGTGGGGTTGTTGAACCCGTGTCTTTACTATTGGTGTCTTGGGTGGCCATGAGTGCCCGTGGGGTTGTTGAACCCGTGTTCTACCGTTGGTGTCTTGGGTGGCCATGAGTGCCCGTGAGGTTGTTGAACCCGTGTTTTATCGTTGGTGTCTTGGGTGGCCATGAGTGCCTGTGGAGTGTTAAACCGGTGTTGTTGCTGTTGTTGAACTTTGCTTGTGATTGTGATTGTGGTTACCTGGGGTTGGTGAGTGACAGGTCGACAGCCTGATCCGACTATGTGTCGGGAAAAGTGCGACAGGTCGACCGCCTGATCCAACCGTCGTGTTGGGAAAAGTGCGACAGGTCGACAGCTTCATCCGATTGGGTGTCGGGAAAAGTGCGACAGGTCGACAACCTGATCCAACCGTCGTGTTGGGAAAAGTGCGACAGGTCGGCCGCCTTATCCAACCGTCGTGTTGGGAAAAGGGCAGGGGTACTAAGTAGCTGGAGTGCGATCCTTTGCGATCTTGTTTGGTGTGCGATCCTTTGTGATCTTGGGTGTTGCGTGGTTATCTTTCGTGTCCTTGGAGGAAGTCGTAATCGTTCTATCGGGTCTACATTACGTGTCCGAGTGTTGAGTCGGTTGAGGAAAGTAACAGTTGTGTGTCAGTCGGGTTACTTGAGTTGGGGATAGTAGTCCCCGGTGTTGGGTTTGTTGTTGGTGTTACCAACATTGTCTGCTAGTATGCCGTAGTCAGTCTGTTATCCGTGGTGGTGAGCGAACGCTCACCCCTAGCTGCTTTTCCTACAGGTACCGGTCGCGGGACGGACTAGGTGAGCTCTCAAAGCTTGAAAGGCTGGGAGCGGGAGTCCGGGTTTCCTTTTGAGTCTAGCGACGTACGCCTTGTATTTTGTCCGCTTGTTGGGACGTACTTTTGAGTTGTAAATTATTATTTTGATTAACTAAATGGTGGTTTTAAAGCGATTTATTTAAAAGGTTTGAAAATGTTTTATTGTCTTAAACATTCGCCTTCCGGGTTCGGTTCTACTGAATTTGGGGCGTGGCAGGTAAAATAGTCATTTTACATCATTATGTTAGTTTTTTAACCCCAAATGCTCAAAACGTCTGTGGACCGAACATAAGGGTACCAAAACGTCCGTGGAAAGAACATAAGGGTACCATAATGTATTTAACCCTTTTTTGAAGATTTATAATTATTTTTTTAAAATATATTAATTTTAATATGAAAATAGAAAAATAATAAATGGTAAATTAAATGATATGAAAAGGGGTAAAATAGACATTTCAAAGGTATCAAATGAATTATTAGGGTTACGGAGGGTAAAATCATTATTTCATAACTCTCTTAACTGACACATGTGTCTCATGACTAATTTAGAGGAATATTCCGTTAGTTTTCTAACAGAATATGCTAATTCCGTCTGTGGACCGAATATAAGGGTACCAAATGGTCATTTAAAACATAAGGGTACCAAAAGGTCCGTGGACCGAACATAAGGGTATCATAATGTATTTAACCCAAATTTTATGCTCATCATCATGCCTAGCTCTCAATGACTACTTGTAGGACCTCAAAAGCCCACAAAAGAAGAACATGAAGATTAAAAAACCAATGAAGGACTTCAAGATGAAGATGAATAATAAGAAGGCCAAGTTGACGGAGGACGAGAACGTGGTTACGACTCCATCTCTGGTAAGACCACTGTGTGTAACGGCTCCATTTCCGGAGAGACCATGGTGACGTTGTGAAGAAGATAACCACACTGCTTCAACATCGGATCCACACCTTTCAAGATCCACACCTTCTTCGTCCATTTATTCCTTTGAGAAATCGAGCTCAAATATGAGTTTCATAGTCCAGGGTTTTGGGTAAGTCACGGAGGTGAGGGGTTTCTTGTTTGCGGTGGTGGTGAGGCTTTGTAGAATGGTTGTGGTCGTGGAGGTGGTGGATATCGACGGGGGTGGGCTGGCTTGGACAAACTCTAATGACCAGATTGGTGATACACGACCTTGTTTGGTCACTGTAATAACCAATGCCTTGTTTGTTCACTACAATAATTTTTATAATGAAGATTGATTTGGGTATGTGGGTGTTTGATTCGTATAATATTTTGATGATGAAATGTAGACTTTGATGAAGAAATTTGGCCATATTATATATGTTTTTCAAGTTGTTGATGATGAAATTTATGGAAAATAAAAAGGAATTATTTTTAATGAATTTATGAAGGTTAAAAAATTAAGAAATGTAATACAAAATAAAAAATGAATTTTTATTCATTTTCAAGGTTGAAAAACTAATTTTAAAAAATGAATATTATTTTTAAATTGATAAAAACAAAAAAAAATGTTTTTAAAAATAAAAATTATTTTTTAAAATAAAAACCAATGGTTTTTAAATAAAAAACAATTGTTTTTAAATGAAAACCTAATTTTTTAATAAATTAATTAATTTTATAAAATTTGTTTTTTTAAGATCCACACCTGCTTCGTCCATTTGTTCCTCTGATAAATCGAGGTGAATATGTGTTTCAAAATCCAGATCTAGCTTTTGGGGAAGACACGGTGGTGAGGGGGTTCAAGTTTGTTGCAGTAGTGAGACTTTGCGGAATGGTTGTGGTGGACGACGTCAGAGGTGGAGTGGTTCCGACGAATTCCGATAACTCGATTGGTGATACAAAACATTGTTTGTTCACTGCAATAATCATGGCCTTGTTTGTTCACTACAATCATTTGTGATGATGAAGAGTGATTTGGGTATGTGCGGGTTTGATTAGTTGATTTTGCATGACATTTTGAGGAAGAAATTATGTTATTTTTCTATACTTTTCAAGTTCTTAATGATTAAATTTTGGAATTGGACAAAAGATAGTAACTTCCTCTAAAATATTGATCACACACGTTGTGCTACCTAACGTTTGAAAACCACATAAATGATAACTAAACTTTTGGCCACAAACTTTACGATACCTAAACTTTTGATCGCAATCTTTCGGTTAGTAAAAACTAATCAGAAAAACATGAAATGACCATTTTTTTCCTTTTACATTTGAATTAACTTGTGCATATGAGTTTAAATTAAAACCTTATTTTGAAATATGATTTTCGTGAATAAATAAAAAAAAACTGATATTTTTTAATAAAACTGAATTTGTAACAAAGGTTGAATTTTTTAAAAAAGAAAAAATATATTTTATAAATTTAATTATTTTATTTAAAAAGTATTCATAAAAATTAGAACAATATTATTATCTACGGATGGTATCTGAAAAATATGAAGTAGAGTTTGGAGGGCAAAAAAAATCTGTTCTTATACTCTGCTAACGTCCCGTCTGTTTTTTGCAATCATCGTAGATGTACAATTCAAATGTGATATGTACTCAGAAGTAATGATGTGAGAAAAATAATCAAATAATAGACATTACCTGGAGTTTCCACTAAATCGAATAATCAAACCATGTTTTATTTCGATTCAAATTTAAGATTATTTCGATTACGATCGAATAATGTCCATTCCTGAATAGTCAAGGGATAATGTTGTAATTAAGTACCCCACTTATTCCTTCCCTAACCAAACTTAGGTTTCTTACTTGAGCAGTCACGAACTCTCTTCACTCATTTTGTACATGCTGAAGAAGAATATAATAGATAGAGAGAGCTACACGTGAATTGAGAAAGGCTCTACGAATTGCCAAGTTCTGTATATCCAAAAGCATGTCTTGTTCTTGTGTTCTTATTTTCGAGTTTTTGTCTTGCATACCACGGTACAACAAACGCACATCAAGGCAACATAGGTGTTTATTCAATTTTGTTTTCATCACAGTACAAAACTATATGTATCAACCTAAGCCAAATATTCAATTACTCGACTGAAAAAAACGTTGCATAACAACAAACAAGAGTTTAAATATTAGTTTTAAATAAGAATAAAATTGTTAGTTCAAGGGATAATGGGTATGCATTTATAACGTGTCCAAATACAAGGGTGGCCATTGCATGGATAGTGCAAAGCAGCTCGTCCATTGCATGATCTCAGATCCTTGTATTTCATGTCTGAAAAAGAAGATGGCACGAACCCTCTTAACGCTTCTTCAACATCAACTTCATTTTGAGACTTGTGTTTCATGTCTGAAAAAGAAGATGGCGCGAATCCAGCTAATGCATTTTTAACATCAAGCTCATTTTGATTCTTATCTGCAATTGCATTCATAATGTTTTGACTCAAACACAACATCATCACCAAAATTCCAATATGCGACCTTCTTCCACCGCCACAACCCATCTTTTCTTTCTTCTATATTGTTCTTTATATTTATCTAATAATGGAAGCAGATAGATTCACCTTTATATAGAAATGTTTTCATCTTGATTTAACGTCGGCGTTGCTTTAAGAAGATAACGTTGATTGTTAATTCCACAAGACAGTTTCTTCTTAGATATAATTAATGTTAGAAGAAAAAACTTGCTTTATAATCAGTTTAAGTAATTAAGATCCAGACATGTTTAATATTGATTATTTGAAGGGAACTTTTACTCAATAATCTTCAAGTATGTAATTATTGTCAATCAATTATTTTTAAGATTAAAATATTTTGATAAAAATACGCTTTTGATATTTAGTTTTAGGGATAAAAGTTTATGATGTATTATTTTTCACCCGCAAAAAATGTTAAAACTAACAGGAAATTGAGATTTTAAAACATATTTTGATTTTTGTTATATCAGATTTTAGTTTTAAAATAAAGTATATAAATATTATTATAATATTTTAAAACGAGTTTTAATTTTTTTATATCATATTTTAATTTTAAAAATATTTTTAATATATATTGAAAAAATTAATTTAATTTTTCTTTATCTAATTTTAAAAAATAATTTTCTTAATCTCTCTCGCTCTCGTTGATAACCTCGCCCTAACCTTAGCCCTAGCCGCGCTATGATGCTTTTTTCTGTTTCCGCCGCTACCATTCACCCTACCCAGTCGCCACATGGGGCTGGGTCTGTTGGTCGCGCCAACTCGGTGTCACCCCGTCCCATTCGGTCGCCTCCCTCACAGACCATGCTTGGTGTGGGGGATAAATATCGTTGGGGATGGCTGCCTTCCTCCCCATCTTCTCCTTCTTCCTCCCTAGCCTTGGGCCGGTCCTATACTCCTGAGGGCTTCCCAGTTTCAGGCTCTTCGATGTTGCTATCGGAGGGCCGTTCTGGTTCGCGTCAGGGAGACCTAATACGATGCCCAAAGGTAACTTCTTCTCCAAGTTATGGGGCGGTCCCGCCTCGCCTGAACTTAGCCCACATGTCCGGGCTAACCATGACCTTGCTTTGGGGCCTAGGGTGGACGACAATGGTTCTAGGGTTCTGAGGTTTATTCCCTCTCGAAACCAAGGTGGGGGGGATCACTCGGGATGTGATGGTGTGGTCGGTGTACTCCACGATCACGACGATGCGGGTCCGGTCCATGTGCTTGATCCGTGACGCATATGGGTGGAGGAAGCAGACGATGGAGGCCGCTTCCAGGTTTACTCGGCGAGGCTGGGCGCGGAGGCAAGTTAGGGTTTGGATACCCTATAATGGGGATGCTTCTGGGCCTACTGGTGGGGTCGGTGGCTCTTCGTTTATGGCCTCGAGGAGAGACGCACTGGATGGTGAGGAGGAGGAGGTTGCACGAAGGTCGGTTAGGTCGTCGCCCTCGCTCCGGTATCCTCAAGGCCACATTCCTACATTTCGGATAGCCTGTTGCGGTATAATCCAACGAGAGGGCCTCGTCCCAGTGTGAGCCGGCGGGAGTCCCAACCATCCCCTCTGGCTTTGATGGAGTAGAGATCACCGGGGGATCGCAAAGTCGGCGCTGTACTATAAGGGCTCTTGAGGGAGCTGCTCCGAGTACGCTGACATTGGACCCGATACCTAAGGCGAGGTTGTCTCAAGGAAGGGGAACTGGCATGACAATGGACCCGATACCTAACCCGGGTCCCCGATTTCCTACCAGTGACACCAGCCAGTCGTCCGCGATAGGTTTCCCTAGGCGGTCCACTCCAAACCCGGTGACTTTTATACATGGGAAGATTTGGCAGGGCTCGGATGGAGATCAACTCTCTACTGATTCGATTGCTAACCACCTGCTCCGGGAGCGTGGTGGGTTTGGGGGTGGAGGACGCCCACATCCGGGGTTGCGGGATGTTGAAGTTCCACCGCCCGTTACCCTAGGGAGCGCAACTGCTGGAGCGATGTAGAGGACGGCGTCATCTCCTATTTGGGACGCCAAGCTACAAGCGAGGAAGAGGCCCCGCCGGGAGGGGTGATAGACCGTCAATGTATCGGGGACTGGCCCTGGGAGGGGTCCCTAGACGATGCTTTGCCTCCCACCATCACAACTGTTGAGCTCCTAGAGTTCTGCTACCCCTCCTCCCCCCCCCCCCCCCCCCCTCGTATTTTGACTTTGCCCGTGGGGCATCAAAATACCGTCTGTGACGATTCTGATATTAAAAGGATCAATGAACCATTGTCATTCATACTGGAACTTTCGTGGTCAAGGAGCATGTTCATCGATGCACATCAATGTAATCGATTCTAAAAGAGTTAAAATATTGCACCTTTCGCTAAAAAAAAACTTTACAAAAAATATATAAATCTCACACCACAAATTTTATTTATCAAATTTTAAATTGAAATTTCTTGTTTACAGGAAAAAAAAATTAAATACATAATTTGTATATATTTTAAATTACAATATGATTTTTAAATATGATATATCTATATAATTACAATATAATAGAAATATAAAAATTTAGAGTTTGATAAAAAAAAAAATCAAATTTTGGATTTATATATATTTTTAAAATTTTAAATATGATATTTGAAAATAGTTATATATATATATATATATGAGAACTTTCGGGTACAAACTTGTCTTACGGTACAAACTACGAATTAAATCTCGGTTATTCATTTACTCGATCCGACAACTTACGAATTATAGGTTTTGCAAACTGTTTTCATACAACTTTCAGACTACATTGGAAATTATCCTATAAAATGGCTTCTCAATCCTAGAAAATGGTTTGTAAATACTATAAAACTTGTTTGTAAAAACTATTATTTAAGGAGCTAGTTCTAGGATCCAGCGAATGACGTACATTAAATAATTTTCCTAGGATATACAAAACATTCTTATAATTTTGCGATGACAAACCATTCTTACACGTTTGCAAACTATTTTTATACGATTTATAAACCAAATTGAACCTATCATAACCCTTGATTGTCAATTTTTATACGTGTTTTAAAATATATTCAACACTAATCTTGATAGATCATCTTTGGAAAAAATTAAAATATTGGTGAAAGAACGAAACAAATTGGAGTTGAAACGAAACATGAATGATTAAGTTAAACATCGTCAAGAAATTTTTTTTTATTAAGATATTGACATGTGGTGCTATTAAGCTACCCAATTTACCACTAATTAAATACACATGAGATTTTAATAAAGCAAAAATCTAATCAATATAGGCTCTAGTTATGTGTGAATGAAACACGTAGACGAGTTTATAGTTTGTATATGAAGATAGGTTTGGACCCGAAAGTTATATAAATCAAAGTAATAACATGAACAAAAAACTGTTACACAAGGATCAAGAAATTGTAACATCGAATTTTGAGTTTAAGTGTAATAACCACTTCTGGTCAACGTCAGTCAAACCTGCGAAAAACAGGAAAATTTAAAAATTTTGAGACAGACACTTAATCTAACCAAATTTGACCCTGAGGGTCATACCGGACTTAAGTTGACCCCGCTATCGACCAAAATGAGTTCCGGGGGACTCAGGGCAACTTTCTGATCAATTTGGGAAATGTTGACTTTTCGTTGGAAAAGTCAACCGAGCGACGTTTTGGTCCATTCGAGGACCGTTTTGGATCCAAAAAGCTTAGCCGTCGTCGCAGCGGTCTTAGTTGAGTCGTTTCCTTGTAGCCCGCCAAGTTTCGTAATTTCTTGGAAAAAGTGCTCGTTCGGGGCCCGAAACGTCCGTTTTTTGCGAATCTGATTGGAAAATATCAAGTAGATATTTTCCAAAAGGTGTGGGACCCACCTTGACACTTGTCCTAATTGTGGTGGTGTTAGTTTTGGGGGGAAACTAGAGGGGGACAAGGGGTGGCCGGCCACATGTGGGTAAAAAGAAAAAAAAAAGAAAATGAGTTAGTTTTTGAAAAAGAAGAGAGTTTTAGAGAGAGAAGGAGAAGAAGAGAGAAAAGATAGAGAAGTTAGGGTTTGTGGTACTATTCACGTCATCAACCATTGGATCGTCTCAAGGCAAGGACCAATCTTCTTCCCCTCGTCTTCCTCGTTGGTAAGACCTAAACCGATCGTCGTTTTGTTAACTTTTGAAAGTTAGGGTTTTGTGTAAATCTATGAGTTAGGGTTGTAGTGAGTTTGGGGTGTTGTTGGAGAAGTTTTAGAGGTGTTGGGAGGTGTGTTTGCACGTTTTCCGGCGACTGGGAGCTCGGGAGGAGCCCCAACCACCATAGGGGGTGGCCGGCCACCATAGGAGGTGGCTGGCCGGAGCTAGGGCCGGCCACCACCATGGTGGCCGAGCCCCATTGGAACCCTAGGGCCCACGACCAAGTGGGTCGGGTGGGGGCCACGTGCTCGGGTGATCGGGTTTAGTGTTCGGGAGGTTTAAAACGTTCCCCGGACCATTTATCTTTAACCGAATCGAAAATTGGAATTAAATTGGAAAAGTTGTAATTAACGGGTTTTGGAAACTTTAAACGTTAATTAATTGACTCGGAAGCCGGAATTCGATTCCGTCAAGTGCATTGGGTTCCTTGAACTATTCTAAGACCGTAGAAACGAAAACGGGGGCTTTTGGAGCCCCGGAAGGCCATTTAAAAAACCCGGGCAGATTCGCCATGTCGGGCGAATCGGGCCTTTACGGGTCCTTTATCGACCATGTCGAGTAATTGGGAAGTTTGGGAGTGGTCGACATTGTCGGGGTTACGTTTGGGCGTTAAGTTTATTAAATTCCGGTTTATTTCCTGCGAGTTTAAAGTGCTTTAAAATTTGTGTTATGTTAGATCGTGCTGCGGACCGAGGTAAAGGGAAGCTCGGCGAGTGACTGGGATCACTTCGAGACTTAGTGGAGCACTTTTGGAGTTATATACGAGGTAGGGAAAAGTAGCCGGATCTCGGCCCTGACTAGGGAAAGTTAACTGTAGAATTGCATGTGACACCGGGGTGTCGTGGGTTATTTTAGGTTATCGAATATTAGAAAAGCATGATACGGGATTGTAGCGAATACGAGAAAGCATGTGACACTTAGTAGTGTCGTAGGAACATAGAACTTAGCGATATTAGAATTACTGGAGGCATATGACCATGCCCGGAGGTTGTTTGTGAAACTAGTGATCTTAGGACTGTTGGAGGCATTGATTATGCCGGAGGTTGTTGTGTGTATTTATTGTTGAGTTTTGGGTGGCCTTGAGAGCCCGTGTTATTTATTGTTGAGTTTTGGGGTGGCCTTGAGAGCCCGTGTTATTTATTGTTGAGTTTTGGGTGGCCTTGAGAGCCCGTGGTATTTATTGTTGAGTTTTGGGTGGCCTTGAGAGCCCGTGTTACTATTGCTGAGTCTTGGGTGGCCATGAGAGCTCGTGTTGTTATTTTGGTGTTTTGGGTGGCCGTGAGTGCCCGTGGGGTTGTGAACCCGTACTTTACCGTTGGTGTCTTGGGTGGCCATGAGGGCCCGTAAGGTTGTTGAACCCGTGTTTTGTTGTTGGTGTCTTGGTGGCCTTGAGTGCCTGTGGAGTTGATACTGGTGTCGTTACTGTCTGTTGAACTTTGTTTGTTATTGTGTTTGGTTACTGGATACTGGTGGAGGTTGTGTGGTGTAGCTAGCCTCCCGACTGAGATCGGGAGAAGCGGAGAGGTTGTGGGCTAGCTCCCCGACTGGGATTGGGGGAAGGACGCGCGGGTGTGGCTAACCACCCGACTGGGATCGGGTGAAGCGGAGAGGTTGTGGGTTAGCCTCTCGACTGGGATCGGGAGAAGTTGCGCGACAGGTTGACCGCCTGGCCCGACTGGGATCGGAAAGGGCGAGGGACAAAGATTGGTTACTGAGCAGCTGGTATGCGATCCTTTGTGATCTTGTTTGGTGTGCGATCCTTTGTGATCTTGGTATTGCGTGGTTGTCAGTCGTGTCTTTGGAGGAGGTCGTCAATTGTAGTGTGGGGTCTACATCACGTATCCGAGTGTATGAGTCGGCTGAGGAAAGTATTGGTCGTGTGTGTGTCTTTTGAGTCGTTGTTGGTGTCACCGGCTTTATCTGCTAAGTATGTCGTAGTCAGTCTGTTATCTGTGGTGGTGAGCGAACGCTCACCCCTAGCTGCTTTTCCTACAGGTACCGTTCGCAGGCTGGACTAGGTGAGCTTCTGAAGCTTGAAGAGCTTGAAGCGGGTTTCCGAGTGTATCACCGTGGGGAGCACCAGCACTCTTCGTGAAGAAGAAGAGTGGAGAGCTACGGATGTGTATAGATTACCGGAAGCTGAACTGGGTTACGGTGAAGAACCGATACCCGATGCCGAGGATCGATGACTTGTTCGACCAATTGAGAGGGGCGACCTACTTCTCGAAGATCGATCTGCGATCCGGTTATTATCAGTTGCGAGTCCGTGAGGGGGACGTCGCATAGACTACATTCCGGACACGCTATGGGCACTACAAGTTCCTGGTGATGCCATTCGGGCTGACGAACGCACCTGCAGCGTTCATGGACCTGATGAACAACATCTTCCGGCCGTACTTAGATCAGTTTGTGGTGGTGTTCGTGGACGACATCCTGATCTACTCGCAGAATGAGTCGGCACATAAGTCACATCTGAGGGCTGTTCTGACACTACTGCGCGAGCATCAGCTATATGCCAACCGGGAGAAGTGCGAGTTCTGGCTCTCTGAGGTGAGCTTCCTCGGCCACATCGTGTCCCGTGACGGTATCCTGGTCGATCTGTCGAAGATCGACGCGGTCTCGAAGTGGGCACGGCCCACGAGTGTCTTCGAGATCCGCAGCTTTCTGGGGTTGGCAGACTACTATCGGCGATTCGTATAGGATTTTGCGCGACTAGCCGCGCCGATGACTCTGCTGACGCGCAAGGGAACCGGATTTGTGTGGACGGAGGACTGTGAACGGGCAGTCACAAAGCTGAAGACTCGGCTGACTACCGCTCCAGTATTAGTGGTGCCCGAGCGAGGGGTCGGTTATGATGTCTACTGTGATGCATCCGAAGAGGGACTGGGCTGCGTACTGATGCAGTTGGGCAGAGTTGTGGCTTATGGATCCAGGCAGTTGAAGACGCACAAGCGCAACTATCCTACACACGACTTGGAGCTAGCAGCAGTCGTGTTTGCGCTTAAGGGCTGGCGATATTATCTTTATGGCGAGGGGTTTCAGGTGTTCTCGGATCACAAGAGCCTCAAGTACATATTTTCCCAGCGAGACCTGAACATGCGCCAGCGGCGGTGGATGGAGCTACTCGAGGAGTACGATTTCGAGCTGCACTACCATCCGGGTAAGGCGAACGTGGTCGCCGACGCCTTGAGTAGGAAGTCGGCTCCGAGCCTCGCCAGCATATCAGTCCGAGTGCGGGACATGATGGGGGAGCTGAGAACGTTCGGGCTTGAGCTAGAGGAGATTACGGGTGACATGGTCATGTGCTCTTTAGTGGGTCAGCCCTCACTGCTTGCCCAAGTGTTGGAGGCGCAGACGGAGGACGCTGAGACGGCACAGATCCGAGAGAGGGTTGTCAACGGCGACGAGGTAGTATGTTGGGAGATCAGTACAGATTGAGGACTACAGTACCGAGGAGGGCTGCTCGTGCCGGTTAACTGTAGAGACGCCGTGTTACGAGAGGCACATCATTCGCGTCTTACAGTCCACCCGGGGGGCACCAAGATGTACCGTGACCTCAGACGGCACTTCTGGTGGCGCGCGATGAGGAGAGCAGTCGCAGAGTTTGTGTCGAGATGCCTCGTCTGTCAGCGGGTGAAGGCCGAGCATCATCGTCCCGCGGGATTGTTACAGCCACTACCGATTGCTCAGTGGAAGTGGGAGCACATTACGATGGACTTCGTGTGTGGACTACCGAGATCGCCGAAGGGAAACGACGTCGTGTGGGTTGTAGTCGACCGGTTGACCAAGTCGGCCCACTTCTTAGCTATGAGGATGACTGACCCGGTCGACAAGTTGAGCAGCTTGTATGTTCAGGAGATAGTGCGTCTCCACGGGGTCCCTGTATCGATAGTGTCCGACAGGGATCCCCGCTTCACGTCCAGGTTATGGCCGAGTCTGCAGAAGGCATTGGGGACCGAGGTTCTACTCAGTACGGCACATCATCCCCAGACAGACGGTCAGTCCGAGCGCACTATTCAGATATTGGAGGACATGCTGCGAGCATGTGTGCTGGATTTCAGGGGATCATGGGAGACCCACCTGCCATTGGCCAAGTTCGCCTACAACAACAACTTCTAGGCCAGTATCGGGATGGCACCCTTCGAAGCGTTGTATGGGAGGCCGTGTCGATCGCCAGTGTGTTGGGCAGAGGTGGGGGACAAGAGCCTGATGGGGCCAGATCTTGTTAGAGAGACGTTAGAGAAGGTCGCGCTGATACGCGATCGGTTGAGGACCGCGCAGAGTCGGCAGAAGAGTTATGCCGACAGGCGACGTCGACCTCTTGAGTTCGCAGTCGGGGATCACGTATTCCTGAAGGTGAGCCCGAGGAAAGGGCTGGTGCGATTCAGACGCAGCGGGGGCAAGTTGGCCCCGAGGTACATTGGCCCGTTCTAGATCTTGGGCAGAGTGGGAGCAGTGGCTTATCGTCTGGCGTTGCCATCGCAGCTTGGGAGAGTCCATAACGTCTTCCACGTATCCCAGTTGCGGCATTACAACGCAGACCCCTCCCACGTCATTCAGTGGACAGATATCGAGGTGGCTGATGATGTCTCCTATGAGGAGCAGCCGGTTCGGATCATGGACAGATGGGAGCAGATTCTGCGGGGAGGCAAGATTATCCGCCTGGTACGAGTGCAGTGGAAACATCACGGGGCTGAGTCGACGTGGGAACGCGAGGACGAGGTTCGCGTGAAGTATCCCAACCTGTTCGACTCCCGAGGTACGTCTGTTTTAAATTTCGCGGACGAAATTCCTTTAAGGGGGGTAGACTGTAATAACCACTTCTGGTCAACGTTAGTCAAACCAACGAAAAACTGGAAAATTTAAAAAAATTGAGACAGACACTTAATCTAACCAAATTTGACCCCGAGGGTCATACCGGACTTAAGTTGACCCCGCTATCGACCAAAATGAGTTCCGGAGGACTCAGGGCAACTTTCTGATCAATTTGGGAAATATTGACTTTTCGCTGGAAAAGTCAACCGAGCGACGTTTTGGTCCATTCGAGGACCGTTTTGGATCCTAAAAGCTTATCCGTCGTCGCAGCGGTCATAGTTGAGCCGCTTCCTTGTAGCCCACCAAGTTTCGTAATTTGTTGGAAAAAGTGCTCGTTCGGGGCCCGAAACGTCCGTTTTTCGCGAATCTGATTGGAAAACATCAAGTAGATATTTTCCAAAAGGTGTGGGACCCACCTTGACACTTGTCCTAATTGTGGTGGTGTTAGTTTTGGGGGAAACTAGAGGGGGCAAGGGGTGGCCGACCACATGTGGGTAAAAAGAAAAAAAAAAGAAAATGAGTTAGTTTTTGAAAAAGAAGAGAGTTGTAGAGAGAGAAGGAGAAAAAGAGAGAAAAGAGAGAGAAGTTAGGGTTTGTGGTACTATTCACGTCATCAACCATTGGATCGTCTCAAGGCAAGGACCAATCTTCTTCCCCTCGTCTTCCTCGTTGGTAAGACCTAAACCGATCGTCGTTTTGTTAACTTTTGAAAGTTAGGGTTTTGTGTAAATCTATGAGTTAGGGTTGTAGTGAGTTTGGGGTGTTGTTGGAGACGTTTTAGAGGTGTTGGGAGGTGTGTTTGCACGTTTTCCGGCGACCGGGAGCTCGGGAGGAGCCCCGGCCACCATAGGAGGTGGCTGGCCGGAGCTAGGGCCGGCCACCACCATGGTAGCCGAGCCCCATTGGAACCCTAGGGCCCACGGCCAAGTGGGTCGGGTGGGGCCCACGTGCTCGGGTGATCGGATTTAGTGTTCGGGAGGTTTAAAACGTTCCTCGGACCATTTATCTTTAACCGAATCGAAAATTGGAATTAAATTGGAAAAGTTGTAATTAACGGGTTTTGGAAACTTTAATCGTTAGTTAATTGACTCGGAAGCCGGAATTCGATTCCGTCAAGTGCATTAGGTTCCTTGAACTATTCTAAGACCGTAGAAACGAAAATGGGGGCTTTTGGAGCCCCGGAAGGCCATTTTAAAAACCCGGGCAGATTCGCCATGTCGGGCGAATCGGGCCTTTACGGGTCCTTTATCGACAATGTCGAGTAATTGGGAAGTTTGGGAGTGGTCGACATTGTCGGGGTTACGTTTGGGCGTTAAGTTTATTAAATTCCGGTTTATTTCCTGCGAGTTTAAAGTGCTTTAAAATTTGTGTTCTGTTAGATCGTGCTGCGGACCGAGGCAAAGGGAAGTTCGGCGAGTGACTGGGATCACTTCGAGACTTAGTGGAGCACTTTTGGAGTTATATACGAGGTAGGGAAAAGTAGCCGAATCTCGGCTCTGACTAGGGAAAGTTAACTGTAGAATTGCATGTGACACCGGGGTGTCGTGGTTTATTTTAGATTATCGAATATTAGAAAAGCATGATACGGGATTGTAGCGAATACGAGAAAGCATGTGACACTTAGTAGTGTCGTAGGAACAGAGAACTTAGCGATATTAGAATTACTGGAGGCATATGACCATGCCCGGAGGTTGTTTGTGAAACTAGTGATCTTAGGACTGTTGGAGGCATTGATTATGCCGGAGGTTGTTGTGTGTATTTATTGTTGAGTTTTGGGTGGCCTTGAGAGCCCGTGTTATTTATTGTTGAATTTTGGGTGGCCTTGAGAGCCCGTGTTATTTATTGTTGAGTTTTGGGGTGGCCTTGAGAGCCCGTGTTATTTATTGTTGAGTTTTGGGTGGCCTTGAGAGCCCGTGGTATTTATTGTTGAGTTTTAGGTGGCCTTGAGAGCCCGTGTTACTATTGCTGAGTCTTGGGTGGCCATGAGAGCCCGTGTTGTTATTTTGGTGTTTTGGGTGGCCGTGAGTGCCCGTGGGGTTGTGAACCCGTACTTTACCGTTGGTGTCTTGGGTGGCCATGAGGGCCCGTAAGGTTGTTGAACCCGTATTTTGTTGTTGGTGTTTTGGTGGCCTTGAGTGCCTGTGGAGTTTGGGACTGGTGTCGTGACTGTCTGTTGAACTTGTTTGTGATTGTGATTGGTTACTTGATACTGGCGGAGGTTGTGTGGTGTAGCTAGCCTCCCGACTGGGATCGGGAGAAGCGGAGAGGTTGTGGGCTAGCTCCCCGACTGGGATCGGGGGAAGGACGCGCGGGTGTGGCTAACCACCCGACTTGGATCGGGTGAAGCGGAGAGGTTGTGGGTTAGCCTCCCGACTGGGATCGGGAGAAGTTGCGCGACAGGTCGACCGCCTGACCTGACTGGGATCGGTAAAGGGCGAGAGACAGAGATTGGGTTACTGAGAAGCTGGTATGCGATCCTTTGTGATCTTGTTTGGTGTGCGATCCTTTGTGATCTTGGTATTGCGTGGTTGTCAGTCGTGTCTTTGGAGGAGGTCGTCAATCGTTGTGTGGGGTCTACATCACGTGTCCGAGTGTTGAGTCGGTTGAGGAAAGTGTTTGGTCGTGTGTGTGTCATTTGAGTCGTTGTTGGTGTCACCGGCTTTGTCTGCTAAGTATGACGTAGTCAGTCTGTTATCTTTGGTGGTGAGCGAACGCTCACCCCTAGCTGCTTTTCCTATAGGTACCGTTCGTAGGTTGGACTAGGTGAGCTTCTGAAGCTTGAAGCGGGTTTCTGGGTGTTTTTGAGTCTAGTGACGTGTACCTCGTTTTGTCCAATTGTTGGGACTTATATTTTTTGAGATGTAAATATTATTTTGTTGAACTAAACTGGCTTTTTAAAGTGATTTAATGAAAAGGTTTCAAGTATTGTATCTTTTTAAATGTTCGCGTCCCGAGTTCGCTTCGCTGAAATTGGGGCGTGACATTAAGTATTCTGTAATGTCAATTATAAAATTCTGTAACCCATATGAACCTAATATTTAAACCCAAAATCCGTTGTTATAGTTTTATTATCATTATGTTACATCTTTTTATTTTTGATGTTCTTTTTTACATTTTAAAATATAAGAATCCATATATATAGGGTAGCTATCCAGTAAAAACCACTCTTATTGTGCAAACTACGAACTCACCAGGTGGTGACACGTGGCGCGCACAGTGCTGATAGTTTGCATTTGCGCTAAACTATTAGCATCGTGCTGCGCAAATTATCAGCACTGTGCGCGCCACGTGTCAGCACCTGGTGAGTTCGTAGTTTGCACAATAAGGTGCGGTGTTTTATATATTTATTGTCCACGTGTCAGCATCTGATGCGCTCTGCTGACATCACTTTGGGGGATCCTATGGCTCAGATTGGTTCGTAGTTTGCACAATAAGGGGGGTTTGTACTTGATACCAGCCCTATATATATATAGGGGAACAATCAAGTACAAACCTTATTTCGGGTCAGAACGTAGAACTGATCTAGGCCATTGATTACTCAGATCGAATGGCCACCGAAATTCAGGGGGTGATTGATTGCGAAATCAATTACAAGATATGCATTAATTAAAAATATATTAAAAGATATGCATTAAATCTGGACCATTAATTCTACGATCCAAGGGCACAGGTTGATAGTTCTACGTTCTGACGAAAGATACAAGTTTGTATCTGATTGTTATCCTATACATATATATAGGGTCACTTTCACATGTTACCTATGTTTAACTTGTTACTTGTTACCCAAATCTATACCATTGAATTTTAAAATCTAATGGTTATAATACATAATATTCTTTAATCTCAACAAAAGGGTATTTTTGTAATTCGGTCTCTCTTAAAAAATTACTGCAGATTTTATATTTTTTACTGACAATTTAATTCTTTAATATTTTATTTTACTTTATTTAATTTAATATTCTATTTTTTTAATTTGAAATTTCGTACAGATTAAAGAATATTATGTATTATATTCTAGAAATTTTTATAGAATGTTATAGAAATTCTATATCGTAATTTCTAATATTTTTTTATCGGAGCTTTCAAATTTTAAATCGATAAAATCATATACGAAGTTACACAAACAAATACAGTTTGTAACACATTACGATAGCAAAAGTTCAAAAGAGAAAAGATTCAAAAAATATTACTAAAGCAATTACATAAAGTTATACAAGGTGTTACAGAAAGTTACCTTGAAAGATACAACTTTATACTGATTACAAAAAATTACACTGAAGGTTACAAAACTTTGTAACTTGCAAAAAATTACACCAACAATTGAGTTACATACCTGTTATTCAAGAATATTATATAAAAAGTTACATAACACTACAATAGACTTTCCATAAATTTATACCAACACGATAAGTTACAGATTCGATATCACAATGTTACATAATCAAAACAATGAGTTATAGATATTTAATATCACAGTATTACAAAATCAAGATCATGTTGTTATATAATCCCACACCTCATCACATTATTTTTATAAGAATGTTACAGAACTTTTTAGTACCCTGCATTTCAACACCAAAAACTACCCCAAACAAATCAAAGTAACATGTCATATGTTCAAATCCTAGAACCCTACTTTCATGAACAAAACAATTAAACAAGTTTACAATTTAGGATGCAATTTACGGAACACGGAGTAAAAGTCAAGAACCAATTGACTTGAAAACAGATCAACAAACACCCTTGTAATCTCATGAACATAATCGGATCGACTAACAATGTCGAGAACAAAACCAGATCGACTAACAAAAATCTCATGAACAAAATAAGATGGACTAACAACCTCGGAAGGCGAGCTCCGGCAAGATCTACAGCTCGGGCAGCGAGCTTATTCTCCACACAGGCGGCGACGCCTTCCAAATCTGCTACAACAAACCTCGAGTCACGGCGGCGCTGAGTCACGACGATGATGCACCAGCTCGGTCGCGACGTTTGGCGACAAAAATACGCCTGCGTGGCGTGGTCTCCCGAGCTCAGTCTCGGTGGTTCTTCCCCACCGTGTATGCTTCTTCCTAGAAGTGGAGGCTTACAGATCGACCGATGATGTTTATTTTTTGCATGACGAGAGCCTCGATTCAGCGGGGCGATGACGAGACCGACGGCGGCTTCGCACGCGGGAGCAACGGCAGAGGCGAGGTTGGACACGGTGGCACACTCGTCGGTGTTTGCAGCGGCGTGAAGTGTATGGAGCGGGATGTGTAGCAACCGGATCGACGGTGGAGGTCCTCCCTTCCTTTGCTGGTCCCGGTGGCTGCAAGGTGTGAATGTGGGCGCAAATTGATGTATAAATGGGTAGGTTCAAATGCATATTATGTTTCTGATAGTATTAGGTTAAAGATGAAAAATGAAAAGACTTTAATGTCCTCTATTAATGTAAAATTACACAAAGAAAATAGAATGTTACCATAGTGAATTTTGTTACTTGTTACCTATAGATTTTCAACCTCAATTATCCATAAATAAAGTAGAAATATAACAAAAGGGTAATTTAGTAACTTCATCTTATTTTTTTTACTACATATTTTTTTACTTTACAAATCTGATTTTTTATAAATTAATTTTTTATTTTAGAATTTCGAATTTTTTTCTTCATATTTCATGATTAAAGATACATAATAATATGTCTAATATTACAAATATTTATATCGGGTATTACATAAAATTTATATTGACGTTCCGGATTTTGTATCGATGTTCCTATACAAAAATTAATGTTACAGGTTTACAGAATTATATGTCATATGTTACAGAAATCTATACCCAAAATTATAGAAATCTTGAAAAATATACAAATAATTGTGTTTGAGATTCATACAAAACTATTTTTTTTGAAACAGATTCATACAAAACTTAATGTTATAGTTTTACATAATTGTATGTCATATGTTACAGAAGTGTACGCCTATAGTTACAGAAATCCTGAAAATATACAAATAATTATGTTTTAGATTATACAGATATATTACAAAAAAATATACCCTAATGTTACAGAAATGTACTTTACATATTATAGAAATATACATTATATGTTACAAAAATATACACTACCAATTACAAAATTCTACTCTAGTGTTACAGAACTATACACTACATGTTACAATAATATACACTAAGTGTTGCAGAAATATGAACCAATAATGTGAACCAAATACAAAAAAAGAATCAACATGTTCCACATTCCTACAGATCAGTAAGATAAGTTTAAGTTATGAACAAAACAATAATAGACCTTTGAGCACGACAGATGTGCTCTCCTCGATGTTGATGACGCAGGAAACAGATTCGCATCCTTGGAGGCGACGTGCGATGGTACAAACACATGAGGAAGTGAGGTGTGGGAATAGAGCTCCGGGACGGTGTTGTTGCTCCGGGACAGCCTTCGCCGGATCTCCTTCCTTTGCAAGCGTTGGTGACAATAGTGAAGCTCATGGCTGATTGAAGCTCCATGGGGTGTGTGGTCGGGGAGAGGCTGAGCAGCTTTTGGCACGACGGAAGGCTTCACCAACGACGGTCTTCTCCGGCAGCGTCTGGGAGTGTTGTCTTCTCCGGCTGCGTCTGGTCCTCGCCGACAGAGTCTGGGAGGGGTGTCTTCTCCGGCTGCGTCTGGTCCACGCCGACAGCGACTATAGGAATTGTTGAGCGCATCAAATGGAATAGAGAGAGGATTGCGAAGGAGTGAGGAAGAATGAGGCGTGTAGCTAGGGTTAGGTCAGCTTAATATGGTTGATGAAACTACGTCAATACCCCTATATCTTGTTAAATGACCAAAACAAATTAAACTTTCATTTAATTACAACTATATGCAACTCTCGTTACCAGCCATTAGATATAACAGATCCAATGGCCAATATTTAGATAACAGGTAACATTTTAACTATATTGGTAACGTGTGAATACATACCTATATATAGCATTAATTAAAAAGATATTAAAAGATATGCATTAAATCTGGGCCTTTAATTTTACGATCCAATGGCTCAGATTGAAAGTTCTACGTTCTGACGAAAGATACAAGTTTGTACCTGATAGCTATCCTATATATATATATATATATAACATTCAGGTATGACTTGGCTAATTTTGTGTGAAATACTACTAAATCCCAGCCTTGGAATCGCAAATCGCATGGCTTAATTTTTTTTATTTTTTTTCACCAAGTTTCTTATTTTGATCTTTCCCGCTTCGTTTCAACTCCGATTTAATTTTTTCTTGCGCCAAAAACTTTATTTTTTCAAGATCTATCTATCAAGTAGCATATTGAATATATTTTGAAGCAAAAAAACAAGTACAAGCAAAAACACAAATTGTTAACCGTGCACTAATGTATATTTTTGCAACTGCATTTGTATGTATAAGCTAATCTTAATGTATGTTTTGTATGTATGTTTTTACAACTGCATGTTTTTTAGTTTTCAGTTATATATGTACGCCGAACTTAATGTATGTTTATACAATTTTAAATGTATGTTCTTGGCATTTTCATTTGTATGTGTAAGCCAACCTTAATGCATGGTGTTTCGGTTGTATATATACGCTAAACTTAATGTATGTTCTTACTATTTTCATTTGTATGTGTATGTATGTTTTGTACGTGTAAGCTAATAAATTAAGATTAGCTTAAACATACATTAAGATTAGCTTATTCATATAAATGCAGTTGCGAGAGCATACATTAGTGCACGGTTAACGATTTGTGTTTTAGCTTGTACATGTTTTTTTCTTCTTCAAAACATATTCAATATGCTACTTGATAGATAGATCTTGAAAAAAGAAAGTTTTTGGCGCAAGAAAAAATTAAATCGGAGTTGAAACGAAGCGGGAAAGATCAAAATAAGAAACTTGGTGAAAAAAAAATCAGCCATGCGAAAATCGCAACCCTTGGGCAATATGCGATTCCAAAGTTGGGATTAAATCGTATTTCGTATTTAAAGATTGTGTTGTACCTAAAAGCACACCTATATATATATATAGAGTTGGTTTCAGGTGCGAATTACCAATTAGCGTGCGATCTGCTAACTATCAAATTGGATCGTAGATGGGATTAACCACATTGGATCGCACATGACACGTGGCATAATCTTGGATTGTGCATTTCTTTTTTCCCCAAGTTCGCTAATTCAATCATTCCCGCTTCGTTTTAACTCCGATTTTTTTTATTCTTGCACCATTATTTTTATTTTTCCAAGATCTATTTATAGAGATGCATATTGAATATATTTGGAGCACGGGAAATCAAAATTGGAAACGTTTGACGTAATGTGAATCTTATGAGCATAGAAAATGTAAATATGTAGAAATAAAACGTAATTACATTTTATTTCCTCATACTTACGTTTTATTTATACATATTTACATTTTCTATGATCATTCGATTCACATTACGTCAAACTTTTTCAATTTTGATTTTCCCTACTCCAAATATATTCAATATGCATCTTTATAGATAGATCTTGGAAAAATAAAAATAATGGTGCAAGAATAAAAAAAATCGGAGTTAAAACGAAACAGGAATGGTTGCATTAGCGAAATTGGGAAAATAAATAAATAAATGCACAATCCAAGATTCTGCCACGTGTCATATTGATTTAATCACATCTACGATCTAAATAGGCCCACACATTTCGTATTTGAAATTGAGGACGTAGCAGAAACCTTCCTTATATATGTATAGGTACACTTTCAAGTGTTACCCATATGTTAAAATGTTATTTGTTATACGATTTTGAGCCATTGGATCAGTTTAAATCAATGGCCATGATATCAGTGGCATTTAATCGTATATAACTAGATATTACAATTATTTTTTTGTAATTCTGGTATATGTAAGGGTAATTAGGTCTTTCCCTATTTACTTATAACCTAATTCATTATCGACATTATCATATCAAACAAGCAGTTCCCCTCCCCTCTACTCCCGATCCAGACCAGCGCCGCCGCTAGAGTGAAGCTCGACCTCCGGCGAGTTCGCACGGCTCCTCCCCC
Source organism: Erodium maritimum (assembly GCA_963921825.1). Lineage (NCBI taxonomy): Eukaryota > Viridiplantae > Streptophyta > Magnoliopsida > Geraniales > Geraniaceae > Erodium > Erodium maritimum. The sequence goes on from OY997592.1 coordinate 47,120,816, forward strand.
CGTCTCCCGTGCATCATCGTCCCTCCATCTCCCAGCCTCCGTGTGTTGGGTCTCGAGGTAGGGTTAGAGATGAACCAACTCGCAGCGGAAAATCAATGAAAACCAAGAGACGATTAAACCATGAAACAACTAACAAAGAATGGATTCACAAGAGAAAAATTCAGCACTATTTCTTACCAAAACAAGAACACCGATTAACGAATGATTGGCTTGAGTCTCCAAGACGCCTACGTATCCACATGGGAATCAAAGCCACGTAGTTCTTCTCTTTGAGGACTCAAGAACACAAACATGAAGGTGGGAACTAGCCAAACCCGAAATGGCCATGGAAGAGGGAGAGAAAATGTGTTTTCTATTCTTGTCTTGTGTTTTTTATGTTGAAAAAAGATGACTTAAACATAAAAAAACCCATACTTGTCCAACTAAAGGCATGGGACAAGTATGGTGTCAAGTAAGGTGTAAATAGGACAAAGTATGTCAAGACAAGATTGGGTTAGGTGGTGAATCACCAACACCTTAATCCTTGTCTTGCTTACTTAGTACTAATTAATCAAGACTTGATTAATTAGTTCCATGGGCCTTGGTTGCATGGACCTTTCATGGGCATCTTGGAACATGGCCCGTGGCCATTTCCAACGAGGTCCCGTGATTCGCTCATCGCCTCCATGCCTTCCATACCGGAAATGTCCAACATTATCCGACGCGATCAATCCCAAGACTCCAAGCCTTGTCTCGATCCGTAAAGTCCTATTCACTTACGGGCACATGACCCAAAACCCAGTTTTGGTCATGTCCCGAGACAACTCCCTTTTGGCCATTCTCCATAAATGTGTCAATGAGTTTCATCCTCCGGTGTGACCCTTAGGTTTATGCATGTCAATAGATCAACGTAAAATCCCATTTTACTTGATCCTATTTAAGTGGCAACTAACGAGACTTTAGTATTGCCTGACACTACATAACGAATCGACCTTGTCGATTCTAACCTTTCCGTCGTCCCTGTCATTATCCTTTTATCTCTGATATCCTGATTGAGATAAGGCATAGAGCCGTCATCCTTATTATTCTCAATCACCGTTCCTTGATATGTGAGATGACTGAAGATATGATACCCAGTATCATGTGCATGGCCATGCTATTCTTCCAGTCACTCTCGATCAAGCGGCCGAGAACCGATATCTTTCCCATACCTTAGTATGAGGGATAAATCCCTTAGTCGTCTTTCGTGTCACTCATGTAGCCCGTCCCCAAGCCAATCCTAGCCGTTATGGAAGCCCTGTTACGGACAACGTTAGGCTCAGGTCAAACTCAGTTGTTGACTACATAGCGATCACAAAGACTCCTTGGTCTAAGGATACATGACAAGCTACAACACTGAATATGTTCATGACCTAATCTATGGCACATATTCAGGGCGGGTCGTCCAATATCATGTCCCACATGATATCTATGATCAGACTCCGGAATCCCATTCCAATGACTAACAGAACGTAAGCCATAAAGAGCCATCTTTCATACTAGTCGCTTCTAGTGAAGCTTTGTTGACTAGGGACCCATCGAGTGTGATCTATCTCGATCTATGGTTCTATTCGCATGGTGGGCGTAGATCAGAGCACACGTCGATATATTACTCCAACACATAAGTAATATAAAGCCGCTTTAATTTTATTGCTAACGATGATATGTACATTTGGACATTTAGGATTTAACTACGGGCACTAAGACTAACAATCTCCCACTTGCCCTATTTCCAATCTAAACTCCAATATGTCCCCATCGACTTTACATGTCTAACATGTTCAGGCAGTGACACTGCCTTAGTCAAAGGGTTGGCTATGTTATCATCTGTTGCAATATCGGTTATCTTCACTTCACCTCAGTTCAGTATTTATCTGATGAGGTGGATACGCCGCAGTACATGTTTGGATTTGTTATACGATCTAGGCTTTTAGCTTGCGCAATGGCCCTTGTGTTGTCGCAAGATGGATTCACCGGGCTGGATGGGTTTTTAATTACACCCAGCCCTGCCATGAATTTCCAAATCCACATAGCCTCCTTAGCTGCCTCTACAGCATCCATGTACTTAGCCTCTGTCGTAGATTCGGCAATGATATCTTGCTTTACGCTCTCCCAGCTAAAGCTCTGCCATTCAGCGTAAACACATATCCTGATTGACTTCTAAAGTCATCTGGATTTGTCTTGGAAAACTAGCGTCTACTCATCCTTCGACGACTAGTTCAGCATCATCTTTCCCCCGGGTTAGAATGATGTCTACTGGTACAACATAAGGCTTACGAGACGTCTGGTCTCATACATGTCATGGCATATATGATCGATCCTGCCCCCAGGCGCATAGGATTCTCATCATCCTTTTCAGCTCATCAGGTGTCTTAGGACACTAAGTCTTGCTGAGATGAATGCCATGACAAGTGGGTAAGAGTCCTTTCTTTGAATCGAGCATTAAGAACCTACTCAATGCCTTGTTCACATAGGTTCCCTGACTTAAATCCAAGACCCTCTTGGTGCGATCTCTACATATCTTAATCCTTAAGATATAAGAAGCATCGCCTAAGTCCTTTATTGAAAAACACTTCCTCAACCAAGCTTTAGTCTCGTGCAAGGTTGGGATGTCGTTTTCAATGAGAACCAGAAAGGTAATCTTGCTCCCACTAGCCTTCTTATAAACGCAAGATTCATCCTCGTTCTTGATTGAGCCAAATCCAATTACAGCTTCATCAAAACGAAGGATCCAACTCCGAGAAGTTCGTTTCAATCCATAAATGGATTTCAACAACTTATAAATCTTTCCCTTATTCTTCGGATCGTCAAAACCTTTGGGCCGAGACATACAAACGTACTCAGTCAAATTTCCATTTAGGAAAGCGGTTTTGACATCCACTTGCCATATCTCGTAATTATGATACGCAGTTATGTCAAGAAGAACTTGGATCGATTTTGACTATAGCCACTAGGGAGAAGGTTTCCTCATAGTCAATCCATTGGATCTGCCTATAACCTTTCGCCACCAGTTAAGCTTTGTAGGTCAGAGGGTTGTCGTCCATGTCCATCTTCACCTTGAAGATCCATTTGCATCCGATGGTCCTCACACCATTGATGGGATCAACCGGTTCCCAGACTCGGTTGTCCGACATGGATTGCATTTCCTCCCTCATGGCTCCCAGCCATAACTCGGAGTCGGGCCCATCCACGACTTCCTGAAAGGTGGCTAGATCATCGTGATCCACCATGACTTCATTGTCACCTCCGGATACCATATCTTGGAGGTGGAAGATTGATCCTTTCAAATCGCCTTGGACCTTCCGGAATTATAACAGGAATTGGTTCTTACTCTACGACAATCTCTGGCTCCTTTCTACTTGGTTGTCATTTGGTTTAGACAGATCTGTACCATCCTGAATTTCTTCGAGATGCACAGTCCTCCCAATGACGTCTTTGGAAACAAAACTCATTTTCCATAAAGACCCCACCCCAAGCGACGAACACCATGTTCTCACTAGGATTGTAGAAGTAGTATCCCCTTGTTGCTTTGGGATACCACACGAAGGTGCATATCTCAGATCTGGGTTCGAGCTTAGTCGAAACCAAATGTTTCACATAAGCCTCGCAACCACAAATCTTTAGGAAGTACAAAGCGGGCATCATCCCATATCATTTTAAAATGGTGTCCCTTCCACACCCTTCGTCGAAGCCCGATTCACTATGAATGCGGTCGTCTCTAGAGCATAATCCCAGAAAGAGATTGGGAGATCAGTCCAACTAATAATGGAACGGACCATTGTCTAACAATGTCCGATTTCTCCGTTTGGCTACACCTTTCATCTACAGTGTCCCAGGAGGAGTCCATTCCAAAAGGATCCCATTCTCTTTTAGATGATCTACTAACTCTGTGGTCAAGTATTTTCCACTTCGATCCAATCAAAGTGCCTTAATACCTTTGTCGAGTTGGTTTTCTACTTTAGTCTTAAACTCTTTGAATTTATCAAAAGCTTCAGACTTATGTCTCAGCGAATAGACATAACCATAATTACTATAATCATCAGTAAATGTGATAAAGTAGCTAAAACCCCTCCTGGCAAGTGAACTTATTGGTCTACACACATTCGAGTGTATCAGCCCCAATAATTCACCCGCCCTTTCATCGCGATCGATAAAAGGGCACTTTAGTCATTTTGCCCATCAAACAAACCTTGCACCTATTGATCGAATGGAATTCGAATGAACCTGAAAGTCCGCACTTCTGAAGTGCTGATAGGTGCTTCTTGTTTATGCGACCTAAATGACAGTGCCTTAACAGAGTTAGGTTTAAATCGTTGGATTTAGACCTCTTGGTATTAACGGAATATATAGAACTTGAGGCATTGTTACCCATATCTAATATGTACAATCCTCCAACCAAGTCAGTACTTGTATAAAACATATCATTGCATAGAACATTGAAAACTCCTTTTCCAATATTAAATTATATCCTTCCTTGTCAAACACGGATACAGATATAATATTCCTACTAAAAGTAGGTATGCAATATACATTATACAATACTAAGACAAGGCCACTTGGCAAAGCAAGACTCATGGATCCTACAACAGTTGCCACAACTCTGAGGTCCACTTCGTGCTTTCCAAACCTCTCCTACTTTCAGCCACCATATATAAGTGCATGTGTGAGATTCAGTCCTGGTATCTAATACCCATGAATCTTTGAAAGTAGAGAGATGTAGCTCTATAGAGTTAATACCGGATGAAGGCACGGTCCCACCGCCCTTCCTTAGATCATCCAGGTTTCCTGATGAAGGCGCAGTCCTACTGCCCTTCTTCAGATCATCCACGCTATTTGATGAAGGTGCAGTCCCACTGCCCTTCTTCAGATCAACCGTGAACTTCCTGTAATCCCGGTTCCAATGACCAGGCTATTGGCAGTAGAAGCAAACATTCTCATGTGTCTCATCTTTCCCGCCAAGTGTGCATGGGCCCCGCCCTTTCCACTTCCAATTCCCTTGTTGACCATCAGAATATCCTTGGATCCCAGATCCCTGATATATTCTTCTCAGCAATTAATGACACTTCATGTAACTCTGATATGGTCTTAGAGACAGCCTTGTCAAGGACATATTCTTTGCGTTCAAACTTGAGGACTATCCTCAAAATTCTGTACCAGTCCCAATAGTTTGTCCCATTTAGTTTGACCCTGTCAAGAATGGTTTTTAATGACAAACTATTAATGTTCGCTGAATTTTCCATTTGATCTACAACAGATAAAATTCAATCAGTAAACTGAATAAATTTTATGAAGATCAAGCTTAAACACCAACAATCGATTCTATACCTTTAGAATCTAAAACCAAGATCCTTGATTCACTCGATTAAGCTGAACTAATGCTCACCACTTAATCGAGCTATGTAGGTAGGACTCCATCCAATCACATCCAATGTGACTCTTGGCTAGGGTATGTACTTATGTACACGGCTTACCCTATCTGTTACCCTAGCTCAACCTCAGGCTGAGAATCGTAGTCGGGTCCACCAATTTTCAACTATGGCCCGTCACTATGTAGGTGCTCTGCTAATGCGCACGACACCCACATATGTCGTCCAAACCTACTACCCCTCTTTCCCATGGATGCTCCGCTAATGCGCACGACACCCATAGGACGGGGAGGTAGTAAGGTGTTGATAATTGGGAGGTATCGGACATGACCCGTTTTTACTTGTCCGGTTGTGTTTAAAACTTTGACACATCCTAGATGCGATGAGCACATCAACTACATTCCAAATGCAATGATGCCTCAAATTACATCCAATGTAATTCTTCCTTTGAACCCGTCAACTACATCCAATGTAATGACGATTCTAAGGGCTCACACACAAGGATTAAAATTCCAATTTTATCTTTGCATGTGAGGTGATATGCTCGGTAAATAAAGTTAAGCATGCAATTCTAAAACACATAGAATTAATCATGCGTAAACTAAACCAAGCATAAAGCGATAAATGTGCACATAATATCCCCCTAAACTAACTCCCACTAGCTTCTTGAGCTCCACCGACTCCAAGCCGATGCCAACACCCGAAAAGCCACCAAATGACCTTTTCGCCATTTCTTCGTCTTGAGTAAAATATTACAATTTAATACACGACTCGCAGGTTGGGAATAAATAAATATTACAAACAAGTGGTTCAACGACCACACCTTGAAAGAATAATTACACGCTAACTCTAACGGCTCGCAGGCCGTGAAAAGCGATAAATAATCAAAACGAGCTCGGGGCTATTATGTACACCATGCCAACATCACATCACACATCGTGTTATCAAAAAATCATGTTATCAAACATCTTATGATTTTCCGGTTTTATTTAATAGCCAAGTTTCGAAAAATTTTGATGCTCGGTTTATCGAAACCGTTCAAAAATGAAACTTTTGAACATTTGATCTTCGAGTTCGTCATGACGGTTCCAAACTCGTCATTACTAACAAAATGGTTTAGCCTTGGCATATCAACCATCCAATGGTCATGCTTGGCCTAGCTCCGTCCAACGGAGCCCCGTTCGGTCCCGGTTTCGGCTCCCCGAGAGTCCCGCTCCCGAGACCCGTAAAATCAAAAAAATTTCAAAATTTCCAGATTTGAAATAATTTTCAAAAATTCATTTTACATGCATTAAATCCATAAACAAGAATTTAAAACATGTTATCAAACAATTTAGCAAAACAACATGCCAAAAACGAAACTTTCAAGCAAAACCGAAACTTTAAACACCATCTTGTGAATCCCGAAGGTAGCACGGCTCTGATACCACTGTTGGGTCTTGAGGATGGGTTAGAGATGAACCAACTCGCAGCGGAAAATCAATGAAAACCAAGAGACGATTAAACCATGAAACAACTAACAAAGAATGGATTCACAAGAGAAAAATTCAGCACTATTTCTTACCAAAACAAGAACACCGGTTAACGAATGATTGGCTTGAGTCTCCAAGACGCCTACGTATCCACATGGGAATCAAAGCCACATAGTTCTTCTCTTTGAGGACTCAAGAACACAAACATGGAGGTGGGAACTAGCCAAACCCGAAATGGCTGGCCATGGAAGAGGGAGAGAAAATGTATTTTCTATTCTTGTCTTGTGTTTTTTATGTTGAAAAAAGATGACTTAAACATAACAAAACCCATACTTGTCCAACTAAAGGCATGAGACAAGTATGGTGTCAAGTAAGGTGTAAATAAGTCAAAGTATGGCAAGACAAGATTGGGTTAGGTGGTGAATCACCAACACCTTAATCCTTGTCTTGCTTACTTAGTACTAATTAATCAAGACTTGATTAATTAGTTCCATGGGCCTTGGTTGCATGGACCTTTCATGGGCATCTTGGAACATGGCCCGTGGCCATTTCCAACGAGGTCCCGTGATTCGCTCATCGCCTCCATGCCTTCCATACCAGAAATGTCCAACATTATCCGACGCGATCAATCCCAAGACTCCAAGCCTTGTCTCGATCCGTAAAGTCCTATTCACTTACGGGCACATGACCCAAAACCCAGATTTGGTCATGTCCCGAGACAACTCCCTTTTGGCCATTCTCCATAAATGTGTCAATGAGTTTCATCCTCCGGTGTGACCCTTAGGTTTATGCATGTCAATAGATCAACGTAAAATCCCATTTTACTTGATCCTATTTAAGTGGCAACTAACGAGACTTTAGTATTGCCTGACACTACATAACGAATCGACCCTGTCGATTCTAACCTTTCCGTCGTCCCTGTCATTATCCTTTTATCTCCGATATCCTGATTAAGATAAGGCATAGAGCCGTCATCCTTATTATTCTCAATCACCGTTCCTTGATATGTGAGATGACTGAAGATATGATACCCAGTATCATGTGCATGGCCATGCTATTCTTCCAGTCACTCTCGATCAAGCGGCCGAGAACCGATATCTTTCCCATACCTTAGTATGAGGGATAAATCCCTTAGCCGTCTTTCGGGTCACTCATGCAGCCCGTCCCCAAGCCAATCCTGGCCGTTATGGAAGCCCTGTTACGAACAATGTTAGGCTCAGGTCAAACTCAGTTGTTGACTACATAGCGATCACAAAGACTCATTGGTCTAAGGATACATGACAAGATACAACACTGAATATGTTCATGACTTAATCTATGGCACATATTCAGGGCGGGTCGTCCAATATCATGTCCCACATGATATCTATGATCAGACTCCGGAATCCCATTCCAATGACTAACAGAACGTAAACCATAAAGAGCCATCTTTCATACTAGTCGCTTCTAGTGAAGCTTTGTTGACTAGGGACCCATCGAGTGTGATCTATCTCGATCTATGGTTCTATTCGCATGGTGGGCATAGATCAGAGCACACGTCGATATATTACTCCAACACATAAGTAATATAAAGCCGCTTTAATTTTATTGCTAACGATGATATGTACATTTGGAAATTTAGGATTTAACTACGGGCACTAAGACTAACACCGTGGACCGCGACAGCGTGAGGACCGAGCTCGGGGCGTGCGGCAGTGGAGACCTCAGGTCGAATAGCGGTAGATCTTCCGACGACGGCGGCTTCTGCTCGGCATCGTGGCTATGGCGATTACTTACAAGGATCTCCAGAAAAGCGACGGGGACACCGTGGATTTCGAGATTGAGCGGCGAGGTTGTCTTTTACGAGCTCCGGCGAGGGAGCAGCTCGGCCCGTTGAGATCGGCATGGCGAGGTGGATCTCGTGGAGCTGGTGCAGGTCCAGAACCATCGCCCCTAGCTACTACTCGCCGGACTCTGTTCATCTTCACCAACGTGTTGCTCGATCCAGTCTGAGCAGATCCGGCAAGATGTGGTACATATGCTCATTTTTCATATTTTGATTTTGATTTTTTTATTCACAGGTTTGTCGAGTGTCAACGCCGCCGAGCAAGGAGGTCCGTCTAGCGAGGTGAAGAAGAAGCTGTCCATGGATCTGCTCGTGTGGTCGCAGCCTCGAGTTGCTCCCAAACTCAGCCAAGTTCGAGGTCGCCGTGAAGACGCTGTCTGTGTCTCCTCGCGCTGGCACGCTGTGACTCCGTCTTCATCTTTTTCGGGGTCGGATCTGAGAAAGGCCTCTTCGTCCTCGAGGTCACCGACTGTGGTCATATGTGCATATTTGATACATTTTTTATACCATCATCTATTTTTTATTGTACCTACTATGTGGTGAAGGTACGACCGTGGTCTTATTGAAATTGAGTATGTTTGTAACATTTACCGTAAAACTCTGTTACATATTGTGTATTATTATGTATTGTTTTTTGGATAATTTTTTATAACTGTTAATAAATTTTATGTATTTTAGACGTTATATTCTGTAACTCCTCATTTTATTTCGGTGTAGTTTTCTAAAACCGTATGATATTGTTTAGTTGTTTTTTATTTCTGGTTTTTGAGATATGTTTTGTTTATAGTCTTTGGTAAATTTTGTTTGGAAGCTGATGATTCTGTAAATTTTGTTATTTATTCTGTAATACTCAAGGCTAGTATTATGTAATATATAAGGTAGGTTTTTGTATTATTTTTTTTGTAATACTTCCAATAGTGTTTTAGTTATTTAACTTTTAGTATTTGATTATGTAATTTTTAGTATCTGATTATGTAATATAATGTTTTAGTTATGTAACTTTAGTATTAGATTATGTAACATAAGTTATTTTTGTAACTTAGACTGCATTGTATATAGATCAGAATGTGAATCAAATTGGATTTTAAAACACTTATCAGGGACGAAAATATGTAACATCGATTTGAAATTCGTACAACAATCAAACTTTTATTATTTTTTTTTCAAAAAATTGAATAAAAAATATTTATAAAAAAAATCAGATGTGGGCACTCAAAAACATCTGCAGTAAAAAAAAATGAGATATAGAGTTACCAAACTACCCTTTTAGTGATTTTTCTATTTAATTTATGGATAATTAAGCATGAAAATTTATAACCATTGGATTTTTCTATATATATATATACACACATTAATGATGTTGTCATTAATGATTTTCGTTTAAATTATGGCCTATGATTTTCACGATCCAATGGCCTAGATTAATTTGTAGTTTGTACTAAAGATGATGATTTGTATCAGCAAGTTATCTTATATATATATACACTTTCAAGTGTCACCATATTTTTTTTTGAAAGGGCGAACGAGAAATTGCATTATCAGTGCACATGAAACTTTACAAGTAGGACTAAAAAGTCCTGAGAACAGAATATGTCTGAGTCTCCCGTAGGACACCCGACACTTATGAACCCGTAGAAATAGTCTAGTTTGCATCCTAAACAATGAAAATTATACATATGATCTACCCTGTGCTGGAAATTGAATTGACATGAGAAATAAACACAAACTAAACACAGTCCAACATAAAATATGAACAAACTAAAAGGCAGATAATAAAAACTTCCCGTACTCCAAGGTGCAGACTCGCTCCTCCAAGCCAAACTGATCAGATCTAGTCTAGGATCGTAAGGGGTAGGCACCATCCTTCTACCCCTCGAGCCCTAGTGAACCACATGGAGCCTGACGGGACTCTTTTTTTTGCAGCCCTCGCCATATCCAGTTTCTTCTCAGCCTCCTTCTCATCCATCATTGATAACCGATAACGCCCATCGGTCATGGCCGGAATTGCAGCTTCCAAGGAGACAATCACTGCATCGTCATCATCATCCTCTTCTAGCGAGAATCCTCCCAACTGATCGGAAATGGCCTTTAGAGGTCCCTGGGGGTTCAACGAGCGACTTTGGCACAACCGCGGAATTTCCAAGCTGCCATGGGGCCTGGGCAGCGCCAGCTCATTCTCGGCCTAATGGTCTGGTGGATTGGGCCGGGGTGGGACAGTCACCGGCGGACAAGAAGTAGGCCTTAGATCCTTTTGTTGTCCCCGAATCTGTAAATGGGCTCCCCAGAAAAAGATTCCCCCAATCAAAGACTGGCTCGGTGACGCTGGGCGGACTGGGGCACTAGGTAGAATTGCTCTCAAAGCACACGATCGACTTGGCTTGGACGGAGATCTGATGCATGACAGCGACACATCTCGCATGATCGTTAGATATAGCGACGACGCCCCACTCAGGACAAGGTCTTGCAAAGGTGTTCCTCCCGTACTCAACAACGGCATAGCCTCTGTCATGGGGTCCGGCAGGTGAGGGCAGCGAGCATAAGGACTGGTGGTGCGGTTGCTCGGTGATGGGGAGGAAAAACCATATGACACCATTTTCGCAGTGGGGAAGGTGTGCGGCAGAGGAACAGAAGGGGAAACACTATAGTTTCTTAGACTAAAACACTACGTAACTGTTATCATATCTTATGTTGTTACTTGTTAACTAACTATGGGCCTTTGGATCAAGATGATCTAATTATTAGAAACTTAATGGCATAAATTTATAATTATCTCCAACTTTAGTTTCTTTTTTTATAGTGTTACAATTAAAAAGGATAGAATAGTCTTTATTACCTCTGTTTTATAATTGAAACAGAAAAAAGCACACCATAATTTTTTTTGCAAAAAGTGTAGATGACTGATTCTAATGAAATCGATAAAAATTTGACATTTCAAAAATCATGTGATTCAGAAACAGCTAAGATAATAGTTTTATTGATTACTGGATTTATATCTCCGCTTTCATATTAATTACTACACAACATATATTAACTTATAATCCTAAATACATTTTTAAGGGAGAATGTGTCTGCATCCACGTCTGAATAAGCGACACAAAAACCAAAGACGTTCCTTTCCTCCATCAACGGGTGGTTTTATGTTTGAAGAAGGCCCAAAATATTATGGAATTTTTAGAGTTAGATGGTCATCATCATGTTTGAAATTTTTTGTGTGGGAAGCATTAGTAATATTTATGCACAAACACACCACCACCACCACCACCACCACTACAATATTCAACCTCATGATATCTGCTCTTTGCGTGAAATTAAATAGGTTGAATTGAAGAAGAAAAAAGGAAAATTAGGTCTCTAACATGTTTTCTATTTTTATTTATACACAAAGATTGAACTCTTTGATGCTACATCAAGTATAAAAACGTAAGTAATTTTTTAATTAAGTTAAGGAAAACATCCTTTATTAATCAATGATCAGTTATGTTTAATAGAAACTGCAAGACAATAGATATACCCATTTTGACATGTTTCTATGATGTTTATGAATCTCGTATGTGTATCCTAATCTTCATTATTCTTCATCTCCCCACATGTTGAAAGACTTTTGAAAGTTGTTAGAAAAAACTAATAAAATTCAGGCTCTGATGTAATGCTGTGGTGAGGCCTAATTTGTGGGCTGATGAAGCTTTGAGGTATCAAGTTACTGAGTGTTGCTATTATTGAACGGGAGAAAGTAGACAAAAAAGACAGTTCTTTTCTATTCTATTTAGTATTCTAATTCGATTAGTTAGTGATCCCGGCTCAGTGAGTCCTTTCTTCCGTGATTAATTGTTGGCACATGTCCTAGATTTTGTCTCTGCGGACCGAGGAGAAGGGGGCTCAGCGGGAAGAGGGTTGTACCATGAGAGAAGGAGGTCAACCTCTTTCAAATATACAACATCGATTCTGGCAATGAAATAGAGTTGGACTCTCATGTTGATCCAAACGACTTTTCCACGGGGGTCAATCTTTGCCTTCTAGGTAAGAGGATAGCAAGTTACATATTCTGTTTCGATAGGACATGTATTACATTACTATGAAATTCAAAAATGAAGTAGTTAATGGTGAGGTTACCGTTATCCTTTTTGTTTTTGTAGTGACGTGTCAAATTAGTGGGTGGTTAGGAACACCAAAATACAGAAAGGGTTTGTAATGGAGATTCCACAGGTGGTTAAAAAAAGTGTATTTTTACATAACATGAAGGGAAAAGCAATTTGGGGGTTTAAGTTGGTAGAAATGATCAAGAAGTACTCCTCAAAACCCCCATCCAGAGTACGCTCCTACCCACCGATTTAAAAGAGAATTATCAGGAACGAAAAAACCCTAAAATAATATCATTCACATAACACATCAAACAAATGAGAACATGACCTGCCTGTTAATTTAAACCCCAGCAACCTCAATACCCTTACCCAGAAAACGAATTCCCCGAATAACCCATCCTATCAGCAATAAACACACTCTAGCTCCACACACTCAATTCCACAAACACATACAAGCAAAACTGGACCGAACACAACAGAACTACACAACTAAACACAATCATCTAATATAAGGTTATAGCCACATCCGAAAATTTCAAACCCAAATCAGCAACACACCAAATCAGGGGATAGATGTAGCAGCCGAAAAATTCAAACCTAAATCAGTAACACACAAATTCAGGGAATAAATTTAATGGCCTATAATTCAAAAACCAGCAAATGTAAGAGACGAAGCACTAACCTATGTAACAGATGGTACAAACCGCAGGTGAAGGAACTGGAGTAGATGGAAAAAGCCAACGATCGAGGCCATTTAGAGATGAACCAGCGACGTTCCGGCTGGGCGCAATGATTGTCCGCAATCAAGCAAGTTGTGAATGCGAGTAACGGACGAAAAAAAAAACGACATCGTAGAGAAGCGGAGAAGGTGAAGAAAGGTTGAATGCTATGGCAGGAAAAGGAAGGAACACACAACGTTAAGCTGCAGACCACTCCAAAACGTAGTGCATCAGCTTCATCTGCCATCGTGGCTACTGACCCGGTAGAGAGAGAAACCAGCAGAAGGAGTGAGCAGTATTTCACCATTCTCGAAACCGTAGCCCACCAGCTCAGCGCCAAGTTGGCGTGTTCTTGTCTTTTATTGTCTTTGGGATTATGATCTCTTAGCATATCAATCAATTATAATAAATGTATAGCGATAAAAAAAAACTCTAATATTGACATATATTTGGTGTTCCTAAACACGATAAGGGTAAGACATCTTCCATCACCTCATGTTTTATACATGAATATTCAATATGGTATTATACTATATGCTTTGTTAAGTGGTATGTATAAGAATTTGTGTTCTTTGATAATACGTTGTAGTAGCCTTTGTGAATTCATTTATCTAGTAAAGTAGTACTTGATGTGGACGTAAAATACGTCTATTTTAGATGTTGTTATCCCACAACTATGAGTTCTTTTAGTCCCGGATTGGTAGAAGTTAATGCATTTTTCTCTCGTTTTGTGCAAAATGGTCAAATCGGGAGCAAAGCGGAGCAGGATTTGATGTTGGGAAGAAACGTACTCTTATACGTACCCAGTACATCCAGGAGTGCAGTAGAGAAGTGTACTGTTAGGTGTACTCCGTACGCCTAATAATGCATTTTGGATAGAGAGCACTAGAATTTGCACAATTATACGTACCCCGTGCATTTGGCGGTGCAAAGTTACTAAAGACGTACTATTATCCATACCTCGTGCAACGAACCGTGGAGAGGGGTTAACGGTACATCTTTAGTAACTTTGCATTGTCAAATGCACGGGGTATGGACAACAGTGCAACTTCTGATGCTCTCAGTCTAAAATGCACTACACCTAATAGTACACTTCTCTACTGCGTTCCTAGATGTATTAGGTACGGATAAGAGTATGTTTCTGCCCAACATCAAATCCTACTCCACTTTGCTCACGATTTGGCCATTTTTACTCCAAATACTTGATAAACCCTGAAACAAGACAAATTGCACAAAACGAGAGAAAAGTGCATCAACTCCTACCAATCTGAGACTAAAAAAATTCATAAATGTGGGATAATAACATCTAAAATAAACGTATTTTATGTCCACATCAACACCCCACACTTAAGCTTTTCTCACCCCGAGAAAATTAAACTATGAAAATAGTAAAATAGTATAAACTATGATACCAATTTTTTTATAGATATGTTAAAAATATACATTTTAAATACTAATTATAAAATTAATACTAATAAAAACAAATTTTAAGACCTAAAATCACTTAACCATAACCCACGTGAACATCCTTTCCACTCCCTAATTCACATATATTCTTCCCACTTTTAATTTCTTAATTAAAATGGTAAAAATTCAGAGGTACCCCACATGGGTACGTGTGTGATGTACCTTTTTTTTTTCCTTTCTAATGTTTAGTACACGTCTCGGAGCACCTCTAATGGTAGGCTAAAGGTAGGCCAAAAAGGAGGCTTAAATATTTTTGGGGAAACTTCAGATCAGTCCGATAATTTGACCTTTTTTTCGCACGTAAAGACTGTCCTCACCTTTGTTTTCATGTCCTGAAAGTCCGCCTTTTCGATATTATCAGATAAGGACACAATCTGTAACAGAGCTAACGATAGTATTAGAAAAGTCTAAATTACCCCTAACTATTCTTGCACGTCCTACCAATAATTTGACCCTTTTTTTATTTTTTGATACATGAATATGAAAAAAATCATATTATTTTTTTAATTATCCTTAATTATTTGAAAATATTAATTTCTTTTCATAATTATTTATTAATCTTAATTTAAAAAAATCAGATTTTTTTTAAATATCAGTTTTATTTATTTAAACCAATTTTATTTATAAAAATCAGTTTTATTTATAAAAAACTAATTTCATTTTATTTTAAAAATCATTTTTACAAAAAAGCATTTTTATTTTTAATCCCAATCTCATTCCCTTTTATACCTTTTCTTTTCCGTATCTTTATTTATGTTAAAACATATAAACAAATAAATAAAACCAAAATACAGTGAATATTTTCTTCTTCTTTTTTAATTATCAATCAACCTCAGCGATTCGTACGTCCTCACCCGATGTGGCGGGGGAGGGAACGAGAAGGGAGCAAAGAGGAGCAGATCCGGGGAAGGGCAGAATCGCCGCTCCATACGTCCTCACCCGATATGGAGAACTCCGGTGAGCTCACGGGGAAGAAGAGAGAAAGGACATGGTTTAGATGAGGGTTAAAGAGTTTCTATAAGAGAGGAAGGGTAGACTTGGCATTTCCAAAAAAAAGTTGGACATGTGAGCAACACATGTATTTTCCATCCAAAAAAACCGTTAAGTTTAACAGTTTTTGTCTTTTTTTGAAAATGGAAAGTGACTTTCTGTATTAACATAATATCGTGAAAGCTCAACGGTACCTACTTGAAAAACAACCTTTGTCCACTGTACCGAAATGGGGTTACCCCAATATTTTTTAGGAGAGAGAAATAATAAAATAATAAGATTTAAGAAGAGAGAGTGATGGTAGTTGTTAAATCCTACATTGGTTAGAGGCGTCGTCGCAAGGAGACTTTGAGAAGAAAGAATGTTATTTACTCTTGTTACTACACCAAAACAACTACTCTTGAGCCCACCCATTGTAGAGGTATTTGCAGGAGGTAGTTGTTTAGAGCTCAAACAACCACTCCAAATAGCCTAAACCATTGTGGATGCTCTCTCTCTCTCTCTCTCTCTCTTCAAATTTTTAGTTCTCAACTCTTCGTTTTCTCCAACTTTCAACTCTCCAATTCTTATATCTCTTTCCTTTAGATCTAAATCTTCTCAGGATTTGTTTAATTAAAGGATTTATCTAGACTTTCATCCCATTTATTTTGCTGCACTGAAAATCTACCCTTAAACCATCCTCTCAAATTTCAAGTTCTTTTGCTGCAAATCTTATTTCCTATTTTTCCACCTTGAGAAAATGAATAAACCTCCCAAAATCTCGCGTTTTCAGAGTAAAAATATCCTCCAATTAGCCTGCCTCGCTGTCGACTAGCCTGCCTCATCGCCGCTGTAAGAACCGCTCCCGGTCAACGCTAGTCAAATCGACGAAAAACGGGAAAATTTAAAATTTTGGGACAGACACCTAAATGAACCTAAATTTGACCCCGAAGGTCATACCGGACTTAAGTTGACCCCGATATCGACCAAAGTGAGTTCTAGGGGACTCAAGGCAACTTTTTGACCAATTTGGGAAAAGTTGACTTTTTGCCGGAAAAGTCAACCGAGCGACGTTTTGGTCCGTTCGAGGTCCTTTTTGGATCCAAAAAGCTTAGCTGTCGTTACAGTTAGCTTAGTTGGGTCATTTCCTTTCAAATGACACCTTTTGTGAAAAAGTCAAAGCCGGGTCAAACTAGGTGGATCTTGGAGTATTACCGAATAAAATAATTTGAGCTGAGATGTTGTAATGTGGAAATAGACCCTTTGGGATGGGGTCTTTATGACCCAGTAGAGGACGACGAACAGGTGGAGCTTTTATGACTTTATCGCCAAAATGGAGATTGTTATTTTCTTTGGCTCAAAATGTCAAGACCCATGAGCTTAGCCCTTTTGCCACCTCACTTAAGCCCATTCTTTCCATATATTAGAACGGTAGGGCACATATGAGGGACGGCTGAACAGAAACAAAAATTGGTAGGGGCGGCTCATTCGGCGGAGGAAACACGGAGAGAGAGAAAATGGTTCTTCATGATTGAACCTTGATTTTTCTTCTGAAGTTGTTGTGGGTTGATGAGACAAGGTATGGTTATTAAATTCTTGTCTTTTGATTAGTGACTCTGACAACAAATACAAAGAGAGAAGAAAACTTTTTTTGTGTGTTTAATTTCTTGGTGTTGTTGCGTACAAGTTCAGAGAAGCATTCAAGAGGAAATGGCCAATGGGCTTTATCAAAAGTGGAAGTGGAGCTCGAAAATCGAGGGTTTCAATGGAGGTCTTTACTGGTTGGTCCTTATAAATCAGCAGTAACCGAGAAATGAGAGTATGGGGGTGAGAGAAGAAACAAATTGAAATTAGTGGGCAAAGGTCAAAGAAAAGGACCAAGTTGCAGAGAGGTGAAGACGGCGATGGCACTGCTACTACTTTTAGCGCCATTCCTCTTCTGGGTTTTGGCCGCCATGAGAGAATCAGAGCTTTTTGAGAGAAGATCGGAGGTAGCGAGTCAGGACGTCAACAACTAGGAGACGTAGCTGTTGTTCTTCGGTTGAGGTAGGGAAAAGTAGCCGGATCTCGGCCCTGACTAGGGAAAGTTAACAGTAGAAATGCATGTGACACTTGGGTGTCGTGGGTTAAGTAAGTTTATAGAAGAATAGAAAGGCAGGCGACACCGGGTGGTGTCGTATGATACGGGAACGTATCGAACAATAGAAATGCATGTGACACTTAGTAGTGTCGTAGGAGCAGTGAACTTATCGATATTAGAATTACTGGAGGCATTTGGTTATGCCCGGAGGTTGATTGTATTGTTTGTGTATATTGGGTGGTCATGAGTGCCCGTGGGGTTGTTAAACCCGTATTTTACTTTTGGTGTGTCTTGGGTGACCATGAGTGCCCGTGGGGTTGTTAAACCCGTATTTTACTATTGGTGTGTCTTGGGTGGCCATGAGTGCCCGTGGGGTTGTTGAACCCGTATTTTACTGTTGGTGTGTCTTGGGTGGCCATGAGTGCCCGTGGGGTTGTTGAACCCGTATTTTACTGTTGGTGTGTCTTGGGTGGCCATGAGTGCCCGTGGGGTTGTTAAACCCGTATTTTACTGTTGGTGTGTCTTTGGTGACCATGAGTGCCCGTGGGGTTGTTGAACCCGTATTTTACTGTTGGTGTGTCTTGGGTGGCCATGAGTGCCCGTGGGGTTGTTGAGCCCGTATTTTATTTTCGGTGTCTTGGGTGGCCATGAGTGCCCGTGGGGTTGTTGAAACCGTATTTTACTGTTGGTGTGTCTTGGGTGGCCATGAGTGCCCGTGGGGTTGTTGAGCCCGTATTTTATTGTCGGTGTCTTGGGTGGCCATGAGTGCCCGTGGGGTTGTTGAAACCGTATTTTACTATTGGTGTGTCTTGGGTGGCCATGAGTGCCTGTGGGGTTGTTGAGCCCGTGTTTTACTGTTGGTGCCTTGGGTGGCCATGAGTGCCCGTGGGGTTGTTGAACCTGTGTTGTTGTTGTTTGTTGAACTTTGGTTGTGGACTGTCTCTGCCCAAGGTTGAGGGCCCGCCTGACAAGAAAGGGGTCTCGTGGTCCCGCGCGTGTGCATTGTTCAGACAAGGTTGGGGGCCCACCTGACAAGAAAGAGGTCATGTGGCCATGTGTCGTGGGGGTTGGCTCGCCTTCCGGGTTAACCACCGGTAAAGTTGTGCATTTTTCGGCGATGGAGGGCAGCTCCCCTTCCGACTAGCTATCGGAAAAGTAGCTCTGTATATATCGCTAACAGGTCGACCGCCTGGCCCGACAGAGACAGGGGGAAGTTGCGTGGGGCAGGCTCAAGCCCAACCGGTTACAATCGGCACTGAGCAGCTGGAGTGCGATCCTTTGCGATCTTGTTTGGTGTGCGATCCTTTGTGATCTTGGGTGATGCGTGGTTATCTTTTGAGTCTTTGGGTTGAGGTCATAACCGTTGTGTCAGGTCTACATTACGTGTCCGATTGTTGAGTTGGTTCGGGAAAGTAACAGTTTGTGTGTCAGTCGGCTTACTTGAGTTGGGGATAGTAGTCCCCGGTGTTTGGGTTGTTGTTGGTGTTTCCGGCATTGTCTGCTAGTATGTCGTAGTCAGTCTGGTATCCGTGGTAGTGAGCGAACGCTCACCCCTAGCTGCTTTTCCTACAGGTACTGGTCGCGAGACGGACTAGGGGAGCTCTCGAGGCTTGAAGAGCTGGGAGCGGGAGTCCGGGTTTCCTTTTGAGTTTAGCGACGTACGCCATGTCTTTTGTCCGCTTGTTTGGACGTGCTTTTGAGTTGTAAATTATTATTTTGATTAACTAAATGGTGATTTTAAGCGATTTATTTAAAATGTTTGCAAATGGTTTTATCGTTTTACCGTTCGCGTTCCGGGTTCGGTTCTACTGAATTTGGGGCGTGACAACCGCCTTTCCCGCCTCACCGTCTCCCAAACGACCAGAAATCGGTCGGCCACCTTGGTCCGCCCGACCCATCCAAATCGAGGAGGTGAGAAGGTTTTTCCCGACTAGTCGGCGTCTAGGCGCCGCCTAAGTTCGACTTTTAAAACCCCACTACTAATGCAACCTATGACTCAACTATATGATCCATGCAAAAGTTTACAAAAAGTTAGGGGTATCACATTTTCGGAGCTTTAAAACACATTTGGAGGGATCTTGGAGAAGATCAAAAGGAGAGATATGAGAAACACATCGAGGTTCTTTTGTAGTTTGGATTGATATTTCCTATTTGTATTATTATCATTTTCAATATGAATATTGTTTTTCAATCTTCTCCTTGTGTTCTTATTCCTTTGCTATGAACTAAATTCATATTGATCTAGGAGTAGGTGAACGATGTGATGAATTTATTTAACATGTTCGGTTTTACATTTGTCAAACTAGTATCTAGGAAAGTGTTTATTTAATTCTGTTAATAATGCTACATTCCCTTGATCACGTACATGTATGATTTAATCTTGTTAACCAAAAATTGAGAAATGAGGTTAAGAAGAGGAAATATGAATTAAATAGCCCGGGTTTAAATATAGATTAGAATATGGTTAGACTGACACGAGTGCAATAACTATAGGATTAAAACCCGAAAGTTAGAGGAACTCATAAATTGTAATGCTTTATACCGTTCTACACATAGATTAGAGATAATTAGGTGGACTGAGTATATTAGGTTCCTAATATGATCCAGGGATGGTTAGGACTACATTGAGGGAATTCTCGTTGCCGTTAGAATAGTATTAGTTGCAAATGTAAACCAAATCCCATTAAGTTGTTCATCACATTTGAACCCTGTTAACGTCCTAGATCGCCTTAAAACCTTGGTTTACAATCCACTTGTGATATTTGTGTTTTGTTTTTGGATCATTCATATTGCTTATTGCTTTCATGAAATTGTTACTTTCTAGAACAAACCAAACATCGCTATAGGAATAGCTTGACAAACGAATTAACTAATTAAAGGGATTGTCTACTTTCTCTCTTGGGTACGATAACTCGGACCAAACCCCGATTACTACTTGACGACTAGAACGCTTGTCATGCCATTCTGAGAGTTAATTCTTAGGGTGTCAAGTTAATGATGCCGTTTTCGGGGAGCAACTAAGGAAAATCTAGTATAATTATAATTCATGTTAAGACTATTTTATATTTTATTTAATTAAATTTATTTATGCAATTGTGTTCCCACTCCTTACCGAATTTGTTGACTACAGATATTGAAGACATCGAGAGGAACGCCTAGATAGCGAGTCGACAAGGAAAGAAAGCTATGAGTCATTACAACGGAACGAGTCATCACTCAGAAAATGATGATGACCAAGATGACAACCAGAGGGACGAAAGCCAAGCAAGGGATGAGAACCCTAGGAGGGAGAAAACTCCACCTCCTCTTGGCTTAAACTCACTGTTTTCCATGGAGGAACCACCTAGGATAAGAACATTGATGGAGTATGGCACTTGAAGGCAGCATCGTCGCACCGCTTATTGCAGCACAGAAATTTGAGATCAAGACATCGACCATAAATATACTGAGGAACAACCCATTTTATAAGAATGTGCATGAGGATCCATTAGACACTTGACGACATTCCCGAATCTATGTGGTACATTCGGGTACAATGGGGTTTCAAAGGATGCAGTGCGCCTCCAAGTTTTTCCCTTTTCATTAAAGGACAAAGCAAGTAAGTGACTACGTAATATACCTAATGGGAGTGTCAAAATATGGGACTAGTTGGTGGAAGTATTTATGAATCAATACTTCCCACCTAAGAAGACAATAAATCTAAGAGTTGATATAAACACATTTGCTCAACAGGGTGATGAGACATTAGTGGAATCATAGGAAAGGTTCTCTAATTTACTAAGACATTCCCCTAATCATGGGCAACCAAAATGGGTACAACTGCAGACTTTCTACTCTGTTCTGAATGGTGTTTGTTAAGGACAATTGGATTCAGCAACTGGACGATCGTTTGTTCACTTGACTCTAGAAAATAATGTGACCCTCCTGAACTTAATGGCTTCAAATAACGTTTGGCATAATAACATAAGAGAAGCCCATGGAATAGTTAAGGCAGTCGAGTCTTCGTTAATGGACGAGGTGATGGATCATATTGTCCAAAGTGTGATAAAGAGGTTGGATAAATGCAGGTATCCTCAAGTACTTATCAATTTGACTGTATTGAAGGTATGGGAGAACACAAGGTAGAGACTACCAACTATGTGGGGAACCAGAAGAAGCCCAAAATTGATCCATTATCCTCGACCTACAGTGAGGGATGGAAATATCATCCATACCTGTCATGGAAGCCCCAAGGACAGAGTCAATCTCCTCCTAGATATCAGTAGAGACCTCAAGGTCAAGGTTGCCAACAAAGGCCTCATAAGGCACCTCCTCAAGAATCTACCGCCAAACTAGAGCAGACGGTGTTGACCATGATGATATAGATGGTAGAAAAGAATAGACAAGATGATGAATGGCGCAATACATTTATGGAGAAGTCGGATGCGGTGAACCGAAATAATAAGGAGAACCATATGTGTAATGAATCTCGGTTTTAGAGCCTAGAGATCTGAATGGGGCAAATAACAATTGCACTGAATATGAGGGATCCAGGAACCTTTCATGGTGACACTGAAAAAAACCCCAGGGAGAGCGTCAATGCCATAATGTCAATTCATAGTCAAACACTAGAACAACATGTCCCTCCCCAGGACGATGATGTAATTGGGAGCCAACATCAAGGGATAGAGGTTGAGGGAACCCCCACAAGTAAGAAGGTAAGGGAGTCCATTGTTAAATCAGAAAATTGGGCTCCACCTCTTCCTTTTCCCTATGCACTTAAGGGAACTCTGGTCAATATTCTACATTTCAAGATATTTTTAGGAATTTGGATATTAATATCCCCCACCTCGAAACATTGACCAAAATTCCTAAGATAACCAAATTAATGAAAAGGTTGTTGATTCAGAGGACGAAATTGTTATACGAGGAGATTGTGAATCTGAATGAAGAGTGTTCAACTATGTTGATGAACAAAATTACCTCATAAGTGTAAGGACCCAGGGAGCTTTACTATACCATGTGAGATAGGTAGTGTGCACTTTGATAAGTCCCTATGTGATTTAGGGGGCATTATAAACCTTAAGGGTAATTCCACCTCAATACCCTAAATCTTTCATATTTCATTTAGAGTAACCTAAATCTTTTTTGTGTCACCTTAGTACTCTAAGATTTCATTAATTCATTTAGAGTATCCTAAATATTTTTGTGTCACCTCAGTACCCTAAACTTCCATTAATTCCATTTTAGTACACACTGTTAACTTTACCCTAAATTTGGTTGTTAGTGAATATCATTATGGTCATTTTAGGGTAAAGTTAATGGTGGGTACTAAAATGAAATTAATGAAAGTTTAGGGTACTGAGGTGACACAAAAAATATTTAAGGTACTCTAAATGAATTAATGAAAGCTTAGGGTAATAAGACGACACAAAAAGATTTGGGGTACTCTAAATGAAATATGAAAGATTTAGGATACTAATGTGGAAGAGTTAATTACCTTTCGTACCCTTTTTCTATTGGTAACATACCTTTAGTACCCCTTTCTTTTGTCACATTTAAAAAAGGCCCCTACGTTTTGGTAACTTGCAACTATGAGGAAAAACGGACGGAATATTCCATTCCGTCTGACACATGACCTCACGTGACTTTCATTCATATTTTTTGTTCCAATTATACCCTTACTTTCTTACCCACTCATTTTGTTTCATTAAATTTCCCTATTTACCCTTCTACCCTAAATACACCCACGTCTTATCCACCATTTCATCACACCTCATCGACCCATCATAACCCCGTCTTCTTAGCCACACACTTCTCATCCTTATCTACAGATTTCTCAAAAATAAACCAACCCATCTCCCCAACCATTTACATCTCATCCCCATCTCTAAATCCCTCCAAAACAAATAAAAAGTTTCAACCACCCAATCTCCACCCATCATCACCCCAATTTCCCCAGTCACCCCATTTCTTTCAACTCCATCTTCAACAAACCACAAGGAGCTCTTGATCTCCATCTTTGTCTCTGGCGAGCTCGTGGGTTGGAGGCGACAGAGCTTCTTGTCTCTAGTTCATGGTCTTCATCCGCTCATGGAAGTTCAGATCTAGCCGGAACGGTTGACATTCAAACCACAGCAGCGAGCATCCGCTTGGAGGTCGTCCATGGTTCTTCGTCACCCCTCTGTGGAAGCCATAACCCACGACAAATCTTCATCTCGAAACCTCACAAACCCACGTCTCGTTTTCTATAAGATTTTCCACAAATCTGGTCTTTCACCCTTGTCTCGACCCACAAATATCAGAGCTTCCCGATCAGGAACAAATCTGGATGGAGAGAAGACGGACATGCCCCAAGGACTACGACGTGGTTCTAGAACCTGAGATGCAGAGAGGAAGAAATGCGAACTGATTTTGTGTTTTTTGTAATAATGAATAATTTATTAATTATAATTAATTAGCTTTATTTGAATAAAAATAGTATATGGAAATTAATAAAAATTTAGAAGGAATTAACCCCAAAAAAATTTATTTTTTAAAAAATTAATAAAATGTGGGGACTGTAAGGGTACAAATGTCATTCAACTTCAAATCTCATATATTAATTTTAAATGCGAAAGGGTATAATGGATATTTCACATCCTTCTATTACATCTTCCTAACAAATGCAAGTTACCAAAATGTAGGGGTCTTTTTTGAACGTGACAAAAGAAAGAGGTAATAAAGGTATGTTACCAATAGAAAAAGGTACAAAAGATAATTAACCAAAGGTGGAATTATCCCTAAACCTTATTCCTCTATCTGTGTTTAGGAAGTTAGGACTTGAGGATGAGCCCACACTAACCTCGTAGACTTTACAACTAGTAGACATGTCAATTAAACTTCCTATGGGGGATCATAGAGAACGTATTATTCAAGGTTGGGGAATTTATACACCCCACAGACTTCATAGTTATGGACATGAAGGAGGATCTCTCTCAATATAGGGAAACCATTCTTGGCTACTGCTAGAACTTTAATTGATGCAGAACGAGGGTAAATTACAATCAGGTATGGTGCAAAGCAGAAAACATTTTATGTGGTCAAGGGTAATATTAAAACAAAGGACTCAACATGTAAACTTATAAGTTATGAGGATGAGCACATGATTGAGGAGAATCAAGAAGACAACGAAACCTCTCCATAACCTAAATTACAGAACCATGATAGGTTAGATACAAAGGTTCAAGCAAAATCTCTACCAGATAATCTGAAATATGTGTATCTGAAAGAGGACGATATGTACCCTATTGTGATTCCATCTAACTTATCTTATGACAAGGAATATGAGCTTATGAATGTTCTCAAGACAAAGAGCAAGGTTTTGGGTGAAACTTTGATCCATATTCGAGAATGTAACCTTTCATGTTGTATGTGTAGGGCTCTGTTGGAAAATGATCTTAACTTGGTGGCGAATTTGTGAAAGAAGCCGAAAGAAATTAGTGAAGGTGTTTGGGCAAAAGAAAACCTCGCAACAGTTTCCAATGAGCCTTGAGGAGGATAAAACGGGTGGCTTAGGCCGCCTCTTTCGTTGAGCTAACGACGTTAAACAAATGTGCTGGTTGGGAGGCACCTTAAAAATGAATTGGAGAGCGGATGTGCATTGATCAAATGCGAGGCGCCGAGCTCACATGATCTCGATCGGGTGATGAGCTCTCAAGCCATACATGTACCATAGGATCCCCGAGTCAGTTGCATGTCACACAACGATTATTTGATAGGAATTTCTTACCCTCTTTCTTTATATTGTTATTTTCGTTGTTTTACTCCTATTTTCTATTTGGTGGGTGTTGAGCACACGATTTTCCGTGTTGATAGTATATGCATATATGATAGTATGGTGGCTGATATTTATGTTGACTGACAAGTGTGGGGTGATATTATTGTGTATATTCGTCGTGGGGTGCATGTGTTCATATGTGTTAGAGTCGCACTAGGGACAATGCTTAATTTTAAAGTGTGGGTGGGATCCTTTAACTGTCCTTTGCGCTTTATTTACATTAAGGTTCATGAATCATTGTGTTAAAAAAAATCAAAAAACATATATTTTACTAGTGTTTTATTGAGCTTAGTTCACATGATTTCAAGGTTTCAATGATTGTAATGTTGGGTATGCTTATTTTTTGTCATAGTTCAAAGGGTGCATCAACTTAGTATGATTGAATTGCATTATGTAAGCCCATTTAGTGAGGCATACTCGTCTGTTTGCATTCTGGTAGTGTTTTTGATTTGTGACCGAGTCCTTTAATTCCTATGTATGAGAACTTGAGTCTAGAACTTCACAGATATTCCCTCAAGGCAAAATAAAAATAAGCAATAAGGTGGTTTGAAAGATGATCATAGGCTATTCTTGGACCTTTTGCGCTAATTTGCCTACCTATGCATATATTTTCATCTACTAGTCACCCATGTTGAGCTTTGGCCTTTTGTTTTTAATCTACATATTACAAGCCTATGAGCCCTTCATTTCATTTATATATCCTATGTTTAGTTTGTACTCATACTTATTTGCTTAGACGCTTCATTGAGTGGGGTCATTTGTGGTTGGTGGATGGGAGTAGGATGATGAACGAAAGGAGAAACAAATCCCTTGTTAACAGGGTCGGCATTGAGAATTTGGAGCCCCAGACAACTCACTTTTTTGAGCCCCTTAATCTCGATTTTTTTTTACCGAAACCATATAATAACAAAAATTAAAATTCAACATACTCAGGTATGACACACTTAGAAATAAGAAAAAGGATACATGAATAACATATCAAAAATTACCTGAATTTCCAATATGAAAATTCCAAAAGAAGATGATGTAGAGTCCGCTAGAGAGAAGCTGTTTTGCTCACAGTTATGTTGAGTACAGGTTACAGGAGAATAAGAGTGGTTTATGTTTTGTGTTAATTGAGAATAAGAGGAAGTTGAAAAGATTTGTTACTTTTTACTTTTGAAAAGATTAGAAGTTACAATCTGATGAAGTCTTAAGGCCCTTTAGTTACAGTTAAACAAATTTTTAAGGCCAAAGAGTCTATTAAAGGCCCAAAATTAATAACAAAGTCCAATAAGAATTAAAAAAAATCAGCAAAAAATCAGCAAAATATTGAGCCCCAAGCCATGGCATGGGCTGCTTGGCCTCAGGGCCGGCTCTGCTTGTTAATGTGTCAGGATTATTGCAATGTTCGTTGTTTCTATCCTTTTTCCTGAGAGATAAGAAAATGAAAACTTATAATCTCTTATGTGCAAAAGGAAAAGTGTGGGGTAATGTTGAGAATTAAAGCAAGTAAAGACAAAAACGCACTACAAGTTCTTGTTTGCATCAATATATATATATATATATATATAGGAACACTTTCAAGGGTTACCTATTCTTAAATTGTTATCTTGTTAGCTAATTGTGGGTCATCGGATTTGATAGATCCAAGGGCTATTAAATCAATGGCAGAAAGATGTAATTAAATTAAATTTGAATTTTTTATATCGTAATTTTATATTATGCAAGGGTATAGATGTCTTTCTAATACCTTATTTCATCTAACCCTAATTGAGTACATTGTATATCATCCTCGCCTCTCTGTTCTCTCAACCAAACATATAGCCGGAGTTCATCGAAGCCGTGGAGAAGGAAAACCACCGCGCATCGGAGCGAAATACGTCATCCGTGTCACGCCCCAATTTCAGTAAACCGAACTCGGGACGCGAACGTTTAAAATAACAAAACATTTTGAAACCATTTTCATTAAACCACTTTAAAACCACCAATTGTTTAACAAAATAATATTACAACTTAAAATACGTCCCAACAAGTGGACAAAGTATGGTATCCAAAATAAACCCAGAAACCCGCTCCTAGCTCTTCAAGCTTCAGAAGCTCACCTAGTCCAACCTGCGACCGGTACCTGTAGGAAAAGCAGCTAGTGGTGAGCGTTCGCTCACCACCACGGATAACAGACTGACTACGGCATAATTAACAGACAAAGCCGGTAACACCCAAAAACAAAGTCAACACCGGGGAACACTGTCCCCAGCCCAAGTACTCTGACTGAACAATACACCCACATTTACCTTCCTTTACCAACTCATCACCCTGACACGTAAAGTAGACCCGACACAACGATCACGACCTCTTCCAAGGACTCAAAAGAAAGCTACGCCACACCAAACAAGATCACAAAGGATCGCACACCAAACAAGATCACAAAGGATCGCAAACCAGCTGCCAAGAACGCTCACGCCCTCCCGAGACTCTAACTCGGTCAGGCCAACCCAAGAATGCTTGCAACTTACCGAGACTCTAACTCGTAAGCCAACCGGAGAATGCTTGCAACTTACCGAGACTCTAACTCGTAACCCATCCAAAGAATGCTTGCAACTTACCGAGACTCTAACTCGTAAGCACGCCAAAGTATGCTCACAAACCCAAAATACACACGCGCGGCCAGGACCCTTTTATTGGCGGGCGGGCCCCCTACCCCGTCTGAACATGCAGACGCGTGTGCTCGTGGACCCCCGTTTCATGAAGCGGGCCCCCAACCTCAGGTAACCACAAACACAAACACAATCACAATCACAATCACAATCACAATCACAATCACAATCACAATCACAAGCAAGTTCAACGACCAGTAACAACACAGGTTCAACACTCGCAGGCACTCATGACCACCAAGACACCAACAGTAAAACTCGGACTCAACAGCCCCACAGGCACTCACGGCCTCCCAAGACACACTAACAGTAAAACACGGACTCCACAGCCCCACATGCACTCACGGCCTCCCAAGACACACCAACAGTAAAACACGGACTCAACAGCCCCACAGGCACTCACGGCCTCCCAAGACACACCAACAGTAAAGACACGGGTTCAACAACCCCACGGGCACTCACGGCCTCCCAAGACACACCAACAATAAAACACGGGTTCAACAACCCCACGGGCACTCATGTCCACCCAAAACACCAAAGGTAAAGACACGGGTTCAAGAACCCCACGGGCACTCATGGCCACCCAAAACTCAACAATAATACACGCTCGCAACTTACCGAGACTCTAACTCGTAAGCCAGCCAAAGAATGCTCGCAACCCCCCGAGACTCTAACTCGGTCAGGCCAGCCAAAGACACCAACCTTAGTACACGGGCTCTCATGGCCACCCAAGACACAACAGCAAAACACGGGCTCTCATGGCCACCCAAAACTCAACAATAAAACACGATCGCAACTTCCAGAGACTCTAACTCGTAAGCCAGCCAAAGAACGCTCGCAACCTCCCGAGACTCGAACTCGGTCAGGCCAGCCAAAACCCCAATAGTAAAGTACGGCTCTCATGGCCACCCAAAACACAAATAATAACACGGGCTCTCATGGCCACCCAAGACTCAACAATAATAGTACGGGCTCTCAAGGCCACCCAAGACACCAAATAAACAATCAACCTCCGGCTTAACCAAAGCCCCCAACAGTTCTAATATCAACAGTTTCACAATCAACCTCCGGGCATGGTCATATGCCT
This sequence comes from Erodium maritimum, assembly GCA_963921825.1. Classification (NCBI taxonomy): domain Eukaryota; kingdom Viridiplantae; phylum Streptophyta; class Magnoliopsida; order Geraniales; family Geraniaceae; genus Erodium; species Erodium maritimum. The sequence continues at coordinate 47,150,332 of OY997592.1, forward strand.
CCAGTACTCCTAATATCGATGAGTTCACAATCAACCTCCGGGCATGGTCATATGCCTCCAGTAATTCTAATAACGCTAAGTTCTCTGCTCCTACGACACTACTAAGTGTCACATGCATTTCCAATATTCGCTACGTTCCCGTATCATGCATTTCTAATATTCGATAACCTACTCAACCCACGACACCCCAGTGTCACATGCAATTCTACTGTTAACTTACCCTAGTCAGGGCCGAGATCCGGCTACTTTTCCCTACCTCGTGCGTGTTCTCCGAAAAGCCAAACAACGAGCTTCGGTGATGATCTCAGTCACTCACCCAGCTTTCCCTTGCCTCGGTCCGCGGCACGATCTAAAAGAATACAATTTAAAGGCACTTAACAACTTGCAGGAATAAACTGAAAATCATCAAACTCGATGCCCAAACTTAACCCCGACAATGTCGATCACTCCCAAACTTCCCAATTACTCGACATTGTCGATAAGGGACCCGTAAAGACCCGATTCTCCCGACATGGCGAATCTGCCCGGGTTTTGTAAATTTCCTTCCGGGGCTCCAAAAGCCCCCGTTTTCGTTTCTACGGTCTTAGAATAGTTCAAGGAGCCCAATGCACTTGACGGAATCGAATTCCGACTTCCGAGTCAATTAATTAACGTTTAAAGTTTCTAAAACCCGTTAATTACAACTTTTCCAATTTAATTCCAATTTTCGATTCGGTTAAGGATAAATGGTACGGGGAACGTTTTAAACCACACGAATGTTAAAACCCTAGCACCCGAGCACGTGGGCCCCACCCAACCCACTTGGCCGAGAGTCCTAGGGTTCAAGGGGGGCTCAGCCACCATGGTGGTGGCTGGTCCCAGCTCCGGCCAGCCACCCCATGGCCGGCCGGCCACCACCCACGGTGGCCGGAGCTCCTCCCGAGCCTCCGGTCACCGGAAAACGTGCAATTGAACCTCCAAACACCTCTAAAACGTCTCCCACAATTACCCCAACATCAAAACCACCTTAAATTAATAGTTTTACACAAACCCTAACTTCCAAAATTAATCAAAACGAGAATCGGTTCGGTGTATACCGTAGAGGAGAACGAGGGGAGCTCACTTTCTTCTTGCCTTGAGACGATCCAAGGGTGGAGATGAGCGTGAATAGTGGCCAAACCTCCCAACTCCCTTCTTCTTCTCTCCCTTTCTTCTCTCTTCTTTCTCTTTCTACAAACTAACACCTTTTCTATTTTTTTTTCTTTTTGAACAATATGGCCGGCCACCCATAAGGGTGTGGTCTTCATTTCCCCCTCAAAACTAACACCACCACTTGTTTGACAAGTGGCAAGGTGGGTCCCACACCTTTTGGAAATATCTACTAACTAAAATCCAATCAGATTCGCGAAAATCGGACGTTTCGGGCCCCGAACGGGCACTTTTTTCCCAAAAATTACGAAACTTGGCGGGCCACAAGGAAACGGCTCAAATAAGACCGCTGCGACGACGGCTAAGCTTTTTGGATCCAAAACGGCCCTCGAATGGACCAAAACGTCGCTCGGTTGACTTTTCCAGCGAAAAGTCAACATTTCCCAAATTGATCAGAAAGTTGCCCTGAGTCCCCCGGAACTCACTTTGGTCAATAACGGGGTCAACTTAAGTCCGGTATGACACTCGGGGTCATTTTAGGTTCACTTAACTGTCAGTCTTAAAAAAATTTAAATTTTCCTGTTTTTCGCAGGTTTGACTGGCGTTGACCGGGAGTGGTTATTACAACCCGTCCTTCTCGTCGTGCTCATGCTCTCTTCGGAGCAACCACGTCCTTCCCAAACTCAGTCGCCGCTCCGCAGCCATGTTCACCGGCGAGGATATACAAGAAGCTCCATCGCACGGGTCCTCCACTGTCGTATGAAGGCGTTCCATTGGCCAGGTTCGCGCGAGTTTTAGAGCTTTGTGCCTTGTCGTGCTCTCCCGCCGGACAGGTCCGAGTTGTCCCTCTCCATACGAACCTGGAGCAGGCCACCGTCACCGCACAAAGTCGTTCCAAATAGCCGCCGCAGCATGAATGCATTCCAGATCAACTCGTCGGTCTTGTTGTGCAGGTTAGAGAAGTGGTAATATCGGTTTCAGCTTGAATAGGTTAAGGAAAGGTTAATTTGAAGTGAGCAAGTTTGAGTTTTACTAAAAAGGTGATGAATCAAAGGTCTTGTCGTCGGCAGATTGCAGAGGCAGTCAAACACCTCTCTCTCTCCCGATCTCCGATTTGTGTTCTCATTCTTCGTGACTGTTTTTCTTTGGGCTTTATTGTATTGACGTTTTTAGGTTATGAGTGTAAGTACATGGATTAGATATTTTTGTTTGAGTACTTGAGTTACATATATACATGTTTTAGATCTGGTGGTACAGATTCAGATCAAGCAAGTTTGAGGCATATACATGATTTTTGTTTACAATGCTTCGTTGTTTGTGTAAAGATCAAAAGATTGTGTTTTTAGTGTCATTTTGACTTCGTTTTCTAGGTTTGTATTTTAGACTTAATTATATAAAGTTATGTATATTATTTTGTAATTTTCTGTATAATGTTGTGTAACAAGTCTAAATTAGATCAGACTTGTTTTTAGACTTCGGGAGTTCAAATCGAATTTTGTAACACTTAGTGTAAAATATATAACTTATAGCTATAGTTTATGTAACACTGATGGTAGTTTTCAGTGTGTAATTATGTATTTTATTGAATTTATTTTTGGAACTCAAAGTGTTTTGTTTTGTAATGTTTTGCGATTCTGAATTCGTAGATCAGGAGGTTGGTTTATGAATCTGTATTGATGGTTTTAAAATATATAACATTGGTACAGAATTCTGTAACATCGCCTATAAAAATCTGTAACATCGGCTCAAAGGATCTGTAACATCGGCTCAAAAAATCTGTAATTTCGGCTCCAAAAATCTATAACATCGGCTTCAAAAACCTGTAATATCGGTTCCAAAAATATCTAACATTGGTTCCAACAAATCTGTAATTTCTATAATACTTTATACAAACTTCTGTAATATTGTACATAATATTATGTAATATGACGGAATATGAGTAACGCTCGAATTTTGAAATAAAAAATACAATATTAATTTTTTAAATAAAATATTAAAAAAATCAGATCGGGACAATAAAAAAAATTCTACAGTAATTCTTTAAAAGAGATTGAATTACAAAAGTACCTTTTTGTTGATATTACTATTTAATTTGAGCGAATTATTGTACAATATTAATTTTTTAAATAAAATATTAAAAATCAGATCAGGACAATAAAAAAAATTCTACAGTAATTCTTTAAAAGAGATTGAATTACAAAAATACCCTTTTGTTGATATTATTATTTAATTTGTGGATAATTAAGACTAAAAATTCAAAACCATTAGATATCAAATTTCAATGGTCTAGATTTGGGTAACAAGTAACATTTTAAGCTTGGGTAACATGTGAAAGTGTCTCTCTCTATATATATATACATGGGCGGTATACAGTAAAAATCACCCTTATTATGCAAAATGAAAACTCATAAGAAGGCGACACATATCCTTTTCACGCGCGTGGTGTAGGTAGCACGCGCATAGTGATGGTACCCCTCACACACAGGTGCTGGTACAATACACACACAAGTACTAGTACCAGTGTTTTAAAAATCCCGAGTGGACGCCGCCTAGGCGCCCGCCTACGCCTAGTCGATCCGCCTAGCCGCCTAGGCGATTACAACAATTTTGCGCATTATACTGACTCAATTAAAATAATTAGATGTTTATGGTGTTGGTGATATTAGGTGTTGTGCTTCTGAGTTGATTGGTGTGATTTTTTTTAGGTATTTTAGATATTTGTTACCATTTTAATATAATGAAATTCATATTTTATTTCTATATATAATAATATATCTATTAAAAATTAAAAATAATACAAATCCGATTGATCCCCTTCTAGTCCCCGATTAATCCTCGAAGGACTTTGCCGCCCGACTAGCGCCTAGCGACTTTTAGAACCTTGACTGGTATAATACACCCACGGGTGCTGGTACAATACACATACAAGTGCTGGTACAATGTTTATTAATTTAGAAAAAAATTGATTTACAATCAAAGCCTCGTATGTTTATATAGCGAAACTAAACCCCAACGTCCTAATACGATAAGTAAAGTAATCTCAAAGTCTTAATACAGATAAAAGAAATCAGAACACCCTAAAACAAAAAGGAAATAAACACCTGGAATATAAAAGTACGAATTTGACCTTCTAGATAACCTCGGAAGGTCGTTTCCACCCAAAGAATGCTAAGGTTTTGTCGAATTCTGACTCCTTTTCAAGTTCTCAAACTTCCGATTCAATACCTCTACGATATGTAGGGATGGCTATGGGGAGAGGTTGGGCAGGGACCCCAAGCCCAGTCCCCGTCCCGCGTCCCCGCCACTTGCCCCGTCCCCGCGTTGACCCTGTGTTGACCACGCCCCGTAGGGACCCCATGGGGACGGGGCGGGGAACGGGGATTTCATTCTCTATTCCACTTTTTCCTCGCAGGAGATTTTATTCCTTACCCCGTTCCAGCCCAATTCTCATCACCCGAAAAAATGAACATTTAATATGACAATTCTCAATCCATAATTTTATACAACATGCATAGTCAACCCATGATTTAAACCAACATACATATAAAATAAACATCACATAACAATGATATCCATATTTGATAATAGTTTACACATATAGAAAGTGTCTTAATGAAATATCTTATCACATAAAACTTAGAGTTCCCAACTTGACTTCATAATAGGAAAATAGAATCATGAGAAAATATACAGTGTTGTGAATACAATTTCATAGACAAAAGCTATAAAATCTATCAAGGTATCAAACAAGAACAAATTTATATTAACATGTTCTTTAAACGAAGAAAATGACATTGTTTTATTTCTACAAACATGACCACACAACAAAGGTTTAAACATCAGAAATTGTTCTTAGCCAAGTGTATTGTTATTATTATGTATATATAAATTATAGTATTTTATTATGAAATAATGGTGCGGGGTACGTGGCGGGCCGCCCCGCAGGGCGGGGAGTGCTTTCCCATCCCCGCCCCGCACCCCGCCAAAATCTCCGTTTATTGCCCCGTACCCCGCCCCGCTTGCCCCGTGCGGGACGGGGATGGGGATCCCCGTCGGGGGCGGGGCGTTTTGCCATCCCTAACGATATGTATTGCATCACATACACAGGTACAAGTACAGGTACAAGTAGTGGTACTCTATATACACGGGTGTTGGTACTCTATATACATACGTGTGATGGTACCACGTACCAGTACTTTGCATGAGCAAAAAAGGACACGTGTCGACATTGTATGGAAGGTATCAACGATTTGTATTACGGGGTGGGGCTAGTACATTTCATACATAAGTGCTGGTACTTTATACACACAAGTGCCGGTACCACATTTACCAACACTTGTGCGCTGGTACCAGCACTTAGTATGCACAAAAAAAGGACACATGTCAACATCTGTACGAAGGGGTACTAGTGCTTTGCGTGGGGATAACTGGAGCCCGTGCGCGCGTGACCAGGAGCTATGGGTGCGCGCACGCACGAATATGACACGTGTCGCCTTCTTGTGAGTCTGTAGTTTGTATAATAAGGGTTGGTTCTCATTTGATACATGTTATATATATAGGGAGTGTCTCTGCTACGAACCCAAATTGGAATGCGAACTTGCGAACCAAAGCCATTGAACAGTGACACATGGCAGCATCTTAGAGTGAGCATTTTTTCCCAAGTTCGCTAATTTAATCATTCCCGCTTCGTTTTAACTCCGATTTTTTTTATTCTTGCACCACTATTTTTATTTTTTTCAAGATCTATCTATAGAGATGCATATTGTAATAACCACTCCCGGTCAACGCCAGTCAAACCTGCGAAAAACAAGAAAAATTTAAAAAAATTAAGACTGACAGTTAAGTGAACCTAAAATGACCCCGAGTGTCATACCGGACTTAAGTTGACCCCGTTATTGACCCAAGTGAGTTCCGGGGGACTCAGGGCAACTTTCTGACCAATTTGGGAAATGTTGACTTTTCGTTGGAAAAGTCAACCGAGCGACGTTTTGGTCCATTCGAGGACCATTTTGGATCCGAAAAGCTTAGCCGTCATCGCAGCGGTCTTAGTTGAGCCATTTCTTTGTAGCCCGCCAAGTTTTCGTAATTTCTTGGAAAAAGTGCCCGTTCGGGGCCCGAAACGTCCGATTTTCGCAAATCTGATTGGAAAATATCAAGTAGATATTTTCAAAAAGGTGTGGGACCCACCTTGCCACTTGTCCAACAAGTGGTGGTGTTAGTTTTGGGAGGGGGGGGGGGGAAATGAGAGGTGATGGGTGAGTGTGGCCGGCCACCTATATCAAAAAAAGAAAAGGAAATACAAAAAAATAGAGTTAGTTGTTTTAGAAAAGAAGAAGAGAGTTAGAGAGAGAAGGAGAAGGAGAAGAAGAGAGAAGGTTAAGAAGCTAGGGTTTTGAGGGTTATCAAACCCTTGGATCGTTTCAAGGCAAAGAGCAACATCGTTCCCCTCGTTCTCCTCTTGAGTAAGCACCGAACCGTTTCCCGTTTTGTTAATTTTCAAATGTTAGGGTTTGGGTTTAATTGATGAGTTAGGGTTGTAGTGAATTTTGGGGTTTGTGGGAGACATTTTAGAGGTGTTTGGAGGGTTGTTTGAACGTTTTCCGGCGACCGAGAGCTCGGGAGGAGCTCCGGCCACCATAAGAGGTGGCTGGTCGGACCTAGGGCCGGCCACCACCATGGTGGCCGAGCCCCCCCTTGAACCCTAGGGCACGGACAAGTAGGTTGGGTGGGGCCCACGTGCTCGGTTGCTCGGGTTTTAGTGTTCGGGTGGTTTAAAACGTTCCCCGTACCATTTATCCTTAACCGAATCGAAAATTGGAATTAAATTGGAAAAGTTGTAATTAACGGGTTTTAGAAACTTTAAACGTTAATTAATTGACTCGGAAGTCGGAATTCGATTCCGTCAAGTGCATTGGGCTCCTTGAACTATTCTAAGACCGTAGAAACGAAAACGGGGGCTTTTGGAGCCCCGGAAGGAAATTTACAAAACCCAGGCAGATTCGCCATGTCGGGCGAATCGGGTCTTTACGAGTCCCTTATCGACAATGTCGAGTAATTGGGAAGTTTGGGAGTGATCGACATTGTCGGGGTTAAGTTTGGGCATCGAGTTTGATGATTTTCAGTTTATTCCTGCAAGTTGTTAAGTGCCTTTAAATTGTATTCTTTTAGATCGTGCCGCGGACCGAGGCAAGGGAAAGCTGGGTGAGTGACTGAGATCATCACCGAAGCTCGTTGTTTGGCTTTTCGGAGAACACGCACGAGGTAGGGAAAAGTAGCCGGATCTCGGCCCTGACTAGGGTAAGTTAACAGTAGAATTGCATGTGACACTGGGGTGTCGTGGGTTGAGTAGGTTATCGAATATTAGAAATGCATGATACGGGAACGTAGCGAATATTGGAAATGCATGTGACACTTAGTAGTGTCGTAGGAGCAGAGAACTTAGCGTTATTAGAATTACTAGAGGCATATGACCATGCCCGGAGGTTGTTTGTAAACTTTTCGATATTAGGAGTACTGGAGGCATATGACCATGCCCGGAGGTTGATTGAGAAACTGTTGATATTAGGACTGTTGGTTAAGCCGGAGGTTGATTGTTTATTTGGTGTCTTGGGTGGCCTTGAGAGCCTGTGCTATTATTGTTGAGTCTTGGGTGGCCATGAGAGCCCGTGTTATTATTTGTGTTTGGGTGGCCATGAGAGCACGTGCACTAAGGTTGGTGTCTTTGGCTGGCCTGACTGAGTTAGAGTCTCGGGGGGGGGGGGGGGGGGGGGGGGGGGGGGGTTGCAAGCATTCTTTGGCTGGCTTACGAGTTAGAGTCTCGGTAAGTTGCGAGCGTGTATTATTGTTGAGTTTGGGTAGCCATGAGTGCCCGTGGGGTCGTTGAACCCGTGTCTTTACCTTTGGTGTTTGGGTGGCCATGAGTGCCCGTGGGGTCATTGAACCCGTGTCTTTACCTTTGGTGTTTGGGTGGCTATGAGTGCCCGTGGGGTCGTTGAACCCGTGTCTTTACCTTGGGTGTTTTGGGTGGCCATGAGTGCCCGTAGGGTTGTTGAACCCGTGTCTTTACTGTTGGTGGTTTGAGTGGCCGTGAGTGTCCGTGGGGCTGTTGAGTCCGTGAGTTACTGTTGGTGTATCTTGGGAGGCCGTGAGTGCCTGTGGGACTGTTGAGTCCGTGGTTTACTGTTGGCGTATCTTGGGAGGCCGTGAGTGGGGTTGTTGAGTCCGTGTCTTTATTGTTGGTGTGTCTTGGGATGCCGTGAGTGCCTGTGGGGTTGTTGAGTCCGTGTTTTATGGTTGGTGTCTGGGTGGCCATGAGTGTCTGTGGAGTGCTGAACCTGTGTTGTTGCTGTTTGTTGAACTTGCTTGTGATTGTGATTGTGGTTACCTGAGTGAGAGAGGTTACTGAGACAGGTCGACCGCCTGGCCCGACTTTGTGTCGGGGAAGCGCGTGAGTGAGAGAAGTTGTGAGACAGGTCGACCGCCTGGCCCGACTGGGATCGGAAAGGGCGAGGGACAGGGAAGTTGTGAGACAGGTCGACCGCCTGGCCCGACTGGGATCGGAAAGGGCGAAGGACAGAGAGGTTACTGAGACAGGTCGACCGCCTGGCCCGACTGGGATCGGAAAGGGCGAGAAACAGAATTTGTTACTGAGCAGCTGGGTTGCGATCCTTTGTGATCTTTTTTGGTGTGCGATCCTTTGTGATCTTGTTTGGTGTTGCGTAGTTTCTTTTGAGTCCTTGGAATAGGTCATGATCGTTGTGTCGGTCTACTTACATGTTTGAGTGTTGAGTCGTTCGAGGAAGGTCACCGTGGGTGTTTGTCAGTCAGAGTACTTGAGTTGGGGACAGTGATCCCCGGAGTTGAGTTTTGTTGTTGGTGTTACCGGCATTGTCTGCTAATTATGTCGTAGTCAGTCTGTTATCTGTGGTGGTGAGCGAACGCTCACCCCTAGCTGCTTTTCCTACAGGTACTGATCACAGGACGGACTAGGTGAGCTCTCGAAGCTTGTGGAGCTAGGAGCGGAGTCCGAGTTCAGTCTTTTGAGTCTAGTGACGGGTACCTTGTACTTTTGTCCACGTGTTGGGACGTATTTTTTAAATTGTAAATATTATTTTGATTAATTAAATGGAGATTTTAAAGTGTTTATCCAAAACAGGTTTCATTATTTTATTGTTTTTAAAACGTTCGCGTCCCGAGTTCGGTTTACTGAAATTGGGGTGTGACACATATTGAATATATTTGGAGCACGGAGAATCAAAATAGGAAAAGTAGGGCGTAAATACACAGACCGAATGTAATTTTGCAGGAAAAAAAAGTAATTATATTTTAATTTCGCATATTTACATTTTATTTCCACATATTTACATTTTCTATGTTCATCTGATTCACATTACGTCACACTTTTCATATTTTGATTTCTCGTGCTCCAAGTATATTCAATATGCATCTCTATAGATAGATCTTGGAAAAATAAAAATAATGGTGCAAGAATAAGAAAAAATCAGAGTTAAAATGAAGCGGGAATGATTAAATTAGCGAACTTGGGAAAAAAATAAATGTTTCATCAAAAATTCTGTCATGTGTCATTCTCCCAATTGGAGTTCGCAATTCGCACTCCAATTGGGAGTTCGCAATAGAAACACACAATATATCCACTTTCATCCTTTCTCACACAAGTAAGAGCATAATTGTAAAAGAATGGTGTCATGTGGACAAGTGTCCATTTTTTTCTTCACCAATTCACTAATTTAATATTTCCCAATTCGTTTGAACTCCGATTAACTTCAAACTTGCGCCAATATTTTTATTTTTTTCAAGGGCTTTAAATCAAGATCAATCATGAATATATTTTGAAGCACGAAAATAAAAAGGTATATCAGGGTGATAAAAATAATGTTGAGTGTTGATAAATCTTCACAAATAAATGTTTTATATCGGAGTTATCAAACTAGTGCTAAATGTTGATAAAAACATGTACTGAGGTGATAAAAACCATGTTCAATTTTGATAATAAGTGTGATAAACTATAGTTTAGCGTTGATAAAAAAACATGTGATGGGGTGATAAAAACATATGTAATTTAATGGTAAATATAGTGTTTAGTGTTGATAAAACTAATGTTCATAAAAACACGCGATGAGGTGATAAAAATCATGTTCGGTTTTGGGAAATGAGGTGACAAAACTAGTGTCCAGTGTTGATAAAACCAGTGTAAAGTGTTGATAAAACCAATGTAAAGTGTTGATAAAAATTACCCACATATAATATTTTTTAAATCAGGTCCGAAATAATTCTTTTTTCGTGCTTCAAAAAAAACATGTGATGGGGGTGATAAAACACACGTAATTTAATGATAAACCTAGTGTTTGGTGTTGATAAAACTAGTGTTCATAAAAAGCATGTGATGATGTGATAAAATCATGATCAGTTTCGGAAATGAGGTGATAAACCCAGTGCAAAGTGTTGATAAACCCAGTGCAAAGTGTTGATAAAACCAGAGCAAAGTGTTGATAAAAATTACCATGTATAATTTTTTTTTTAAAATCAGTCCCGAAAAAAAAATCCTGCTTCAAAATATATTCATGAGTGATCTTGATAGAAAGCCCTTGAAAAACAAAACTAATAGCGCAAGTTTGAAATCAATCGGAGTTCAAACGAAGTGGGAAAAATTAAATTAGTGAATTGGTATAAAAAAAATATGTTATGGTTTTACTAAAAAGCCCTTCCCACTTACTAAAAAGTGTTGTTGTTTTTTGCAGTCAACAACTCAATTGTATCTCATCCCTCCATTCTTAAAATAGATGGCTTAGATTGGTTCTCTAGTTTTTAGGTTAACACATGGTTTGTATTTGATTTCTCCTCATATATATATATATATATATATATAATTGTTCTTATTGATGCTCACAAGGAAACAAAACGGTGTAGAGGAGTGAAAAAGGTATTTTGGGCACAAATGGGGGGTTATAGGTCGTGAAACACACTTTCATGAAAGTGAGTTGAAGCATGTTTGCCAATATGTATTTATTGAACTTCTTTTCATGTTCCTTACCATACCTTATGCCTAACCGATCATTATAAGCCTAATTAAATCCCTTGTGATTCGAAACTTAAGAATATTAAGGTCAAATCACAAAATTGCGATAGATGACTCTTGCTGGAGGTTCGTTGCGGGAAATTGAATCTATTCGTCCGATCATCCCTGAGTATGTGTGTAAAGGAAAAGAGATAATAAATGGGGTTCCTTTTATTTCTGGACAAACTAACCTTGTTCCAGGTATTAGGGAGGTTGGAGAAACCAGCAAATTAGAACCCATGTGAGTGTTCATTCTCTAGTTAAACTTTTTGTTTTTATTCATGGATTTGGATTGGTCCGAGTTGAAAGTGAAGAAGAATCAATCAATCAAAGAGGTTTGGAAAATTAAGAAACCTCGTCCAGTCACTCATGACAAAGTCTCTGAGGACCTCACTGAGCCTGATAAGGTGATTCTGGTGAAAGAAGGGGTCATCGGTCTTTTGAAACATGAATCGTTCTTGCTTGACGTTCTGGAAGAAATGTCAAACTATGGGGATAACGGCTTAGAGGTAAGGAAGATTGTAGATCTTCTTTATTCCATAACTTGTTCGGATATAATTTTTGTCTCAATATTGCAGCACACTCAGTGGAAATCGATTGAAACCTTGTTTCATATCATGTCGTGGAACGAATTGGAGGCATTGCATGGTGGAAGTTGGAGTTGTTTCAATATTTCTGGCATAACTCACTTCGGACGCAGTGATGAGATTGTGCAGCTGGTTTTCAAAGACAATGGCAAGGTTGTGTATTGTTGTAATGTTTGTGAGATGTTTTGGCTTAGCTTGGGCTTCTATCCATTTTTCCGGTTCCATAGTTAAGCCTAATTCTAAACAAATTAAAATTGGCTCTGGATTGTTTCATATTTGTGTTGAGGTTGTTAGTGCAGAGCGGGTCTATGTCAATTGTTTGCTGAAAAAATATTCTCCGATGTGGGGTAATACTCCAGTAAAACAATCTTCTGTTACGAATATAGAGGAAGGTAACGCAAATAAAAATTCTGAATCGCACGATATAAGCAAAAGCCACGAAGATATTGGTAGACGCTAAATATTGGGTGGTGCGAGTGATTTAATTCGATCAGAATTTATTTGAATAAGGACTCCTATGTTCTGGTTGCCTCCGTTTCTGATACAAATCCCGAGTCTGGTGAGTTGGTGTTTGTAGAAAATATTATGTCTGCACAGGTTGTATATCAGGTTCCTCAGGCTAGCGATCCCATTTTTTTTATATAAATCAATTGGTTGAGGTTAATGTAGCCGCAGAGCCAACTAATCAAATGCACTTGTTAGCGTGGGCTTCTTAGGAACCTTCTTATGTAGAGGCACTTTGGACACCGGTCGGTAAGAAAGGGACGGGATGTTCACGTCAGCCTCAAGTTTCTCCACCAACACAACACTACAATACTCGATTCATGACACGGTCTTTGCATAGGAACGCAATCAAGTTGTAGAGGCTTTTATTACGCAACTCTTGATCCCTCTGGTAAAGTTGACTCATGGAGTTTGGTCCAAAACAAAAATTCTACTAATGTTTCAGTTGCTCCCGTTTATATTTCGTGTGATTTAGGATCCCCCATTGCCAAGAACCATTCATGAATCATGCCAGTCCTCTCTTGGAATGCAAGTCTGAATCAGATGTTTTGTGCTCTTTGTAAGTCTGGTATGGAGACCTCTGAGCATCTTTTCTTATATTTTTCCGCTTCTTGGTGTCTATGGGGTCGTATTTTTGATTGATGTGGCGTGGTGTGGGTGATGCCCAATACTATAGGAAATTTTTTAATTATTTGGAAAGGCATGGGTTCCCATCATTGGTGGATGTCTTGGGTTCGGGTTTGTTATCCGACTGTTTGGCATATTTGGATTATGAGGAATGGGGCGGTGTTCAACTGTTTTATGTAAATGGGAGATTCGATGTTTAGTAAAACTCATAATCACTACTTTAGTATATTGTGGCAATCATGATCATTGCGAGCTTCTGTTTCTTATGAGGATTGGCAATGGCAGCCTGACTAGTGTATTCATCCTAAGAGGAGGAAGAGACGATCATTTGGTGTTGTTTGATCTGTCTCATTTTTTTTTGGTTCGGTGAGTTTCTATTAAGGAGTCATTTTCAGGTTATGCATGTTCTTACTCGGGTTCGGTGAGTACTATTTGGGAGGATGATTTGGGGTCGGTCCGTTGTGGGAGGAGAGGCATGAATTACTCAGTTCCTTTGGAACCAGGGGTTCACCGCATATACCCTTAGGTACCGTGCATCGGGTCGGGTGAGACACATGTCACGCCCCAATTTCAGCGAACCGAACTCGGGACGCGAACATTTAAAAAGATACAATACTTGAAACCTGTTTTCATTAAATCACTTTAAAATGCCAGTTTAGTTCAACAAAATAATATTTACATCTCAAAATAAGTCCCAACAATTGGACAAAAACGTGGTACACGTCACTAGACTCAAAAACACCCAGAAACCCGCTTCAAGCTCTTCAAGCTTCAGAAGCTCACCTAGTCCAGACTGCGAACGGTACCTGTAGGAAAAGCAGCTAGGGTGAGCGTTCGCTCACCACCACAGATAACAGACAGACTACGGCATACTTAGCAGACAAAGCCGGTGACACCAACAACGACTCAAAAGACACACACACGACCAATACTTTCCTCAATCGACTCAACACTCGGACACGTGATGTAGACCCCACACAACGATTGACGACCTCCTCCAAAGACACGACTGACAACCACGCCATACCAAGATCACAAAGGATCGCACACCAAACAAGATCACAAAGGATCGCAAATCAGTTGCTCAGTAACCCAATCTCTGTCTCTCGCCCTTTACCGATCCCAGTAAGGTCAGGCGGTCGACCTGTCGCGCAACTTCTCCCGATCCCAGTCGGGAGGCTAACCCACAACCTCTCCGCTTCACCCGATCCCAGTCGGGTGGTTAGCCACACCCGCGCGTCCTTCCCTCGATCTCAGTCGGGGAGCTAGCCCACAACCTCTTCGCTTCTCCCGATCCCAGTCGGGAGGCTAGCTACACCACACAACCTCCACCAGTATCCAGTAACCAAACACAATCACAAACAAAGTTCAACAGACAGTAACGACACCAGTCCCAAACTCCACAGGCACTCAAGGCCACCAAGATACCAACAACTAAACACGGGTTCAACAACCCTACGGGCCCTCATGGCCACCCAAGACACCAACGGTAAAGTACGGATTCACAACCCCACGGGCACTCACGGCCACCCAAAACACCAAAATAAAAACACGGGCTCTCATGGCCACCCAAGACTCAGCAATAGTAACACGGGCTCTCAAGGCCACCCAAAACTCAATAATAAAAACACGGGCTCTCAAGGCCACCCAAAACTCAATAATAATAACACGGGCTCTCAAGGCCACCCAAAACTCAACAATAATAATACACAACAACCTCCGGCATAATTAATGCCTCCAACAGTCCTAAGATCACTAGTTTCACAAACAACCTCCGGGCATGGTCATATGCCTCCAGTAATTCTAATATCGCTAAGTTCTATGCTCCTACGACACTACTAAGTGTCACATGTTTTTCCAATAATTGCTACAATCCCGTATCATGCCTTTCTAATATTCGATAACCTAAATAACCCACGACACCCCGGTGTCACATGCAATTCTACAGGTAACTTTCCCTAGTCAGGGCCGAGATCCGGCTACTTTTCCCTACCTCGAGTAAGTTCTCCAAAAACGTACCGACGAGCTCCGGTGTGACCTCAGTCACTCACCCAGCTTTTCCCTTGCCTCGGTCCGCGGTACGATCTAAAAGAACACAAATTTCAAAGCACTTTTAAACTAGTAGGAATAAACCGAAATTTAATAAACTTAACGCCCAAACGTAACCCCGAAAATGTCGATCACTCCCAAACTTCCCAATTGCTCGACATTGTCGATAAAGGACCCGTAAAGGCCCGATTCGCCCGACATGGCGAATCTGCCCGGGTTTTGTAAATGGCCTTCCGGGGCTCCAAAAGCCCCCGTTTTCGTTTCTACGGTCTTAGAATAGTTCAAGGAACTCAATGCACTTGACGGAATCGAATTCCGACTTCTGAGTCAATTAATTAACGTTTAAAGTTTCTAAAACCCGTTAATTACAACTTCTCCAATTTAATTCCGAATTTCGATTCGGTTAAGGATAATTGGTCCGGGGAACGTTTTAAACCTCCCGAACACTAAACCCGATCACCCGAGCACGTGGGCCCCACCCGACCCACTTGGCCGTGGGCCATAGGGTTCCAATGGGGCTCGGCCACCATGGTGGTGGCCGGCCCTAGCTCCGGCCAGCCACCTCCTATGGTGGCCGGCCACCCCCTATGGTGGTCGGAGCTCCTCCCGAGCTCCCGGTCGCCGGAAGACGTTCAATCATACCTCCAAACACCTCTAAAACGTCTCCAACAAACCCCCAACCTTACTACAACCCTAACTCATCAATTAAACCCAAACCCTAACATGTGAAAATTACCAAAACAACGATCAGTTTAGTACAAACCGTAGAGGAAGACGAGGGGAAGATGCTTGCTCCTTGTCTTGAGACGATCCAAAGGTTCAATCTCTCCCAACCCTAACTCATTTCTCCTTCTCTCTTCTTCTTCTTCTCCTTCTCTCTCTAAATTCTCTCTTCTCTTTTCTAACACTAACTCCTTTTTCACTATTTTCTTTTCTCCCTTTTTTTGATAGGTGGTCGGCCACATATAGCCCCACACCACTCATTTTCCCCCCAAAACTAACACCACCACTTGTTGGACAAGTGGCAAGGTGGGTCCCAAACCTTTTGGAAATTATCTACTTGATATTTTCCAATCAGATTCGCGAAAATCGGACGTTTCGGGCCCCGAACGGGCACTTTTCCCAAAAAATTACGAAACTTGGCGGGCTACAAGAAAACGGCTCAACTAAGACCGCTGCGATGACGGATAAGCTTTTTGGATCCAAAACGGTCCTCGAATGGACCAAAACGTCGCTCGGTTGACTTTTCCAACGAACAGTCAACATTTCCCAAATTGATCAGAAAGTTGCCCTGAGTTCGCCGGAACTCATTTTGGTCGATAACGGGGTCAACTTAAGTCCGGTATGACCCTCGGGGCAAATTTAGGTTAAATTAAGTGTTTGTCTTAAAAAATTTAAATTTTCCTATTTTCGCACGTTTGACTGTCGTTGACTGGGAGTGGTTCTTACAATCACCCCCCTTAAAGGAATTTCGTCCACGAAATTTAAGACAGACGTACCTTAGGAAATGAACAAGGCGGGATACTTCGCGCGAACCTCGTCCTCGCGCTCCCAAGTAGATTCAGCCCCGTGATGCTTCCACTGCACTCGTACCAAACGGATAATCTTGACTCCCCGCAGGACCTGCTCCCGTGTGTCCATGATCCGAACCGGCTGCTCCTCATAGGAGACATCGTCAGCCACCTCGATATCTGTCCACTCAATAACGTGGGAGGGGTCTGCGTTGTACTGCCGCAACTGGGACACGTGGAAGACGTTATGGACTCTCCCAAGTTGCGGTGGCAGTGCCAGACGATAGGCCACTGCTCCCACTCTGCCCAAGATCTCGAACGGGCCAATGTACCGCAGAGCCAACTTGCCTCCGCTGCGTCTGAACCGTACCAGCCCCTTCCTAGGGCTCACCTTCAGGAACACGTGATCCCCGACTGCAAACTGCAGAGGTCGACGTCGCCTGTCGACATAACTCTTATGCCGACTCTGCGCGGTCCTCAACCGATCGCGTATCAGCGCGACCTTCTCTGTCGTCTCTCTGACAAGATCCGGCCCCAGCAGACTCTTGTCTCCCACCTCTGCCCAACACACTGGCGATCGACACGACCTCCCATACAACACTTCGAACGGTGCCATCCCGATACTGGCCTGGAAGCTGTTGTTGTAAGCGAACTCGACCAACGGCAGGTGGGTCTCCCACGATCCCCTGAAATCCAACACACATGCTCGCAGCATGTCCTCCAAGATCTGAATAGTGCGCTTGGACTGACCGTCTGTCTAGGGATGATGTGTGTTACTGAGTAGAACTTCGGTCCCCAACGCTTTTTGCAGACTCGGCCAAAATCTGGACGTGAAGCGGGGATCCCTGTCAGACACTATCGACACCGGGACCCCATGGAGCCGCACTACCTCCTGAATATACAAGCCGCTCAACTTGTCGACCGGGTCAGTCATCCTCATAGCCAGGAAGTGGGCCAAAACGTCGCTCGGTTGACTTTTCCAACGAACAGTCAACATTTCCCAAATTGATCAGAAAGTTGCCCTGAGTTCGTCGGAACTCATTTTGGTCGATAACGGGGTCAACTTAAGTCCGGTATGATCCTCGGGGTCAATTTAGGTTAAATTAAGTGTCTGTCTTAAAATTTTTAAATTTTCCTGTTTTTCGCAGGTTTGACTGTCGTTGACCGGGAGTGGTTCTTACACGCATGTCGATGGTCTCCTAAGAAATTGTTCATCAGCCGGGTTTTTTTTTTCCCTGTCGGCCTTTGACCCTTTAGCTCTTTTTAGAGTTTTTTTTTATCGTTTTTGAATTATTTTCCTGGTGTTGCTTGGACTTGGTTTTTCTTTAATAAAACTTTATCCGCTGATAAAAAAAAGCCTTTTGTAATTCGCGATCGCCTAAATTCCTTATAATTAGTGAGGGGGGATTGAATATGTTTTCTTATGAATCTCTTAGAATCGTGTATAGGGAAAAGAGGAACGCATATCAAAGTTGGTAGAATGTTTGTAAGCTAGATTGAGTAAGTTTTAATGCAAGTAGCTTTGCATGCGATATGTTCATCAATTTACGCATTATTTTAAGATTTCTAAAAAAATTTGGCATGTGGAAACTCGGAGAAAACCTTTGTGATTAATGTGTGTGCTTAAACTCATAAGTCACCTACTTTCTGTAAACTTTTGCATGCATCATGTGGTTGAGTCATATGTTGCATTAGTAGTAGGATCATGCATTCCATGAGGATCTTTATTTTTATTGTCTAAATAAAGGAGGTCCGGACTACTCCTATCAAGGTGAACCTCGAGGTTTAACCGAGACATATCTTATTGTTTTCATAGTTTAATTTTATTGTGGGCGAGATAAACTTAAGTGTGAGGTGTTGACGTGGACATAAAATACGTCTATTTTAGATGTTATTATCCCACATTTATGAGTTTTGTTAGTCTCGTATTGGTAGGAGTTGATGCACTTTTCTCTCGTTTTGTGCAATTGGTCTTGTTTCAGCTCTTATTAAGTATTTGGAGCAAAAATGGCCAAATCGGGAGCAAGGCGGAGCAAGGCGGAGCAAGATTTGATGTTGGGAAGAAACGTACTCTTATCTGTACACCTAACAATGCATTTTGGACAGAGAGCATCATAAGTTTCATTATTGTCCGTACCATGTGCATTTGGCAGTGCAAAGTTACTAGAGACGTCCTGTTATCCGCAGCCCATGCAACGAACCGTGGAAAGTTCTTGAATCGCGCTTTCCAACTACGATTTCATGTTTGATTAAGGGTTTTGGCTAGATATAAATAAGGATCTCAGTTAATGTATTGAGGAAAAAAAATTTAGCATGACTTGAAGAGATAAAAAGACAATTGAGAGATCTGAGTTGAGGTTGGAGAGAAAAAGAAGTGTATGAGATACTCCATTGAAGTACTTCAGAGCTTTCAATTTAAATTGGTATTCATATCACTTTTACCATTAAATATATTTATATTTGATTTCTACTTCATATTGTGTTCTTATTCATGCCATGAACTAAACATCAATGATCTAGGATATAAGGGAACAAAATGTTGAAGTCAATTATTGGGTTTCGACTTTACACTTGTAAACTTGTATCTAGATTAGTGTTTATGTAATTTCATGGGTAATGCTTTGTCGCGTTGATCACGTGATAGATGACAGAATTCTATTAACCAACAATTGAGAAATAAGGTTAGTATGACGAAGAGGAAATTATATAACTCGAGTGTAAACCTAGACTAGAATATAGTTAGGTTAACATGAGTGCAATAACCATAGGATCATAACCCCAAAAGTTAGAGGAATTCATGAATTGTAGTGCTTTAAACCGTTCTACACCTTGATTAGAGATAATTAGGTGGTTAGAGTATAACAAGGTCTTAATACGATTGAGATATGGCTAGGACTAGTTGAAGATAATTCACGTTGCCTCTAGACTAGTATTAGTTGAAAGTGTAAAACATACCCTGTAAGAACCGCTCCCGGTCAACGCCGGTCAAATCGGCGGAAAAATAGAAAAATTTAAATTTTTGGGAAAGACACCTAAATGAACCTAAAATTGACCCCGAGGGTCATATCGGACTTAAGTTGACCGCGATATCGACCAAAGTGAGTTCTGGGTGACTCAAGGCAACTTTTTGACCAATTCGGGAAAAGTTGACTTTTTGCCGAAAAAGTCAACCGAGCGACGTTTTGGTCCGTTCGAGGCCCGATTTGGATCCAAAAAGCTTAGATGTCGTTACATCGGTCTTAGTTGGGCCGTTTCCTTGCAGTACG
Source organism: Erodium maritimum (assembly GCA_963921825.1). Lineage (NCBI taxonomy): Eukaryota > Viridiplantae > Streptophyta > Magnoliopsida > Geraniales > Geraniaceae > Erodium > Erodium maritimum. The sequence goes on from OY997592.1 coordinate 47,170,079, forward strand.
CGAAATTTCATAAATTCTTGGAAAATGGGCCCGCAGGGGCCCGAGACGGCCGAATTTCGCGAATCTGACTGAAAAATATCTACAAAGATATTTTTCTAACTAGTGGGACCCACATGACACATGTCATGAATGTGGTGGAAGGAAGAAGGGAGGACAACTTTGCCCTTTGACTTAAAAATAAAAACAAAGGGGTAAGAGGGTATTTTTGTCTTTTTGATGTGTGGTTTGATTTTTAAAACAAAACAAAAGGGGAAAGAGTGGGAAGTCTCGGCAATTTTCATAAGATAGGAGAGAGAAGAGAGAGAAAGAAGAGAGAAGAAGGAGAAGGAAAAAAAGAGAAGTTGGGCTCGATTTCCCGACGATCCGACCGATGAATCGTCTCAATTCTCGCGTATTCGTCATCCCCTCGTCATTCCCTACGGTAATAACTCGTCTTTTTCTCATTTTGGCACGTTTGAATTTTAGGGTTTGAGTTTAAATGGTTAAATTAAGGTTGGGTTAAGGATTGGAGTTCGTTAGGAACGTTTCGGGGTGAAAATGAACGTTTTCCATTGAGGCTGTGTGGGGCCCACTTGGCCGGGCCTCGGTTTTTTCGTGTTCGGGTGGTCTTGGACAATCCCCAAGTCGATAATTCACACCCGAAACGAATTATGGAATTAAATTGTGGAAATTGGAAATTTCGGGTTTAGAAACTTTAAACGCGAATTAAATCGCTCGGAAGTCGGAAATTGATTCCGTCGATTGCGTTGGAACACTTGAATTATTTTAGGATCGTAGAAACGAAAACGGGAATTTTCGGAGCCCCGGAAGGGCGTTTTCCGATCCCGGGCAGATTCGCCGAGCCGGGCGAATCGGGCTTTTCCGGGCCCTTTATTGACAATGTCGAGTAATTGGGAAGTTTGGGAGTGATCGGCATTGTCGGGGTCGCGTTTGGGCGTCAAATTCATTAAAATTCAGCTTTGCCTACGAACTTAAAAAGTGTTTTAATTTGTGATCTTGTTAGATCGTGCCGCCGACCGCGGAAAGAGGAGGATAAACGGGTGACTGCGAGCACGCCGGAGCTTGAGCGTGAATATTTGGAAAGCGTTACAAGGTAGGGAAAAGTAGCCGGATATCGGCCTTGACTAGGGAAAGTTATCAGTAGAAATGCATGTGACACTGTTGTGTCGTAGGATAAGTAAATCTGTCGAACAGTAGAAATGCATGTGGGCACTTAGTTGTGCCCGTAGGTTAAGGAACTTGTTGTGTTTATGATTGTGGCTATGTGTGCCTTTGGGGTGTTGAACCCGTATGTTATTGGTGGTGTTTCGTGGGTGGCCATGTGTGCCTTTGGGGTGTTGAACCCGTATGTTACTGGTTGTGTTTCGTGGGTGGCCATGTGTGCCTGTGGGGTGTTAAACCTGTATGGTTTTTGACTGACATGCTGAGGGGTAGTTAGTCGTTATATTATTGTCGTTATTTGTTGAACCTTGTGTGATGACTGTGATTGCATTGAGGTTGGGGCCCGCCTGACAACAAAGTGGTGCCACGGGGTCGCACGCGTAAGGGTTTGCTAGCCTTCCGACTAACCATCGGTAAAGTGTGCAGTTTTATGCGATGAAGGGCGGCTCCCCTTTCGACTAGCTATCGGAAAAGTATTGTTGTATATGTCGTGAACAGGTCGACCGCCTGGCCTGACTGCGTGTCGGGGAAAGTTGTGTGGGGCAGGCTCAAGCCCAGCCGGTTAGCAACCGGCAACTGAGTGGCTGGTGTGCGATCCTTTGTGATCTTAATTGTTGGGTGCGATCCTTTGTGATCTTGGGTGTTGCGTGGTTATTATTTGCGTATTTGGTTGAGGTCGTAACTGCTGTGTCGGGTCTACAATACGTGTCCGGGGTTTGAGATGGTTGGGAAAGTTGAACAGTTGTATTGCGTAACCGTCAGTCTAAATTGTGTTTTTGGGGTAGTATTCCCCGGGGTTGTTATTGTCGGGTTCCCGGCATTTCTACTGGTATGCCGTGGTCAACCCGGTATCCGTGGCGGTGAGCGAAACGCTCACCCCCTGCTACTTTTCCTGCAGGTACTGGTCGTGAGACGGACTAGGAGAGCCCTCGAAGCTTGAAAAGCTGGGAGCGGAAGTCCGGGCCTCTGGGTAGTTAGTGACGTACCTTGTAGCTCGTTTGTACATCGTTTTGAACGTTTTTTCCGCTGTAAAATTATCGTTTTTGTTTAACTTAAGTGTTGTTTTAAAGAGGTTTATTAAAATGTTTGAAAATTGTTTTATTGTTTCACCGTTCGCGTTCCGGGTTCGGTCCTACCGAATTCGGGGCGTGACATACCCCAATAATTTATCAATCATTTTGTAACCCCGTCAATATCCTAGATCGCCTCACATCTCTGATTTCAAAACTATTTTTGATACTTTGTTCTTGTTCCCGTCTTTATTCACGTTGCATTATATTTATACTGAATCATTTGTGTTTTAAAACAAAACAATCATCATTGTACAAATAGCTTGAGAAACGAATTAATTAATTAAAGTGCTAGTCTAATTTCTCCTTGGATACGATAACTCGGGCTAAACCCCGAATACTACTTGATGACGGATACGCTTGTCATGCCTATTTGAGAGTGAATTTTCAAGGTGCCAGTAATTCAACCATGCATATTTATTTATTAATTTAAGATAATTTAATAAATAACTCTCACATGAGCAATTGGTTAATCACAAGACTTAGAGCTCATTTCGGTATAATTATAGGATCAACGAATTATAATTGTGTACAAAAAATGTGTATACTCATACCCTGGTTCTTTCTATTATGTGTTTTTTCGTTTGAATAAATACAATGATAATGTCTTTCGCTAAAAAAAGAGATAAGATTATGATTGAGGAAAATATCATATTATTTATATATTCACCACATTATCTTTCTTATTATATAGTGTACTTTAAATGTAAAATGGTTATAGTACTAGTAACGCAACGCTCTGATCGTTGTTGGAATCGTGCAACATCTGTGCATCATTTTGAGTATCGATGTCATGTATGTCGTCCGGTACTAACGTCTTTTCTCCCCTCTCTCAAATCACAGTTCAACACATGTCAAATTAGACAAAAGGAAAGTAATTAAGAATACCACAAACATCTTCTCTATGGTAGTTACCCTTAAAGCAACTACGATGGAACTTTTAATTTACAAGACCGAGTTGGTTGGAATTTTCCATCAAATCTACAAGGTCACAGTGGGATCGTCAATTCCGACAGGTGATTCGGAACAAACTAGCCATATATCACCATGAGAATTGCTGAGAAAGGAGAGAGAAAAGAATCTGGCTCAACTAGACCATGATTCGGCGTCAATGAAATTCTTGGCGCAAGGAGAGACATTCACGGATTCCAAGTTACAAAAAGAACATTTTTTTACCCATTTTTTGTCTATTCAACGATATATTAGAAACTACCGTGTGTGCTCTTATAAGAAAGAAACCATAAAAACATCAACATCAAACGTTAGATGTTATAACTTTTACCTGATATCATTCTCTCTCCTCCGCCCAACTCACGCACCATGTGTTATTAGAGGTGATAGAAAATCACTTGCATCGGTATACTATATGATGTATTTTCTATTAAATTGTACACAAATTGAATTTTTTGATGTATTATATTTCTAATTGATTCCCTAAATTAAGTTCATGAAATCACCTATCTAAACACATTGTAAAATTAGTCCCGTTACTGATCACAAGAAGGATACACAACATCAAGGAAAACAACGTCCAATTTCCTCTACAAGTACATGAGGGGACATGCAACTTCGTCCATGACGGGTCCCATATTAGCTTCCAGTTATCTTTGAGTTGCTTCTCCGATTAGGAGTATGGTTCTGTTGCCATGGATTGTCAATCCGCGTATAGATCGTGTCAATATTCTCTTGTGTCACTCCCGTGTATTATCCAAGCCACAACTAGCCTCCTCTCCTCAACTTCGGTTCACATTGTTCCATGGATTCAATGGTGTAAGAAATAATGGGTTGCCGATTCTATTTTGGTGAGAGGTTTGGAGAAGAGGTGTGGAGGCCGATTTTGCATATGGGTTGGTATAAATAAGGAGGCAGAATCGTAGGGTTTCAAATTCAAAGTTAAAGAATCGGTCCAAATCTTATCTTGTCATAATCGGTGAGTAATTATGGAGGTGGATTCGGGGCATGTAATAAAGAGGGACCGAATCAGTAAAGCATTAAATGACAAGAATTAAAAGACAAACATAAACACCACATTTATTACGAATTTTACATTTAGGTTTTCGAAGTACAAAATAAAACCTAACTAATTCGAAATCGGGAACGTTAATACGAATACAGATCACTAAGCATGCTAGTTATGGTTCATAGCTCGAACCATCTCGAACATAAGAGACTCGTGGTTGGCCTTCTCGAGCGGGGTCCATTCATTCGTGTCGAGGGTAACTACTTCGGTGTACTGCCTGGTCAATTACATCTGATACTTCATCAGCTTCGCCTTTGTTCGCTTGAACCGACCACGACGGCATTGTTCTCGCTCGATCCTGTATAGTATTGGTGGCGGACCCACGTCAGCTTGAGAAGCACCGTTCTCGTTCTCGGAATCCATAAATTTGGTTGGACACATCTACTTTGGAAAAAGTTTTGGATTGTGCTATTGAACAATGATATTTGGTTGTCTTATATAGGCAACCGAATCGGCCTATGTGGCAATGAGGAAGCTTGCATTACGGTGGCATGAACTTTCCGAACAATAGGTACAAGGAAATAAATTTAATGGAGAAAACGGTTAAAAATTACCAAGTAATTACATGTCGTCATCTATAACGACCTTATGCCTGAACAAACTCCAAATGTGCTCAGTCAAATCATCCTTGAGATGATGGTGCGATGCTCAATCCTCTAGTTGGCTTGACCGGTATCGGATGTCAACGTACTCTGGTAATGACCCTCGATTGACGGGTACGATTAGTTCTTCGGAAGGGAGCCGTTCTATGTCTCCCTGGAATGTGTCTCGTTCGTCGTCGACAATCATGTTGTGTATGATAATGCACGCCCGTACGATCATAGAAAGTTTCCTATCATCCCAACCCCAATCAGACTTACTGATGATATGGAAATGAGCTTGTAGTACCCCGAATGCCCTTTCCACATCCTTCCTTGCGGCCTCATGTTTCCTTACGTATAACACATGCCTCGATAGTTGTGGAGCTGGGATAGACTTCATGAAGCACGACCACGGTGGATAAATTCCATCTGTCAGGTAGTAAGCAGTGTCATAATACGTACCATCGACCTCATACTCGATCAAAAGCTGGTCACCCCGATATACATGCGCAAATGTGGACGTTTGGTTCAGAACATTAATATCGTTGTTCAATCCCGGCATACTAAAGTAAGCGTGCCAAATCCATGTGTCGGGCCCTACAACTACTTCAAGCATCATTGTAATCCAGAATGATTCCCCCACTCGTACACCTCCTGTAGGGCTTTGGGACAATTCCTCCACGGTCAATGCATACAATCAAAGTCGTCGATACAATTTAGAAAACCACGAGTTTCATTGATACATGTAAATTAAGTAATATCATTACTGTTGGGCTTCCTGAGGTAGGTATCGCTGAAGACGTTGATTACAGCAAAGCAAAACCGGTGCATGCATTCGAGGGCAATTGTCTCTCCCATCTTCAAACACTCGTACAGCTATCGGCTGAAGAACCGTAACACAACATCCGTAAAGTTTTCGTACACTTTTGAATGGATGAGAAACTGGGTCGCCCACGACAATCAACTTTACGCATCGTACTCTGACACCCCGTCTATGATTTTCAAGAACACATATTTCGTCATTCTAAAACGCTGCTGAAACATTTTTGCATCGTACAACGGGGTAGCTGCAAAGTAGTCGGAGATAAACCGATCGTGAGCATCACCTCGATCTGTGTAAATGTATTGGCTTTTCTGTTTGCCCTAGACGGGGTCTGTCATTCCTGCCTCGGCCTCCCTAACTTTTGCCTGTATATCCTCCAACATATCTTCATCTGCTTCTCGGGTCCTTGCATGTAACGTTGTGTAGTCCAATTCGCCGACATTATTCTCCTCGCCACTCGATGAATCCATGAACACAATACGGGATCACAAGAAATGTAGAGAGAAATTGAACGATATTAGAGATAGTTGAGAAAATGTGTGCGATTTGTTGTGTTCGGGTGCAATGTATTTATAGCAATTCCTTTAAATTTTATTTTGAATTTAAAATTTTTCTGGTAAACTAATTCTGCTGACCCATGCAACGTGGCAGAATCACCGTGCATTTTCTGCGTCTGCTTGTCGAAACGTCACCACGTGGCATTCGGTGATTCGTGTGGTCAATACCGAATCGTCTATTCGACGACCTTGCGTGTTGACAGATTCGTAGACCGTCCAAAACAATTTTGACTATTCGACGTGACAACGGACTATTATTCGACAAATCAGCGAAAAAAAAAACATTTTTTCTGTCCGATTAGACGACAACGAAACCCCACCGTAGATAACCATACTATCAACTAACTGATTACGAGCATCCCTACATACTAGCATGGTAAATGCTCTAGTGTATTGAACTTTGAAAAATGAAATAAAAATGAAGAGATACTGTGTTATGTGCACAGCAAACCAAAGCAAGAGAAACAAACAGTGAGGAGATTTGGAGTAGGGTTCTAGATTCTCGGGAAACAAACACTGGTTAGGAGTGATTGGTGGAGTAAAAAAGCAAAGCCGAGCTGTCTGCTCAGAAAGGCAGAAACACAACCACCCACGAACTGTGTGTGCGTGAGAGATCTTTAACGCACGCACGCGAGGCCCAGGGACCTTCTTTTTACGTTTATATTTTTCACTATACAAATCCATATATACATTACACACACCCAAGCGTGTACTGTAATTTCCCCCTTTTTCTTTTGCTTTTGATCCATCTCTCTGTACCCTGTTTTGTTCTGTTCCTCATATCACCAACCATTTACACAGAGAGAATATTACAATACGGCTTCATAGTTAGTTGTATATGACTACTAGTACTACTACCTCTACCTCTCACTCTATCTCCACCTCCATTGTTGAAACTTGAAACATTACAGATCATCCATTCTCTCTCTCTCTGCAGCTTTTGACCCTCTCCGAGCAGACATCGAGCCTTTAATCTATTCCCTCACTTGCACTGTCCTTGCTTCGTTGATTCTTCTTTTCTTTATGTATAAATAACCATCCCAGATCTTCCATGTCTCCTTAGCTTCTCACAACCAAACAAGAGAGAAATGTACAGCAACAGCATCAGCAGAATGAGGGGGAGAGAGAGATCTTGTGGAGAAGACGACAGAGCTTTGCCCCAACTCAGGAGGAAGAGCAGAACCCCATCTTTCTCCTCTTCCCTCCTCGACTCCATCTGCCGATCCATCGACCAACAACAAGAATCTGAACCTCTTCAAGAAACAGAGCCCACCTTCAAGAAGCAGAGCAACGGTGACCGGAGGCAGAGGGACCATTCTCTCAAGCGAGCCCTCATAGCCGAAGCTTGGATCGAGAAGCACTCCCCTTCCGATCCGCTCTTCTTCAACTCCGCTTCCAGCTCCTCCGATTCCAGCTCCGGAGGAGCTACTCTGTTCTCCTCCTCCGAAACAGAGTTCACCTACCGGGACAAGCCAACCTCGAGGCCCAAGATCGACCAGAAACCGAAGCAAGACCGAGATGGGTTCGCCAAGACGAAGCTCAGAGCCCTGAAGATCTACGGAGAGCTGAAGAAGGTGAAGCAGCCCATCTCGCCGGGAGGCCGGATCTCCACCTTCCTCAATTCGCTCTTCAGCCCCGGCGGCGGCAACGGGAGGAAGGCCAAGATGTGCTCCGCCGCCGACGACGTCAACTTCGAGTGCAAGTCCAAATCGGCGTCGAGGTCGTGTATGAACAAAACGGGGAGGAACTTGAACGGAGACGGGGCGGCAAAGAGGTCCGTCAGGTTTTATCCGGTCAGCGTCATCGTCGACGAAGATAGCAGACCATGCGGCCACAAATGCATCTACGAGGAAGACCCGAGCTTAATGCCGACACCATCGATGGCGAGGAGAGTCGAGGCACAGAGCATTAATGGTAGCGTTGAGGCGGCGGCTAGAGAAATCTTGATGAGGAGCTATCAGAAGAACACGTGCATGATTGAATTTGACGACGACGATGAAAACGAAGACGAAGACGATGCGAAGAGTTGTGCGAGCTCTGATCTGTTTGAGCTGGATCACCTCATTGGGAAGGCAGGGAGGTACAGGGAGGAGCTTCCGGTGTATGAAACGACGAGCCTTAGAACGAACAAGGTCATTGCTGGCGGATTCATTTTCTAGCCCATTTCATTTTCAAATTAGAAACAAATTGTAATTATTGGTGTGGGGATTTTTAAGGTAAAGAGTAATTTGTTTCGGTTCCTTTCTCTTCACATTTATTCAATTGATTCTTGACTCACTCGGTTATTTTTTGTTTTCATTTTAAGAGCAGCTACTTTGATGTGAGAGTGTTAGAACTTAGAACCGTTAGTGCAAATAAGGGAAAAATAGGTTTTTTTTTTTAGTAAAAGGGAAAAATAGGTTAATGCCACCTAAAAAAAATCAAATTAATCAATCCAAGTTACCGTAGGAAATTAAAATAAGGTTTGGAAGGTAAGTCGGAGGTTTTATAATCTGGTTTCCTTGAGACGTTTAATGGGCGTATACAATAGTGCAATGCCCGATTTGAAGCTGAACTCGAAACCTAAGATCAAATTATATATTTAAGAGTATTCGAAGCTAAATGTGTGATGTTAAATTTTCAAATTCTACAGTGATACAAAGTCGGCAGAGAATTCCAGAATTAAATATTAATAGGAATGTAGTTTGTAGAGGAGAAATCTATTGAGAACCACTCTTAACATAGGAACCGTAAGAACCAATCCTAGCCACTATCACTTATGATCCAACACTCATCAAAATGCCACATCATCACCCCAATCCAACCCCCATCCACGCCAATTTCATCTATTCTCACACAAGCAAGGGCATAATTGTAATAGCATGGTGCCATGTGGACAAGTGTCCATTTTTTTCTTCACCAATTCACTAATTTAATATTTCCCGATTCGTTTGAACTCCGATTAACTTCAAACTTGCGCCAATATTTTTCTTTTTTCAAGGGCTTTAACCCAAGGTCACTCATGAATATATTTTGAAGCACGAAAATAAAAATTTATATCAAGGTGATAAAAATAATGTTGAGCGTTGATAAATGTTCACTAATAAATGTTTTATATCGGAGTACCAAACTAGTGCTAAATGTTGATAAAAAAAATATGTAATGAGGTGATAAGAAACAAATAATGAGGTGATAAAAACCATTTTCATTTTTGATAATAAGTGTGATACACTAGAGTTTAACGTTGATAAAAAAAACTTGTGATGGGGTGATAAAAAACACGTAGGTCAATGATAAATCTAGTGTTTAGTGTTGATAAGACTGGTGTTCATATAAAGCCCGTGATGAGACGATAAAAATCATGATTAGTTTTGGAGAATGGGGTGATAAAACCATTGTAAAGTGTTGATAAAACCAGGGTAAAGTGTTGATAAACCTAGAGCAAAGTGTTGATAAAAATTACCCATATATAATTTCTTTAAAAACCAGCCCCGAAACAATTTTTTTTCGTGCTTCAAAAAAACATGTGATGGGGGTGATAAAACACACGTAATTTGAATGATAAACCTAGTGTTTAGTGTTGATAAAACTAGTGTTCATAAAAAGCACGCGATGAGGTGATAAAATCATGATCAGTTTTGAAAAATGAGGTGATAAAACCAATGTAAAGTGTTGATAAAACCAATGTAAAAGTTTTGATAAATCCAGAGCAACGTGTTGATAAAAATTACCCATATTTTTTTTTATAAAAAAAACAACCCCGAAATAATTTTTTTTTTCGTGCTTCAAAATATATTCATGACTGATCTTGAATGAAAGCCCTTAAAAAAACAAAACTAATGACACAAGTTTGAAGCCAATCGGAGTTCAAACGAAGCTGGAAAAATTAAATTAGTGAATTGGTTAAAAAAAATAATATGATAGTTTTACTAAAAAGCCCTTACCACTAACTAAAAAATGTTGTTTTTTTGCAATCAACAAGTCAACTACTCAAATGCATCTCATCCATCCATTCTTAAAATGGATGACTTAGATTGATTCTCGCGGTTCCTACGTTAAAACATGGTTCTCACTAGATTTCTCCTCGTAGTTTGTATGTGAAGCAAACAATTCTTTTTAAAACAACTAGTATTAAGTGGTGATTTGGCTGTTAATGTCAGATAATAATTAAACTCATGATATAGTAACTAAACAAGATAACTTTTATGTTCATCCATATTACATTACACATGAATTAAGTATTACTTAACGTTTTTTTTTACCGAAAAGTGTAATTTTATTGAATCAGAATTCAACTATAAAAATGTGCGACAAGAAAACCATTTCTTGACCACTAAAAAAGAACAGACATATAACATATTTGTTCGCAATTCTTTCAACACTATAACTGTTATAGACGGTATTGAGACGCCACATAGGTAGGAAGGAAAGGTGGGGGTTGGAAAACGAAACTACAAGTCCTGCTCAGATGCCCGAGCTTGGACTACATCAGTTGTAGGAGGTAAGGCTTGTACCAGAGAACCTTCCCGGAGCCAGTCCCAGAAGCCAAAGGAATCTAACATCCCTCCTGACGAGGCTGCTTACCAACCCTCGCCTGATCGTCCCGGGGTTCACCAACAGAACCCCTCTTCACTCCTCCAGCACCAACCCCTTCCTTATCTATGTGCCCAAACGGAATAGGGCTTGAAACTTCGGTTTCCTTTCTACCATAGAGTTTTCCGGTCATCAAATTTTCCCAGCCTAGGTGCTGGCCCGAAGTCATGTACCCTTAGATACAGTGTTCGGTTATACAATCGGTTTCCTTCCTCGAGACAAGGCGTCCTTAAATAAAGTGATTGGGGTTAAGACCCGAAACTCGATGGTATAGCTGGAGATGCTTTCACCTCCCAGTCTGTTGCATAATGCTTCACCTACAATACCTCGGGGTACCACGTAGCTCCAATTCACACTCACGAACTCCATGGTTGATCCTCCCATAATTGAAGAAGAAGGTAGGGAGTTTTGTATACGTGAGCTCGACCCTCACAGGGTCCGGAAACTCCTTGAAGCACAGTAGCAAAACACGGCGGAGAGGGCAGTCCACGAGGTACCAAAACCGCACCCTCACTGCTCCTCCCCAACACATCCCCTACTGATCACAGGGGACCTCCACACAAGTTCCCAGTGTCGTACCAATTGTTTCTCCCTTCGTCTTCGTTTGAACCAAAGGCGGTAGACCATGGGCATGGACCCAAAGTTACATACGATCCAAAGCAAGAAGCTCTCGGGCCCAAGGATCAATGTATCTGATCAAGAGAGGACGATCGTCAAAGCACCAGGGTTCATTACCCCAAACTCAAGACCGAGCATCTATCGACTCAAAGTAGAAACCAAAAATCCCCGGGCACATATCTTTGATGACCAGCCCTTCCGCGGACCGGCCCCACACATTGGTGATGATGCGGAGGAGGATGTCCTTCCGGGGAGATCTCAACGCACATAACTTGTCCACCATATCGAACTGTTGGACCGCAGGGATAGAGGGATTGACCGGAGAGTATGGGACCAAAACCTCCACCTCCTCCTCGAGAGAGAGAGCAAGATGAGAGGTTGTCTTGAAAACACGCCATAGAGACTAGAAGATCTGGCGAAGTCGATGCCCTAAGCATGATGGTTTCTTTTGGGGGTAGCACCGCCTTCCGGCCACGAACCATTCCATCAAGAACGGTGAGCAGGGAAAGAAAGATCAAAATCCTATCCGCGTTAAGAAGCGAGATCCCCACGCACAAAAATTCTAAGGACGACCACTGGTTGTCGTCGACCGGCGCTTTCCCACATGCAGGGTCCTGTTACAATAGAGGGATGGAAGGAGACCTATCTGTAGAATGAGGAGGGGGAAGAGTTGGTCGCGGGCGGCGGAGGAAGAGCCAGTGGCGGGTTTCTTGCAACCGAAGCAATGCCTTTGGTCCTCACCGGCCTGCCTCTTCGCGATTTCCCCGATGTTGACGGTGTGGAGGATCCTAGAGAAAAGGGCACCAAAATAGTGGAGAGTGATGGTAGTGGTGAAATCGTTGGTATGGATGGAGGCGCAGAAGGAAGGCCGACTATGGTTTTTATCGGCTACCTCCTACGCCAATCCTTTAAAAGAAACTTCGTGTCAAGAGAGAGAAGAGAAATCAGCAAGGGCGAGGACTACAACGGTGGAGACAAAGAAAGGACATGGCCAACAAGAGTTATAGTAGCGGTGTCGACGGCGGTATCAACGGCAAGCTAAGGGCTAAGAAGCTTCATAGTCGCAAAGTTAGGGCTAGGGTTTTCTCTCGATAAACGATAGTATGTCTTTGAGCTCCGTCCACCACTGGCCACTTTGCTTCCTCCACCGCCGACAACGCTCAATCCAGCTCCGTCCCGTTCTCCAACTCCGATGTCGAAGGTAAGTCGCACACAAGTCCCAAAGAGTATATCAATTAGTAAAGCTATAAAACCTTATGCATTCGACAGTTAAAAGAGGTTTGAATCGAGTTCAATATTAATGTTTCTTATGTTAACTTAATTGTTCCGTCTGTTTGAACAATATTTGATAGTTTAAAAAACGAAAGTCTAGGATGTGATTTGAAACAAAAGGTCAGGGGGTTAGGATATGATTTTGACTTATATTTCGGGGTTGGGATTGACATGTATCTCTTAAATAATGAGTTGGGTACTCGTTATCGTTCACCATGTACTATACTTGTAGGGCAATGCTTTTGATGGCTTGCTGGAACAACGTTGATTGGTTTAGTACATTGGTTACGTTGTTCGATCATGTGACACCAAAAAACGTTGTCATATCCATAAGTCTTGAGTTTCAATTGATACCAACATGATTGTTGGAATGCTTCCATGGTCCCTCCGTGAAAATTTTCACGCTCATGCAATCATACAGTTCTTTCATTCCCAATGCATGCAACCAAGATTGCTCAATACATCCCGGGGAAGTCGCGTGCTTCGTCGACTTCTAATATACATCGAGTGTCTTCTTCAATCGTACAACGTAAATATGTTGTGCCAAAGGCATTGATGATACTTGTGCAGAAGTTCCGGACGTACTCTTAACTCATGGTGGCTCTCATGTGCACATACTAATCAATTGAATTAGCTGAACTTCCATAGCACATTTGAAGAAATTGAATTTTTTATGATGAGAGAAGTCGGGTATACAAACACCATCTGGTCGTTGACGATAGGTCGTGTTCTCATAGTACATGCATAATGCTTATGTTCGACATTCGGAATAGCCGCTGAAATATTTTATCGCTATTGACGGATTCCGGACGAAGTAGTCGTTAAGAAAAAGTGTATGCGCTTCCTCCAGGCCTCTGCTTCGAAAATGGCGTGTTGAATCTTAAAGCGCCGCTATCCCTTAGTCAATAATGGTTTGTATTTGTTGTTAAAACGCCACTTCAATCTGTTCTTCAAGTTCCTCCTCAAATCGTTTCTCGTCATAAGTTGGATCCATGGAAAGCGGGGATGAGAAGCAAAATATTTCACGAAGGAGGAAGGGAAAATATTGGGAAAGAGAAGAGACGAGTAGTTTGTTGTGTGTTCAAAATAGGTAAGGGGGAGTGTGTATTTATAGGGTAAGAATCTGAGTCTTGGGGTGAGTAGGGTAATAAATAAGAAGGGCTACGTGACAGTGGTGCATTGGAGCGTTGATTAGTCGTTGTTCCATTAACCCGCTGCTACGTCGGGTGCTCTTCTCAAACGTTGCTACAATAGACTATAGTGAACCGCCTGCACCATTGTCCCTGCGCTGAACGTTGCGTCATGACTTGGACGTATTCGTCGTTGTTTTGATTACGCCGTTATATTAGCCGAACAATATCTCATTGTACATGCTTTAAAGTGTAATATTTTTGTAATTATCTTGTACGTGAACACGTAAAGTATTATGATTTTGCTGCTTTCACCAAATACAAGTTTAACGAGACCAAGACAAGAAAATGTAGAGGCAATAGAATTAAATAAGGAGAGGATAATCAAAAGATTATAATGGAAAAGGTAAATGGCAAAAGGATATAGAAGGAGAGGACAATGAAAATCACAAAGAATAAAACTCAAGCTCGGCGTTGAAAATGGAAAAGGAAAAGTGAAGAAAGACAACTTTTCCTCTACCAACGAGGAAGAAAGTGAAAGAAAATTATGCTCCTTTGCAGCCTCAAGCACATGGCCTCACTATCCCTCCCAACGACCATCAAAATTTTCTTACCACTCTTCTCTCCCACGATCTATGAGTGCTCTTTCCGAGTAAGAGATGTGTTTCTGCATATTGTTGTTATAGAATTTGTATATCAAACTAATTCTGTATTGATTGAGAAAAACGATTCAATATGATCCGAAACTTTAATAAGCATAACTAGAATCCTAACACATTTACATAATTTAACAATTTATATCTTATAATCAATTGGGTTCTGTAACTGATTCACGAAAGATCAGATTTATCATAGAAAACTATTGGCATATGTGTGACATAAATCTTGGGCTAATGATGTGGGCACGTGGCAGACAAGTGGGGCATTACGCAAAGAATCTTCCAAACGAAAATATTGCAGAATCAGACATAATGGCAAAGAGAAATCTAAAACTAACTTTTGCACCAAAAGAAAAAATATGAAAAGGTATGATTAAAAAGTTAAACTAGTTTTTCTAATTTCTAAAGTAGTGTTCATTTCGCCTCTGTTGACTTCATTTTGAATTACTTCACTATTTCGCTTCATTATAATTACCCATTTCACCCATCAAAATAGACACTAACTTTGGTTTACAATAATAAAATGGGAACAATAACTGTATTATTTGAAGTTTGTTATTGAGTCTATAGCATTAAAATTGTAATAGCTGTAGTGGTTTTGTGGAGGATAAGTTATATGTTTGTCAGTGTTTTAAAAATCTCGACTAGACTCCGCCTAGGCACCCGTCTAGTCCCTATTTCTTTATTAGCCGACCTGATTAATTTCTGATTAACTGAGTTAATCACCAATTAATCCTCAAAAGACCTTAACCGTCCGACTAACGTCTAAGGACTTTTAGAACCTTATTATTTGTTACTGTGACTTATATATATATTTATTTATTTTTGTTTGACGAAAAATTAGACAAACTCCTGTTCTGATGATTAACATAAAGGATCCACATTTTGGCATATTAGCAGAGGAAAGCATAAGTATTACTATATATGAGGGTGACATTCCATTTATGATCAGTGATATTTTGTCTAGTCTAAAACTTCCAAAACTACGATACAAAGGAAGAGTCATAAGAGGACAATTTGGGATACATATGTGTAATTGTGGGTGGGTTGTGTTTCTCTCCAACCAAACACTGCCTTGTGTAGCTTGTACATTCCATAATTGCGAGCATTACATGTGAAGCAATTAACTTCTTAACTCAACATCAACCCAATTGGCCCTATCATGTCACGTGCCCACCTATCTCCATTGTCCCATTCTTCGCTTTCCATTTCTTATAGTGTCCCACTCCAAACAAATATGACGCATGTCATAACTTAATTACGTCGTATTTACTTATTTCAATTAAAATTATATACAAGTTTTCAGACTATTATTTACTCTAAATAAAATAAGATGTATAATTAATTTAATATTATTAGTTTGGGATGTGGGTGACCGAATGGCAGGTGGAGAAGGAGCAGAATGTGTTCACGTGCAGATCAGCACGTGTCTTCCTTTCGGAAATACAGAGTAAAAAGCAAGGAGCACGTGTGGTGAGGGCGGAGATGTAGCCGCAGGTGACCACCTGGCCGGATCATGATAACTTACAGTGAAAAATACATTTTTTAAAAAGTAAAAGTAAAAAGCTTTAAAGAAAATGCGTGTCCCCAGCGCTCGTGCGCTTCGCATTACACGCACCTGTCAGGTCATGAATATTCAACCTTGAAAAGGCTCGACCTGGGCCGCAACAAAATAGAAGCCCATTAGTGGGCCTAATCTTGAAAAGGCCCGAGCTACTGGGGTTATAGGTACCAGCAATTGAAACGCGTACTTAGCCCATTAGGCTCAGACTGATAAAAAGGCCCAAGGTTCAGCCCATTGATGAAGGTGCATACATTATGAAACAGCAGAGAAGTGTTGCTCCAGGCTAAACACAGTCAGTGTGTGTTCTGTGTTCATGTGATAACGAGTTTTATTTTTCTTGAGAAGAAAAAAGAAACGTTTTCTAAATTGTAACTGACCATTGGTTTCATCTCCAAGGAAGGAATCCCTTATATTTTTATAATTTATTTTAATATCTAAATTTAATTAACAGGTGGGAAATGGGTAGATGCATACTTTATTCCCAACCTGTCATAAACTATAAATTTTGGGTCTATCATCTCAAATCTAAATCATTTTTGGTTCTTTCTCCACGTCTCTATTCTCTCATCTACTACAACTTGTTTATACATAAGAACCGATATCTTTGATCACCAGCCCCTTAGTTGATTTACCCCATGTCTTGGTGATGATCCGAATGAGAACTTCTTTTCGGGGCGGTTTGGACGACCACAACTTGCCCATCATGACAAAGTCTGGCCAATATGAATGGACTCTCCGGAGTGTACGGTACCATCATCTCAATCTCCTCCTCCTCTTCCAGGGAGCAAGCCAAGAGGCCATCTTGAAGGTTGAGCAGTTGGGAGTCCAGACATGCCGGAGATGGAGGTGCCACCGGAGTTGAGCCGACTTCCTTGGGTTTGAAAGACCAGCGGCGGTGGGCAGTATGGTGGTGGCAGGTACTGTCACAAGCAGCGCAATGATGAGGAAAGTCGAGGGGGTGACGAGCGGAGCAAATGTAGCGATGGGGGGGGAGCTTGTTCCACCGTTGGTTGGAGAGCAGTGACCGTCACATGAAGTAGCAGAGCTTGCACGTCTTCGAGAGTAGGCGTCGGGGCCTTGAACTCGACCGTAGGGGGCGGCGGAGTGGAATTCACCAAAACTCTAGCGTTGCTTGTAGAGGAAGGTAGGGTTTAGTTCTTCAAAGGCCGACCACGTCGAGCTTTACCTAGAGGTTCAGAAGTACCAGGGGAGAAAGCCATGGTTGTCGTAGTCGGGGAAGGAATGAGAGGAAAAGAGAGACTAGGGCGGCAGAAGAAATCTTAGGGTTTCTTCTGTGCCTCGGTTTATGAGTAGGTATCACGGCCGACGAGAAACGAGGTGGATGTATACGTAGGAGAGCCTGCACCAAGGCTGACTGCGATGGGACAAGACCAAGGATAAGATTAGCGGTAGTCAAGTCGGCAACAAGAGTAGAGGACTTCATAAGTGGGGTAGGTTTTTTTCGGAAAAGAAGAGATCTCAACTTGCGAGAGAATTTCTTCTTAGAATTAAGTAGGAATCTGTTAAACGTGTATAATTTAGAATAAATGAATGTAATTAATCGTTTCAAAAAAATAAAGAACGTGTAATACTGTATATAGGGGCTTAAAAGTGCAATTACATCACGATGAAGTGGTTAGTCTTAGCACTTGTTTATATTATCTCACAGTGCCTAAGTACTGTACGTGTCTCAGTGTATTGAATATTAGTGTAATTAGGATTGAAGAGTGATTTTATGTTGGATTATAGTAAAGTTGGATAATTAATGAGAGAAAAGGACAAGCACATACGACGCGTAGCGTATCACCATAATCCATTATGGATCTCAAGTCTCAACAAATTGTCGTCGGACATCATCATACAACTGTGTGTTTAGGTCCCACAAGAATGTTACGTTATAAAACATACATAGTCAATCTAGAAAATATTGTTCCAGCAATAGTTTTTTTCGAAAGGAAAAAATGATTAATAAATTTTATTCACTAAACAACATAAACGTTGTAATCATTTATTGTTTTTGGAAATCCGAGGCGCAACCAACAAAATGAATAACTTTCGAAAAAGGTAACGCAACTCCTACATAAGTAATTATTAAGTCGGTCTTTTTTATCGGGTCTTTGGAAATATCCGTCAATAGAGAGATACGACCGAACACACCACCAAAGACAACAACCATACCTACCAGAGATCCGAGATTACGGTAGAAGGACGAACAAAAACCAGAAAAAAATACAAACAAAATAAACAACAATAAGGAGCATGAACTAATCGCGACCGACCTCCAAAGTGAGGGACTGGGATCAAAGCGATGGGAGGAGATGGACTGCGCCGGTGGGTACAGATCCAATTCCCTTGAGGTGAGGGCACAATATTGGCCGGGTGAGCACGATAAGCAAGAGCATGACTGAGCGTCTCGGACAGCGGAGCTCTGGCGGAAAGTGGAAGTAGATTTAGTCGTTTGGATGGAAGAAGAGCGTGGCGGAGAGGCTTAGCTTAAGGAGCTTGGGTCGTCTTTGAGAAGGGAGCTTTATGTCGATCGTGGTCTTCTTCTTTGGGGTGCTCGTGACCGACCGTTATTTACAAGGGTTGCGGGCATAACTAGGGAATGATGAGCTGGAATATTTGGCCACCATAGTGGAGGTATGGCGAGCAGATGGCGGAGAAAGGGGTACGCGACTAAAAAAGTGCAACGATGGAGCTTCGATAGAGGCTCATGGTGGAAAGAGGTAGCAGACTAGGGCGAAAGGCGAACTGAACGGTTGTGGGAGAGAACTCCACCAGAAACCCTGTGGTTGGAGCCACAATAGCAAAAGATGACAAGGGGGTAAATATGGTTGTTTTGGGGGTATTTCCATAGAGAGAATAGGACAATCAAGTACTTGAGAAGAAAAAAGAAGGGGAGATGCCGCCAGCAGATTCTATAGCCGAAGCCATAGTCGCTGGCGATGGCTGCGTGAATATGAAGAAGTAATAGTATTAGGGTTTATGTGGTAGGGAAATATATGTTTAAAAAAACATCTTACATTTAATCGATCTATTAATTCGTTCAATCCAATTCTCGTTTAGTATGTATCAATAAAAAAACAGATATATTACAGTTTCAGTTTTATGAATCCATCTTATTGTAAGCGGATGGTGGATTTCAGGAACGAGATATGCAGATAACCAGCATTTCCTCTTCTCCTAATAAGCCTCTAATTTTAGACAATGATCAATTCATAAGAAGACCACTACGAGCTTTGGTGTCACAACAAACTCAATAATTCTTTTCTCTTATGTACTCACTCTCGAAAAATCCTTCACAAACCTGAGTTCAGAACTAGGTATTTTAATTTTTTTGTCTCAAATTCCAAAGATAAATAAATCCATTGCTTATCAAAAAAAAAAGAACTAGGTATTTTAAATTTTTGTGGATTTTTAGGTGATTGTACATGGAACATATTAAGTAGATCAAACTCGTCCACCTACAAATCCATACATATTCAAAAAATAACAATCCACATCCACGTGGCCGTGGACATGGACAGATGAAAATCTATCCTCATAGATGGATCCTCCCTAAATGAACACCCCTAATTACAACAACTAGGATTAAGTGTAGTCATGATTTTTTGCTCGGTGTTGAAGCCTTTCCTAGTATGGACATGCATCGAGTTGTTGTAGAGTGGACGAACCATGCGCCGTAAAAGTTGGAACCATTCTCCTATTGCCACTGTCAAAGCTCGTAGTCGTTTCCGACACCATCTCGGGAAAAGGTGAAACTCGCAACTGGAAGAGAACCATACTAGGGGTGGTGACACATGGAGGCACTATCCTTTTTAATTCTTCTTCCTTCTCCTTGGGTGTGGCTAAAATGATAAGTTTACAGGTTTGTTGGTGCCCAATTTTACAGATTTTTTGCCTACTCGATTTCATCATATGATATTTAAGACGGAACTAGGTTTTCATGTGTGATCTTTGATTGAATCCAAGATGAAATTTAAGAATATGGGGTTCAATTAGGGTTAGGGTTAAATTTATGATTTAGTTAAATTGGGGGATTTGTGGTTGAATTGGATTTAGGGATTTGGTGGTTAAATTATGGATTTGAGTTAACTTTAGGGTTTTATTAACCTCTCCGTTTCAGTTTCATTTCAAACTCGTTTTTGGCCCTTTATAGCTAAAAAATTAGGTTTAGAATGGAGAATATTGTACTTGGGATAGTGAGAGCTAGGAGAAAAAGAGATTAAAGCATTGAAGAACATCATTGTAATCATATTTGGGTATTGTAATTCGCTACACTTTTTTATTATGAAGCTTTTTGTTGTGTTCAGCAATGGCTTCTTCTTCCTCATTCATCCCCCCTTTATCTAGGGTTATGGGGGATTAGGATTTGTTCTCCAATATGTTGAATGTCATATGAATGTGAATGTTGGATCTAATTTAGGGTTTATATTTGATTTTTTTCGTAATGCTCCATCTCCCATGTAGGCTAGATAGTTGATGGGAATTGGAATCCAACACTCGGGAGATGAGGGTTTCAATTGGTCTAAAATCAAATATAAATTGGGTTTAAATCTAGACTATGGATAGGTAGGTTAACACAATTGCAATAGCCATAGATTATTATCGAAAGCTAGAAATTATCAAGGAACTTAGTGCTTTGGGTCTTCCTACACCCTTGATTCGAGAGAACTAGGTGGTTAGATTCCATTAGGGTCCAAAACAACGGGAGAAGTTAGGACTGTTTTAGAGATAGTTCGTTGCCCTTTATAATTAGACAACTCCACATCACTATCGGTATTTAGTATATTGGAACGGTCTCTAAGAACCGATACCTTAGATTACTACTTTCTCTTATTTGAACTCATTATTGTTCGCTTGTGTACTTGCTCACATTTAATTTACAATTCACATTTTACATGCTTTAAAACCAAAAACATATTTTAAATGGAATAGCTTAATAACGGATTTAAATGGGATTTTTTTGACTTGTGCTCCTTTGGGTTCGATAACTCTGGAACTTAAAATCCCGAAATACTACTTGACGATCGATACGCTTGTTGTGTCATTTGCTAAAACCGCAGGGCGTCAAGTAACATTGATCAAGGAGTAATTCCGAAACTAGAGAAGTTGTAGAGAGTTATCCTTTGAGAAACTCACTTTGTAAGAAATCAATCTATAAGGTCAATTTGGAACAAGTCTACTATTCCATACAGACGAGGGTCTGGGTTTGAAAAGATTATCGAGAATCAACGATTGTCTTCTTACCAAATGGTGGTGACTCTTTGATTTGAGAGGACTCGTTATGGAAAGATGTTATTTGTGCCTAGTATGGATGAGATCATGATGAATAGGATTTAGGAAGGCTTGATATAGTGGATAAGGCCTCTTGGAATTCTTTTATTTAGTCACTAGCACATGATTCAAGTTTCAGTGCCATGTCTAAAAATAAAAGCATTAGTTAGAAGGTTGGTTTAGGTGATCTAATTCGTTTCTTGCTAGATATTGGGATCGGGGATTTCCTCTTGGATAGAGATTTCATAAGCTATTCTTCTTAGCAGAAGAGAAAGAGAGTAAGATTTCGGATTATTAGAATGACCCGAGATGGGATGTGAAAATGAAAAGATATACGAGTAGTTGGGAACTAAAATATTAGTATGAACTCACGGGCTTTCTCTGTAACTATCATCCAAATTCAAGCAGCGTTAATACTCTTTATTGGATTCATGATCCCATAGGCTTCTCAGTAACTATATCAGTTACTTTAACCTCAAGGTACACATAAACATTGGGCTTCTGCTTTGTGGATTCCTTGTATTCATGTAAAAATGACAGTCTTTACATGGTTGGTTTGTTTTGAAGTCATATCTACCAAATGTTTTTTTTTGAAGATTATGGTATTCGTATCCCCCATTCTTCAAAGTCTTTAGCCCTTTCCGCTCATAAAATTTTGTGGAATGTTGTCATCTATTAGTTCAATACTCTTTTGCTTGGGAGATTTGGTCAGCTATAATTTGTTTATGGGGCTTTAGTTGGGTAGCTCCAAAGGACTTTCAAGCTATTCTCAATTTACGGTCGGACGTGGTTTCCAAAAGTTTTATTAAGTTTTGGAGAATTATGTGTTTCATAGTAGTTTGGGAGTTAAGGCTGGCAAAAAATGTTTTAGAGGAGAATCTCTAAGCCTCTCTCAATTTTTCTGAAAATTCAATCATCCCCCCTCAACATAATCATACTCTGACATTCAAAGACCCATCTTTCTTTGGTAGAATGAAAGTGTTTCCCTTAAACTTGTTGTTTAAATTTGATTTGATGTCTTCCTTTCTAGTGTTTATTTATTTATTTATCGTTCCTTTGTACTCTTTTTCGTATCTTGAACACTACTCATTCTTGTGCTCTTGTTTGGTTGAGTGTTGTTGGAAGTGGTTAGGTTGATGCATAATTTTATAGGCAATCAGGTTTTAGCATCCTCCTCCTTGTTCCCATATTGGGAGCTTAGAGATGAAGTATACATTATTGATATAAAAAAACATACTAAATCAAATTAACCTCCGGAAAATGTATCAGTTAATTATCCTCCAGAAACACAAAAGTATACTAGAAACTATATTTAAAAATAAACAAAAACTTAAAATTTTGGTCACATGAGCAAAAAACAATCTTTTAAATAAATATACAATTATAATTTTAAATTCTCACATGTTCCATCATCATAATAAAAATCGTGGAAAATGATAGTTAAATAACGATACATATTAATCTCTACAAATTCTCACATGTTTCATCGCCATCATAAATTTTTTATTTTGATTATATTTATTCAAATCTCTTTTATTTTTGAATTTACAATACAACATTCACCTATTTTAATTTTCAGTTCGATTTGGGAAGAATTATTGTAATCCAAATTAGAAATACATAATGTTTTGGGTTAAATACCTTTTGGTACCCTTATGTTCGGTTCACGGACCTTTTGTACCCTCGTGTTTTTTTAATACATTTTGGTAACCTTATGTTCGGTCCACGGACGTTTTGAACATTTGGGATTAAAAAACTAACAGAGTAATATAAAATGATCGTTTTTTCCTTTTAATTTCAAATTAAATTACCTAATGAGTTGAAAGATTATTTTACCCTTGTTATCAATATTATTTAAATTAATAATTCATTATTAAATATTTAAATGTATTAACTTATGATAATATCCATAATTTCTTAAATTTATATTATTATTTTTTTTATTCTTTTTCATTCATTTATATTTCTTAATCATTTTCAATTTTAAAAAATAAAATAATTAAATTTTATATTTAATTAAAACTTTATTTAATTTTCTTTAAATAATTATTTATTTATCTTATTGTTTTTCTTTTTTCAGAATAATAAATATTACAAAAAATAAAAATCAAAATTTCTCAGAAATTGATTCTCGAAGCCTCGATAGGAGAACGTGTTCTTCATCTTGCTGATAGATCTATACGATTTTCAGAATCCATATTAGTGAATGCACGATTTCTGTTCTAGTGAATAGATCTTCTCTACGAGGTTGACGTTCCATGGAGATGCTCGGCCATGAGAATCGGAGAGCTCCAACGATGGCATTTCCCATATATCACCGGATATTAGCACAAAACTAATGCCTATGGAGGTTGTAAGAACCGCTCCCGGTCGAACTGGTAAATTCTGGTGAAAGTTGACTTTCGACCGGAAAAGTCAACCGATGACTCTGGGAGTCATTCGGGACCTTTCCGGGACCCAAAAAGCTTAGCCGTCGTTTCGGTTAGGTTAGTTGGGTCATTTCCTTTCAAATAACTAATTTTACGAAAAAGTCAACTTTTGGTCAAACTAAGCCTAATTAAATACTAAGCCTAATTAAATTAATTGAGCTGGAGTTTTATTAGGTGAAGGTGGTCCTTACATAAGACATTTGTCCATATTAGCTTGGAGGGGGAAAAAGGGGGCTAAAAAGACCACTTGACCCTCATTAGTTGGTCTTGAGAGGATAAGAGCAAGGGGGGCACTTTTGGGACTTCACCCTTAGGTTAAATGACTCAATTTTGGACCAATTCAGCTCACAATTCTTGTGGTGGCCGAAATCTACAAGGGAGAAAGGAGAGGAAGAAGCTTCTTAGCTTGAAGAAGAAGAAAGGGAGGAAAGGAGGAAGCTTGAAGCCTTTTCTTCCTCAAAAGTCTTCTAATCTTCATCATCTCATCATTTCTAAGGTAAGTAAACTCTAACAATCCACTTTCATTCACTTTGGGGTTATGGGTCTCCATAGAAATTGCATGAACTAGTTGGGTTTTGGGTTTTTGGTGATTAGATGATTTTTTTATGAGAAGAAAGTGATTGATTTCAGTAGAAATCAATTGGTTTGTTGTTGTTTTGATGAAACCCATCATGGGTGTTGGAGTTTTGAAGTTATGGGACTGATTTGGAGGTTTTGAGTTGATAAAAATGGAGTTTTTGGACTTTGATTTCGTGGAGAAGAAGCTGGAGGAAGAAGAAGGACGGAGCTGTCAGACCCGTCACGGATCCGTGACGGGCACCATGACGGGAGACGTCACGGCTCCATGACGGAGACCATGACGGGAGACGTCACGGCTCCGTGACGGGGACCGTGACGGCACACGTCACGGGTCCATGAAGTCATCCGTGACGAGGAGCCTCACGGCTTCGTGACCCGAACCGTGGCAGATCAGTTTTGGGCCTTTTGGGTCCATTTCGGGTGTTTTTCGTTTAATAAGAAAGGTCATCTTGAACCGAATGTTTGGGGTTTTTAACTTGGGTGTTTGCCTCTTAAACTTCCCTTGATTAGTCATTGATTCTAGTAACACTTGTGATCTTAGACTTGGTTCCCGAGCACGACGGAGGAGACTTCTAGGCGGCTCTCGTTTGACTAAGCTTTTGGGAAAACACTTGAGGTAGGGAAGAGTAGTAATTACCGCTTTTATTTAGAGAATGCTAATAGTATGCATATAGGATGTTAATAACCGGAAGAGTCTTAGCTTGCATATAGGATGTGATTCACTAGAATAACCGTTTTCAATTATGGGAATTGTCGTGCTGTAGAATCACATGTGGCCATGTCGGGCCTTAGGATTGTGTGTTGGTTGTGTTTGATTGTGGTTAATCGTCCTTAAATGTCAACGTATGATATACTCTTGGTTAATTTAAGGATTATGTTATGTTATATGAATTACTATGAATGTGATATGAATGTTTGTTTCGTGACATGATTGGTCGAATGAATGTGTTGAATGTGATATGAATGTTGTCCTGTGATATGATCGGGTGAATGATAGACCGATACGGTGTTCTTGGTAAGTTGTGACGATAGTCTTCGTTGGTATGATAAGTCGGTGTAGTGTGGTTTGTGTGGTATCGTGTGGTGTGACTTGTACCCCGAGTGACGGGAAGATACCCGACCGAGGTGTGTGCCGGTCCGGTATGTGTGCGATGAGATTTACCCCGATGTGTGTTCCGGGAAGACATCTAGACCGATGGACATTCCGGTGTGATGTAGTGTTTCACCCCGATGCTGTGTGTCTGTGAAGACATCTAGACCGATGGACATTCCGGTATGATGTAGTATGTAAGAACCGCTCCCGGTCAACGCCGGTCAAATCGACGGAAAAACAGAAAATTAAAATTTTTGGGACAGACACCTAAATGAACCTAAAATTGACCCCGAGGGTTATATCGGACTTAAGTTGACCCCGATATCGACCAAAGTGAGTTCTGGGTGACTCAGGGCAACTTTTTGACCAATTCGGGAAAAGTTGACTTTTTGCCGAAAAAGTCAACCGAGCGACGTTTTGGTCCGTTCGAGGCCCGATTTGGATCCAAAAAGCTTAGCCGTCGTCACAGCGGTATTAGTTGGGCTGTTTTCCTGTAGAACGCGAAGTTTCATAAATTCTCGGAAAATGGGCCCGCACGGGGCCCGAGACGGCCGAATTTCGCGAATCGGGCTGAAAAATATCTACTAAGATATTTTTTTAAAGTGTGGGACCCACATAACACATGTCACCCAAGTGGTGGTGATGGGTTTTAAAAATAAAGAAAAAGAAATGAGAGGGGTAGTTTTGTAAATAAGAGGTGTGGGGTGTTTTTGAAACAAAATAAAGAGAGGAAAGAGAAGAGAGTGTCGGCCAAATAGAGAAAAAGGAGAGAAGGAGAGAGAAAAGAAAAGAGAAAAGAAGAGAGAAGGAGGAAAGGAAAAAGGAAAAGGAAAGGGTGGGTTTTTGGTGATTTCCCGACGATCCGACCGACCGATCGACTCAACGACTGCGGATTCGAACTCCCCTTGTCATTCCCTACGGTGAGAACCCATTCTTTTCTCGTTTTGGTACGTTTGAAAATTAGGGTTTGAGTTTAAACGAGTCAAATATGGTTGGGTTTTGGTTAGAATTGGTTTAAAGACGAATGGTTGAGGTTTGGGGTTCGTTAGGAACGTTTTGGGGCGAAAAGGAAAATTTTCTATTGTGGCCATGTAGGGCCCACTTTCCCGGACCTCGGGTTTTTCGTGTTCGGTTGGTTTTGGACGATCCCCGAGTCGATAATTCACACCCGGAACGAATTATGGAATTAAATTGTGGAAATTGAAAATGTCGGGTTTAGAAACTTTAAACGCGAATTAAATCGCTCGGAAGTCGGAAATTGAGTCTGTCGTTTGCGTTGGAACACTTGAATTATTTTAGGATCGTAGAAACGAAAACGGGAATTTTCGGAGCCCCGGAAGGGCGTTTTCCGATCCCGGGCAGATTCGCCGAGCCGGGCGAATCGGCCCTTCCGGACCCTTTGTTGACAATGTCGAGTAATCGGAAAGTTTGGGAGTGATCGGCATTGTCGGGGTTGCGTTTGAGCGTTGAGTTCATTAAATTCGGGTTTCACCTGCTTATTTAAAAAGTGTGTTAATTGTGATCACTGTAGACCGTGTCGCCGACCGTGGAAAGAGGAGGCTAAGCGGGTAATCTGGAGCATTGCCGGAGCGCAAGCACCGGATTTGACACGCTTCAAGAGGTAGGGAAAAGTAGCCAGATATCGGTCTTGACTATGGAAAGTTATTAGTAGAAATGCATGTGGTCACTTAGTTGTGCCCGTAGGTTAAGTAACTTGTTGTGTTTATGATTGTGGCTATGTGTGCCTTTGGGGCGTTGAACCTGTATGTTACTGTTTGTGTTTCGTGGGTGGCCATGTGTGCCTGTGGGGTGTTAAACCTATATTGTTGCTGACTGTCTTGCTGAGGGGTAGTTAGTCGTTATATTATTGTCGCTATTTGTTGAACCTTGTGTGATGACTGTGATTGCATGGAGGTTGGGCCCGCCTGACAACAAAAGGTGCCACGGGGTCGCGCGCGTAAGGGTTGGCAAGCCTTCCGACTAACCATCGGTAAAGTGTGCATTATCCTGCGATGAAGGGCGGCTCCCCTTCCGACTAGCTATCGGAAAAGTATTGATGTATATGTCGCGAAAAGGTCGACCGCCTGGCCCGATTGCGTGTCGGGGAAAGTTGCGTGGAGCAGGCTCAAGCCCAACCGGTTAGCGACCGGCAACTGAGTAGCTGGTATGTGGTCCTTTGTGATCTTGGGTATTGCGTGGTTATTATTTGCGTATTTGTTTGAGGTCGTAACTGTTGGGTCGGGTCTACATCACGTGTCCGGGTTTGAGTTGGTTGGGAATTTTAACTGTAGTATTGCGTGACCGTCAGTCCAAATTGTGTTTTTGGGGTGGTAGTCCCCGAGGTTATTGTTGTTTTCGGGTTCCCGGCATTTCTGCTGGTATGCTGTGGTCAACCCGGTATCTGTGACGGTGAGCGAAGTGCTCACCCCCTGCTACTTTTCCTGCAGGTACTGGTCGTGAGACGGACTAGGAGAGCCCTCGAACCTTGAAGAGCCGGGAGCGGAAGTCCGGGTCTCTGGGTAGTTAGTGATGTACCTTGTAGCTCGTTTGTACACCGTTTTGAACGTATTTTCCGCTGTAAAATTATCGTTTTTGTTTAACCTAAGTGTTGATTTATAGAGGTTTATTAAAATATTTGAAAATTGTTTTATTGTTTCACCGTTCGTGTTCCGGGTTCGGTCATACCGAATTCGGGGCGTGACATAGTGTTTCACCCCGATGTTGTGTGTCCGGGAAGACATCTAGACCGATGGGTATTCCGGTATGATGTATCTGCTTCACCCCGATGATGTGTGTCCGGGAAGACATCTAGACCGAGGGTATATTCCGGTATGATGTGTTTGTTGACCGAGGGTATATTCCGGTATGTTGTATTTGTTGAGTTGTGCGTGGTGATCGGATTGTCCTGGGTACTTGTCCTGTTATGTGTTATCGAATTTGAGTAACGTTCGTAGTGGTCTTAGCAGCATAATGTCATGTTGCTCGTTTGTTTATTTAATTTGATGCGATTATCGATATTGTGTGTTCCTGTCGGTTTCTATTTACGTTCTCAGTTTTTAGTAAGAATTACTGATCGAGTATTTCTGGTAACGTGACGGGAGTCCTTTCCCTTTACTACTTTTTCCTAATGAGCGTAAGCTCACCCCCTCTCTTTTTACTGTTTTACAGGTTTCGTTGGTGAGAAGGCTTAGAGGACGTCTCAGGGCTCGGGAGCTCATTGAGAGTCCGGGGGAGTTATTTGTAGTAGAGACGTACTATCTTTTTTGAACTAAACCTTGTATACAGTTGTTGGTATTTGAGCGTTGACTCGCAGTATTTTATTGTTGACTTGGAACTAATTTTTGGAGTTTTAAATTCGTAAATTTATTTTTATTATTATTGTTTTATTTTCTTTTAGTTCACGTCTCTGGTCCGGTCAAAACCGGATTTGGGGCGTGACAATTTGGTATCAGAGCTCCGGGTTTTCAAAACTTCGGACCGTACGTCGATTAGGTGGGTAGAGTTAAGTCGTTAGGGTTCTAGTGTTTGGTTACGCAAATCGGAAATGTCCTACGCGTAGATCCGAGACGACGAGAGTCTCGGGTAGTGAACTACTTGTTTGAGTCTTATCTTATATTGTGTTATGTTGTGTGCCTTGGTTGAACTGTTATGCCGATCGGTCGAGATCGAGGTAGGTTTAGCGAGCGATGCTCGAGCTGTTTTATGACTTGTTGGTCTTGTTTGAATGATCGTTTATTGGGTGGTCGCCTTGGTCGGCCGTTGATCGATTGGTTAAGTGTGAAGTAAGGGTTATTCCTTCGACAATTAATCTAATCACCACGTGCGCATCTGAGGATAAATCAAAGACCTGGATGTTGGCCTCTTTTGTCCATCGAAGGTCCTCTCTAATATCAATGGCCTCGATCAAGGTGGATGATAGAGTGTTCCTCCACCATCCAATTCCTAGCTTCTAGGACCCTACCTATTTTGTCCCTGCAAAGGAATGTCCATCCCGATTTATCTTTTACAGCAAAAACCGCCCTGTCCGTGTGAAATTGTAACGTTGCTGGCCGAGATTGGCAGGGGGGCGAGGTCAGTTGTGATTGGTTCCCAAGGCTGGTTCCCGGATGCTTATAGTTTGCTTCTTTCCATGCTTCGTAGTGGATCTTGGTGGATACAGCCATTGCCGTGGGGTAAGGTCGTCGTCATTCCATACAAAGCCATTCCTTTTTTTCCAGATATTTCATATCCACATAAGCATTTTTGTTTTCACCGATTGTCCTTGTAATTCCAGAACCTTTCCCCACCAATCCTTGAATGTCATACCCGAATATTGATGATAGGGAAGGTCCGTCAACTCCCAACATCCTTTAGCGAAGGGACAATGAAGCAGAAGATGAGTTGTGGACTCTTGGTCCGTCAAACAAATAAGACATAGAGGTGAAAGTGGAACACTCCTAGCCAAGAGATTTGTTGCAACCTGGAGATAATTCGTTAAGCATCGCCATAAAAAGATCTTGATTCTGGGGGGAGATTCTATCCTCCACGTGTCCGTCCAAAATGACTCAATGGGCGTTTGGAATCCGCCCCCCTTCAAATGTTGGATGATACGATATCCAGTCTTCCTCGTATAACGGTTTTATCATCTGCTGCCCAATACCATGGGTCATCCGTCCAAGTGGCCGATATAGGGACAGTTAGGATTGCTTCCCGATCCGGACTTTGGAAATATGTTATGATTTTTTCCTTATCCCATTCCCTTTTACCTGGTAAGAACAAAAGGTCGACACCTTACCATTATATAATTAATGTTGTTTTTAGTTTTTGTTTTTTTATAAAATCAATTAATTAATTAATTATTTACATTTATTCTTTTAATTTTATTAATTAAGGTTATAATGGTAATTTTGTGCATAAAATCGACAAGGTTAAATTGAAAAGGGACAATATGGTACTTTCACTCTTCACTAACCGGCACATGATGTTACATGAATAACAGAATGAAATATTTTATTAGTTTTTTTTAAGGAATGTGTTCAAAACGTCCGTGGACCGAATATAAGGGTACCAAAAAAATCCATAGACCGAACATAAGGGTACCACAATGTATTTAATCCTAATTTTTTTATTGAACTAAACGACTTATACTAACTATTTGTTCCTAGAGCAGTACATATCCCACAATATTTTTATTCAATAGATGTGTCCTTTGAGTTGATCCCCAGTTATCTTCTTCTAATGTCGCTATCTTCGTTAAGAGGTAGTCCCTTTACGAGACCTTGATTATCTCATACTCTAGCTTTTCGGACTCTTGCAAGAAATTGGGAAGCTTCAAAATCCAATGCCACACTCTCGCTAAACGTCTCAATTTTATCTATATTTTGGTAGTTTTTTTTTATATTATTAGATGATTGATGGAAAGTGTGGGAAATGAAGCGAGCAGACTCCCGAGAGCTGTAAAGGTCGGATTTCCTATATTCATGAGACTAGCAAGAGGTACAATCATGAATACGATTCAATCTCGTCCAATACCGTTCGCTTGTTTATGTCTTTTAGTTTGACTCTTTTGAGCGTGCAGTGTTATCCAATCGCTTTGCTTCAGTTAGTCCTTCGCCAGCGTCCACCTTTGTTTTTTTTGGTGAAGTGTGCATGCCATTTCAACAGGTACATTCCTTCAACCGCTTCGATAACATTCTCATCGAATTGACCATTCCTCGCATATGTTTCACTACTTATGAGATCCATTAAAGCTATAGATCGCTTTATTCAACTTCTATCAATGGTCATTAATTTATTTCATGGTTCAAGTTGCGGTGTCATTATGAGTATTTTCTTTGAAATATAGGTGTGTGGTTTTTAGTACTCGTCAGTCTTCTACTAACAATAGCGAATCCATATGTATGGGAATCACCGTAACCATAACCTAAGTGGTAGAGTGAGAAGGAACATAAATGGGTGCAGAACGGCCCATGCGAGTATGAGAGGGAGTGTGTGTCTCGTCTTCATTTTCATCATTGGTAATGTTAGTCTCTTCGTTATAGTTATCTACCTGGTTGTCCCCGAGTTGATTTCTAAGAACCTAACTAACATCAAAGTGATTGAAATGAATGGAAACCTCAATAATATGTGTTCGAACGACCTTTTAAAGCACAAGTTTTTTATTTTAAAAATGTACTCATACCTTCCGTTTATGATCAAGAAGTGACGATTTCTGTTAACTTTCAAACTTTTTGGTAAAAGACTAATTTAATATTTAATGATCATTAAAATTTCAAACAATTCCAATCAATTTTGCAATTTTTTTGTAGATTTGATATACAAAAACTCATCTAGGTTTGAAGATGGTGGAAGAAATGACGGTGAAGGATGGTTGGGTCATGGGCATGATGGTGGTGCCTCGGTCAGGTGGTAGTGGCGGATGAGGGTTGGATTAGGGTTTAAGGAGGGTAGTTAAGTCATTTATTGAAATTAAGAGATTTTTTTCGTTCTTTTTTGGATATTCCTTCAAAATTAAAGGAAATTGTCGTTTTCTGATAATAAACAAAGGTATAAGTACGGTTTTGAGAAAGAAAAAAAAGCGAGAACAACACATTTGTGATAAAAAGATCGTTTGATGGAGTATTACTTGAGTTTCCTCTTAAATTATAGTATGAAAGGAAATATAGGGAATTGGAGGATTGAACTTGTGGTGTCTCATAATTGAGTGTACCTTACTGATGCATGTAAAAATGAAACGAAATCGTGTTCTATTTTGGTACAGAAATTGAATGAGAATAGGTCCCAAAAATTGGGAATTTGAGTGAAATGAAATGTGTGCGGAAAATAGAGGATGAGATGAAGAAAGAAGCTTTGATTTTATAAAGATTTGCAAAGAGTTTTGAAATGAAACTCTTGCTTTTTTATATATATTTTGAGACATGTGTAACAACCTGATTGATTCCAGCACACAAATCTTTGACGACTCATCACATTTTTCACCATTTTTTTCATCGACGAAAATCCTCCATGATATCAAAACGCTAAAATCATCAATCAATTATAATAATAAAAAGTGAAAACTACCAATACCTACCCATAACCATACCCATTTAACTGATGTTTACCCTGAAGTTTAAAGCTAACTGATGCATACCTTGAAGTTACGACTTGTAACTAAAAACCCCTTCTCTAAGCTAAAATGACGAAAATACCCTCAGTGATTTTTTTAAATTATTATTTTTACAATATAAATGAAATGATTTTTTAAATAAAAATGAAGTCATTTAATAAGTAAATATATATAACAAAAGTAATTTTTAAATAATTTTTTTAACATAATTATTGAAGTGTAGTTGAGGGTATTTTCGTCATTTTAGCTGACGGAGAGGTTTTGAGTTACATTTCGAAACTTAAGGGTATGCATCAGTTAATTTTAAACTTCAGGGTAAACATCAGTTAAATGGCATGGTTTTGGGTAGGTATTGGTAGTTTTCCCTAATAAAAAATTCCGACTCTTTTATCGATCGCCGTGTAAATTCTCTTGAAAATACAATAAATAAATAAATCAATATCTTTATTCTTTTACCAAAATATTAAAGAATATACTTGTTTAAAGGAAAAAAAAACTCAAATAATTATTTCAAAGTATACACGTTTTTCCGGCGGCTCCTGGTACTGTTCCGGCGATCAAGGTTATCCATGGAGGAGGAGCGCTTGTTAATGGTGTGGTGAATTCAAGTAAACTTGTTAAGGTTTTTATCTGTAATCTCCCGTTTGGTACTACGCAGGATTGGTTTGAGTCGTATTTTGGCAGTGTTGTTCCACTTGTGAAAGCTACTGTGGTTGCTCGGCCAAATCACACCAGGAAAGTTTTTGGTTTTGCCTATGTACGATCAAGGGAAGATGCTGCAAAGTTAATCGACAGTCAAAACGGTGTTAAGGTCAAAGGTTTTCTCTTGTTCGTGGCTCTAGATTGGATGGAGGTTGAGGGCAGGCGTAGCACGAGACGCCATTCAGTTTGGAGACCCAAGCTCCTGGAACCGCCTCGACATAATGTTCAGGTTGATTTGGTCCGGCGAGAGGAAGCGGAACGTATCTCCAAAGGAGCCAGTGTATCCCTCAGGAATGGGCTGGTGTTGGAACAAGTTCGTGAAGAAATGGAGGTTTGTGGAGCAAAAGGTATGGAGGTGAGAAGAATCTGTGGAAATTTTTTCATTTTACTCTGTTCAGACGTTCTCTTCGCTTCCATGCTCCGTGAGCCGGAATGGCGGTGGTTTTTGACTTGGTTTAACGTTTTAAGCCTCGATGGCTCCTTAGCTATGCTTGGTGAACATTGGAGTTGGCTTGTCGTTGATGGTTTGCCATACTTCTGCGATGAAAAGGCTGTGGTGAGTCAAGTTTTGAATGGGATTGGCACATTCGTTACTGTCATCCCTGTTGCTAATACTGATAGTATCGTGGGCTGTGTTTTTATTTTGCTTCGACGATCGCTTGACACACCCTTCCCGCAGAAGTATATGCTGAAATTAGGAAATGGAAATTTCAAATTAACAATTCGTGAGGTTGAGACAGCACCGGACCTGGGTTTGCAGGCGAACGAGTTTGGGTCTCCGACGACTGAATCTAAGCCTATTTCAGAGAGGGCGAATTTTCAGGACGCAGAGGCGTGTTTGAATTCTGAATTTGAATCGGATTCTCCAGCTGTGCAATTGGATAATGGTTTACAAGTCGTGGAAAATAAGGATTTTGCATCTGAGGCTTGCGTTGTTAGCTCAGAGCCCACAGTGGAAGTTGGTGTAGTTGAGCCCATTCCAACTCAGACGCAATTACAAGTGGGTTATGCCTGTATGGTTAACGCATCTGATTGTTTGTTTAGTGCAGAACAGTACCCTCCTTTATCGATTAATCGAGAGATTACCCCTAAAAACAAGAACAGGCATTTAACGTGCAGGTCGAGGCAACCAGCTGCTAGTGGCGCTTCGCCTGTGACCCCGGTTTTCTCAGGTGATAGCATGATATATTCGATACAAACTCGCTCCAGAACTCGATCCCTTGAAAGAGAGAGGGCTAAAGGGGTTAGTAATTATGTTCTCAATCCTACTGTTAAGAATGCTAAGAAGGATGCTTGGAATGTTATTAGGGAATTACAATTCCAAAAGCTAAAGAAAAGTGGACAATTAGTTGATTCAATTGCTGCCTCTGTTACTTTAAATTCTTGTTCTGGTGATTCTATTGTTCCTGTCACGAATTTATTGATTGAACCCTTTGTTTCTGCTGAGGGTGTTTCAGGGTCAATCTGAACTATGAGGGTCCTCTCATGGAATGTGAGAGGACTTAATTCCTCTCAGAAGAGACGCTGTCTGAGAGATTTGGTGTTTAAATATAGACCTCTGTTTATTATGTTGCAAGAAGTAAAGGTACAAAAGTTGGATTATGCTTTTATTCGTAGTCTGGGACTCCATGGTGGTTGAAGCTTTTATTATATTCCACCTACTGGTATTGCTGGTGGTGTTCTTAGTTTGTGGAAGGATTCCAGTTTCGTAATGGAATCAGTTGTACCGGTACAGAATGCCTCCATTTGGACCGGTTATTGTGTGTTTGCTGATGTGAGAATGTCGATCATTAATGTGTATGCTTCGAATAATGCTCGAGCTAGGAGATCGTTGTGGGATGAGTTGAGGTCGAAGAGGGGGAATGTGGCTGATATTTTTATTTGTGCAGGAGATTTTAACTCTGTGCTTTCGGTGGATGAGCGTCGTAATTGTGTTTCCCTGCAGGCTGATATTCGAGCTTTTCAGGATTTTGTGTCCGGAATGGACCTCATTGATCTGCCTTTATCTAGGTCTCAGTTTACTTGGTACCATTCTACAGATAAATCATCTCGTATTGACAGATTCTTTGTATCTGCGGATGTGTTGTCTCTTTTCAGGCCATTGACTCAGGTTGCATTACCTAGATCCTTGTCAGATCATAGATCGTTGTTATTGAAGGTAGATGAGGCTGTGTGGGGAGCTCGCCCGATAAAGTTCTTAAATGCATGGGTCGATCACCCTAATTTTTTATCCGCTGTCCGCTCTTTCTGGACGTCATATTCTGATCATGTTTCAGCCAGTTTCAGCTTATTTTTCAAGTTGAGGTCACTTCGGTTGGATTTGCAATCTTGGAACAAAGAAATTTTGGGAAATTCTGAGGAGAGGGTGAAGAATCTAGTGGCTGAAATTGAAGTCTTAGATAAGTTGCAGGAAGAGCGTCCCCTGTCCGGTTCTGAAGTGAGCCACCGGTCTTGGCTTCGGGCTATTCTGATCCTTGAGCAGAAGATTCTGGATAAGATATGGAGACAAAAGGCTAGGATGGCTTGGTTTCGATGTGGTGATAGATGTACCCGCTTCTTTCATAAGATTGCAAATTTTAAAGCTCAAAGGAACCGGTTATCAAAGATTAAGATCGGGACAAGTTTCACCACGATTCCATCTGAAATCTTGGAAGGTGCGGCTTCTCATTTTGAACAGCGTTTCTGTAATCCTTTGCCTGGCCGTGGGACTCTACCCTCCTTGCCCTTTCAGGTACTTTCTTATGATCAGAGGGTGGATATGGAAAGACCGTTTTCTTGTGCAGAAATTGAGAGTGCTATTGATGCTTGTGGGAGTGAGAAAGCACCTGGGCCGGATGGTTTTACCTTAAAGTTTTTAAAGGTTGCTTGGGATGTAATTAAGATTGATGTGTTGCGTTTTTTTGAGGAATTTTATTCTTCAGGGTTGCTGGGGAAAGGGCTGAATTCCACTTTTTTAACCTTGATCCCTAAGCATTCCCAAGCTGAGGTTTTCAACGATTATCGCCCTATAAGTATTATCTCGAGTACGTACAAGATTCTTGCCAAGGTTTTAGCCAACAGGTTAAAGAGAGTTATTGGTGACCTGATCAGTGACAATAAGAGCGGCTTTGTGGCTGGCCGTCAATTGGTAGATGGGGTTCTTATTGCTTCAGAGGTCATCCAGTATGTGAAGAAATCGAGATTGGAGACGATGATCTTGAAACTTGATTTCGAGAAAGCTTATGATCTGGTGCAATGGGGGTATCTGGAGGAGGTTTTTATTCAGATGAATTTTGGTGGGAGGTGGAGGAGATGGATCGCCTCCTACCTAAGAGCTCATCTATCTGTTTTGGTTAGCGGAGTCCCTTCTCGAGATTTTGAAATGGTGAATGGACTTCTTCAAGGTTGTCCTATGTCTCCGTTCTTATTCTTAATTGCAGTAGAAGGCTTACACCAGTATTTGGAGTTGGGTAAGGAGGCTGGGTATCTTAGAGGTGTTTGTGTTGGAAATTCCGGCTTTTCCATATCGCACTTGCAGTTCGCCGATGATACTATTATGTTTGTTCGTGGTTCCTTGGCTGATTTGGTTATGCTGAAGTTTGATTTAGAAGGTTTTCAGTTAGTCTCTGGACTAAAGGTTAATTTTGCTAAGTCAAAAGCCATTGTTCTTAATGTTAATTCTCTTTCGGCTGAGACTGTAAGTGAGGTGCTGGGGTGTGAGTCAGGTTCGTTACCCATGAAGTATTTGGGTTTCCCTTTAGGGGCTTCCCCTAAGAGACTATCTACTTGGGAGCTGGTTTTATGTAAGTATCGTTCAGCTTTGGATTTGTGGCGTGCTAAATATTTATCTGTTGCTGGTAGGATTACTTTGATTCAGTCCACTTTATCTGGTTTGCCTTTATTCTTCATGTCGTTATTTAAGGCACCAAAGGGAATCATTAAATCTCTTGAGGCTACCCAGAGGCGTTTTTTGTGGCGAAATGGGGGAGATGGCCGGGTTTTGAATAAGGTTAAATGGAGTAAGGTTTGTAGGCCGAAACAGTTGGGTGGTCTCGACCTTCGTAGATTGGGGGTGATGAATGTAGCACTATTAGCTAAATAATGTAGCACTTGGCTGGTATACCACCCAAGCATAATGTGTTGGTATGGTTAGCTGCTCATAACGCTTTACCTACTGCTGTTTTCTTGGAGGCAAGGGGTATGTTTGTAACGATTAATCAGATGTTTTGCCCTATGTGTAAGTCTTTCATGGAAACTACAGATCATATTTTCCTGCATTGTTATGTATCCTGGTGGATTTGGGGTAAGGTGTTTGAGTGGTGGGGATTGTTGTGGGTCATGCCAAGGACCGTGGGAGACTTGATTTTGATGTGGAGAGGTGTGGGTTCGCATCATCTGTGGAAGGTTTGGGTCCGTGTCTGTTACATTACTGTTCGGCATTTGTGGTTATTCAGGAATGAGGTGGTGTTTAATCAGGTGATGGACTCTGGTGATGTTCTATTTGGGAAGATTAGGAATCATTCATTTGTTATCTTGTGGCAGTTCGGGCTTTGAGAGGCGGCTTTTCTTTTGAGGACTGATGTAGGAGACCCAGTTGGTGCATTCGGCCAAGGCGGAGACGGAGTCGGTTATGATTTTTGTTTTGGTCTGTTGTTTGGTTGGCAGGGTCTGCAGGAGAGATTATACTTTTCAGGTTTCGCTTGTTTCTCACTGAGTTCCGGCGAGTGCTCATCCGGGGGAACGCTAAGGGCCGATCTACTCTAGGAGTGGAGGGGCACGGATTACTTAGTCTTTCTGAGACCAGAGGATCCACCTGTTCACCTTGAGGCATTGTTCGTTGGTCTCGGTGAGACACCTGTTTGGTATTGATCTCTGTTGTAGCTCATGGTTCTGTTTCCTTTGTTTTTTTCGGGTCTTGGACCCCTAGCTCACTTTTGAGTTCCTATGTTACCGTTGTTCTCTTTGACCTTTTCCATCTAGGAACTGGTTTTATTTTTTATAAAAATTTCGAGCTTATAAAAAAAACTATCTGATTAAAAAAAATTTGAGCTCCTAACATTTTTTTAGTTATCATTTTACTCTAATGGTGTTACATTTTGGGCGGAACTTTGTAATATGATATCGAATGACAAATATGTCCTTAGGTCATCAAATTTACAATATACTACATCTATTTTAAGTTGAGGTCATCGACTCTGATCGTTCGACATCGACGAGGAAAGAGTGCGAGAGACGAGACTAATGTTCTTCATCGTCGTATTCCATAATTAACTCTTTACCCCAATAGTGACTAGAAGCCGCTTCATCATCTCTGTGAATTTTTCGGTAGACAGAGTGGTCTTTCCATCTCAATTTCTCGACGACAAACGCTTATGTTAGATATACTGGAAGGGCCTCTACTGAACCCTCTCTTCTCATCACTTTCTTGAAACTGGAATGGTCGTCTTCGCCTTTATCGAAATCGAATTCAACATTCTCGACCGAATCTAAAAGTATGTTTGTGTTTCAAGGTTAAGCCTCGTCTTGTTGTACTATAAATTAAACCTTATTTTAATCAACTAATAACATTAAATGTATTTAAAGAAGGTATAGTTAACATTCTATTTATGATATAGAGGTAAGTTCTCTGATTCTTGTTGAAACCTTACGGGGCCATCTCTATGCAGTAGCCACCACTACTGGCGACCGTCTAGGTTCCGGTCAAGGGGGTTACCGGTAGGGGCTCTTCCTCATATCCCATAATCTTCTCTGCCTCCCTTCCACCCCTCTCCAAGTCCATATTTGAGATAACCATCGTGTCACGCCGCCTTTGTCATCGTTCTTCATCCATTGGCCTACCCCTCACCATGGGCTATGGCTCCTCGTCCAAACCAGTCCCCCTACACCTAGGCATGCCCGCCTTTGATAGTGGTCGCCAAAACCATCTCAGCCTGGCTTACCGATGCCCTTCTCGACGAAAGTTTGCAAGAATTGGATGCAGAGGGTCGGAATCCGATGTCCTAGATCCGGATGGTGCAGGCCTATGCGAGCTCCCAACGCCACTAGCTACAGTGGTTATTATCCATATCTCCTTGTCGTTATCCTATCTTCACGGGCACAACCGTCTCTCTCTCTCTATCTCGATGCCGCAGTTTTATCTAGGGCGCTACGAGGCCTCTTTATTGTGGGATACATTATCATTATCTCGTCCGCTTATCCTAGACCCTTAGAGGCTGCACATTCCCGCACGAATCGCATTGGTTCTCGCTCCCTTCAACTAGGCTTCTCGGTCTCAGGAGATGTGTCCCCCCCCCCCGTCAGATTCTTGTTTACTCATCTCGACCCCTGCGTCCGCCCTCGATGCGCCTTGGCTTTTGGTTTCTCAATCCGATTGTGGGGCCGTTTGGTCGGGTCATGTTCTCTAAGGCGACACTTTCATCATTTAACAAGCCAAGATAATTACCTTTTGGGGTATCCTTGGTCTTGTTTATGATAGCTTTATCAATTGTTGTCGTTTGTCTCCTAATATGCAAGATAAGAGTTGTGTGTGTAGCCTAAGCCTAGTACGTTGGTACACCTACTTTTATTAGTGTCCTAGACTAAAAAGTCGATTGCAAAGGAATTATCCTGTTATGTTGTATTTCGACAAGCTTGTTTTTTTTATCAACGAAACAGATCCTTATCAAAAAAGGAAGGAAGGTATAGATCAATTGTGTTGTCGGATAAATTGGATTCCGTGTTTTGATTTTGATTTATGGCTTCAATATGAACAAAATAAAATAATGAGATGAAATTAGAAAATAGAGAGAAAGTAATGATGGAAAATAATTTTGGTTTTTTCATTCACCAAATTAATCAACTAAAAAAAATATTTGTTTGTATTTTTAGTTGATTTTTTCTTCAAAATGTAATATAGTGTTTATTAGAAAATATCATAGCAAAAGGATCAAGAAAGGTTTCAGGCTATTTTTATCATTTAGATTCTTTTAGTTTTTATTATCAGTAGTGTAGATTAATAGAGCTTGCTCTTCGAAAAGAAGAACAAGACAAGAGCAAAAGCTCTTAAATACGAACAATGAACATTACAAACCCAGCAAACATAACCAGTGCACAACCAAAAAACAAAGCCCACTGTCTAGACCACTAAAAACCCAACAAAACCTATAAGAGGACCAACACAGGGCATACCATCTGCAAAAAAAAAATCCAAATCAGACAAGATGTCTGCAAAAATCAATAGATATAATCCAGGACATTCAACACTCCCCTAATGCAGAGCTTTGAACTGCAAAAAAAAAGCACCTGAGGAGCTCCAAGAGAACATAGGTCAGCAGCAAAGAGATCAGTTGAAAATTAATTGTAGTTCTGGCTTGCTTGAGGAGCAAGCAACCTGAAAGGCCATTAGTGAAGAGAATCATGTATTCCTTAGGGAGCAAGTAACAAGCACACAGCTAACCTAGTACCTCCAAACCACTACCCACACTCACAAAGAACAGATCTGAGACCTATCAGAAAAACTAACCCCACACAATCAGAAATCTGTGCTCCCAAGATTGAAAAACCTCGCCACTTCACCCTCTCACCAACCACCCTGATAGAAACCCCACCCAAAAAACTCACAAAACCCAAAGTAGAAGAGACAATCTCAACAAACTGAAAGTCTCTTTCTTTTGTAATACAGGGAAGGAGAGGCTTTCCATTTATCAAACGAGAAAGGAGAGATTTTAGAGAATAAGCTTCATTCTAGACTAAAAGAGAAGTTATGGATCTTGCAAACAATCTCTGAGGAAGAGGTGGAGATGTTATTAAACACCATATCATTCCTAGCCAACCAAATGTGCCCAAGAGTTAAGAAACAAATATTCTCCCACTGGTTTTGAGAGATTGAAGGACAAAAATCAGACCAAGAATATATGAAACTGTGGAGATTCCCCTGCAACACACCACTAAAACCCCACCAATTCAGAATACCAGACCAAACCTCCTAAGATCTCTTACAACTCAGAAGCAAATGGTTCAACTCTTCAAAATCCCAACTACAAAAGGGGCAAAGAGAGTCATTGAAATTCAATGATAAACCCCTAGCATCCAGAAACATTTTTGTAGGAATAACAGCATGACAAGCTAGCCAAGCAAAAGCTGAGACTTTGGGAAGAAGAATAGGAGACCATAACAGTTTAGCCCAAGGATGCTCTTGATTGTCTGACTCCTCTAGAAATTTGTAAAGCTTCTTGACTCTAAATCCTGCCTGATGAATTTTCCACACCACTTTATCATCCCCATCATCTTTCAGAGAGAAAAGTACCAAAAAATCTGATAGAGCTCTAAGCTCAAAATTCTCCAATTTCCCAACCTCTCAACTGTCTTCTGAATTGTATAAACCAGATCCCATTATTCCAAAAATTAACCACTTTGTGTTGTTTGTGAGAGAAAAGATGAAATAATCTTCGGAATCTAGATTTAAGAGGCATATCTAATAACTGAATGTCTTTCCAAAAATGAACCATATGGTCGTTAACCACAAACCACTCTAAGCTAGAAAATCCCACAACCAAACTGAACCTCTGATCTGAGAGAAGTACTTGTATATGACTCAAGAAATTCTTATTGCCAAATATATTGATTACTGAGAGATCCCAATCATCATCAACTCTTTTAGTTTTTGGTCTACATTTTAAGGTTGTTGAAGTAAAATTATGACTAAAAATTTAGGGAATTAAGTTTTTTTAACGTAAGAGACTTTTATTTATTAAAAACGAGACATGGTACCGGAAGAATAACGGGGGAGTAGTCCCTCTTTCAAATAGACTACAACTAATCTTCAAAAAGAGCCAGAAGCATATACGTGATTTTGAAATGTGAGCTATGATTAGACGAATTAAAAGAACAATGAAACTAAAAGAATAAACGATAATGAAAACCAAAATCAACTCTGACTCGGTCTAAACTCGACCACTATGGCCTGAATATCGATGCGATTTCCCAGAGAAATCACTATGTTGTAGAGTAATGCGCCTGGTATGAGGAGGGATCACGTGAGATGGTGGAGGACCCCAAAATGAGGGGGGTTTCAGTTCTCCGAAACAACCTAGGGGCGGGTGGCCTCATTGAACCTCGCGAGGCTGCATAGAAGACCTCACTGATTGATTGAGCCAAGAGGATTTGTCTGCCTTCTGCAATTCGCCCGGCGATAGCCTATGGGGTAGGTGAGTGCTGAGATCGCTGCCAAAATAGGCAGCCCCATCGGAAGTGATCACCAGCCTCACGGTTGATGGAGATCGATTGTGGAACATGATTGAACTCCATGGTCGGAGACAGTGTAGTTGCGAGCGATAG
This sequence comes from Erodium maritimum, assembly GCA_963921825.1. NCBI lineage: Eukaryota > Viridiplantae > Streptophyta > Magnoliopsida > Geraniales > Geraniaceae > Erodium > Erodium maritimum. The sequence goes on from OY997592.1 coordinate 47,212,567, forward strand.
AGGACCAGAGAGGTTGCACACGCATATCCGAGAGCAAGGGGGACACACGCGCAAATCCGGACCGACCGAGCATGGCCACTAGCAGAGGGATGCCAAGTACGACGTTGAATTTGGAGAGGATCCCAAGAAACGCACAAAGAAGAAACCGTAGGCATTGACGGAGGAATAATCTTTGTGGCTATTGAGATTGATGTCGGAGACGAAAAGGTTGGGGATGGGGGACTGCCGGTCGTTTGATGATGCAAACGCCTAGAAGATTCGTAGGAATCTCGAAAGGGGGAGTCGAGTCGAAACCGCGCGTTAAGAGACATTCTTATGTATCCCACCTCTTATTTGGCCTTAAATTTTTTTATTGAGAATACTCTATACAACACATATATTTTTAAATATGATTATTTATATATAAAAAATTGGTATACAGATATTTTCCTCTTTTGTAGAATATGACAAATTAAGAATAGTGATTGTCGTGGATTTGGTCTAGTCTCTTCTGTTGATATGTTTGGCTGCCAGACGTTCCTTTCCAGATCTGGTCGTGGGATGTATTTCTTCATCCATTTGGGTGTTGATCGTCGTGGTTATGGTGGTTCGTCCTGGTGCTAGTACTGGTAACCCAACTCTTATGCTTATGATTGTTTTCCCTTACTGTTCCTTTATTTTATCTACTAGGTAGTCAGCTGCTTCTTGCCACCTTAGTGGTTAGGGCTCAGTGGTTTACGGTGTTGGCCACCAGCGAGTAGTATGGACATTGAGCCTGTTTACCTTTAGAATCGAGTTTGGGTATAGTGAGTTCGGATGGGTATTACTCTCCGACCTGTCTCTGTTGTTTGCGGTGTTGGTCATCAACTTGTTAGTGACCGTCTTCCAGTCTGTGTGTGAGGTTGATGGTTCTGATGATACAATGTGCTAAACATTCTACAACAGCCGGGTTATGTTATGTCGGTAACGTTTTGTGTTGAATGATTTGAAAACCCGAGTTTTGACTTTGTCTATTCTTGTGTGCTTCATGGTAGGAAAATCAAAGTTATAGACCTAATTTTTTGTTCTGTGCTTATTGTTTATAAAATCTGGCTATTCAGACCTTCATTAGTGTGTTCTTCCTTTCTTGGGATTCTTTAGAGACCGAACTTTCATGCTTGTGCTCGAATCTGTTTCAGGTAGTTGGTATTTTTATTTATGCTTCATTCTTATAATTGGTTGTGTTCTTATTTAGGTTTTTGAGGTATGTCGCTAGTTCTTCTTGTACTATTTTTTAACTCGGGATAGGTTTTAATTTAAATTTATCTTATCTATAAAAAATAACCTCATTTATTATTCGTCAAGTGTCTTACCGACATCACCAACCTTTTAATATTGTAAATTATACCTACTTTTACAGCTGAAAGAAACTTTAATTGCAGTTTGAAATGTGATAAACACCAGATTCTTCCTCACAAATATATTCCTTTTGGACTTCTATTTTGTATCACACTGGTTTTGATATCTTTTCATCCTTCAATGATGATATAACAAGGTCGCTTTACAGACGAGTTTATGATATTTTTTTTCTTTTCGTGGGGACCAACTTTATCAAATTATTTCAGTAGAAAGTATTATTAGGAAAAATGGATAAAGGTGTACAAAAATCTAGACGTGAATTCATGTCGGAGTCCCTTGCATCAATAATTTAATAGAATCCTTTTTTTTTTTTTATGTTTTGTAACCTTTTATTATACAAAAAGTAAGCACGCGACTGTCAACGTTTATGGCTATACAATATAGAGTATATACTATAGTGGGTAAAGTGAGGATTGAGTCTGTTTTTAAAATTAAAATAATAGACAACTCTCAGATGATAAAGAAAAGATGGTTAAGGCCAAACTAAAATTGTGAGATATTTCTTCATTTCTAAGGTAACCTTAATCTTATTTATAGAGGCCCCTATTCCTATCGTCAACATGATTGTTACTTTTATCGTCGGTCTTATTATATCGCAACACAACGTAGCGCCGCGCATGCCTTCTGTGTCATCAACGCGTCCCTACTCGGAGGTCGCGCCCCATATTAAGATGAGACAAAATCGGAAGCCAAAGAAGTCTTTGGCTTTGGTTCCTCTCCCTTCTCCTTTCAGAGGCCTTCCTCCGACTCCGACATTAGCGGCGCCCACAACCTTCACTCTGGGATCCTCTAAACCGGTGGTCAAACCACGGCGAGGCCGTCCCCTCAAGTCTAAAACCCTAACTTCTACCCTAAGTTATGTTAGGGTTTTGACGTCTCCACCGCCGTCATCCAAATATGTCGGCTCGCCTTCGTCCCTGCCTCCGACGATTGGCTCAACTCATCCACTACCACCGGAACCTCGCGTTCTTGGCACGTTGTAATTGACGGTGACCCTAGTCGATTCCCCGCCATCTCCTCTGATCCGAAACCCTCTTCGGGACAGGGCGGAACCGGGGTTGCCGGAGTCGGTCATCCCTTCTGATCCCCCACACGGGAGGGAGTTTTATCCCCAGGCTTCTCTGATCCGATGTGCAGTCGCCCCTCCATGCCCAAAACCCTATCTTCAGGCACAAGTTACACAAGGGTTTTGGATGTTCTTGTCTCTGTCCCGCTACCTCCACTGATTAGGGACCCATCTCGGGGTAAGTCCCCTATGATTGATACGGAGAGGGAGGAACCGGGACGGAAGGAGCTGGAGGCTCTATGTGAGGGGGTAATCGTCCATAATGTTGATCGAGTGATGGGCTCCCGACGTTACTCTCACCTCCACCAAGTATGGTCCACCGCCGTAGATCCTTCAAGTCTAAGGACACCATGATCGCCTCGAAGACGCCAGAACTTTCGGTGTCGTTGGATTCCCATCTGCTCATTCTCCAGGATGGCCTCTCGTCCTGATCGCTAGAAGAGGGGGAAGAGGGGTGGTGGAAGTCCCGTACCTCCCTAAGAGCCCATCGGTCTTCGCACGACAACAGTTTGCCATGCTGGGCAAACTATGGACCTCCAAGCCACCCCGTAAAGAGGCCCTTCTCCGGATAATCACTCGGGCATGGGGGAAGTCGTCCGAGGGTTTAGTCATAAAGGATGTCGGGCCTTGGGTGTTCGGGTTTTACTTTGAGACAACGGCGGCTTGATCATGGGTTCGTAGGAACGAGCCATGGTGCTTTGATGGATGGCCCCTCCTGCTGGCTGATTTGGACCCAATGGATATGGAGCCTTCGGCCCTGGATCGCCTACAACTATAGGTTCATGCCCATGGTCTCCCTCAGACAATGCGCACCAAAACCACGGGAGAGACGATCGGCTCGACACTATGATTGTGTGTCGAGGTCTCGTGTGAGCAATGGGACATCTGTTGGGGCGGCGTAGTGAAGATATGTTTCTGGCACCTTGTGGACCGCCCTCTTCGCCGTAAGCTTCTGCTCTGATTCCGAGAATTTCCCTATCCGGTTCGTGTCACTCTTACCTATACAAACTCCATGTGTTTTTCTTTAATTATGACATGATTGATCACATGGTAGCTGACTGTGATCGGGAGATGGTGGGTAAGCCCAAGTTGGACTCCTCTGTTTTAGAGTATCAAAAGGTCCACCACTCGAAAGTGTATGCGACGGACTAGGACGGTCAAATACCCCGTCGATCGGTGTCCTCGACTTCTGCACCTCAGGGTCCCTTGTCTCGAGATAGAGGCCCAATAGTATCCTCGGCTACTGCACCTCAGGTTGTGAGCCCTCGTAGGGTCTCCCAACTCCGGCTGGCTGATCTAGGGTGGAAGAACTTGGTGATTGGCCAACTTGTCGGGGGTAGTAAAGCTGACCCCCACACCTTCTTGTGCATAGAGATACAATTGGACTTGGTGCTGGAGCTGAGTCTATTTGAGGAGCGGGAGGTAAGGGAGTGAAACAAGGTTTTACAGGGGGACCCTGGGAAAATCAAGGCCGGGTCGGGAAGCAGGCCCGTATGGAGGAATGAAAAGGATACAGTGCTATAGGGACTGGCCTTGAGAGGGGTCCCTAGGATGAGTTTTGCCTCCCTTTGAAGCTGGTGTTAGCAGGTTCGGTCCAATTTTACAGAATATGCAACAGCTGGGCAATACCTTGAGCAGCAGACACCGGTTTCATTGTTATTTACTTTTTGTTCGCCTTTATGACTCCCCAACAAACCGCTTGTGTTGGTTCTTTTGTCATAGAGTTATGCGTAGATAGGCCTTAGGGGTTAGATGTAAAGACCGACTAAATTTAAAAGAAGTAAAATATTAATTTTATCGTATCGCAGTGGCATGGATAGAAATCGAATGGGAAAATTGGATCGACTTCAAAAAAAAAACAGGGCTGGACCGGGCAGACCAGGCCCAACCCGTAGACCCGGCCCGAGCTTCCAACCCGGCCCAAGGCCAGACGTGGCTCGAGTATAAAAGGGGAAAATTAGGGTTTTTAACCCATTTGCATCTCCCTCCCCGTTTCTGGTTCGCCGACCCTCTCCCGAGTTCCCCTTCTTCTTCGTCGAACATCTCACACTCTCAGTTCGCCGACTTCCCCACCTTGCTCCCATTTCTTCTCCGTCCAGACCGCACCACCGCGCGCCTCCCCTCTCTCCCGACCTCCTCCGTCCAGTCCAAACCACCGCAGGGCCACGCCCTCGTCCCGAACCCGTCATCGGTACCCCGTCTCCGAGCTCCTCTCCAGTCAGTCACGCTCGTCGGCCTCACCCTCGCCGCCGGAGCTTTCCGTCTCCCTCCCTCCTTCTTCCTCTTCACTCGCGGTCGATCCAAACCCCTCGTCGTCGTTCAGATCTGAGACGGAACCCACGGCCGTATTTCCTACGGTGAGGCCTCGGTCGCCGGCGTTTCTGCCGGTGACCGCTCAGATTTCTGACCGAAACTCCGTTCATCTTCCCTTTTCTAGTTATTTCCCGAGTTGTATTTTGTGGATCTGGATTGTTGTGAGTCTGGGAGTAAAGAGATTAAAATAAAATCGGATTTAAACGAAAAGAGGTTGAAAACTGTTTTTAAAACGAAAAAGGTTGATGCTTGGGCTTTTGAACGAATATGGAGCTCGGACCTAGAACCCCATTCGTCTTCCTTCTTTCCTTTTATTCCCGAGCGTTTTTTCTTGGATCTAGATCTTTTGGATTCAAAAAATAAGGAAATTAAAAGAAGAGAACTTAAAACCAAAGCAGCTTTAAAGAAAAAGAGATTCAAAATCAGTTTTTGATTTGAAAAGGGTTTAAAAGAAAAATCAGATTTATTTAAGTGGACTGTTGAACGTTTTGGAACATCGGACGAGTAAATCGGACTTAGAACGGAACTAGCGGAAACGCTGTTCGGACACCTCGGGAACCGTGGCCTGGGACCCCGTGCAACGGGATCCGTGCCTCGAGAAACGTGCACCGGGTTCTGCTCGGGTGCCTGAACCCGACTCGTCGTTTAATCCCGCTTTTGACCGTTCGAGTTTAAAAGCGCAATGTATTGAATTTACCTTGGACCGTACCTGATCTGATTGTAAGTTTAATCTGTTAAAAATCAGACTTGGACTCTGCCCGAGAGCTTGGACTTCGCCCGAGAAGACGGAGTTGGTCTGGTCGTCAGCAGCTAGGAGTATTATTAGAGGAAGACCTTGAGGTAGGGAAAGTACTAAACTCCTCGTGCCATTTAATATTGTAGTATGCCTATTAGGTTAATAAAATCGGAAAGGTCCTAGAGATGCATATAGGATGCGAATAACTAGAATAATCGCCTTTCCATTTACTAATAACCAGACGTGTCTAGTATGCATGCATAGGATGTGAACAACTAGTTTAACTCGCTTTCAATACTTGGGAACTTGCTTTACTGGTAGAAAGGCCGAGATGAGCCATAGGATTGGTTGTGGTTGCCTCACATGCATTGATTGCTTAGTTTTAAGATGAATTAAGGGTCTAATGAAACTAGATAAATTGTATGCTTGAATGATCACATGAATGCTTGGACGATTGTATGATTGATAGAATGAATGAATGATTGAGTGTAATTGATTGTGCTAAATGGTATGACCGGGTGAGTGATAGACCGATGGAACGTGGTTGGTAAGTATGATGGTAAGTGTAATTGTGGGTATGAATCCCTTGTGATGTGTATTGATGAATCTGTGGATTACTAAGTTTGGTTGAATTGATTGGTAGACCCTGCGGGGCATTATTTGGTTGATCCTGCGGGATATTGATTGGAGGACCCTGCGGGGCATTGGTTTACCCTGCGAGGAATTGGTTGGTGGACCCTGCGGGGCAATTGGATGGTTTACCCTGCGGGGAACGGTTACTTATTGATTCACCCGAGTGTATGCGTCCTACGGGAGCATTACTTTGGTTCCCTATGACATATGGTCCTTTGGGGGCATTTCCGAGAATCCCGACGATAAGCGTCCCTCAGAGATTGTTACCGGTAGCCCGAAGTATGTGCCTCCTCTGGACCGAGGGAAAATATGATATGACATGAATACTCTTGTGGATCGGAGTATGGGATCCGATATGATACAAGAACCTATTCGTAAATCGGAGTATTGAGGATTTGAGTTGTTGGCTTGATATTCACGTGATCCCATTTTAGTAGTTGTCGAATCTTGCAACGCTTTTTATTTACTCTCCTGAAAGTTACCGTTATCCTTAAGAATGAGATATTGTTCTTATCTTGCCTATTTTATAGCATCATTTTGATTAAAAGTATTAACTGCAAGATATGTCGTCGTGCTAAAGCGGTTTTATTACTAAAATGGAGGTTAAACTGTTTATGATTTTCCCTACTGAGCGTAAGCTCACCCCTATTTGTTTTATTGAGTGTTTATACAGGCGTTCTTGATGAGTAGTGGACTCCAGGCTTGGGAGCTTCTGGATAGTTTGGGTATTAGAGACGTCATGGGTCATTTGTAATGAACCGCATGTTTTTCGTACTCTTTATGGAGCCTTGACTCTTAATTATGATTTGGAACACGCTATTCGAGTATTTTATCGGAACCTCTTGAGTAGTTAATCTGTTATTATTATTCTTTTGTTATTATTTAATTGTTAACTCAAGTCGCGTCCCGAGACCGGAAAAAACCGGAATTGGGGCGTGACAATTTGGTATCAGAGCCTGGTTTCATTTTGAATGTGTTTTCAAAACCTCGGACCGACGTCAATTAGGTGGGTAGAGTTAGGTGGTCTAATTCGTGGTACTCAGTGACGCAAGTTGGAAACATTTAAAGCGTAGAGTGGGAACGACACGAGTCTTGATTGTTTCTATGTTGTTTAAGTTTGAATCTTTTATATATTACGATGGTTGCATTGCTTGATTGGTATCCTTTCCCTATTGATTGTAAGTTACAGTGATCGGTGAAGCCGAACGGTTGAGATCCGGATTGGTTTAACGAGCGATGCTTAAGCTCGGTGGTTTGTATGAGTTGTGTATTGTGCCCTGTCGGAAATTGAATGCCTTTGTTGTTTACTTACCGAGCGGGTATGATGGTCTGTTGTGTTTATATTGTTAACTATCCCAATGCTTCGTGACCTGGGGAACCTAGACCGAGAGATATTCCGGTATGGTGTGTTACCGTCTTATCCGATGTTCCGTGACCCGAAAAGACTGGTCCCATCCCGATGCTATGTGATATTATTGTCTTATCCTAGGCTTAGTGATCCGGAAAGACTAGTTCCACCCGATACTTCGTGATATTATTGTCCTTCCCGATGCTTCGTGTTCCGGAAGGACTGGTTCCATCCCGCTGCTTCGTGATCCGGGAAGATTTAGGCCGACGGTTGTTCCGGCCCCATACTTTACTTGTTGAAGTGTTGACTTGTTTAAAATGTTAACTGTTATTTAAGGATTAAAGTTGAAACGATAACCCAATTGGAGGTCAATTGAATAAAGGGTAGAAACCCGAGTGGTACTGCGGTACTTTACTATGGAGTGTACTTTGATGACGGTGATGTGCCTGGTGTGATAAAGGCTGTGTGAAATTGATTATTGGATGTCCCGCTTAAGCGGAGGGTTAGTGGAAAATACGAACGGGTCATGCCGAAATTTCTGTGAAACTGAAGTGTTTGTACTATCACGGGCTGATTCAGGGGTGCCACTGTAGTCGAGCGTGATAGGGGGATGTCAAGTGGTTACAACGAGATTCGGGGACGCCTGAATCAGGTTGTAACGACGCGAGATCGACATGAATGTTATAAGAGAAAAGTAAGGTGTAGAGATTTATGAAAAGAGTTGAGACTCATGAGAAGGAACTAAACATATGATTTGTGGAACTATGTGTTATGATCTGAACCCCATGTGATGGGAAGATACCCGACCGAGACATATACCGGTCTGGTATGTTGTTGTGTTAATTGTTGAAATTGTACCTCCATTGGGAGTTGATTGAATTTCGTGTTTTGATTTTTTGAGACGTACAAGTGTGCGGGCTTCTCTGCTTTATGAAGTATTATATATATGACTATACTAAGACTAAGTTTAACCGTGGTCCGAGTATGACCCTTTTGAAATGCGTGCGAACGTTTTTGCTTTCAGCGAACTGCTTAATTCGAAATCTGGGAAACTGAACATGTGCGTTATCCATGCAGAAATTACACCATGAGACCTGCTTACACACCGAGAGGCACTAGGGGTCGCCCAGCTAGGGGCCGGGGACGAACACCTACCATTGATCAGACAGGGGCATCGAGCGCCCAGGGTGCTGCTTCTGCAGAGCACCAGAGAGATGAGGCCGGGCTGACAGGATTACCGCCCCGGGTTCCTCCAGTCGTACTAGCAGCGATCAGCGCTCAGCAGGGGACTGCAACACCGGCACCAGAGCCTGTGCCTACTGCTGCTGCAACCACTGTCGAGAGGCCAGACCAGTTTGACAGCTACACGGCCCAGGCTCTCAAGGACTTCCGTAGGCTGGGCACACCAGTCTACTCCGGGGGATCAGACCCCGAGGTAGCCGCAGAGTGGCTTGAGCGGATCACCCGCAACCTTGATACTTCTGGGGTATTCGACGGTCGTCTGAGAGTATCTTTCGCGACCTTTCAGCTTGAGGGAGAAGCATACTACTGGTGGCAGCATGTGCAGACCAGGGTTGGAGATGACTTCAGCTGTTCAGCAGACTGTTCCTGGAGTAGTATTTCTCTCGATCTGTTCGAGATGACCGGTGCCAGCAATTTTTGGATCTGCATCAGAGAGGGATGACCGTCTCTGAGTATGGGGCGAGGTTCACATCTTTAGCTCGCTTCGCACCAGAGATGGTGCAGACCGAGGAGAGCCGCTGCAGGCGTTTCGAGAAAGGACTCATCCCGTCTATCGCGGATCGAGTTATTGCCTTCAGGACTGAGGATTTTTCTGCACTAGTGGACCAGGCACTAGCCGTTGAGAGGCATTTTCGGGAGACCGCCAGAGCGCGGGAGACCAGGCCGAGGCCGAGTGGCTTCCTAAGGCCGTCAGGGGGTCGCAATCTTAGGAGGCGGAGCACCTCGGGATTCTTTCAGCCACAGGCCTAGTCCGGTGGGACACGCAGGTTGGGGTAGTAGCGTCTGTCGGGCCTATCCGGTGGCACAATTTTGCCCTTCGTATAGACAGTTGGGACATCTGGGCCGAGACTGCCCATTGAGTAGGGGATCTGCAGACGGCGCAGTAGGTCGTCCAGTGAGGGGCGAGGAGAGGCCGCGTCACGCTGAGAGGATATGCTATCATTGCGGCAGACCGGGACATTTCTCCGTCGGGTGCCCCGACCGGATTAAAGGAGTACCCGCTACGCGACCACGACAGGCAGTAGGAACGCCAGTACAGAGGCAGCAGCTGAGGGCCCCACAGCAGCAGATTCCTCCACCACCACCGAGAGGAGGACCTCCGATGCGGCAGGGTCGAGTGTACGCGATTGCTGGACCCCGAGCTGAGGGACTTGATACCGATCTTGAGATTGCATAGATTACTTGTTTTCGATTTACATTTTGGAATTTGTGTTGCTGACACTTGAGTATTACACTTGGTTGTATTGTTTTCGTGGTTACTTTATGTTGGAACGAATTTAAAACTGTTAAGCCCACCCGTACCTTAACACACCGACTAAAGGTGTGGTAGTACCGACTAGTGTTGATATGAACTTGAAAGTGGAGTACTAGACCTTGTCGTACTGAAAGTTCTTTTCTTTCTTCGAGAGTGCGGATTGAGTTTTAAGAGACGATTGGTGAGACCTCGGGCGTTCATCGAATTCCATCAGCAGCAAATGCCCGAGCAGTGAAGGGCTACATCCTTGACCAACAAACGGTCTGACCGGTCACCGGAGATGACCGAGTGACGATAAGATCAAAGTAGCGCAGCGGAAGCGTGGTAGACCCATAACCCATAGGAGTCGTAATCTCCAGCTTCTTCTACCCCCGCTAGAAGATTTAGGTCATAAGATTCGAACCTTCGAGACGATTTTGTCTCGACATCTCGGTTAACGAGCGAAAAGTTGCACGAGTGTGTGCCGTGCGTGAGTGATTAGATTAGAGTGTGTTCCCTAGGTTCTTCCCAAAGGGACTAATCGGTTAGCCGCCAGTTCACAAGCCACCCGGAACAGGCGGATAACACCGAAAGTTAATCAGACAACTTTCCCATCAGAGAAGAATACGGAGAACACGAACCGAGTACCAAGGCATATCTCTATCAGCAAGAGAAGAACGAACGCTCACCGTCCCGCGAGGACTAAGCATGACTATTAAGTTACGCCATAGAAGTGAGAGCACCTCACGTTGAAATCCGGCAATAGACAGTCGATGGCGACTACCACAAGCTTCCTGGCCAGTAACAAGATGGAACCGAACGGAGCGTTGTGTAGTAGGTCGGATCTGTGCCATTCAGGGCACAGGGAAAGTTAAGAGTTAACCGTTGTTGGTTCTGAGTTGTTCGAGAAACGATTGACGGAACCGCGCTCATTTCTGAATTGTTCAAATCCGTGAGAGTTCAGTGCGTGTTGATTACTCCTTAAGTGGTGACTGGGGTGAACTTACTTATAAGTTGGTTTGATCGATAGCTTGTGAGCGAGTGTCAATGGTATAAGGAATACCACCGGTTGGAATAACCTTTACAGACCGATCTTAAATTGTATTCTACGGTCGAGTGTGATTATCGTAACGTTTGGTTTAGGTGTGTCCCGAAGGACGCCTACTTCCGACTAAGTGCCAGTAAGAGGTTCTACCGCCCCTTGTTGTTGTACATCGTTCGTCCGACTAGATGTCGGTAGAGTTCGTGGTTGTACTGAACCATGCACCGGTTTTGAGAACCGTTGTCTCGTTGATGCGATGACTTGGATGAAGCGACTTGTAAGGTGGTTTGGTCAGGGGTTGTGAACTGGTATCGATATCAAGAGAAATATCGCGAGTTGGATAACCTTCTTGATTGATCACAGTAGGTGTTGATGGTTTTACCACGATCTAGGATTGTGATGCTTGATGTGTGACTGATCTGTTATCAGGTTGAGAATCTTGATAAGATTTACCCGGCGTGACGTGTTGCTATGTTGGGCAAGTGTTTCATGCTTGGTGTAGCATGAGCTTTTGATTGTGGTATATTCTGAGGCGCGCCGCCTTCCGACTAGGTGTCGGTACATTGTATTATTTCCTTGATTGAGGTACGCCTATCTTTCCACGAGATGTGTTGAAACGAGCGGTTGTTCCAAACCCTGCAGTGGTTATGAGAACCTTTGTTTTGATGATTGCATTGGTGTGTTACTTGCTTGTCTTGTGTGTGTTAGGACGTGACATGACCTTTTTGGCGTTCCAGTGTGAACTATTCCAGTGACGGTTACTAAAGAGAAACTGAGGAGTTACATCTGCGGATGGCTCCGTCTTTATCCGACTTTCGGAGTATTTCAGTAAGACACCCATACCAACGGGAAATTCCGGTATGGCATGTCTAGACCGATGTCGATTGTTCTGGTGTGATACCTATACTGTTGAGGATTCCGGTGTGAGGTATCTACATCGAGGTTGTTTGTGACGGCAGTCTAGGTTACCAAGATCGTTATATGTTATTCCTCGGTGCCTGAGGGCTAATCGACTTGTTATGGGTACTCAGTGATTCCTTGTGATTGATCTAATTTGTTTCATGTTGAAATTGTGAACTGCTAAGTAATGCGGTTTGTCAACGCCAAAGTTTGATTTTGGGTATTACTTTCTTGTAGAATTGTTTGTGATTGGCCTTGAGTTGGTAGTGTTTGAGTCTTGTTGTGGTTAGTCCCTGTAACGGTTGCTAAGGAGGAAATTGAGAAGTAACGTTGGTGTGTGGTTCCGACTCTGTTCGACTTGTAGAGCGTCCCGGCGGGATACCTGTGCCGACGGAAAATTCCGATATTGGATATCTAGACCGTTACCTGAGGTTCTTAAGTGTTTGAGTGTTATTCGGCTTGTGTTTTTGCTCGGTTTTTTCTTTGAGTTGATGCGAGACATTGCACGTTTGATTTGTGAACAGTTGAGTGAGGCTGGTTTTCACCGCCAAGTATGGCGTTTGAGTAACTAGCGTGATCTAGCGAAGCACGACTAAGTGAAGGTCGCGTAGATTCGGAAACGGTTAAAGACCGTGCAGAGCCGACAGAAGAGTTACACAGATGAAAGGCGCAAGCCTCTTGAGTTTCAATTGGTGATCAGATATTTCTGAAAGTGAGCCTAAGAAGGACCTTTAGCGGTTCAACCGCGACGAAAGCAAGTTGGCCCCGCAAATTATCGTACTTTTTTATATCTTCAGGCAGAACTAGAGCCGCTGCCTAGCAGCTTCCACGTGTTTCCCCAAACTGCGGAAGTACACTACGGATCCCTCAGTTGTGGGTTTTGAGCAGGACGTCCCCTGAGATAGGATCAAGAGGAGCGCGTTCGTTTTAAATTTCGAGGACGAAATTCTTTTAAGGGGGGAAGACTGTAAAGACCGGCTAAATTTAAAAGAAGTAAAATATTAATTTTATCGTATCGCAGTGACGTGGATAGAAATCGAATGGGAAAATTGGATCGACTTAAAAAAAAAAGGGACTGGGCTCGAGCGAGCAGACCGGGCCCAACCCGTAGACCCGGCCCGAGCTTCCAACCCGGCCCAAGGCCAGACGTGGCTCGAGTATAAAAGGGGAAAATTAGGGTTTTTAACCCATTTACATCTCCCTCCCCGTTTCTGGTTCGCCGACCCTCTCTCGAGTTCCCCTTCTTCTTCGTAGAACATCTCACCCTCTCAGCTCGCCGACTTCCCCACCTTGCTCCCATTTCTTCTCCGTCCAGACCGCGCCACCGCGCGCCTCTCCTCTCTCCCGAGCTCCTCCGTCCAGTCCAAACCACCGCACGGCCACGCCCTCGTCCCGAACCCGTCATCGGTACCCCGTCTCCGAGCTCCTCTCCGGTCAGTCACGCTCGTCGGCCACACCCTCGCCGCCCGAGCTTTCCGTCTCCCTCCCTCCTTCTTCCTCTTCACTCGCGGTCGATCCAAACCCCTCGTCGTGGTTCAGATCTGAGACGCAACCCACGACCGCATTTCCTACGGTGAGGCCTCGGTCGCCGGCGTTTCTGCCGGTAACCGCTCGGATTTCTGACCGAAACTCCGTTCTTCTTCCCTTTTCTGTTATTTCCCGAGTTGGATTTTGTGGATCTGGATTGTTGTGAGTCTGGGAGTAAAGAGATTAAAATAAAATCGGATTTAAACGAAAAGAGGTTGAAAACTGTTTTTAAAACGAAAAAGGTTGATGCTTGGGCTTTTGAACGAATATGGAGCTCGGACCTAGAACCCCAATCGTCTTCCTTCTTTCCTTTTGTTCCCGAGCGTTTTTCTTGGATCTAGATCTTTTGGATTCAAAAAATAAGGAAATTAAAAGAAGAGAACTTAAAACCAAAGCAACTTTAAAGAAAAAGAGATTCAAAATCAGTTTTTGATTTGAAAAGGGTTTAAAAGAAAAATCAAATTTATTGAAGTGGACTGTTGAACGTTTTGGAACATCGGACGAGTAAATCGGACTTAGAACAGAACTAGCGGAAACGCTGTTCGGACACCTCGGGAACCATGCCCCGGGACCCCGTGCAACGGGATCCGTGCCTCGAGAAACGTGCACCGGGTTCTGCTCGGGTGCCTGAACCCGACTCGTCGTTTAATCCCGCTTTTGACCGTTCGAGTTTAAAAGCGCAATGTATTGAATTTACCTTGGACCGTACCTGATCTGATTGTAAGTTTAATCTGTTAAAAATCAGACTTGGACTCTGCCCGAGAGCTTGGACTTCGCCCGAGAAGACGGAGTTGGTCTGGTCGTCAACAGCTAGGAGTATTATTAGAGAAAGACCTTGAGGTAGGGAAAGTACTAAACTCCTCGTGCAATTTAATATTGTAGTATGCCTATTAGGTTAATAAAATCGGAAAGGTCCTAGAGATGCATATAGGATGCGAATAACTAGAATAATCGCCTTTCCATTTACTAATAACCAGACGTGTCTAGTATGCATGCATAGGATGTGAACAACTAGTTTAACTCGCTTTCAATACTTGGGAACTTGCTTTACTGGTAGAAAGGCCGAGATGAGCCATAGGATTGGTTGTGGTTGCCTCACATGCATTGATTGCTTAGTTTTAAGATGAATTAAGGGTCTAATGAAACTAGATAAATTGTATGCTTGAATGATCACATGAATGCTTGGACGATTGTATGATTGATAGAATGAATGAATGATTGAGTGTAATTGATTGTGCTAAATGGTATGACCGGGTGAGTGATAGACCGATGGAACGTGGTTGGTAAGTATGATGGTAAGTGTAATTGTGGGTATGAATCCCTTGTGATGTGTATTGATGAATCTGTGGATTACTAAGTTTGGTTGAATTGATTGGTAGACCCTGCGGGGCATTATTTGGTTGATCCTGCGGGATATTGATTGGAGGACCCTGCGGGGCATTGGTTTACCCTGCGAGGAATTGGTTGGTGGACCCTGCGGGGCAATTGGATGGTTTACCCTGCGGGGAACGGTTACTTATTGATTCACCCGAGTGTATGCGTCCTACGGGAGCATTACCTTGGTTCCCTATGACATATGGTCCTTTGGGGGCATTTCCGAGAATCCTGACGATAAGCGTCCCTCAGGGATTGTTACCGGCAGCCCGAAGTATGTGCCTCCTCTGGACCGAGGGAAAATATGATATGACATGAATACTCTTGTGGATCGGAGTATGGGATCCGATATGATACAAGAACCTATTCGTAAATCGGAGTATTGAGGATTTGAGTTGTTGGCTTGATATTCACGTGATCCCATTTTAGTAGTTGTCGAATCTTGCAACGCTTTTTATTTACTCTCCTGAAAGTTACCGTTATCCTTAAGAATGTGATATTGTTCTTATCTCTCCTATTTTATAGCATCATTTTGATTAAAAGTATTAACTGCAAGATATTTCGTCGTGCTAAAGCGGTTTTATTACTAAAATGGAGGCTAAACTGTTTATGATTTTCCCTACTGAGCGTAAGCTCACCCCTATTTGTTTTATTGACTGTTTATACAAGCGTGCTTGATGAGTAGTGGACTCGAGGCTCGGGAGCTTCTGGATAGTTTGGGTATTAGAGACGTCATGGGTCATTTGTAATGAACCGCATGTTTTTCGTACTCTTTATGGAGCCTTGACTCTTAATTATGATTTGGAACATGTTATTCGAGTATTTTATCGGAACCTCTTGGGTATTTAATCGGTTATTATTATTCTTTTGTTATTATTTAATTGTTAACTCAAGTCGCTTCCCGAGACCGTCCAAAACCGGAATTGGGGCGTGACATTAGATACCATGTAATAACTCCTTTACTATGATCAAGGGTTTACCTGATGCACTTGTCGGATTAAAATATAACTAATGAAATTGTACCTTTTAGTCAAAAAAAATAAAAGATGGTTAGGATAAATTGCATACCCATATATATTTTTTTTTGAGAAAAACAAGTGTATATTATAAATTAAAAGAGTCCAAAGACAAAATAATCAAACTAGCATGAAAATTGAAAAATACCGAAAAATGGTCCTAATATTATAGGAACTCAACATGAAGTAAAAGAGCTTAAGATATTGAACCATTTCACTGAAATGTTTGAGAGGGGATACTACGGTAGCGTATATCGACACTGATACAGCTAAGCCAATCTGGAAGCTAGGGCAGAGCAAACACATTATCGGAAACTTACTGTGGTGGGCTAGATACTCCCCCGGGTTGTCAACGTGTGTTGTCCTCCCTGAAATGATAAAAGTAGAGCTCCAAAACGCGGGATTACTGGCCTCCGAGATAGTAGGAGAGTACCATATCATATCTTGGTGGGACTACTGCCACCTTACGTCCAGTGGGGCGGTGTTTCTGGTTGACCCCCCACCATACCCCTGGTTACTCATTGGGCGAGGCGAGGGTGCTTATAGCCCCCGCTACTTCATGAGACCCCCCGGACCGTGTAACACCTTCTGAGTCCGAATCCCTCACTTCCCACACAGGTCGCTTCCTTCCTGCTGAGACAGAGGATGTGACTACAAGGCCTTATAAATGACTCGAATCCGGATCGGGTGGCTTCAGCGTCGAAACTCTCCTATGATTGGGCCTTCTTGAGGACGGGCATCAAACCAGCCCAACAAACCCCGTTGTCCCGATGTAGGCCCAAAACTTCCAAGGGACCATCTGGCCGGGTCGGGTCGCCCGACTCCGCGGGTTTCTTGTCTAGGGCGGGTACCCTGCTCGACTTTTCCATCTCGCACCGCCTACTCTTCGGAAGTACCACCAATGCAAGGACAACTTTACCAGCCTCCTCGAGTTACTCTTCTACGAGACGAGAGCCTGTTTCCTTCCCAAGCATCTAAACAGATCTCATTGAATCCTTTGACCTCCTCTCACCTGAAGGTTCGTGGAAGTTCCATGTTCCATCGTCGGTGTGGAGGAGAACACAAGATCATGACCCTCTACCGTTGCAACTCCATTGGAAGCCAGAGACGTTGATCGGATAGAGGATATCGCTGCGGGTGGGGGAGAACACTGAGGCTTCAGAGGGAAATCCCCCGCCATCCACGTCTCTGTGCCGTCACTCTCCATCGATGGTTGTTGGTGAAACAAGTCGCCACCGCCGGCATGCCAGTGGCAAAAATCCTAGCAGAGGTTATGTACATATTCTATTTCATTACCTTGATTTTTCATACCCATATTTTTAAATATAATTTACGAACATATATTTTCATAATAAAATTTTCATACCTGACTTTTTTATATCGATTTTCGTGCGTGATTATGGTACAAAATAGTTGGAAAAAAAGTTAGCCACGTGACTTTGTTAGTTTTGTCACATCCTATTTTTTTTTTTGGAGCCAACAAAGAGATTTTATTAATAGAAAGGGGTCAAAATGACCTTACAAGAGTAGAAGTAACTAAAATGATGATATATAGTTTTGATGACTATCGAAACACTGATCTTATAGCTAAAAGCCTGATGTATAACAGGAAGAAGTTAGGGGTGACTTCCTATTCCATTTGTGCTAGGCGTTGTATATCCTTAGTTCATTCCCCGTTTTGATTTGATCAATTATGTTGTGTCGCAACGTCCGGTCAAGGAGTATGCCAGGAAAAGGAGGAAAGTGGAGATCAGTAGAGGGATGACTCGTGTCGATCGGGGTGTGTCTCCTCAATGACACCCCGAGATTACCGATGCAATTCATGATGACCAACGGGAATTCCAGCATGCCTCGATGTTCCTTCATGTTGGTTGACCTCATTATTGTTACCCCCGTCCGTGGAATATAGGTTGCTTAGGACATAGGTGCTTGATTCATTCGAGTCTTGAGACGAGACATCCCAATAAGGGTCCAATACCTGATGGATAGAAGCGTGAGATACATCCCGCTCAGGTGATAGTAAGACCCCATTGGGATCGTTGTAGTGCTCTCTACAATAGTTCTTCGTTGGCGGCTCGGGTCTTCGATTTGGGACCTACACCTCTGTTAGCGGCTACCCTAGATCCATGCTCGGGATGTATACATCCATTGCAACACGAAGCCTCATCAAGAGACCATATCCCATCAGAAATTGATGGGAGCCTTGTTCAAATTTGTTGTTACATTTAAATTAACAATGCCTGCGTCAAGCAAGATGTTTATCGAGATGTCAGTAGATAGTAGGTGCGTGCCCAACAGCAAAGAATAGAAAAGGTGTCAACCGACATCTGCGTATCTAGTGTTGTAGATTTTCTTGCTAAACGAATATATATTGTATTCATTTTAAGAAGTATGATATGTTTCCAAAACTTAAAGATACTTATCTAATATGTATCTTATCTATTTAGGAAGTATTATATCACAAGGAAACTTGAAGATGCGTTTGATGATTTGCTTCCTAGTTTGGATATCTTCTACGATTTGTTTCCTCCTTTAAAGATACTATTGCGATAGACATCATGTCTATCAAGGAAAGAGTCAAATGCAAGGAAACAAAGGTATTTGGGTTTCCTAGTTCGAATATACTACTAAATATTTGTTTCCTAAAATTGAAGATATGCTGCGATAGTGATGTATTTCATTTAAGAAAGATACTAGCGCAAAGAAACAAGGAGATTCAGCTTGAGCACGAGTCCAAAGGAAAAGGAAACCTTAGAAGGCACGTTCACAAGCTATAAGCGTTATTTAATTCGTGAAGATATTCAAAGCTCCAATTAATCGCTATTTGATCTGAGATGTCAGTCTGAATGTCAATGACATCTCGAGTGCGCACGTGTCATATTTAAAAGGTTATGGAAACTTGGAGATTTTGTTGGATCGTGACTCTAAAACTTGAGAAACCCTAGGAAGCCATGACTACAATACATGGAGCAGCTATAAAAAGCAAAGGGGGTTGCTATTAGCTGCTCATCACGTTTACAGAGCGTCGTTGAAATTATTCTAACGATCATAGTTGGTTGTAGACATCACCATCGACATCTGTCAAAGCCATCTCTTCTTCGTTATTCTTTGTTTATGATTCCAAGGCTCCTAAGCGTGTTGGATTAGCGTGTTAGGAGACTGGATGAGCTGAACAAAAAAGGACAAACTCATGCTTAAAACTCTATTCGTAACTGAATGAGTGATTTAATGGATTTTGGGTGGTGATCCATGATCGTTGATCCATGAAGAACACCCGTGAAGAACAAGTACTAAATCGAGATAGAAGGGCTCGAAGTAATCCAAGGATGAAGAATTTGAAGAGTGGGATCGAGTGAGGAGTTCAAATTCAAGGGTAGCCCTAAGATAGGTTTTGCACTTTGTAATAGTAGCATAGGTTTGATCTGGAGGATCCAAACTTGTATGTTTTGACTTATTACTTGATAGTGAAAACCATTCCACTAGAAGAGTGCCCCTAGACATAGGTGATGATGCACCGAACTAGGTAAAAACTTGCGTGTCTTTATTGTGATTTCCTGTTCTTATGTTTATTTCTCCATACTGTTCTGACGCAAGATATCAGTCACCATTTCATAACATCTCGGACGACATTTTTCTAGTACACTAGATTAGAATTTTCAAAAGGGATCATCGAATGTCGGATCGGGGATAATCCATTAATAATGGTGGACCGTTGTCCACGGGGAGAGGAATCCATCGCGAGACCGTTGTCCACGGTGGATCGTGGCTTTGCTCCTATGGTTCCCCCTAGTGCATGGTGTCCTGATTGTCCTTCGTCCCCGGTTGGGTGTCAACGCCCTAATATGGGTCTATGATGGGGCATCCATCATCGGTTTCACCCTACCAATTCCTTGAAGGTTTCCCTTAGTGATTTCTCCGATGGAAGCCATCGAAGGACCGCTCACCAATGTTCGCTATGGTTCGAGCAAACTTACTCGGTGGTAGTCGGCGAGAATCCGCCTTGGTAGATCGCTCCCTAGGTTGATTACATATCATCTCATGGGAGAGTTTGTGACGATATTTTTTGGTGTGGGTAGACTCTTCCCTTAGAAGTATCAAGGGTCCCCATCATACCGGACGACCTGTAGTAGGGCGGTGAGATAACATGCGGGATGTAATAAGTGTTGCTAGGCGTACTTGTTGTGGTTCCATAGTTGGGAGTAGCAAAGGATAGTCAGAAGAGGGGGGCGGAGTGGAGGCGGTAGATTGATCGCGGAGAGCGCTAGGGGAGTTTGAGAGAGAAACCCTAGGTTTCGGTTTTTTTATATCCTATTTTTTTTAATTACGTAATATCCTAAAATTATATAAATTTTATTTATTTATTTATATATTTTTAGTGAAAGGTATGAATTTTATTACTTCATGAAAGAGTCATTACATGTTTGAAGTCCCCGAGGGTTTGAACAATAACTCTATAACAAGGGATCGTCTAGTACAATTTTTTAACGAGCCATAGAGGCAAACGGAAATAAAACTACTAAACTGACGAAACTGATGAAGAATGCTTAAAGTGTGGCCTAAGCGCTGCTTGATCCTATGGAAATGAGTCGTTTCGTCTGATTGAAAACCGAACATGACTTCATCAGTAACATAGGGAGGAACGACTTTTACCAAGGACCCTTCCCAAGTCGAGTCACTGTAGCCATGATATCCACTCAATCCTCTTGGCGAGACTGTTTACCAGCCCTAATCTGATCATCACGGGGTTCTCTAACTGACCCCCACTTCATTCCAGCACTTCGCATCAGGGGTGCTCCATTCCCACAATTCGAGGGTTGGCCCACCACCAAGTTTTTTCAGTCGGGAACAAAAACTCAATCCACTATACCATTAGGTACAATGTTCTGGGTTGCTATTGGGTCGTTTCATCGAGGTAAGGGCTCCTTAGGTATAATGTTCTAGGTCAAAGGACCGACACTAGGTGGAGGATTCTAGGGAGACTTGATCGTTCAGCCCGTCACATACTATCTGTGTTTTTGGTCTCGGTAAAAGTCCAGTAGCGATGTGTCAAAACGAAGGACACCTGACATCTCTCGATCACATGCCTGAGGCTCATGGCCAATCCGCCCACAATTTCCATAGAATGTTGGCAATTTGGAGTAGGTGAGGGAGCACCGGATTGGGTCCCGGAATTCCTTGAAGCATAGTAGGAGACTACAACATAAGAGGTGATCCATAGATTTCCAGAAACGAACTTTGACCGCCCATCCCCAACATTACCCCCATGATCACACGCCACCTCAACAGAAACTCCCAAGGCAGCTCCAATCGTCTCCTCTATCGTCTTCATCCTTACTAGTGATGGGATGTCGTGGGCATGGACCCACAACTATAGGCGGTTCAGATTAAGGAGGTTTCAGGCCATCAGATCGATATCCCTGAGGAACAGTGGGTGGTATGGGTTCATAGAGACCAATTCCAATGCATTTAAATGACGATGAACACTGTGAAGTTGTCTGATTTTAAGGGAAACGAATTATCTCTCAAACTAGTCCTAACTTCTCACGTTGTTTCGGACCCTAATGGAATCTAACCACCTAGTTCTCACTAATCAAGATGTAGGGAGACCAAAAGCACTACGTTCTTTGATAATTTCTAACTTTCGGTATGAATCCTATGGTTATTGCAATCGTGTTAACCTAGCTATCACTAGTCTAGATTTAAACCCAATTTGTATAAGATTTCTGACCTAATTACAACCCACCTCTCACGAGTGTCAGATTGCAATTCCTACCTTCTATCAGGCCTACCCAGGAGATAGAGCATTAAGTTCAAATCTAATACAAACCCTAAATCAAATCAACCAACACATTACTCATTCATACATTCAATACATTGGAAAGTAAATCTCCGCTCCCCCATAACCCTAGATTATGGGGTTTAGCTACTCATGGAGAAAGAAGAAGAAGAAGAAGAAGAAGAAGAAGAAGAAGAAGAAGAAGAAGAAGAAGAAGAAGAAGAAGAAGAAGAAGAAGAAGAAGAAGAAGAAGAAGAAGAAAAACATTCATAAGCAATCATCATATTGAAAGAGTAGTGGAAATACAATACCAATGTAGAATTACAATGGTTGAGTTCAAACACTCTCTTCTCATACAAAGCTTGACAAAGTTTCTCTTCCTTCAAGCTTCAAAGTTCACAAATCTCCACCTTCTAGCTCTCTAGGATTGTCCCAAAAACAAGTTCTTTCTCTCCAAATTCGTGCTTCTCTCTATATATAGGACTTCAAGACCCTTTTTTCCTTCTCAAATTCGGATTTGGAATAGGAAAATTTCCTATTTTTTAAGTAGAAAACCCGTCTGAAAGTTTGCAAGCCTTGCTCGGGCCTTATAGAGGGGCGGAACGGATTTGGTCCCTTGACAAAAGTTGTAAATCTCTAAATTCCCTTCGATTTGACATAAAATTCAAGGAAATCGGAGTTTCTATGAAGAATTTATGCCCTTTGCAAGATCAGCCAACTTCCAAAACTCCCAAAACCGGGTTTTCCTCTATTTTAGCCCTTTTTTCAGTCAAATCACCTACAAAACATAATGAGAGACTCAATACGAATAACGAGAGAAAAGTGATCCAAATTATTCAATCTCGGGACTAAAATGCTCAAGAATGTGGGCTAAAAATATCTTGAATCGATGCAATTTATGTCCATATCAGTGGTCGTCAAAGCACCACAGTTTGTTACCCCAAACCCAATTGCGAGCCTCCTCAAATTCAAAGTAGAACAGGAATATCCCTGGTCCGATGACCAAGCCTGTTGCTGATCGTCCCAATGCATTGGTGATGATCCTCAATAGGGTTTCCTTCTAGGGGCGTGGGGCCATAAGCTTCCCGACCATTCCAAATTGCTTGCGGGCTAGCACACTCGGATCCATGGACGCGTATGGGACCATAACCTCCATGTCATCTTCCTCTACAATCGAGTAAGAGGAGAGGCGCTCTAGAGACTAGCCACTGGTGAGACCGGAAAACTAGGCGAGACTGGGACAGCCGGTGCAAGGACATATTCTGGGAGCGAGACGTAGAACGAGATTCCTTCTGTCCCACACTTTTTTCCTTGGTTGAGCTGGAGCGCTTTGAAGGGAGGTCTGCAACTCAGATGCCTTGGTGACTCAGGGCTGTCACCGTGGGTAAGGGCAAGGAGTGGCGGTGGATTGAGTTTCACCGACGTAGTTAGGGATTTAAAGGGTCGCCCCTTCTTGTTGTTAAGCGCGGGGGATCTAGTGTACTGATCCATAGAGAGAACGCCATGATGGCTGTGTGTGACGGTAGAGTTGTGATTGGTGCCGGAGTCGATAGTTTCGACTTCCTCCCTCGACGAACTTTTAATAAACTAACAACGTCCATAGAAGGGTGTGGTGGTGTGACAACCAAACCTTCAACCATTGGTGATGCAGGTGACGAAGGGACAAGAGCGGTTGACAGAGGTGCGACGGTGGCAGACGGAGATGACGATATACCTAAACTTGGGGTTAGGGTTTTCTCGGGAGAAAAAAACGACTGACATAAGAGAATATGATAGATATGGGAGCACACCATGACCTATCGTGAAGAATTTTATATTTATATTGATAGTGTAGGTCTATTTTATATAATAAAATTATTTATTTATGAAAATAATAAAATTAGGTGGCTGGGTACAATTTACCTATTATTTAAACAAATTCCTTAGTTAGGTAAAAGATCTACTCGCCTGTCGAGACCCCCCTCCTTGCTCTGTCAAGACCGAAAGCCTACCCAAGAAACTAGCCCCTATTCCCACCGCTTCTCCCAGGCCGAGTTCTCTGGAGGCCGCCTCTGCGGAGTGGTCTTCTCCGCTGCCCTGGTCGGAGTCCCTTTCCCTGCCTGTCACCATGCCGAGGCCCTCGCTTGGCTCGAACACAGGATCGCCCGCCTCCCCTCCAAGCGTGATCATCATCTCCTCGGATGACTCATCCTCGAATCCCTCGTCTCTACCCCAATCCTATCACTCGTCTCCGACCTCGCCGTTCCCCACATGAGGGCCATGTCGTCGTCGCTCAAGGCTGGGAGTGTTACAGCCGAGGCGTGGTTTCGCGGGGGGACGACCATGGGAGGTTGCCATTTTCTCCGGTGGTCCTTCTCGCAGTCCGCACCCGGGTTTCAAAACCACAGGAACCCATGACCTTGCTCTGGGTAGGTGGTGGGTGCAAGGCCAGTGCTCTGGTATCCAACATCAACGGTTCATGCACGTTACGACTCATGACCTTGCTCTGGATCGTCGTTGGGCGCACGGTCATCCTGGCCATCAGGGACGCTTTGGGGAGGCTGCACCCTATGATCTTACTCTAGGGCATCACTGGAGGCGCGACTGGCTGGGTAGTCTGGTAGGATTCGGCCGATCCCCGGAATGCCCTAGGGTTGTAAGGGGCCGGGCCGGGATCCTGTCCATCTATCTGGCTGGGCTTCTCTACCCCCTAGGGTTTCTTACACCTATCGTGCGGCTACACAGGGTGCATTGGGATATCAGCGGTCCCTTCGGGTGGAGCCTATAACGTATTATGACCCTGCATGGAATATCCCTCCGGGAGGGATGGTAGGACCTCGACCGTGGCCAGGACACCACGGACCGCAGGGGCCGCGATAGTGTGGGGACGCAGGCCGTGGGGGCCATCCGTCCACCTTTTCCCTTGGACACATTACCTAAGTTAGGGCTGTGCCGCAGGTGGGGGACTGAGGTAACGATGGTGCCGATTTCTACCCTGGAACATGGTCTTGTATGGGCGGGACCTAGGGATGGATTCGAAGGTCGGGGTCAGACATGGAGTGGAATTCGCATTGCTGCATATCCCAGGCCTACTAAGGAGATGGCATAGCTTAGGCAACATGATATGGGGAGTTGGGGGGTCGGCAACTATAACAAACGAGGGCTGGGTTCTAGCCTCGCCGATTCATATGAGCCCCCAGGCCGGCCCCGGAGGTAGGAAGGAGTCTCTAGGGGTGGCCCACCAACCTTCCCCCGTTCACAGGTTCGGTTGCACTAACGAGGCAGAGTGTCACCCTTAGGTGACCTAGTGGTATCCAGACCCCACCTTGAGCAGTGTTCTTCGGCGGATTTTTATTACCATAAATTTTACCTTTTTGTTCTTAGTTTCGATTTTAGTTATCTATGTTTGGCTGGTCAATCTAGACGCCCCTAATGCACATCATCACCACGTCACCGACGTGATAGTAGTTACAAGGTTTCTCTGTTTATCCTCTGGGGTCCTAAACATATATTGACTCTTTTTTTAAACGGGAAAGAGGTAGTTGTATTACGAATTCATATCACGGTTACAAGGAGGGACATAACAGTCCCGGATACCAGCCTTTTGTCCCAACCCGCCGTAGCCCGTCGGGCGCACATGGTTCCATATACATAGTCTGCTTTGATTCGCAGATCCGAACTCAAGAGTTCCTCTATCCAACCTTACAAGGAAATAGCAAACCAAAGTCCTAAACTTATTGAGCCAAAAGGTTATTCGACCTAGCACAGTGAATAACCAATAATTTATTCGACCTAAAACAAGATAAAAAATTAGCACACGATCGAAAGAGCAAACTACCAAATCTGTGATGCCAGGTCTTCTAGGCCCCGTGCCATTGGAGCGATCTGGTATCGTCAATTCTTCGTCTTGATTTGCCCGGATCTTTCGAAGTAGTGCGGAAGACGAGAACATCGATTCGACCCGCAGCGGTTTGTTCGAGATTGAGGGTCCCGACTTCGGATGCCGTGGAGGCAGACCCCGGCTTATCGTCCTTCCTCCCGGATCCCAAATCCATCGAGGGGACGGACCCATGCCGGCGTTGTCGCATGGAGCCTGTAACTCGGAGAATGACAGGAGGGCCACGGTGGTTGAGAGACGTCCGGAAAGCAGGACGCGGGCTTAGGGAGTGGCTGGTAGGTGGCAATGGACGGTGATGACGGCGGCGGCGGACCCTAAGTAGGGTAGAAAGGACCTCACCTGGAGGTAGTGGAGAATCTTGAACCCGGAGCTTCGATGGTGGAGACAGAGAGCTGCCATGTAGGAGGGTGGAGAGGGGCTGCGCGCAGAAAAAATTAGGTCTCTCTGCCGCCGCCCACTTGAATTATACTGACTCTTTAATTGAAATAGACACGCACTTTTACTAAAAAAAAACGTATTATTTAAATAAACACAGCCGGAAAAAATGAAACAGATATTTAGCAGCATGTCTCTGTTCTCTATTTTAAATATCATGTCTCGTATACTTTGGTTCCCTTTTTTTGATCCCCTTTTATCATTCAGTTTTTATATCTATATAATTAAGTAAATCGGGCAAACCCATATTTCTGTTGCTTTTTCCTTTGTTTATTGCTTCGCTTGTACTTTCTTCCCTCAGAGAACAGGATTATTTCCTCCATATCTGGGTTAGTAGTGTCGAGATTCCTAAACTTTCTTCCTTCCCTGTTATTTTCTTGCTTGCCAAACAGTGTATCAAGTTCATCATGTGAATATCCTGATCTGAAACTGCTTCCCTTTCCTGGGAATCGAAAAGGGGTTTCTGTTTCCTGTATAAAGTTTCCTCCTTTTTCCATTATAGCCGAATGCATATCTGAACTGCACCGAGAGACGTCCCATGGAAGGTGGGAGAGGCGTGTTTGAGAAGAAAGGAGCCAACGACGTCGTTTTGACCATAGCGAGCACCGGGGAAGCTATGGACGACGGCTCCAACTCTCACTCAAGGAACCCTCAACCGGCGTCTTCTTCCCCGCAGACTCAGAGCGTGGAGATCACAGAGCTCAAGAACCATAGAGCCCCAAATCCAACATTCGCAACCTCTCCTTCACCAGATATGCCTAACTTCAGTCCCAGCCCCAACTCCCATAAACCTCCCAAAATCCCAACCGAGACGAACCTAACTCAGAGGCGATCTTTGTCGAGGTCTACGTTTTCCAAGCCCAAATCTAGGTTCGTGGAGCCCCCAAACCATGGCGACCCGAAATTAACTGAAGAAAAGGTTTCATTTTTGGATTCTAGCTCCCCAAGCAACAAGCCTGGAGCTACTACTCCAAGGGGCGGTTTCAAATCATCTCCGGTCACTCCAAAAACGCCTCTGATTGGGTCTCCGGTGGAGGATGTGGAAGACGATGAAGAGGTCTACACCACTGCCAATCTCAAGGTGAGTGAGAGAATGCGTAAGAAAGTTAGAGTCTTGATGGTTGTTGAGTGGATAGCGTTTGTGTGCATTATGGGTGTTTTGATCTGTAGCTTTACTGTCAACATGTTGGAGAAGAAAGTGATTTGGGGTTTGGAACTGTGGAAATGGTGTGTTCTTGTATTGGTGATATTTTGTGGCAGATTGTTTTCGGTTTGGTCTCTGAACGTTGTGGTTTTCTTGGTTGAGAGGAACTTCCTGCTCAAGAAGAAGGTTCTCTATTTTGTTTATGGGTTGAAGAAAAGTGTCCAGGTTTTTATTTGGTTGGGTTTGGTTCTCATGGCTTGGGCTCTGTTAATCAACCGGGGGGTCGAGAGATCGGAAGAAACAACTAGGATTCTCGACCATGTCACTAGGGCTCTTGCTGCTAGTCTGATCGGGGCTGCTATATGGCTGCTCAAGACTCTGCTCATAAAGCTACTAGCTTCGAGATACCAATGTTCCAGGTTCTTTGACCGCATTCAGGAATCCATTTTCCATCAGTATGTTGTTAGGATCCTGTCCGGCCCTCCACAAATGGAGTTGGGAGCTGCCATCAAGAAATCAAACAGTAGTAGTACTAGTGGATATTTGAGTTTCAGAAATATGAAGAAAGAAAAAGAAGAGGAAATAGATGTGGACAGGCTTCACAAAATGAAGCAGGAGAAAGTTTCTGCTTGGACCATGAAAGGATTGGTTGATGTTATAAGGGGTTCGGGGCTGTCGACTATCTCCAACACACTTGAGAACTATGATGATGGCGAGCAGCAAAGTACGGAGATTAGTAGTGAGTGGGAAGCAAAGGCTGCGGCTTATTGGATATTCAGAAATGTAGCTAAACATGGATACAAGTAAGAACTTGAAATGCCCTTGTGAGTTACTGCAATTAGACAATAGTTTTCACTATTCCTTTTGTCAATTGTTTGTTTTTAGGTATATAGAGGAGGAGGACCTCTTACGTTTCATGAAAAGGGAGGAAGTTGATATTGTGCTCCCTTTGTTTGGAGCAGCTGAAACTGGGAAGATCAAAAGATCAACTTTGAAGAACTGGTTGGTAGGTCCTTTTCTTACCCATACACAAGAACAAGCTCTTTTGAATTCAATTGAAATCGGATCTTGTTGCTTGGGTTTTATCATGGGTTTAAGGAGGTGACTACTACTTATATGCAGGTTAATGTTTACATTGAACGTAAATCATTGGCACATTCCTTGAATGACACCAAAACAGCCATAGAAGAGCTGAACAGACTTCTCTCAGCTATTGTACTTATTTTGTCCATCATAGTGTGGTTACTTTTGATGGGTTTCTTGACAACCAAAATACTTGTGTTCATTTCGTCCCAGCTTTTGTTAGTGGCATTTATGTTTGGTAATGCAGCCAAGACTGTTTTTGAAGCAATCATATTCGTGTTTGTGATGCACCCATTTGACGTAGGGGATCGTTGTGTGATTGATGGAGTACAGGTGATTTCATTGCTCTGACTTGTTAAATTAAGCTTTATTCTCCTTACAGACTATAATTCAAACCTTGCAGATGGTCGTTGAGGAGATGAACATTTTGACAACAGTGTTCTTGAGGTATGATAACGAAAAGATTTTCTATCCAAACTCAACTCTGTCAACCAAGCCTATCAGCAACTTTTACAGAAGCCCAGAAATGGGCGACTCAGTGGAATTTGCTGTTCATATTTCTACTTCAGCGGAGAATATTGTCGCTCTCAAAGCTAAAATCAAAGCGTATGTCAACACTCTCATATAGAATTTAGCTCATAAAGATCGATCTTATACTAATAATGATAGAGGATATATATGTTTTGGTGGTTCAGGTACTTGGAGAGCAAGCCTCAACATTGGAGACCTGGGCACAGTGTGGTGGTTAAGGAGATAGAGGATGTGAACAAGATGAAAATGGCGTTGTATGTTACCCACACCATAAACTTCCAGAACTATGGAGATAAAAACAGCCGGAGGTCTGAACTCGTTTTGGAGCTCAAGAAGATTTTTGAAGACCTTGCCATTAAGTACCATCTTCTGCCTCAGGAAGTTGTTCTCAAAACCCAGCCAGGCACATTGCCTCTACGATGATTTTCTTTTGATCCATTTCTGAATCGTAAGAGCAAAGATTTAAGCAATGGAGTTTGAGGTGTAAAAACTTGTTTCTGTGTTTCTTTTGCTATGGCAATTCCACCATTTATACTCAGGTGAAGATGTCTTCTTCCAGTCCTTTTTGGTAAATATATATCTTCTACCTCATTTTTGTTGCCCTGATAAATATATATTTTCCAACTAGATTTTCGGGTGAAATGGAGTAAAAAGATCTGATTAGTCATATAAATAAGCAATTTGTTTATTGTTTTTGAGTAAATACTAGACAGAAGCAGAAAATATTCTAAAATTTGGGGTGCTGTGGCAATTGTATCTTATTCAATTGTATGCATTATTGGTTGAGACATAAATAATGGTTGGTTCAATTATTATTCAAAGACAAATTTAAGTGTCATAGTCGTGTCTTTAGGGAAATTTGGTATTCTATGCTTCTTAATAGATCATATTTTTTTGCTTATATTTTATGTTAAGACAAATATACCCTTAATAAAATTTAAACAAATCTTTTTATCTCCCTCCTCCTCTGCCCCAACTTTTTTTTGATATCGGAGAATCCACTCTATCTGATCTCCTCTCCTTCCGAACCTTGCCAAAGCCTTGTACCTGGCGGCCGAGATTACCAAGCAATTTAAAGCCCCCTATACGACATCATCACCAATTCCGCCTACGTCGACAAAGCCAAAGAGTTGGCCGTTGAAAATGACGTCGGCGCCGGAGAGATGCATGCATTTGTCGGATCTTGCGGGAGCTACATCCCAACGGTGAGTATAAGCCCGGAAGACGTGGTGTCTCTTCTATACTCATCGGGAACGATGAGGATGCTGAAAGGGGTGATGTTGACGCACAATGGTCTGGTGACGGAGAGAAGTCGTATTGACGTTGTTCCACATCTACTCGCTCATCTGGGTGTTATTGTGCTTGTTGCGGTTGGTGCGACCCTCTTGATTGTGCCCAATTTTGAGGTTGTGAAGCTTCTCGAGCCGGTGGAAAGATACAAGGTCAGCATTGTTACCGTCCTGGCTATCCCAAAAGTTCTGATGGGGAAGGAGCTTGAGGACGTCGTTAGGGCTAAGCTTCCAAGACAAAACTTGGTTTGGTATTTTGTAATGGATGAATCAATACCGACTCAATATATCTAGTCTGATTTAAAATACAAACTTCATGTGCTGTGTGGTTATGGATGTCATAAGCATGGCCCTTATAAATGTGTCTGACATTTGTGAAGGAGCCCATGGAGGCCACAAAGAGAACCATAGACTTACATGGATGGTTGCACACATGTGTATTGGGTTTGTTGACGATGAGGTGATGGCAATGAGTTCTTTATCATTCAATTCTTGCTGGAGCTGATTAAGTACAAGGGTTATCAAGTTACCCCTACTAAGCTTGAACCTTTATTGATAATTCATTCTCTTATTTTTTATGTTGTTATGATTTTGTGAGTCTTGCTCTGTTTTTTTGTCGAGATTTTGATTCCAAATCTATGGAGAGATGAGAGATGAGTTGGAGGAGAAGACAATGATGAATTTAATGGAATGGACTCAGACGGAGGAGTAAGATTCATGCTCTATTACCAGACTAAGGGAGAGAGATCCAATATCACGGAAAAACTAAGAGGAGATAAGGAGATATTAAAAAAGATTTGTTTAGATTTCAATAAGGGTGTATTTGTTTTTATATATTAAAAAAGAATAGAATTCAAATTATAAATTATAGGAGCATAGCAAACCAATATGGCAGAGCTGAAATCCGCTAGAAACCCTGCTTAACGTGCGAACCGTGCGAACCGATCCGCGCCGTCTAGCAACGATGATCAACCGCCCAGATCAACTGTCTCCCACCTTCCTAAATTTCGTGTTTCTTATACTACAAAGGGTAAGATAGTAAATTCCCTTCCTAGCTTCTTCTTCCTCTTACAGTGCGATCGCGATCGCAGACGCACAAAACTTGAGCTGATTTCGTAGTCTTCTCTCAACAAAACACCGACAAATCAACAGCTCTCCATTCCTTTGATCGATTAACGTAGAGTCAAATTCGAGCATTACAATCTGAAGATTCAGCCGAAATTCATAAATCGTGCTCTGTTTTTGCTTCTCCTCTGCAAATCGCAAATTCAATCCTTTTTTATCGCCTGATCAAGCTCAAAAACAGGTGAGAATTATCTAAATAACTTGCTTCTATCATCAGTCAATCACAGGATCGAAAAACCAGAAAATATATGTCGATTTCAAAAAATCTGAAAACGTGCTCTGTTCTAGGGTTTATCAAGTATGTTGTTAAGATTTATCGACTATTTGATGTGAATTAACCTCGTTTCTCAACTAATCAAACGTAAACAAGTACATTTTGAGATATACTCCAGCAATCGTTGTTTATATCTCAAATTCGATGAACAGAAATCAAATTCTGATAACTCTTGTTCTTTAATCAATTGTTATCGGTTGCGTTGATAAAAGTACACTTTGTTGTTGATAAATCTAACGTCAAGCATTGATAAATTGTCTGTGACTGGACGTTCCTGAGTTGATGCTCGTTCAAGGAACAAGTCGTGTTACTGGAATGTATTGATAAATCTTTATACTAACATTGATAAATCGTTCTAGTAGTCTTGATAAATCTTCAAACTAGTGTTGATAAATCTACAAACTAGTGTTGATAAATCTTTCTTGCAGTGTTGATAAATCTTTCTTTCAGTGTTGATAAATCTTTATGCTAGTGTTGATAAATGTATGTTTTAGAGTTGACAAACTAACTGTCTGTGACCTTATCATTCCTGAGTAGATGATCGTTGTAGTCACACGTCGTGTAGTAGTTAGCATTGATAAAATTGCATTTTATTGTTGGTAAAAGTTATGTTTAGAATTGATAAATGACTCTGACCAGGTCCCTTCCTGTCACGCCCCAATTTCAGAAAACCGAAACTAGGGACGCGAACGTTCAAAAAGTTACAAGACTGAAACCTGTTTTCGATAAATCACCTAAAAAGTCAGTTTAGTTCCACAAAAGAATAATATTTACAACTCAAAATAAAAGTCCCACACTTGGACAAAACGAGATACACGTCTCTAGACTCAAACACCCAGCAACCCGCTTCAAGCTCTTCAAGCTTCAGAAGCTCACCTAATCCAGACTACGAACGGTACCTGTAGGAAAAGCAGCTAGGGGTGAGCGTTCGCTCACCACCACAGATAACATACTGACTATGGCATAA
This sequence comes from Erodium maritimum, assembly GCA_963921825.1. Taxonomy (NCBI): domain Eukaryota; kingdom Viridiplantae; phylum Streptophyta; class Magnoliopsida; order Geraniales; family Geraniaceae; genus Erodium; species Erodium maritimum. The sequence goes on from OY997592.1 coordinate 47,244,876, forward strand.
TTAGTAGACAAGCCGATGACACTAACAACGACTCAAAGACACACACACGACCAGTCTTTTCCTCAACTGACTCAACACTCGGACACGTTATGTAGACCCCACACTACGATCGACGACCTCCTCCAAGACACGATTGACCACACAATACCAAACAAGATCACAAAGGATCGCAAACCGGCTGCTCAGTAACCAATCTCTGTCTCTCGCCCTTTACCGATCATAGACGTGGTCAGGCGGTCGACCTGTCACGCAACTTCCCCCGATCCCAGTCGGGAGGCTAACCCACAACCTCTCCGCTTCACCCGATCCCAGTCGGGTGGTTAGCCACACCCGCGCGTCCTTCCCCCGATCCCAGTCGGGGAGCTAGCCCACAACCCCTCCGCTTCTCCCGATCCCAGTCGGGAGGCTAGCTACACCACACAACCTCCACCAGTAACCAGTAACCAATCACAATCACAAACAAGTTCAAACAGACAGTAACGACACCGGTGACAACTACACAGGCGCTCAAGGCCAACAAAACACCGACAACCAAACACAGGTTCAACAACCCTACGGGCCCTCATGGCCACCCAAGACACCAACGATAAAGTACGGGTTCACAACCCCACAGGCACTCACGGCCACTCAAAATACCGAAACGACAACACGAGCTCTAATGGCCACTCAAGACTCAGCAATAATTAACACGGGCTCTCAAGGCCACCCAAACTCAACAACAACAACACGCAACAACCTCCGGGCATGGTCATATGCCTCCAGTGAAACCGTTAACGCTAATTTCTCTGCTCCTACGACACTACTAAGTGTCACATGCACTTTCAGTAATCGCTACGTTCCCGTATCATGCGTTTCTAATATTCGATAACCTAAACAACCCACGACACCCCGGTGTCACATGCAATTCTACAGTTAACTTTCCCTAGTCAGGGCCGAGATCCGGCTACTTTTCCCTACCTCGAAAGCAACTCCAGAAGCGCTCCACTAAACCCGAGATGAATCGCAGTCACTCGCCGAGCCTCCCTTTGCCTCGGTCCGCAGCACGATCTAAAAGAACACAGATTTAACTCACTTTAAACTAGTACGAACCGGTCGAAAATAAATAACTCAAAGCCCAAAATAAAAACGGTTCCGTCGTTCAGTTAACGGCTACGATTTGTCCATTTTAAACTTGACAGTTGTCGTTTACACTCGAGCGGGATAAAAGTCGGGTTACGACGGATCGGGTTCGAGCACCCGCGCACCGAACCCAGGTTTGATCTAAACCCAGTTTAAACCCCTTTTTAACTTAAAACCGTCTTTGGACTCCTTTGCTTTGTTTAAAAACGACTTTGACTTGAACACAACGGTTTCCTTCCGCTCGTTTCCAAACTCGATATTTTTGGTCCGAAACCCTTCTAAAACCGATTTGATTTCGTTTTCCCTCCCTTTTGATTTAACTTCACTGAAATTCGTTTAACGACCGACCTTCGTTTTAGAACCCAATTAATTCAACCGATTTAGTTTTATCGATAACTAATTAATCGAACCTTTAACCTAAAACAGATTTTTCAACGTGACGTTCAAATTAAACCCCTTTCTTCTTCAACGTTAACACAAAATCTGGAAAATCGTTCGAAACATAACGATAATATCAAAACTTTGTTCAACTTTACAATTTTCAGATTTACAACAATACTACAAAACTTTTAAACAACCAGATCTACGTTTTCTGTTCTGTTCCCTTCCATTTCGGGAGCTCCGTTCCATCCCGACCGGATCTGAACGAACTCGGGAACGGAAAGCAAAGACGAAGAAGAACGGATCGGGTTAGGTACGGCCGACCACCGGCGCCGGTCGGCCGAAGTTCCACGACCGAGAACTAACCGTGAGGATGGCGGCGGTGTACGACGGCGCACGGCTGCGTAGGGCTCGGGTCCGGACGGCTCGTCCCGTTCCGGATCTGGCGAGCTCGCCGGCGACGGCGGGAGCTCGGGGCGAGTTAGGGCTCGGACGGTACCGGTGGTGGACGGTGGTGGCGCGGGGAGCTCGGCGGCGAAACTGATGGCCGGAGCTGGTGGTGGCCGGTGCTGGTTCGGCGAGGAAGACGAAGGAGAAGAGTGAGGCAGGGAGCTCGGGGACGGAGTCGTGTGGCTGACCGGAGCGGTGACGGCGCCGGGACGGAGGAGAAGAGGACGGGACGGCTGGGACGTGGTCGGAGCTGGGCGTGGTCGGACGGAGATGGAAGGTCGGGGTTCGGCCGGGACGTGGTCGGAGCTGGGCGTGGCGATGGGAGAGCGGTCGGTGCCGGATTCGCCGGAGAAGACGAGAGAGGAGAGAGAGGGAGTGAGGGTTGGGTAGAGAGAGAGAGGGTAGAGGGCGGCTGGGTTGTGAGGGTGTGCTAGGGTTTCTGAGGTAAGGGTGGGGGTTATATACCCATCCCTGACCAGATTGGGCCTCAGCTGGGCGGGGCTGGGCCTGCGGGCCTGGCCTGGTCCAGACCTGTTTTTTTTTTTTTTTGCACTCGTTTCAAAAACTTACCCTAAGGTTCTCGTTTGCAAATTAATACCTTACGAAACGAAGCGGGTTTTACAATCTACCCCCCTTAAAGGAATTTCGCCCACGAAATTTAAAACAGCGTACCTTGGGAAACGAACAAGGCGGGATACTTCGCGCGAACCTCGTCCTCGCGCTCCCAAGTCGATTCAGCCCCGTGGTGCTTCCACTGCACTCGTACCAAGTAGATAATCTTGCCTCCCCGCAGAATCTGCTCCCGCGTGTCCATAATCCGAACCGGCTGCTCCTCATAGGAGACATCATCAGCCACCTCGATATCTGTCCACTCGATGACGTGGGAGGGGTCTGCATTGTACTGCCGCAACTGAGACACCTGGAAGACGTCATGGACTCTCCCAAGTTGCGGTGGCAACGCCAGACGATATGCCACTGTTCCCACTCTGCCCAAAATCTGGAACGGGCCAATGTACCTCGGAGCCAACTTGCCCCCGCTGCGCCTGAACCGCACCAGCCCTTTCCTCGGGCTCACCTTCAGGAACACGTGATCCCCGACTGCAAACTCAAGGGGTCGACGTCGCCTGTCGGCATAACTCTTCTGTCGGCTCTGTGCTGTCCTCAGCCGATCGCGGATCAGTGCGACTTTTTCCGTCGTCTCTCTGACGAGATCTGGCCCCAGCAGACTCTTGTCCCCCACCTCTGCCCAACACACTGGTGATCGACACGGCCTCTCATACAACGCTTCGAACGGTGCCATCCCGATACTGGCCTGGAAGCTGTTGTTGTAGGCGAACTCGGCCAAAGGCAGGTGGGTTTCCCAAGATCCCCTGAAATCCAGCACACATGCTCGCAGCATGTCCTCCAAGATCTGAATGGTACGCTCAGACTGACCGTCCGTCTGGGGATGATGTGCTGTACTGAGTAGCACCTCGGTCCCCAATGCCTTCTGCAGACTCGGCCAAAACCTGGACGTGAAGCGGGGATCCCTGTCAGACACTATCGACACCGGGACCCCGTGGAGACGCACTATCTCCTGGATATACAGACTGCTCAACTTGTCGACCGGGTCTGTCATCCTCATAGCCAGAAAGTGGGCCGACTTAGTCAACCGGTCGACTACCACCCACACGGCGTCGTTTCCCTTGGCGATCTCGGTAGTCCACACACGAAGTCCATCGTAATGTGTTCCCACTTCCACTGAGCAATCGGTAGTGGCTGTAACAATCCCGCTGGACGCTGATGCTCGGCCTTCACCTGCTGACAGACAAGGCATCTCGATACAAACTCTGCGACTGCTCTCCTCATGCCGCGCCACCAGTAGTGCCGTCTGAGGTCACGGTACATCTTGGTGCCCCCCGGATGCACTGTGAGACGCGAATGGTGTGCCTCTCGTAACACGGCGTCTCTACAGTTAACCGGTACGAATAGCCCCCCGCGGTATCGTAGTCCCCAATCAGTGCTGTCCTGCCAGCCCACCACCTCGTCACCCCTGACGACTCTCTCGCGTATCTCTGATGCTTCGACGTCCTCTGTCTGTGCCTCCAGCACTTGGGCAAGCAGTGAGGGTTGAGCCACTAGTGAGCATATGACAACACCGCCAGTAACCTCCTCTAGCTCAAGCCCGAATGTGCTCAGCTCTCCCATCATGCCCCACTCTCGGACAGATATGCTGGCGAGGCTCGGAGCCGACTTCCTACTCAAGGCTTCGGCGACAACGTTCGCCTTGCCAGGGTGGTAGTGTAGCTCGAAATCGTACTCCTCGAGTAGTTCCATCCACCGTCGCTGACGCATGTTCAGGTCTCGCTGGGAAAATATGTACTTGAGGCTCTTGTGATCCGAGAACACCTGAAACCCCTCGCCGTACAGATAATATCGCCAGCTCTTCAGCGCAAACACGACTGCTGCTAGCTCCAAGTCGTGGGTAGGATAGTTGCGCTCGTGTATCTTCAACTGCCTGGAGCCATAAGCCACAACTTTGCCCGACTGCATCAGCACGCAGCCCAGTCCCTCTCCGGACGCATCGCAGTAAACATCATAACCAATCCCTCGCTCGGGCACCACTAACACTGGAGCTGTAGTCAATCGAGTCTTCAACTCCGCGAACGCACGCTCACAATCATCTGTCCACACGAACCCAACACCCTTGCGCGTCAACCGAGTCATCGGTGCGGCTAGTCGTGTAAAATCCTGGACAAATCGCCTATAGTAGCCTGCCAATCCCAGAAAGCTGCGGATCTCGAAAACACTCGTTGGCCGTGCCCACTTCGAGACCGCGTCGATCTTCGACGGATCGACCAGGATACCGTCACGGGATACGATGTGGCCGAGGAACCTCACCTCAGAGAGCCAGAACTCGCACTTCTCCCGGTTGGCATATAGCTGATGCTTGCGTAGTAGGGTCAGAACAGCCCTCAGATGTGCCTTATGCGCCGCCTCGTTCTGCGAATATATCAGGATGTCGTCCACAAATACCACCACAAACTGATCTAGGTACGGCCGGAAGATGCTGTTCATCAGGTCCATGAACGCTGCTAGCGCGTTCGTCAGTCCGAATGGCATCACTAGGAACTCGTAGTGCCCATAGAGTGTCCGGAATGCAGTCTTTGCGACGTCCCCCTCACGGACTCGCAACTGATAATAACCGGATCGCAGATCGATCTTCGAGAAATGAGTCGCCCCTCTCAACTGGTCGAACAAGTCGTCGATCCTCGGCATCGGGTACCGGTTCTTCACCGTAACCCGGTTTAACTTCCGGTAATCTATACACATCCGTAGCTCTCCACTCTTCTTCTTCACGAAGAGTGCTGGTGCTCCCCACGGCGATGCACTCGGACGGATAAACCCCTTCTGCTGAAGCTCCTCCAGCTGACGCTTCAGCTCAGTCAACTCGGCCGGCGCAAACCTGTAAGGCGCCATCGATATCGCCGCCGTTCCCGGCACTAGGTCAATCCCGAACTCCACCTCACGAATCGGTGGCAGCCCGCTCAACTCCTCAGGGAAGACCTCGGGGAACTCGCATACCACTCTCGGTAACTCTCGGCCCTGCACAGCCGGTACTTCCTCCTCTGCGGACAACGCCGACAGGAGGACCCCACTCTTACTCCCCAGCACGCACGTCACCTTCGTACCGCCCACTGTCACTGTCACTCGTCGTCTATAGCAATCGATGTTGGCTCGGTACCTCGACAGCCAATCCATACCCAAAATCACATCAAAGGTAGTCATCCCCAACACGAGAAGGTCCCCAGGGCAAGGACAGTCTGCGACTCTAATCTCGCAGGCACGACATACTCTAGTCAACGATGCACCACCCCCAACTGGGGTGTCCAGGCATAGAGGTGGGCTCAACGGCTCTAAGCTCAACCCCAACCTCTCGGCACAACCCGACGAAATAAAAGAGTGCGACGCCCCGGTATCAAACAAGAATAAAGCCCATAAGTGATACAATAAACACGTACCCTGGATGGTCTCGCGGTACGTGCTAGGTCCTGGGGCTCTAGAGTCGGTGACTGCATAGACTCTCCCCTGCGAGGCCTGCTGCCTCTGACCCGGCGCGCTGGCCGCTGAATACCCGTGACTCTGCTGCTGTCTCGGAACCGGTGCGCTCGTAGAAGGCTGTGACGGTCTGGACTGCTGACCCTGACGAGGACGTCCCCTGGGCGATTGTACGGTCCGCGACTGCTGCGGTCGCTGCGCTGATGTTGCCCTCGACGGCTCACGGCACCATGCAATGGTGTGCCCAACCTGGCCGCATCGAAAACAGCTGATCTCGTTGGCTCTCGACTCCGTGCCCTGGCTGGTCCGGCTGGTCGCTGGCCGCGCCGTAGGTACTCCTTCCATCGAGCACTCGCGACGGAAGTGGCCTTGCTGCCCGCAAGTAAAGCACGCCGGCGCCCTCTCTGGAGCGACTGGCCCAACTGCTGCCACTGAACCCCGCTGTCTCGATCCACTCTGATGAGGCGTTGGTCGGAAGGATCCCGCGGTCCTTTGCCTCCGCGAGTCTTGTGAGTCTGACGGCCCGGTCCAACTGATCGGCCGAGGTCGGACCTCACGGCCCCTGACTGCATCCCGGATGCCCTGCTCCACTGTAGCCGCGGTGTCCACTAGATCGGTATACTTCCGTATCCTCAAGGCGAGAACCTGGTTTCGGATGCCCAGCCTCAGTCCGTCCTGGAACCGCAGGCAACGGTTCGTCTCGCTCGACACCATCTCAGGCGCGAATCTGGCCAAGGCTGTGAACCTGGCCTCGTACTGTGCCACTGTCATCTCTCCCTGCTCCAGGTATAAGAACTGCCGATGTCGCTCCAGCCGAGCCGACTCGGGAAAGTACTGTGCCATGAATACCTCCTGGAATACGCTGTAGTCGTATCTGACTGTGTCCTTCACCCGCCCCCACCAGTGGTAGGCGCAGTCTCTCAGTTGATGGGCCGCGAAGGACACTCTCCGACGGCCATCCTCGACACCCAAAGTGTCCAGGTCTCGTGTGACCTGCTCTATCCATCGCTCGGCTAGGTCGGGATTTGGCTCCCCGACAAAAACAGGTATCCCGAGCTTCAGGAAATCGAGTAGCGCTCGGGAGGTAAGATCCTCTGTCTGAGCGGCCCTCATCGGAACTGCGGCTGCCTCTGGTGCTGGCGAAGCCGACTCTCGGCTGGCGATGACCGCCACCAAACTCTGAACGGTCCTGGTAAGCTCATCCAGGGCAGTCATCACTGGAGGGTCCGCGACTGGCGGAACACTGGGGGTACCTGCAGATGGCCCCGCATCACTTCTCCCGTTTTCTCCGACGGGAGTGCCCTGTGCCTCCGCGTAGTCGGCGGGCTCGACGGCTGGCACCCTCCCTGGTGCCCCTGCTGACCGCCCCCGCCGGCCTCGCGTGAGTGCCTGACCCTGCGTTCCTGATGCTCGTCCGCGCCTTCCGCGAGCCATGAACAGTATCCTCTGCACGGATACACGCAAACGTTCAGTTTGCGAACTGAAATAAAGGCGACAAGTTCAAAAACGCCAACGCTCACACGGTCTAAGTTTACTCTATCGCGTATATCACCAAGGCGCCACACCGCTCAAGCTAAACACACCTTATATAGTATTAGTATACGAGACCACACCGACATATACCACACAAGCAACGACAAACCAACCAGAGTCGAACCTTGCCCCCCGGGCCAACCAAAATCAAACATACGCCCACAGGGCCAATCAAGTTCAAGACATGCCAAACGGGCCAACAACCTTAAACTTTTTTTTCGCTTCATTAAAAATCCTCATTTCTTGGCATCAGGTGGTTACAACCCCGTCCAGGCGTCCCCGAACTACGTTGTGGCCACTTGATACCAACACCGTCACGCTCGACCACAGGAGCGCTCCTGAGTCGAGTCGCGACAGTTTAAAACGTTTCACGCAGCAACACACAAACATTGTGCCAGTAGCCCCGTACTGCACAAGCACAAAACAAAACAGGACTCAAATCCTAACGGGTCTACACCCGAGTTCCGACTTGCGTACCCAACGCAGGACGGGACTCTACCGACTCGACTCTCCCACCTAATTGACGTGTAGTCCGAGGTGTGAAACCTCGTGCTCTGATACCAAGCTGCCACGCCCCAATTTCAGAGAACCGAAACTAGGGACGCGAATGTTCAAAAAGTTACAAGACTGAAACCTGTTTTCGATAAATCACCTAAAAAGTCAGTTTAGTTCCACAAAAGAATAATATTTACAACTCAAAATAAAAGTCCCACACTTGGACAAAACGAGATACACGTCTCTAGACTCAAACACCCAGCAACCCGCTTCAAGCTCTTCAAGCTTCAGAAGCTCACCTAGTCCAGACTACGAACGGTACCTGTAGGAAAAGCAGCTAGGGGTGAGCGTTCGCTCACCACCACAGATAACATACTGACTATGGCATAATTAGTAGACAAGCCGATGACACTAACAACGACTCAAAGACACACACACGACCAGTCTTTTCCTCAACTGACTCAACACTCGGACACGTTATGTAGACCCCACACTACGATCGACGACCTCCTCCAAGACACGATTGACCACACAATACCAAACAAGATCACAAAGGATCGCAAACCGGCTGCTCAGTAACCAATCTCTGTCTCTCGCCCTTTACCGATCATAGACGTGGTCAGGCGGTCGACCTGTCGCGCAACTTCCCCCGATCCCAGTCGGGAGGCTAACCCACAACCTCTCCGCTTCACCCGATCCTAGTCGGGTGGTAAGCCACACCCGCGCGTCCTTCCCCCGATCCTAGTCGGGGGAGCTAGCCCACAACCCCTCCGCTTCTCCCGATCCCAGTCGGGAGGCTAGCTACACCACACAACCTCCACCAGTAACCAGTAACCAATCACAATCACAAACAAGTTCAAACAGACAGTAACGACACCGGTGACAACTACACATGCGCTCAAGGCCAACAAAACACCGACAACCAAACACAGGTTCAACAACCCTACGGGCCCTCATGGCCACCCAAGACACCAACGATAAAGTACGGGTTCACAACCCCACGGGCACTCACGGCCACTCAAAATACCGAAACGACAACACGGTCTCTCATGGCCACCCAAGACTCAGCAATAATTAACACGGGCTCTCAAGGCCACCCAAACTCAACAACAACAACACGCAACAACCTCCGGGCATGGTCATATGCCTCCAGTGAAACCGTTAACGCTAAGTTCTCTGCTCCTACGACACTACTAAGTGTCACATGCACTTTCAGTAATCGCTACGTTCCCGTATCATGCGTTTCTAATATTCGATAACCTAAACAACCCACGACACCCCGGTGTCACATGCAATTCTACAGTTAACTTTCCCTAGTCAGGGCCGAGATCCGGCTACTTTTCCCTACCTCGAAAGCAACTCCAGAAGCGCTCCACTAAACCCGAGATGAATCGCAGTCACTCGCCGAGCCTCCCTTTGCCTCGGTCCGCAGCACGATCTAAAAGAACACAGATTTAACTCACTTTAAACTAGTACGAACCGGTCGAAAATAAATAACTCAAAGCCCAAAATAAAAACGGTTCCGTCGTTCAGTTAACGGCTACGATTTGTCCATTTTAAACTTGACAGTTGTCGTTTACACTCGAGCGGGATAAAAGTCGGGTTACGACGGATCGGGTTCGAGCACCCGCGCACCGAACCCAGGTTTGATCTAAACCCAGTTTAAACCCCTTTTTAACTTAAAACCGTCTTTGGACTCCTTTGCTTTGTTTAAAAACGACTTTGACTTGAACACAACGGTTTCCTTCCGCTCGTTTCCAAACTCGATATTTTTGGTCCGAAACCCTTCTAAAACCGATTTGATTTCGTTTTCCCTCCCTTTTGATTTAACTTCACTCAAATTCGTTTAACGACCGACCTTCGTTTTAGAACCCAATTAATTCAACCGATTTAGTTTTATCGATAACTAATTAATCGAACCTTTAACCTAAAACAGATTTTTCAACGTGACGTTCAAATTAAACCCCTTTCTTCTTCAACGTTAACACAAAATCTGGAAAATCGTTCGAAACATAACGATAATATCAAAACTTTGTTCAACTTTACAATTTTCAGATTTACAACAATACTACAAAACTTTTAAACAACCAGATCTACGTTTTCTGTTCTGTTCCCTTCCATTTCGGGAGCTCCGTTCCATCCCGACCGGATCTGAACGAACTCGGGAACGGAAAGCAAAGACGAAGAAGAACGGATCGGGTTAGGTACGGCCGACCACCGGCGCCGGTCGGCCGAAGTTCCACGGCCGAGAACTAACCGTGAGGATGGCGGCGGTGTACGGCGGCGCACGGTTGCATAGGGCTCGGGTCCGGACGGCTCGTCCCGTTCCGGATCTGGCGAGCTCGCCGGCGACGGCGGGAGCTCGGGGCGAGTTAGGGCTCGGACGGTACCGGTGGTGGACGGTGGTGGCGCGGGGAGCTCGGCGGCGAAACTGATGGCCGGAGCTGGTGGTGGCCGGTGCTGGTTCGGCGAGGAAGACGAAGGAGAAGAGTGAGGCAGGGAGCTCGGGGACGGAGTCGTGTGGCTGACCGGAGCGGTGACGGCGCCGGGACGGAGGAGAAGAGGACGGGACGGCTGGGACGTGGTCGGAGCTGGGCGTGGTCGGACGGAGATGGAAGATCGGGGTTCGGCCGGGACGTGGTCGGACGGAGATGGAAGGTCGGGGTTCGGCCGGGACGTGGTCGGACGGAGATGGAAGGTCGGGGTTCGGCCGGGACGTGGTCGGAGCTGGGCGTGGCGATGGGAGAGCGGCCGGAGCGATGGCGGCCGGTGCCGGTTTCGCCGGAGAAGACGAGAGAGGAGAGAGAGGGAGTGAGGGTCGGGTAGAGAGAGAGAGGGTAGAGGGCGGCTGGGTTGTGAGGGTGTGCTAGGGTTTCTGAGGTAAGGGTGGGTTATATACCCATCCCTGACCAGATTGGGCCTCAGCTGGGCTGGGCTGGGCCTGCGGGCCTGGCCTGGTCCAGACCTGTTTTTTTTTTTTTTTTTGCACTCGTTTCAAAAACTTACCCTAAGGTTCTCGTTTGCAAATTAATACCTTACGAAACGAAGCGGGTTTTACACTTCCTCAGTTGATAAGTCCAACAATTGTGTTGATAAAACTGGCTTACAGTGTTGATAAATCTTACATGTTATATTGATAAATCTCTCTGACCAGGTCCCTTCCTGAGTTGGTACCATGGATCTTGACGATGCTTGCTTTGGATTCGAGTATGAAGATGTGGATCCTGTTCCACAAACTGTGGTCACAAAAAAGGTGTGGATTCCTGAATGTAGTGTTGATTTAAAGCCTCGAAAGGATATGAAGTTTGGTTCCTTGGAGGAAGGTATAATTTTCTACCAAACTTATGCATTAAATAGTGGGTTTGGGACACGTCGAGGGCCAGAGAAGAAGAAACCAAAGAGTAACACAATCAATTTTAAATACATGTATTGTGCAAGAGAAGGAGAAGCATTTGTCGATGATACCGAAGGAGAGACCAACGACAAGTTAAGAAAAAGATATAGAATGTCTACACGGACAGGCTGTATGGCGAGGATTTCTTTGAAACACACTGAAGATGGTTATACGGTGTATGAGTTTAGATAAGACCACAATCACCCACTGCAATGTAAGCGTGATTTGCATTATCTGAGATCAAACAGGGATTTAACACCAAGGCATAAGCAATTTATCATAGATTGCTCAAAGGTTAATTTGGGAGCTACAAAAGCATTTAACCTTTACAGCCAAATAGTTGGAGGTCCTACCAACGTAGGAGCGTGTCCAACTGATTTCAGAAACTTCCAGCGGGATCTAAAAGTTTACATTGGAGAGAGTGACGCTCAAATTACCATTGACCAATTCCACACTAAAGAAGACTATTGTAGTGACTTCTTCTTTGAGTACAAAGTTGATGCTGGTGATCGGCTAAGCTACCTTTTCTGGGCTGATTCGATGTCGAGGAAGAATTATGAGCTATTTTGTGATACAGTGTCGTTCGATTCAACCTATAGATCAAACAGGTAAAGCATGTTGTATAACTTGACAATCTGCATTAGTTTGATTGATAAACCCTGCATGTAAGGTTGATAAATTGTATAATCACTGTTGATAATTTATTTATCATTGCTGCTTATGTTTTTGTTTGTATAGGTACATGATGGTCTTTGCACCATTCACTGGAGTAGACAACCACAACAAGTCGATCATCTTTGGTGCTGCTTTGTTAGCCAAATAGGATGCCGAATCGTTTGTTTGGTTATTCCAAACATTCCTCAAAGCTATGAAGATGAAAGAGCCAAACTGTTTCATAACAGATCAAGACCCAGCGATGAGAAAGGCTTTTGAGGAAGTGTTCACACAAAGTAGGCATCGACTATGTATGTGACACATAATGCAAAAGCTTCCTTCTAAGGTAAGTCCTGTTTTGAATTTATGCATTTGTTAGTGATTTATGGTTGATAAAAGTTAACATTAGGAGATAAATAATTTGTTTGGTTGATTGTGAGACAAATTTATACATTATTACTGCAGGTTCCTCACAATTTATACCATGAGACAAATTTCAAGAAGAAATTCAAAGCATTGGTGTGGAGTAACTACACTGAAATAGAGGAGTTTGAGCTGACTTGGAAGGCTTTGATGGATGAATTCCAACTACACGATCACACTTGGTTGTCTTCTATGTTTGATATACGGGATAGATGGATCCCTGCATATTTTAGGGGGCTAAAAATGGGACTATTCCTTAGAACAACATCAAGATCAGAGAGTGAGAACAGTGCATTTGGTCAATTCACTAACAGGTACCTTTATTTTTTGATTGATAAATGTTGCAATGAGGACTGATAAATTCTGCACTCTTGACTGATAAAAATATGTGTGGAGACAGTAGTGTTTTCTGATGATATAATTTATTCTGTTATGACAAATGTTTCAAGAAGAACTGATAAATTTTAAAGTCTTGACTGATAAAAAATGTTGTTGTTCAGGTGCCTTACCTTGGTTGAATTCATGTGGCGCTTCGATACAGTCGTTGAAGGTCAGAGACAGAAACAATTACAGCTGGACTTCCAATCAAGCACCTTAGCTCCCAATTTCATGGTATTATCTGAAATTGAAAAGGACGCTTGGAGGATTTACAGCCGCTCAATCTTTGACATCATAAAGAAAAGTGTTGTGGGAACAACCTTCAGGTGTGGGATCATAACCTGTGTTGGAAAGGATGGAAACAAGATATATAACATCGCAAACAAACATGGGGACAAGACGTTTGTTGTTGTGCAAAGCTTACCTGGGAACCATTGCACATGCACTTGCATGAGATTTGAAGGATTTGGCATCCCTTGTATGCATATTTTCTTGGCTTTGCAAGCATCTATGGTTGATCAAATACTGGAGAGCTTGATCACGCAAAGATGGACAAAGGATGTACGCAAGAATGCTGAAAACTCTGCAGATTCTGAAGAATTACAACCATCTGCCTACGGTGAGTGTAAGAAGATTATTGCAGATATATGCTCCATGCTTCAATCTTGTGCCCTCCATCCAGCAGTGAATGCTGCAAAGTTGAAGGAATTTGCAGAACAAGTAAAGGACTTCAGGAACAAGTTGAATGATGACGAAGCTGATGATTTTGCATCAACCACAACACAAGAACTTCAGACTTTGACAGGTATTTCTAAACCTTCACAGGTTATTGTCAAGCTACCCCACATATCAAGGACAAAAGGTTTTGGAAAGAGAATTCAATCAGGGATGGAAAGGTCTATTGAAGAATCTAAGAAAATGAAGAGGACTTGCAAAGGATGTGGTCAACCATGTCATGACATCAGAAACTGCTCCCAAAGAAAAGATGGCTGCAGTGATAAAACATTGAACTAGTGTTGATAAATGTAGCACTTAACGTTGATAAATACTTTACACCTATTGCTGACTCTATGAATTACAAGGTCATTCAGTACTGATAAAACATTGAATTAGGCTTGATAAAGTCTTCAAGTAAAGTTGATAAATCTGTTTTTTAATATTCCTAACTCTGATTTACAAGGTCCTTCAACATTGAATATGTACACAAATTTAAGGGTGATAAAAGTTGTAACAAATGTTGATAAAAGCTTAGTACATCACTGATAAAGGACCTTCGAAAGTACTTACCTATTGCTATTCAAAATAGCCATCCACAACAGTGATAAACCATGAACACAGAATTGATAAAACTCTTCTATATATGTGATAAACCTGGTACATAAAACAGATTGATAGACTCTGTCATTTCATATGCTTAAAAACATCTATGCACATTTAGTATCATCTGTTTACCAAAAAATGCTAGAGTCATAAGAAGTTTGCAACTGATTACATCCTTTTTACCAAAAAAAAGTAACTGCACAAAAGACCTAATGCTTTATACAATTGCCTTATCCAACAGTCCTATATAGTTCTTTCTGAAGAAGCAGGAGATAGTTCATCCCCTCCACTTGATTGATTCCTCTGACAGTAGCTCCTCAGCTTTACCTCGTTCATGATCTTTGTAGTGTTGCTTGGATACGTGCACAATTGCATGACATATCGATGCCTCAGCTTCAATAATTGATCAGCCTATATACACAACAAAAAAACCACCCCAATTAGTTAAACTACACACATAAAAACACATGACTTAAAAAGAACTGCACAAGATAAAAATGTTAGCTTACATTGTTCTTTGACATAGGGAAACCCCAAGTACTTCCAGATTCACCCATGTACCTCTCCATGTGAAACATGCAGTAGATGCCACAGTCAACCACATTATCACTGCTGCTCCAATCTAGCTTCAAACCCTTTCCACGTCCATTTCTGATTCTCACAGAGAGCGTAGCATCAAGTCTTTCAAGGAACATCGAAAACCTATTCCTCTGTCAATGATTAACGGAAAATACGTACATTAGAAACACAAAAATGTATGTAAAATTAATAACTAAAATCGCAAATAAAAACTTACCAAATTGGTGATTCTGTTCCCGTATTTGCCTCTAAAGTTAGTCCCCTGCAAGTTGTCGAGGACAGCTACTGTGTGTTTCTTCATGTCGAAACATACCAAGTAATAGTGAGACTTTGCATGAACTGGGAAAAACACCTGCCATAGAAGAACAAAGAAGACAACCATGGTTACACAAAACACAAACCTAATACTATAAAAATGATACATAAGCCTGAAAATGTATGGGAGATCCTTACCAAATCCACAGTAGTGAGATTGACATCCGTGTACAACTCCAACTCGGATTCAAGATCATCACGCCAGTTTTCTTTCTTCAGATCAATCAAGGATGACTAATGATAAAAAAACATGTAAAATGATAAACACATTCCCACCTTAGTATTATTAAAAAAAGACAAAATTCACATGAATAAAAAACACTCACGCTTGCAACTGTTGTGAAGAAAAACCTGGAAGGTTCATCCGGTGTTCTCTTCTCCTCCATCAAATTCATGTAAGCTACCCATGCATTAATAACACCCACCATTACTTCTGTCCCAACTTTCATCGACTGTAAATCATTTTTCATCACACCTATACTGCCATCCATGATTTCAAAAACCATTTCCCTTCAAAAAAACACAACACATCAGTGGTGATAAAACTATATCACATTGTTGATAAAACTAGCAGATAGAGTTGATAAAAATGAAACACATGGTTAACAGATAAAAACAATGGTATACATATCAGTGGTGATAAACCTATATAACATTGTTGATAAACCTGGCAGATAGAGTTGATAAAAATGTAAAACATGGTCAACAGATGCAAAACAATGTTTGCTAATGCTATATACATCAGTGGTGATAAAACTATATAGGATTGTTGATAAACCTAGCAGATAGAGTTGATAAAAATGTAAAGACAGGGTTAGGACAATACCACTGGTCTTCTCTATCGTCGTTCAGCGGCCATTCCATCCATAGTTGCTCCTCTTTTGTCAATGGAGCATTCAAATCTGTTTTCCTAGTTGATGGCCCTGCCTTTATAATTTTCTTTGTGGTTGGATTTTTACTACTGCTTCTCGATTTCTTCTTTTCTTCTTTCTCTTTGCCCTTCTCTGTCCTCACAACATCTTCACATGCTTCCCTCCCTACATCAACATCTCCACATGCTTTCCTCCCTATGTCAACAACATCTTCAAGACCGAGACTGAATGTAGGCATCCCGCGACCTTGTGGCTCGCCTACATTGGTCTCCTCGGCATCCGCCACAGACGTGATATTATCATCACCTTTTCCTTGTTCGACAACATTGTTGCCTTCAGCTTCTTCAACAACATTATCACCTTTCCCTCACCAGCATCATCGCCTTTCCCTCCCACAACACCTTCTACCTCAACGTCACAATCTCTTCCTAACTCCACTACCGGTTCAACCCCTTCCTCATGCTCCTCAGCAACAATATTATCCCTTCCAAGCCTAACAGAACCAGCTTCTTCCTTCTCTCTCTCTGCTACACAATCTTGGCCATCGTTCTCCTTACCGCTACCCTGGTTATTCACTTTATTTGCAGCATTAAATGCTGCATCAATAGCCTTTATCACATCAGGATGCCTCCACCAACGATCTTGTGATGACTCTTCGATGTTGTGCTCTGATGGGGCCCCCACCATCTCATTCACATCATCGTGAAGCCTCCTGACGGTGATATTGTTAGAAAACTTTGAAATGGCTGTTCTGATGCTGTCCTTAAAAAGGACATAGCTATCAGCGAGATGCACTGCTTGTTCTGCCAGCTTTACGATGAATTCCTACACATTACAAAAATACAAAAAATGTTACAGAAAAACACAAAAAATTATGACTTTAACACAAAAAAACTTTGAATATACCTCTTGTCCCAGATCATCAATGACATCTTCAACTTCCTCAGGTACGTATGGGTCTTCCTCTATGTAACCTTCCTCGAATGACCTGTATTGCTTTTCAAGATACTCCCGATCTTTCAAGTCATCAGATGTCCACCCAATGAGAGAAGGCTGGGCCCTCTCCACAACTCTCTTCTCGAGCACAACCCGATCAACATAGTATAACTGCATAACACCAAACAAAACAATTTAGAAACTGCTGACAGTGAAAAATATATTTGTTTATCAACACTACATGCATAAATTATCAACCTTATTCAATACTTTTATCAATGCAACAAGGATGATAAAAAATTAAACTTACCATGAGAAATGTCAAAGGCCCAGAATAGAACTTCTCTCCCGTGGCTGACTTATCCCATTTTTTTTTGCTTTCAATCAGACCATCAATGACAAAGCCACACCAGTCATATTCTGGGATGGCATTTACTTTGTCCATTGCGTACAACACAGAATTATTGACATAGCTCCCACTCGTCCCTTCAACCATCACAGTTGAGAATAACACCGCAAAATTCCATTTGAACATTTCTTCATCTCTTCTTTGTCTCTTCATCACTTCAATCAGAGAAGAGATGCTCACTCCAAAAACTGATTGAACATTAAACTGCTGAAGCCAACGTGCAACAAGTCGACAAAAATCAGACCTCTCTGGGATGATCGCTCGTCCGCCACAGGGGATCCCTAATGTTTCCTTCACATTTTCGCTGCTGATGTGTAAAGGTCGGCCTTGCGATAGCTTTATGCAAAGACTCCCGGTATGGATATTACTCACAAGCCAAAACCCAAGGGCTTGTGGTAAGTCCTTCACCTCCAGCAGCAAGATACTCCCAAACCCCATGTCCTGTACTGCCTTCTTCTGCAAATCACTCATCCCCTCCATGAAATTAACCAAGGACTTAGGTGATGTCCTGACCTTCAACCTCCGAAGACCATCACCTCTTACACGAACCTGATCCTTCTTGGTCCTCTTTGGAATAGGGTTTGCAAGAGCATTGGCCTCCGGCTGTGGTCTCTTCTTCACAGGACCTACGAATGCTTCCATAGATGAGCTTTGTCCCGCATCCTTTGTCGGATTAGGAGCAGGAGCAGCAGGAGCAGCAGGAGAAGCAGTTGCAGATGAGCTATTTTCTGCTACATCATTTGCTGGGTTCGGAGGAGGAGCTATGACTGATCCTTCTGCTGGATTACGAGGAGCGGGCATCAACAACTTTTTTCCTGCATCCTTTGTTGGATTAGGAGCAGCAGTCGCGGATGAGCTCTCTCCTCCTACAACATTGGCAAGATTCGGATGGACTTTGATCTTGATAACAGGACGTTTCTTCGTTTTGACTGCACAACACATTCAAAAACACAAAAAATCACCAATCATACTAAAAGCATATAATAAAAACAAAAGTTTAAATTATTCTAAACCTTTTACCTGGGATCAAGTCCTTCAGGAGAAATGAATCCTCATTCGATCTAGTCTTCACCATTTCTCTGAAACACAGACACTTATACATAAGAGTGTGAGCAAATCAAAGTTGAGTGTGTTTGATAAACCTAGATCACAGTGTTGATAAAAGCACAGGACAGTTGTGATAAACACACATAATAAGACTTATAAACACAGATCACAGTGTTGATAAAAGTACAATACAGTTGTGATAAACACAGATACTAAGACTGATAAACACAGATCACATTGTTGATAAAAGTACAATACAGTTGTGATAACACAGATACTAAGACTGATAAACATACATCATAGAGCTGATAAAAAAACAATGCAATGTTGATAAAAATGAATACAAATGTTGATAACTCACAGAGTTGATACTTATTCAATACTAAAACATATAAGTGATAAATCTATCTCACAGAGTTGATAAATGTGAATGTCAGTGTTGATAAAACAAAAATACACCACCTCTCGCATGTTCAACCCTCCCCAATTCAAACTTCAAAATGCATACCAAGCTTCACTTCAGTCATGAAAACATTCTTTTACTCAACCAGAAAACACATTGTCATGCTTACCAATCGTATACAACCACAAAACACATTATCTGAGATCAAACTTCGAAATCAGTACATGCTCACAGACATATCATCAAAAAATCAAAATCAACGCACATGCAAATGAAAATGAGACAATCAAACGCAGAATACAAGAGATTTACAAGTTTTAGACAACACAAAATGCACAATCAAACACAAAACCAAGATCAAACATCAACGCACATGCAGTTAAGTTGAAAAATAACTAAAAACAGAGCACAAAGCTTTCCAAACCCTGAATATATGTTCCTCCCTCCGGAAATCGCATACAAAAACGCTTTGAAGTAACAAAATCAACTATCGAACTCAAAAACTAGGTCAAAATCGACTGGATTTCAAAAATAAATCCCTAAATCAGTGAAGCTTATCACAACAGAAAATGATCAACACAACGAGAATCGGAGACCAAACCTCAATATGATGCGTAGAACTCAACCGGAACTTTGGATTTTGCTTGAGATTGACGAAAAACACGAAGAAAACCGCACAAAAATGACGACCGAGCGAGAAGAAGAAG
Source organism: Erodium maritimum (assembly GCA_963921825.1). NCBI lineage: Eukaryota > Viridiplantae > Streptophyta > Magnoliopsida > Geraniales > Geraniaceae > Erodium > Erodium maritimum. The sequence goes on from OY997592.1 coordinate 47,264,329, forward strand.
CTGAGAGCGAGAGCGAGTGCGTGCGTGCGTGAGAGTTGTGTCTGATAGATAGGAACAGTCGCGTAGTGGAGAAGAACAAAATGAAATTACGATTTAACCCTCACAAAACTAAGGAATATTACAAAAATGCCACCGAATTGTGCTGTTTTTTTTTCTAACAAAAGTCAACAAGTCAACATCCTACTAATAATCTCAGCCATCCATTTGTGAAATGAATGGCTTGGATTGGTTCACACAGTTTTTAGGTTAAGTTATGGTTTCTATTTGATTCTTCTCCAATATGGCATATTAACAAGCATAAAATATCAAATTTCCCTGTCTTTATTTTATTTAGTAAATAAAAAATCCGTGTGTGTTTTTTGAGCGAGAGGGATACTTCGTTAATTGCAAAAAAAGTTGAGAACCACATAAAAGAGTAGTGGGATAGTGGATCCTTCGGAAACAATCCGGTAAACTAATCATTTAATTGTAATCGGGGTATAATCGGTTTTAACATAAAGATTAAACGCTAACAAGCAGACACTAAAGAGAAAAAAAAAAAGAAAAATCGAATCTTGATCGACCTGAAGCTAACCATATGTGCTTAAGCAGCTTGACCTTTAGAATAAGGTCCTGGAGTATCTGGATAAGGTGCACGGTCTGGTCAGGGAGCATAGTAATTGGTGGAGGATTCTCTATATGGGTCGGGTTGTCATTCCTCCAAAGCAACTCAAATCCCATGGAGTACCTCATTTGTCCTGACAAGGTTGTTTCTCATCCCACGACTGATGCTCAATAAAGGTCCTCTGTAGTTACTTTATGTTGGAGTATAAGATTTGTTACGTTAACATGGCGGAAAACAAAATTTCTAGCAAACTTTTATCGGTAATCTATACATGTAGCCTAGATCACATATTCATACAATTTCTCATCTATGCATAATTTCATAGAGATTACCTTGGGTTTGGCTACTTTGAAATTAACTAGTTCGAGACGGGGACTTTTGGTAGTGTTGGTATAGGCGCTCAAGCGTTCACCCTCTAACGGTATCCACACAAGAAATTTTGATCCACAACTACACCCATTAGTAGCCCATGAACTAAAATTCACAAGTCCTCACTATGGTGGCCGAAAATTGCAAAAGAGAAGCTCTCTTATTGTGTTATATTTCGGCTAGCCCTATGCCTATTTATTTGTAGGTGTAGGCATTACTTAAATCCCAAGGCCAAGTAGAAATAGAAAACCTTAAACTAGTCCAACTAGTTATTCTCGTTTTTCTAGACTTTCTAGAAATAGTATTTCATTTTTTAATCATATTAAAACAATTAAAGGGCTGAAAATATATCAAATAAATTGGTTTGACCGAACTCTCTATTGGCCCATAAGGGTGTTCGGCCTAGCCCTATTTATTTAAAATATTTGGCTATTTTGTTTGTTTATTTAATTATTATAATTTATAATAATTAAATTCCGATTTAATTTTGTCTTGTGAGTGTTTAATTTAATTAAAGCGGTACACTATATCAAATATAATTTGAACGCTACTTTGATTAACTAAATCCATTTTGGTCACTTCGTTGTGGCCTTTCTCTATTGTGTGTGACCCTTTAGGATTCGTATTATCGTTGGTAGTGAAATGAAACGACACATTTCATCCACAAGTCATGGTGACCTCTAGCAAGTCCCATGACCCCCAAACCACACGAATTAATGACCAATACTTCGTCAAGTCCTGTTATCTCGTATAGTCTTATTCTCTTGTCATTTAGCTATTATCACAACTGAATAGAGGCATAGAACCGTCATCCTTTCTAATTCGGTCTTAACATGTTCTCTTGATTGTTAGTGAAAAATGTAGGTGACAAATCACAAACATGACCATGCTTTTATAACAATCCTCCTACTCATCATGAGCGGCTTGTTTTAATGACATCTGACTTGTGGAACCACAAGCAACAACTCCCTATGACCATCACCCATATGTCACACATATGTGTATTCATGTCAAAGCACAACCTTTATATATTTTTTTTGAAACGGGAAAGAGGTAGTTGTATTACGATTTCATTTCATGCTTACAAGGAGGGACATAACAGTACCAGATACCAGCTTTTTGTCCCAACCGGTCGTAGCCCGTCAGGCGCACATGGTTCCATACATATAGTATGCTTTGTCTCCCAGGTCCAAACTCAAGAGTTCCTCGATCCAACGCTACAAAAAAATAATAAACCAAAGTCCTAAACTTATTGAGCCAAAAGATTATTCGATCTAAACCAGTGAAGCCTACTAGAGAATTAGCCTTTAGTGCAGATTCCCCGAGACCTCCCTGTTGCGAAAGCTTGTTCGGGGTTGAGAGTCCCGAATTCGGGTGCCGGTGAAATAGGCCCCAGCCTACCGTCCCTCCTCCCGGATCCCAGATCCATCGAGGGAACAGACCCATGCCGGCGAGGGGTGACCCTAGGGCGGGAGGCCGTTGCAGATGGAAGACGGCGCGTGGATTCCGTATTCCAGAGAGCGGCAGGAGGGCCACGGTGGCTACTGGCTCGAGGGTGGGACCGGTCCGGCGACGCAGGATCGGTAATGCGAGGCGAGGGAGAGGCCGTGGCACGGATTGAACGATAGGCGGCGACCTGCGGAGGTAGTCCGTCTGCAAAAAAAAGACAAGAAAAAATAAAACCGACTCCGATCAAGTGAACGGCGACAGTAGATCTGAAACCCGAAGGTTGGAAGAGAGCAGGGGCTTCAATGGTGGAAGCAGGGGGCTTCAAAGATGGCTGCAATGGAGGAGGAGAGGGGGGGAGGAGGGGCTGCGCGCAGAGAGAATTAGGTTTCTCTCTGCGCGAGTTTAAATTCCAAAAATAACCTTTATATATTTTGGTTAGGATAAATGTTTGGCTAGATCATAACATGAAAAATCATCATGTATATTACATGGAGATGTTATGGTCGTATGATTAAGGACTACGCGGGTAGTTGAGATGTACTAATGTCTTAGTTCTATTAAGTACTCTCAAGGTGGGTCATCCAAATGTCATACATTGTGACTTTCACAAATATCCCTATATGCATAATCAGTAAAACGTGATCCTCTCGTCAAAAGCCACTCTACATCTAACTATCATATTAGTCTAGGGACTAATGAATGGACTAACTCGTTTTCCTAATGAGGGTCATACTATTGGCGAAATGTTCTAGAATCAGGTAGATCATGAACGAACATGATTCTCGAAGTTGATAAGAATATTAGTTCCAACAAAAGCGTTAGTTTTAAAAAGAACTATCGTAGGTGGTTCCAGAAGAACCACCATAAGCGGTTCCAGAAGAACCAATCGGCACGAAAGTGCCAAAAGGCTCCAATAATCCTAAGCAGTTGCAAAAGAAAAGAAATGAGAAAATTCATATGAATTACTCACATAAAAAAGAAATCATGGAATCGAAAATCGGTTTCCATTGATAAGGGCATTACTATTACCATGATTGAAATGGTAGATGATTTTGACATTGAACCACATAGTGATGATTAATGTCATTTAAAGACATGTTTGGCTAATATGAGAAAATGTCAATCCAGAAGAATTGACTTAATTGGCATAATGTCCAATGTTCAAAATCATGATCAAATCATCGAAGGACATTTTACCAGCTGGATATAGATGAATGAGAAAACAAAGATGCTGAATATAAAACACACCTTATAAAGGTATTTTTGTCACGCCCCAAATTCAGTAGAACCGAACCCGGAACGCGAACGTTTAGGACAATAAAACATTTTCAAACCTTGTAAATAAATCGCTTTAAAACCACCATTTATTTAATCAAAATAATAATTTACAACTCAAAAGTACGTCCAAACAAGCGGACAAAATACAAGGCGTACGTCGCTAGACTCAAAAAGGAAACCCAGACTCCCGCTCCTAGCTCTTCAAGCTTCGAGAGCTCACCTAGTCCATCCCGCGACCAGTACCTGTAGGAAAAGCAGCTAGAGGTGAGTGTTCGCTCACCACCACGGATACCAGACTGACTACGACATACTTAGCAGACCATGCCAAAAACAACAACAACAACCCAAACACCGGGGACTACTATCCCCAAACTCAAGTAACCTGACTGACACACAAACTGTTACTTTCCTCGACCGACTCAACACTCGGACACGTAATGTAGACCCGACACAACGATTACGACTTCCTCCAAAGACACGAAAGATAACCACGCAACACCCAAGATCACAAAGGATCGCACACCAAACAAGATCGCAAAGGATCGCACTCCAGCTACTCCGTCCCCACACAACTTTTCCCGACACGACGGTTGGATCAGGCGGTCGACCTGTCGCACTTTTCCCGACACACAATCGGATCAGGCTGTCGACCTGTCGCACTTTTCCCAACACGACGGTTGGATCAGGCGGTCGACCTGTCGCACTTTTCCCGACACATAATCGGATCAGGCTATCGACTTGTCACACCCCATCCTCAGGTAACCACAATCACAATCACAAGCAAAGTTCAACAAACAGTAACAACATTGGTTTAACACTCCACAGGCACTCATGGCCACCCAAGACACCAACGCTAAAACACGGGTTCAACAACCCCACGGGCACTCATGGCCACCCAAGACATCAATAGTAACTCACGGGCTCAACAACCCCACGGGCCCTCATGGCCACTAAGACACACCAACAGTAAAATACAGGTTTAACAACCCCACGGGCACTCATGGCCACCCAAGACACACCAACAGTAAAATACGGGTTTAACAACCCCACAGGCACTCATGGCCACCCAAGACACACCAACAGTAAAATACGGGTTTAACAACCCCACGGGCACTCATGGCCACCCAAGACACAAACTAAACAATCAACCTCCGGGCATAACCAAATGCCTCCAGTAATTCTAATATCGATAAGTCCACTGCTCCTACGACACTACTAAGTGTCACATGAATTTCTAATGTTCGATACGTTCCCGTATCATATGACACCACCCGGTGTCGCCTGCCTTTCTATTGTTCGATAAACTTACTTAACCCATGACACCCAAGTGTCACACGCATTTCTACTGTTAACTTTCCCTAGTCAGGGCCGAGATCCGGCTACTTTTCCCTACCTCGTATGCTTTCTCCAAAAGCTCACAACCAAGCTCCGGCGTGATCACGATCACTCGCCTAGCTTTCCCTTTCCTCTGTCGGTGGCAAGATCTAATAAGAACACAATTTAAACACTTTTAAGCTTGCAGGCATAAACTGAATTTTAATAAACTTGACGCCCAAATGTAACCCCGACAATGTCGATCACTCCCAAACTTCCCAATTACTCGACATTGTCGATAATGGACCCGGAAAAGCCCGTTTCGCCCGACCCGGCGAATCTGCCCGGGATTGGAAAACGTCCTTTCGGGGCTCCGAAAATTCCCGTTTTCGTTTCTACGGTCTTAGAATAATTCAAGGGTTCCTATGCACTCGACGGAATCAATTTCCGACTTCCGAGTAATTTAATTCGCGTTTAAAGTTTCTAAACTCGTCATTTACAACTTTTACAATTTAATTCCAAATTTTGATCCGGGTGTGGATTAACGACTTGGGGATCATCCTAAACCACCCGAACACGAAAACCTGATACCCGAGCATGTGGGCCCCACCCGGTCATCCTTGGCCGTGGGTGACTATGGCCGGTTTTGGGCCAGTCCACCATGGTGGTGGCCGGTCCTAGCTCCGGCCAACCACCCCATGGTCCGGCCAGCCACCATACACGGTGGCCGGAGCTCCCCCGAGCCTCCGGTCACCGGAAAACGTCCAATCTTCGCTCCCAAACATCTCCAACGAACCCCACACCTCAACTCAACCACAAACTACTAGTTTTAACCCAAACCCTAACTTTTAAACTTAACAAAACGAAAATCGGATAGTTGCTCACCGTAGAGAATGACGATGGGAACTCGGTTCTTCTATCATTGAGATGATCCACCGGTCGGATGATCGAGAAATGGAAAAACTCCAAAACCTCCCTTCTCTTTTCTCTCCTTGTTCTCTCTTCTTTTCTCTCTCCAAAAACCTCTTTCTTTTCTAACTATGGCCGACCACTCCCCCCTCTCTCATCCTTGTCTTGTTTCAAAAATTACCTAACACCACCACATAATTGACATGTGACAAGTGGGTCCCACACCTTTTGAAAAATATCTCCTAGATATTTTTCAGTCAGATTCGCGAAATTCGGCCGTCTCGGGCCCCGAACGGGCACTTTTTCCAAGAGATTACGAAACTTCACGGGCTACAAGGAAACGGCTCAACTAAGACCGCTGTGACGACGGCTAAGCTTTTTGGATCCAAAACGGACCTCGAACGGACCAAAACGTCGCTCGGTTGACTTTTCCAGCAAAAAGTCAACCTTTCCCAAATTGGTCAGAAAGTTGCCCTGAGTCCCCCGGAACTCACTTTGGTCGATAACGGGGTCAACTTAAGTCCGGTATGACCCTCGGGGTCAAATTTAGGTTCATTTAAGTGTCTGTCCAAAAATTTTAAATTTTCCCGTTTTTCGCCGATTTGACTGGCGTTGACCGGGAGTGGTTCTTACAATTTTTCTCAAATGACTTGAAGCCAACTTTTGATAAAGTTGTGCTGTGTGATCACCATGGTACTTTGAGTGATAACATTTCTAAAAGTCCCCGAAGGACTTGCATTGCCTGAAGCATTGCAATTTTCCTGAAGCAAAACTCATGGATCGCCTGAAGCATTGTCATTTGCTGAAGCAAATCCCTTGAAAATTTAAATTACCACAAGCAATGCCATTCCCCAAGGGATTTAAGATTATCTATAGAAAAGACTTTCTGAAAGGTTTTATTTGCATGAGGTAATGAGACATGGTATGAGAAACCATGTACTAAGTAAGTAGTGTGGGTCGATAATATGGATTCTTGAAGAGGTCCTTGAAACTACAGTATGTCTAAAGAAAGAATTTCAAATGAAATCTTTTGATGATGAAGTATTGTCTCAGCATGAAGATCGAGCATACTTCAAATGGATCCATAAATATGCATATGCTAATAAACGCCTGAAGCGTGTTCTACTTGATATTTAGATGATCGATCGATATTTAGATACTAAAGAGTATCTCATTTGTCTCAAAGAGATGAAAAGATATTTCGTCCTGAAGTATCATATATAAATTTGAGACGTTATAATGTACAAGGCTTAATAAAAAATTCGCAGTAAATGTGCTAGCTAGTTTGAGCTCAGAAATTACTTACCGGTTTTGAGAAAGAAGCAGATCTGTAAAGCATGTCCTGGGACCGTTATAGTTTGGGAAGACAGTTTCTTAGTGTTCAGTGTTTTGGTTGCAACCATTAGCTTCTCATAAATCCTTTTATCATGAACTCCAGATGAGTCATGAGATTGACGTCAATCAAAATCACGTACTTAAAATCCTGCAGGTTTGATTCATTGAAATTTGGGCAACATCAGTTACGGGAAAGTCAGATAATATGAGTCGACTTCGCAAGAAATCGAGATTACTCAGTCAGTCTTCAGGGGAAGCGACAGTTAGGGGGAGTATGTTTTCGTGCGCTGTACTCTTTTTCCCTTATTTAGGTTTTGTGCCACGAGGTTTTCCTGGAAAGGTTTTTAACGAGACAGTTGTTATGCACGTCCAACTCACAAGAAGTGAGTGAATGAAAGAAGCACTCTAGTCGATATGACTTTTCTAACATCCATTTGTTGAGAAGTTAATGTTCAAGATCAAGATGCGTCGACTCAACCAAACAACTAAAGTAACCTGCCTGAAGTCAGGGGGGACAAGTTTTGTGCGTTGTACTCTTTTTCCCTTATCCAAGTTTTTTTCTCACATGGTTTTCTTGGAAAGGTTTTTAACTATGCATCATCAAACACAACTTCAAGCACATTTTATGTGTTGCACTCTTTTCCTTACAAGTTTTGTCCCGCCCGATTTTCCGGATGAGGTTTTTAATGAGGCAACTTCAACTTGAAGCACATTGTGGTGTCCAAGGGGGAGTTTGTGAAAATGGCATGTGTATGCCATGTGTGGCCACTGTTAGTCTTAGTGCCCGTAGTTCAATCCTAAATGTCCAAATGTATATATCATCGTTAGCAATAAAATTAAAGCGGCTTTATATTACTTATGTGTTGGAGTAATATATCGATGTGTGCTCTGATCTATGCCCACCATGCGAATAGAACCATAGATCGAGATAGATCACACTCGATGGGTCCCTAGTCAACAAAGCTTCACTAGAAGCGACTAGTATGAAAGATGGCTCTTTATGGCTTACGTTCTGTTAGTCATTGGAATGGGATTCCGGAGTCTGATCATAGATATCATGTGGGACATGATATTGGACGACCCGCCCTGAATATGTGCCATAGATTAAGTCATGAACATATTCAGTGTTGTAGCTTGTCATGTATCCTTAGACCAAGGAGTCTTTGTGATCGCTATGTAGTCAACAACTGAGTTTGACCTGAGCCTAACGTTGTCCGTAACAGGGCTTCCATAACGGCCAGGATTGGCTTGGGGACGGGCTACATGAGTGACACGAAAGACGGCTAAGGGATTTATCCCTCATACTAAGGTATGGGAAAGATATCGGTTCTCGGCCGCTTGATCGAGAGTGACTGGAAGAATAGCATGCCATGCACATGATACTGGGTATCATATCTTCAGTCATCTCACATATCAAGGAACGGTGATTGAGAATAATAAGGATGACGGCTCTATGCCTTATCTCAATCAGGATATCGGAGATAAAAGGATAATGACAGGGACGACGGAAAGGTTAGAATCGACAGGGTCGATTCGTTATGTAGTGTCAGGCAATACTAAAGTCTCGTTAATTGCCACTTAAATATGATCAAGTAAAATGGGATTTTACGTTGATCTATTGACATGCATAAACCTAAGGGTCACACCGGAGGATGAAACTCATTGACACATTTATGGAGAATGGCCAAAAGGGAGTTGTCTCGGGACATGACCAAAACTGGGTTTTGGGTCATGTGCCCGTAAGTGAATAGGACTTTACGGATCGAGACAAGGCTTGGAGTCTTGGGATTGATCGCGTCGGATAATGTTGGACATTTCCGGTATGGAAGGCTTGGAGGCGATGAGCGAATCACGGGACCTCGTTGGAAATGGCCACGGGCCATGTTTCAAGAGGCCCATGAAAGGCTCATGCAACCAAGGCCCATGGAACTAATTAATCAAGTCTTGATTAATTAGTACTAAGCAAGCAAGACAAGGATTAAGGTGTTGGTGATTCACCACCTAACCCAATCTTGTCTTGCCATACTTTGTCCTATTTACACCTTACTTGACACCATACTTGTCCCATGCCTTTAGTTGGACAAGTATGAGTTTTGTTATGTTTAAGTCATCTTTTTTCAACATAACAAACACAAGACAAGAATAGGAAACATAACTTCTCTCCCCTTCCCTTGCAATTTCGGGTTTGGCAAGCTCCCACCTCCATGTTTGTGTTCTTGAGTCCTCAAAGAGAAGAACTACGTGGCTTTGATTCCCATGTGGATACGTAGGCGTCTTGGAGACTCAAGCCAATCATTCGTTAACCGGTGTTCTTGTTTTGGTAAGAGATAATGCTGAATTTTTCTCTTGTGAATCCATTCTTTGTTAGTTGTTTCATGGTTTTAATCGTCTCTTGGTTTTTATTGATTTTCCGCTGCGAGTTGGTTCATCTCCAACCCTACCTCGAGACCCAACAGCCACCACAATTCACATGCCACCACTACTTGCATGTTGGTTTTATATGTGACATTACCTCATGTGTTCTTGGTTCTTATAAATAGAGGTGTCAACCCCTTGTATTATATGTACAATTACAACACCAACACTTCTTGTAATTTTCTCAAGTTATGAATAGAAATGCTTTATGCCTTCCAACTCTCAATCGCAAGTGTTATTTCTTGTTTACTTGGTGACCAACTCGTAGACACCAACCTATGTATTACTTTGGGATCATCGGTGTCTTGACGTTGGTCCCATCGAAATTCGATCATATAAACACGAGTTTCACGATAATAACCCTATTATAAACAAAAAATATAGCATCATCAAAATTTGCTCTCTTTCCTTTCTTTTTCCTATTTTTAAGTTGTGCTAAAATAATACTAAAGGTGCACATACTTTTATATAATAACATAAGATATACAAATCTAATAAAAGAAAATATGATCAGTACATGTCAGTTATTTGTAGAAACTAGTCATGGAGAAGTGTACAAAGTCTTTTATATCAGAATGACGTCACTCGATTGACTCTACTCTACTGTAATATATTATTTTAATATATTAAACGCAAAATAATTATTTCAAAATATTATGATTGGATTGGAGCAAACCATTATACGGACGAAATAGGCAAGAAGCGGAAAACTTGGCGCCCAAGTTTGGGCTTATTATTATATAACCAAAATCCCCTATTCTCCAGTTTACCCTTTTCACTCCCTCTCTCAACTCTCAAGTCTCACCCACACATTGAGATTGAGACTACACCCCAGTGACTATAGTGATAATGATGAAGATGGAGGCGACTGAACTTGATGTCGGCGACATTCTGGATGCACATCGTCTCCGTTACATGAAGCGGCGCAAAACCATCAAGGCGCCGAAGATGCTGTGCGGGTCCTTTTACATTCGCAAGAAAAACCCCCTCAGACCCCTCGGTCGTCTCCGAACCCCACCAGACCTTAGGAGTCGCCGACGGCGTCGGCGCCTGGGCCAAGAAGGGGATCACGCACGCCACCTCATGCGCAACTCCGCCGCGGCTGTCCGTTTGGCCGCCCACCCGATCGACCCAATGGCCGTTCTCCGTGCAGCGTACTCCTCCACCGCCGCCAAAGGCTCCTCCACCGCCTGCATCGCCACCCTCGACGGAGACCGGCTACGCGTGGCCAACGTGGGCGACAGCGGGTTCTGGATCTTCAGGGACAAGCGGTGCGCCTTCATATCTCCGACCCAGCAGCACGGCTTCAACTGCCCTTACCAGTTGGGGAACTCGAAGGGGTGCGACCATCCCAGCGCCGCCGCCGTGACGGAGTGTATCGTGGAGCGCGGAGACATCCTGGTGGTCGGAACGGACGGGTTGCTGGACAATGTGTACCCGTCGGAGATCGAGATGTTACTGGATGAAACATTGCTGCTAGAACCCAAGGATCTGGCCCAGCGAATTGCAGAGATTGCATTTGACAATTCCGAGGATGAGGCTTTCTGTAGCCCCTTTCAGTTGAACGTGGAGGCGGCCGGCTGCGGCGGATTCACTGGCGGCAAAATCGACGATATTACCGTCATTGTCGCGCTCATCTATTAGGGTTTTGTTTGCTCTTATCCGACTATGTGTAGGGGCCCAATATCTCAATAGCCCCTTTATCTAAAGCTTTGAATGAGACTTCATATCCGAAACGCAGGAACGATCTGACTAGAAAGCATTCATTTTGTCGTATTGGATACAATTTAAATCATTATAAATACTTCATTTATATGTATAAGTGTATAACCTGGGTCTCTTTCTGAACATAGAAATACCTAAACACAACCATCGTAATTATTTCATGTCATATCTCCTTGGGTTTAGATATCACCAACAAATGATGACAAATATTTAAAAGTAACCTTAAATTTGAAATGATCTATTCTTACCTCTTCAACACATGGTGGAGAAATTGACTAGAAACTCTTATTATTTTAGTAATCATGAGAATTCATTCTAGCCACACATACATATGATCTAACATTCACTACGACATCAACACCCCAATTTCACCCAACATTCACGCCACTTTCATCCATTCCCACACAAACAATGGCATAATTGTAATAGCATGGTGTCATGTGGACAAGTATCCATTTTTTCTTCACCATTCACTAATTTAATTATTCCCGCTTCAAAATATATTCAAGATCAGTCATGAATATATTTTGAAGCACGAAAATAAAAAGTTATATCGAGGTGATAAAAATAATATTGTGTGTTGATAAATCTTTACTAGTAAATGTTTTATATCGGGGTATCAAATAAGTGCTAAATGTTGATAAAAAAAACATGTACTGAGGTGATAAAATAATAATTCATGAGGTGATAAAAAACGTGTACAAATTTGATAATAAGTGTGATAAACTAGAGTTTAGTGATGATAAAAAAAATGTGTGATGAGGTGATAAAACACATGTAATTTAGTGATAAACATAATGTTTAGTGTTGATAAAACTAGTGCTTAGTGTTCATAAAAAAACATATGATGAGGTGATAAAAATCATGTTCGGTTTTGGAAAATGAGGTGATAAAACTAGTGTTCGGTGTTGATAAAAACAGAGTAAAGTGTTGATAAAACCAGTATAAAGTGTTGATAAAAATTACCCAGATATAACTTTTTTTTAAATCATCCCCGAAATAATTTTTTTTTTGCTTTAAAACATATGCACCACTGATCTTGGTAGAAAGCCCTTGAAAAAACAAAGATATTGACGCAATTTTGAAGCCAATCGGAGTTCAAACGAAGCAGGAAAAATTAAATCAAGTTTAGTTTTTTTTAAATGAGGTGATAAACCTAATGTCCAGTATTGATAAAATCAATGTAAAGTATTGATAAAATCAGTGTAAAGTATTGATAAAACTAGTGTAAAGTGTTGATAAAAATTACCCAGGTATAATTTTTTTTAAATCAGCCCCAAAACAATTTTTTTTCGTGCTTCAAAATATATTCATGACTGATCTTGATAGAAAGCTCTTGAGAAAACCAAAAAAATTTGGCGCAAGTTTGAAGCCAATCGGAGTTCAAACGAAGCGGGAAAAATTAAATTAGTGAATTGGTAAAAAAAGTAATATGATAATTTTACTAAAAAGCCCCTACCACTTATTAAAAAGTGTTGTGTTTTTGCAGTCAACAACTCAGCTGCATCTCATCCATCCATTTTTAAAATGGATGACATGGATGGGTTCTCATGGTTACTAGGTTAAGAGGTGGTTTCTATTTGATTTCTCCTCTCAACACATGTTACCCCATGGTTAATATTATTATGCGTGAAATCGGATGGTATTCTGATAGGAACTGATTGTTATCGTTACTATAGAATCTGGAATCGGTGAATCCAACGAGTTTTCAGCAAAGAAATTTATAAAACCGAAGAGATAATGATCGGCGATCGGCCCAACAATTTTTGAATCAATTGATTTAAAAATCGAACCATCGGGCTTCCTTGAAACCCAACCATTTTAGTATCATTTTAGCCCAAGTCCAATACTAATATTATTTTACTAAGCATCAGATCACCTAGGGTATGTTAAATGGTTCGAAATTGAAACGTGTGCGGTTGAAATATGAAATTTTGTAATCGTGCGATTCCTACAATGAAACTTATAAAGAAACCCTCCATGATGATATGTTCCTATGGATGCGGGTACGGATGGAGCTGAATCAACCTCTTTGGAGACGACTCCGCCTTCGGTTCCCAGAAACCGTCACTTCCTCACTAATTGAGCTACACTATAAGAGGCTCACAGACCGGGGACAGCCAGTGCTGGGAGGTCTCGTGCAGTCTGCACCAACAACTCATCTCTTTTATCTGCTTTATGGTTTCTGCATTATTTCTGGAACAATTAATCGTTTGTTTTGTTTAGGTACTATTATTTTATGTCTCACTGTTTTGAGACGTTGGTAAGGAGTTATCTTGAGTGGTTGCCTACGAATTCAAGTAGGCTATTATTATAGGTCCACGAGCGCTGGGCCTGCTACGGTCGGTCCGGACACATATCTGGAACCCCGTGCGTTTATGCTCGTTCTTGTGTGATTACCTTTGGTTATTAATACTATTCTCCGGTTACCCGTTTCAAAAAAAAAACCGTCCATTAAAAAAATTCTTACTAAAAGGTGTAATTTCAAAATTCAACTACATAGGTGTGCATTAAAGAATATACACCCTGACCATTAGAAAAGAATTGACAAAAAAAATATTTGCAGTTTTTTAAAGTACTAAAACTGTCACAGTCGGTATTGAAACGTCACACAAGCAAGAAGGAAAGTTGGGAGATAAGAAGTGTTGGGTCTCGAGGTAGGGTTGGAGATGAACCAACTCGCAGCGGAAAATCAAGGAAAACCAAGAGACGATTAAAACAATGAAACAACTAACAAAGAATGGATTCATAAGAGAAAAATTCAGCACTAGTTCTTACCAAAACAAGAACACCGGGTAACGAATGATTGGCTTGAGTCTCCAAGACGCTTACGTATCCACATGGGAATCAAAGCCACGTAGTTCTTCTCTTTGAGGACTCAAGAACACAAACATGGAGGTGGGAGCTTGCCAAACCCGAAATTGCAAGGGAAGGGGAGAGAAGTTATGTTTCCTATTCTTGTCTTGTGTTTGTTATGTTGAAAAAAGATGACTTAAACATAACAAACCCCATACTTGTCCAACTAAAGGCATGAGACAAGTATGGTGTCAAGTAAGGTGTAAATAGGACAAGGTATGGCAAGACAAGATTGGGTTAGGTGGTGAATCACCAACACCTTAATCCTTGTCTTGCTTACTTAGTACTAATTAATCAAGATTTGATTAATTAGTTCCATGGGCCTTGGTTGCATGGGCCTTTCATGGGCCTCTTGGAACATGGCCCGTGGCCATTTCCAACGAGGTCCCGTGATTCGCTCATCGCCTCCAAGCCTTCCATACTAGAAATGTCCAACATTATCCGACGCGATCAATCCCAAGACTCCAAGCCTTGTCTCGATCCGTAAAGTCCTATTAACTTACGGGCACATGACCCAAAACCCAGTTTTGGTCATGTCCCGAGACAACTCCCTTTTGGCCATTCTCCATAAATGTGTCAATGAGTTTCATCCTCCGGTGTGACCCTTAGGTTTATGCATGTCAATAGATCAACGTAAAATCCCATTTTACTTGATCCTATTTAAGTGGAAACTAACGAGACTTTAGTATTGCCTGACACTGCATAACGAATCGACCCTGTCGATTATAACCTTTCCGTCGTCCTTGTCATTATCCTTTTATCTCCGATATCTTGATTGAGATAAGGCATAGAGCCGTCATCCTTATTATTCTCAATCACCGTTCCTTGATATGTGAGATGACTGAATATATGATACCCAGTATCATGTGCATAGCCATGCTATTCTTTCAGTCACTCTCGATCAAGCGGCCGAGAACCGATATCTTTCTCATACCTTAGTATGAGGAATATATCCCTTAGCCGTCTTTCGTGTCACTCATGTAGCCCGTCCCCAAGCCAATCCTGGCCGTTATGGAAGCCCTGTTACGGACAACGTTAGGCTCAGGTCAAACTCAGTTGTTGACTACATAGCGATCACAAAGACTCATTGGTCTAAGGATACATGACAAGCTACGACAATGAATATGTTCATGACTTGATCTATGGCACATATTCATGTCGGGTCGTCCAATATCATGTCCCACATGATATCTATGATCAGACTCCGGAATCCCATTCCAATGAATAACAGAACGTAAGCCATAAAGAGCCATCTTTCATACTAGTCGCTTCTAGTAAAGCTTTGTTGACTAGGGACCCATCGAGTGTGATCTATCTCGATCTATGGTTCTATTCGCATGGTGGGCATAGATGAGAGCACACATCGATATATTACTCCAACACATAAGTAATATAAAGCCGCTTTAATTTTATTGCTAACGATGATATATACATTTGGACAATTAGGATTGAACTACGGGCACTAAGACTAACAATCTCCCATTTGCCCTAGTTCCAATCTAAACTCCAATATGTCTCCATCGGCTTTACATGTCTAACATGTTTAGGCAGCGACACTGCCTTAGTCAAAGGGTTGGCTATGTTATCATCTGTTGCAATATAGGTTATCTTCACTTCACCTCAGTTCAATATTTTTTTGATTAGGTGGATACGTCGTAGTACATGTTTGGATTTGTTATGCGATATGGGCTTTTAGCTTGCGCAATGGCCCTTGTGTTGTCACAAAATGGATTCACCGGGCTGGATGGGTTTTTAATTACACCCAACCTTGCCGTGAATTTCCAAATCCACATAGCCTCCTTAGCTGCCTCTATAGCATCCATGTACTTGGCCTCTGTTGTAGATTCGGCAATGGTATCTTGCTTTACGCTCTCCTAGCTAAAGCTCTGCCATTCAGCATAAACACATATCCTGACTGACTTCTAAAGTCATCTGGATTTGTCTTGGAAAACTAGCGTCTACTCATCCTTCGACGATTAGTTCAACATCATCTTTCCCCGGGTTAGACTGATGTCTACTGGTACAACATAAGGCTTACGAGACGTCCGGTCTCATACATGTCATGGCATATATGATCGATCCTGCCCCTAGGCGCATAGGATTCTCATCATCCTTTTCAGCTCATCAAGTGTCTTAGGACACCGAGTCTTGCTGAGATGAATGCCATGACTAGTGGGTAAGAGTCCTTTCTTTGAATCGAGCATTAAGAACCTACTCAATACCTTGTTCACATAGGTTCCCTGACTTAAATCCAAGACCATCTTGGTGCGATCTCTACATATCTTAATCCTTAAGATATAAGAAGCATCGCCTAAGTCCTTTATTGAAAAACACTTCCTCAACCAAGCTTTAGTCTCGTGCAAGGTTGGGATGTCGTTTTCAATAAGAACCAGAAAGGTAATTTTGCTCCCACTAGCCTTCTTATAAACGCAAGATTCATCCTCGTTCTTTATTAAGCCAAATCCAATTACAGCTTCATCAAAACGAAGGATCCAACTCCGAGAAGTTCGTTTCAATCCATAAATGGATTTCAACAACTTATAAATCTTTCCCTTATTCTTCGGATCGTCAAAACCTTTGGGTCGAGACATACAAACGTACTCTGTCAAATTTCCATTTAGGAAAGCGGTTTTGACATCCACTTGCCATATCTCGTAATTATGATACGCAGTTATGTCAAGAAGAATTTGGATCGATTTTGACCATAGACACTAGGGAGAAGGTTTCCTCATAGTCAATCCATTGGATCTGCTTATAACCTTTCGCCACCAGTTGAGCTTTGTAGGTTAGAGGGTTGTCGTCCATGTCCATCTTCACCTTGAAGATCCATTTGCATCCAATGGTCCTCACACCATTGATGGGATCAACCGGTTCCCCGAATCGGTTGGCCGACATGGATTGCATTTCCTCCCTCATGGCTCTCAGCCATAACTTGGAGTCGGGCCCATCCACGACTTCCTGAAAGGTGGCTGGATCATCGTGATCCACCATGACTTCATTGTCACCTCCGGATACCATATATTGGAGGTGGAAGATTGATCCTTTCAAATCGCCTTCGTCCTTCCGGAATTGTAACATGAATTGGTTCTTACTCTACGACCATCTATGACTCCCTTTCTACAGGGTTGTCAATTGGTTTAGACGGATCTGTACCATCCTGAATTTCTTCGAGATGCACAGTCCTCCCAATGATGTCTTTGGAAACAAAAATCCTTTTCCATAAAGAACCCACCCCAAGCGACGAACATCATGTTCTCATTGGGTTTGTATAAGTAGTATCCCCTTGTTGCTTTGGGATACCCCAAGAAATTGCATATCTCAGATCTTAGTTCGAGCTTAGTCGAAACCAAATGTTTCACATAAGCCTCGCAACCACAAATCTTTAGGAAGGACAAAGTGGGCATCTTCCCATGCCATTTCTAAAATGGTGTCCCTTCCATAGCCTTCGTTGGAGCCCGATTCACTATGAATGTGGTCGTCTCTAGAGCATAACCCCAGAAAGAGATTGGGAGATCAGTCCAACTAATCATGGAACGGACCATTGTCTAACAATTTCCGATTTCTCCGTTTGGCTATACCTTTCAACTACAGTGTCCTACGAGGAATCCATTCCAAAATGATCCCATTCTCTTTTAGATGATCTAATAACTCTGTGGTCAAGTAATACCTTTGTCGAGTTAGTTTTCTACTTTAGTCTTAAACTCTTTGAATTTATCAAAAGCTTCAGACTTATGTCTCACTGAATAGACATAACCATATTTACGGTAATCATCAGTAAATGTAATAAAGTAGCTAAAACCCCTCCTGGCAAGTGAACTTATTGGTCTATACACATTCGAGTGTATCAGCCCCAATAATTCACCCGCCCTTTCATCGCGATCGATAAAGGGCACTTTGGTCATTTTGTCCATCAAACAAACCTTGCACCAATCGATCGAATGGAATTCGAATGAAACTGAAAGCCCGCACTTCTGAAATGCTGATAGGCACTTTTTGTTTATGCGGCCCAAATGACAGTGTCATAACAGAGTTAGGTTTAAATCGTTGGATTTAGACCTCTTGGTATTAACGCAATATATAGAAATTGAGACATTGTTACCCATATCTAATATGTACAATCCTCCAACCAAGTCAGTACTTGTATAAAACATATCATTGCATAGAACATTGAAAACTCCATTTCCAATATTAACATTATATCCTTCCTTGTCAAACACGGATACAAATATAATATTCCTACTAAAAGTAGGTATGCAATATACATTATACAATACTAAGACAAGGCCACTTGGCAAAGCAAGACTCATGGATCCTACAGCAGTTGCCACAACTCTGAGGTCCACTTCGTTCTTTCCAAACCTCTCCTACTTTCAGCCACCATATATTAGTGCATGTGTGAGATTCAGTCCTGGTATCTAATACCCATGAATCTTTTGAAGTAGAGAGATGTGGCTATATAGAGTTAATACTGGATGAAGGCACGGTCCCACCGCCCTTCCTTAGATCATCCAGGTTTCCTGATGAAGGCGCAGTCCTACTGCCCTTCTTCAGATCATCCAGGCTATTTGATGAAGGTGAGTCCCACTGCCCTTCTTCAGATCAATCGTGAACTTCTTTTAATCCCGGTTCCAATGGCCAGGTTGTTGGCAGTAGAAACAGACATTCTCAGGTGTCTCATCTTCCTGCCAAGTGCGCATGGGCCCCGCCCTTGCCACTTCCAATTCCCTTGTTGACCATCAGAATATCCTTGGATCCCAGATCACTGATATTCTTCTCAGCAGTTAATGACACTTCATGTAACTCTGATATGGTCTTAGAGACAGCCTTGTCAAGGACATATTCTTTGCAAAGATAAAACTGGAATTTTAATCCTTGTGCGTGGGCCCTTAGAATCGTCATTACATTGGATGATCTGAAGAAGGGCAATAGGACTGCGCCTTCATCAGGAAACCTGGATGATCTAAGGAAGGGCGGTGGGACCGTGCCTTCATCCGGTATTAACTCTATAGAGCTACATCTCTCTACTTCCAAAGATTCATGGGTATTAGATACCAGGACTGAATCTCACACATGCACTAATATATGGTGGCTGAAAGTAGGAGAGGTTTGGAAAGCACGAAGTGGACCTCAGAGTTGTGACAACTGCTGTAGGATCCATGAGTCTTGCTTTGCCAAGTGGCCTTGTCTTAGTATTGTATAATGTATATTGCATACCTACTTTTAGTAGAAATATTATATTTGTATCCGTGTTTGACAAAGAAGGATAGAATGTTAATATTGGAAATGGAGTTTTCAATGTTCTATGCAATGATATGTTTTATGCTAGTACTAACTTGGTTGGAGGATTGTACATATTAGATATGGGTAACAATGCCTCAAGTTCTATATATTATGTTAATACCAAGAGGTCTAAATCCAACGATTTAAACCTAACTCTGTTGTGGCACTATCATTTGGGCCGTATAAACAAGAAGTGTCTATCAACACTTTAGAAGTACGGGCTTTAAGGTCTATTCGAATTCCATTCGATTGATAGGTGCAAGGCTTGTTTGATGGGAAAAATGACTAAAGCGCCCAATATCGGTCGCGGTGAAAGGGCGGGTGAATTAATGGGGCTGAGACACTCGGATGTGTGTGGACCAATAGGTTCGTTGGCCAAGAGGGGTTTTAGCTACTTCATCACATTTACTAACGATTATAGTAGATATGGTTATGTCTGTTCAATAAGAAATAACTATGAAGCTTTTGATAAATTCAAAGAGTTAAAGACTGAAGTAGAAAACCGGCTCGGGAAAAGTATTAACACACTTCGATTGGATCGACGTGGAAAATACTTACCCACAAATTTTTTAGATCATCTGGTGATGAGCGGGATCTTTTCATAATGGACTCCTCCCGGAACATCGCATTTGAATGTTGTGTCCGAGCCGAGAAATCAAACTTTATTGGATATGGTTCGATCCATGACCAGTTGGACTGATCTCCCAATCTCATTTTGGGGTTATGCTCTAGAGACGACTGCATTCATAGTGAATCGAGCTCCGACGAAGGCTGTGGAAGGGACACCATTTTAGAAATGGCATGGGAAGAGCCCGCTTTGTCCTTCCTGAAGATTTTTGGTTGCGAGGCTTATGCGAAACATTTGGTTTCGACTAAGCTCGAACCAAGATCTGAGATATGCACCTTCGTGGGGTATTCCAAAGCAAAAAGGGGATACTACTTCTACAAACCCAGTGAGAACATGGTGTTCGTTGCTTGGGGTGAGGTCTTTATGAAAAAAGAGTTTTGTTTCTAAAGACGTCATTGGGAGGACTGTGCATTTCGAAGAAATTCAGGATGGTACAGATCCGTCTAAACCAATTGACAACCCTGTAGAAAGGGAGCCAGAGATGGTCGTAAAGTAAGAACCAATTCCTGTTACAATTCAGGAAGGTCAAAGGCGATCTGAAAGGATCAATCGTCCACTTCCAAGACATGGTACCCGGAGGTGACAATGAAATCATGGTCGATCACAATGATCCATCCACCTTTCAGGAAGTCGTGGATGGGCTCGACTCCGAGTTATGGCTGGGAGCCATGAGGGAGGAAATGCAATCCATGTCGGACAACCAAGTTTGAGAACTAGTTGATCCCATCAATGGTGTGAGGACCATCAGATGCAAATGGATCTTGAAGGTGAAGATGGACATGGACGGAAACCCTCGGACCTATAAGGCCCAACTGGTTGCGAATGGTTATAGGAAGATCCAACGGATTGACTATGAGGAAACCTTCTCACCAGTGGCCATGGTCAAATCTATCCAGATTCTTCTTGACATAGTCTCGTATCTTGACTACGAGATATGGTAAGTGGATCTCAAAACCTCTTTTAAACGGGAATTTGACTGAGGACGTTTTTATGTCTCAGCTCGAAGGTTTTGACGATCTGAAGAATAAAGGGATAGATTTATAAGTTGCTGAAATCCATTTGTGGATTGAAACAAGCTTCTCGGAGTTGGAACCTTCGTTTTGATGAAGCGGTAATTAGATTTGGCTTCATCAAGAACGAGGGTGACCTTTGTGTTTGTAAGAAGGCTAGTGGGAGAAAGATTGCCTTTCTGGTGCTCATTGGAAATGACATCCGAACCTTGCACGAGACTAAAAGCTTGGTTGAGGAAGTGTTTTGCAATATTGGACTTAGGTGATGCTTCTTATATCTTAGGGATTAAGATATATAGAAATCGCACCAAGAGGGTCTTGGGATTAAGTCAGAGCACCTATGTGAATAAGGCATTGAGTGGGTTCTCAATGCTCGATTCAAAGAAAGGATTCTTACCCGCTAGTCATGGCATTCATCTCAGTAAGACTTAGAGTCCTAAGACACCTGATGAGCTGAAAAGGATAATGCGAATCTCATACGGCTGTTGGTAGGATCGATCATATATGCCATGACATGTACGAGACCTAACGTCTCGTAAGCCTTATGTTATACCAGTAGACATCAGTCTAACCCTTGGGGAAAGATGATGCTGAACTAGTCGTCGAAGGATAAGTAGACGCTAGTTTTCCAAACGGATCCAGATGACTTTAGAAGTTAGTCAAGACATATGTTTACGCTGAATGGCGGAGCTTTTAGCTGGGAGAGTGTAATGCAAGATACCATCGCCGAATCTATGATAGAGGCCAAGTACATGGATGCTGTAGAGGCAGCTAAAGAGGCTATGTTGATTTGGGAATTCACGGCAGGGTTGGGTGTAATAAAAACCCATCTAGCCCGGTGAATCCATTTTGCGACAACACAAGGGCCATTGCGCAAGCTAAAAGCCCAGATCGCATAACAAATCAAAACATATACTACGACGTACCCACCTCATCAGAGAAATACTGAACCGATGTCAAGTGAAGATAACCTATATTGCAATGGATGATAACATAGCCAACCCTTTGACTAAGGCAGTGGTGCTGCCTAAGCATGTTAGACATGTAAAGTTGATGTGGACATATTCGAGTTTAGATTGGAACTAGGGCAAGTAGGAGATTGTTAGTCTTAGTGCCCGTAGTTCAATCCTATATGTCCAAATGTATATATCATCGTTAGCAATAAAAGTAAAGAGGCTTTATATTACTTATGTGTTGGAGTAATATATCAATGTGTGTACTGATCTATGCCCACCATGCGAATTGAACCATAGATCGAGATGAATCACACTCGATGGGTCCCTAGTCAACAAAGCTTCGCTAGAAGCGACTATTATGAAAAATGGCTCTTCATGGCTTACGTTCTGTTAGTCATTGGAATGAGATTCCAGAGTCTGATCATAGATATCATGTGGGACATGATATTGGACGACCCGTCCTGAATATGTGCCATAGATTAAGTCATGAACATATTCAGTAGCTTGTCATGTATCCTTAGACCAAGGAGTCTTTGTGATTGCTATGCAGTCAATAACTGAGTTTGACATGAGTCTAACGTTGTCCGTAGCAGGGCTTCCATAACGGCCAAGATTGGCTTGGGGACGGGTTGCATGAGTGACACGAAAGACGGCTAAGGGATTTATCCCTCGTAATGAGTTAAGGGAAAGATATCGGTTCTCAGCCGCTTGATCGAGAGTGACTGAAAGAATAACATGACCATGCACATGATACTGGGTATCATATATTCAGTCATCTCACATGTCAAGGAACAATGATTAAGAATAATAAGGATGACGGCTCTATGCCTTATGTCAATCAGGAGTAGGGATGGCAAAATAACCCGAACCCGATGGGTACCCGATGTACACTACTCGATCGGGTAGGGTATTGACGGGTATTTTTTTAACAGGGTAGGGTATTACCCGTTGACCGGGTATATTGATCGGGTACGGGTAGGGTTCGGGTTTGGACTTACCCGCCCTGAACCTTACCCGATGTTATATGTATATATAAATAAATAAATAAATAAATAAGTTCACAATTATAAACCTAATAATAAGTCAATTACAATTAAAAAAAGTTGTACGGTCATAACTCATAAGTCCATAATATCATATAATTCATTTGAGTTTATTGATCATCGAAAAGAAAAACTTGAAAATGATTACTTTTGCTTGGTTGCTACTTGATTTTAGGATTGTTGTATGTTGAGACTTGAGATGTGGAAAAATTTCTTAAGTTTCATATTTTTTGGCTACTTAATTTAAATGGAATGATTACTTAGTTCCCAAATTTTTTGTCTTATAATCCACATTTCATATGAACAAATCGGGTAGGGTAATACCCGACCCGAACGGGTAGAGATCGGGTGGGGTATTAATTGGGTATTGACCGGGTATGGGTAGGGTACGGGTATTGGGTATGAAAATCGGGTAGGGTACGAGTATCACAAAACCCGACCCATACCCTACCCATTGCCATCCCTAATCAAGATATCAGAGATAAAAGGATAGTGACAGTGACGACAGAAAGGTTAGAATCATAGGGTCGACTCGTTATGCAGTATCAGGAAATACTAAAGTCTCGTTAGTTGCCACTTATATAGGATCAAGTAAAATGAGATTTTACGTTGATCTATTGACATGCATAAAGCTAAGGGCCACACCAGAGGATGAAACTCATTAACACATTTATGGAGAATGGACAAAAGGGAGTTGTCTCGGGACATGACCAGAACTCGGTTTTGGGTCATGTGCCCGTAAGTGAATAGGACTTTACGAATCGAGACAAGGCTTGGAGTCTTGGATTGATCACGTCGGATAATGTTGGACATTTTCGGTATGAAAGGCTTGGAGGCGATGAGCATGTCACAGGACCTCGTTGGGAATGGCCACGTGCCATGTTCCAAGAGGCCCATGCAACCAAGGCCCCATGGAACTAATAATCAAGTCTTGATTAATTAATAGTAAGTATACAAGACATGGATTAAGGTGTTGGTGATTCACCACCTAAGTCCATCATGTCCACCCATATTTAGCACCATAGTCGTCCTATTTACACCATGCTTCTCTACACCATACTTGTCCTATATTGTTGTTTATTATATTGATGGTATTATCATGTCATCTTATTCAATATAACAAAACACAAGACAAAAAAGAAAGATGGAACTTCTCCTTCTTCTCTCTACAAGATTTTTCTCCATCTTGTTGTGTTCTTGAGTCATCTAAAGAAGAACTACGTGGCTTTGATTCCAGTTGGATACGTAGGCGTCTTGGAGACTCAAGCCTATCATCCTTTTCCTGGTGTTCTTGAACAAATAGAGAAGAAAAAGGTGCAGAATTTCTGCACTGTTTCAGTTCCGACCAGCCACCTTCAAGACCCCGATCGGAGCTTTATCCGAGTTCCAATGAAGCTGATTTTTGGAATGAATACGCTCCACATATTGGTCTTCAAAGTGGACGGTGGAATTTGGATTTCAACGGTTCGTTATTATGATACATGAGATGAAAGTTGAGTCACTTCATCTATTTCATTTTGTTTTGTAAATCTAATCGTGGTAGTTTTTCCTTCCATGGTCTCGGGTTTATTTGCTTCCGCTGCGAGTATGTGTTCGTACCCTCCATCGAGACCCAATATAATGAAATTTGCAACTTTTGCTCAAAAAAGGTAGAATGGTAACCTTATAATAATATTTATTATTTTCAAATGAGCAAAGACAAAATCGAAATCTTTCTTTAGATCTATCTCCACTAACTTTCATATGATTAATGAAATAAAATTTTCTGTTAATTTTTTTTACAAATTTTTCGAGAATACATACATAACTCAACGATAAGGCAACACACAAGATATTTGAAAACATTTGGAATTATAAATTACGTGACCAAAACACAAAGTACCTAAAAGATAATTAACCCCGATGTTCGAATTATCCATATATCATATAATTGAATTGTCAAATTGGCATAAGAATAGTTAAAAAAAAGTTCTCTCTCGACTTTTGAGAGACTAACCTAGCCCTAGTCCCTAGCTGCTATGGAGTTTTCCTCTGTCACCGTCGCCCCTACGCCGTCTGCAACTGCTTTCGGTATTGCAGTCCCCATCTTCCTCTGTCCCATCGGGTTGCAACCCTCGCAGACCACGCCTGATGCGAGGGGTATATACTGATGAGACTGGATCCTCATCCATATCCCTATCCCTTCGCCTTCTCTTTCTCTTGATATCCCTATCCCTTCGCCTTCTCTTTCCCTCTCCATCCCTCACGCGGTCTAGTCGGCGCCTAGCCCGATCGTTTTGGGGCCCCAACTCCCTTCCCTGGCGATGTCGGCTGGATTTCCTGATCCATCCCCTTCTCTGCCACTTGAAACCCTTGGTCGGGATGCACTGGTACAGAGGCCTGGGGGTTGGGTTGGGAGCGGGATCATGAAGCCCCGACCTTGGTGATAATGGACCCGATACCTAAGGCTCGGTTATCTCGAGGAATGGGGACCTGGGTAACAATAGACCCGGTACCTAACCCGGATCCTCGAGCCCCCACTTGGGATGCCAGCCAGGTGTACGCGACAAGCCCCCTGGGTGGTCCTACACGAAAGCCCCATATTTTGTACATGGGAACATCCTGCGGGGGGCTGGTGGAGATCAGCTCTCTGCTGATTCGATTGTTTCCCTAAGGTCGCGGGAGCGTGGTAGAAGTGGAGGTGGTGGCCGCGCCTACCCAAGATCGCGTGTTGTGGATGCGCAGGAGCTATTGGTTCGTAGGAGCACAACTGCTGGAGTACGGGAAAGGGTGACGTCTGCTTCTGGCTGGCACGTCCAATCACAGGCGGGGGAGATGCCCCGCTGGAAGGAATGATACATTATCTGAGCATCGGGGACTGGCCTTGGGAGGGGTCCCTAAACGATGCTTTGCCTCCCACCACCACTATTACTGTAGAGGTCCCTCAAAATCTCCGGTATCTCGTTCCTCCTCCCCGCTTTCTTTCTTTGTCCGTGGGGGTGTCAAAATACCGTTTATGACAGTTCTAATACTACAAGGACCAGTGAACTAGTGCTCATCCATACTAGCTTTTCATGGTCGAGGAGCACAGTCCTCGAAGCATTTCGATATAATCATTCTTAAACGGTTATTATATTGCAATTTATCGTTAAAAAATATAATTAAATTGTCATAGTACGTGAACAGTTTTAGTGTTCGCTTTACCCCAACAGCAACAACGACGGCACTGTACTACACTCTCCCTACCGACTGAATCAGATAGACTCCAAAATTTTCCCTAGACTTTCCTACAAACCAAACAGAGCACCTTGTCACCATCTCGTCCCTGGATGAATATCCTGCTCAGGAACTGCTTCCATTTCCTGCGAAACAAAAAAGGATTCTCTGGGAAACTCTGAGATCCTTTTCCCTGAACAAAGCGGACATGGAAGGTGGAAGGAGCGCGGCGGAGAAGGGAGGAACGGACGAGGTCGTAGTGACGATCACGACGAGCGAAGAAGTTGTGAGGGGGAACCGAAACGGCTCCGAGAATTCTCAACTGGGTCCTTCTTCTTCGCCGAATGTCGAAACTGCGGAGCACCGGACCTTCGGCTTCGGAGCTCCAGATTCGACGTTCGCGTGCTCTCCCTCTACAGAGACGGCCAGGTTAAGTGGCAGCTCAACCTCCAATAAGCCTCCTAAAATCCCATCCGAGACCAACCTCACCCAGAAACATTTGCTCTCGTCCTGGTCCTCGTTTTCCAAGCCCAAGTCGAGGCTCGTGGAGCCACCAAATCCACGCAACGCGGAGCTAGACGAAGATCATACTCCATTTCTGGTGAATTCGAGCTTCTCCCCAAGCAACAAGCTCACTGCCACTACTGCTCAAAGATGCGGTGTGAAATCAACCTCGCCACTGACTGAATCTCCATCCGACGACGAGAAAGATGATGCTGAGGTCTACAAGACTGCAAATCTCAAGGAGAGTAAGAAAATTGCCACAAAACTTAGGTTGATTATACTTGCTGAATGGATTGCGTTTGTGTCTATTATGGGTGTTCTGATCTGTAGCTTCACTGTGAACAAGTTGGAGAAGAAAGTAATCTGGGGTTTGGATCTGTGGAAATGGTGTGTTCTTGTGTTGGTGATCTTCTGTGGTAGGCTCTTTTCGGCTTGGTCTCTCAATTTCGTGGTGTTCTTAATTGAAAGAAATTTCTTGCTTAAGAAGAAGGTCCTGTATTTTGTTTTTGGGCTCAAGGAGAGTGTTCAGATTTTTATATGGTTGGGTTTGATTCTCTTAGCTTGGGGTTTGCTGATCAACCGAGGCGCGGAGGTGTCGAAGCATACCACTAGGATCCTTAACCATGTTACAAGAGCTCTTGCTGCTACCTTGATCGGTTCTGTTATGTGGCTGCTCAAGACTCTATTGATAAAGACCATAGCTTCCAAATATCAATGCACAAGGTTCTTTGACAGGATTCAGGAATCAATCTTCCATCAGTATGTTGTTACGGTCCTGTCAGGTTCTCCGCCAACTGAGATGGCAGCCACGATGAGGAAATCAAAAAGTAGTATCGGCCGTTTGAGTTTCAAGAATATGAAGAAGAAGAAGGAAGAGGAGATTAATGTAGACAAGCTCATAAAATTGAAGCAAGCAAGATGCTCTGCTTGGACCATGGAAGGGTTGGTTGATGTTATAAGGGGTTCGGGGTTGTCAACCATCTCTAACACACTTGAGAATTATGATGATGAAGAAAGAGAGCAGCAAGTCATGGAGATCAGTAGTGAATGGGAAGCCAAATGTGCTGCTTCTCGGATATTCAGAAATGTAGCTAAGCGCGAATCCAAGTAAGAAGGAATGGTTTTAACACTAGTTATAAGGGGTTCAAGTTTTCTAAACATCCATGTCATCTTTGTAGGTACATAGAGGAGGATGACCTGTTAAGGTTCTTGACGAGAGAGGAAGTTATAAGCCTTCTTCATTTGTTAGGAGGAGAAGAATTTTCAAAGATCAAACGAACAACTCTCAAGGGCTGGATGGTAAATCTCATGAACTTTGGTTATTAACTTGAAATTAGCAAAATCTTTATACCCTGGTTTTTGTATGCAGGTCAGCGCTTACAAAGAGAGAAAGGCGTTGGCACATTCCCTAAATGATGCTAAAACTGCCATAGAGGAGCTGAACAGACTTCTCTCAGCCGTTGTACTTATTTTGGCTACTATAGTGTGGCTACTTTTGATGGGGTTCTTGACTACGAAAATACTTGTGTTCATTTCATCCCAGCTTTTGTTAGTGGCATTTATGTTTGGCAATGCAGCCAAAACTGTATTTGAAGCTATCATATTTGTATTTGTGATGCACCCATTTGATGTGGGCGATCGTTGTGTCATTGATGGAGTACAGGTAATTTCCTAGTTCAGAGTTCAGAGTAGTTAGTTCTAACTTTGTTTCACTCTGTATGAATAAAAGTTAATCAAGCATTGCTGCAGATGGTGGTTGAGGAGATGAACATATTGACAACAGTCTTCTTGAGATATGATAACGAAAAGGTGTTTTATCCAAATTCTGTTCTGTCGTCCAAACCGATTAGCAATTTTTACCGAAGTCCAGATATGTGTGATGCTGTGGAGTTTGATGTTCATATGTCCACTTCAGCTGAGAGTATTGTGGCACTCAAAGCTAAAATCAAAGAGTATGTCCATCCGTACTTTAACTTGGCTTCATTTTTATGTAACTCATACGTTGTGTGTTTCCTTTTCTATTTCAGGTACTTGGAGAGCAAACCTGATCTGTGGCGTGCTGAGCACGATGTGTTGGTGAAGGAGATTGAGGATGCCAACAAGATGAAAATGGCGCTGTATGTTAGTCACACGATGAACTTTCAAGACTATGGAGAGAAGAGCAGCAGGAGATCGGAACTAGTACTAGAGCTGAAGAAGTTGTTTCAAGAGCTGGGTATTGAGTATCATCTTATGCCTCAGGAAGTTCATATAGTCCATGTCCAGGCAAAAGCTGCAACCACAACTACGACTATGGGACGATGATATGAGGTACCAGAATTTCCTCTTTAGCTGCTCCTGTATGTTCCTCTGCATCCATCTATATTTCATTTCGTTATGGTACCAATTTATATGCATAACACCTAATTCCTTCCCATATGATCCCAATCCAAGATGAGGATGTGAGAAATGAGATTTTCTACGCACATGTCGATTTGGACTGTTGGAAATTACCAGTGAATTTTGAGGTGGTCTAGCATCTGTTGATACCAGTGAATAAAATCACCGATGATTTTCTTTGTGCAACCAATCCCATCATGACGTGTGCCCCATTTTCGAAAAATAAGAAACCCAATGGCAATTTTGCCAAATGGCTATATCTTATGTAAGAGCATGTACAACGGGCCAGTCCGCGCCCTTAGCCCGCGCGCGCACGGTCCGCGGTCCGTTCCGTTGTGGGCTGTTTTTTTAAAACAAAATTGTTTGTCAATTGTGGGATTTGAACCCCCAACCTCAAGGTCAAAAGCCATGTGGTTCTACCATTGAGCTAGATGAGTTTTTGTTATTATGTTTTATTATAATTTATATGATATACTTTTAATTTTGGAGTGAAATGCATATTAAAATTTAAAATCAAATATTATTTTTAATAGATTATATATTATATAATTTAGTGTTGGATGATATTTCAAATAAAATAACATATTTGTGTAATATATATTTGACCATATTATTTCATACACATATTTTATTGATTTCTTTGTCATTATTAAAAAGTTAATTTTAATTCGTGTTAAATTTATTTATGAATTATTTATTGTCATTAATTATTTATTTCCAAAATTGTTTAAATTATAAATATTTTAAACGGTTTCTGATAACGAATTAAATAAAACAGGAAAATATCAAATAATAATCTAGTCAGCACTGTTCTGCACTCTCAGGACCTCAAAGGTCATTTCTGTTGCAAAACACCCACTTTTCTGCACTCCCACTCCCTCACTTTTGTCCAATCAGCACAAATTCTGCACTCCCACTCACTGATCAAGGTCATTTCTGTTGTACATGCTCTAAGAATCAACTCCACACCTATTTCAAGCACCATTTGTCCAATTCTACTCAGTTCTCACGCCCTCTTCCGAATAAATGGCTACTTCCTATGGATGACGATTTCAATTCAATTTGAACATATACATGAGAGGAGTACTTTACCGATTTGCAAGCCCTATATTCTCAACTATCCAATGTCCCATATTACTCTCAACCTGCCAATGCCCCATATTATCTCCAACCCTCAGTGCCCTATGTTACCTTCAACCATATATTTTTGATTAGTTGTCGGTGATCTATTGTCTTAAGCTCGTCTGTATTTAGAGATGAACTAAGGAAGGCGACAATGATGAAGAGACCATCATTGAGGAAGGCGGAGAAGCTATTCCTCCCGCCGCTCTTACACGCTTGGGTCTGGGTATGCCCATGTCCCCGTAGCTCTCGCTTTTGCTTGCAAACGAGCTTACGGTAGACCAAGCGCTTTTATAACCACACCCACTTCTTCCACCCGTCATCATAAAGATTTTTTGGACTGGGGCGGAAGAAATCTGACTTGCCAGTGTCTGGCTGTATAATACAAATGATATTGTCTTTGGAGCTTCAAGGAAGTTTTATGCATACTGACAGATCGTGTAAAATGTTAGCAAATAAGCTAGTGGTGATATTGTATTCTTGAGAAACAAGTTAGTGTTTAGGTGATATTTAGTTTAGGTAATAACTTGACTGACAAGTAAGAAGCTTTAATAGTTTGGGTAGCAAGTAAAGCTACAGTGTAGGGTAGTCGGCAGAGGTTATTTTCCTTTTGTTTTTATTTCTTTTGTACTTGTGCTATAAATACAAGGCAAAACCGAGCATCAAAATGATGCACTCTGCAATTAAAGTCGTAAAAATTGTCTCTCCTCTCTCGGTACTAGTTTAGAACCAACATAAAATGGATTTCATGACGATCATATCATATCCGGTTCCACCCCAGACCGTGTGGTGAAACAAATAAACGTCCACAAGCTTAAATGGAATAAGTGGTCACTCGTTGCAACAAATGTTATGTGAGGTGAGAACGGATGGTGGTTAGTGTTGGAATTAATTTTGCAAACTGGGAAATGATTTGCAGAACAAAACGCAGAAACAATAATAGCATGCAATAGAAATCGAAAAACTGGAATGACCAACCGGTGTGACGTGCAGAACAAAGAGGAACAGCTGAGTCGTGGCACGGAAGTCCACTGACTTTGAAGCAAAAGTTCTGGCGTACCCGAGGTGGCGAGTAGCAGCGGTTGCTCCCCAAGGATCTCTCAGCTCTTATCCAGCAGCGCGTCCACTCGCTCTACCGGACGTGGAAACAGTTGGACAGTAACCAGAACGGGTGATTGAAAACGTTTGGGAGAGTGATTGAATTCATGTATAGTTTGGCTCTGGAAACTTGAGTAAAAACGTAATGAAACAAGAGAGACCAGAGCTGCTTTTATAGCCTTTGAAACGCGAGGGTACAAACGTAAAAATCAGTAGCCCACCCTGCAGGGGCTCCACCCGAACCCGAACCCGGCCCGCACAGACGGCGTGCGCAAGGCCCGCTCCGGCCCAACAAGCATAGGCAGGCCCAGTTAGTGTTCTGAACAAGGAAGGGAGGAGATGCTTTATTAACACACTTGTGTTCCCATCTGTTTCCGATGTGGGACACCAGCAAAAGGAAAAAAATCAAGTCTTTAAAAGCCAAATTTCTCCAACAGTTAGTTAGATGACCTGGTTATGAAAGCACTTCTAAAAGTGCGATTTACAATTCACCAAAAGCATGGGTGGATGTTCGTCAAATACCACGTGGGGCAGTTAAATAGAATTGAATACTTAAAGGTGTTTAAATAAGCAAACAAGATTGAACGAGAACGGGTCTTATACATAGTTTGTCCTCTCTGGGGAGAACGCTACGATGGTTATGGAAATGGGTTGCAGAAGAGTCGGAGGAGAGAAGTTTGGTTCCGGATGAAGAATCTTCGGCTTGCATTTGCATCGGGCCTTAAAAGGGATGGCGCCTCGGAAGACAGGCGTGACGGTGGGACGGCTAGACCACCACTCAATGGTGCAGGAAGACCCATTGGTGGTACAGGCGGCGATGAGCAAGGTTCTAAAAATCGCTAGGCGCTAGTCGGACAGTTAGGGCCTTTTAGGGATTAATCGGGGACTAAACGGGGATTAATCGAATTAATCGGCAATTAATCGGATTGGTCAACAAGGAAATGGAGCCTAGTGGATAGAGGAGCGGTGGTGGTCGAGATCTTGGGCGGCATAGGTAGGCTAGGGTTTAGTGTTTCCTTTAAAAAGGCACACGACAAGCGTGAGAGAATATCCAAAACAAATAATTCGTAGCAAGTCGTTTGTTTACATTCAAATTTATGTTTGCGGGGATTAAATTTTTTTATATCAAATTGAAATTAAAACTACTTTAAAGATTTACATATTGAAATATTTTGACATTACATTGCAGATTCAAATAACCTGTAACGTGGATGAAGACGCTCTTACAAGAAATGTGTTGTATTTATGTACATGATTTGTTATGTTTCATTTATTGCATAGGATTTGATACATTAATAATGTCTTCATTCTTTTTGCTACCTATTGTGTTATATATTACAATAATGCAACACGGGAAGTCGGGAATGCATTTCGTTTCTTTGGTATGGGTTAATTAGTCTTTTAAAGCATCTATAATAGTAAACCATTGGCTAGTAGTAGTGACTAGTGGTAAGTGTTATTTTTTATGGTATACTATCTTTTCTTACCTGTAGTTCTTGTAGTGGTAACCGCATACTAGATTTTGTAGTGGTAGCTGAAGAGTAGATTTAAGTATTTTCACTCTTCAAGTCTCAAACCATCCTTCCTACTTCGCTATAAGATTTAATTAGAATTACTCTCTTCATCACTTATTATTTTATTTTTTTCCTCAAAATCCTTTCTAAGCCAAAATCGATACAGAAGCTAATCCAAAATCTACTTGATGGGTAGGAAAATATTGTGTAAATGAAACATGCACTTTGAAACTTGTTGGTCTGATACAAATTGTAATCCAGCATTGTGTTTGTTTTCAGGTGAGAATAACATTAATGTCTTAGTCTTACTTTTTGTTTCCAAGAGTGAAGTAAAATATTCACTTGTAGTTTCCTCCTCTTCCAAACCTCGATTGAGAAACACTCCCTTCTGTTCCGTTTCCTTTAATAGCTTCTCTGCTGGCAAAGAGAGTGGATGTACATGAACTCGTCAACATTAGGTCAAACAAGGCCCAGGAGTGGGAGAAATATGAAAGTAGATGGTGATTGGGCTGTCCACAATCTAAGGTGATAACCTTATCCACCAATTCCGGAAGGAGAAGCTGCCACATCGGATACTCACTTGCCCATTCATATTCATTCCCCTCTCTAACACCACCTCCTCCTATTTCACTTCACTACATCACCACCACATCTCACTGACAAGAACCACTTCTGAGAATCTAATGGCAGCTTCAACTTCAGCTCTTTCAATGGCCACGCCATTGAGGACCTCTCAGCCCTTGTTCACCCCACTGCCTCTCATCTCCTCTTCGAAATCCGGTCGCAAGTTTGTGGTGAGGGCTTCGCTCAAGGAGAAGGCGGTCACAGGACTCACGGCGGCTGCGCTGACGGCGTCCATGGTGGTTCCTCAGGTGGCCGAGGCGGCGGAATCCGGCGGGCTCACGCCTTCACTCAAGAACTTCCTGCTCAGCATTGCCGCGGGTGGGGCTGTGCTTGTTGCCATCATCGGTGCTGTTGTGGGTGTCTCCAACTTCGACCCTGTCAATAGGAGCTAGAGCATCCAATTCATTTTATGTTATTCTCCTCTGCTGAGATCTGTTATGTCATTGTATTCTATGTGAATTCCACCATTTCAATTTCCATCTACTTTTTCAGCTCAAGCAATCCAAAATTCACAACCATAACAATAACAATAACACAAGGGACAAGTACCCTGAAGAAATGGCAGCAGTAGCCTAAAATCCGACAACCGTGTTTTTTTACGACTCGATAGTGAAGTTCTATTACCGTAGCATACAAATTCAATAACTCTATTTGTTCCATCCTGCAAACAGTGGAGAATGGATAACTCAACAAATTCTAACAATCATCTATGCAGAATCCGTGGAATTCATTTGGAAGACTTGAAAATCAAATCAAGCATATATCTACCTTCTAGAGAATAGTTTACCTTATCCGCCTTCACAATGGTTGTCTTGACCCTTTGTTCATCATTATGCATTTCCTCTTTGATTTTAAGCCTAAACAGATACTGACCGAAGAGTCTGCGCCGGACAGTATCTCCAAATTGATCTTCACCTTGCTCTTCATACTTCAGTGAATACAACTCCTTTGCTGAGCAACCCATGATCTCCTCCCCGGCCTCTTGGAAAGCTGTCACCCAAGTCAACCCTGTATGGTCCTGAATCTGAGCTTGAAGAAGATACCTGTAGTCGCATTCCTCAAACTCTTGATTGCACCTATCACATTGCCATCCTGAGTTCCCTGATCTTGTCACTTTCTTATTACACTGTCTATCACCAATCATCAACGGGCAAGCTGTGTAACAGAACGAATCTGTCTTAACGAATGTTATGGTTGCCTTCACTGTCACCCAGTCTGGCTTATCTGATCTTCCAAGTCCTTCATCCTTGATCTGAGCAACAGTTTTACGCACCTCGTTCTTCTGTCCTCCGGGCATAAGGTCTCTAGATATGGATACAGAAGCAGCATTCTTTCCCCCCTGATCAAACCAGTTCCTCAAGTTATGAGCCTCAGGAAAATCTGGATTGATGAAGAGCTGGGTGGCTGAAATAGTCCCTACAGATTTCCCACTGAAATCATTAACTTTAGCTGCTTTTACAGCTAGTGCTGGAAAAAATCCTGAATCAACCATATCTTGCAGCTCCTGGCCTTCCCTGTTGCAGAAATCCCCCCAAAGGGTGAGCTCAACACTCCTCCCTGACCCATCCTTCAGATTCAGAATCCTTCTCTGAGTTTCCATCCCATTCTTTCTCATGATAGGGACTGAAGGGTGAACAGCCACCACGATACCAATAACATCAAGAATGGAATTGTTCTCTGCATTTTCAATTTCACTTATCGGTCTGAAAGAGAACTGCTGTTTTGGTATAGAACTATCTTCATCAGGGCAAAGGTCCACTGTTGACGTTGCCTCCAAAAATATCTCCCATTCATTCTTCAAATGGTTAAAGTTCTTCTGGGCAGGTTTTAAACTACCTTTTGAAATCTGATAGACTTTGCCAACCTCAATAACATCATAGAAGCGGTCAACAACAGCATTGAAACAGGTCACTCTTATTTCCCCTCCATCAGAGTCAAGAAGGTCAAAAGAGAATACCTTCCCGTCTCCCCTGGCATTGTTGTAGCGGCGGAGATCTCCTTTTGCGGTAACTCTTGCCTTGATAGCCCATCGCCCTTGGTAAGGGTTTAAAGCAGCAATAGGAACGATGCGTGCTGGTGCATCATTTTTCACAATTGGACCATGGTTTCTGTAGTTTGGAGGTGGTTGGTATGGAGGCTGAACAGTAGGTGGGAAACTCTGCATGTTATTATTCTGACGATTTTGGCCACTCAAACTGTTATTGACCCTCACAGTCTGTTCTGGATTGCTATTAGGGAATGATTTTGGTGCTATTGAGCCCGATTCAGTTAACATAATGGGATTACCAATTATTTCACAATCTGGTATTATAGTTTCCATGTTCAGCACAACAATAATCCTGCAAAGATTACAGCAGAGAAATATCACTACAGGTCCATCAAATGAACAAATAACCGAATAACAACCAAAGTGGAAAAAATCCTATATCTATGCTGGTATAACTGACGAGGGAAAGTACAAATCATTTTACAAATATCCATTTAAGTACTCAGCTACATCTATCCGTCTCTCTTTCACTAGTCCAGACCAAGGAAAAAATTGAGCACGACATGGTGAGTTGCTAGCATTATTTCAATGTATGCATAGTACATCAAACGAACAACTCAATCAGTCTATATACAAACTAATCACGGCGCTTCTACTTTTCGATATTAATTTCAGCACATAATAACTGCAGCAAGTAGATTCACTAAAAATAACTGTCACAATACATCAAATGAACAACCCAATTGGTCTATATACAAACTAATTAAGGTACTTCTTTGATATTAAGGTAATTTTATCACATTTTCCCCCCAAACAACAACAGATCTTTCAATTTTTATCACGTGTCTGAAACCTTGTTTCTCACTACATATATTCCTTAGTGCTTACAATTCCAACAATAAGGAACTCTATAATTTAGAGTTGCAGACATAACTAGATGTTATCATCCAACCTGAACTCCTATCAATCAAATTGAAATCATACCAGTTCTTAAAGTGCATAGCTAGCTTTTTCTTCCTAGAAATTGTAGAAAACATTGCTCTGGAAAACAACAAGAGCACTTCCCGAACACAGCAAACTGAATGTGACCCGATCATACAAACATTAAATTATCAGCTCCTCAGAACCAAATCAAACAAGACTATAGTTGTCTGATTTCTAGATTTCTCTTAGAAGCAAACTAATCGTGTAAAGCATGAGAGCTGAAACGAACATCCAAAAGCAAGCACTAAGTGAGACAAGCAAGTAACAATTCGACATACTTGCGATTTTGGACGATGCTGCAAATGTAATCGATGAGCTGGACGACGGAGCCCTTCTTGACCTGGCCGGTCTTGACGCGGTCGTTGAGCTGAGTAGCGAGCATGGCGTGATGAGTGGAGACGGCGTCGGAGAGCAGAAAGCGGTATCGCTCCTGACCGCTCCCGATGAGCTTGATGTCCAGAACCTGAACAAGCGGCTTGGAGTTGACATCGCCGCCGTTAATGGCAGCGAGAGCGTTCCGCGTCAGGTTGACAGGCATCGTCGGATCCGGAATCGAAAAGCCTGACAGTCGACGGAGAAATAGAAGAGGTAGATAGAGAATGTGAGATGCAATTGACTGAAAACCCTAGAAATGGTTATGAGGAAGATCTGACGAATTTGAAATGGTTTGAAGAAGAAATGAATATCAGAGAGAGACAAATAGGAGGAGAGATGCAAAAATGGCGGGGATTGGATTGGATCGCCTCTCCATAGAGTTTTTTAGGTGCGGTTTTCCCCAGCCATGCCGCCTCCAAAATAACAGTTATACCCTCCTCTTCTGAACTTTTTATTATCCTTTTTCCCATCAATTACTTGTATTAGTTTCTCATTTTTGTAAAAGAATTTATTTCAACTAGACCTGAAGAAACCCATCAATTACTAATCTGTATGGCGAGCGATTTCAGGTGTTCTCGGATCATAAGAGCCTTAAGTACATCATTTCCCAACGAGACCTGAACATACGCCAGCGGCGATGGATGGAACTACTTGAGGAGTACGACTTTGAGCTACTCTACCATCCGGGTAAGGCGAATGTGATTGCCGACACCCTGAGTAGGAAGCCGATGCAGTGTCCTGCTAGCATCTCAGTCCGGGAGTGGGATATGATGGGAGAGCTGGGCACGTTCGGGTTGGAGCTAGAAGAGGTTACCGGCGGTGTGGTCATGTGCTTCTTGATGGCTCAGCCCACCCTGCTTGGCTGGGGGATAGAGGCACAGTCGGTGGATGTCGAGACGACAGAGATCCGGGAGAGAGTTGCCAGCGGGGTTGACGCCGAGGGCTGGGATCGTCGTGCTAATTGAGAGTTACGGTATTGCGGAGGTTTGTTCGTACCGAGTAACGGTGGAGACGACGAGCTGCGAGAGTCGCACTATTCGCGTCTAACAGTGCACGTGGGTAGCACTAAGAGGAGCGCGACATCAGGCGACAGATCTAGTGGAGCGGGATGCGGAGAGCGGTTGCAGAGTTGGTATCGCGGTGCCTCACTTGTCAGCAGGTGAGAGCCGAACATCAGCGTCCCACTGGGTTATTGCAGCCACTGCCGGTTGCACAGTGGAAATGGGGGCACGTCACGATGGATTTCGTGAGCGGTTAGCCGAGTTTGCCTACAACAACAGCGTTGTATGGTAGGTCGTGTCGGTCGCCCGTGTGCGGGGCGGAAGTGAGGAATGAGGGTTCACTGGGTCTAGAACTGGACCGAGAGACAGCTGAGTCGGTCGTGCCGAGGCGTGAGCGGTTGAAGACCGCACAGAGTCTGCAGGAGCTATGCTGACAAACGGCGCCGACCTCTCGAGTCAGCAGTCGGTGACCATGTATCCCTGGAGGTGAGTCCGAAAGGTGGACTGGTGCGTTTCAACCGCGGCAGAGGCAGGTTAGCCCCACGGTGTATCCAGCCTTTCGAGGTCTTGAGTAGAGTGGGAGCAGTTGCATACCGACTTGCACTGCCACCGCAGCTTGGGAATCTCCACGTTTCCCAGTTGCGGAAGTATATGCGGACCCATCGCACATCATTGAATGGGCAGATGTCGAGATAACGGGTGATGTCTCGCATAAGGAGAAACCGGTTTGGGAAATGGATCTACGGGAATAGGTCCTGCGCGGAAAGGTTATCCGCGTAGAACGGGTGCAGTGGCGGCACCACGAGGCCGAGTCGACTTGGGAGCGCGAGTACGAGGTTCGTGCGAAGTACCCCGAACTGTTCGACTCCTGAGGTACGTTTGTTTAAAATTTCGTGGACGAAATTCCTTTAAGGGGGTAGATTGTAAGAACCACTCCCGGCCAACGCCAGTCAAATCGGCGAAAAACAGGAAAATTTAAATTTTTTGGACATACACCTAAATGAACCTAAATTTAACCACGAGGGTCATATCGGACTTGAGTTGACTCCGATATCGACCAAAGTGAGTTCCGGGGGACTCAGGGAAACTTTCTGACCAAGTTGGGAATGGTTGACTTTTTGTTGGAAAAGTCAACCGAGCGACGTTTTGGTCCGTTCGAGGTCCGTTTTAGATCCAAAAAGCTTAGCCGTCGTCACAGTAGTTTTAGTTGAGCCGTTTACTTGTAGCCCGTGAAGTTTCATAATTTCTTGGAAAATGTGCCCGTTCGGGGCCCGAGACGGCCGAATTTCGCGAATCTGACTGAAAAATATCTAGAAGATATTTTCCAAAAGGGGTGGGACCCACTTGCCACTTGTCATAAATGTGGTGGTAGTTGGTTTTTAAAATAAAGAAAAAGAAAGGATGAGTGTTAGTTTGGTAATTAAGTGTTAGTGTTGTGTTTTGAAACAAAATAAAAAGGGAAAGAAGTGAATGGTCTCGGCAATTAGATAAAAAAAGAAGAGAGTTAGAGAGAGAAAGTGGAGAGAAGAAAGAGAAGAAGAAAAGGGAAAAGAGAAGAGAAAAGTGTTGGGGTTTTGGGATTTCCCGACGATCCAACTGGCGGATCGTCTCCACGGTTGAAGAATCGAGCTCTCGTCGTCATTCCCTACGGTGAGAACCTAACCGATTTTCATTTTGGAACGTTTAAATTTTAGGGTTTGAGTTTAAATGGTTTGATTAAGGTTGGGTTGGGGTTTGGGGTTCGTTAGGAACGTTTTGGGGCGAAAAGAAATGTTTTCCGTTGTGGCCGTGTGGGGCCCACATTTTCGGGCCTCGGGTTTTTCGTGTTCGGGTGGTTTTGGACGATCTCCAAGTCGATAATTCACACCCGGAACGAATTATGGAATTAAATTGTGAAAGTTAGAAATGACGAGTTTAGAAACTTTAAACACGAATTAAATCGCTCGGAAGTCGGAAATTGATTCCGTCGATTGCGTTGGAACCCTTGAATTATTTTAAGATCGTAGAAACGAAAACGGGAATTTTCGGAGCCCCGGAAGGGCGTTTTAAAAACCCGGACAGATTCGCCGAACCGGGCGAATCGGGCTTTTCCGAGTCCATTATCGACAATGTCGAGTAATTGGGAAGTTTGGGAGTGATCGACATTGTTGGGCATGCATTTGGGCGTCAAGTGTATTAAAATTCAGTTTGTGCCTGCGAACTTAAAAAGGTGTTTTAAATTATGTTCTAATTAGATCGTGGCACCGACCGAGGAAAGGGAAAGCTAGGCGAGGGATCGTGAACACGCCGGAGCTTGGTTGGGAACTTTTTGGAAAGCGTACGAGGTAGGGAAAAGTAGCCGGATCTCGGCCCTGACTATGGAAAGTTAACAATAGAAATGCATGTGACACTTAGGTGTCGTGGGTTAAGTAAGTTTATCGAACAATAGAAAGGCAGGCGACACCGGGTGGTGTTGTATGATACGGGAACGTATCGAACAATAGAAATGCATGTGACACTTAGTAGTATCGTAGGAGCAATGAACTTATCGATATTAGAATTACTGGAGGCATTTGGTTATGCCCTGAGGTTGATTGTTGTGTCTTGGGTGGCCATGAGTGCCCGTGGGGTCGTTAAACCCGTATTTTACTGTTGGTTTGTCTTGGGTGGCCATGAGTGCCCGTGGGGTTGTTAAACCTGTATTTTACTGTTGGTGTGTCTTGGGTGCCCGTGAGTGCTCGTGGGGTTGTTAAACCCGTATTTTACTGTTGGTGTGTCTTGGGTGTCCATGAGTGCCCGTGGGGTCGTTAAACCCGTATTTTACTGTTGGTGTGTCTTGGGTGGCCGTGAGTGCCCGTGGGGTTGTTAAACCCGTATTTTACTGTTGGTGTGTCTTGGGTGGCCGTGAGTGCCCGTGGGGTTGTTAAACCCGTATTTTACTGTTGGTGTGTCTTGGGTGGCCGTCAGTGCCCGTGGGGCTGTTAAACCCGTATTTTACTGTTGGTGTGTCTTGGGTGGCCGTGAGTGCCCGTGGGGTTGTTAAACCCTTATTTTACTATTGGTGTGTCTTGGGTGGCCATGAGTGCCCGTGGGGTTGTTGAACCCGTTTTTTACCGTTGGTGTCTTGGGTGGCCATGAGTGCCTGTGAAGTGTTAAACCGGTGTTGTTGCTATTTGTTGAACTTTGCTTGTGATTGTGATTGTGGTTGCCTGAGGTTGGGAGAGACAGGTCGACCGCCTGATCCGACTGCGTGTCGGGAAAAGTTGTGTGGGTATTGGCTAGCCTTCCGACAGGGATCGGTAAGGTTGAGCGTCTTCTTTGGCGAAGAGGGCGGCTCCCATTCCGACCAACTATCGGAAAAGTATGGCTTTATACATCGTTGACAGGTCGACCGCCTGACCCGACAGGGATCGGGGAAGTTGTGTGGGCAGGCTCGAGCCCAGCCGGTTAGCAACCGGCACTGAGCAGCTGGAGTGCGATCCTTTGTGATCTTGTTTGGTGTGCGATCCTTCGTGATCTTGGGTGTTGCGTGGGTATCCGTTGAGTCTTTGGTGGAAGTCGTAACCGTTGTGTTGGGTCTACATTACGTGTCCGGGTGTTGAGTCGGTTGGGGAAAGTAACAGTTTGTGAGTCAGTCGGGTTACTTGAGTTGGGGATAGTGGTCCCCGGTATTTGGTTTATTGTTGGTGTTTCCGGCATTGTCTGCTAGTATGACGTAGCCAGTCTGGTATCCGTGGTGGTGAACGAACGCTCACCCCTAGCTGCTTTTCCTACAGGTACTGGTCGCGATACGGACTAGGTGAGCTCTCGAAGCTTGAAGAGCTGGGAGCGGGAGTCCGGGTTTCCTTTTGAGTTTAGCGACGTACGCCTTGTCTTTTGTCCACTTGTTTTGGACGTGCTTTTGGGTTGTAAATTATTATTTTGATTAACTAAATGGTGATTTTAAGCGATTTATTTAAAAGATTTGAAAATGGTTTTATTGTTTTACCGTTCGCGTTCCGGGTTCGGTTCTACTGAATTTGGGGCGTGACAGCTTGGTATCAGAGCACGAGGTTTCACACCTCGGACTGTACGTCAATTAGGTGGGGAGAGTCGAGTCAGTAAAAGTCCCGTCGTGCGTTGGGTACGGAAGTCGGAAACCGTGTGTAGACCCGTAGGGACTTGAGTCCTGTTTGTGATTGTGTTTATGTGCAGTATTATTATTACTGGCATACTGATTGTGTGTTGTTGCGTGAAACGTTTTTAAGCTGTCGCGACTCGACTCAGGAGCGCTCCTGTAGTCGAACGTGACGGTGTTGACATCAAGTGAGTACAATGTAGTTCGGGGACGCCTGGACCGGGTTGTAACTACGTGATGTCAAAAAATGAGGTTTTATATTGAAAAGGAGAAATTTTAAAAACTGGTTGGCCCTGTGGGCGTGTTTTTGAATTTGTTGGCCCAGTGGCCGTGCTTTGATTTTGGTTGGCCCGGTGGGCGTGTTTTAAGATTGGTTGGCCCTGTGGGCGGGTGTTTAAATTTGTTGGCCTGGCGGGCGTGTTTCGAAGTTGGTTGGCCCGGTGGGAGAGTTTTGATTTTGGTTGGCCTTGTCGGCTTGTGATTGAGGTTGGGTGACTTGAAATTGTCTGTGAGTCGTTGTGCATGTGTTTGTTAAATTGGTG
The DNA here is from genome assembly GCA_963921825.1 of Erodium maritimum. Lineage (NCBI taxonomy): Eukaryota > Viridiplantae > Streptophyta > Magnoliopsida > Geraniales > Geraniaceae > Erodium > Erodium maritimum. Next base: position 47,306,921 of record OY997592.1, read on the forward strand.
GTCAAGCGTGTGTGTCGCTTAAGGCTTTTTTTTGGGTCAAAAAGGGGTAAGGATCGAGTTTGAAACGAATTTGGAAAACAGGCATGCGCGAGTGTCACAGACCCTGTCACGGATCCGTGACGGAGCAGCGCGTTTTGGCAAATTTTGGGCCTTCGTCACGGCTCTGTGACCCCAACCGTGACGGGGTCTGTCACGGATCCGTGATCCCTGTCTTTTTCCACCGTCTTGATGGTGCAGTTTGAGTGTTGGTTTTGCGTGGCGGTATTCATGTTTGTGTTGGTTGTAGAGGTCGTAAGTTTGGTGTTAAAGGGTGAGGTCTTGGGTTCGAGACTCATCAATAACCTACTGTAGTGATACAGCGCCTCGGTGTAGAGTCTCACCACGGAGAGGGGTTAGGGTTGGTGCGCTGCGGCACCATACGAACTAGGTTTCCCCTATGTGAACGGGTGTTTGAGGTTTCCCTTACGTGAACAGGTGGTTCGAGGTTTCCTTCACGTGAGTGGGTTATTCGAGGTTTTCCTCGCGTGAACGGGTGGTTTGAGGTTTCCTTCACGTGGGTGGGTTATTTGAGGTTCCCTACATGATCGAGTAACTAGGGTATCGAGGTTGTGAGCAATAGTGGCTTGCAGAATTGAGAATAGGATCCCCGTTGAGGTTTCCCTACGTGATCAGGTAATTGGGGTATTGAGGTTGTGAGTAATAGTGAATTGCTGAATTGAGAACATAATCCCCGTTTCGAGGTTTCCCTTACGTGAGAGAGTATTTGAGGTATTAATGGCTTGAGCAGTGTGACGTTTTGGTATCAGGTTATGAGGTAGTGGTTTGCCCTGGTTAGATTGGGGACGAGTAGTGAATATTGGTTGGGTTGCGGAACGTTATAACTAAATGCATAGAGAACCGTGTGAGGGTTGTGCTAGACTTTACCGGAGTGACCAATGGAGGGGTTGTTCGGTCTCTGATTTGGGCGTCAGTTTTAGTGGATATCGGGGGTCACACTCGTTTGCTTCGTCGAGTGGTGCTGAGATGTTAGGGCTGAGTTTAGAGCCGTTTAGTCCACCCCTGCGTCTGGATACGCCGGTTGCGGGTGATGTGGTGTTGACTAGGGTCTGTCGTGCCTGCGGAGTTAGAGAAGCGAACCGATACAGGAGGTTCGAGAGAGGGCTCAAGAGCCCTGATGCTGGATCAAGTCCTCACCCCTAGGATTTGGGTATGTTCGGAGTTGGTGGGCACGACGGCGGTAGTGGAGCGAGGCCTTAGAGAGACTGCGAGAATTCGTGAGGATCGGCAGCGACTGAGCTTGTGCGTGTATCCGTGGGAAGGATACTTACGAAATGACAACCTTTGACGTAATCTTGGGAATGGATTGGCTGGCGAAGTACCGAGCCAATATCGACTGTCACAGACGACGAGTGACGGTGTCAACATGCAACACGAAAGTTTCGTGTATTCTGGGCAGTAGGAGCGGAGTTCTCCTGTCATCTTTGTCCACAGTGGAGGATGTATCGGTCGTGCAGAGCCGAGAGTTACCGTGAGTGGCGTGCGAGTTTCCCGAGGTCTTCCCTGAGGAGTTGAGCGGGTTGCCACTAGTTTGTGAGGTGGAGTTCGGGATTGACCTGGTGCCGGGAACGGCAGCGATATCGATGGCGCCCTACAGGTTCGCGCCAGCCGAGTTGACCGAGCTGAAGCGTCAGCTCGAGGAACTTCGGGAGAAGGGGTTTATCCGGCCGAGCACATCGTCGTGGGGAGCGCCAGCACTCTTCGTGAAGAAGAAGAGTGGAGAGCTTCGGATGTGCATCGACTACCGGAAGCTGAACCTGGTTACGGTGAAGAACCGATACCCGATGCCGAGGATTGACGACTTGTTCGACCAGTTGAGAGGGTCGACATGCTTGTCGAAGATCGATCTGCGATCCGGATATTATCAGTTGCGAGTCCGAGAGGGGGCGTCGCAAAGACTGCATTCCGGACACGCTATGGGTATTACGAGTTCTTGGTGATGCCTTTTGGACTGACGAACGCACCTGCAGTGTTCATGGATCTGATAAACATTATATTCCGGCCGTTCTTAGATCAATTTGTGGTGGTGTTTGTGGAAAATATCTTGATCTGCTCGCAGAATGAGGCGGCGCATGAGGAACATCTGAGGGGTGTTCTGACCCTGTTCGCACACATCAGTTATACGCCAACCTGGAGAAGTACGAGTTTTGGCTCACTGAGGTGAGATTCCTCGGTCACGTTATATCCTGTGACGGTATACTGGTCGATCCGGCGAAGATCGATGCGGTTTCAAAGTGGGCGCGACCCACGAGCGTCTTCGAGATCCGTAGCTTCTTGGGGCTGGCAGGATATTATCGGCGGTTGGTCCAGGACTTTGCGCGTCTAGCCGCGCCTATGACTCTTTTGACACGTAAGGGAGTCGGGTTTGTGTGGACAGAGGTTTGTGAACGTGCGTTCACGGAGCTGAAGGCTCGTCTGACTACCGCTCCAGTGTTGATAGTGCCAGAGCGCGGGGTCGGGTATGAGGTCTATTGTGACGTGTCCGGGGAAGGACTAGGCTGTGTACTGATGCAGTTGGGTAGAGTTGTTGCTTATGGCTCCAGGCGGTGGAAGAAGAACGAGCGTAACTATCCTACCCATGACCCGGAATTAGTAGCAGCACTGTTCGCGCTGAAAAGTTGGAGGTATAATCTGTATGGCGAGCGATTTCAGGTGTTCTCAGATCATAAGAGCCTTAAGTACATCATTTCCCAACGAGACCTGAACATACGCCAGCGGCGATGGATGGAACTACTTGAGGAGTACGACTTTGAGCTACTCTACCATCCGGGTAAGGCGAATGTGATTGCCGACGCCCTGAGTAGGAAGCCGATGCAGTGTCCTGCTAGCATCTCAGTCCGGGAGTGGGATATGATGGGAGAGCTGGGCACATTCGGGTTGGAGCTAGAAGAGGTTACCGGCGGTGTGGCCATGTGCTTCTTGATGGCTCAGCCCACCCTGCTTGGCTGGGGGATAGAGGCACAGTCGGTGGATGTCGAGACGACAGAGATCCGGGAGAGAGTTGCCAGCGAGGTTGACGCCGAGGGCTGGGATCGTCGTGCTAATTGAGAGTTACGGTATTGCGGAGGTTTGTTCGTACCGAGTAACGGTGGAGGCGACGAGCTGCGAGAGTCGCACTATTCGCGTCTAACAGTGCACGTGGGTAGCACTAAGAGGAGCGCGACATCAGGCGACAGATCTAGTGGAGTGGGATGCGGAGAGCGGTTGCAGAGTTGGTATCACGGTGCCTCACTTGTCAGCAGGTGAGAGCCGAACATCAGCGTCCCACTGGGTTATTGCAGTCACTGCCGGTTGCACAGTGGAAATGGGGGCACGTCACGATGGATTTCGTGAGCGGTTAGCCGAGTTTGCCTACAACAACAGCGTTGTATGGTAGGCCGTGTCGGTCGCCCGTGTGCGGGGCGGAAGTGAGGAATGAGGGTTCACTGGGTCTAGAACTGGACCGAGAGACAGCTGAGTCGGTCGTGCCGAGGCGTGAGCGGTTGAAGACCGCACAGAGTCTGCAGGAGCTATGCTGACAAACGGCGCCGACCTCTCGAGTCAGCAGTCGGTGACCATGTATCCCTGGAGGTGAGTCCGAAAGGTGGACTGGTGCGTTTCAACCGAGGCGGAGGCAGGTTAGCCCCACGGTGTATCGAGCCTTTCGAGGTCTTGAGTAGAGTGGGAGCAGTTGCATACCGACTTGCACTGCCACCGCAGCTTGGGAATCTCCACGTTTCCCAGTTGCGGAAGTATATGCGGACCCATCGCACATCATTGAATGGGCAGATGTCGAGATAACGGGTGATGTCTCGCATAAGGAGAAACCGGTTTGGGAAATGGATCTACGGGAATAGGTCCTGCGCGGAAAGGTTATCCGCGTAGAACGGGTGCAGTGGCGGCACCACGAGGCCGAGTCGACTTGGGAGCGCGAGTACGAGGTTCGCGCGAAGTACCCCGAACTGTTCGACTCCTGAGGTACGTTTGTTTAAAATTTCGTGGACGAAATTCCTTTAAAGGGGTAGATTGTAAGAACCACTCCCGGCCAACGCCAGTCAAATCGGCGAAAAACAGGAAAATTTAAATTTTTTGGACATACACCTAAATGAACCTAAATTTAACCACGAGGGTCATATCGGACTTGAGTTGACCCCGATATCGACCAAAGTGAGTTCCGAGGGACTTAGGGCAACTTTCTGACCAAGTTGGGAATGGTTGACTTTTTGCTGAAAAAGTCAACCGAGCGACGTTTTGGTCCGTTCGAGGTCCGTTTTAGATCCAAAAAGCTTAGCCGTCGTCACAGTAGTTTTAGTTGAGCCGTTTACTTGTAGCCCGTGAAGTTTCATAATTTCTTGGAAAATGTGCCCGTTCGGGGCCCGAGACGGCCGAATTTCGCGAATCTGACTGAAAAATATCTAGAAGATATTTTCCAAAAGGGGTAGGTCCAACTTGCCACTTGTCATAAATGTGGTGGTAGTTGGTTTTTAAAATAAAGAAAAAGAAAGGATGAGTGTTAGTTTGCTAATTAAGTGTTAAGTGTTAAGGATGAGTGTCAGTCGGGTTACTTGAGTTGGGGATAGTGGTCCCCGGTTTTTGGTTTGTTGTTGGTGTTTCCGGCATTGTCTGCCAGTATGCCGTAGCCAGTCTGGTATCCGTGGTGGTGAGCGAACGCTCACCCCTAGCTGCTTTTCCCACAGGTACTGGTCGCGATACGGACTAGGTGAGCTCTCGAAGCTTGAAGAGCTGGGAGCGGGAGTTAGGGTTTCCTTTTGAGTTTAGCGACGTACGCCTTGTCTTTTGTCCACTTGTTTTGGACGTGCTTTTGGGTTGTACATTATTATTTTGATTAACTAAATGGTGATTTTAAGCGATTTATTTAAAAGATTTGAAAATGGTTTTATTGTTTTACCGTTCGCGTTCCGGGTTATATATATATATATATATATATATGGAAGCTTTCGGGTACAAACCACTCTTAGGATACTAACTTGCGAACCCATTAGAAGCGTGGATACAATAATTGAATATGCCACATGGCAGCATCTTGGATAGTGATAATTTATTTATTTTTTCCAAATTCGCTAATTTTTTCATTCTCGCTTCGTTTCAACTCCGATTTTTTTTATTCATTCACCACTATTTTTATTTTTCCAAGAGCTATCTATAGAGATGCATATTGAATATATTTTGAGCAAAAAAATAAAAATAGGATAAGTCTAACGTAATAGTAAATCGGAAATGTAAATCTGCATAAACAAAATGTAATTACATTTTATTTTAGGGATATTACATTTCAATTCTGTATGTTTACATTTCATTTGTACAGATTCACAAACTATGTTCATCCGATTTACAATTACGTTGGACTTATCCTATTTTATTTTTATTTTGCTTCAAATATATTCAATATGCATCTCTATGGATAACCCTTCGAAAAATAAAAAGAATGGTATAAGAATGAAAAAAAAATCGGAATTAAAACGAAGCGGGAAAGAGAAAATTAACGAATTTGGTAAAAAAAATAAATGTTTACAACTAAGATACTGTCATGTGGCATATATCCAATGAACTACAATGGTTCGCAAGTTAGTATCGTAAGTAGTGGTTTACACCTGAAAGTATATATATATATAGGCTCACACTCAGGTGCGAACCATCATTTTTTGTGTGAACATGCGAACTCACCAGATTGCGTCATGTGTCGCGCTCAGAAAATGTCCCCCCTTTTTGTTATAATCAAGTTTATTAATTCGATTTTTCCCGTTTCGTTTCAACTCCGATTTCATTTTTTCTTGCGCCAATATTCTTATTTTTTGAAGAGCTTTCTAACAAGTAGTGGATTGCATATGTTTTGATGTGTTTTTTGATACGTGTGTGGATATGTGGACATAAGTGCGAAAAGTGTGATGCGGTTTGCAAATACAAGGTTTGTGGTTTGAGAATATGGTATATGTGGTTTGCGAATATGACATATATGATTTGTGAAAAATGTGATGTGGTTTGAGAATATGATATATGTGGTTTGCGAATATGACATATATGGTTTGCAAATAACAGTGACATGGTTTGAGAATATGGTATATATTGTTTGAGAAAAGTGTGGTGTGGTTTGCAAATATAGGGGGTTGTGGTTTGAGAAAACTGTGGTGTGGTTTGCAAATATAGGGGTTGTGGTTTGAGAATATGGTGATGCGAGTTGAGAATATGATGGATATGGTTTGAGAATATGAGGGATATGATTTGAGAATACGAGGTATGTTGGTTTGACAAAAGTGTGGTGTGGTTTGCAAATATAGGAGGTTGTGGTTTGAGAATATGGTGATGCGAGTTGAGAATATGAGGGATATGATTTGAGAATATGCGGGATATGATTTGAGAATATATGGTATGTTGGTTTGAGAATATGAGGTAAGTTGGTTTGAGAATATGAGGTGTGTTGTTTGAGATTGTAAGTGAAGTGGGTTGACAATATGAGACACGTGAGTGGAGAATGTGAGTGATATGAGTTTGAGGATATGATGAATGTCGTTTGAGAGCATAAGTGAGGTGGTTTGAGGATATAAGGGATGTGGTTTGCGAATATCTATGTAAAGACCTGATAATTTATTTGTCTAAATTGACGGTTTTAAAACGACGTAATTGGAAATCTGATCGAATTTTGGAACGAGGGCGAATCAGAAAGAAAAAAAATCAAAAAAAGGGGAAAAGAAGCAAAAGGAGAAGAATTGATTTTGGGCCAGACCAGACGTGAGCTTGGGCCGAGCCAGTACTGGCCCAACTCGTGCACAAGCCCGCACCCGAGTCGGCCCAAACCATCGCGCGTCAAAACCCTAAACCGAGCGTCGTTTCAGTTTCATTTCATCGCACGACTTTCGATGCGCCTCCTTCCCCACCTCCTTCCCTCTCTCAAACTCTCCCTGCATCACAGAACCTCGCCGGAGCAGTTCTTCCTCGCCTGAGCCAGCAACCACCACCAGTACCCTTCACCACAACCCCGCGCCAGAAAGCCCATATTGCCTTGTCCTCCTTTTCCTTCTCCCCGAGTCGTAACAAAACCACACAGCCGACTTTGATTCGAACCTCGTCGAGACCTCAACGGAGGAAATCTGAAACAGTGAGCTTCAGTTCTGACCCTTCCCTTCTCCCTCGTCCCCCTTTCCCTTAGATTCGCACATCAGTGAGCTCGAAATGGTCGTTAATGGTTGGAAAGGGCTCGCCGGAGTCTTCGAAGCTCCAAATATGAGTTCGCACGCCAGCGAACTCACGACGACGTCAGATCTGGGCTACGAAGCTTTATTCCTGCCCTGACGGCGTCCCCTCAACCTCCTGAGCTCCCAGACGCCTTCCCCGTCACCGTTGAGCGCCCCTCGAGGCGTCGCCGTTGCCTCCGTCGTCGGAGTAAAGACCGCCAGAACCCTAGCTCTCCCCTCCCTCTCACGAACTGGACCAGGCCAGAATAGGTTGGTCTTGGGCTTTTGGGCCAGGACTCGGGCCAGTTGAAATGGGCCTTGGTCCAGGCCTGGTTCGGCTGGATCTCGGGCCGGATCTTAGGCCGGGTCTGGGGCCGGGTTCGGGTCGGTCCTGGGTCAGGCCTGGATCCGGGCTGGGCCTGGATTCGGGTCGGGTCCGGGCCAAACCTGTTTAATTAATTTAATTAATTATTGGTTTTAAAATCAGGTAAATACCAAGAACTTATTGAACTTCTAAAGGACTTTTTGACAAACGAACGACTGGATTTAATTATCAAGTTGAGGACCGTTACGGGTTGGACCGAGACTGATACGTCCTTTTTTGTGTTAAACCAGGACATTACCCCGAGCACGGAGAAGACCGGTAGGCCCGGACGTCAGCAACTAGGAGACGCAGTTGTCAGCTCTTCAAGAGGTAGGGATTACCTCGAACTCGCTTTATTCCGGTTTTACTAGAATGCAATAGGGAAACCTAATAAACCGGCTAAAGAACTAGTATGCATATATGAAACGAACAACTAGCGTAGACGTATGAAACTGCGAATATTTACGATTTCTGTCTTGGGAATTGCTATGCTGCTAGAATCGGGTCATGTCGCGCCCGTAGGACTTTTGTGCTGAATGTATCTGTGTATGCCTTTGATGCTTGAACGGTTAATAAATAACGAACACGAAAACGAGTAAAATTGACTAGAGAACGTATGATCAATGATTTGAGTGCTTTTCCCTATTTTTTACTTGAGATGTTGGATTGGGAATGTTTGGGGATACCGGTTAAGCCGGTGGGGTAACCACGTGGAGAGTGGTATCGGTAAGTGATGGTATGTGCATGTTGGCGGTGTTATTATTGAAACATGACTGTGGGTGTGAAAGTGATTGTGACTGTTACAGTGATAATTGTATTGAGTGTGCCCGAGAGGGTGTCAGTAAGTGATGGTTAGTACGGAACAGTTGTGAGTGTGATTAAGGGAGAAAGCCTATTATACTCGATGTTGCATGTTGTGACTGTGCGTGAGCAAGTGTGCCGTGTTTGTGTAAATGTGAATCCTTGGTTGTGAAATGGTCGGGTGGGTGATAGACCGACGTGATTGTGATTGTGAGTGTGGTTGTGATTGTTCTGGTGATAATGGTTATGAGTTGTGCCCGAGAGGTGTATCGTACCTTCCGTTGCGCCACCGGTAAAGTGTGAGAGACGTACTTCCGTAGGTGAGTCGTACTTTCCGGGGCGTGAACGGTAAAGTGTGAGGCTTGGTGTACGATGGTACACGAGAAAGGTGATTTCCCTACCTTCCGACCGTGAGTCGGTAAAACGATGTGTCCTGCGAAGAGGTGATTTCCCTACCTTCCGACTAGCACTCGGTAAAACGTTGTGTTGAGCACCGCGAGAGATGAGGCCGCGAAGAGGCGATTTCCCTGCCTTCCGTCGATCGGTAAAACGCTGCGCCCGCGATGAGGTCGACCGCCTATCTTGACTTTGTGTTGGGGAAGTTGCGTACGGCTGCGCCGGGCCGAGAGGGTTGCTCCCTAGACCGTGCAAGGGTTACGATTGGTGTATTTGAGATTGCCTAGATTGACTGAGTATTGTTGTGTTGTGAGTTTGGGTGTTCTTCTTTGTTATGAGTTGCGTGTGACCGTGAATGACTCGATTTGATTATCTGATGGTGAATTCATGTGTGTGACTTCCGTGTAAGTTAAAGTGTCGTATTTGTGGTTGTCCTTAAGTCGTTTGTGTAGGGGCTTGGGATGTGGAATCTTGGGACAGTTTGTGGTCGGGGTGTGAAGGTTGTTTAAGTTGGTTATTATGTTCTTGTTGTCGCTTTCTCATTTTTAGTCGTTAGAAAAGATAGCTTAGAAACGTAATTGGATGTCTAAACTGGATTGTTCCCTTCGTTCTGTGCCTTAGTCGATTGGATGGTGTTGCTTGGATTGTTTATGATTGTACTTGTGAGTGTGGTTGACTACGTGTTGGGGAATGGTGTTTGGGTTGTTCCGTGGTGTGGCCTCGGGGTAGGCGTTGTGTGGAATCGGTTTTGGTATAGTTGGACATTGAGTATCCGAGTTTAAAGAGGGGTCTCGGCTTTTATTAGGTTTAAATGTCGTATCGTGTTAAAACCTTTATTATATTTTAAATTGTGAAAAAAAAACGTTTTGGTAAATTCGAGATAAGGAGGTTTTGATGGTTTTCCCTGCTAAGCGTCAAGCTCACCCCCCTATTTTATTGTGTTTTCTACAGGTAGTGGTCATGACTTGGAGTAGAGGACATCGCAGAGCATGGGGCTAGCGAGGGTCCAGATTTTTGTTTATTTATATTTTCGTAGTGACGAAACGGTTATTTTGGACTTATGTTTTTTTTATGAGCGTGAGTCTCAGAAACTCTAACTCTGTTGTTTTATGCTATCTACCTTTACCAGTTATTATTTATCTTAAATTTCTTTTATTTGAAATTCAATAAGTCGCGTCTCGGGTCCGGTCAATACCGGATTTGGGGCGTGGCAATATATGTGCAATGTATGATTATGCATGTATGAGACAGTTTGCAAATATTGCATATATGGTTTGCAAATAACAGTGGCATGGTTTGAGAATATGATATATGTGGTTTGCAAATTGTGTGTTTATCATAATTTTTTTCGTACATGTTTTTTCTTGCTTCAAAACATATGCAATACACTACTTGATAGATAGATCTTGGAAAAAGAAAAATATTGGCGCAAAAAAAAATTAAATCGGAGTTGAAACAAAGCGGGAAAAATTAAATTAATAAACTTGGTGGAGAAAAAAGATGAGCATTTCTAAGCGCGACACGTGTCATGTTGTTATTTGAGTTCGCATGTTCACATTTTAACAGGGGTTCGCACGTGAAAGCTTCCCTATATATATATATATATATATGTAATAAGTTGGGATTATTTGACTACTATATTCACAAAAGGAACAATTGTAAAAGCTTTAGAGAACTGAGGAAACATTCAAGCGCCCAAAAGGACCGGTTGTATCAAACTCCCAAAGGACTTTGTTGATATACTTGAGCAATTAAACGTTTTCACAATTATTGAACTCGATTTATCGTTATAATTGGCTTTTCCCACCATAATTGATCTAATTAAAACGTGATCATGCGTAAATACAAAATGAACTCCCGAGACATAAGTGGATATGGAAAACATGTTATGTAACCTTATTTTTAATATATTGATTATAAAGTAGCATACCCAAATTATATAAAAATAGAAACTATAGAAGCTATAATTTCTAAATTTATACCTTTATTAAAGGAATATTCCGTTAAGTTTTTAACGGAATATACCACTTTCGTCTGTGGACCGAACAAAATGGTACTAAATTGATCATTTAAAACATAAGGGTATCAAATCGTTCGTGGACCAAAGATAAGAATATCAAAAAGTATTTAACCCTTATATGTATATGTGTATTTGAGTATAGAAATGAATAGACACACGATGATGAAAAGAGCGTTGGATTGATCGGTCTGTATTAGATTTGTAGGTATATTAATTGGATAAGGTAGGTTAAAAATATAAAAAGTTAGTTTTTATTTTTATTTTTTATAACTTTATATTATTCTTTTATTATTAAAAAAGGGTGGAATGACAATTTCTCTTTTTAAATTCATAAAATTCAAATGGATCAAGGTAAAATCGTCATTTCATTTTCAAGTAACTAGTACATGGTGTCACATGACTAACATGATGGAATATTCCATCGATTTTTATTAACAGAATCACGTGACCAATATTTTAGGTATCACAAATATGATTTTGAAACGTTGGGTAGTGTAGTGTTCATGACCGATACTTAAGAGTAAGTTTCAATATTTAACTCATTTTAATAATTTCATAAAACCCCCAAAAAAAACTACTAATTTTATTTATACCAAATATGAAATACAAATCGTTACATTATATTACTTTAATTGTGCTCGTCATGTCCAAATATAGCCCAAATGTGATCGATGAGGTCATTATGGAGACGGTGATGAACTTCTCGATCTCGGATCCTTGTTCTATGGGCTGAGATACTTGTGATGTTCACTGTTGGTGCTGGTCCTTGCTGGGTCGGTGCGATCGGGACACCAATATCCGCGAACGAATCAGTGGGGTACGGACGTTGTTGATCCTCAACGGTCATGTTGTGGAGAATAATACAAGTGGTCATGATAACTGCAAGTGAGTTCTTATCCGAAATTCGTCTTGGACGGGTGATTATATGAAAACGAGCCTACAGAACTCCAAATTCTCGTTCGATATCCTTCCTCGCCGCCTCTAAGTTTCTAGAAAAACACATTTGCTTTTTTGTTTATGGAGCTGGTATTGTTTTCACAAATGCAGCCCAAGGAGGATAAATTTCATCTGTCAATTAATAAGGAGTTACGTATTCGTGACCGTTTACCTTAAACTGAACCGGTGGAGCGAAGCCTCGAACTGCTTGGGCAAACAATGTTGACCTATTCAGCACGTTGACGTCGTTGGTGAAGCTCGGTGTTCCAAAGAAAGTGTGTCATATCGACAAGTCTTGGGATGTAACGACTTTTAGCCTAATTGTGTGGACGTTCCCATGATCTCTACTTGAAAATTGTGCAACCCATGCCATCGAACAGTTCTTCCGATCCAAAGTGCATGCAGTCGAGACTCCCTATCATCCCCGAGAAGCCGCATGCTTTATTGATTTCCAGCAAACGACGGACATCTTCCTCGGTCGGGCGTCATAGATATGGTCTTCCAAAAATCTTGATGACGCCCAAACAGAACTTCTTGACGCACTCCAAAGCAGTGCTCTTTGTCATTCACAAATACTCATCAACGGTATTAGCAGGAGTTCCATAATAGAGCTGACGAAGTGTTTCCGTGCATTTCTGCCATGGAGAGAATCTGGGCTTCCCTCTACCATCGGGCCGTTGACAAAAGTATAGGTACCACTCACTCAAGGCATCCATGATTCGTAGGAACAATTCCTTCGACATCTGGTAACGACGCCAAAATTGTTGCTCGATGTACACCGGAGTGGGAGCAAAGTAGTCAGCCATCAACCACTCGCGTGCTTCTTCTCGATTTCGTTCTGTCCATCTCTGCTTTGGTGTCGTCGATGATTGTGACCTCTCGGCCTCCCCACCTTATGCCTTTTATTTAATCTTACCGAAATTCGCTCGTGAAACCGGTTGGCAATTCTGAGTCCCATCTGTTCTCCCGCTCTAGTCATTTTTTAGGGAGTCATTTGAGCCAATTCCGTTATTGTTGGATGACGATTCATTGAAACAACAAATAAAAAGATTGAGAGAGAACAAGTGTAGAAGAGAAGAGGTATAGGAGAAAAGATATGCAAGTTTTGTGTAGGGGTGAGTGTATATATGAGAAATTTAGGGATTTTTGAAATTATGGCGTCGAAACGTGGCACGTCGCTATTGGGCCAGCGACTATCCGTTAGGCTTGTGTCGCTGAGTCCCATGTTGCAGGATCTGTCGACGAGGCGAGCAGCAATGAGTCGCATGCGACGATCCTACAACACCCCACTGCAGATACTTTGAAGAGCATCTACAACAAGCGAATCATGTGCCACTCCCGAGTCGCACCGTTGTGAAAGCAAAAAGCGTGCGACACACGACTCGCGACTCACAATTGTGGTTCGCTGATTCGCGAGTCACGGCCAGCCTACCAAAATGCGCCATATGGCCCTTAAAAATCCAATTTTGCGCAAACGGTGTCTAAATTTTACAAATTTATAGTTATTATGTTCGTATTGTTCTAAATAATTTATTTAATGTCTTTGATCACAAAAAAAAAACATTAATTTACATTTCGAATAGAGAAAACGAACAAAAACCCAACATCCATGTAAATCATGAGCCTTATACATGAGTCTCACACTGTGAAACATAACTCAATTTAAGGAACTCGCATCACAATTAAGTACAATCACCCCATGAACCTTAAATCATTATTGTCATATATGAATCTCTCACTGCACATGCTCTACTAACATTTCACAGTAATGAGGTCAATAAAAATTGAAAGCATATGATGCCAAATGAACATGGGAATTCGCATCATGAATCTTATACGTGAGTCTCACTGTAAAACATAACTCAATTTAAAGAACTCGCATCACAATTCGATACAATCATTGTATGATCTTCAAATCATTATTTTCCCATATGAGTCCCTCATTGTACATGCTCTACCATCGTTTCACAGTAACGAGGACAATCAAAATTGATAGCATATGGTGCCAAATGAACATGGGATTTGTACGAATGACCAAACACTAATTACCGCTAGACCCTAAACTTAAGGTTATATGGAGATTACGGCATGGGCATGGAACACAAGAAATGTTAAAAAGAGTAGAACTAGACTTGGTTCCTTTCCAATCCAATTGCTACCCGTCATGACTTGTGCCTTAAACAAAGCATATAATGTTTGGTTTAAAACTTGCCTGCCAGGGTTCTGTTTTTATCCTTGTCTTTTTCAATCATGTGGACTTTAGCTATGATTGTTAATTTGCAATTCACATATATAGGAAAAGGACACTCTTCTATATATATAAAAATCTAAATCTAAACGTGAACACCACTCCAAAGGAATGGTACTTTAAAGATCGAGAGAACGGACAAATTAGTAAAAACACTGAACCCTCATTGATTCAGGAACATGTCCTTCACTTGCCCCACACACCACAGACCACAGACCACACACACATGTAATGTATTATGTATTCCATACCCTTTATTCTCTGCAACTCTTCTCTTTGAACCTGTTGTACTCTCACCAATTAGCTTCTAATCATGCGTTTCAAGTGCATTTCTTTTTCATGCCCACAACTGCCCTTCTCATTGGGGTGGAAGTGGAACACAAACAAATAAGAAATAGATGGGTTTCAGTGGGTGTTTTCGGTAGTTCATAAAGCACAGCCATTTCCGGGTAAAAACTATAAGTCAATTGGGGCTCCATAGAGATTCAAGAAATGAAGTAGCCAAGGGGTCCACCAAAACAAAGACAGTAATTGGGAGTAACCAACAAATTGAGTCAGGTTAAGTACATTTATTGCTTAAGAGTTATATATCAACAATGAAAATGAAAGAGAGAAGCAATAGAGAAAGGGATAACAATGGAGAAGTTGAAACTCAGTTCCGATCCAAAGAAAGAACCAATTTGGGTTACTTGTCATGTTGTTGGGGATCACTGCTTTTGTCTCTTCGAGACTAGTGATTTCCTTTTAACTAGACACTTTATTTTTATAATCAAATGAACTAAACTATGTTTCATTAAGGTACATAGTTAGCTGAGTGTTTAGTTTACTTTAGCATAAGCCCAGATATGGCAAAAATGGTTAAAAGAGAAGAAAAAGGGTCAAAAGCTAATCATTTCACATCTCTGATATCATGTTGTTGAGGTGGGTGTGTGATGGGGAACCAAAAAAGATTACCCAAGGCTTACTTTTCTTTCCAGTTTTAGTCACAGAGCATCTTTACAGACAAGTATGCATATATGTTCCCAGAAAAGCAGGACAGTGAATTTGTTGCAAATTGAAAAAAGAAGAGCTGAAACAACCTCTTCATGGCTTGAGTTCTCAGTCAAAGAGGGAACAAAGGGCTATGGTGGACTGGAAAGTAAATAGTTTCCATGTAAAGTAGTAGTAGATGTTGAAACTCACTCCACAACAAGAGGTTGTTCAAAGAGACAATTTGGTAACCCACAACAGATTTCAGGCTCTTCACAACCACAAAAGCTTGTGGAAAGCTATAACACATGTAAATTAACAAACAAACAAAAGAAAGTAAGGTGACAGAGTATGCAGCAATTATTGGTATGAGCAAATGAGATGAGATTGGAGACTAAGTTCATTGATGATAGTACACAGAAAGGGGAGTTACAGAAAACAAAAGGGTAATCAATTTCTCAACACAATTTGTGAAAATGTTTTAACTTACTTTGTTTTATGTTCTCCTCCTAAGCAGCCCTATTTCGCTTGTGGCCAGCTGATCTCGAATCACCTTCGGATGAAGCATCCATGGAAATGGTGAAAGAAGTGGAGAGATGGGCGTAGAGATCAACCACTCTCCGGATGTTGTTGTTGAGCTCCCTAATCAGACCCACATTCCGGCTGAGGTTGTCGGGGATCTTGGACTCGTGATTCTGGTTAATCTCGTTAATAAGCAGCCTGTTCTGGTCTAAGATGTTCTGAACTTGCACAAAGTTCTTCTGAAATGTCTGCAATATCTTGCCGTCAATCTGGGTTCCATTGCCAAGTCCAGAAAGTGTAGCACCCTCCATTCTCTTCCTTGGCTTCAAAGCTGAAACAAAATCAGAACCAATCCTACATAACAAGAACAAAAAGAAGATGATGAGATCAAAACAAAACAACAAAAAGATGGTGAGGTAGTCCTTTTCATTAGATTTAAAAGCCTTACTTTAATGTAATAAAATAATACCAATAATCATATCTTCTCATCTGTACATCATCATGCTTACATTAACCCGAAAACCCAGAGACAAAACATGACAAGCTTTAAGGAATTGTGTTTTAAAAACCATATTTGAGCCATATGGGACAAGCTCTGTAGCAGAAAATCATGACCTCCACGGGCTCTCCTTTTTTCACATAACAGATAACAAACATGGATATTTTATTATTAAAATAGTTTTAATTTATGATGAGGAGTGAAAAGGAGGATCCCATTTCCATAAAAGGAATCACCTTTTTAGGTACTGCAAAAATACCCACCTAAAGCTCAGTGGTTTTGAAAGAAGAATCTCAATGACCCAAAAAATAAAAACAGTCAATGATGCAGAGAAGATGAGGCCAGGTACTGTTTTTGCAGACACATTATTAATAATTGTCATCAAAAACACCATTAAATCTGAAATTAAATGCAACAGAATTCTAAGCATTAAATAACCGAAATTATAGTTGTTTGAAATTTCTCAAGACAAAAACATAAACCGGAATTCAAATGCTACCCAACAAAATAAACTCACAGAAACACGAGCCCGTAAATTCCCCAACTCCATGAACTAATCAGTCGAAATTGTAAAGAAATCGCAAAATTCCCAAATTTCTAAGACTAGATTTTAAAATACAAAGAGGAGCTTGATTGGATCAAACTCTTCACACAGTGAAAAAAGAACACAAAAGGCTCGATAACACACTGAACGCTCTCCATTTGAAACCAAACATTGACGATAGATGTTTTGATTTTTTTTTCCGTTGATACAGTTAAAAGTTATTTAGAGCGTACCTTGAAAATACGAATCATTGTATTGTGGAGACGACGGAGAATAAGGAGACGAATACGGGCGATTGAATCGAATCTAGAAGAGCTTCTGCCGAATTCTGAGGGGAGGAGAAATGGTAGAGAGAGAGAAGAAGTGAGAAGAATAAGAAGATTTGACAGTCACGCTACGACCCCTCCTGTCTACATATTTTAGCTCTATACTTATTTCCCATTTTTATTTATTTTTTCTTTGCTAATTTCAGGGTTCTCATTCCCTGCGGGAACCGGTTTAGGTTGTTGGCTGTGATCCGAGAAAGTTCATTGTTGGACACGTGGCATGTGCGTAGAGCAATCAAAGATAGTTGTGGGTCCATTTCACCCCGACAGGTTTTCTGGTGTTATATATAAGATAACCATCATGTACAAATTTATATATTTCTTATAACATACAAACTATCAATCTAAATATTTAGATCGTAGAATCAAAAGCTTAGACTTAACCAATAATCGCTAATGCCATAATCATTAATGCATATCTTTGTAATTAATTTCGTAATCAATCACCCCCTTGAATTTCGGTGGCCGTCCGATCCCCTAAATCAATGACTCAGATTAGTTTGTATTTCATACCTGAATTTCAAGTTTATACTCGAAAGTCCCCTTATATATATATATATATATATATGATCTCATATGTTTAGAAATATATGATGCGATACTCTCAAATATAAGCACCATCATTTGTTAACGAAAAACAGATAAAATATTTCATTCTATAACCAATGTGCCATTTAATTAAAAGTAAAATGATTATTTCATCCATATTCATTTCAAACCATAAGTTTGACTTCGTTGTTTTTGGTTTTACCTTTACCTTTATATTTTCCATTTTATTTATTACTCTTTTGTTTTTCTCATTTCTATCTTTACTCATTTAAACTTCATAATCCTGCGACGTTCACTCATCTCTTCTCTATCCTAAAACCACACGACATAACATGCTAATCGTCGTCTTTCTTCGCTTTGGAACCAGAGACGACGTCCTTGGGCAGCGAGACCATCGTTGTGGCGAGTTCAAGATCGGGTAATGTTTTTCCAGATTGACAACGAGTGGCGAGATCAATGCGTTTGAGATCGCTGGCTAGACCACGACGAGAAGGACCAACAAGCCTTAGACATTTTTTATATAAATGATGAATTTATTTGTTTTTGATCTTCAAGGAGAAAATAGAAAAAAAAATCAGACTAAAATGGGGATTATCCTTAATACCTCCAAAAGTGTGGGACTGTTGTAGGCCCAGTTGCTTCCGTGGGCTCGAGTTTAGTAGCCCATGGTCCAATTGAGGAGGATCAAGCACAATCCTTGAGCTTGGTTTTGCTTGATGGACCTCAGGTTGGTGAACCGAACCCGGCTTTCGGGATCCAAGGTATTCCTTGGAAGGAAGCTTTGTCTAAAGTCCCGATTCCCGGGGGTGAACCAAAGAAACGTGGTCGCCCAAAGAAGGGACATTCGAAGAAGATTGCTTTTCCTATTGTTGTTTATCGGACAAAAGTCAAGACCTCTACTGATAAAGAGGGCAATTCGAGTTGCTTTATTGTGGACATTGCGACAAAAGATAGCTCGGGTAATTGGAGTTATTGCAAGAAAGTTGGGAAAAGGCAGTTGATCTTTGTTCTCTAGCGCTCGAACAGTCCATTGAGGAGGACTTAGAGGGTAGGAAAGACGAGGACTACCTTGAACCGATTATAGAAAAAGCTTTAACCCATGTTCCGGTCTCTAACCGGTTTAATTGTTTGAACACGGTTAAGAAGTAGGCAAGGTTATTTTTGTTTGCTTCCTTCTTGGGTTTATTTTGTTTCGTTTTTGCTACGTGTAGCTGTTATGGTCTGAGGAAAAGGTCATTTTTTAAGGATCTTTTCTTGCTTTGTTCCATCATATCCTTGTAGAGCGAATGCTCAATAAAATTTGCTTATAAAAAAAAAGACCACTCAACTTACCTTTCATATTGCTAGCTCCATCATATCCTTGTCCTCACAATCTTGATATGCTCAATTTGTGACAGAAAAGTAATTTCTCAATTGCTTGTTTCAATGAAAGAGCAGTGGTGCTACTAACATGCTCAATACCCACGAAGCGTTCAATAAATTTTCCTCTTTTATCCACAGTGAAAAAAAATTTCCATTTGTTCCTTCACGGAAATGTCACGAGATTCATCGACCAGAATTGAAAACAATGTTTCTCCGAGATCATTAATAATAGCATTGATCGTCACACTAGCAATTGCATGTACTATATCTTTTTGAATATTAGGGCATGTTAATTTGATATTTTTATCAGCATTCTGTAATGTTACACCTTTTACTTCTTCATTATGCTCAACAAGAAATCGTAAGATCTCATGAAAGTTACCTCGATTGCTTGATTCTTCAGATTCATCATGACCACGAAATAGAAGACCTTGCCCTATAAGAAATCGAATACAATCTATTGAAGAAGTCAATCGAGTACGATACTCATTACGAGTTTGCTCTGTTTGCCTCGATATAATATTTTCAATATTTTTCTTCTGGTTCCTCATAGCTTCCATGTCTCTAAGAGCTTCATTGTGAGCACTATCATGCCATCCAACATGTTCTTGCAATTTTTCACTTCTTCCCAGTAGAAAATCCTTTCCTAACTAATGATTCTCCATTTTATTTCTCTCTGATACATGGTTTAAAAAGATTGCAACACAAACAATAAGCAGCATCATTTGATATGATATAATCTAACCAGTTCGAGTACCTCTTGAACCATTCTGGATTGAATTTCCTTTCTTTATTTCCATGTTGTGTTAATGAAAAATCATGTTGATGTGGTTGACAGGGACCCTTATGTATATATTCCCTGCGTACTTGATCTTGAATATTAGGATGATAGAGTAGAATAGATGACCTTTTCCCGAATATGTTTCAAGACTTTCATAGTTAAGTTCCAAACCTGTTTCCACCGCTTTATCACTTTTCTCAGAAAGATCATGATCTAATTTTGGAGATTTTTCCTTCTTCTCATCAGGATTGGTAGAGTTGGCTAGTCTTTTGAAATATCTTGTTATCATTGTTATAAATATGGAGATAACTAAATTCAAATTGATGTAATCTCAAAGTTTAATGTTTTAAATAGAGGTAGATTTGTAGACCAATTAGAATTAGGAAATTGTAATCATAAGAAATGAAAAATAATTAGGAAATTGAAATATAAAAAAAGACCCATTATGAAACTTAAAAGAAAAGGAAATATAGTTTTGTTTCTCAAAATTGAGGGAGACACTGTTTGTTGCGTAACTAATTAAAAAAAGACCTAAAATTCTTTCTCACATATGTCGAGATCCTCTTTCCCGAGGTAACCCTAACCCCACCTACGGAGTTCCCTACCCCTACCGTCAACATGACCATTTCCCCCCTCGCCGATCTTGTCCCATCGTAGTCAACCTTGGTGCATCACGCGACACATGTGCCTCCACCGCGCCCCTCTTCGGAGGTTGTGTCTCCTATTAAACCAAGAAGAATGAGGAAGACAAAGCAAACCACTACTCCGGTCCCTCTCTCTCTTTCTTCTACGACGATCTTCCCTCCTGCAACAACAAAAACGATCATGGCTTTTTCTCAAGGTTCCTTTAAGCCGTTGAGTAAACCGCGGTGGGGTCGCCCATTGAAGGCTCAAACTCTAGCTTCCACTACAAGTTATACTAAGGTTTTAGTGCCTCCGCTGCCTTCGTATAACGTCGAAGGCGCGCCCTACCCAGCTCTCCGCAGGTAAAGGTGGCCCTTGTCACCAATTTGTCGCCTCCATTGGTCCAGGATCCTCTTCGAGGAAAGGCTCCCATGTTTGAACCGGAGAGGGGGGAACCGGGGCGGAAGGTTCTAGAGGCTCTTTGCGAGGGGGTATGGGTTCCCAACGCTGACCGTGTTCTTGTGATTTCGGCGCTGCTCTCACCGCCGCCGGGTATGATCCACCGTCGTAGGAACTTCAAATCGAAAGAAGTCGGATCAACCTCGAAGGCTCCAGTTCTACCAGTGTCTCTGGACGCCTATCTAATCTGCCTCTAAGATGGTCTCTCAGCCTACTCCTTAAAGGAGGAAGAAGAAGTAGAGGTGGGGGTACCAAATGCGCCGGTGAGTCCACTGATTCTGGCTAGGCAACAATGTGTCATGATGGGAAAATTGTGGACCTCTAAACCACCCGGTAAGAAGGTTCTTCTTAGGATCATCACTAAAGCGTGGGCGAAGTCGGCCAAAGGTCTGGTAATCAAGGACATCGACCCGCGGATCTTCGGGTTTTACTTTGAAACGGAGACAACCCGTGCATGGGTTCTAGGGAACGAGTCGTGGTGCTTCGATGGACGACCAATTCTGTTGGGTGATTTGGACCCGCTGGCTAGGGAGCCTCCCACTCTGGATCGGCTTCAACTATGAGTACATGCCCATGGAATTCCCTCGTTTGCAAGGACCAAGACCACAAGAGAGACGATCGGTTCGACTCTAGGACTATGTGTTCATGTACCATATGATCAATGGGGCACCTACTGGGGATGACCAATGGAGGTCATATTTTGGCATCTTGTGGACCGCCCTCTTCTCGACAACTTCTGCTTCGTTTTCAAGAATTTCCCGATCTGGTTCGTGTCATACCTAATTATGAAAAACTTTTAGTGTTTTGTTTTAATTGTGGTATGATCGATCACATGGTGGATGAATACAATCAGGAGGTGGTGGGTACTCCACGGTTCGACTCCTCTATCTTGGAGTTCTAGAAGAACCGTTAGACTAGGACATATACAACAGATTAGGACGGTCAAGCGTCCTGTAAATCGATATCCTCGACTTCTGCACCTAAAGGCCCCTTGTCTCGCGGCAAGGGTCCGATAGTATCGCCGACTAATGCAACTAATGGTGTGTGCCCTTAGAGCATCACCCAGACCCGCTCGGTCGAGCTGTGCTGGAAGAACTTGGTGATCGGCCAGCTCTCTGGTAGCAGGAAAGCCGACACCCCAGACCTACCTAGGCAAAGAGTTAGAACTGGACTTGGAACACAAGTTGAGTCTGGTATTGGAGCATGAGCCGAGGGAGTGAAGGGGGGTCCACTGCGAAACCTCGGGAAGATTAGGACAAGATAGGGAAGCAGTTATGCATGGAGGAATGAAAGGAATACAGTTCTCTAGTGACTGGCCTTGGGAGGGGTCCTTGGGAAGAGCTCTACCTCCCTTAGAAACTGATGACAATAGGTTCGGTCGCACTCTAAAGAGTATGCAACAACTAGGAAATACCTTGAGTAGCAGTCATTTGCTTCGTCTTACTTTAGCTTTTATTTGAGTTCGCCTTTATGCCTCCTCAAAAACCGCATGTGTCAGCTCACTTGTCTCAGGCTCGATACCATGTAATGACTCTTTTTAATTAATAATATATGAGTACCTTTTAGTCAAAAAAATTAAGAAAAGAAGAAGAAACCAAACAACAAATTTAGTGTAGGAAATTTGAAGAGGGCACGTGCCCCCTAGGCCCCACGTAAATCCACATTTTCCAAGCATGGGCCCACTAGCCATCACGCCTCAATATAACATTACGAGCATTTTTTTAAACAAATATTTTATGTATTATTACTTGAAGTGCTTCAAGATACAATCTAGTGCATCCGGGATATGAAACCCGGACCACAACTGGACAGACACAGAACGAGCCTCCTAAGCTAGCCAATGGGTTGCCTCGTTCGCTGTCCTAACAACATACTCGAGTTTAACATCCACGAGAGATGAGAGAATAGATCGACATTCGGTGATGATCCGACCTATAGGGGAAAAGGGGGGGCTTCCTAGATGAGGTGCACTACATATTGTGCATCAATGTGCACCACCACCCTTGTGCGGCCTTTCCCTCGGACCCACTGGAGAGTGTAAAATAGCCTCTACCTCAGATAGTCAGCCCTTAGCGTACTACGGAGAGTTCCATTTCAACATTCCACTACCTATCCTTGATCGGTTCTATAGATCCAACCCTATCCCAGTTGAAACGGATCAGTGAAAGTAGGCCCATCCACATTTATTGTGACCCAAGTTGGTGGTGGTGGGTACCATCCTCTTTATCTTGGTTGTGAAGGCCCTGGCACTTTTTAGTTTCCTCGGTTTGCCTCAGTCTAACTAAGTTGGGACATCAAGTCTGTAGCATTTATAATATGAGGGTTGGGTTGAGCATGATCCCAAACCAAGTCGTTGTGTGCCTTCCATATTTCCCAAACCGCCATGGCTATCCTTCTTTTTATGGGCATATTCGAGAGGGCCATGATGAGAGTCATCTATGTATTTAGGGTGTGATGGGGTAGAATAGGAACTTGTAGGTTGGCCAGAGCCCACACCTCCTTGGCGAACTCGCAATGTAGGAGAAGGTAAGACGTGGTCTCCTGATCAGTGAGGCAGATTAGACATGCTTCTGTGATATGGACATGCTTCGACCGAAGGTTCTTAGCCACATGTAGAGTTCCGGAGAGAGCCTTCTAGATTTTTTTTTATTCGGGGTTGTATGTCTAGGTCCCAAAAACTCGTCCAAACGGTGGCCCCAGCCGAGAGCTGTCATCTGCCATGGACTCGTGAAAGAGATTTTTACCACTCCTTACAAGTATATATTCCTTTCATATTATGTGTCCAAAAACACTTGTCCCTGAAAGCCACACCCCCTTCTTCCTTTGGTCTACACAACTTGGTCTAGTCTTGCTAAATGATTGGCTTTGTGGCGCGGGGAGTACCCTACCACCTGTAACGGGCTAAGGAAATGTGAATCTTGTTGATGGAGCCTTATGGCAGGAGGAACACACTCATATCATAAATAAGTAGTGTCTGCAAGACCGATCGTTCCATTACCTCTTTCCCCCGGCTGAGAGCATCTGATCATCCCATGTACCTATCTTTTCCACCAAAAGGTTGCATATAACTTGGAGGCTCTACCCCTTCCTCTGTCTCAGCATGTTTGGTACCCCTAGATAAATAGAGGATTGGGAGATTTCTTGTATACATAGTGTTCCACAACACATTGCACGATCAGTAGGAGGTGTATTCGTACTGAAAAAGATGGAAGACTTTGCCTTGTTGATAACCTGTCTTGACATAGTCCCAAAGGTCGTGAGTATGTGCTGGAGGTTCTCGGCTTCTTCTCGATTAGCCATGCAGAAGATATAACAATCGTGTGCAAAAAAGATGTGTGAGGTCACTAGAGTCCCTTAGTCACCGAGACACCCCATATAAGGAGCCTTCTGCCTCTTCTCAGGCTAGCATATGGGATAGGCCCTCCATACAAAATAGAAAGAGGTATGAAGAAAGGGGATCACCTTGCTGAATTCCCCTTCCTACCGTAAATGGAGTTGTATTCTTGCCTCTTGAGCTGACTGTGTACTGAATGGATTACATACATGCTAGGACTAAATAGCGCCAATGAGGCCCAACCCCAAATGCCCCCATCATAGAAAGGATAAAAGACCACTCTACCCAGTCATAGGCCTTACTCATGTCTAATTTAAGCACCATGAATCCATTTGGGCCTTGGGTACGCCTGCGCAACGTATGAATAACCTCATAGGAGATAAATATACCATCTTGAATTGCCCGCCTCGGGATAAAAGCTCCCTGGTTGGTAGAGATAGTCGGATCTAAGAGGGGTTTTAGGCGGTTGGCCAATACCTTTGACATAATCCTTAAAATGACGTTACAAAGAGCAATAGGCCACATGCCCGTAATTTTCCGAGTTGTTTGAGTCTTTGGGATCATAACCAAATTAGTCTTGTTGATATCACTGTCAATATGTGCTGTAAAGACTGCCAACAAAAAAAAATCAATAACTTATGCACGCAGGGTATTCTAGTAATGTTGAAAGAATAAAGGGTTGAGACCATTTAGTCGCGGTGATTTGGATGGACCCATTTGAAAGACAGCATGACGGACTTCCTCATCAGTGACCGGACATGTAAGAGTAGAATTTTGGGCCGTGGATATTAATGCCAGGACTGGTAAGGAGAGGACATGTGGCATGTCCGATCCCGGGGTGAACATCCGGTGGAAATAGTTCAGGAATAGGTCCTACATACCTGTCTCTAGGGCTGGGAAAATATCCGATCGTCACCGAAAACCGACCGTCACCGACCGTCCCCATCACCGGAATCACCCGAACCGGTGTCATCGGCGACGGTTACGGTTAAAAAAATACCAATCCAGTAGCATTTTGGATGGGTACGGTTTTTTATCTTCCAAACGGTAAAAAACCGACCGACCGGCTTTAGGTCTCTATATAGAAATTTATGTTTTGTTTTACTAATTTGATGGTTATGGTGCTACAAGTGGTTTAAATTAAATGTTGACACTAGTATTAGATTAACAGTGTAACAAAAATAAAATGTAGGAGATTAGTTTACTTTTAATTATAAATTTGCGTATAAACAATCATGTAGTAAGTTGGTTGTTCAAGTTAAAATAAATTAAATATAGACACTGGTATTAACAAATTTATTTGATTTTAAAATTAAAGTTTATATTGACTGTAATGAACTTGAATTTAAATCTTGTACTTGAATAAACATACATTTTAATCCTTTATTTATTGTTTGTGACATGTATTTAATTTGAAGGTTTTTGTTTTTAAAGACCATTAAAAGAAAATTAAATGTTTTTCTTGATGTAATAGCTTAATAGCACATTACTAGTAAAAACTGATTGTTCTTTTGTTGTAAATTGGTTTTATTGTTCTAGTTATTTCAGAAATTGATATTTTTTTCTTTCTATTTTGGGTTTTAATTGAAGGCCCAAAAGAAAGCCCAATAGGCCGGTTAAAAACTGTAA
Source organism: Erodium maritimum (assembly GCA_963921825.1). Classification (NCBI taxonomy): domain Eukaryota; kingdom Viridiplantae; phylum Streptophyta; class Magnoliopsida; order Geraniales; family Geraniaceae; genus Erodium; species Erodium maritimum. Next base: position 47,332,510 of record OY997592.1, read on the forward strand.
CCGGCCGGCTCCATGACAGGCGGTTTTTAGGTTTCCCGTTAGACCCCGGTGCGGTGATGGTTATGGATTTCAAGTAAGCGGTCCTCCCGGTTTGGGTTACGGATAATAAAAATATTGCCGGGCCCCGACCGATGCCCACCCCAACCTGTCTCCCAAGACACCTCCTCCCCATTGTCATTCTCCAGCACTCGAATCTTGTTCCTCTATTACCTTTTCGTGGTCGCCCTTTGGAAGAAATTAGTATTCCGGTCACCACCAACAAGCCACTCCTGTTTTGCTCGTTGTCGCCAGAACGACTCCTATTTTTCCAGAGCCCGGTTTTACACTTTATGGATAGCCAAGCGGTGACAAATACCTTGGCGGTCAGTTCTACCGTTAAGATCTCGGAGTCGCCTCTGAAGTTTTCTTATCTGGTTAATAATCTCCCGGAAAACTGACTTCCCCTAGGTATTGAGGGAAGATCCGATGTCTGCGATATGATGCTTGATATGCCGGTTCCCGGGGTGACCCCATTCATTTTGGATTAACTGGCCACATTTAGGGTGGTTAATCCAATTATTCTCGAACCAGAATTGTCGTGGTCCTGGTTTACTGTCATCCACTTGGAGCTTAAGAAGTACGGGCATATGATCGGATGTGGAATACCCCATATTATGGAGGGAGGTTTGGCGAAATCGACCCTGCGCACGAGGGGAAAAATATGCTTTATCCAGTCTAACCTCCATTCGATGTTGCGGGTCGAGACCTTTAGTTCATGTGAATTGCTAGCCGGTTAAGGTAACTTTTTCAACTCCTATGTTCGAGATCGCATGCTGAAAGCCTTAGGGAAGCACCATCGGGTATGGAATCCCACCTTGTTTTTCCGAAGGGTGGAGAATATCGTTGAAGTCATCCATCAAAACCCATTCCAGGGCTGCGTGAACCTGAGCAAACTGACGAAGAAGGTTCCACGTACGGTGGCGATACTCTCTAGTTGGTTCCCCATATATGCCCGTAAAACGAAATGGTCGGTCTTGTTCCACCCAAACTTGAGCATCAATATGTGATTGATGTTTGGCCAAAATTTCCACCTTGCATCTCACCGACCGGAGCAGAATGCCCCCCCCCCCCTCCTATTCCCTTGTTCCGGATTACTCGACAGTGCCTGACCCGGTAAACCAGTTCCCCCATGATACCCTAAGGTTCGAAGAAGGATTGCAAGTCCAGACCGGGAATTTCTCGCTTCAACATGACGAGTTTCAATGAGAAAGACGATGTTGAGCTTCAATCTAGAGATGAGCTCCTTTAACTGACGACGATTGTGTTCCGAGCCAAGATTCCGACAATTCCAGACGAGTATTTGAGTCATGATGAAGGTTGCAAGCAAATCCTAATAGACGAGCACAACGAATAAGAAACTTCTAGAAGAAAAGGTGCGCGTACCCGATTGAAGAGGTATTACATTGGGGAGAAACGGAAAGAGGTCCAGAGGCAGACGGATGGGGACAATGGACCGGAGCAAGCAGTAATTAGAAAAGAACCGACGAACCGTCGTGATCGGTAAAAAAAACCCTAAGGTTTACGAGACAATCTTTTAGACTAAAAATTCTCGCATTTTTAACATTACCGATATTTAATAGTTAAAAGTATTAATAATTAATCAACTGATCGGTAGTAGTAAAATAAATATATAACATCATAAACTGTTCTTGACAGGATGACCGACACACATGTTTGGCTCTTCAGTCTTTATGGTACCCTACCCCTACGGACACACTTTCTCTATAATGTTATTCATGCTATCTCTAATTATTAAATTCTTCTTTTGATTTTTCTCAGGTCAATGTGGCAGTTTAAACGTGCAGAAAAATGTAAGTACATGTTTAATTGCTTATTACACCTTTTGATTTTTCAGTGCTATCAATTTTGTTAGCTTAAAACCAACCACTGAATTAACTAGCTGCCAAGTGTATTTACTGAACCCACGAAATTTCTACGTAAACTCAATAATATAACACAATTGGCAAAAGAATAGTGTCTAGAGGCTTCATTCAACAGTCTGTTTGGTTGGCATTGGTTTTTCAGACAACGTGAAATGGAGAACATGGTATGATATACCATCAAAACATAGACATTGGACACCCCTACACATTCAATAAGGTTCCAGACCGTTGGTTTATAAATTTGAGGACAGCCAAACTGAATGTAGAGAATATACTTAGAAAAAACTCAAAACCAAACAAACCTAGACAGAGACTCTCCTTGATTAAAGAGTTCGGTATTAAGGATAGGGAGAATGCATGGGCTTCAACAGACTACAGGTTGGTTGGCTAACAGATGGGCTAAGCTCAATCTATGAGTGGTCGTTTCGGTTCATCACCGATTTTCATTTAGAAAACCGTAACCCGCTAACAAGGTAGTTGGTTTTGGATTTTAATCCCCGGCCCCAGCTCGCTACCACCGGTTCTGGTTATGTCGGTGATGGGGACGGTCGGTGACGGTCGATTTTCGATGATGACCGGATATTTGCACAACCCTATTCAGTACGAACATTGCCTGCTTGATCTTTCGGACGAATCTCATGAAAGAGTATATCAAGTTGGTCTTGAAATGCTTGACGAATGAGTCTGTTATCTGCATGTTCATGTGCCAAGACATCCAAGAAAAGACTTATGAGGAGTATTATTAAAGTATTATAGATGTTCCAGTCCAAAAAAAAATTATTAGTGCAAGAACGAGGTCAATCGGAGGTCTAGTGGAACGGAAAAGAGCGTTGGAAACGTTAAATTAAAAAGTGGGGAAACATGTCCAGCTTTCACTCTGGTGTGGCGCAGCCTCAGCACTACTGTACGTCGTGCGTGATTTTGTCCTTTGGATATGCAGACCGTGCGTGTGACTTCTTATAGTCGTTGATCTCAAATCTTTGACTTCGCAACCATTGGATTGTTGACCAACAGATCCGTCGGACGATGAAGCCGGTTGTAGCCTATCCCGCGTGCTCACGCCCGTATCAAATCACCTTGCCAACTAGCGCAATCCAACTACCGTTTCGTGTGGAATTACAACAACTCTTTTTTTTTGCCGTAGCTCCTGTATATTAGATAGATAGAGAATTTTTTACATCATATTTTTCACACACTAAAATTAATTTCAAGCTTTGTTTTTCATTTTTTTTTTCTCTCCTCTCTCTTGTTCTTCATTTTTTTCCTGAGTGTTCTTCATTTTGAGAGCAATTTCTACCACTTGAGGTCATAGCTTTGACTATCCAAGGAGGTTTCAAGAATCCATGAGCTTCCCACCATCTCCAACTTCTCCATTTTCATGTGTTGAAGCTTTGAAGAGTTGGAGATAGTGGGTTTCCAAGCTAGAGGAGTTTTTGATTGGGTCCCTCAACCCAATCTCGGTTCTAATTATAAATCTTCTCTAGTTTTGTTGTAATGTTGGTTTTATTTGTATGTTTGAGTAGGATTTGGAATCCATGGCCTTGAATTTCAATCTTTGGTCATGGGTGTTGTGTAAATGTTGATTTCCTTTAAATTGATGCATGGGTTTGTTGTTAATTTGATGTTGGTGGTGTTAATTGCATGATTTGGGTTTTTGAGCTTAATTAGCATCCAATTTCTTGTATGAGTATTCATATATATTTAAGCTACTCGATGATAAGACATGATTCTCTTACTTTGTGTTTGGATTTTTATGTTTTTGAACCCGATTTCATGTACTAGCCATTTGATCTCTTGGTTGTATATCAAGTTCTAGGTTAGAGTTGGTAAAAATACAAACTTTAGCCATTTAGTAAACTTATCTAGAATTTCGGACATTCACATGTCTCGATTTCTTATTGACAAGATAGAAATATGATAAAATGTGTTTTCTCGATTCTCTTGTGTGTTTCAAGCCAACAGAACGATTAGGGAATTTACCTTAATTGTTGTGTGAGCTATCTAGATTGATGTTTGGAGCGATCCATGATTCGATCTAGTTTGAGATGAGATGTCATTTGTGTAGAATTTACTTACGCCTGTGCATTACAACAATATCGTGATTCGATGTTCTATGTAGTTCGCCTTAATTATCTGTGATCATATTTATCGTTGGCATTCGGTAGTTAGGATGATTGAACTAGGCGTAGCTAAGTAGATTCGTTGACTGTTATAGAGTTTACTTACATTTGCGTATTACCATATTTTCGTGATTCGTTACTCTATGTAGTTCTACTTGATTACCGAACTCATCTTGATCGGTGACATTTTGTTTTCAAGAAGTGAACCAGGCGTAGCTAAGTAGATTCGAAAATTTATTTAGAGTCCACTCATGCTTGTCTAGTACTAGAGTATCGTTATTTGATACTCTATTTAGTTCTACTAGATTTTTAGTGTTCGTCTTTATTGATAGCATTCGGGAATTAAGAAGTGAACTAGGCATATCTGAGTAGATACGCCGAGTGGTTTAGCTATCTCTACTTATGATAGTTGGTAGCGAGAGTGACATGTATTCGTTGTCGTTATCTCTTGTTCGAGGACTGATCGAGCTTCGCTCAAGATCATAGAACTACACCCAATTTTATTGCTTTCTGATGATTGGTGGTTCACATATCGGTCCGGGTAATGGTCTTGTGCCCTCTCCCAGTGACTAGTATGTGGTTGATTTCTTGATACCACATACATAGGAACTTAAGTGTTTTAAGACCATAAGGAAAGTATTACTTGATTTCACAATCGTTAACCAAACCATGCATTAATTGAAATTCGTATTTACTTGTACTTGTGACGGACTTCTTGTGTGAATCAATTACTATGTGTCTTAGGTGGTAGCATGTACATATTTTACTTATGTCTAGAATTTAAAACAACCTTTTACTTTTCTCTTCTTTATTTTTCATTTTGCGGATGTGGAAGTAACAACTCACGTCCCTAGGTTTTGGCAAAACACTAGTGATACCTCTACTCCATGTGGGTTCGACCGGTACTTAATTGTTTTATCTATTGCTTGATGTCCGTGTACTGATGCACGTAAAAAGACAGTTTTGACACTTAGTCATCTCCACTCATTAGCTCCCTAACTTGAGCCATGTGAAAAAAAAAAGAACCCAATACTCCATCTTCCAGAGCCCTAACAAAAATCTGGCATCCTCTTGAGATCTGCAAACCAATCCACTGGAGCTACCAGTAAAAGTCATATTTGTCATGACACAGGCAGCCACTACGTAGGCAAAATTAAGCCATCCCTACATATCTTCGTTGGAGGTACTACGAACTCCTTAATTACCAGATTCCCCGTGCGACTGTCGGGGTCATCCACTCCCGCTGGCCTGACACTCGGTGTACCAGAGGATACAACCCGATTTTCAGCCCGTCCATGAGAAGGTCTCCCATAGGGACCCCGAACCAGATTGACATCTCGTCATGCACCTCCTCCTGCCCAAGTCTAAAAACTATCGGCATGCTTCTCTATCGCTAAGTACCACCCGAGATTTTAAGGGTTGTCTACGATCCCCCCACGAAGGTCTAGTTGTTACTCATCCGTCCCGAGGCCCTATCCTCCGAGAAAAGTTCTGTCTCGCCCTCTGGCTCTTGATCTCTTGGGGTTCTTCATTTCCCGGTAGTGGGAACCACCCCAACCCCCACCCACGCCATGAATGCCAACAGTCTTCCCCTCGAGCCCAAGAAAACCAGTGTCGTCACAACACCAAGGTGGATCGACGAACCATGTTGCATTTGATCCAATCGCACACCTCTCGGATGAGGCCTTACCACCGTCGTCCGATGTACCAATGTACCTCAACATAGGCTCGCGATATGGCTTTGCTTGGCAACTCTTGTTTTTGAAGTAGAATAGGTCGGGAGAGAGCCAGCTCTCGCGACCATAATCATATCCACTCCGCCCATGAAAGAGGAGGAGGGTTGTGCTGCTATAGAGGACGAATTGCGGGTGCCTGTTGTCGTCGTCGTTGAAGGAGAGGATAAAGGTTCCATTACTACAAACCCTACTTTTATTGTGTATGATGTGTATGAATTATAGCTTAATCATATATTTAAAAATAGTTACTAAACAAGTAAACAACATTAACACTCACAAAAGTGTCTACTTCTACTCTTCTTGGTCTTCATATTCTTTAGAGAAAACTAGGTGCGGGCATTGCGTGATGCGTAGTGAAAGTCGTAAAAAATGTATGTGGAAAGCTCCATGTTATTGAAGGTGGTGAGAAAGGTGTACGATTATATGAAATACGGAAAATATGGGATGAACGATAAAAAAAACAGTTGTATTGGTAATGAGGACATGCGACATCCTCTTTTAGGAACGACACATTTTAGAAATCGCCGATAGTCATATACTGATCTTATATACAAAAATAAACATGTTAACTATTAACTACAAACGATTATATGTAATACAGAACATATGGGATGAACGATCAAAATAACAGATGTGCTGGTAATGAGAAGGACGTGCAACACTCGCTTTTAGGAACGACACATTTTAAAAATTACCGACAATGATATAATAATTTTATATACAAAAAAGTATATTAACTATTGGTAAATGAACAATAATTCTTTGTCGTGTAAAAAAAACTCTATCTCTCTCGTTGAGAACCTCGCCCTAGCCCTAGTCGTGCTATGGTGCTTCTTCCAGCCACCGTCGATGCCATGCACCTTGCCCAGCCGCCACATGGGGTTGGGTCTGTCGGTCCCGCTGCTCCGGTGTCACCCTGTCCCATCCGGTCGACTCCCTCGCAGACCATACCTGGTGTGGGGGATAAAAATCGGTGGGGATGACTGCCTTCGCCCCCATATTCTGCTCCTTTCTCCCTCGCCTTGGGCCGGTCCTATCCTCCTAAGGTCTTGCAGACTTCAATATCTTCGATGGTGTTGTCGGGGGGGGGGGGGGGGGGGGGGGGCTCTCTGGGCCAGGGTGACCTAGTACGGCGGCCTTGATTACCTTCTTCTCCACGCTACGGGGTGGTCCCGTCCTGCCGGAACCCTAGACCGTCTGCCCGGGCTAACTATGACCTTGCTCCGAGGTCTAGGTTGGACGACGTTAGGTCTAGGTTTCGGAGGTTTGCTCCCCCTCGAAACATGGGTGGGGGATTACTCATAATGTCACGGTGTGCTCAGCATACTTCATGTCAACGACAGTACAAGTCTGGTCCCGGTGCGTGTTCCGTGACGCTTATGGGTGGAGGAAGAGGACAGTAAAGGCTTCTTCCATGTTTGTTCGGCGAGGTTGGACACAGAGGCAGGTTCGGGTCTAGATCCCAGGGACCGCGGAGATGGCGCTTCCCTGAATGGGTATCTGGAAGACGGTGCTGCAATTACCAGGATTCTGGGGGGAGCTAGCCCCATCCCCATGACATTGGACCCAAGACCTAAGGCATGGTTGTCTAGAGGACGGAGTGCCCGCATGACAATGGACCCGAAACCTAACTCGGGACCCCGCTTTCGTACCTGGGGCACCAGCCAGCCACCCGCGTAAAGACTCCCTGGGTGGTCCGCCCCAAACCCTCCGGCTTTTGTAGACACAAAGATTCCAGAGGAGTCGGGTGATGATCAGCTCTCTGTTGATTCGATTGTTGATCCCCTACCCCGGGAGCGTGGTGAGTTCGGAGGGGGGGTGGGGGGGGGGCGTGCACATCCAGGGGCGCAATGTGTTGAAGTTCCATCGGACATTACCCTTCGGAGCGCAACGGATGGAGCACGAAAGAGGATGGTACCAGATCCTAGGTGAGGAGTCAAGTTACATTCGGGGAAGAAGCCCCGCCGGGAGGAATGATATACGACCTAGGCATCGAGGACTGGTCCTAGGATGGGTTACCAGACGATACTTTGCCTCCCACTATCACCATTGTTGAGCTCTTAGAGTGACAGTGCCATGTCCCCCCACCTCGTATTCTGTCTTTGCCCGTGGGGCATCAAAATATCGTATGTGACGGTTCTGGTATTAAAAGACTCAGTAAACCATTGTTCATTCATATTGACCTTCCGTGGTCGAGGAGCATGTTCCTCGAGGCACATTGATGTGTACGCAAAATGCATTGTTTTCGATGTTTTAAGCCCACATCTTAAGCTTTTCGGTCCCGTGATTTGGTTGTTTAATGCATTTCTTCTTACTTTTGTGCAGTAAGCCCTGATTCTAAAGTTTCAAAGTATTTGGAGTGAAACAAGGGGATTTGTGGGAACAAATGAGCCGAGAAGCTGTAGGACAAAAGACGGAGCCAAAAACGTGAAGCTTCCTTCGGATCCTCAGAGCCAAACGGAACGTGTGGGAGACTGGGCCGGAACATCGCTCGTTCCGTGCGACCTACCGGGCCGGAATGCCACACGGTCCGTGCGGTTTTCCGGGCGCCTGAAGGAGAAAAAGAGACGTGCTCTCTGTTTTGATACGGAACCTGACCCGGTCCGTATTGCTTGGAGGGTCGGCATGTGATATGTCACGTATCACCTAGAGGGCCGGTAAGTGATACGTTCCGTATCACTTAGAGGGCCTCTGAGCAGAACGTTCCGTGCCACGCTCCGTGTGACGCGTGCTCCAGACCTGCGTTTTCAGAACCCTATTTAAGCACTTTGAAGACATAATTTTAGGGGTTACGAATTTTAGGAGCAAAAAGGAGAACTTTAGAGCTAGGGCTTGGAGCTTGAAGGAAGAAGAGTGCATCTTAGAGCTAGGATTGAAGACTATTGTGATTTTACATTTGGTATTTGGGTATTGTGTATCAAACTCATTACATTATGTTTATCTACATGTCTTCTTCTTTACTTTGCTTGTTCTTCTTCTCCATCATGAGCTAAGCTTCCATTGATCTAGGGCTAAGGGAAGCAATATGAGTAATTGATTCTATGGGTTTGTAGTTACATTGTGCAATTTGTGTTTAGGATAATGTTTACATAATTTAGAATTAATGCTTCATCAAACTGGCCACTTGATAGTTGATTAGGTTTTAGCACTCAATAATCGAAAGCTGTGAGTGATAAAAGGACTAAGGATTATGTAACTCGGGTTTAAATTTAGTCTCCAATAAAGCTAGGTTAACACGAGTGTAACAGCTATAGGCGTATAAACCGAAAGTTAGAGGAGTTCATGAATCGTAATGTTGTATGTCTCACTACACCTAGATTAGAAATAACTAGGTGATCAGATTATACTAGGGACCTAATTCGATCGAAAGATGTTTAGGACCAGTCGAGAGAACTTTCGTTACCTTTAAACTGACCTTATTTGCACATGTAAACATAAACCCCTGCGAGTCAATAGTCATATTGTGACCCCGTTAAAAGTCCTAGATCGCCTTTCCTCCCTGAATTTCACAACACTTGAATTTGCCCTTAGTTTATTTTAATTTGCTTTACAACTTGTTAATTAGAATTTTCAAAACAAAAACCAATCATTCTCGGAAACAGATTAATAACAGATTATAAATCGAGTGACTGTGTTAATGCTCCCTTGGGTACGATAACCGGACTTAAAACCGAAATACTACTTGACGACCGGTGCGCTTGCCGCGCCCTTTTTGTGAGTTAATTCTCAGGGCGTCAAGTTAATGGCGCCGTTGCCGGGGGAGCAACTAAGGAAACACTTTATATTTCTAATCTATGTTGAGACTGTTTCACTTATTTTTATTTTTATTTTGTTTTTATGCACTTGCGATCTCACCAATCTCCGAGCCTATTTACTGTAGATCTTGAAGAGGTTGAGAGGAACGCTAGGCTATTGAGAAGGGAGAGGAAAGCAGCTACAATGAACCTCCCACCTGGGAACGACCCGAATGAACTGATCAACCAGTTGAGGCAAGATGGCACAAATCAACACACGCCACAGCCTCCTGGTAGGAATCAACAAGCAATCTTGGGGCAGCAAGGAAACAATCTACATGTGATTGAATCAGCACCAAGACAAAGGGTACTAATGGAGTACGGTACCTCCTTTTCTATAGGGGGTGGTCAAGTATTGCAACCCCAACAATTGCAGCCAATCAATTCAAGATTGATAGCTCACTCTTGCATCTGCTAAGGAGTGTCCCATTTCATGGGAATGCACACGAGGATCCTCTGGGCCATCTGACAACATTTTCAGAGATCTGTGCTACATTCAAGACGAATGGAGTCCCAGAAGAGGCAATACGGCTCCTTGCTTTTCCTTTCTCATTGAAAGATAAAACGAGTCATTGGTTAAGATCTTTTCCAATGGGAACCATCAGTACCTGGGATCAGCTGGTAGAACTATTTCTGAACCAATACTTTCCTCCAAAGAAAACAGTGCAGCTAAGAGAATCAATTAATTCATTCAAGCAACAAGGTGATGAGTCGCTGGTTGAGGCATGAGAAAGGTTCTCAGGTTACCTGAGGCAATGTCCCCATCATGGCATCCCCTTGTGCTTATACATGCAGACATTCTATGCAGGATTGAATGCAGGAAGTCAAGCTCAGTTGGACTCCGCAGCGAGTGAGTCTTTTGTACAAAGAACACCAGAAGAAAGTGTCGAACTCCTGAATTTGATGGTGTCCAACAATGCATGGCACTCTGAGAGAGGAGCGGTACCAGGCACAATCAATGCAGTAGACTCTTCGATTATGCACAAGATGATGGAACAGATGCAAATCATGACACAAAAGGTGGACCATATACAAAGGCAGTTCGGTCAATTCGATCAAATGGGCGATCCATCATATGAGGAAACTGCAAACTACTTGGAGGGCATGTCCAAGGCCAAGATTGATCCGTTGATAAATGACCCATACTCGTCCACTTATAATTCAGGATGGAAGAACCACCCCAATTTCTCATGGAAACCTCAGGGACAGAATTCGAATCCCCCTGGTTATCCACAAAGATCTCAAGGGCAGGGTTATCAACAGAGGAACCACAATCAGCACTATCAACAGAATACCCAGAATGCCAATTCCCAAGAGTCTTCCTCAAAAATGGAAAAGATGATGCTCTCACTTTTGACTCAATTTGAAGAAAAGAATAAGAAAGACGAAGAGAAGAATAGGAGAGACGAAGAAGAGAAAAGGAGAGACGAGGAAGAGTAAAAGATGACCCGCGCTCGTTTCCAAGCTCTAGAGACTCAGGTTGGGCAATTGTCCCAAGCTATGCATACGAGAGCACCTGGAAGCCTTCCCAGTAATACAGAGAAGAATCCTCGGGAAGGAGCTCATGCAATAGCTTTGAGGTCCGGGAAGCAACTAGAAGTACATGTGGCAGAAGAGGGACCAGAGGTAGCAAAGACTCCAGAGCAAGAAGACAATGTTGAGGAACTGGAGCAGAATGAAAGCTCAGAGTCTACTGAGGATCAAAGGCCCGCCAAAGGTAAGAAGGTAAGGGAGTCCTTGGTTGAGACAGAAACGAGGACTCCACCTCTTCCTTTTCCCTCTGTGTGCAAGAAAAATAAATTAGATAAGCAATACTCTAAATTTCTGAACATGTTTAGGAAGTTAGAAATCAATATACCTTTTCTTGATGCTATACAGAGTATGCCAATTTATGCTAAATTTCTTAAAGATATCATTACTAACAAGAGAAAATTAGGGGAACATGAGACAGTGAATCTTAGTGAGAAATGCTCTGCAATTTTACTAAATAAGTTACCCCCTAAACTTAAAGACCCAGGTAGTTTCACTTTGCCATGTGAGATAGGGAAACTATCTTTTGCTAGAGCCTTATGTGACTTAGGAGCAAGCATAAATTTAATGCCCTTATCTGTCTTTAAGAAATTGGGATTAGGAGAGGAACCTATACCAACATCAGTAACCCTACAACTAGCAGATAGATCTATAAAATATCCAAGAGGTATTATTGAGGATGTGTTAGTCAAAGTAGGTAAATTTATATTTCCTGCTGATTTTATAATCTTGGATATGGCTGAGGACTATGAGATTCCACTGATTTTGGGTAGGCCATTTTTGGCCACAGCTCGAGCCCTTATAGATGTGGAACAAGGTAAGTTGACCTTGAGATATGGTCAGGAAGAAGTAGTCTACAATGTGTTAAAATCTATGAAACATGCTAGTCCTGATAATACATGCTTTCGAATCGATGCTTATGATCATGTTATTCAAGAGAATTTTGATATGTGTGAATTTGAGACTCCTCTTGAGGCATGTTTAGTAGATAGTATTGACGAATTGTGTGTATCTTCATAGGAAGGTACAGATGAAGTGATCCAGATGTTGGAGGCGTGTCCACCTTGGAACACTCGTAAAACCCCCAAGTTTATCACATTGGAATCAACTTCGGGGCCAAAATTGAAGCCCTCAATAGAACAAGCCCCATAACTTGAATTGAAAACCCTTCCTGAGTCTCTTAAATATGTATTTTTAAATGACAATAACACTTTACCTGTAATAATTTCTGCTGCATTGTCACCTCTGCAGGAAGAAAAGCTTATGAGAGTTCTGAAGGGACATAAAAAGGCATTTGGATGGACCATTGCAGACATCCAAGGGATAAGTCCAGCCATATGCATGCACAAGATACTCATGGAAGATGATTACAAGCAGAGTGTGCAGCCGCAAAGAAGACTAAACCCGCTGATGCAAGAAGTAGTGAAAAAGGAGGTAATCAAGCTCCTAGATGCAGATATCATCTATCCTATTTCTGATAGTGCATGGGTTAGTCCAGTTCAGTGTGTTCCTAAAAAGAGGGGAATTACAGTAGTAAAAAACGATAACAATGAATTAATCCCAACTAGGACCATTACAGGATGGAGAGTATGCATTGATTATAGGAAATTAAATGATGTCACCCGTAAGGACCATTTTCCCCTACCTTTTATCGATCAAATGTTAGCAGGACATGACTATTATTGCTTTGTAGATGGTTATAGCGGGTATAATCAAATTTCCATAGATCCTAAAGACCAAGAGAAAACTACTTTTACTTGTCCTTATGGTACATTTGCTTATAGGAGAATGCCTTTTGGTTTATGCAATGCTCCCGCTACATTTCAAAGATGCATGCTTGCAATATTTCATGACATGGTAGGCACATATCTAGAAGTGTTCATGGATGATTTTTCTTTGTTTGGTTCCTCATATGACAACTGCTTAAGTAATTTAGATGTTGTATTAACGAGGTGTGAGGAATCAAATCTGGTGCTCAATTGGGAAAAATGTCATTTCATGGTTACACAGGGAACAGTCTTAGGACATAAAATCTCCTCAAAAGGGATTGAGGTAGACACAGCTAAGGTGGATGTAATTGGGAAATTACCTCCACCTGATTCAGTAAAACGAGTTAGGAGCTTTTTAGGACATGCAGACTTTTATCGTAGATTCATAAAGGGATTCTCAGAACTATCTAAACCACTAAGTAATTTACTTGTTAAAGATGTTCCTTTTGTATTTGATGATGCTTGTCTAACTGCTTTTAAAACTCTTAAAGAGAAGTTAGTAAATGCACCTGTGATGGTAAGCCCCGATTGGTCCCTACCTTTCGAACTCATGTGTGATGCTAGTGATCTAGCTATTGGGGCTGTCCTAGGACAGAGAAAAGACAAGGTATTCCATACAATTTACTACGCTAGTAGAGTACTGAATGAAGCTCAGGTAAATTACGCTACAACTGAAAAAGAATTACTTGTTGTAGTATTTGCTTGTGAAAAATTCCATTCCTATCTAATCTTGTCTAAGGTAATAGTATATACTGATCATGCTGCCCTGAAATATTTGCTAAGTAAAAAAGATGCTAAACCCAGATTACTGCGATGGATTCTTTTGTTGCAGGAATTTGACTAGGAAATTAAGGATAAGAAAGGGGTAGAAAATGTAGTTGCTGATCACCTGTCTAGGATTGAAAATCCTTACGAAAACACTAAAATGCGTATAAATGAGGAGTTCCCTGATGAACACCTCTATAAAGTAGATGACCAAAAAGCCCAATGGTTTGCACATTTTGCAAATTATTTGGTTTCAGGGATAGTACGTGGGGATCTAACATCCCACCAAAAAAAGAAATTTATACATGATGCAAAAGATTATATATGGGATGATCCTCTGTTGTTTAAGTTTTGTGCAGATTAAATGATAAGGAGGTGTGTTCCCGACTCTGCAATCCAAGAGATTCTCTTCCACTGTCATGGGGGAGAAGTAGGAGGGCATTTTGGTCCTGCCAGAACAACTCGTAAGGTGCTTCAGTCAGGTTTCTATTGGCCTACACTCTTTCATGATGCCTATGTATATGTCAAATGATGTGATCGATGCCAGCGCACAGGTAATATCTCTAGGAGGCAGGAGATGCCAATGAACGTCTCTCTTGAGGTAGAATTATTTGACCTTTGGGGAATTTATTTTATGGGACCTTTTCCACGCTCGAATAGTAATGAATATATTCTTGTGGCTGTGGATTATGTATCCAAATGGGCAGAAGCAGTAGCTCTACCCACAAATGACCATAAACCGGTATTAGCCTTTTTAAAGAAAAATATTTTTTCCCGGTTTGGTGCACCTAGGGCAATAATTAGTGATGGTGGAAAACATTTCTGCAACAAATATTTTTGGAAACTTTTAGCTAGCTATGGAGTCCACCATCGATTGGCCACACCCTATCATCCCCAAACTAGTGGTCAAGTAGAAGTCGGGTGATGATCAGCTCTCTGTTGATTCGATTGCTGATCCCCTACCCCGGGAGCGTGGTGAGTTCGGAGGGGGGGGGGGGGGACGTGCACATCCAGGGGCGCGATGTGTTGAAGTTCCATCGGACATTACCCTTCGGAGCGCAACGGATGGAGCGCGAAAGAGGATGGCACCAGCTCCTATGTGGGGAGTCAAGTTACAGTCGGGGAAGAAGCCCCGCCGGGAGGAATGATATACGACCTAGGCATCGGGGACTGGTCCTAGGAGGGGTTCCCATACGAGACTTTGCCTCCCACCATCACCATTGTTGAGCTCTTAGAGTGCCGGTGCCCTGTCCCCCCACCTCGTATTCTGTCTTTGCCCGTGGGGCATCAAAATATCGTATGTGACGGTTCTGGTATTAAAAGACTCAGTAAACCATTGTTCATTAATATTGACCTTCCGTGGTCGAGGAGCATGTTCCTCGAGGCACATCAATGTAATTGATTTTAAAAAGTTATAATATTGCACCTTTCGCTAAAAAAAACTATTGGTAAGTGAAAAGAATTGAGTAATAAATTGAAAATTTTATTTTTGTATACAACCGTAAGAAAAGGAGAAATCGTAAATTAAAAGCAAAAGACCAATTTTAGCAGTCACCATTCCTAAACTAAGGAGGAAGATGTCCTTGGAACAACTTCTTGAGCAGTTTATTACACATGACACGACTGAGGAATCTTCTTTCTTCCCTTTCTTTTTTTTATTCGACAATAGCTGAATATGATTTGCAATAGAGGTTTATAGCATATACGTGTATAAGCTAAGTTCTGACGATAAAAATGACTAAGAATACGATTTTGTATAACAAACCCAGCATACAGTTGAAGCACAACAAATACTTTTGATAGTACAAAATACTCGATATAAATGAACATACCCAAGGTCTTATTACCAAATACGTCCAATACAAAATTTGTATATATGATGCATCTTTCCCAAATTGACTTCCAAAACTTGTGAATGACAGAATAACATTACAGATTCCTTATGAACCTCAATTGGTATCTGTGATCAAACATTGGTCAAATTTCTTTACATGGCACCTCCACTTAACATCAAATAAAAAATCATTGAAACAGTATCAAGGTGATTAAAGGTTGTAATTTTAGGAGCACCTAAGCATAAGATGCACAAGTTTGCTAGATTTTAGCATACTTTTAACCGTCCTTATTGTTGGAAAAATGCAATTAAAAGGAATTTAATTGAATTCAATTCAATTAAAAGAGATTTAATACACCTAAATATAGTTAATGAGGATTAGTGGGTAGTATTGAAATTCCCTTAATACCCCTCCTCATTTCCTATATATATCACCTTTGATCTATCATTTCAATATGAATATGATATAACCTCTCTTCTTTCTAAACCTATCCTGAGTATTGTTTCTGTAAGTTCCGGGGCTTTGTTCGTGAGTGGGCACGGATCGAGCAAGCAACTGTGTAAACTTTGGGGAGCAACCGGTTAATTGATCGCCACCGAGGTCAACCGGGCAAATTTCTTTCAATTCAATGGCCTCCATACCACGCCACAGTTTGAATCCGCAAATCAGATAAGTTTTTCTATTCTCAATCTTGTTATACGACCTTTATTTCCAACAATTTGAAAGCAAATTCTAAGTATAACATGATTATTATTGCGATGATATATGTGGTATGAAACATGATATATATGCATTCATTTGTGATGTTGATGCGTAATTGATTTATGCATGATATATATATATATATAGGATAACAATCAGGTACAAACTTACATCTTTCGTCAGAACGTAGAACTTTCAATCTGGGCCCTTGAATCATAGAATTAAAGGCCCAGATTTAATGCATATCTTTTTAATTAATGCATATCTTGTAATTGATTTCGTAATCAATCACCACCCCCCCTGAATTTTGGTGGCCATCCGATCTAGTTAATCAATGGCCCAGATTAGTTCTACGTTCTGACCCGAAATAAGGTTTGTACTTGATTGTTCCCCTATATATATATATATATATATATATATATATATATATATATATATATATGGTCACTTTCACATGTTACCTATGCTTAAGTTGTTACTTGTTACCCAAATCTAAACCATTGGATTTTAAATTCTAATGGTTATAGATTTTTAACCTCAATTATCCATAAAAAAAAGTAGAAAAATCAATAAAAGGGTATTTTGGTAATTCCACCCCCCTTAACTTTTTTCTGCGGAATATTTTTAGTCTAAATCTGATTTTTTTTTTTATAAATAATTTCAATTGTTTTTTCATATTTTATGATTGAAGTTACAAAATATTATGTCTAATATTACAAATATTTATATCGGATATTATAGAAAGTTTACATTGACGTTCCAGATTGTGTATCGAAGTTCCAACCTAAAAAATCAATGTTACATATTTTTAAGACCGACGTTATAGATTTTGTAAGCGACATTACATATTTTTTTAATTCCAAATTTAATGATAAGAAAATAAAAAATACAAATTTTATATCAAAATATAAGAAAAAATAAATAAATAATCCTGAATAATAAAATACATCTCGTGTATCGACAACCAAACTTTAAATTACATAATAGGCACTTAAAAATTACATAATAATATGATACACATTACAGAATTCAATAAACCAGATTGCATAAATCAATAAATCATAATTACAAAAATATACCTTAATTTTTACATAAATTTACACTGACAATTACATAAATCTACCTGAAAGTCAGAAACAAATCTGATATACACTTTGTTACATAATATAGTACAAGATATTACATATTAATAACCCAAAAACTACACAAACCAATTTTGCAAAAAGCTACCCTGATACACCAAAATAAACTTCATAACCTAAATTATCACCTGGCAATCGAACATCAACACTTCAACAACCAGTTTGTATCTAGAACAAAAATAGGCAGATTAACAAACCCTAAAAAACCACTACTTCTATTCCGATCTGGCAGTGATTTACCTTGTTTCTCAGCTCCTGCAGATTCACATCAGAAACAGATCCAATATACACTTTGTTACATAATATAGTACAAAATATTACATATTAATAACCCAAAAATTACAGAAACCAATTTTGCAAAAAGCTACCCTGATACACCAAACGGAGAGAGCTTGATGTTGTCCACTTACATGGCCGTGCGACATCACCGGATAAGTGACAACGCCGACGAGTAACAGCACTGGATCGTAGCTCGGCGCGGCGTCCGGACCTGCAAGCTCGAGAAGGTGCGACGATTGGATCTAAAATCTTATGAAGGTACGACCAGACCTGGATCTGCCTCTGCAATCACGGTGGCGCGAGTCGGATCTCGGTGGCGAATGTGGAGATGCATGCTCCACGGCTGAGCATGGCTTTGGCGGTGGTGCTCCGGCGAGGTCTTCTCCTTCCTCAGCTTCATGGTCGCGGCGGTGGATGGCAAGGCGGAAGCGGAGAAGCTTGGCCGTGGTTCTGCGCATCGCCGTTGAGCTCCGGATAGGGAGAAGCTCGTCCTCCATTCCACCTGAAGCTTAGTTGCGGCGGCGACGTGAGGCTGGTTGCGGCAGCGGCGGAGCAGCTCGGGAGAGGGAGTAATGTCGTGTGAATCGTAAAAATGAATATGAGAGAGATACATTTAGGGTTTTGATAAATGTAAATGTAAAAAGACGAAGATGTCCTTATATTTAGTGAAATTAAAAAAAGAAATTATTAGTTATAATTAATTACGATTTTATACCATTGATTTAAAGCCATTGGATCAGCTTGATCCAATGGACAAGAATAGGGTAACAAGTAACAAATTAAGAAAGGGTAACTCCTGAAAGTGGTTCTATATATATATATATATAGGTATGTATTCATGCGTTACCCATATACTTAAATGTTACTTGTTACCCAATTTTAGATCGTTTGATCAGCTTAAATCAATGGCTACGATGTTAGTGGTATACAATTGTAAATAACACAAAACTTGATATTATTTTGTGTAATTGTATAACTATAGAGGGTATTTACGTCTTTCCATTTTAGCATTTACTAAACCCTCATAACCTCATATCACATCACGCATGGTTCTCTCCTCTTCCAAAAAAATCGCCGCCGCCCCTGCTCCTCCATACTGCGTTCCCCAGCAGCCACGGCGCGGCGTCATCCTCCCTCCATCCACGGATCTGCCCGAATCGTCTCCGACTGGTCATCCGCTCCCTTTCCCTTCCCTCTCTCGCAGTTGCTCCCTGCGCCGTCGCTATTGCTCCCTGCGCCGTCAAGCTCGTGCCGATCTCCGCTGTGAGGAAGGTCGAGCTCGTGCAGATCTCCTCCGCTGCTAGCACGAGACAACTGATCTGTGAGCGGAGGACCACCGCCGCTGCTGCTCCATGCGTCGTCAAGCTTGTGGAGATCTCCGCCGTGAGGATAGTCGAGTTGGGTCCTCTCCGTGAGTCCGAGGTCTCCACCCCTGCACGACCCGAGATCTCAACCTCCTCCGCTCGCCGGTGTGCTGGTTGTTTCTCACCGGAGCTAGAGAATACGGCGGTTGTCGTGAGTCACCGGTCCATCGCATTCACAAATCTGTCCATGAGTTTGGTATTGATTCAATAAATGAGAAGTTATGTGATTTGAGTAACAATAGGGTAGATTCTTGAATGTGATTTGAGTAACAATAGAGTAGTTTTTTGAATGTGTTCTTTGATCTGTGATTTGATTAACAATAGGGTAGTTTTTTGAATGTTTGGTTCTATAATCGTGAAGGTAATTTTTTGTAACAATTAGTACAAAAATCTGTAATTAGGGTAGATTTATGTCATATTTTGTGTACAATTCGATTCCTTGAAAACTTTAGGGTAGTGTTCTGTAACCATTGTTTAAAGTGGTATAATTTATGCTTCTTTTTTGTTTGTTCCTGATTTTGGTTGTGTAACTTTTGGTTTTTATTTCTATAACTTTTTGTTTTTTATTATATTTGTATTAAAAAATCTATAATATCAACTATAAGTTTGTAATTTGTAATGTAATTTTGTGTAATTTTTTGTATAACATTCTGAAACAATAGGTTTGAGTTACTGTAACTCAATTATTGGTGTAGGTTTTTGTAAAGTTACAAAGTTCTGTAACTTAGAGTGTATTTTTGTGTAACTTCTAGCATAATATTCTGGAACAACAGGGTATTTTTGTGTAACTTCTAGCATAATATTTTGGAACAACAGGGTTTGGATTATGTAATTGGGTTGTTGGTGCAATTTTTTACAAGTTGAAAGGTTTTGTAACTTTCAATGTATTTTTGTGTAACTTTCTGTATAATATTTTGAAACAAAATTCTGTAACTTATAATGTATTGAATTATGTAATGTTTATCCTATTATTATGTAATTTTCTGATACAATTTCTGTAATTCTTGATGTTATATCATTAAATTTGGAATAATAAAAATATGTAATGTCGGTTACGAAGTCTATAACATCGGTCTCAAAAATCTGTAACATCGACTTTTATGTAGGAACATCAATACAAAATCCAGAACGTCGATATAAATTTTTTGTAATATCTGACATAAATATTTGTAATATTGAACATAATTTTTTGTAAATTTATTTATGAAATAATAAAAAACAACCGAAATTGAAAATTTAAAAATATTTTTTTAAAATAAAAATAAAAAATAAGATTTAGAATATATATATAAAAAATCTGCAGGAAAAAAATTAAGTGAGATGTAGTTACTAAATTACCCTTTTGTTCATTTTTCTATTTTATTTGTGGATAATTGAAGCTTAAAATCTATAACCATTAGATTTAAAAATCTAATGGTTTAGATTTTGGTAACAAGTAACAAAATTGAATATGGTAACGCATGAAAGTGCCCCTATATATATATATATATATATATATAGGGCAGCTATCTAGTAAAAGCCAAAGGATGCGGTCAAAGTGACGTCAGCAGAGCGCGCGCGATGCTAACACGTGGCCGCTTCGCGCGCGCCTCTGCCCGCGCGCGTGAGTGTGTTGACCACGCGTGCGCACAGTGCTGATCGTTTGCGCGCGCGGGTGCTGATAGTTTGGTATAAATGCAAACTATCAGCATTGTGCACGCAAACGATCAGCACTGTGCGCATGCGCACCAGCAGCGCGCACGCCCACGTGTCAGCACCTGGTGAGTTCGTAGTTTACACAATAAGGTGCGGTGTTTTATATATTTATTACCCACGTGTCAACATCTAGTGCGCTCTACTGACATCACTTTGGCGGGATCCTATGGCTCAGATTGGTTCGTAGTTTGCACAATAAGGAGTGGTTTGTACCTGATACCAACTCTCTCCCTCTATATATATATGTATGTATATATGTATGTATATATATATTTGTTTTGTTAGTGTTATACGGACCTTTTATGAAACAGAGACAAAACTGTTGGTGCTCTTGTTAAGTTTCCATCTACATACAACCTATATCCCTACTGTGGCATGCTTTGAGTTGATTATTTGGATTGTTCTCCAAATAAGAAAATACATGAAATAGAAATGATTGAAACTTACTGTTCCGAGAATCAGAAGGGAAAAATATTATTGCATACATCTTGTTCTCTTTTAGCATGAACTTTTTTAGTACAAAGTATAAGTTTTGAAGAATGGGAAAAATCTTTGAGTCATACCGACTTCGGAGCTGGAAAATTGGAACGATGAAACTTGACCTTCTCTCTTGTTTTTGTGGCTCGGGATGGAGACATTTCACTGAAAGCACGAGGAGTTGTGGTTCGGTGTGTTGAGCTTAGGAATTTGTTGAGTTTCGAGAACGTTTTGAATCAAGAGGCTCTCTGCTCGAAGATCTCCGAGTGCAACGCTCTAATCGTGCAGAGCGGGACCAAGGTCACGAGCGAGGTGTTCCAGTCCTCCAAGGGGCGGCTCAATCTGATCGGAAGCGCATGCGTCGGCATTGACAACGTGGCTCTGCAAGCAGCGATTGGGTTTCACGTTAAAAGTTGAAGAAGCAAAGAGGAGCGTTGAGTAGCTGCGGCGTGAGTTGGAAAAAATACCCTATAAGGGTCTGTTTCTTTTTGTGGGCCGAAGCTACAGATCAATCCCAAGTCAAATGAAAAATAGGGTCCAAACTTTTCAATGTCCATCCCATGACAAATCAAAGACACCTGCCCACGACATATGAGAAACGCGTCACGCAAAAGCTGAGAGATGCGCGGTTACAGACCAGGTCAGCTCGCAGGTCAGGAACAGACGCGAGTGCGAGTCGCTGGAACGGGCTGAGTGCGGTACGGGTTGTGGACGCGGGTCAGCAGACCGGACCACAAGTTTGGACGCGTGTCAGTTCCGGTTCGCGGATCATCCAACCTGACTGGAGAGTTTTAAAAGGAAACAAAATTAATAATAACCTTTTTCCTTTATTTCTCTTTTGCCTCACTGTTGTTGGACTTGATTAATGGTAATCTAATTTTAAAATTGAGCTCACCCATTCCAGGAGATTGGGGAAATCCGTTTGATTTGGAATCGGTTTTCGATTTTCTGATCACGCGAGATAAACGGATACGATCCCGGAGCTTGAGGTAATAAAGAATTGTTGAATGGCTAAAAGGTATGATTCTTAGTATTATTTGGCGGTGAGTTGGCTTGAGATGGGTTGTTATGGTTTGCACCGTTTTATTACTCTTGATAATAATGCTTATTATCTAATAGTTTTGGCAATCCACTTAAACTAGTTTATACGTATAAGACATGTGGTGGTCTGTTGTATCTATATGCAGTTTTTGTGGTTTCGGAATGGAAAATTCAATGAAACCGGTGCTTGTTCTTCAATCAAGTAAGTGATTGTATTTCATTAATATGTTCGTTGGAGTAT
Organism: Erodium maritimum; assembly: GCA_963921825.1. NCBI lineage: Eukaryota > Viridiplantae > Streptophyta > Magnoliopsida > Geraniales > Geraniaceae > Erodium > Erodium maritimum. Next base: position 47,354,922 of record OY997592.1, read on the forward strand.
AATTCTTAATTTGAATTATTTCATTCATATTATTTGCTTTTTGTTTTTGGATATCGAGACTCCAAAATTAAGGATAGAGAGCATCTGATAAAGGAACTAATTTCCTCTTTAGATTGAAACATTGGGTTTCAAATATGATGAACTTTAATTTTTTAAAGTTCAGATCTTTCCGATGAAATGTGGGGGGAAATGTGGGGGTTGATGGGGTAAACTAAACCACCAAGAAAACTATTACTGCATATAAAACCTATGATCGTTTTCATTGGTTACTCCCTAATAGTGTTGTATAGAGTTTTTGATCTGATATACCCGTTATTTCTCCTATCCATGTTTAGTATAGTTGTGTGACTACTTGCATGCTAGTACGTTCATTATATTATTCATGTTGATGAATTTAGAAGGTAGAAAAATCATTCACTAAGAAATTATGGGGAGATGAATTTCTTATAAACCTTGTGAGAAATGGTTATATAACGGGCAATCTTATTCATTTATGTTTTATGAATTGCTAAACATAGGCTATATGATTATTGGCCTATGTTGATGACATGTTAATTTGGTAGTAATGTTGTTGTGAACAAAACCAAAGAATCATTTGTCATCAAAGAATACTGTCTAAATGGGACGAAAAGACTTATTCAAATTAGACACTTTGTGGCGTAGAAACTCCTAAAATTAGTGAGTAATTTCCTTAGAATATATACGAAATAAAGCTATCTGATTCTTTCACTAAGGATCAACCAAGGAGAGTACTCCTTGATGTGTCGAAAGGGATGGGGCTCAAGCCCACAGGTCAAGAAAGTATGGATGGTACAAGTTAGCGGTCATATGCAGCCATACTGTCTTGATGCACTACATCTCTCATTCCTATGACACTAGTAGTGCTTAATGATCTATTGGTGCTTGTGAGATGCATTTCATAGATTGTAATCCATAACCAGTTTTGGTGGTGCTATAGAAACGCACTTGATGGATTATGTTGACAGGATGTACTTTATGTCCTTAATAGCTTAGACTCAATGAGTCAGAGCTAGTGAGAAGAACTTAATGAAGCTACCTACGTGTGTGTGATGGTGGGCCGTCATCTATGAATGACTTGGGCTAAGTCTTTCTAGAGCACTCATTAGACCCAAAGTATACGCATGACTTTTAATAGTGTTGTTGATAGTATCGCGGAACTTATGGAATTTTAAGTTCTGATATGTGTTATAGGGCGTATCAATCGAAGCTGAACAAATTCAAGACTTAGTTCATTTGTTCTAAGTAAGTTGTTACCCTATATCACTAACGTGTCAATTCAAATCGAAAGATATTGACACTTAAGTATCCAATCATAAATCCTTTCAATACTCAGGAATTTCCTTATCCTTTTTCCTTCTGTATATCTCTGGAACCTTTATTGCATTTTGTGGGGGATTGTTGGAAAAATGCAATTAAAAGGAATTTAATTCAATTCAATTCAATTCAATTAAATAAGATTTAATACACCTAAATATAGTTAATGAGGATTAATGGGTAGTATTGAAATTCCCTTAATACCCCTCCTAATTTCCTATATATATCACCTTTGATCTATCATTCCAATACGAATATGATATAATCTCTCCTCTTTCTAAATCTATCCTGAGTATTGTTTCTATAAGTTCCGGGGGTTTGTTCGTGAGTGGGCACAGATCGAGCAAGCAACTGTGTGAACTTTGGGGAGCAACTGGTTAATTGGTCGCCACCGAGGTCAACCGGTCAAATTGCTTTCAATTCAGTGGCCTCCATACCACACCACAGTTTGAATCCGCAAATCCGATAAGTTTTTCTATTCTCAATCTTGTTATACGACCTTTATTTCCAACACTTATATCAGAGCATCACAGCGCTAAGCAAACAATGCAAAATGAATAAGAATGCTACATTTATCAAATTTAAAATTATTATTGGATTTCCATATCTCTTAGCAAGATTTTCAAAATGAAGTCTTGTAGCTTCATAATTTTGGTCCTTCTTTGATATTGTCAACAGAAAAGGAAGTTATTACAGTAGAGTAGAGATTACAATTATCGCTTTTTTTTTGGCGTGGTCATACATAATATCCGGTTAGATATTTAATCGCGAAGTTTTCTGAGACTAGAAAAGTGGGATAAATCCCCGGTTTGGCACAACATAACTTATTTGAGTCGGGCGCCCTTCGGGAACATCCTCAGATACAATATGTTCTGTCTCGACGTCATTAGCCACTCAACCCTTTTCATTTACACCTCTCTTTAGATATCTATACATGAAAACAAAAATGGCAAAGTGAGATTCATGGTGACTTTATGTGTGAGCATTCAAGTGTACAATGATTGAGACTTGTAACAAAGTAGATATTAATGATGGGTCTTGGTGGAGGGTATGAACACATACTCGCAGCGGAAGCAAATAAAACTCGATACTATGTCATAGAAACACTACCAAAGATTAGATACACAAGACATAATCGAATTCACAATTTCCTCACCAATTATTGAAGTGGCTCAACTTGAAGCTCGTGTATCTGAATAACAAACCGTTGAAATCCAAATTTCACCGTTCACTTTTAAGAACAATATGTGGAGAGTATTCAATCCAAAAATCAGCTTCATCGGACCTCATATGAACCTCTGATCGGGGTCTTGAAGGTGGCTGGTCAGAACAGAAACAATGCAAAAATTTTGCACCTTTTTCTTCTCTATTTGTTCAAGAACACCAAGTAAAGATGATCGGCTTGAGTCTCCAAGACGCTTACGTATTCTCTTAGGAATCAAATTCACATAGTTCTTATGAAGAGAACTCAAGAATACCAAAAATGGAGAGAAGCCTTGTAGAGAGATGAAGGAGAAGTTGTGCTAGTTTCACTTCTTGTCTTGTGTTTGTTATATTGAATAAGAGGACTTAAAACCATTCAATATAATAAATAAAAACTAATGACAAGTAAGGTGTGAAGCATGAGGTAAATTGGACAAATATGGTGATAAGTATGGGTAGGCATGATGGAGTTAAGGTAGTGTCACCAACACCTTAATCCATGTCTTGTATACTTAGTGTTAATTAATCAAGACTTGATTAATTAGTTTCATTGGCCTTGGTTGCATGAGCCTCTTGAAACATGGCTCGTGGCCATTCCCAACGAGGTCCCGTGACGTGCTCATCGTCTCCAAGCCTTCCATACCGAAAATGTCCAACATTATCCGACGTGATCAATCCAAGACTCCAAGCCTTGTCTCGATCCATAAAGTCCTATTCACTTACGGGCACATGACCCAAAAATTAGTTTTGGTCATGTCCCGAGACAAACTCCCTTTTAGTCATTCTTCATAAATGTGCTAATGAGTTTCATCCTCTAGTGTGACCCTTAGGTTTATGCATGTCAATAGATCAACATAGAATCTCATTTTACTTGATCATATATAAGTGGCAACTAACGAGACTTTAATATTACCTGACACTGCATAACGAATCGAACCAGTCGATTCTAACCTTTTCGTCGTCTATGTCACTATCATTTTATCACCGATATCCTGATTGAGATAAGGCATAGAGTCATCATCCTTATTATTCTCAATCATTGTTCCTTGATATGTGAGATGACTGAATATATGATACCTAGTATCATGTGCATGATCATGCTATTCTTTTAGTCACTCTCGATCAAGCGGTCGAGAACCGATATATTTCCCATCACTCAATATGAGGGATAAATTGCTTAGCAATCTTTCGTATCACTCATACAGCCCGTCCCCAAGTCAATCTTGTCCGTTATGAAAGCCCTGTTACGGACAACATTGGGCTCATGTCAAACTTAGTTGTTGACTGCATAACGATCACAAAAACTCCTTGGTCTAAGGATACATGACAAGCTACGACACTAAATATGTTCATGACTCAATCTATGACACATATTCAGGACGGGTCGTCCAATATCATGTCCCACATGATATCTATGACATAACAAACATGTTCAAGTTGAAACAGGAAAAGTTTCATTGATTCACGATGTGAATCACAGTTCGAATAGGAAACCAACCCTAGCTTTGTTCCTAGCATTACTGAACATCTCGTCATTGAATCAATGTTTTGGCCGTTTACTAAAACTTTAACTGTCCCATTATTTTATTTCCATTCTTGTACAATCCAAGCTATCATCTTATTTTCCTATCCATAAAAATACTTTCGTATGATCGGAAAGTATATATTGGATGAAGGTGTAAATCACCCAAAAGGGCCAGCTGGTATGGTATAGTTGATGAATGTACGCGCGTGGAAGTGGAGCCCTCTTTATCCTAACACTATCTGTCAGCTACTCATCCTCGCTCCTTGGTGACATGTTCCTCCACTCCTCTTCCGATTACGATATTTTCCTGCAGTTTCTCTCCTCCCAAACGCTCTCTCTTCTATCACCCCCCATGGCAAGCGCCAAGGTTATCGAGCACATTGTCCTCCTGAAGGTCAAACCCGACACGGACCCCTCCAAGGTCAATTCCATGCTCTCCGGCCTCAACGCCCTCGTCTCCCTCGACCCCGTCCTCCACCTCGCCGCCGCTCCGGTCCACCGCAACGGACCCTCCAATTTCACCTTCACCCATGTGCTTCACAGCCGCTACGGCTCCAAAGAAGACCTCGCCGCCTACTCCGCCCACCCCAACCACGTGGGGGTCGTCAAGGGATCCGTCCTCCCCATCTGCGACGACGTCATGGCCCTCGATTGGGTGGCCGATGACCTCGCCGGCGGCGTGGCGCTGAGGCCTGGGTCGGCAATTCGCGTGGCGTTCGTGAAGGTGAAGGAGGAAGCCAAAGGCGAGGTTATGGGAGTGATTAGAGGGCTCAAGGGCAGTTTGGGAGGAATTGAGCAGATGAGTTGTGGGGAGAACTTTTCTCCGGCGAGGGCCAAGGGGTTTTCAGTTGCGTGGCTGGCGGTGTATCCCGGAGTTAAGGAGATGGCCGCCGCGGATTCGGGAGAGGAGTTGGTGAAGGAGAATTTGGAACAAGTGATAGTTGTGGATTATGTGGTTCCCTCCTCAATTTCTGCTAGACTCTGAGCCTGAGGTCACATTTACAATTTCTCTTATTCATAATTATAATTTAATCGCACAACAACAATTTACCATATTTGTCATTGGGTCACTGCCCACTCTCTTCTCTTTAGCACTTGTTCAAACTATAACATTATGAAATAAATCCCAAGGATGGAACAAGTAAACACAAATTATAAATATTGCTACTACTGTCTTGTTTACTTTTTTTAGCACAGGATTAAGAATTTATCGAATTTGTTGTATGGGTTATTGAGAGACCCCTTGTCCTCTTGCCCTTTCTTATCAGCATGAGGAAGGAGCTTTAATACATATTCTTCTTGCTGATTCAAAAAGAATAAGTAATCTCCGTTCCTTTAACTTGTGACATCCAATTTTAGAAAGTGGTACATTTATTTTTGCAAGTAAGAGACGTAGTAGGGTGTAACAAATCTTAGGGATGGAGTGAGAGTATCATACAACACTACCAAACAATTAAGGTTGTTGTTTTCCTATACAATGGTGGTACCCAATAACAGGTAGATTGGACTGCCTTATCCTGTTGCATATTTGATCCGGTCCACCAACAGTAACCTGAAAAATTATGTATAGGCTAGTGACCCAATGATGTAGTTATATGGATATTATTCGCTTACAGCATTTATTATATGGAGAAGAAAAATAATAAATGATAAGGAGAAAATATGATTAGTAGTTTTTTTTAAACATGATATGGTTAGTAGTTAAATCCTATACAAAGCAGGGAGAGCTAACTTGAGAGTTAAAACAGAAAAAACTTCACTTGCTCTTGAGCCAGGACTAACCGGTGGTTGCCACTATAAAAACTAATAGTAAGGAGGGATGGTTGGAGGTCAAAATTGATATTTACCATTAGCTGCTACTCTAATGAATGGTTTTCCACTAGAAATGCTTTTAGTCACTTTTTTGTTACAGTACACTTTTTTTTTTAAACTTAAGACGATATATTATTAGTATAAATCTGAAGACATGTACCTGAAAACGACCATTGGCAAAGGTCCACAAGCCGTAACTAAGACGGAAAATATAAACATTTGAAAGTTCGAATATCTTGAGACTAGTAGAGAATAACTATTGTAAACAACAAGAAATGCAGAAGAAAAAAAATATGTCATATGACTCTAGGTTAACGCTCCAAAAAGACACTACTTTAGCAATCAAAACCACCGATACAATTACTAAAGCCTGAGAGTAAAGGCCTACCTAGCCTTGTAAAAGGTATTGGAATGACACAATTAGACTATGCATTTTCTTGAGAATCCAGCTGACGTTGTCCCCCTCTAATGATATAATGAAGATCTTTCAAAATGTAAAAGCCCTGGCTCGCGAAATGGTAGGAGAGTATCATGTTGATACTTGGTGGAATCAATCTCACCCTATGACCAGGGATGTGATACCCGTAAACCCCTCATCGACCCCTATATTGCTTATTGGGGGAGGCGAGAGTGTTGAACACCCTTTGCATGACCCATTTGAGCTTTTGTCTTATCCCCAATGATATCGCCGAGGTCGTTATCCCCTTCCCTCAAAAGCCAATGTCGTGTCCTTAGGAAAAAACTTGCGTTGCACTTCAAAACATATCGGAGAGACCATCATGACCTTCTTCTACACATCATATATGTATTAGAGACATTGATTGCCGCTAGATATGATCCTTCTAGCCTCAGGTTCACACGACCGGTGATCAGGCTCGATTCAACCCCCACCATTATTAATGTCGGCCCGATTGCCCGCACCGCACATCCACCTTTTATTGGGGCTCTGATGAAGTCACCACGTCTCCTCAATTTGATTTTAATGGACCAGGTCAGGTGAATTTTTGATCGGACAACCCTGTTTTGTCGCGTCTTTGTTGTCCCCGCCGCTTAGGTCACGGACGGTGCTCTCCTGCCCACTGTCTCACCACACCATTGTTCTATCTCGTTGTGAGAGACCCAAATTCCGGGACAGTGAGTCATCCGAGCAACAGCTCTCCATCCATTCAACTCCATGGCTCCTCTCCTTGCACAATACCAGAGACAAGCACTATGTATGCTGCCCCCGCAAGGGGAAGGAACAACCATAAGGAAGCACATTTTTTTTTCTGTGACACTACTCATCAATACCTGTACACTAATATGTGGTTGATGGGAATGTTCTATGTAATTAAGATTGGTTTCATTTAGCTTATGGAATTTGTTACGTATGATATATCTTAAAGATAAGCAAAATATATCCAGACCCCTGTTTAGGGTTGTTTGAACAAATGTAAAAGTATATTTATATTTGTTTATCCATTTGTGGTAATGAAGTTTATTTGTTTTTCCCTTGTTATTTGGCTAAACAATGTATATCTGTAATAACACCGGTGTTAGTTTTTTTTTTGTGTGAGAATGAACGATTGATATTATAAATAGCAAGTGTTTACAAAGTAGAATAGCAACAAAACACTGAAAAATAAATAACATAAAGGAAACGAGTTCCCACGATGAAGGATACTCAAACAGAAAATTAAAGTGCTCAAGTCATTGGCTACCTCCTGAAAGCGCCTGGAGGATGATACTGCGATAGCGTCTGACGACACCGATACAGCTAATCCAGACTGGCGTAAGCTAGTCTACTTTTTTTTAAAACTTAAGACGATATATTATTAGTATAAATCTGAAGACATGTACCTGAAAACGACCATTGGCAAAGGTCCACAAGCCGTAACTAAGACGGAAAATATAAACATTTGAAAGTTCGAATATCTTGAGACTAGTAGAGAATAACTATTGTAAACAACAAGAAATGCAGAAGAAAAAAAATATGTCATATGACTCTAGGTTAACGCTCCAAAAAGACACTACTTTAGCAATCAAAACCACCGATACAATTACTAAAGCCTGAGAGTAAAGGCCTACCTAGCCTTGTAAAAGGTATTGGAATGACACAATTAGACTATGCATTTTCTTGAGAATCCAGCTGACGTTGTCCCCCTCTAATGATATAATGAAGATCTTTCAAAATGTAAAAGCCCTGGCTCGCGAAATGGTAGGAGAGTATCATGTTGATACTTGGTGGAATCAATCTCACCCTATGACCAGGGATGTGATACCCGTAAACCCCTCATCGACCCCTATATTGCTTATTGGGGGAGGCGAGAGTGTTGAACACCCTTTGCATGACCCATTTGAGCTTTTGTCTTATCCCCAATGATATCGCCGAGGTCGTTATCCCCTTCCCTCAAAAGCCAATGTCGTGTCCTTAGGAAAAAACTTGCGTTGCACTTCAAAACATATCGGAGAGACCATCATGACCTTCTTCTACACATCATATATGTATTAGAGACATTGATTGCCGCTAGATATGATCCTTCTAGCCTCAGGTTCACACGACCGGTGATCAGGCTCGATTCAACCCCCACCATTATTAATGTCGGCCCGATTGCCCGCACCGCACATCCACCTTTTATTGGGGCTCTGATGAAGTCACCACGTCTCCTCAATTTGATTTTAATGGACCAGGTCAGGTGAATTTTTGATCGGACAACCCTGTTTTGTCGCGTCTTTGTTGTCCCCGCCGCTTAGGTCACGGACGGTGCTCTCCTGCCCACTGTCTCACCACACCATTGTTCTATCTCGTTGTGAGAGACCCAAATTCCGGGACAGTGAGTCATCCGAGCAACAGCTCTCCATCCATTCAACTCCATGGCTCCTCTCCTTGCACAATACCAGAGACAAGCACTATGCATGCTGCCCCCGCAAGGGGAAGGAACAACCATAAGGAAGCGCATTTTTTTTTCTGTGACACTACTCATCAATACCTGTACACTAATATGTGGTTGATGGGAATGTTCTATGTAATTAAGATTGGTTTCATTTAGCTTATGGAATTTGTTACGTATGATATATCTTAAAGATAAGCAAAATATATCCAGACCCTTGTTTAGGGTTGTTTGAACAAATGTAAAAGTATATTTATATTTGTTTATCCATTTGTGGTAATGAAGTTTATTTGTTTTTCCCTTGTTATTTGGCTAAACAATGTATATCTGTAATAACACCGGTGTTAGTTTTTTTTGTGTGTGTGAGAATGAACGATTGATATTATAAATAGCAAGTGTTTACAAAGTAGAATAGCAACAAAACACTGAAAAATAAATAACATAAAGGAAACGAGTTCCCACGATGAAGGATACTCAAACAGAAAATTAAAGTGCTCAAGTCATTGGCTACCTCCTGAAAGCGCCTGGAGGATGATACTGCGATAGCGTCTGACGACACCGATACAGCTAATCCAGACTGGCGGAAGCTAGTCTACTTTTTTTTAAAACTTAAGACGATATATTATTAGTATAAATCTGAAGACATGTACCTGAAAACGACCATTGGCAAAGGTCCACAAGCCGTAACTAAGACGGAAAATATAAACATTTGAAAGTTCGAATATCTTGAGACTAGTAGAGAATAACTATTGTAAACAACAAGAAATGCAGAAGAAAAAAAAATATGTCATATGACTCTAGGTTAACGCTCCAAAAAGACACTACTTTAGCAATCAAAACCACCGATACAATTACTAAAGCCTGAGAGTAAAGGCCTACCTAGCCTTGTAAAAGGTATTGGAATGACACAATTAGACTATGCATTTTCTTGAGAATCCAGCTGACGTTGTCCCCCTCTAATGATATAATGAAGATCTTTCAAAATGTAAAAGCCCTGGCTCGCGAAATGGTAGGAGAGTATCATGTTGATACTTGGTGGAATCAATCTCACCCTATGACCAGGGATGTGATACCCGTAAACCCCTCATCGACCCCTATATTGCTTATTGGGGGAGGCGAGAGTGTTGAACACCCTTTGCATGACCCATTTGAGCTTTTGTCTTATCCCCAATGATATCGCCGAGGTCGTTATCCCCTTCCCTCAAAAGCCAATGTCGTGTCCTTAGGAAAAAACTTGCGTTGCACTTCAAAACATATCGGAGAGACCATCATGACCTTCTTCTACACATCATATATGTATTAGAGACATTGATTGCCGCTAGATATGATCCTTCTAGCCTCAGGTTCACACGACCGGTGATCAGGCTCGATTCAACCCCCACCATTATTAATGTCGGCCCGATTGCCCGCACCGCACATCCACCTTTTATTGGGGCTCTGATGAAGTCACCACGTCTCCTCAATTTGATTTTAATGGACCAGGTCAGGTGAATTTTTGATCGGACAACCCTGTTTTGTCGCGTCTTTGTTGTCCCCGCCGCTTAGGTCACGGACGGTGCTCTCCTGCCCACTGTCTCACCACACCATTGTTCTATCTCGTTGTGAGAGACCCAAATTCCGGGACAGTGAGTCATCCGAGCAACAGCTCTCCATCCATTCAACTCCATGGCTCCTCTCCTTGCACAATACCAGAGACAAGCACTATGCATGCTGCCCCCGCAAGGGGAAGGAACAACCATAAGGAAGCACATTTTTTTTTCTGTGACACTACTCATCAATACCTGTACACTAATATGTGGTTGATGGGAATGTTCTATGTAATTAAGATTGGTTTCATTTAGCTTATGGAATTTGTTACGTATGATATATCTTAAAGATAAGCAAAATATATCCAGACCCCTGTTTAGGGTTGTTTGAACAAATGTAAAAGTATATTTATATTTGTTTATCCATTTGTGGTAATGAAGTTTATTTGTTTTTCCCTTGTTATTTGGCTAAACAATGTATATCTGTAATAACACCGGTGTTAGTTTTTTTTTTTTGTGAGAATGAACGATTGATATTATAAATAGCAAGTGTTTACAAAGTAGAATAGCAACAAAACACTGAAAAATAAATAACATAAAGGAAACGAGTTCCCACGATGAAGGATACTCAAACAGAAAATTAAAGTGCTCAAGTCATTGGCTACCTCCTGAAAGCGCCTGGAGGATGATACTGCGATAGCGTCTGACGACACCGATACAGCTAATCCAGACTGGCGTAAGCTAGTCTACTTTTTTTTAAAACTTAAGACGATATATTATTAGTATAAATCTGAAGACATGTACCTGAAAACGACCATTGGCAAAGGTCCACAAGCCGTAACTAAGACGGAAAATATAAACATTTGAAAGTTCGAATATCTTGAGACTAGTAGAGAATAACTATTGTAAACAACAAGAAATGCAGAAGAAAAAAAATATGTCATATGACTCTAGGTTAACGCTCCAAAAAGACACTACTTTAGCAATCAAAACCACCGATACAATTACTAAAGCCTGAGAGTAAAGGCCTACCTAGCCTTGTAAAAGGTATTGGAATGACACAATTAGACTATGCATTTTCTTGAGAATCCAGCTGACGTTGTCCCCCTCTAATGATATAATGAAGATCTTTCAAAATGTAAAAGCCCTGGCTCGCGAAATGGTAGGAGAGTATCATGTTGATACTTGGTGGAATCAATCTCACCCTATGACCAGGGATGTGATACCCGTAAACCCCTCATCGACCCCTATATTGCTTATTGGGGGAGGCGAGAGTGTTGAACACCCTTTGCATGACCCATTTGAGCTTTTGTCTTATCCCCAATGATATCGCCGAGGTCGTTATCCCCTTCCCTCAAAAGCCAATGTCGTGTCCTTAGGAAAAAACTTGCGTTGCACTTCAAAACATATCGGAGAGACCATCATGACCTTCTTCTACACATCATATATGTATTAGAGACATTGATTGCCGCTAGATATGATCCTTCTAGCCTCAGGTTCACACGACCGGTGATCAGGCTCGATTCAACCCCCACCATTATTAATGTCGGCCCGATTGCCCGCACCGCACATCCACCTTTTATTGGGGCTCTGATGAAGTCACCACGTCTCCTCAATTTGATTTTAATGGACCAGGTCAGGTGAATTTTTGATCGGACAACCCTGTTTTGTCGCGTCTTTGTTGTCCCCGCCGCTTAGGTCACGGACGGTGCTCTCCTGCCCACTGTCTCACCACACCATTGTTCTATCTCGTTGTGAGAGACCCAAATTCCGGGACAGTGAGTCATCCGAGCAACAGCTCTCCATCCATTCAACTCCATGGCTCCTCTCCTTGCACAATACCAGAGACAAGCACTATGCATGCTGCCCCCGCAAGGGGAAGGAACAACCATAAGGAAGCGCATTTTTTTTTCTGTGACACTACTCATCAATACCTGTACACTAATATGTGGTTGATGGGAATGTTCTATGTAATTAAGATTGGTTTCATTTAGCTTATGGAATTTGTTACGTATGATATATCTTAAAGATAAGCAAAATATATCCAGACCCTTGTTTAGGGTTGTTTGAACAAATGTAAAAGTATATTTATATTTGTTTATCCATTTGTGGTAATGAAGTTTATTTGTTTTTCCCTTGTTATTTGGCTAAACAATGTATATCTGTAATAACACCGGTGTTAGTTTTTTTTGTGTGTGTGAGAATGAACGATTGATATTATAAATAGCAAGTGTTTACAAAGTAGAATAGCAACAAAACACTGAAAAATAAATAACATAAAGGAAACGAGTTCCCACGATGAAGGATACTCAAACAGAAAATTAAAGTGCTCAAGTCATTGGCTACCTCCTGAAAGCGCCTGGAGGATGATACTGCGATAGCGTCTGACGACACCGATACAGCTAATCCAGACTGGCGGAAGCTAGTCTACTTTTTTTTAAAACTTAAGACGATATATTATTAGTATAAATCTGAAGACATGTACCTGAAAACGACCATTGGCAAAGGTCCACAAGCCGTAACTAAGACGGAAAATATAAACATTTGAAAGTTCGAATATCTTGAGACTAGTAGAGAATAACTATTGTAAACAACAAGAAATGCAGAAGAAAAAAAAATATGTCATATGACTCTAGGTTAACGCTCCAAAAAGACACTACTTTAGCAATCAAAACCACCGATACAATTACTAAAGCCTGAGAGTAAAGGCCTACCTAGCCTTGTAAAAGGTATTGGAATGACACAATTAGACTATGCATTTTCTTGAGAATCCAGCTGACGTTGTCCCCCTCTAATGATATAATGAAGATCTTTCAAAATGTAAAAGCCCTGGCTCGCGAAATGGTAGGAGAGTATCATGTTGATACTTGGTGGAATCAATCTCACCCTATGACCAGGGATGTGATACCCGTAAACCCCTCATCGACCCCTATATTGCTTATTGGGGGAGGCGAGAGTGTTGAACACCCTTTGCATGACCCATTTGAGCTTTTGTCTTATCCCCAATGATATCGCCGAGGTCGTTATCCCCTTCCCTCAAAAGCCAATGTCGTGTCCTTAGGAAAAAACTTGCGTTGCACTTCAAAACATATCGGAGAGACCATCATGACCTTCTTCTACACATCATATATGTATTAGAGACATTGATTGCCGCTAGATATGATCCTTCTAGCCTCAGGTTCACACGACCGGTGATCAGGCTCGATTCAACCCCCACCATTATTAATGTCGGCCCGATTGCCCGCACCGCACATCCACCTTTTATTGGGGCTCTGATGAAGTCACCACGTCTCCTCAATTTGATTTTAATGGACCAGGTCAGGTGAATTTTTGATCGGACAACCCTGTTTTGTCGCGTCTTTGTTGTCCCCGCCGCTTAGGTCACGGACGGTGCTCTCCTGCCCACTGTCTCACCACACCATTGTTCTATCTCGTTGTGAGAGACCCAAATTCCGGGACAGTGAGTCATCCGAGCAACAGCTCTCCATCCATTCAACTCCATGGCTCCTCTCCTTGCACAATACCAGAGACAAGCACTATGTATGCTGCCCCCGCAAGGGGAAGGAACAACCATAAGGAAGCACATTTTTTTTTCTGTGACACTACTCATCAATACCTGTACACTAATATGTGGTTGATGGGAATGTTCTATGTAATTAAGATTGGTTTCATTTAGCTTATGGAATTTGTTACGTATGATATATCTTAAAGATAAGCAAAATATATCCAGACCCCTGTTTAGGGTTGTTTGAACAAATGTAAAAGTATATTTATATTTGTTTATCCATTTGTGGTAATGAAGTTTATTTGTTTTTCCCTTGTTATTTGGCTAAACAATGTATATCTGTAATAACACCGGTGTTAGTTTTTTTTTTTGTGTGAGAATGAACGATTGATATTATAAATAGCAAGTGTTTACAAAGTAGAATAGCAACAAAACACTGAAAAATAAATAACATAAAGGAAACGAGTTCCCACGATGAAGGATACTCAAACAGAAAATTAAAGTGCTCAAGTCATTGGCTACCTCCTGAAAGCGCCTGGAGGATGATACTGCGATAGCGTCTGACGACACCGATACAGCTAATCCAGACTGGCGTAAGCTAGTCTACTTTTTTTTAAAACTTAAGACGATATATTATTAGTATAAATCTGAAGACATGTACCTGAAAACGACCATTGGCAAAGGTCCACAAGCCGTAACTAAGACGGAAAATATAAACATTTGAAAGTTCGAATATCTTGAGACTAGTAGAGAATAACTATTGTAAACAACAAGAAATGCAGAAGAAAAAAAAATATGTCATATGACTCTAGGTTAACGCTCCAAAAAGACACTACTTTAGCAATCAAAACCACCGATACAATTACTAAAGCCTGAGAGTAAAGGCCTACCTAGCCTTGTAAAAGGTATTGGAATGACACAATTAGACTATGCATTTTCTTGAGAATCCAGCTGACGTTGTCCCCCTCTAATGATATAATGAAGATCTTTCAAAATGTAAAAGCCCTGGCTCGCGAAATGGTAGGAGAGTATCATGTTGATACTTGGTGGAATCAATCTCACCCTATGACCAGGGATGTGATACCCGTAAACCCCTCATCGACCCCTATATTGCTTATTGGGGGAGGCGAGAGTGTTGAACACCCTTTGCATGACCCATTTGAGCTTTTGTCTTATCCCCAATGATATCGCCGAGGTCGTTATCCCCTTCCCTCAAAAGCCAATGTCGTGTCCTTAGGAAAAAACTTGCGTTGCACTTCAAAACATATCGGAGAGACCATCATGACCTTCTTCTACACATCATATATGTATTAGAGACATTGATTGCCGCTAGATATGATCCTTCTAGCCTCAGGTTCACACGACCGGTGATCAGGCTCGATTCAACCCCCACCATTATTAATGTCGGCCCGATTGCCCGCACCGCACATCCACCTTTTATTGGGGCTCTGATGAAGTCACCACGTCTCCTCAATTTGATTTTAATGGACCAGGTCAGGTGAATTTTTGATCGGACAACCCTGTTTTGTCGCGTCTTTGTTGTCCCCGCCGCTTAGGTCACGGACGGTGCTCTCCTGCCCACTGTCTCACCACACCATTGTTCTATCTCGTTGTGAGAGACCCAAATTCCGGGACAGTGAGTCATCCGAGCAACAGCTCTCCATCCATTCAACTCCATGGCTCCTCTCCTTGCACAATACCAGAGACAAGCACTATGTATGCTGCCCCCGCAAGGGGAAGGAACAACCATAAGGAAGCGCATTTTTTTTTCTGTGACACTACTCATCAATACCTGTACACTAATATGTGGTTGATGGGAATGTTCTATGTAATTAAGATTGGTTTCATTTAGCTTATGGAATTTGTTACGTATGATATATCTTAAAGATAAGCAAAATATATCCAGACCCTTGTTTAGGGTTGTTTGAACAAATGTAAAAGTATATTTATATTTGTTTATCCATTTGTGGTAATGAAGTTTATTTGTTTTTCCCTTGTTATTTGGCTAAACAATGTATATCTGTAATAACACCGGTGTTAGTTTTTTTTTTGTGTGAGAATGAACGATTGATATTATAAATAGCAAGTGTTTACAAAGTAGAATAGCAACAAAACACTGAAAAATAAATAACATAAAGGAAACGAGTTCCCACGATGAAGGATACTCAAACAGAAAATTAAAGTGCTCAAGTCATTGGCTACCTCCTGAAAGCGCCTGGAGGATGATACTGCGATAGCGTCTGACGACACCGATACAGCTAATCCAGACTGGCGGAAGCTAGGACAGAGCAGACCCCTTACCGTTAACAGATAATGGTGGACAGAACACTCCCCCCAGGTTGTCAGCGTGCATCGTCCTTCCTTGATTGACAATAGTAGGGATGCAAAACGCAGGATTGCTGACCTCTGAGCTAATAGGAAATTTACCGTGCCGTTTTTGGTGGAACCGCTGCCACCTTATGTCTAGAGAGGTGGTACAACCGGCCAACCCCCCTCTAGGCCACTTCGGACTCATTCCGCGAGGCGGGGTGCTTAGAGCCCCCCCGCCGGTACATATGATGCTTTGTCCGATCTGGTAGAAAAATCCCCCATCGCATCCCCAAATCTCGAGTTCAGAGCCAGAGCACACGAGAAGTTTGACCCACGACCCCCTACTTCTGATGGCAGAACTATAACCACCTTGATGCATAGGTTCCCCAATTGTGAGCCTAACGCTCCTACCCCTGCTGGATAAGACTTTCCCACACCCCGACCAGCATCTCCTCGCGAAAATCCTTTCGACCTGGATCTGTCCCTGGTAGCCTGCATGTTGCTGGCCATTTGGGTCGGAGCTCCGGTCCTATCCGGGTATGGATTGGAGTGACCCGCCACACCTACGTCCGGTCGTTGCCCCTGCAACATCTTCGGCCCAAGGTGGAGAGAACCTAGACCCAGGTCGGCCCGGGCCCCCGGGCCTCTCCTCGGCCCGAGGTGTAGGCGGTCCCGGCCCAATCCTTCAGCATGTCCCGTCTCTTCTTTGGTATCGGACAAAACCCTAATGGGTTCCTTCCTTCCCGACGCTTCCAGGTTGTCATCGGCCTCTTCCCGACCTGACGATTCCCAGCCGCCGCGCTGTCGTGGACCAAGCCTCCCTCCAAACGCCGTCAACATTATCGATCGTCCTGCGTTTTGCTATCCCTAGTCCTGGTCGATTGTCCTCCATTATCTGTTCGTGGTTCAAGCCCAAAGCTCCGGCACACTTAATATTTTCAAAAAAACATACATATATTATTTTTAGTACCAACAACATGGAGCTTGGGATTTTATCTGAATTTGATGATTGAACCCACACTCCACTTGTTATATTTCAGGTCCCAAGTTTCATATTTTGGTATTTCTTTTTTTCGTTGGTAAGAACATGGGTCTTGGTGTTTAGCCTGCAGAAGACTGACAAATAAAAAGGAAATGAAACAAGAGAGGGAAGGGAATGGTGTGGTGTGGCTTGACCTTGCTGTTCCTCAAGGATTGTAAGTGTACCTTCAGTTACTCATTTTACTGGTGACTGGTGTTTTTTGTGTCAAGTCTTTTATGTCTGCAACACTTGCAGACTGAGACACCACACATATGTCACTCTAATTACTAAGTTTCTGAACCATTGCACACTTGCCCCCTTTTTAACTCTTCTGCTGACCAAAACTGATGACCCTCACTACTTTCTCTGTACTTACTGTTGTAACATAACATGGTAAAACATAAATGTTCAGTGTATGCAACTTACTTTCTGGTGAATATCAATGAATAGGGAAGGGATGAAGCATCAACCATGTGGCTGGCAATGGCATTATATATTTATCTGCCACATGCTCACCTCTGCTCTGCACTCTGCACTCTGCACCATTGGGGGACCAGGAATAGGATCATCAATGCCTTATATTTTTTCCATCACCATTCTGCATTTCCATACCCTTTTTAGTCTCCATTATAAGCCCTTTCTGGATAAAGCCTGTAAATGTTTTCCATGTAAGTGAAAACAAACCCTTATGGGTGGGTTCTCTGAATCTTTGTTCCAATTCACATGGGATTAGACTCTATTAATATTTAGGGGTCACTCTCTCATCCATATCTAATAAGCTATTAATATACAGTAATCAATGTCATTGCAGCTGGTGAGAGTGAGAGCAACCATGAAAGAAAAGAAGATAACAAAGTTATGGATATAATCCAAAGCATCATATGTGAACATGTCACTTAATGTGCAAGAGAAGAAGCAAAAGACAAGGGATGGTTTATAGTAAGTAGTAAACAAACACAGAGGAGCCATCTAAAGAGAGACGAAACACAATTAAATTAATTAGATGGGGAAATCAAGTGAAGAAGTGCCGGTTGATGATTTATCCTCCAAGTCAAGCCACGAGTCTCTGGTTTTCGGTGGCCACTCATCAAAGAATCGATGAACGGTCTTCTGGGGCTCATCTTGTTTTGCTTCATATTGTAGACTGTGGAGTTGAAGGTAGGAGTAATCTGTGTCTAAAGCAGAGCAGCCCCTGCTCTGCTTTGAGGAGCTCACAGTGAGTGGCCAAGTATCTTGCAGAGGTGAAGCAGAGAAGCTCGTGGGAGTCCCAGCAGCTGAAGGCTCTGAAGAGAAGAAAGGGTGCTCATCTACTTGCTCTTTCACTCCATAAGTGCCACCACCACCACCACCACCATAGCTATTCACATTGTTCCTTAACAACACAACATTAGTTGATTATACACACAACAGATACATAGATGAATTGGAGAGGGAGATAGAGAACCTGTAATCAGAGTAGAGGAGCAGGTCGGTGGAGGTGTGTTGGGAAAGGGGTGTTGGGGAAGAGAAAAAGGAAAGGTTTTTAGTGGTGGGTGTCACTATGGGGTGATGAATTTCCACAGGCTTTCTTGAACGGTTCTTGCCCCTGTGCATGTGCCTCTCACAGTACTTGGAATCAGAATAGGCTTCTTTAGAGCACCTCCATTTCTTCCCATCTGTTCTCCTACACCTCCCTGGTTCTGGGTCTACTTTCTTCCCCAACCCCACCCCATACCACTTCCATCCTCCATCTGTATGTATGCCAACACCAACAACATGTATGATGTATATATATATATATGTTACTATTCTTCACATACACACATTACACATAGCAAGAAAGAAAGAGGAAGATTAACATAAAAACTTACAGTGTTGTTGGTGTTGAGGATGAGGAGAGTCAAAGGGTGTTGGTGTGATGGAGAGGAGGAGGGTGGGAGGAACAGGCATGCCTGAGGCCATGTACTTGAAGATGAGAGCTTGTTGCTGTAGCTCATCCCACTGCCTGCCTGTGAATGGGTATCTCTTACTATTTCCACTCATCATCAACCACAATCAAAACAACACTTTGTTTCTTCTTTTTTTTTTCTTTCTTAAGGGGGGGGGGGGGGGGGGGGGGGGGGGGGGGGGGGGGGTTTCTTGGTTTACAAGTAAGTAACAACTAGTACTACAAGTCTAGGGTAGAGAGGAGGAAGCATTTGAGTTTTTGAGAATGGATAAAAGCAAAGGGTTGAGTTGAGGTTATTATAAGTTATAATAAGTAGGTAGAGAGAGTGAGGTAGGGTGCAGAGTCTGGTGATGCAGAGTTACTACTGTTCTCTGCTCACTGCACACATTATGACTGTTGCTTCTCTTGTCTCTGACACCTCTACGGAAACCCATAAACTAAACCCCACACTCTATCATCTCTCTATTATCTATATATATAATACATTTGGTATCATTTTTATTTATATTAGTATTCTGCTACTCTATTCTAGCGCTTGTAACAGTTGTTTTGCTTCTCTTTTGTTTTGTCTTGTGTATATGTATCATGTACGTGTTGTCTCAAACCACAATGCCAATACCTCAATGTCTCTCTCTCCCCCTATACCTAAATAGGGAGTATAAGTGAGAGATAGAGAGGGCTGGACTCGAGATTGTTTTGTTGTACGGAAATGAGCCTCTTTTACTTTTCCAGCATTTCACCTTTCCTTTTTCTTTTCAAAAAACCACCTAAAGTAACAAGTGTTGTTCAGTGTTACGTGGGGTGGGTTGTGAACACATGATGGTTTAACTCAACACATCCTTTGGCCTTTGCCATGAATAATTGGTGTCCTTTTGTTTTAGTTCCGATGACAAAATAATGATAGTGAAAGACATGTATGCCTAAAGCATTAGGTAGGAATAGGAGTTGTCTAGTCCCCTTTCCACCGCAATTACATTAGGCGAGGGCTCGGGAATAATAATAATAATAAGAGAGATCATCAATCACATTTTGTCATTAGTGGTTGCGAGAGGTCTCTGTCGACTACTGTTGCTGCTTTGAATCAACATTCAACACTAATGGAGTTGAAAAGA
This sequence comes from Erodium maritimum, assembly GCA_963921825.1. NCBI lineage: Eukaryota > Viridiplantae > Streptophyta > Magnoliopsida > Geraniales > Geraniaceae > Erodium > Erodium maritimum. The sequence goes on from OY997592.1 coordinate 47,375,068, forward strand.
ATACTAGAATCAACACGGATTCACTGCGACTGTCTTTAATTTCTTTGGTAAGCATTCAATACATGTGTACCATTCTTGGGAACAACCAAATTAGTGTGAGTCAACAATCTTAAATGGGATACTTAAAGAATAAAACAAAATACTTAATGTACATAATCAACTCTTAATCTCATAGACTATTCTTTCGAGTCAAATAAGAGTCGATATATGTATAACTGATTTTTTGGTGCGTGCTCTTCTCTAGACAAGTCTGGTTTCTCCCAACAAGTAGAGCATCCACAATAGGTTGCTTATGTTTTTTGGAATCTTATAAATTGGATGATTACTTGATGTAATGTGTTCCAAAACACGCTTGCTCTGCACCACAAACTTTTGAATAAAGCCTCTATTATTTTGTTGTTTTCATTTGTTTTTATCAACCGAACGATATATATTTTTTTGTAAAGCTAGTAATATATAAAATCAGAGGGTTTTATGAACTAAAACCTAATAAAAGGGAAAAAAAATCCATCGATACAAACACAAGTACTTTCAAAAGAAAGCCCCAACAAACAATCCCTTTATTACAAGACAACCCAAGGAAAAACACCTCTAACCAAACTACCAGAAAGGGCTAACTCCCCAGAAACTCAACCACGAAGAAAGCAAAGTTAAATACAGACACGAGCAATCCTAATCGGACTCTCAACAACACTGGTTCGAGCCAGAACAAGAAAACGAAAATGAAACTCGAATAAAGAACTACACACACAGAGCTGCATCCCCAGAGCCACAAATCACCACCAGCACCTCCAATTCCGCAGCCAACGATTCCCGACACCTCAACCAAATACCTCACCAACCCAAAGGTATCAAAAAGATACCTCGCAACCGGTCAGCACCAAATTGCAACCCAGAACATGGGGGGCGGGACCAAAAGACCCCAAACCTCCAATCCACCACTGAAAACCCTCAAAAACCAATCCAAATTTTTTTCAAACAAGCCCAAAGCTTCAAACCCCCACGGTGGTCAACACCAAACAATCCGTGAGGCCCCGTCCTGAATCTAGGACCTAGGGAAAGAAGACTAATGGAATGGGAAAGAGGGGTAATCAGCAATAGAAAGAGGATGGAGAATTAGAGCAAGGTCATACCCAAGCAAGGAGCAGCCACTCTCGTCCATGAGCTACGCGGGGAGGGGGAAACAAGCTCAGAACAGGCGAATCTGTCACCACTAGTGTCACCTACAGAGCTGCTCCGGCCACAGCGAATCCACGATTGGAAACCCTTCCCACGGTGATCCGGAGACAACACGCCGAGAAGAATACGGACGGCTGTACCAACGATGAACGGAAACTCTCAGATCTGGAGAAGCAGCGAGGGCGCGATCCCCTAGGTCGGAGATAGACCCCGAAAACGCCACGAGAGAGGCCAGATCCACAGTGAATCTTAGGAGAGAAACACTTCCCACGGTGTACTTGAGGTCTCTCGACGGTGACGCCTATGGAAATCTCAAACGAGGAGGAGCCGGAGAGTAAAATAAGACAGGGTTGAATTCCGGCCGAGGGGTAGAAAGAGAAGAAGAAGTGAGAAGATGGAAAAGGGTTAGGAAGGAAGAGATGGAAGAGAAGCTTTCACCGGCGACGAGTGTGACACAAGGTCACGGCCATCGCCAGTGAAAGAGGGAAGACAGTAGGCGGCGGCTATTTAGGGGTAGGGTTTGTGTAGTTAGAGAGAGACGAGAGCTTCTCTCTCTAACTCACTATGTTATTTTTGCCACAGCAGAACAATATATTAAAGCTCCTAATTTAAAGATTGAATTAGGAGAACCAAGGTTCTAACTACAGACCCTTGCCAAATGGAAACAAACCAAGACACCATTAGGAGGATCGGGATTAAGTGTTAAACTCCTCGAACATGTTGTAAAAAGCTTGATGTGCTCTTAGTCAGCACCATAGTTGGAGACTAGATCCACTTGAGGATTCTAAACTACTTCCCACCCAACCTCAGGTTGGAAAAAGACCAATACTGAACCCTAGCTATAAGGATGCCGACTCGATAGCAACAGGCCCAAAGAAGATGTGTCGATTGCAACCTAAATGAATTAATGAAAGTTTAGGATACTGAAGTGACACAAAAAAGATTTAGGGTACTCTAAATGATATATGAAATATTTAGGATACTAAGGTGGAATTATCTCTTGCAAATAATAACTATTAAAAAAATTCACCCTACTATTTTATTTTGTACCTATGATCCTTTAACTATTTCTACCACTTGAACATGAAGCCTTGCTCCCTGTAATACTTTTGTTGAATAGCCATCCAAAGTCTATCTCCATGGTTATTGTTGGTTATTGTTCCTTATGTATGAGTATAGCGAGTGATGAAGTCAACATGCGATGAACCTCAAGTCTTATTTTTTAGTCCTTTAGAATGATCACTCCTTAGAGCATCCACAACCATCTCGTCGGCAGCTGGCGAGATGGCGCTGGCGGGGAGGATTAAAAAAAGGTTTTTTAATCTCCCAGCCAGCTCACCGCCTACGCAAGCTGCAGGCGTTTTTGTTGTCGGCGGGGAGCCGTCGACGGTAAGGAAAAAGAATACATTTTAAACAATTAAATATCTTATAACATATGACGATAGTTTTATTATTATTACGATAATGAGCACACACAAGGTAGAGAAAAACATAAACGATATTACATATTCACGATTTACCGCTCGTGAACGTACTGGAGGAATTTGGGTTGGTCTTTAACGACCTCCCAAATATAACACTTCGTGAATTGCTGGGCATGTCGTCTAGCATACTTGACCGTCGCTGCTGATCGAAAGTATGCTTCGGTTTGTCCCGGCGGGGCTGCCTGAACTGCTACACGGTAGAAAATTTCAAACGGTAGATTTTCCGGGCCAGGTGCTGCTAGTGGTCCCTGCACTGCTTTTGGGTGCGCGGCGGGGCACCGGTCGGAGCATTTTGGACAAAATTGACGAACACTTCCGGCCAGTACCTATTATTTAGCCCTGGTCGGGCATCGTGTAACTAACATATGACCAACACCATCTCTTCCTTGGGACTCCAGAGGTATGCTGCTACGCCGACCATTGGACCTTCGAACAAGAGCAGAACTTTAGAACGAAAAAAGGTTGGGAGTAAGAGAGCTTGTTGGGAGAAGAGGTGTGAAAAAAATGAAAGGATGGGGTGGCTTTTATAGCCAAAGCCGTCGGTCATGTAGGGGCATTTTGGTCATTTTTCATGTTGGTGGCAATAATGTCACTCATCCCCATAAAACTGCAATACAATAATGAGCCTCGAGCTGGGGGGGAGTGATGGTGGAGGTGTCCTTTGCTTTCTCGGCCATCCACTGATCGAATGCCTTGAGCTTCAACTGCAGGAGGTTTCTCTTTCCCTAGCGTTGCTTGCTTCTTTGGCCGCTAAATGGGTCTGTTGAACACTCTCGACAATCTCTTTCTTAGATGCTACAGGGTTTTTACCTCTGAGCCTAGCAGCTTTGGCAGCCTTCTGACCCATAGGTCGCTTGTACGACGTTTGGCACTCCGTATTAGCACCCGTCGTCTGCTGACTGTCCTCATGAGTGCGCTTGCCCGAGTCACTAGACTCCTCGACATCGAACTGAATACTCGGTGTCCCTCCGTTGGCTTCCTCGGGCTCCTCGACGGAAAAATATTTTGAATTTCACTTGTGTTGGTCTTTCACTAGTTGCCACCAATGTTTCCATGTGAATGGATGCCCATTCACCTGTAAGTAGTGTTGCTCGGTCAATGACATGATCTCATCATCGGAACGACCGCTCCGGTGGTCCCTACAGTTCTTGACAAACATCCCCTGGAAGATCGTCACCCTCGTGTTGGTTTGACCCCAGTGGTCTTTGCACTGCTTATCTGTCCTTAACGGATCATCCGGTCCACGCTTACCAGCAAGTTCTTCAGCGATGGTCGCCCAGTACTTCAGATTGTGCTTCTGATTCCCGTGAAGTGAGTCGTACGAATAGTGCATCCAAGCTCAAACTAACCGCTCGTCCTCTTCGACGGTCCACAAACATCGCTTTCTTTTATGTTTCGGTGGAACAACGGCGGCGGGCTGGGTAAGCGGTGGAGATGCATGGATTGTCGGATCGGATGGAAGGTTTGGTCGAAAAAACTCTGCCGTCATCGGGTCGTCCGCCAACGACCTATAAATGCTTCCCCACTCGTTGAGATCGAACGACATTGTAATAGAAATTTGAAATAAAAGGGAGAAAAGATAAAAGAGAGGATGAATTGTGGTTGAAAAATGAAATAGATAAGTTGATATTTATAGGGGGGAAAAGTAAAACAAATTAATTTTTGGCTGCCAGCGCAGGGACACGTGTCGCCAGCGCGCCAACAGCCGGCGGCCGGAGCGGCGACCAAGGCAACTCAGTAAAACCTCTCCAGCGAGGATTGCCAGCGATAACCTTAACGGCTAGCTTCCCCGCCAGCTCCTCGTTGTCGTTTTCTCCCTGCCAGCGCCATCTCGCCAACAACTGTGGATGCTCTTAGTCCGGTTGATGTAGCCAGAACAGATGATAGTGTTTGTGTAGCAGGACTGGCAAAGGTAGATTATGATAATGCATGGTTGGAACTATTGTGTGGTTGCAAATCAAGCATTTGGGTCGCTTGCGATTTAACCCGCATTCAATCCAAATGTGGTCCTAAATTATCTCCATCGGAAGGAGGATACTCATTCAGGCTTAACAATTCTGTGAAGTCACATACGGTGCTCAACATTTTGTGTTGGAGAAGAATTTAAGTGTAAGAATCTATCTATGGGAATTTTGTTTATGAAGTTTTTTTTATAAGCGAAATTTTATTATGCATTTATTCTACAAGAAAGTAGAACAAAGCTGAAAACGTTCCTTAAAAAGAATATTTCCTCAGACTATTACAGCTACTGTTTACGAAGTTACTTCTGCTTCTTCTTTAATCAAATACCCGACCATTAGCAAAGACAATTGTCTTACTATTATTTTTCAAAGAAAAGGACACATGATAACTTGTGATTCGCCCTCGAGTCGTCAACGCCGAGGCTCTAATCGACTCAAAAACTCAATCATCGATATCAAAGGCTGGCCGCCCCTGCAGTAACAAAATTGAAAGCTACGTCTTCGATATCAAAGTCCAAAAGCTAGTTTTATGCCCCAAACACATGTAAAGGACATTTTTATGGGTTAGAGAATTGGGTTGGCAGAAAGGGCACGGTTATGCAATGCCTTACAGGACTAGAAGGCCGTTCATTCCACAAATTTTGCTTGTAAGGGTCTTCATTCCACGAATTTTTCTTATAAGGGTCTTAATTCCACGAATTTTACTTATAGGGGTCTTCATTCCACGAATTTTGCTTATAGGGGTCTTCATTCCACGAATTCTGCTTATAGGGGTCTTCATTCCACGTGTTCTGCTCTTGAGTGCCGTCAGCTTCCGAGGACTGAACTTCCTCAGACCACTGATTGTTTTCTTCATCATGGTCCACTCGTGTAGGAGGAGGACAACCCTGGTAAGAATCGTTGTCCAAGCAACGCCGTAGTAGCTTATTCCAATATGTATCCTGCCAATGACAAATCACCATAAACATACATGAGTGCTAAAAATGTATCCTCAAGTTCAACAGTTAGATATAAAGTAAGATGCTCGACAATCATTTCCAAATTGATGGTAGAATGCTAGAAATATTCAAGGAGAAGTAGAACAATAGCAAGGTACAATGATCAATGATCAAATTTGTTTAGTAATTATGGACCTGCATGATGGTTAGTATGATAACTGCTCAATATCTTGTTCAGACAAAGGGTTTACAGTGCAAAGATTAGTATCATAAACATAACAATAGTTTAGTTGATCTAGGGTAGAGTATTTTATGTCATCTACCATGAAGTAATCAGTAGAAAGAGTTATACTATGATCATGATAAACTTTATCGGTCAACCAACTCCCTAACGCCCTTGGGAATTTTATACACGGGAAGCCGATTTATGAAGCTTCGTTTTACAATCTTTCCAGCGGGTCGTGACGCCCCAAAATATGGTTGGACATTGACTTGCTTCTTCCTTGTGTTTCTTGCCTCTTTAGCACTTAAAGAATGAGAATGTAATAGGAACTAGAAATTGAACCGGAAATTGAAATGGAAATGACTAAAATTGATTGATAATTTGAGAAATGCTTAGGGTTCTAGCGTTCCCCTCTACACACTCTCTCTCTAGGAATTGAAATAACACATAACATCAAAGACAAGTTTTCTAACATCAACCCTAGACATTTATCCTTCCAATCAGCTGCACCAGCACGTTAGAAACAACAAACGACATTAAGGATTGCTGCAGCAAGCTCTGCAACTCCCGACAAGGTTCTGTACTGTTCAGACGACCTGCAACGGTCATTGACTTTGCTTCCGCGCCAAGACAAGCCCAAACGCTACGTTTCATTAAACGGGACTTAGAACAAATGATGTCGTTTCGATCATCTTCACCATTTCAAAATAATTCTGAGGCGCCAACTTGCACCTCAAGGAACTCCTGTGACAGAGCTCCCTCCTTCAGCAGGATTGTCCTCAAGCCTGAGCTCGTCGCAGCCACTCTGGGAACTGGCTACGAATCACTCCTGAATCTTCCCATGTTGCATCTTCCTTGGTTGATCTTTCCCATTGAATCAAGTATTGGACCACAGCAGCATTGTTTCGATTGACCAATCTGGTCTGCAACAAATGTTGGGGTTGAAGCTTCAAATGGCCATCTTCAGCAAACTCAAGCAAGCTTGGCATGAGTCTGTTCTTATGCCATAACCGCTTCTTCAACAAAGAGACATGAAATCCTGGGTGAATTTTGGATTCTTCAGGGAGCCTCAGTTTATAAACCACCTTTCCCTTCTTCTCTATCACCTGGTAAGGGCCATAGTACCTAGCTGAAACCTTCATATTCTTTCTTAGGCTTACTGAACTCTGCTTGTAAGGTTGCAACCTCAAATAAACCCAGTCTCCAACTTCAAAGTGCCTCTCAGTCCTTTTTCTATCAGCATTGTGCTTCATTCTCTCTTGGGCTTGCTTCAAGTTCAGTTCCAGCACCTCCTTCATGTCTTGCTTGTGTTTGATCAGATCTTCCATAGATTGCACATTGGACTCAATTCTTGTAATCCCCATGACAGGAGGAGGATAGCCAAACAAGGCTTCAAATGGTGACATTTTGAGTGAGGAATGATGGCATGTGTTATACCAATGCTCAGCCAAGGGGAGCCATTTCAACCATTTCTTTGGGGCTTGATGAGTCATTAATCTGAGGTATTGCTCCAAGCATTGGTTCACCCTCTCTGTTTGGTCATCACTTTGAGGGTGGTAGGCAGTAGAAAGACTAAGCTTCACTCCCAATCTGCTGAATAATGCTTGCCAAAAGTTGCTAATGAATAGTTTATCTCTGTCAGAAACAATAACTTCTAGAAGTCCATGTAGCCTATAGATCCGATCCATGAATTCTTGAGCAACAGTTACTACAGTGAATGGATGTTGTAGGGGTATAAAGTGAGAGAATTTAGTGAATATGTCCACCACCACCATGATACAGTCCTTCTCATGAGAGTTGGGCAATCCTTCTACAAAATTCATTGAAATGTCCCTCCATGGCAATTTAGGAATACTCAGTGGTTGTAGCAGTCCTGGATAGTTGCAGTGCTCAACTTTGCACCTTTGGCATGTGTCACATTCCTGCACCCACTTATAGATGCTCTTGTTCATCAAAGGCCAGAAGAAAAGGCTCTTGACCCTCTTGGTAGTCACATCTATATCAGAATGGCCTCCAATTGCAGAATTGTGCATGAATTCCATGATCTTTTCCCTCACCCCATTTCTAGATCCCAGATAAACCTTTCCATGTACCAATATCATCCCTTGATGCAGTTTGTGTTCAGGTAGAGAATGAGGAGCTAAAGACATCTGCAACATCAGCCCTTCTACTTCTTCATCCCCATCATAACTACTCAACACCTCAGAAACCCAAGAGGGTACACTCACAGTGAGCTCCATAAATTTCTCTGTTCTCACTCTTGACAAGGCATCAGCAACCATGTTCTCCTTCCCTTTCTTGTACTCAATGGTGTAAGATAATCCCATGAACTTAGCTAACCACTTTTGTTGGAATGATGTGCTGAGCTTTTGCTTTAGCAAGTATTTTAGACTCTGTTGATCAGTTTTTATCACAAAACTTTGGTTGGACACATAATGTCTCCATTTTTGTATAGTAGCCATAATTGCAAGCAACTCCTTCTCATATGTGGACAGGCCTCTAGCTTTGACTCCCAAAGCTTTGCTCATGAATGCTGTTGGCCTTCCTTCTTGCATGAGAACACCCCCAATTCCTAGCTCACTAGCATCAGTCTCAATGACAAAAGGTAGTTTGAAGTTAGGCAGCCTCAGAACTGGTGTTGATATCATGGACTCCTTCAGCCTATCAAAGCTCTCATGAGCTACTTGATCCCAGCAGAAGGCATTTTTCTTCAATAAATCAGTGAGGGGTTTAGAAATTAAGCCATAGCTTTGAATAAACCTTCTGTAATAGCTAGTCAGACCTCAAAACCCTCTCAACTCAAGAGATGCAGGACTTGGCCATTCTACCATCACCTTGATCTTCTCAGGGTCAGTAGCTACTCCTTGGCCAGTGATTATGTGACCCAAGTACTCAATCTGAGTGCTTCCAAACTCACATTTACTCATTTTAGCATAGAGTTGCCTATCTTTCAAGGTTTATAAAATTATCTCCACATGCTTCAAATGCTCAGACCAGGTTTTCCTATAAACCAAGATATCATCAAAGAATACCATAGCAAATTTTCTCAAGTAATCTTTTAGTACCTGGTTCATCAATGCTTGGAAGGTGGCTGGAGCATTAGTCAACCCAAAGGGCATGACCCTGAAATTATAATGGCCTTGGTGAGTTCTGAAGGCAGTTTTCTCCTCTTCTCCTTCCTTGATTCTGATCTGGTGATAGCCTGCCCTCAAATTTATCTTGGTATAGTAGCAACTATCATCCAATTCATCCAATTCATCCAACAACTCCTCTATTGTGGGAATAGGAAATTTGTTTTTAATTGTGAGATCATTCAACTCTCTATAATCCACACACATTCTCCAGTTCCCATCTTTCTTCTTTACTAGCAACACAGGAAATGAATATGGGCTATTGCTCTCTCTTATCACTCCATTGCTCAGCATCTCTTGCATGATGCCCTCTACTACATTCTTTTGCTGAAAACTGAGTCTATATGGTCTGATAGAGGGTGGTTTGCTACCTGGTATCAAGGGAATTGAGTGATCACACTCCCTGTAAGGAGGAAGAGCTTTTGGTACCTCAAATACTTGAGCATATTTTGATAACAGCTTCTGCATTTCTGGTTGGTGGGCTCTTATGACACCAGAAGCTTCTTTCTTCTCATCATAGAACATCCCCATATACAGGCTTTGTCCTTGCTTCAGCTCCTTCAGTACCCCTTGTATGCTTATCAGTTTGCAATCCCTCACATCCTCTTCTTCAATCAAAGTCAACTCATCACTCTTAACAGTGACAGTAATGGTTCTCAAGTTATAATCCAACTTGATAGGAGATACTTTCTTCAAGCAGTCTACTCCCAAGACCATGTCATAGTCTCCTACTGGCATAACCCTGAATTTCCAACAGAAAATAACTCCTGCCATCTTCCACTCAACCCAACATGAGTTTGTGCACAAGTGTTTTTCTCCATTTCCCATCTTTACCATCATAGGGTTATCAGGTATGAGTACCAGCTTCATGGTTTTTGCTGAAGAAAAATCCAAGAAGCATTTGGTTGCACCAGAATCAACTAATATGACCACCTTCTTCCCTCATATCTCTCCACCAATTTTAATTGAGGACTCATTTTTTTTTCTCCCATCAAACATTCAAATTTATCATTTTGCATTGCACTGAACTCAGCTTCTTCAATGCCATCTTCTTCTTCAATCATTGCTTCCTCCACAATCTCCTTGCCTTTGATGCAGTCTCCTTCCTCAAGCACTACTTCCCTCACCTCTTCAAGCTCAGCCTCTTTATCCACCAGGTATAACCTGTTCTTGTTAGGACAGACATGATCCCTGGTGTATTTGGCAGGGCAATTGTAGCACAAACCTCTCCTGGTGTTTTCTTCAATACTCATTGGGTTCACCTTGGTGAATGGGGGGTTCCCGGCTGCTTGATTGTTCCTTCTCTCCCCAGGTGACCAATTTGCAGGCCCTGGTAACCTTAAAGGAGGGTTGGCTCTAGGTTTGTAAGAGGTAACTGGGGTGATTTTGGGGTAATATAGGACTAGTATTGCATCAATCTCTTCTCCTCTTGTCTTGCTACATACATAGCATGGACTAATGTGTGAGGACAGAGAAATATCACTCCAGCTCTCAAATGGCTCTTCAATCCACCAATAAAGTTGGAAATATATTAATCATCAGGAAGTTGAGGGTATTTGTTCATCATTAGCATCTTTACCTCCCCAAACTGCATCTCAAACTCTACTACACTCCCCCTTTTGTTGCAAGTTCTTGAACTCAATAGGCAGGTCCTCATGACCCATGACTTCAAACTTCCAAACTAAATCATGACAGAACTGCTCCCACAATATCATTTCCTTCCCATATGAGTACTCAACAAACCAAATACTTGGGTGACCTGTTAGGTATATTGAAGTCAACCTAACTTTATGCTCCTCAGGTACATCACAGTAAGAAAAGAAAATGGAGCACTTCCTTATCCATCCTCTCACATCTTTCTCTTCAAACTCAAGAAACTGTAAGTTTGGTGGCCTGAATGGGAATGGTTGGTTGTTGGCTTGTGGCCTGTTTCCTTGGATCTATGGTGGTAAGGGTTGAGGAGGTGGATTCCGGCATTTTGGTTAAGTGGAGCTTGATTTGGTAAGGTGGGGGGGGGGGGGGTTGTATTGGTGGTGAAATGTGGAGTAGTGGTCTGGATCTGAGGAAGTGAAGGTTTTTGTTGGGTGGAGGGTGTTGTTGTCTGTCTCACATGCATGTTAGGGTGCATGAGAGGGGGAGGTTGTGATTGAGTTGTTGGTGGAGTGGATATAGCAGGTGTAAATTGCAGGTTTTGTGGGATTAAGGGTGATGGTTGGTGAATGGGAGGGTTTGGGGCTTCATGAACTGGACCTGGAACCATATAGTTCTGATAAACCATTGATGGAACAGAAGGGGCTCTACCTCTAGGATCTTGAAGCTGAGATGTTCCTGCTTCAAGTAGTGGTTGCATCTGGGGGTTTTCAGTGCCACTAGCTGCGCTAGCCGCCTCTCTATCTCTCAAGAGCAGGGCCATGCCTCTACGCAGCTCATCCATGCCTTCCAGTTGCTTCTTGACAGCTTCAAGCTCTTCTTCGAGCCTCTGGTTGTGCCTTCTAAGCTCTGAACTGTCACTACCCACACTCTCCACATCTCCTTCTCCAGATCTTGCCATGGTCGAGGGAACGATGACTCTGATACCACTATAACAGGAACTAGAAATTGAACCGGACATTGAAATGGAAATGACTGGAATTGATTGATAATTTGAGAAATGCTTAGGGTTCTAGCGTTCCCCTTTACACACTCTCTCTCTAGGAATTGAAATAACACATAACACCAAAGACAAGTTTTCTAACATCAACCCTAGATATTTATCCTTCCAATCAGCCGCACCAGCACGTTAGAAACAACAAACGCCATTAAGGATTGTTGTAGCAAGCTCTGCAACTCCCGACAAGGTTCTGTACTGTTCAGACGACCTGCAACGGTCATTGACTTTGCTTCCGCGCCAAGACAAGCCCAAACGCTGCGTTTCATTAAACGGGACTTAGACCAAACGCTGTCGTTTCGATCTTCTTCACCATTTCAAAATAATTCTGAGGCGCCAACTTGCACCTCAAGGAACTCCTGTGACAGAGAAATCTTATCATCAGCCAATAGAAAGACAACCCGCGCTAACTTGTCTTTCCCCAAATCAAAATGCACGGCTGTTTGGTGCAAACCAATTTCCTTGGGCTTGCAAGAAAAGCCACACGGTCAGAACCTCAAGAGGCTGAAGGAATATGTTCTCCAAGCACTCATAATCAACAAAGTCTTTGATAGTTTTTTCATCAGCGTTTGGTGGAGGAGGTTCCATAATAGAAAGCGTAAAAGTCTTCTCGGGACTGGAGGCATAAATTTCAACACTCCAGAGCTCCACAGGTTCTTTAGTGGTGTTTCTGATAGTGATTGCATCTGCAGTCGTTTCTCCTACGAATACTGACCGTGGTTTCTCGTTCACAGAGGGAAACGGGACGGAGATAACAATTGGACCCTCATCATCAGGACAGTAACTACACACTGACCTATCATCTTGAAAATCCACAAAATCAAGCTTCCCTTTGTCTTCAATGACAGAATTTTCTTCATCATTCCAACCTCCTCCAATGGTACCCATGTTCAACACAATCTAATGGATAAAACTGTAGAAATAACACAAATTAAACAAACAAAAATACACAATAAACAAACACAATGCTACTAAAAACAAATGACCATCCGAAGGAAAAACGAAACCACAAAGAGTAGAAAATAAACTACATTTGCAACATACCCAATATTTATATATCAACAAAAAAATAAACTCAGTACGAGAGAGAAGCAAAAAACTCACCTTGGATCAAAGGGCAGATGCGAGGGCTTGAGAGAGAGGGGAGGAAACGAATCAACAGACGGAGAGAAGTGAAGAGGAAGAAGACCCGCTTAGAAACAAAACACATGACCATTCGTTAACTGTGACCGATAGGCGATTACAGAGATCGTTCGGTGGAGTTTTCGTGAAAAGTTAAGAAATGAGAGCAGCGTAAGATCGTAGGACTGGTTAGATGAAAATCCGGAATTTTAACTCTCCCCCCTTCCACGACTCTCTGACAGTCACAGAGTCACGCTCTCGGTGCTTCAACAAAATGCATCTGCAGTGGGAAAATGTAATTAAATTGAAATAGTTTATAATCGGATTAGGCAGGTGGAATTGAATAGTTTTTTATTATAAAAAAGTGAGGATTAAACTTTGAATCGACAGGCCAAGTTTTTTTTATTAGTGCGAAAAGCTCTCGGAGAACCAACCATATTGCTTGAACTCACAGGGTTGATCTCTTTTTTACCGGCGGCGACTCTACAGCCACCTCTACCTCTCGTTCTCGTTTTTTCAGTTCACCTTCACCTATTCACCATGAACCCCGATCAGCCGTGGATCCCCTATCCCTTTGTGCGGCCAGCCATCACGCTCCATCGTCGACCTCCTGCACGCCAAACCTTAGGATGGCAGTTGCAGCCATCTTTTCCCCGCTATCATGCTTTACACCATCGATCAGTCCCTTCCTTCCGGAATGATCAAATCTGGTACCTTCAATCGGCACCGGTATGGCCCAGGTACGGGCTATATCGAATACCAGAGTGCCCTCCCTATCGAGCCCTACCAGTCACCGCCGACAGTTTTGGAAGGAGTCATCGCTCGGGTCTGATCAGATATCAGGTCTGAGGTCGGGAATACGGCCCCGGGTACGCACGAACTCCACCACCCCCTACGAGTGTCCTCGACGAACGTTGGGGCGCCACTAGGGCATCTGAACCCCCAGGAGCCAAGATCATGCTGCGGTCTTTGGGTGTTCCCTCGTCGACGGGTACTGCCCCGACCGGGTCAACTCCATGCACCATGCCGAAGGCCATCAACAAAGTCGGGCTCAGGCAGACGAATCAGAACGAGATCCCACAATCCCCGGCATGTTTTTGCAACTATTAAAGAAGGAGACTAAAAGAGAAGTTTAGGGTATGTTTTTAAACTATTAAAAGAAAGGGACTAAAAAAAGTTTAGGGTATGTTTTTGCAACTATTAAAAGAAGGGGACTAAAAGAAAAGTTTAAGGTATGTTTTTGCAACTATTAAAAGAAGGGGACTAAAAAAAGTTTAGGGTATGTTTTTGCAACTACTAAAAGAAGGGGACTAAAAAAGGTTTAGGGTATGTTTTTGCAACTATTAAAAGAAGGGGACTAAAAAAAATTTAGGGTATGTTTTTGCAACTATTAAAGAAGAGGAGTAAAAGAAAAGTTTAGGATATGTTTTTGCAACTTTTAAAAGAAGGGGACTAAAAGAAAAGTTTAGGGTATGTTTTTGCAACTATTAAAAGAAGAGGACCAAAAGAAAAGTTTAGGGTATGTTTTTGCAACTATTAAAGAATGAGACTAAAAGAAAAGTTCAGGGTATGTTTTTGCAACTATTAAAAGAAGGGGACTAAAAGAAAAGTTTAGGGTATGTTTTTGCAACTATTAATAGAAGATGACTAAAAGAAAAGTTTAGGGTATGTTTTTGCAACTATTAAAGAAGGAGACTAAAAAATAAGTTCGGGGTATTTTTTGTAACTATAAAAATAATGACTAAAAAATGTTTCTCAAGATGAGTATCCATATGAGTATATTGATATGGATGCAGATGGATATCCGTGGATATCCATATGGATATTGGGTAAAGATGGATAAAGAAAAAAATGGATAAAAATGGATATTGGATAGGTATGGAGGATGAAGAAATAACAAATGGATGGAAATGGAGGTCATGATCAATATCCATACCCGCCCATACCCATCCATTTGCCATCCCTAGATGTGAGGGCTTGAGAGAGAGGGGAGGAAACGAATCAACAGACGGAGAGAAGTGAAGAGGAAGAAGACCCGCTTAGAGGAACAAAACACATGACCATTCGTTAACTGTGACCGATAGGCGATTACAGAGATCGTTCGGTGGAGTTTTCGTGAAAAGTTAAGAAATGAGAGCATCGTAAGATCGTAGGACTGGTTAGATGAAAATCCGGAATTTTAACTCTCCCCCTTCCACGACTCTCTGACAGTCACAGAGTCACGCTCTCGGTGCTTCAACAAAATGCATCTGCAGTGGGAAAATGTAATTAAATTGAAATAGTTTATAATCGGATTAGACAGGTGGAATTGAGTAGTTTTTTAATATAAAAAAGTGAGGATTAGACTTTGAATCGGCGGGCTAAGTTTTTTTTATTAGTACGAAAAGCTCTCGGAGAACAAACCCTATTGCTTGAACTCACAGGGTTGGTCTCTCTTTTACCGGCGGCGACTCTATAGCCATCTCTGCCTCTCGTTCTCATTTTTCGGTTCACCTTCACTTGTTAACCATGAACCCCGATCAGCCGTGGATCCCCTATCCCTTTGTGCGGCCAGCCATCCCGCTCCATCGTCGAGCTCCTGCACACTAAACCTTAGGATGGCAGTTGCAGCCATATTTTCCCCGCTATCATTCCTTACACCATCGATCAGTCCCTTCCTTCCGGAGTGATCAAATCTGGTACCTTCAATCGGCACCGGTATGGCCCAGGTACAGGCTATATCGAATACCAGAGTGCCTCCCTGTCGAGCCCTACCAGTCACCGCCGACAGTTTTGGAAGGAGTCATCGCTCGGGCCTGATCGGATATCAGGTCGGAGGTCGGGAATACGGCCCCGGGTACGCACGAACTCCACCACCCCCTACGAGTGTCCTCGACGAACGTTGGGGCGCCACTAGGGTATCTGAACCCCCAGGAGCCAAGATCATGCTGCGGTCTTTGGGTGTTCCCTCGTCGACGGGTACTGCCCCGACCGGGTCAACTCCATGCACCATGCCGAAGGCCATCAACAAAGTCGGGCTCAGGCAGACAAATCAGAACGAGATCCCACAATCCCCGGCATGTTTTTGCAACTATTAAAGAAGGAGACTAAAAGAGAAGTTTAGGGTATGTTTTTGCAACTATTAAAAGAAGGGGACTAAAAAAATTTTAGGGTATGTTTTTGCAACTATTAATAGAAGGGGACTAAAAGAAAAGTTTAGGGTATGTTTTTGCAACTATTAAAAGAAGGGGACTAAAAGAAAAGTTTAGGATATGTTTTTGCAACTATTAAAAGAAGGGGACTAAAAAAAGTTTAGGGTATGTTTTTGCAACTATTAAAAGAAGGGGACTAAAAAAAGTTGAAGGTATATTCTTGCAACTATTAAAAGAACGGGACAAAAAAAGTTTAGGGTATGTTTTTGCAACTATTAAAAGAAGGGGACTAAAAAAAATTAGGGTATGTTTTTGCAACTATTAAAGAAGTGGAGTAAAAGAAAAGTTTAGGGTATGTTTTTCTAACTTTTAAAAGAAGGGGACTAAAAAAAGTTTTGGGTATGTTTTTGCAACTATTAAAAGGAGAGGACTAAAAGAAAAGTTTAGGGTATGTTTTTGCAACTATTAAAAGGAGACTAAAAGAAAAGTTTAGGGTATGTTTTTGTAACTATTAAAATGAGTAAAAGAAAATTTTATGGTATGTTTTTGTAACTATTAAAGAATGAGACTAAAAGAAAAGTTCAGGATATGTTTTTGTAATTATTAAAAACATGGGACTAAAAGAAAAGTTTAGGGTGTTTTTGCAACTATCAATAGAAGATGACTAAAAAAAAGTTTAAGATATGTTTTTGCAACTATTAAAGAAGGAGACAAAAAAATAAGTTCAAGGTATATTTTTGTAACTATAAAAATGATGACTAAAAATGTTTCTCAAGATGAGTATCCATATGAGTATATTGATATGAATGCAAATGGATATCCGTGGATATCCATATAGATATTGGGTAAAGATGGATAAAGACAAAAATAGATCAAAATAGGTATGGAGGATGAAGAAATAACAAATGGATGAAAATAGAGATCATGATCAATATCCATACCCGCCCATACCCATCTATTTGCCATCCCTATACAGGGGTAATTATATCCCCACCACACACACTAAAAGCTATCATGGTTCCTTTTGGACAATTAGGGATTTAGGATCACAACATCCTCCTAAACCCCTGTAACTTTTTTTCTTATCAACAATGGCTATGTCAAGGTGAAGCAACATCTTTTTCACCGCACAAAATACTACAAGTTGCATTGTGATATAAGAATAGATAAATTACTTGAATTGGCGTACGATTCTTATAACTAAGATTATCCCCAAATGTTGCTGTGCAAAACACCAGATTTTGGGTGTATTACTTTTGTCGATACAATAATACAGACATCAAAACAACGCGAAGGCTCAGCTACAAGAGAGCTAAAGTAGAGGCAGTGAGTGTTGTTCAAAATTCATAGACCTCCTTATTCCCCTACATGTCTGTACACTGCCAAATCGCTCAATCTCTATCTTCAAGGCAACTCAAATTTGCAAATAATATACATTACAACATGACAATACAATTCCCCTTGCACTAGTCCTTCTGGTAAAAGGAGAGCACCAGATCCGTATGCACAGAGAACAGCTGAGTGTCCACAAATTGCTGCTTACAGGAAAACAATTAGAATGCCCGATAAGGAAAGATTCAAAATGCAAAACAACAATAGTCACATGAGACATACCTTCATAAAAGGTCTATCACGACTAGGGAACGAGTCAATGAAACTTTCCTTGAGTAATAGTGACACCTAAATGGGGGAGAAAATAAGAATTCCTTGCTTTTGACTCAACAGACAGATAAACTACCATTATATACATATACATACCTTGTCATCATTGGACTGTACATTTGTAATTGTGTGCGAACGCAGGTTGGAGCACAGATTATCCAAATATGCTCTTAAAACCGCTAGGAATCCTTTGGCAGCTTCGATCTATCAACAATTACACCAACTTAACAATAAGTATACAATACACCTTCCACATCATTATAGATTGGGTGAAACAATGATTCTTCTTCCTAAACATACGTAATATAATAGAGTAAGCACAATAAAGTCAATACAAAAAATCTCTTCCACCAATTATTAATTACTGATCTACCCTACAGCATAATAGCATAAAGGGAATGTAGGAGGATTGCATAAAACACACCTGAGCATCGGTGCATTCATGAACTGGCCTTTTCCCTGCTAAATAACTTTCTCCTACAAGCTTCGAATGGTACGGACTTAAGGACGACAACAACTCCTTGTGCTGTGGCAAATGTGGAATAGCTGATGACTTCACCTATCACAATCCAATATAAGCACACCATTACATAACTTGCCTTCAATGTCAAATTAAAATACGTAATCAAAACTATTTGTTACCCATGCCTGAAATTTATAGGTAGCATAGAGACTTTACAAGTGTCCAGGGAACGAGGAAAAACAACATATATATGGAGTAAGAGGACAATTCTACTAGAAATCCCTCTTATCCTAAAAACAGTGAGAACTCATCCTCGCCGCACACACCTAAGATCCAACATTCACCAAAAATACACATAACTTTCATCCTTTCTCACACAAGCGAGGGCATAATTGTAATAGCATGGTGCCATGTGGACAAGTGTCCATTTTTTTCTTAGCCAAATCACTAATTTAATCAATTCCGATTCATTTGAACTCCGATTAGCTACAAACTTGCGCAAAGATTTTTCTTTTTCCAAGTGCTATCTATCAAGTAGCATATTGAATATATTTTGAAGAGCGAAAGTAAAAAATTATATCGGGGTGAAAAAAATAATATCGAGTGTTGATAAATCTTCACTAATAAATGTTTTATATCGGGGTGATCAAATTAGAGCTAAATGTTGATAAAATACATGTATTGAGGTGATAAAAATGAGTTTAGTGTTGATAAAACAAGTGTTCAGTATTGATAAAAAAACATGTGATGGCGTGATAAAAGTAAAACACATGTAATTTAGTAATAAACCTAGTATTTAGTGTTGATAAAACTAGTGTTCAATGTTCATAAAAAACATGTGATGAAGTAATAAAAACCATGTTCAGTTTTGAAAAATGAGGTGATAAAACTAGTGTTCAGTGTTGATAAAACCAGTATAAAGTGTTGATAAAACCACAGTGTAAAGTGTTGATAAAAATTACCCAGATATGTTTTTCTTAAATCGGCCCCGAAATAATAAAAAATCCGTGCTTCAAATTATATTCATCACTGATCTTGAAAAAAAGCCCTTGAAAAAACAAAAATATTAGTGCAAGTTTGAAGCCAATCAGAGTTCAAACAAAGCAGGAATGATTAAATTAATGAATTAGTAAAGAAAGGTAATAAGATAGTTTTACTAAAAAGCCCCACCACTTACCAATAAGTGCCGTACTTTTACAGTCAATAACTCAATTGCATCTCATCCATCCATTTATAAAATGGATGGCTTAGATGAGTTCTCACAGTTTTCAGATTAAGAGTGAGTTTCCATTTGATTTCTTCTCCATGGAGTAAGTGCATAGCACAAAAAGTCTCACATATGGACCACAATATATGAATGAGGCAGCACAAATGGTACACATCCCCGATTCCAAACCAATCTATGATATCATGTTAAACCTACTCCAACCCAAGAGCTTAACCTATCTCCCAACTAGTGCAATAAGTGACCCTAAATCCACATTTGAAAATTAAACCTACATTCTCTCAATGTGAGACACTTCAGTAAATAGAAACAACAATTTTTCAACTTAGTGAATTTACCTTAATTCACCAACAAATCTTTTTTACCGATAATGTTTTCCACATCCAATTCTATGGTTCTAAAACATCTTGTATGTAAAAACTAAATGAGTTGAACCCAAGTACATTGGACAATTTGGGACTTACTAGACAGACTCCCGCAAAATTCATAACTCAAAATTACTCCAAAGCAACCCCTCCAACATAAGGATTTCTTAGGGTGTCACACCTAGGGGATCCTAAAGTTCTCTTCTTAATGTAGTTCGATTCCCGCACAAGGTAAGATTCAATGTGGATACAGACCAAAAATCTGTTTCACAAACAAAACTAAATTTCGCAATACCGTCTGTAAGAAAGAAACAATTAACATGACTGTGGACTACACCAAAAACAAGTATAAATGTACACCAATTTCAATTCAGTATCTGCCACCTTGCCTCATGCTAATTTTGGTTTATATGATGAAGAAGTAGAACAAATTTCACATCACAACAAAGGATGAAGATATGAAACCAAGTACATAGGGCGACAGGAGATAGAAACCTGATTCTTATTAGCATCAACCATGATGACGTTTGCCAACTTCGACTGCACTTCAGCTGTCTTGTTTTTTATACCAACCTGCTCATAAAATTTACATTAAGTAGACAATCAGTGCTGCAAAAAAGATGATAAGGTACCAAAAAGCAGAGTTCAAAACTCACTATGTAAGGAACAGGTGCATCCAAAAAGTCCAACATGTTGTTTGGTAAAACCTGTAAGTTATACATATTGTAAATAGTTCAAAGGACATATATGGTGCAGCTCTAGTAAGAGTGAAATGTATCATACCGGCATTAACAAGCTCTGCCACTGGTAAGGCCGAATAAGAGGAATAATTGCCAAAACTGAAGCCGCTAAGATTCCCTGTCAGGATTCCATGTTTTCTCCATCAAGGGATGCCAATTACAACAAACATAGATTCATAAAACAAGAGACCATGAATCACACATACCAAATTAGAACAAGTAACTACAATTTGCTTTTCCAATAGTGCTCCGGCAAAAATTGTCAACACCTGCAAAAAGCAATGAGAGCCAATAGCTTTAGTTTTGCTTTTATGCATTTCTAAGAAAAAAACATTACAAAACTAAAACACTTGTATCACTATCAAATATGAAGATGAGTGAGATAAAAGAAATGAGCCACATACATTCTCAAGTCGCAAGGAGCCACATAAGCATGCAACAGCCCATACTGATAATGATGTTGCTTCCTCCTCAGACAAGAGTGCATTGTGTACCTGGTAACAGCCAACATGACAACAACCAGATGCAAATGATGCCACATTCTAGATTTAAGTTACAACAATTCTGTATGACAAAAGTGACAAGAGAATGACTGAAGTGAATCTTCCCAACCATGCATGAAAATGAAAGAAAAATACTTATGCAGCTACTAAAATAATAAATCTACCTCAGCTAATTCCAAACTCGTACTATACGACCTCAAATCAATGGTTGACCCAGCCGTATGTAAGACTGTTTCATCTGGTCTATGATATTCCAGGGGATGCAAGTGTTCCAAAGGGTGAAACCTAAGTGTTGAACCCCTAGCAGGGATGTGTAGCTGGTAATATTCACAAATTATCTGTAATGACCCATGATTATTTTCCTGAAATAATGAGGACTAGATGTCAATGGAGTACAGAAGATGGCAGAGAAAGATAGCAAAGTAGTCTACTTAGACATGCATGTATGAGAATACAAACTAGAAGCACTCAAACCTTTGCCCATTCAAGAATATCACTACAGTCACTCGTTTCTTCTTGGCCTGAAACAGAAGCCTCATCTGTTTCTGTGTCATCAACATCACTCCTGAAATTTCTGTCTTCACTAGGAGAACCCTGAAAACTGCATAAAGTAATTATAAAGAAACTATGTTATCTTTGCTAATAGATGAGTGGCACAGAGAAAATGAATAATTTTAATGCAAAAAGACACCATCAAAAATGGAAAAATGCACAAGCATTGTAATCAAGGCACCTAAGCTGCTAAGTGGAACTTTTTTACCAGCAATAAAGTGGGAAATTCTGAGCCCCACACCAACTTGGGAGCAGGTAACCCATTCAAAGAGGTGAAATCCCTCACTTGACCACTATGCTATGCTAGGTGGAACCTAATCAACCGATTATAAACACCATAGCCATTTAACTCAACCAGGTTCTAATAACTGAAAACATTATTTGTTTCATTACCCTCCCTTCTAAAATTCATCATTTCTACTCATAATAAAAATTTGTGCATTACTAGGAAAGAGTCTGCAGAAACTTGAATACACCCTCAAAAGATGTATATGCAGCTACATAACTTGTTCCTCAAAGCAAGCCCCACCAATTGTTGGGAGAGATTCCACTTAAACTTGAATAAACCTTAAGAGATGTCAGTGCAGCTAAGTCACTTGTTCCTTCAAGCAGGGCTCCATCACAATGGTTTATTATTTACAAACATATTAATTGTAAACACCATAAAAACTATGAATTAATACCTGGAGGAGGACTCGGAGCTTTCATATTGATAATACCGCAGAAGTGGAAGAATGGCATTTGGTAAACGCCTTTCAACTGGTTGCTTGTTTGTAACAGAAGCGCTTACATGGTTATCATAATTTCCATTGTCTCCAGTGCCCTGTTCTCTTCCAGCTGTAAGAATCTCAGAATCAAGATTGAGTGGAGCATCAAAATTATCATCGTCATCTTTTTTCAATAAATCTCCCCCAGGCATTTGATGATCCACCTGATTTCCATCTGCAACTCTTTCAAGTGTCAATTCTCTAGAACTTAATTGGGATATTTCAGCTGCCCCATCAGTCATCTCCTCTTGCGATACATGTCCTTGAGACACATCATCTAAATTTTCTTCAGCATTTTCACCCTTTCCAAATGCCAGTATCTCTGAGTCTAGAAGACTAAGGTCGTTAGTTAACCGTTCCAACCTTTCTTCAGTAAAAATACTGCAGCAAAATGCTTATGTTAAGATGAGCACATGATCTCACATTGTAGGTAATTTATGGGGAAAGGTAAATAAAATAAATACTACAACAGCAGCAAAAAATAAATGAATAAATATATAATAATTGGTGTTCTCCGACATACCTATTCAGGACACCAAAATGCAATTCAAAGAATGGAAGCCTTGAGAGGATACAATAACATCGGTGTGTGGTTAATATATGTCGGCTTAAGGGTAAGCATGAAGGTTGTCCATCTAAAATCATGGAAATCAATCCAGAGGGCTTTTGCACAAATTCTTCAACCAACACACAACACCCATACAAAGATGCGTCATCGGCAACCTAAGAAACAAAAGGCAGTAAAAGATAAAAGGTAACTCTATGTAGATAACTTGATCGTAACTTAAAATAATAATTGAGAGTTTGCAAGTGGCAGGAAATTAATGGTATAACAATAACAAATACAAGAAAGAAAATATATTCTGAGTTATGGCTTAGATAGTGTTAAAAGAAGAAAAAAAACTAAACATTCCCCCCATTCAACAATGAGTGTCCATTCCCTTGTTAGGATGTTAAATAGGAAGGAATCACCAACATTATCCTAACAGGTATCCGAGGGAAGTAAGAACCAACCCCCTCAGCAACAGACCATTATTCAGCCCTGAAGCAAGAGTGTCCGAAGACAAGTTCAGAAAAGAAGCAGAGGAAAGTGGGGCCTTCTCCTAATCCCTTGGCATGGCCGCAGATAATTCCAGGCCTCTAAGTCGGATCTCCAGTTTCTAAGTCCTCTTTGTCCTTGTATGATCTAATTTCTATTCTCCTCTTGTACCCGCCATGTTTCATGACCTAAACTTATCTCCTCTTCGAAATCTATTTTTTTTAATTTATTATTTTTTGGCTGATAAAAAAATATTGAAAGGTATGCCGAAACTTTGACACAGGGCTAGTGACCTAAAGCAAGAATTAGAATCGTGCTCAATTTAATCCAAGTAACACCTGCATTTACCTCTCGCCTGTCTTATATCCATCTCACTTTAGTCACAATAATTGTTTGTTTTTCAGTTTAATTATTTAGTTCTCAATTCGTAACATCAAGATATTGAATCATTTACTTTTCTTTAACTGCAGCTGATTTGGTCTTGTTTGCTTATCAGTTCTGCTCCTCGTGGGACCATAACTTCACTCACTAGATATGTTACTTGTCAGACATGTGCACTTATATGTAGCTGTCCTTAACTATGTATGAGACCCAATCAATAGGCCACAATCGATGAGAGTTATTAGAATGAAAGAATGCCTCAAATTCAACAAACGGACAGGATCGTAAATAGTATCTTGGGGAAAACTTAATACGTAGTTTGCATACACATAATTGAATATTTCACACTTTTAAGTGCAGTTGGTGATATTATTAGACATAACAAATCAATTGCGTAGTATGCCAGATCATTTAGGGCTACAAAAGGCATGTTGAACAACTACTGTACATCTGAACATAGAGTTCATCCATAATCACCCAACATATAATTCTTCTCATCTATACATGTAAATAACAAGGAAGAATAACAAAGGCATGGACGCACAAACAAAGGCAACACTGTGTCCCACAAATTACCTGCAACCGAAACACAAAGGACAGGTGACTTTGTTTAAGGTGTTCCTGCACAACAGCATTATCACAACTTCATTAGTTCCACAGGATATGCAATTTTGAATTTAGTATTTTAACACTGACAAGTATATAAAACTAGATGCAAATGCTTCAAGATTTCCATCATCAAATTAAAACATAAACTGACATGAACCCATTACTTAATTAGTGTTCTGAAACTGACAAGAACTCCAAGAAATTTAACCAGAGTTTGACAAGTGTGTATCGGCTAAGATTTCGGTCAAATCCAGAAAAAACGGTCAACTCGGTCAAAAATTGCTCAACTCAGTCAAACTCAGAAAAAAAACGGTCAAACCGGTCAGCTCCGTCAGATTTGATCAACCAAGTCAACTCACTTCATATTTTAGAACCCTATTAGTTCTTCAAATTCAAAACTCAAAACTCATAATCGTCATAATTCCGGTTTTACCTTATTAAGTTATTTGGAACTGTATCATTTTATTGAACTAATTTAATAGTGTATTATTGAGTGGAAATTACTCTACTAGTGTCAAGTTATAAGATCCAATAAAAATATTGGTATATTACTAATTTATAAGAAAGGGTTTAGGAAGCTATGTGTTATTTTTGTCTTATATGTATATTATAAATATTAATATTTTAATACAGACCGAGTTTTGCCGATATCTCCCCAGGTAGCCTCGCGAATTATTGGCTAATCCCGAGTTTTAAAACACTGTATCATATTTAGCATCTTATAAAGACTATTTCAAAGTCACAAGAAAATGGAGACAAGTACTGATGTTTGTACCTGCCCAAGAAGTATTTCATTCAACTCGCTCATTGACGGAGTTCTCTCAACAGCATGGACCTGAAATGAAATTAACAATTTTGGCAATATCCATAAGAAAATATAGGTTCATGTATACACATATAAAACAACATAATATGAACAATTTCCCAACACCAGTATCTCTCAAATACTTATGTTCTTTACATTAGGTCATCAAGACTGAGCACAGTTTCATATCAGACCTGAATGTTCACTCTTTTCAAAAAACTAATGAAAGCTGAACATAAGTCATAATCAATTAAACAAACAAAACTACACAATTTAATATGCACAATGTTATCAATCTGCGGCTCTGAGCTTAGTTTTGCAAACAGAGACCTGATAACTCTGGTAGACATTTATCTTATATATTCTGGTGATAAGATGAATCTTCATTGATCTAAAAATCTAAATCTCTATTGAGATAACTCCTTTCAAGATTCAGAATTGAATTATAATCTATAGACAACTGAGTGTTCTTTTCAGGGATCTTTGTAGAATACACGAGATAGTTAACAACTAAACATGCTAGTTACAATATGTGAGTAGACAATCCCAAGGGCATGCATGCACATTTTACACACTATTTTGGAGCTAAATGTTTTATACTTCCAGCCAATATCGTACCAAACATGTTTATTTTAATTAATTAACTCATAATAAATCATCAATTATATGATTTTACTTTTCCTGAACCGAAATCTGTTTCAATCTTGTTTGCTAGTCTATTTTGGTCCCAGTTGGATTGACAAACATTATGCGTGCAGTTGCGTGTAGCTTTCCGTTAAACACATTCAGTAGCATAGCGAAAAGTTGGGCTATAAGAAAAATAATAAGTACAAAAATAAGAGAAAGATAAGTTAGACACCAACCTCCACGCCGGCAGGCAAGCAAAATGAAAGAAGATCGTTATATTTAAGTGGCAGTTGTTTCTCTGGAGGATAAACAAATAAGACCTGAAAATAGACAACAATCATCATATCTAATTGCCCAACCTTCTAAAACGAGTAACTGCAAACGAATTTTAACATTTTGTTACAAGCCCTGCCTGAGGTTCAATGTTGGGGCCCACACGAGACTGATGTTGACCACGTTGGCCACTAAGTGCACTTCGTAATTTCCCAGAACCTTCAGTTTTTCTTGCAACATATTGACTATAAAGTGCCTGAGTATCACAGTTAGGGTGAAGTCCAACAACTACCATGCTCTCAAAAAGCCTTGTTGGCTCTATTAAAGGCCTATGGTCCTGCATATCCAAAGACCAGAGGTGTAAACCAACTGATAAATTTGTCATTGACACAAGTTGATTACGAAAGAACGCGTTGTATAAAAAAAACATTACAATTTGACTTCCAACACGACTTCGAATGATCATATAAAAACTTGAAAAAAAAATATAAAAACTTGAAAAAATCAAGTAATAGCAAATTCACTAAATTTGTAAATAGCAAGTAGAATCTAGGATAAAACAACTAAATATAACAAGTGAAATCGAAAATACAAGACATCAAGTGACAAAATTCATAAGCAGACACTTGCTCAACTAAATACTTGGACAGATACTTCTGGGAGATACAAATAAAGTGTTCAGTTGAAGAAAGTAACACATTAGCATACCAAGTACTGCAATTGAAAGTTTGCCCATTGGCGCTTTTGGCTGGTGAGAATTTCTGGATTGTAATTCACTCTCTTCACTTCAGTGGGACTGGAGAAGCCTTTTAGCATTTTAGTAACTTGCCGCTGTAGTTTCTCAAGTTGGCTGTCAGAATTATCCTCCTTGGATGAAAATACCACAGAAGGCCTGGGAGAACGAACAACAGTAGCAGCAGCAGCTACAGCTCTGGCAACGTCTTCTGTTGTCTGCATGAAAAAATTGGTTCTCCACCCAGGGCTACCTGATTCTTCTTGGTTCGCCATCTGTATCTGTAAAAAAAGACTTAAGAATCTAATTTATTCCAAAAAAAACAATCATCACTAAACCACTACTCTTGCCCAAACATTAGCATCTATTATAGATAAATAGCTCAGGCTGCTAACACTCGATGAAAAACACGTAGTAAGAGTGAGTACACAAAAGCCCATTTCACCAACCTATCTTAATAGTTATTGGATGTAGCATAAACCTCTGTAAACCATTTACCTTTAAAACCCTTGATTCCTCATCAAATCACAAGATGACATAGAATGTCATGAGATTTATACACCCTGCTCACCCAAATGCCAACTGTACCTGTTATCATCTACAGGGCAAAAGGCTTGGGTGCTGAGACTGCTCAGATTCATGTAAAAACAGGTACTAGGATTAAGTGGTATAAAACCCAGCTCACCAACCACTCTTGAATTTTAGTGGGTAGAGCATAAACCTCAGCAAGACCATAGCTTTGAGAACATTTTGTTCATCATTAAATGGGGAGTTGACACAGAACATCGCAAAATTCATAACTTGATCAGAACCCTCATACAAATAAATACCTAGTGTACTTGCAACAATCAAATTCACTGACCTCTTTCAGAAATTTATTACAATACTTAAACAAGTTCAAAACTTATTTGGGTTCCACTGAAGTTTCAACCCAGCTACCGATGGATCAGCTGGTGAAAATTCTATAGCTCAGAGAAAGAGTATCAATAGAAAACAGACTAACTCTAGAATTGATCAGTAACTTCTGTGGCACTAAACATAATCCGTTACAAAGAGATCAAACTGACCCACCACCAACCGATGAATACAAATATAATCTTCTAACAGTACAAACTTACAGGCAGATCAGACTACAAAACACATCTCGCTAAAAAAACAAATTTTGAGTCTGGGAATCAAAATTGGGCATATGTATATAAGCAAAGCCGTAAATAAACTTAAACTAGCAGGTAAGAAAACAAACCCACCTCTTGAAAATCGATAAAGTGGGCAGAGATTGGAGTAGCGGAGAAGATGAGTATCAGGCGGCCATAACAAAGAAAGCTCCTCCGGATATGGAGCGAGGAACGGAAAAAAGCCCTCGAAGAGACAGGGAGATACGAAGGCCCGTATTAAATTAGACAAATTAAGTAACTTTAATACGAAGAATTGTTTAATAATCAATGTCCAGTTTTGGGAAATTGTGAGGAAGCCAAAAGAAGAAGAAAAAAAAAGGAA
This sequence comes from Erodium maritimum, assembly GCA_963921825.1. Classification (NCBI taxonomy): domain Eukaryota; kingdom Viridiplantae; phylum Streptophyta; class Magnoliopsida; order Geraniales; family Geraniaceae; genus Erodium; species Erodium maritimum. The sequence goes on from OY997592.1 coordinate 47,403,125, forward strand.
CTGTTGGGGTCTTTCTCTCTGGTTTGGGTTTTAGGGAAGAGAACAGAAGCCACCCTCCCTCAGACCTCGACGGATCGACCTCGCATCCGACGAAGACGAGGACGAAAACGAAAACCGCCGGTGCTGGTTCGTGGACGACGATGTTGTCAAGTTCCGCTTTTGCTTGTTGATGTCTACTTGTGTGGTGTGGTCGTGTTGTGTGGCGTTGCTTGGTTTAGTGCTTGGACTTATTTTGCCTAAACACAATCATCCATTTCTTTATCTGAGAAGGACCAATCATCCATTTCATTTTTTTATATTACAGATCAATTTTTTTAGATCAATATGTAAAAATTATTTTGTTATCTGTTTGCTCATTTTAGTAAAACAAAAAGGGCATGACTATTGAAATAAGCACTGACTAAAATGAGAAGAAATTGGGATCGGGTGCCACGTGTGCGGACTGGATTCATTGAATCTGATGAAAATTGGATATATTTATTTTTGTTGAAAAAGAAAAAGAAAAAATGAGTGAGTCTGAGTGAGGGTGTGGTGGCGTGGATGAGTAATAATGAATGGAAAAGTAGGGCCATTGGGGAATCATGATTGAGATTGTGGGGTACCCTACCCTACACGGAGGATCAAGTTGTTCGTGGTAGCTCCACTCACTCTCTGCCTGTTTGGACGATGGGATATCTTATTCCCTTCCCTTCTCAGGTTCAGGTTATTATCTGCATTTTTTTTTGTGATTACTTAACTTAATGTTTGTGAAAAAGGGAAAGAGTAGCTTCACAATTCAGTTTCACTCACGGGTTGACTTTACCTGTTGCCAGTTTTACTTATTTCTTTCTTTATTGTATAAGTAGATCACAGAATTAAATTATCCGTTTTGGACGATGGGTAGGATGTTACCGAGTTGAATGACACGTTGTAATTTTGTATTATTAAAGTAAGTTATATTCCTTAATATGTGAACATGATAAAACTGAACAAAATTTAAATAAAAACCCTACTCGCTTCTGTCGAGACCTCTCATCTTCGCTTCTCTCGAGACCTAACTCTAGATCATGGAGTTAGCCCATGTTCCCATCGCATCCACCATGCAGAACTCCACGGAGATCGTGTCGGCGGCGTGGTCCTCCATGTCCCCCTTGTCAGCGGCCTCCCGTCAATGTTCATCCCCTCCTGTCTCCATGCCGAGCTCCCTGGAGACTGTGTCGGCTACAGGATCGTCTGCCTCTCCCCCGAATGTGATGTGATCTCATCGGACAGCTCATCCTCTTCTTTCCCGTCATCCTCTCCATCGTCACTGTACCGTTCCCACACGCCCTTCCCACCCTCGCCGCGGATCTAGCTTTTATAATGAGGGGGCACCGATTTTTTCCTAAGGATAACCCCGAATTCTAACTATGTCAGAAAGGTCATTTTGATGTCTTAACTACGTGTACCTTTTTGTCACATCTCCTGAACAAAAGGTGGTTTTTTTTACTAAATATGTAAAATAACACAAAAAAGTTTTTTTTTGTAATTTTATAAATATACAAAAAGTGAGGAAAAATCATCGAATGCGAACGTTATACCACTTTTTTGTGTCATTTTACATGTTTTGTAAAAAAAAACCACCTTTTGTTCAGCACATGTGATAAAAAGGTGTGCGTAGTTAGAACTTGCGATATTCGGCGTTCTCCCTTTTTCTAATAATAACTGACATAAAAAATGTGTAAATAATATTTAAAATATTAATATCGTATAAAAAGATAATAACTAATAATTGTTACAAAACATGACGTCAAATTTTCATATTCTGAAAATTTTGTAAAACATTTTCTCGTCAATACAATAAAAATATATATTTATTGACGTATACGATATTCATTGGCCTATTACTCGATTTCTCCTTCTTGTCGAAAATTGTGGAGTTCGATGATAATAATTCCAACCCTTAAACAATAATTGACCGCAAAACTTAAACTAATGATAGTTTTGAGTTTTAAAACAACGGCATAGATTAAAATTAGACAAAAATTATGAAACTTATATAATAAAAAGTAAAAAACAATTACGAAAATAAAATTAAAAAAACAATAATTTAAAAATATAAGAAAATTAAATTATGAAATTAGAAAAATAATAATCATAAAATAGACTTTTATGGAAAGAAAAAAGGAAAGAAATTAGATAGTAACATATTGTTTAAAATTTGAGGGGGGCACTTATACTAATAATGTATCATTTATAGAAAGAAATAAAAAAAACTAAGGTAATAATATTATTTTTTAAATTTGAGGGGGGCACGTGCCCCCCCTGGGTCCTTAAGAGATTTTCCCCTGTCGCCGCCCTCTCCATGGCTGTCGTGTCGTCGACGCTCGGCTCTGACGAGAGTACCCCTTCGGGAGCGGTTGGGTAGGGCGACATTCCCACCACGGCGTGGTTTTGCGCGGGGGCGATCGTGTGAGCATACTACCGGTACTGGTGGGCTTTCTTGCCCACTGAGGCCAAGGTTCAAGGATGTTGTGACCCATGACCTTTCTCTGGGTTGGCGAAGGATGCAAGGACAGCCCGGTGATCGGGCGGGTTTTTGTCGCTCTCTGGTTCGCCCTATGGTTTTGAAGGGCTGACCCGAGACTCCAATCCAATCGTCTGTCGGGTTCTCCTCGACCACCCGGGTATTTCGATCTCATCAGGCCTCTGTCGCGGAGAGGGGGCCTCGTTCCTCTAGATGGCCGAACTCTTCGGCTAGTGACCGGGGATAGGGTGCGGGTGGCTTTCGGCAACCGCTTCTGGTGGTGCCTCTGGCGTACTATGACCCTACATGGAACATTCAGACGGGGCTGGGGGTAGGACCTCGGCCTTGGCCAGAGCATCCTGTGTCGCAGGGCCATGGTGGTGCGGAGTTGATGGGTCTGAGGGGCGGCCGACCACCTTTGTCCTTGTATCCTTTACCTAAGTTTGGACTGTGTCATGGAGTGGGTGACGGTGTTTCCATGGAACCGGTACCTAACCTGGGGCCTGGTCCTCTGTGGGCATTGGATCCCTTGGGGTGCTTTGTGCACAAACATATCTGGGGGATGTTGGTGTGGGATCAGCCGATACCTGCCACGCAGGCTAGGGTCCCGGGACCCGGTGGAGGATTCGGGGGTAGAGGTCGGGAAATATTTGGCGCCCATCTTGCTGCAGTTCCCAGGCCCATTTCTAGGGTAGGCTATCTACACCAACAAGCTATGGAGATTTGGGGGGGGAACAGGGAACAACCGGAAAGGAGAGGGTTGGGTACCAGCCTCGCCGTTTCACATGAGTCCCCAGGCCGGTCCCGGAGGCAGGAAGGAGTCTCTAGGGATGGCCCATCAACCTTCCCCCACTGACGGTCACAGGTTCGGTAGCACCAACGAAGCAGAGCCTCACCCTTGGGTGACCCAGAGGTTTCCAGACCCCACCTTGAGCAGTGATCGTCGGCGGATTTCATTACCCTGTTTTTCAGTTTATCGTTCTTAGATCTGGTTGCCTGTTTCTCTATTATTATAGTTATTTCTGTTTGCTTATCACTTTTAGTCGTCATTATGGCACATCAGCAACACGTCTCTGACGTGACGGTAGTACAGGGTTTTTCTATTTACCCCAACTGAGATTCAAGCATGTATCGACTTTTTTAATGGAATGAAATACGGTTTACTCAAAAAACAAACAACAAAATATAAATAATATTTTAATATAAAACTTGAACAAGATTTGTGTCTGATCAGTTATTTTTTTTAAGGGTTTTTCATATATTTTTTTCTTCCCATTATTATTTTCGTCTCCGACAATCACTACTTAATAACCATGTTTTCGTCGCCGTCATCCCACTCACTAATTTATCTCTTCTCTCGCTTGAACCTTCGATTCTCTTCTACAGTCCGTCTGATGTAGTGTGGACTGTGGATCTATCAAATGGGAGACATCTACATCATTGTCTCACACCACCAATCTCTCCTTGTTGGGATGACCTACCCCCTACAGGGAACCTCATACCTATGATCAGGGGTGAAACCAGAAGAAAAAAAAATTCAGGGGTAGCCAAGGTAGAAGCAAAAAAAATAATCTAGGGTGTTCCTATGATGAATCGAACTCATGTTTCCTTGTAAATATCTAAAAGCCTTTTTACCATTACACCACGTTCTTAAATGTTAAGGTGTTCCATGGAACACCCTAACTTGTACCTGGTTCCGCCCCTGCCTATAATGCCCCCCGTGCGTTGACGTCGATCAGGAGATACCATTAAGAGGAAAAAAAAAATGGGGCCGACCTTCAATGGTTGCCGGTTTGCACTTCAGGTCGCCCACGACTCACTACCCCACCACTACCCTTGCAATGGTTGTCTGCTCCACCTGCCTCTCACATGCATGATCGGGCTTCCCGTCCAAGGGGAAACTACCCTTGCAAACTGATCCGTCAGCAGGAGTGGTTGTTTGAAGAACCGATTAGCACTAGACGGGAGGCGTAGAGCAACCGAAAAATACCATTGGTGAGGGAAATGTTGCTTTAAATCCATATCATTATGGATACATGTCCAAACATGCGTCAGTTGGGAGGCACTCGCCACCAAGAAAGAGACCCCCATCACCCCATAGATCGCCGAGATGATTATGTCCCCGGGGGAAACCTTGACGGATAGTCGGATGTGTCGTACGACTACCTCTCTCCCACTAGGACAGAAGGTCCCGACACCTCAATGCATGATGGATTTTCCCACAATAACTATGCCAAGGAAGTTATCCTCAATGGGGCGACAACGAGGTGCGCCAAACAACCTCGTTGGTTATCATGAGACACCTAGGGCACCTTGGGTTGTTCCAAAGGAGCAACACCCCTGCCTTTAAGGAACAAACATCTTCCGTTTTCCAGCCTCCTCTTTTTCTTGGTACACTCCTTAAACGACTGTTACGACACAACATGCATGTTCAAGTTGAGACGGAAAAAGATAATGTGATTCATTGCACCAATCACAGTACGAATAGGGAACCACCCCCTAGCTCACTCCCTGGTGGTATTGGTATCTTGCCATAGGATCAATGTTTCGGTCGTCACCGAAACTATATCTCGTCTGGCTATCTTATTTCCACTATTATACGATCCAAGTGATCTTTTTATTCATATATCAATAAAAGTCATATCGTATGCTAAAAAAAACTTATAAACATGATAGCTTATTATATTTAATTTTTATTATATGATGGAGTTTATGACGAGTTTAGTTTCACGTATAAAATCTTCATTTTCCCATGAAAAATTAAAGAAAATGATGGAAGCACATTTTCTCCATTTTAATCGCTGGAATCAAATACAAATCTCTCGACTGTGTCTATACTTCCGAACTAGAGAACTCAAGAGAAAGCAAGGAGAGGGTAGAGAAACAAAGTAGAAGAGATGTTTGGTTCCAACTTTGTCAAAATCGAGAGAGTAAGAAAAATTGTGGTTTCGGAAAAGAAAAAAACATCCATTCTTCTTCTTCGTGGCATCATTGGAAAAAGAAGATAAAGCTCCAAGTTTTTCCAAATCTCTCACCAGCAACCACATCGCGTCGTTATACAAGAAATTGGAAAACTGATGAAACTTAGATCTTTGACTAGATATGTGGCTCGAATATAAAGTTTAGGCAGTGAACAAGCTCGCGAATTTGAAGATTCATTGATGAACGAGCCTGTCAGATAAGGAACGTCACACCAGTTTTTTTTTTATTATTATTGCTTAACTTTAATCTTTAACAAGTCTTTTAAATATTATTTCTTTATTACTATGTAATGTTTCATTTTCAGGTATAAGGACAATTTTATCATTTTCGAAAAAAGAAGATGGCATTTTAGTTTATGTGACGTATTTTGATTGATTTCTATCTATTTAAACAGAAGTTGATACCAAAAGGGTGAAGATAAAAAAATATCACATTTAAAGTTGAGAAATACAACTTGTTATAAGGGTAAACTACAAATACCTACCCCAAACTTGTAGCGTTTAACTGATACCTACCCTGATGTTTTTTTAACTGATACATACTCAGATGTTTCGTAATATAACACAAAACCCAAACCGTCTGATATTCCATCCATTTTCTGTTAGTTTTTTTCAAAAATACCCACAATACCCTTAACCTTGAATCCAACTCTATCTTTCAAATATTTACGAAAATACCATTGTTTACAAAAATCATTTCTTATAAATCTTTTATTAATTCTATTTTATATATTTAATTAAAAATCTATTTTTTTAAATTCCTAATTATTTTATTGATAGATCTGAAATGTTTTTTTCATTAATTATTTTTAATACTTATTTTTTATTCTTTTTTTAATATTTCTCTTTTTAATACTTTTTCATTAATTATTTTCTTCTTATTAATTTTTTTTCATTTTTAAGATTTATTGTACATATTTTTAAAATCCAAATTTAAATTAAAAAAAATAAGAAAATAGAATTTATGCTTTTCATATTCTTCCCAATGCTCCTCCACAATCAACAAACATAAATCGATTACCATGAAATTTTCATCTTATACACAATCCATTTGTACAATTCCTGTAATTTGTACAAATCATTCATCCAAAATAAACAATCCAACCGAAAATAAATAAATACATCTATGCAATTCTCGTGATATTGATGAATCACTAGGAAAAAAAAAACCAGTTCATCATTTTACAAACCCAGATCTGAAGCTCAATTTTGAAAATAAAACCCTAGATTTACTAGAAGTCGATAGAACGAAGAAGAAGGGGGTTATGGCACCGGCAGCTCGCCTGGGACGACAGATCCTCGCCGGATCTGAGCTCGAGCACGAACAACGGCGTAGTCTCCTCGTCATCCCGCGCTCTCCGGCTAGAACCTCTGAGCTCGGTGCTTGCTCTGTAAGAACCGCCCCCGGTCGATCCCGGTCGAACCGGTGATCTTCGGCGAAAGTTGATTTTCGGCCTGAAAAGTCAACTGATGACTCCAGGAGTCATTCGGGACCTTTACGGGACCCAAAAAGCTTAGTCGTTGTTACGGTTAGTTTAGTTGGGTCGTTTCCTTTCAAATGACTGTCTTTGCGAAAAAGTCAAACTCGGGCCAAACTAAGGCTAATTAACGACTAAACCTAATTAAATTAAAGGTGCTGGAAATTATTAAGGGAAAGGTGGCCCCCACTTGGACACTTGTCCATGGTGGCTTGGAGGAGAAGAAATGGGTCTAGAATTGTAATAACCACTTCCGGTCAACGCCAGTCAAACCTGCGAAAAACTGAAAAATTTAAAAATTTTAAGACAGACACTTAATTTAACCTAAATTGACCCCGAGGGTCATACCGGACTTAAGTTGACCCCGTTATCGACCAAAATGAGTTCCAGGGGACTCAGGGCAACTTTCTGATCAATTTGGGAAATGTTGACTTTTCGCTGGAAAAGTCAACCGAGGGACGTTTTGGTCCATTCGAGGACCGTTTTGGATCCAAAAAGCTTAGCCGTCGTCGCAACGGTCTTAGTTGAGCCGTTTCCTTGTAGCCCACCAAGTTTCGTAATTTTTTGGGAAAAGTGCCCGTTCGGGGCCTGAAACGTTCGATTTTCGCGAATCTGATTGGAAAATATCAAGTAGATATTTTCCAAAAGGTGTGGGACCCACCTATCCACTTGTCCAACAAGTGGTGGTGTTAGTTTTGGGGGGAAAAGGAGAGGTGGGAGACTACATGTTCGGCCAAGGGGGGTTTAGAAAGAGAAAATCAAAAATCAAAAAAGAGAAGAGAGTTAGAGAGAGAAGGAGAAGAGAGAAAAGAAGAAGAAGGAGATAGTTAGGGTTTTGGAGCACTATTCACGTCATCCCACCCTTGGATCATCTCAAGGCAAGGAGCATTCTTCTTCCCCTCGTCTTCCTCGTTGGTAAGACCTAAACCGATCGTCGTTTTGTTTAGTTTCAAAAGCTAGGGTTTTGTTAAAATGAATGGGTTAGGGTTGTATTGAGGTTGGGGAAGTGTTGGAGACGTTTTGTGTCACGCCCCAATTTCAGTAAAACCAAACCAGGGACGCGAACATTTAAAATAATAAAACCGTTTGAAACCTGCTTTGAATAAACACTTTAAAAACACCATTTGTTCCACAAAAATAATATTTACAACTTAAAAATACGTCCCAACACGTGGACAAAAGTACAAGGTATCCGTCACTAGACTCAAAAGACAAAACCCGGACTCCGCTCCTAGCTCCACAAGCCTTGAGAGCTCACCTAGTCCAACCTGCGACCGGTACCTGTAGGAAAAGCAGCTAGGGGTGAGCGTTCGCTCACCACCACGGATAACAGACTGACTACGACATAATTATCAGACAATGTCGGTAACACCAATAATAAAGTCAACACCGGGGGGACACTGTCCCCAACCGAAGTACTCTGACTGAACATACACCCACTGTTACCTTCCTTGACCAACTCAACACTCTGACACGTAAAGTAGACCCGGCACAACGATCACGACCTCTTCCAAGGACTCTAAAGACCACCATGCAACACCCAAGATCACAAAGGATCGCACACCAAACAAGATCACAAAGGATCGCATACCAGCTGCTCAGTAACCATCTCTGTATCTCGCCCTTTCCGATCCCAGTCGGGCCAGGCGGTCGACCTGTCCCAGTAACCTCTCTGTCCCTCGCCCTTTCCGATCCCAGTCGGGCCAGGCGGTCGACCTGTCTCACAACTTCTCCGTCCCTCGCCCTTTCCGATCCCAGTCGGGCCAGGCGGTCGACCTGTCTCACAACTTCCCCCGATCCCAGTCAGGGAGCTAGCCCACAACCGCTCTGCTTCTCCCGATCCCAATCGGGAGGCTAGCTACACCACACAACCTCCACCATGATCAAGTAACCAAACACAATCACAAACAAAGTTCAACAACCAGTAAAGACACAGGTTTAACACTCACAGGAATTCATGGCCACCAAGACACCAACAGTAAAACTCGGACTCAACAGCCCCACAGGCACTCACGGCCTCCCAAGACACACAAATAGTAAAACACGGACTCAACATCCCCACAGGCACTCACGGCCTCCCAAGACACACAAACAGTAAAACACAGACTCAACAGCCCTACAGGCACTCACGGCCTCCCAAGACACACCAACAGTAAGACACGGACTCAACAGCCCCACAGGCACTTACGGCCTCCCAAAGTACACCAACAGTAACTCACGGGCTCAATAACCCCACGGGCACTCACGGCCACTCAAACCACCAACAGTAAAGACACGGGTTCACAGCCCCACGGGCACTCATGGCCACCCAAAACACCAAAGGTAAAGACACGGGTTCAACAACCCCACGGGCACTCATGGCCACCCAAAACACCAAAGGTAAAGACACGGGTTCAACAACCCCACGGGCACTCATGGCCACTCAAACCACCAACAGTAAAGACACGGGTTCACAACCCCACGGGTACTCATGGCCACCCAAAACACCAACAGTAATAACACGGGCTCTCATGGCCACCCAAGACACGACAGTAATACACAACAACCTCCGGCATAACCAATGCCTCCAACAATTCTAATATTACCAGTTTCACAATCAACCTCCGGGCATGGTCATATGCCTCCAGTACTCCTAATATCGCTAAGTTCGCAATCAACCTCCGGGCATGGTCATATGCCTCCAGTAATTCTAATAACGTTAAGTTCTCTGCTCCTACGACACTACTAAGTGTCACATGCTTTTCTAATATTCGCTACGTTCCCGTATCATGCCTTTCTAATATTCGATAAACCTACTTAACCCACGACACCCCGGTGTCACATGCATTTCTACTGTTAACTTTCCCTAGTCAGGGCCGAGATCCGGCTACTTTTCCCTACCTCGTGCGTGTTTTCCAAAAGACAACCAACGAACTCCGGTGATGGTCTCAGTCACTCACCCAAGTTTCCCTTGCCTCGGTCCGTGGCACGATCTAAAAGAACACAATTTTAATGCACTTTAACAACTCGCAGGAATAAACTGAAAATCATTAAACTTGATGTCCAAACTTAACCCCGACAATGTCGATCACTCCCAAACTTCCCAATTACTCGACATTGCCGATAAGGGACCCGTAAAGGCCCGATTTGCCCGACATGGCGAATCTGCCCGGGTTTTGTAAATGCCCTTCCGGGGCTCCAAAAATTCCCGTTTTCGTTTCTACGGTCTTAGAATAATTCAAGGGTCCCAATGTACTTGACCGAATCGAATTCCGACTTCCGAGTCAATTGATTAACGTTTAAAGTTTCTAAAATCCGTCAATTACAACTTTCCCAGTTTAATTCCAAATTTCGATTCGGTTAAGGATAAATGGTCCGGGGAACGTTTTAAACCATCCGAACACAAAACCCGATCACCCGAGCATGTGGGCCCCACCCGGACCAACTTGGCCGTGGGCCCTAGGGCTTAGATGGGGCTCGGCCACCATGGTGGTGGCTGGTCCCACCTCCGGCCAGCCACCACCCACGGTGGCCGGAGCTCCTCCCGAGCCTCCGGTCACTGGAAAACGCCATACTTCGACCCCAAACACCTCCAAAACGTCTCCAAAACTTACCCCAACATTAAAACCACCATAAACTAATAGTTTAAAAAAAACCTAACCTCCAAAATTAAACAAAACGAGAAATCGGTTCGGTGTATACCGTAGAGGAGAACGAGGGGAGTGCACTTTCTCCTAGCCTTGAGACGATCCCATGGTTGGATGAGCGTGAATAGTGCTCCAAACCTCTCAACTCCCTTCTTCTTCTCTCCCTTTCTTCTCTCTTCTTTCTCTTTCTACAAACTAACACATTTTCCTTTTTTTTTTCTTTTTCTAATGTGTGGCCGGCCACCCCTTAAGTCTCCTCTTCATTTTCCCCCCCAAACTACCACCACCACTTGGTTGACAAGTGGCAAGGTGGGTCCCACACCTTTTGGAAAATATCTCTTAGATATTTTCCAATCAGATTCGCGAAAAACGGACGTTTCGGGCCCCGAACGGGCACTTTTTCCAAGAAATTACGAAACTTGACGGGGTGCAAGGAAACGGCTCAAATAAGACCGCTGCGACGATGGCTAAGCTTTTTGGACCCAAAACGGTCCTCGAATGGACCAAAACGTCGCTCGGTTGACTTTTCCAGCGAAAAGTCAACATTTCCCAAATTGATCAGAAAGTTGCCCTGAGTCCCCCGGAACTCACTTTGGTCGATAACGGGGCCAACTTAAGTCCGGTATGACCCTCGGGGTCCAATTCCGGTTCAATTAGTGTCTGCTCAAAATTTTAAATTTTCCTGTTTTTCGCCGGTTTGACTGGCGTTGACCGGGAGTGGTTATTACATTTTGGAGGTGTTTGGAGGGGAAGGATGACATTTTCCGGTGACCGGAGGCTCGGGAGGAGCTCCGGCCACCGTGGGTGGTGGCCGGCCGGCCATGGGGTGGCTGGCCAGAGCTGGTACCAGCCACCACCATGGTGGCCGAGCCCTATTGGAACCCTAGGGCCCACGGCCAAGTGGCTCGGGTGGGGCCCACGTGCTCGGGTGATCGGGTTTAGTGTACGGGAGGTTTAAAACGTTCCCCGGACCAATTATCCTTAACCGAATCGAAATTTGGAATTAAATTGGAGAAGTTGTAATTAACGGGTTTTAGAAACTTTAAACGTTAATTAATTGACTCGGAAGTCGGAATTCGATTCCGTCAAGTGCTTTGGGTTCCTTGAACTATTCGAAGACCATAGAAACGAAAACGGGGGCTTTTGGAGCCCCGGAAGGCCATTTACAAAACCCGGGCAGATTCGCCATGTCGGGCGAATCGGGCCTTTACGGGTCCTTTATCGACAATGTCGAGCAATTGGGAAGTTTGGGAGTGATCGACATTGTCGGGGTTACGTTTGGGCGTTAAGTTTATTAGTTTTCGGTTTATTCCTACTAGTTTAAAAGTGCTTTGGAATTTGTGTTCTTTTAAATCGTGTTGCGGACCGGGGAAAATGGAAGCTCGGCGAGTGACTGGGATCACATCGAAACTTAGTGGAGCACTTTTGGAGTTATATACGAGGTAGGGAAAAGTAGCTAGATCTCGGCCTTGACTAGGGAAAGTTAACTGTAGAATTGCATGTGACATCGGGGTGTCGTGGGTTATTTAGGTTATCGAATATTAGAAAAGCATGTTACAGGAACTTAGCAATTATTGGAAAGGCATGTGACACTTAGTAGTGTCGTAGGAGCAGAGAACGTAGCGATATTAGAATTACTGGAGGCATATGACCATGCCCGGAGGTTGTTTGTGAAACTAGTGATCTTAGGACCGTTGGAGGCATTGAGTATGCCGGAGGTTGTTGTGTATTATTATTATTGAGTTTTGGGTGGCCTTGAGAGCCCGTGTTATTATTATTGAGTTTTGGGTGGCCTTGAGAGCCCGTGTTATTATTATTGAATTTTGGGTGGCCTTGAGAGCCCGTGTTATTATTATTGAGTTTTGGGTGGCCTTGAGAGCCCGTGTTATTATTATTGAGTTTTGGGTGGCCTTGAGAGCCCGTTTTATTATTGTTGAGTTTTGGGTGGCCTTGAGAGCCCGTGTTATTATTATTGAGTTTTGGGTAGCCTTGAGAGCCCGTGTTATTATTGTTGAGTTTTGGGTGGCCTTGAGAGCCCGTGTTATTATTGTTGAGTTTTGGGTGGCCTTGAGAGCCCGTGTTATTATTGTTGAGTCTTGGGTGGCCATGAGAGCCCGTGTTGTTATTATTGGAGTTGGGTGGCCGTGAGTGCCCGTGGGGTTGTGAACCCGTACTTTACTGTTGGTGTCTTGGGTGGCCATGAGGGCCCGTAGGGTTGTTGAACCCGTGTTTTGGTTGTTGGTGTCTTGGTGGCCTTGAGTGCCTGTGGAGTTGGGTTTGGTGTCGTTACTGTTTGTTGAACTTTGTTTGTGATTGTGTTTGGTTACTTGATCATGGTGGAGGTTGTGTGGTGTAGCTAGCCTCCCGACTAGGATCAGGAGAAGCGGAGAGGTTGTGGGCTAGCTCCCCGACTGGGATCGGGGGAAGGACGCGCGGGTGTGGCTAACCACCCGACTGGGATCGGGTGAAGTGGAGAGGTTGTGGGTTAGCCTCCCGACTGGGATCAGGAGAAGTTGCGCGACAGGTCGACCGCCTGGCCCGACTGGGATCGGAAAGGGCGAGATACATAGATGGTTACTGAGCAGCTGGTATGCGATCCTTTGTGATCTTGGTATTGCGTGGTTGTTAGTCGTGTCTTTGGAGGAGGTCGTCAATTGTTGTGTGGTTTCTACATCACGTGTTCGAGTGTGTGAGTCGGTTGAGAAAAGTGTTGATCGTGTGTGTGTCTTTTGAGTCGTTGTTGGTGTCACCGGATTTGTCTGCTAAGTATGCCGTAGTCAGTCTGTTATCTGTGGTGGTGAGCGAACGCTCACCCCTAGCTGCTTTTCCTACAGGTACCGTTCGCAGGCTGGACTAGGTGAGCTTCTGAAGCTTGAAGAGCTTGAAGCGGGTTTCTGGGTGTTTTTGAGTCTAGTGACGTGTACCTCGTTTGTCCAATTGTTGGGACTTATTTTTGAGATGTAAATATTATTTTTGTTGAACTAAACTGGCTTTTTAAAGTGATTTAATGAAAACAGGTTTCAAGTATTGTATCTTTTTAAATGTTCGCGTCCCGAGTTCGGTTCGCTGAAATTGGGGCGTGACAAGAATGACCCATTTATCCTCATATGTGCCAAAATAGAAGAAAGGGAGCAAGGAGGGCCTTTTTGTCATTTCTCCCTTAGGTTTAATACCCCTTTTGGGATGCACTTCAGTCCATTTATCCTTTGGTGGCCGAAAATCACAAGAAGGAAGAGGAGAGTGAAGACACCATTGCTTGGAGAAGATGATAGTGAAGAAAGGGAGCAATTTTAAGGGTCTTTCATCACCAAATCATCTCCAAATTAGTTCATCTTCATCCCCTTTCCATTTCCAAGGTAAGTAAGCCTTAACAATCTACTTTCACCAATTTGGGGTTGTGGGTTTCCTTAGAAATTGCATGAACTTGTTGGGTTTTGAGTTATTTGTTGTTAGATGGTTGTTTTGATGAAGAATAGTGGAGGTTTTGGTTAGAAATAATTTGGTTGTTGATGTTTGATGAAACCCATTATGGTATCGAAGTTTAGGGGTTTTGGTGACTGATTTTGGAGTTTGATGAGGTTGGAAATGGAGTTTTTGAAGTAGATTTTCGTGGAAACGAAGTTGGGGGAAGAAGAAGATGGTGCTGCCCATATTTGGCACGGAAAGGGCCTCTGGCCGGCCCTCTGAGCAGCACGGTCCGGGCTTGGTACCAGCCCTCTGAGGGGCACGGTCCGGGTCCTAGACCTACCCTCCGAGTGGCACGGTCCGGGCCTCTGGCCGGCCCTCTAAGGGTCACGGTCCGGGTCCTTGACTGGCCCTCTGAGAGGCACGGTCCGGGCCTCTGAGTGGCACGAGTTGGGCCGGGTGCTGGAGCCGTGGGCTGCCCGAATTGGGCCTTGTCCGGGCCCAATTTGCCTTTGACCCAAGTTTTAAGTGTTAGGGGTAATTTAGGTATTTCTCTTTAAAACCGACCTTGAATGATTGTTAATTCTAGTATTAATTTATGATCCTAGACGTTATTCTCGAGCTCGGAGGAGAAGACTACTAGGCGTTCGTGTTGACTAAGCGTTTGGAAAGCACTTGAGGTAGGGAAGAGTAATAATTACCGCTTTTAATTAAAGAATGTTAATAGTATGCATATAGGACTTTAATAACCGGTAAAGTCTTAGCTTGCATATAGGATGTGATTAACTAGAATAACCGCTTTCAATTATGGGAATTGATGTGCTGTAGAATCACATGTGGCCATGTCGGGCCTTAGGACTGTGTATGCTGGTTGTGTTTGGTTGTGATTAGTAGTCCTTTAATGTTAACATATAGTATAGTCCTTGGTTAACTTAAGAATCATGTTATGCTATTAGAATGTGATAAATGCAATGAATGTGTTATGGTTGATTGTCTCGTGATGTGAATGGGTGAATGAATGTGATATGAATTGTTGTCTTGTGATATGATCGGGTGAATGATAGACCGATGTGGTGCTCTTGGTAAGTTGTGTCGGTAAGCTTTGATGGTATGATAAGTTCGGTGTAGCGTGTTTAGTATGGTATCGTGTGGTGTGACTTGTACTCCGTGTGACAGAAAGATACCCGACTGAGGTGTGTGCCGGTCCGGTATGTGTGTGATGAGATTTACCCGATGTGCGTTTCCGGGAAGACATCTAGGCCGATGTGCGTTTCCGGTATGATGTATTGTTTGCTTACCTCGATGTGCATTTCTGGGAAGACATCTAGACTGATGGTTATTCCGGTATGATGTATTGTTTCACCCCGATGCTGTGTGTCCGGGAAGACATCTAGACCGAGGGTGTATTCCGGTATGATGTATTATTTCACCCCGATGTTGTGTGTCCGGGAAGATATCTAGACCGATGCCGTGTTCCGGTACGATATGTTGAGATGCGTGTGGTGATCGGAGTATCATGGTTCACGTATTTTGTGTTCGGGTTTTGTCACGTTTGAGTGACGTCCGTTGTGGTGGTAGCAGTATAACGTTCGGTGTTTGTATTTTTCTTTAGTTTGGTTCTATTGTCGAATAAGTAGTGTTCCTGTTGACTTCTGTTTGTGTTGTCATTTATTAGCAAGTGTTATTATTTTAGTAATTGTGGTGACGGAGCGGAAGTCTTTTCCCTTTACTACTTTTTCCTACTGAGCGAAAGCTCACCCCCTATGTTTAATGTTTTTACAGGTTTCGGTCGTGAGTCGGTTTAGAGGACGTCTCAGAGCTCGGGAGCTCATTGAGAGTCTGGGGACTTCGCTTTTAGTGGAGACGTACTTTCTCTTTATGTACTAAATAATGTCTTTCTTTATTTGGAATTGAATGTTTGACTCGTGGTATTTTATAGTTAATTTGGAACTTATATTTCGTTATTTTTCTTTTATTATTATTATTATTATTATTATTATTATTTGTATTTCATTTTAGTTCACGTCTCGAGCCCGGTCAAAACCAGATTTAGGGCGTGACATGCTCGAACCCAACGACGAGGTCGCCGGCTAGATGAAACTCGCCTGAGAACACGATGTGAGAGATAGAGAGAGAAGAGGGTGAGAGATAGAAAGAAGAGGGTGAGAGATAGAGAGAGGAGCGTGAGAGATATAGAGAGAAGAGGGTAAAAGTGTGGTGTCATGTGTAATTTCTAATGTTGACCGAGGGTGTTTTTGTCATTTAACAAAAAACACACTAACAGAGTTGGACGGAGGTGGGCTTTGTGCTATATTACGAAACATCTGAGTATGTATCAGTTAAAAAAACATCAGGGTAGGTATTAATTAAACACTACAAGTTTGGGGTAGGTATTTGTAGTTTACCATTGTTATAATTTAGAAATACAAGTTATCTTTTTTCTTGAATATTTCATCACACCATTGTCATTTGGTTGAAGCATGAGACAAAGAGAAAAGAGTTTATTGGACCTTCGGTAAGCATCGGTACCTCCGATTGCCTCATATCTCTTATCGATATTGAAATAGGAAAAAAAAAATCATTTTCATCGATCTGTGTAAGACACGGTCGATGTCGGTTTTTTAACCGGATCACCAACCTAAAATGGGCTTTGAAGTGTCGGGTCGCTTTACTATAGGGTAGCGAGAAGAAGAAAAAAGGCATAAGCTCCATAAAAAAAATGCTAGAAATAGAAGGTGGTACTACATTGAATGAAATAAAACAGCAGGGTAGTGAGAAGAGATAAAAAGGCTTAGTATAGTAATTGGAATCCCATAGTTGGAGGGTAGTGAGATGGAATTATCCCATAAAATAATGTAGTGTGAATTTTGTGAAAGTTCGAGATCTCTACCTCATTCATTTTGCATTTATTAAAATAAAACATGCATGTTAGTCAAATTAACATGTATGAGTATTAAAAAACAGCGTCAACGCTTCAATTAGGGTTTCAAAGCCCTCGTGCGTCTCTTCTCCGTTGATAACACCGAACACCACGCCCTTGACCAGCGCCTCTCCGCCTACAGGGTGCTGCTCCTCTTCTTCCACATTCCATTTCAACCACGTTTTCGCTCTTTCTGTTGATTTTCGGCCCGTACGTTTTTGAAATCCTAAGCCGATTGTTTCTACTATGATGACGCGATCACCAGCGAACGATCAACTATCAAATGACGGTGAGGGGTTCGATGTGGAACTCTTGAGGGAACCAACGAGTCCACCTCCGGATCTGGTGAAGGGCAATGGTTGCCGTGTCTGCAACCGTGGCAACCGATCTCACCTCGGGGAAACCCTACTTTCTGATGCTGGCGAGGGTCACCCTCAACCAAAGGCCCTGATTGACTGGTCGGTGGGGGAGTCTGATCCGATCATCGAGGCGATCACTTTTCCACCGATCTCTAGGGGAAACCCTAGCAACCGGGAACATTGAGTCTAGTAGTCATCTGGTCGATATTATTCTGGCGGCGTTAGCCTGTTCCCTAACAAATGTCCTCTCGAACATGGTTTATTTGCTAGGATCTACGGGTGTTGTTTCTTCCTCAGAGAATCGATCCTCGCCAAACTATGGGGATCACATTGTTGTCACACAACCGGCTGCTTTGGAGTCTCCCCTTCCCCATGCAGCAGTGGGTCGGACACCATCGCCTCCACGAGCTTCTACATACAGCAATGATGAGATACAACAGAGGAGAATGGCGATGAAGCACAAGTATCCGAAAGCATGCCACCGAGGGCTAATGTGTTTTAGTCCGGTACTTGGGCCCCGCCCTCATATCTGAAAAGGGGCAGGATAATGGGAACCGCTACCAGAAGTACTACCCGGGGTCAGGATGGACGGGAGGCAGACGATAATATTGACCTCTGTGCAGGTGTAAGGGAGGAGCAGAACCAAATGCGAGGGCAGCAGATAGTACCCCAACCTCAAATCGGGATGAGGAGGGAGATAGGGAGCCGCAACTAGAGGTGTCACAGCCTCCACTAGAGGGCTAATGCGTTTTAGTCCGGTACTTGGGCCTCGCCCTCGTATCCGAAAAAGGGGCAGGGCAATGGGAACCGTTACCAGAAGTACTCGGGGTCGGGATGGACGGGAGGCAGGCGATAATACTGATCTCTGTGCAGGTGTAAGGGAGGAGCAGAACCAAACGCGAGGGCAGCAGATAGTACCCCAACCTAAAAAACGGGATGAGGAAGGAGATCGGGAGCCGCAACTAGAGGTGTCACAGCCTCCACTAGAGGAATGAAAGGCCCGGGTGGTAGTGGGAAGGGTCCGTCATGGCATATACCCACAGACCCGAGACTGCCGGTGCGGGGAAGTCTTGGGAAAACCACCATACAAGCACTTACTTTAATTTTATATTTTATTTGCTACTATTTTAGGTTCGGTTGGATTTGGTTAGTTACTTTTCGTTTGGACTGCTTAATGTATTTGGATCATGTTGATCGTAGGAACTTTTATCGTTGTCTAAGATGCAAACAATACTATTTCTACGGGTTCAGAGTGTCGGGTGTCCTATTGGAGGCCGTGACTTATTCTGTTCTCAGGACTTTCAGTCCACCACTTGTACCGGTTACCCAGCATTTATAATGCATTTCATACGTTCTAATAAAAAAAAACCATGTATGAGTATTTTATGTAATTTTAATCACCCATCTAGTTTTACAAAAAAAAAACTCTTTTAAACTTCTCAGTATAGTCAAAATTAGGGATTTGTGAACAATTGAGATCCAATTTGAAAATTAAAATTTATATTTTTATAAATAAATATAAATAATATTTATACATATACCAAAATATTAGGAAATTTGAAAATATAGAACATCCACTATAAGTTTCAAAAATTCAGAGTATTCAATCGATTAAAGCAAAGTTAAGGTTTTCTGAAAAACCCAAGATCCAATTTATAAAAATAAAGTTTTGTAATTTTATAAATAGATATAAATAAAAATAATAATATAAAATAATTATAAAATTTATAAATATTCATAATCCTATATCAATTTCGTAAATTCAGGGTGCTCTATAGATTGGAACAAATTAGGGCTTTCGAAAAACTCATGATTCAAATTCTAAAACTACAATTTTATAAATAATTATATATAAAAATAATACATATAACAAAGAATTAGTTTTTTTTTCAAAATCTCAAGCTACCACAAATGATTTTCGAAAAGTAAGGTAATTTTTTTTTTGAGTAAACTGTTATTCCATTCCATTAAAAGAGTCAATACATTGTAGTTTGTAAAAATCATATTCTTTATAAACTTGTGATAAAATATTGAAAACCTCCATATCATTATATACACATATATTATACTTTAAAATAAATAATTTATAATTTTATAAAAGCGATAGACATAGACATAGTATTAATACTATCAATATACTAGATCTAGTTTGGTGTTTTTTTGCGAAAAACCTGACATCCGATTTCTGAAATTCTAACTTTTTTATTCTGAAATTCAATATAAACAACCATTTTTCACATATCAAAAATTTATAAAAAATCTAAACCATCTGGTCCTCTTTACTGGATGTCGAAAAAAATTTCAAGCAATTCAAGATAGATAATCAATGATACACGAGGCTCTGATACCACTGTAGGATTACGTGTTTCATAAACACGGTGGAAAACAAAAGTTTTTCAAGTAATCTTATTCAACCTAGATTCACATGCAGCACGAAAACTAATATAAGAATGTATTTAAAGGAATTACCTAGATGAAAAGCAACATATGATATTTGAGCTTGATGGTTTGAAATTGGGACCTTTGGATAGACAAGTCGAGGCACCCATGCGTTTTCCCTCAAACGATATCCAGACGAGTAAGATGAATGCACAACTAAAGCTAGCTAGTAGCCTTGAACGACGCCCCAATATTCTAGAAAGAGTAGTTGACACCCTGAGAATCAACTCTTAAGTGGGCGCTGCAAGCGCATCGGTCGTCAAGTAGTATTCGAGGTTTTAAGTCTGAGTTATCGTACACAAGTAACCACTTTAATTAATTAATCCATTACTCAAGCTATCTCTAGAATAATGTATGATTTGTTTTGGAAATAATGACTGAATTTAAATGCAATATAAATGAAGTGAAGTTTCTTGACAATCAAGAGACACAATTCAAAGATGAGTTTTGAATATCAAGAATAAAAGAGCGATCAAAATAAATGATGGGGTCATAATATAACAAAGACATTATTGGGAATTCAACTTACAATCTTATGTTGGAATTTAATTTCGCAAACTTGGAAATGAATTGCAGAACAAAACTAGAGAACAATTAAGCATGCAATCGGAAATATAAAGCGATACAACCGGCGTGACGTGCAGAACGAAGAGGAGAAGCTGAGGCGTGGCACGGAGGTCCACTGACTTTGAAGCAAAAGTTCCGGCGTGCCCGAGGTGGCGAGCAGCAGCGGTTGCTCCCCAAGGATCTCTCAGCTCATATCCAACAGCGCGCCCACTCGCTCTGCCGGACGTGGAAGCAGCAGGACAGTAACAGATTTTCGGTGTGGTGAGAATTTGGGAGAGTAACAAAACTGTATAATTCTGGCTCTGGAAGTGTAGAAAAACATAATGAAAAGCAATGCCAGAGCCAGGTATTTATAGATAAAAAACGTAGGGGCAAAAAGGTAAAAGCACAAATGATTTTTGAATTAAATATGTTGAACGTGCGTGTTGACCCACTGAAAAACGGAGTCAGTCGATCCACTCAACGACACGATCTGACTCGTTCAAACAGATTTGAAAAAGTCTCTAACAGAAAAACAAAAAGTATTTTGTGTAAAAAGATAGTTTTGCCCGCCCCGCAGGGGCTCCACCCAAACCCGAAACCGAACCCGATCCCGAGCCCGCGCCCGGCCCGGCCCATTCCGACCCGAACGGACGGCGGCAGCGGTGCGCGCGAGGCTTGTTCTGGCCCAGCAAGCATAGGCAGGCCCAGATGGTGATCTGAACAGGAAAGGGAGGAGTGACTTTATTAACACATAGACATGGCTCTTTGTTTCCGATGCGGGACTTCAAAAAACCACACCCAAATCTGCCAAGGCTTTAACGCCAATTTTTCCAACAATCCCCCACAAATTTGGCGATAAATGCCGAAAAAAAAAACACTTTAAAAAATAGAAGGAAAACCACCACAAAAGTTATGTTACTGGAAGGTGCGGTACTTAAACATCAATATCTTTCGATTTGAATTGATGCATAGTGAAATGTGATAACATCTTACTTAAAGTAAGTGAACAAGTCTTGAATTTACTTAACTTCGGTTGATACGTCACACAACACATACCATGCTTCATATCCCACTGAATCCGCGAAACTATCAACTACGCTATTAAAGGCCATGCGTATACCTTGGTTCTAATGAGTGCTCTAGGAAGACTTTGCCCCAAGTCTTCATAGATGGCGGCCCACCATCACACACACGTAGGTAGCTCATCAAGTGCTTCTCACAA
Source organism: Erodium maritimum (assembly GCA_963921825.1). Taxonomy (NCBI): domain Eukaryota; kingdom Viridiplantae; phylum Streptophyta; class Magnoliopsida; order Geraniales; family Geraniaceae; genus Erodium; species Erodium maritimum. Next base: position 47,424,589 of record OY997592.1, read on the forward strand.
GCACTGTCTCAATTGGGTCTGGAGCTATTAAGGGCATAAAGTCCATCCTGTCAGCAGAATCCATCAAGTGTGTCTCAATAGCACCACCAAAACTGGTTATGGATTACAATCTATCAAGTGCGTCTCACAAGCACCACTAACACTGGTTATATATTATTATCAAGATCTATCAAGTGCGTCTCAAAGCACCACCACACCTGGTTATAGATCATCAAGCACTACAAATGTCATAAGAATGGGAGATGTAGTGCATCAAGACAAGTACGGCTACATATGACCACTAACATGTGTCATCCGTACTTTCTTGACCTATGGGCTTGAGCCCCATCCCCAACGACATATCTAGGAGAATTCTCCTTGGTTGACCCTTGGTAAAAGTATCAGCCAGATTTCTTTCGGACCTAACAAATTCTAAAGAAATCACTCCATCTTTCAGGAGTTGTATGACGACACCGTGCCTGATACGAATGTGTCTCTTCTTACCATTATACACATCATTCTTCGCAACGAAAACAGCCGCTTGCGAATCACAGTGTAGTGACACAGGCATAGCTTGCCTCCCCCACACTGGCACTTCTGCTAACAGGTTCCTCAACCAATCAGCCTCTTGCCCAGCCAGCTCAAGGGAAATGAACTCAGACTCCATGGTGGAACGGGCTATACAAGTTTGCTTCGAAGACTTCCACGATATAGCACCTCCACTCAAAGTGAACACATAACCACTCGTCGAGTTGATCTCATCATTACCTGAAACCCAGTTTGCATCGCAGTATCCTTCCAAAGCCGTAGGGAAGGTACTATAATGCACGGACCAACCCATAGTTCCTTTCAGGTACTTCAACAATCGACTTAGAGCATTCCAATGCTCGGGACTTGGGTTATGTATACACCGACTCAACCTGCTTACTGTGTAAGCAATGTCTGGTCGAGTGCAGTTCATGAGGAACATCACACTTCCTATAATCTTTGCGTACTCAACTTGTGAAACACTATCCCCCAAGTTCTTTACTAAGTGTACGTTCGAATCATAGGGAGTCTTAGCAGGTATAACGTCAAAGTGATTGAATTTCTTCAACACTTTCTCAATGTAGTGAGACTAACTCAAGGAGATGCCATTGGTGTGTCTCATAATCTTAACACCTAAAATGACATCAGCTTCTCCTAAGTCCTTCATCTCAAAATGTGATGACAAGAAGTTCTTGGTAACGTTAACAGCATCGATATTGTCACCAAGAATCAACATGTCATCGACATAAAGACAGATAATCACACAACCCGATTCCGTCATCTTCGAGTACACACAAGAATCGGAGTTGTTCACCTCGTATCCGTCAATCACCAGAGTTCGATTGAACTTCTCATACCATTGTTTAGGTGCTTATTTCAGACCATACAGAGACTTCTTCAGTTTACACACTTTGTTCTTTTGACCAACGATCACAAACCCCTCGGGTTGAGACATATAGATCTCTTCCTTTAGTTCACCATTCAGGAAGGCGGTCTTGACATCCATCTGATGAATTATCAAGCCGTGAATGGCTGCTAAAGCGACTAGAGACCTTATCGTTGCAATCTTGGTCACAAGAGAATACGTGTCGAAGTAATCAACATCTTTCCGTTGTGTAAAACCTCTAACCACGAGTCTCGCCTTGAACCGCTCTATTGTACCATCAGGTCTCAGCTTTCTCTTGAAGATCCACTTACTACTAATGGTTTTGGAACCATTAGGTAAGTCTACTAGATCCCAAGTTTGATTCGATACAATAGAATCAAGTTCATCCTGGATGACCTCTTTCCAGAGGTTAGCATCAACAGATCTCAAAGCCTCGCCATAGGTCTTTGGATATTCTTCTAACAGGAAGGCTGAAACAAACTCGTCTGAAACAACACCTTTAGGACCAACTTCGGCCAGAAAGAAGGTGACGTAGTCTTCTCTGAAGCTCTTCTCAATCCTTGGTCTCTTACTTCTCCTTGGTCCCTCAGCTTGACCACGTGAAGTGGAGCTTTCGGCAACCCACCTATCACGAAGCGACGGAAAGGGGATATTGGGTTCAATCGGATCAGCAACGGCGTTTCTCTTCATTGGAAAGATGTGTTCGGAGAACTCAGCATCTCTAGCCTCAGAAATTGATCGGTCTTCTAGAGACATGAAGCGATACGCCGCGCTGATATGAGCGTATCCTATGAACACACAATCATAGGTCTTAGATCCGATAGTGGTTCTCTTGGGGTCAGTTAAGCCTACATTCGCCAAACACCCCCACACTCTGAGAAACCTTAGGTTAGGAGCGTAGCCCTTCCATAACTCGTAGGGGGTCTTATCTAGGTTCTTGTGCGGCACACGGTTAAGTATGTGACAAGCAGATAAGACGGCTTCCCCCACATTTCATCAGGAAGGCCTGAACTAAGAAGCATAGCATTCATCATGTTCTTGAGCGTTCGGTTCTTACGTTCAGCTACTCCATTTTGTTGAGGCATGTATGGTGCACTGGTTTCATGGATGATACCATTTGATTCACAAACGCCCTTTAAGAAGTTTGAACCATACTCTCTTCCTCTATCAGATCTCACTCTCTTGATCTTCCTCTCAAGTTGGCTTTCTATCTCATTCTTATACTTGGTGAACATCTCTTCAGCTTCATCCTTCGTAGTAAGAACATAGACTCTCGCGAACCTAGAGCAATCATCGATGAAGGTAACATAATAATGTGTGCCTCCCTTGCTTCTCGAGTACTTGAAATCCGCAAGATCGGTGTGGATTAATTCAAGTAGGTTCGTATGCCTTGCTGTGACTGATTTGCAAGGTTTTTTAGCGAATTTTGCCTCTACGCAAACTTCACATTTCGAGAGTTCAGAGGTAGATAACGATGGTATAATAGACATGTCTCTAAGTTGTTTAATTGAAGCAACAATCACATGTCCTAATCTATCATGCCATAGATCAAGAGACTCAGCAATATGAACGGAAGCGAAAATTTTATTATTGCTCAAGATTACATGATCGACATTGAAAAGAAAGAGCCCCCCACAATAATACCCCTTCCCTACAAAATCTTCATTCTTGGAGAAAACCACCGTGTCATTCTCAATGACGGTCTTCAAGCCAGCCTTCATCAGCAGAGGTCCAGAAACAAGGTTGTGTCGTAGAGTAGGGACACAAAGGGAATTACTGAGTATGAGCATCTTCCCAGATGTCAGCTTCAGCATTATCTTCCCGCTTCCAGCTATCACTGCGGTAGAGTCGTTTCCCATATGAACCACTTCACCAGGTGCAGTTGGTTCAAACTCATATAAGAGCTCCTTCGAGTTGTAGAGATGATGGGTGGATGCGGAGTCCAACACCCAGTCAACGGTGTTGTGAACCAGCATAGCCTCGGCAACCACAGCAACAACAATGCCGTCATCTTCAGCAATGTAGGCCCTTGCACCATTCTTCTTGTGATCTTGACGGTTCATGCACTGGTAGGCTTTGTGTCCAGCTTGACCGCAGACAAAGCACAACATGTTATGCCGCGACTTGTTGATAGCAGATGAAGGCTTCACAAATTTTTTGCGGTTGTTTGGACGTCCTCGCTTGGGAGCTTCCTTGGGCTTCGACTTCGGTTTGAACCTTGACTGACGAGACGACCCACCGGACTCCACAATGTTGGCCTTCACCGACGGAGGCGGCAAAGGTGGGATTACACTCAGAGCATCCTTCAGGCGGTTCGCTTCCTCAATCTTCATGTGGCGAATGAGATCTTGAAGCGTCAGGTCCTTCTCTATGTGCTTCAGGTGACATCGGTAGTCCTTCCACGACGGTGGAAACTTCTCCAGCAGCACATGAGCGAGGAATACCTCGTTCATGTCCATCCCTTCGTTAACGATGGCCGCGGACAGGTCCTCGTAAACGTGAACTTGGTCCATGATTGATCGGTTGTCAACCATCTGGAACGCAAGCCACTGGCTTACGACGTACTTCTTGTTCCCGATGTCGTCAGCCCCGTACTTCTTCTCCTAAGTCTCCCAAATAAATTTGGCAGACTTGTGGCCAGCAAGCAGGTCGAAAAGGGTGTTGGACATAGAGTCCAAGAGTTGGCCACAGGCAACATTATTATCCTTAGCATACTTAAGACGTTTGCCCTCATTGTCCCTAGCAATTGAGTCAACTAAGGGGGTAGATTCACCAGTAAGACTAACAGGCACGGGGGGGGGGGGGGGGGGGGGGGGTCCTCAAGCAGCACATAATCGATTTCATGTTGTTCAAAAAATATCATAAGTTTTTGAGACCAGCGACGGTAATTGGTACCGTCGAGTGGCTCAACATGGAGAAAAGTTCGAGCAGCAACAGCAGATGCATAATTCAGATTAGCATGCATATTAGAGTTCATGTTCGTCATTACACACAATTCACGAAATTACAGAAAAAAAAAATCAGATTCGATAATTATCTCTTTTGCTTCAAAATTGTTGGAATTTAATTTCGCAAACTGGGAAATGAATTGCAGAACAAAACCAGAGAACAATTAAGCATGCAATCGGAAATATAAAGCGATACACCAACCGGCGTGACGTGCAGAATGAAGAGGAGAAGCTGAGGCGTGGCACGGAGGTCCACTGACTTTGAAGCAAAAGTTCCGGCGTGCCCGAGGTGGCGAGCAACAGCGGTTGCTCCCCAAGGATCTCTCAGCTCTTATCCAGCAGCGCGCCCACTCGCTCTGCCAGACGTGGAAGCAGCAGGACAGTAACAGAACTTCGGTGTGGTGAGAATTTGGGAGAGTAACAAAAAGGTATAATTCTGGCTCTGGAAGTGTAGAAAAACATAATGAAAAGCAATGCCAGAGCCAGGTATTTATAGATAAAAATCGTAGGGGCAAAAAGGTAAAAGCACAAATGATTTTTGAATTTAATATGTTGAACGTGCGTGTTGACTCACTGAAAAACGAAGTCAGTCGATCCACTCAACGACATGATTTGACTCATTCTATTAAAAGTATCTAACAGAAAAACAAAAAGTATTTTGTGTAAAAAGATAGTTTTGCCCGCCCCGCAGGGGCTCCACCCGAACCCGCGCCCGGCCAGGCCCGAACGGACGGCGGCGGCGGTGCGTGTGAGGCTCGTTCCGGTCCAGCAAGCATAAGCAGGCCCAGATGGTGATCTGAACAGGAAAGGGAGGAGTGGCTTTATTAACACATAAGCATGCCTCTTTGTTTTCGATGTGGGACTTCAAAAAACCACACCCAAATCTGCCAAGGCTTTAACGCCAATTTTTCCAACATCTTAGACCTGCGTAGTCTAGGCACAACGAGAACTCTCTTTAGCTAGTCCTAACCATCTCTCGATCGCATTAGGACCCTATTATAATATGACCACCTAATTATCTTTAATCTATGTGTAGAAAGGTAGAATCCATTAAGATTCATGAATTCCTCTAACCATCTGGGCTGTAATCGTATGGCTATTGCACTCGTGCAAACCTAGTTGTATGAAAGCCTAGATTTAAACCCGAGTTGTATGATTCTATTTCATCCTAAAATTCTCATTTCTCAATTTTTGAATCATATAAACTAATCATGTATCAAGTGATCAAGTTGACCAAACATTAAGATTAAATCATACAAATCCTAACCTAATACATGTATGCAATCATAAGTATGAATCCCAATAACTATTCATTCATATCACCTCCCTTATGCCTTATATAATAATGAGTTTAGTTCATAATGGAGTGAAGAACACATAATATGAAGATAAAAGCATAAAACAACATAGTTAAACAATCAATGATAATACAAATATTGTATTATTGATAAAATATTTGAAATCGTCACTTGGAATTGATCCAATACACTTTTCTACTTGATTCTTTAGAACCCTAGCTCCTTACTTTGTGTTTTCTCTCCAATTACATAAGCTGGAATCCTATTTATATCTACCGAAAACCCTCAGCTAAAACAGGAAATCGCAAATGTAAAAACGATTATGAGGCGTTGCACGACCCATTGCACGAGGTATAGATAACAATACATATTTAGTAACTTTATACTACTAAATAAACTGGGTACGGATAAGGGTATGTTTCTACCGAACATTAAATCCTGCTTTGCTTTGCTTCTGATTTGGCCATTTTTGCTCCAAATCCTTGATAAAACCCGAACCAAGACCAATTGCACAAAACGGAGAACAATGAATCAAATCCTACCAACCTCGGACTAAAAAGCTCATAAATGTGGGCTAATAACATCTAGAATGAATGTATTTTATGTTCACATCAATAGTATATTCAAGTTAGTTAACATTACATCTAATGATAACTAAACTTTTGCCAACTTTTATTTTGACAAAAACGTAGTAATATGCCAATGTGGATTATCCTGAGGCAAGGAACCCAATATCACCAAGATCGATTTTCGTACGGGATATCATCAAATCCGAGTGAGGGAAGGAGAAGAATTCAAGATGGCTTTTTTGACTTATATGAGACATTACGAATTACGGGTTATTCTATTTGGGCTCACAAACGATCTAATGAGCTTCTAAGCTCTAATGTCGTAGGTATCGATTGATTTTTTTACGTAATTTTTGTCTTGTCTTCTTCGACGATATTCTTATTTACAACGCCATTGGTCGGAGCATCTCTACCCTCTCCGTTTGATACTACAACGTCTATGTGAGAAACAACTCTTTGCAAAGTTTAATAAGTGTGATTGCTGCTAATCCCAAGTGGAATACTTAGTGTTGGGTCTCGATGGAGGGTATGAACACATACTTGCAGTGGAAATAACTCGAGATCATGCAATAGAAAACTACCAAATATTAGATACACAAGAGAATAAACAATATGAATGTCCCCTTACAAATTAGTTCAAGAACACCAAAGAAATGATGATCGGCTTGAGTCTCCAAGACTCCTACGTATCCAATTGGAATCAACTCCACGTAGTTCTTCTTTAGATGACTCAAGAACACAACATGATGGAGAAAACAAGCCAAACCTGAAATTGTAGGGAGAGAGGAAGAGAAGTTGTGTTCCTATTCTTGTCTTGTGTTTTGTTATATGAAAAAGATGACTTAAACCATCAATATAACCAACAACTTCCAAGGACAAGTAAGCTGTGAAGGATGGTGTGAACTAGGACAAGTATGGTGCTAAGTAAGGCTAGATAAGATGGGGTTAGGTGGTGAATCACCAACACCTTAATCCTTGTCTTGCTTATTTAGTACTAATAAATCAAGACTTGATTAATTAGTTTCATGGGACTTGGTTGCATGGGCCTCTCAAGGGCCTCTTGGAACATGGCCCGTGGCCATTCCCATTGAGGTCCCGTGACACACTCATCGCCTCCAAACCTTCTATACCAGAAATGTCCAACGTTATTCGACGTGATCAACCCCAAGACTCCAAGCCTTGTCTCGATCCGTAATGTTCTATTCACTTACGGGCACATAACCCAAAACCCAATTTTGGTCATGTCCCGAGACAACTCCCTTTTGGCCATTCTCCATAATTGTGTCAATGAGTTTCATCATTTGGTGTGACCCTTAGGTTTATGCATATCAATTGATCAACGTAAAATCCCATTTTACTTGATTCTATATAGTGGCAACTAACGAGACTTTAGTATTGCCTGACACTACATAACGAATCGACCTTGTCGATTCTAACATTTCCGTCGTCCCTGTCATTATCCTTTTATCACCGATATCCTGATTGAGATAAGGCATATAGCCATCATCCTTATTATTCTCAATCATTGTTCCTTGATATGTGAGATGACTGAATATATGATACCTAGTATCATGTGCATGGCCATGATGTTCTTTCAGTCACTCTCGATCAAGCGGCCGAGAACCGATATCTTTCTTATACCGTAGTATGAGGGATAAATCTCTTAGCCGTCTTTCGCGTCACTCATGCAGTCTGTCCCCAAGCCAATCCTGGTCGTTATGGAAGCCATGTTACGGACAACGTTAGGCTCAGGTCAAACTCAGTTGTTGACCGCATAGCGATCACAAAGACTTCTTGGTATAAGGATACATGACAAGCTACGACACTAAATATGTTCATGACTCAATGTATGGCACATATTCAGGGCGGGTCGTCCAATATCATGTCCCACATGATATCTATGATCATACTCCGAAATCCCATTCCAATGACTAACAGAACGTAAGCCATGAAGAGCCTTCTTTCATACTAGTCGCTTCTAGCGAAACTTTGTTGACTAGGGACCCATCGAGTGTGATTTATCTCGATCTATGGTTCTATTCACATTATGGGCATATATCAAAACACATCGATATATTACTCCAACACATAAGTAATATAAAGTTGCTTTAAATTTTATTGCTAATGCTGATACATACATTTGGACATTTATGATTGAACTACGGGCACTAACACTAACACTTAGGCCATATCATTTCAGCTTCCGGTGTTTCTACGGACCCAACTAAGACTGATGCGATGAATTCGTGGCCAATTCCTAAGAATTTTAAAGCCATGCCTGGATTTTTAGGGTTAAATGGTTACTACTACAAATTTGTCAGAGGTTATGGTGTAATTGCTCGATCATTAGTGCAACTGATAAAGACGAACAACTTCATTTGGTCCTCAGAGGCACAACAAAGCTTTGAGGCACTGAAAGTGGAGATATCCACAACCCCTACTCTGAGGCTCCTAGATTTCTTGCAATCGTTTGTCATTAAAGGCAATGCATCAGATTTTAGAAAAAAGGAGGTGTTCTCATGCAACAGGGTTAGCCGATAGCATTCATAAGAAAGGCACCCGGGGATCGCAAGCACTCTCTACCTATAAAAAAGAGCTTATCGCTATCGTCTCTTCAATATAAAAATGGCGCCAATACGTCTCCACAAACCCGTTCATCATTTGTAAGGACCAACAAAGCCTTAAATGACTATTGAAGCAATGCTTAACTACTTTGTATCAACACAAGTGGCTTGTTACATTGATGGGGTTGGACTACTATATTGAATACAAAAAAGACTGCGACAATCTTGTTGCTGATGCTCTGTCCTAAGTACACAAAGTTGAATTGGCTGACCACTCTATCCTGCTTCTGGCTTGGGTCTTTGAAACTGTAAAAAGTTATGTTGGTGATGAGGCGATGGATAGCCTATTCATTCATCTCTCAATAACACAACATTCTCCTCCTAGTCATGTAATCCGAAATAGCACGATGATGTTGAATGTAAAGATTCTTGTGGGTCGTACCCACGTGTTCGAGTAAAGATATTGAGTTCCTACCATTCCTCGGGGCTGTGTGGTCACTCCAGAACTACAACCATTATGGAAAAAAAATTAAAAGTTATTTCTTTTGGGGTCATATGGATAAGGATGCACACAACTTTGTCCAGAACCGTCATATATGCTAACGTTGCTAGGGCGAACACATTCGTTCTCCGGGACTCCTACAATTTTTCTTAATTTCGCTCTTACCATGGACGCAAATCTCTATGAATTTTGTAGAGGGTTTGCCATTATTTGTGGGATGAGATTGCATTTGGTTCATAGTGAATCGATTCTCCAAGTTTGGTATCACTTTATTGGATTGCGCCGTCCTCATACAACGTCAAGTTTGACACATAGTTATTTGATTCCATTTTCTGGCTACAGACCTACCTTATTTTGTGGTTTCCGATGATGATCGAGCCTTCATCATCAGCAACTTTTGGACCGAGCTTTTCAAACGAGTAGGTATCACTCTGAATTTATCAACATCATATCACCCACAAATCGATGAGCAGACGGAACAAGTAACTAGTTCTTGGAAACATGTCTATGTGCGATGATTCATAAAAACCTTCGGAACTAGGCAACTTGGCTCACTCTCACCGAGTTCATGTACAATTCTTCATTTCACTCATCCTTGAATATGTCGTCATTTCAGGCTATATATGGTACGTTCCCTCTGTTTTAGGACTACATGGCGAACCATCCCATGTCAAATTAGTGGAGGACTTCCCTGTTGCATGTATAGAGCAATCTAAGCTTTTACAAGAGAATTCGTTGTGTGCGTAAGAACGCATGAAAGCTCAAGCCGAAAAGAAGCGCACAGAGAGAATTTTTGAGGTCGACAACTGGGTTTACCTCAAACTCCATCCCTATCATCAGAATTCGGTGAACCTGCAAAAGAATACGAAGATATCAACACGTTGTTATGGGTCGTTCTAGATCACGGAGCGTAAAATCTCGGTGGTTTACAATCTCCGGCTTCCAGAAGACTAAAAAATCCACAATTAATTTCAGGTGTCGCTTATAAAGAAACATCTCGGTGAGAAGAATAGACTCAAGAACTCTTTTCCAGCTACTATTTATGCGGGATATTTGAAGCTCCATCTATATGCCATCCTCAAGTCTCGTGTTCTCAAGAGAAACAATCAGCATGTTGTCCAATACCTCATTTATTGGGAGCATTTCATTGTTTCTGATGTCACTTGGGAGGATACGTCTCCCATTCGCACTAAATTCTCAGACTGGATCACTGACTTTAGGCTTGGGGACAAGCATGTCGATGGGAGTGCAGTGTCACGATTACGCACTTCTGAAGACACCCGATCCAAAAGAGTAAAGAAGACCATCGGAATGCACCGTATCACTTAAGTTATTTCCCTTCCAAGAATGGATGGGGGATCGCCACATGCTGCTACGTGTCCTTTGCCTATTGGTCGATCAATGATGGCTCATATAGTCGCAACAGTAATGGATATTGACGACATGATCATTCAGTTCACGAATTATGCTAATCAGCATTTGTCTCGTTACACATGCATTGAAGGAAGCGTTAACGCCGAACGAAAGAAAATTAGATGGGAGAAGATAGAGTAGCTAGGTAAAGCAGTTGAATGGCATTGGTCCTGAAACCGTAGCGCGTGTTGAAAGTTTGAAACCTAGTGACCGAAAATAGATTATTTAAAACGTGAGTCGCGTGTCTCAATTATATAATTCAACAATTTCAGATCTTTACATACATATATACCAGAAAAGGATCTACAGGTTACCGACCAACCATTATACAAGTGCTTTATAATCGTCACATGCTCAAATAACAACATTACCAACCCAATCCCCTTCATATATCAGACTCACACAGACACATCTCCTACTCCTACTTCGTCTCCGATCCGATCCCATCAGAAGCTATGGCTGACAAGTTGCCCGATCTCTTCACTCCTTACAAGATGGCCAACTTCAATCTCTCTCACAGGTTTCTTCTACGCCCCTGCGTTTTGATTTTGATTTTGATTGTGATTCTGATTGGTGATTTTACTTGTGAATCTAGAGTGGTTCTGGCGCCGATGACGAGATGCAGGGCTCTGAACGGAGTTCCGGGGCCGGCCCTGGCGGAGTACTACTCCCAGAGGTCCACTCCCGGCGGCTTTCTCATCACCGAAGGCACCTCCATCTCCCCCTCCGCTCCCGGGTATCAAACTTTCGCCCTTTACCTCCGAGTCGGGATCGTTGACTCACCCCACTTTGGGGATGGACCCCACACATATTTTTTAGTGCTTCTATCTTATTGGATTGGATTGTAGTGGTTGGTGGGGGTCAATTATTGATTATTTTTATTTGACCTGTGTCTTTATGTTATTAACGAATCATCTTTAGTGGAAAATGATAGATGTTAGGGAGCAAAAATGTTTGAATATAATTATAATTAAGCCTTCCATTATTAGTTTGTGTTTTTAGTTGAGTTAGTCTTTTAATATAGTGTCAAAGTCTGATTCTTCACGGATCCAGGTTCAAATCCCACTATCTATAAAAATTCTAATTTTTTCTTTATTTGTCCAAAAAAGACTAGCTCTTATCACTCTTTTTAATGGGCTAATAAAAAGGAATGCAAAAATGAAAATAACTATGTTGTTGAACCTTTTTATTACTAGAAATGAAATATTGAGAAATCTTATTTTAGCTTAATTTAAAAGTGTACATATTAGGATTGAAACATGTGACCTCAAGGAGGAGTTGTTGATTGATATGCAGGTTTCCACATGTCCCCGGGATTTACAGAGAGGAGCAGGTAAAGGCGTGGAAGAAGGTGGTGGATGCAGTTCATGCCAAGGGAAGCATCATTTTCTGTCAATTGTGGCACGTTGGTCGTGCTTCCCATCAAGGTATACTTGCATTTCAATTAAGCTTACTACACTTGACACTTGAGATCATCCTCATTTTCTCTTCTTTTCAACTTAGTGTACCAACCTGCTGGAGCTGCTCCAGTATCCTCCACTAATGTTCCCATTTCAAAGAGGTGGAGAATTCTCTTGCCCGATGGCAAACATGGCATATATCCTCAGCCTCGAGCCCTCCAAGTTTCTGAGATAGCACAGGTTGTCCAGGACTATTGCCAAGCAGCCATTAACGCCATTAGAGCCGGTTAGTTATACATTGCTTTCAGAATCAACTATCAAATATCCTGACAAACAATTTCTCCATAATTTCATTTCTTACATGGTGGTATGAGTCTTTTGCTTGTTTAATCAAGTTTTCTATGCTAAGCGCCTTACACGTTATTGCTTTTGCTTATCGAAAAAGGTTGACTTTTTGGTATGAAAGTTGTAATAAAAAAGAGAGCTTTATTCAAATGTTAGCATGGGCAAGAGGTTGTTATCATGATGTTATCTTTTTTCTGTATGCTTTTAGATTATGATAACATGGCAACCCATAAACTTTGGTGATTATTGAAATATTATATGAATTGGACACAAGACAGCACGTTACATGCATTTTTCACTTCTTTCCATTCTAAAGCAGAGGTTGTAAGTATTGTTCAAGATTTTTAGCCAAAAAAAACTAGGCACCGTTTTTTTTCAGTCTTTTAGTGTGTTCTTCTGTAAAACAGAGGTTTCTGCTGCTATAAGCATGGAATATGCTGTCATGTCTTACTCTATGAGTAAATACCACCCAATCTTGACTAGAATGATATTTTCTTTGTTGCTGAAACTAGATTGATATTTTTTTATAATTGATCTTGTTAGCGTTTACCAACATAATAATTCAGACCTAATAATCCTTGTTGGGATTTACAGGTTTTGATGGAATTGAAATCCACGGGGCTCATGGCTATCTGATTGACCAATTCCTCAAGGATGGGATCAATGACCGAAAAGACGAGTACGGTGGGTCACTTGCAAACAGGTGCAAGTTTTTGGTGCAGGTAGTTCAAGCAGTGGCTGCAGCCATAGGAGTAGACCGAGTTGGTGTCAGGGTTTCCCCAGCTATTGATCACATGGATGCTACAGACTCTGACCCGCTTGCCCTTGGCCTGGCAGTCGTTGAGAGACTCAACACTCTTCAACTACACTTCAGAGGAAAACTCGCTTACCTTCATGTGACTCAACCTCGGTACGTAGCTTATGGGCAAACAGAGGGGGGCAAGCATGGAAGCGAAGAGGAGGAAGCTCATTTGGTGAGGACCCTGAGAAGAGCCTTTCAAGGAACCTTCATTTCCAGCGGTGGGTACACTCGTCAATTGGGTATGGAAGCAGTGGCTCAAGGTGACGCTGATCTTGTGTCCTATGGTCGCCTTTTTATCTCAAACCCTGACTTAGTCCAGAGGTTTAAGGTAAACGCACCCTTAAACAAGTATGTGCGAGCTACATTTTACACTCAGGATCCTGTAGTTGGGTACACAGACTACCCGTTTCTGGGCAAGGAGAGTAAGGGAAATCAAGCGCTTTCTCGCCTCTGAAATATAGTCGAGATTATCAATAATGTATCAGATACTTGGCTTGTTTACATCAACAATAACCGTGTTTCGCTACTTTTATTCATATGAATCAAAACAATATTACGCTAGTTCTCAGCTGAATATTGTCTGGATAGAAGAGCCTGAAGTTTTGCTCAGGGCCTAACATAGCGAAAACGAAGCCTCCAATGTTGGCATGAGGTCTCTTGGGTGTGCCAGCCTTGCTCAAGATATGGTTTATGAAGTTGTGATTGTAGGTGCCAGCAATTTCAGGAGTGGTGAGGCTGCCGTTCACAGCAGAAAGCCATCCTGACTCCAACACCACCGCGTTCACATCACATTGCGTACAACAATGTGCTCGAACATAACGTCGTTGAGGTAAGGTGCAACGTTGTTTAGGAACCATGTATTGACAACTTCCTGGCTCGATGCGAGGAAAGGCACATCTTCATTTCTTGTGCCGAAAGTGACACTGATGTTTTGTCCCCGCGACGCTCCTGGTGCTGTTGGGTTGGGATCGGAGAGCCTTATTTTGGCAATGCAGCATTGTTTGTAGAGTTGAATCACTTGGTTGCCGGAGGAAGATCGCTCCCGAACGTTCCCTAGCAAACACCTGTCTTTCGTAGTTCCTTGTGCTCCTCCAAGATGGCTTCAGAGGCCACCAAGCTGTGAAGGACAAGGGCACGCCAAAATGAAGCCAACATCTTGAATTGTTTGCACAAGTAAACAAGTTTTGGATGCAAGTGTTCTTTGAAGCAATAATAATCAGGGTAAATTACAAATATTTACCCCTAACTTGTATCGTTTAATTGATACCTACCTTCATGTTTTTTTAACTGATACCTACTCAGATGTTTAGTTATATAACAAATAGTCCAAACCGTCAGCTAAAATGACGAAAATACCCTCAATTACCCTTTAATAATTATTTAAAAAATCACTTTTGTTACATATATATAGGGTAGCTATTCAGTACAAACGCCTTTTATTGTGCAAACTGCGAACGCACGAGAGCCACAGGATGCGGTCAAAGTGACGTCAGTAGAGCGCCCTAGATGCTGACACGTGGCGCGCGCGTGCGCATAGTGCTGGTGCACGCGCGCAAAGTGCTGATATTTGGTACTAAACTATCAGCACCGTGCTATGTAAACTATCAACACTATGCGCGCGTGTACAACACGCGCGCACCAGCAGCGCGCGCGCCCACGTGTCAGCATCTGGTGCGCTCTGCTGACATCACTTTGGGCGGATCCTATGGCTCTCGCACGTTCGCAGTTTGCACAATAAGGGCCTGTTTGTACCCGATACCAGTCCTACATACACACACACACACACACACATATATATGTATATGCTTTAAATCTGGGCCTTTAATTCTACGATCCAAGGGCCCAGATTGACAGTTCTACGTTCTGACGAAATTATAAAGTTTGTACCTGATAGCTATATATATATATATTAAATCACTTCAGTTTTATTTAAAAAATCACTGAGGGCATTTTCGTCATTTTAACTGACGGTTTGGGCTATTTGTTATATAACTAAACATCTTAGTAGGTATCAGTAAAAAAAACATGAAGGTAGATATCAGTTAAACGTTACAAGTTTGGGATAAGTATTCGTAATTTACCCTAATAATTATGCAAACCATACACCTTTTATTGCATGAAACATAAAATATAGATCTTAAAAATAATATGGTTTTCATAATAACTAAGACTATCCACAATGGAGTTGCAGATTGAAAGGGAAAAACCCTAGGGGCTGCTCTGCGCAGCCTCCTCCCCCCTTCCCCCTTCTTCTTCACCATTGAAGCCTCTACTTCACAGAGCAGCCTCCTCCCCTCCCACCCCTCCCCTCCCTTGCTCCACCATGGAATCCCTTGAAGACGCTCCACACACCCATTTATGGGTCCATTCTACCTATTTATGGGTTTTTTTTTGTCTTGTTTTGCAGCTGGTCTACCCCCACAGGTCGCTGCCCATCGTTCAAGCTGCTCCACGGTCTCTCCCTCGACTCGCGCTACCGTTCCTGCATCGCCGGATCGGCCCCGCCTTCGAGCCAGTAGCCACCGTGCCCCCCCTGCCGTTCACCGGATTACGGGCTCCACACGCCGTATCCCATCCGCAACGGCCTACCGCCCTAGGGTCACCCCTCGCCGGCATGGGCCTGCTTCCTAGATGGATCTGGGATCCGGGAGGAAGAACGGGAGTTCGGGACCTACTTCACAGGCACCCAACTTCGGGACTTTCAACCCCGAACAAGTTTTTGCAGCAGGGAGATCTCGGGAATTCTGCACTAAAGACAAATTCTCCAGTAGGTTTCGCTGTTTTAGTTCGAATAATCATGTGGCTCAATAAGTTTAGGAATCTGGTTTATTATTTTTTTGTAACGTTGGATCGAAGAAATCCTAAGTTCGGATCCGCGAATCAAAGCGGACTATATGTATGGAACCATGTGTGCCCGACGGGCTACGGCCGGTTGGGACAAAAGCTGGTGTCCGGGACTGTTAGGTCCCTCATTGTAAGCACGATTTTATCGTAATACTACTTCTTTCCCGTTTCAAAAAAAAAAGACTATCCACAATGGGGGTGGTCTAATCCTGGTCTAATTGGGCTACTTTTTTGAGAAAATCGGTACGGAATAGACCTGGTTCTCCGGTCTATTCCAAATCATCTCACAATGGCAATATACCCGAATAGTCTATTCCGAGTCTAATGTGAAATAAATAATTGAATAAAATATAACTTTTTAATTTAAAAACAATGAAAAAAACAACACATAAATATTAAAATAAGGGGTAATTCCACCTCAGTACCCTAAATCTTTCATATTTCATTTAGAGTACCCCAATTTTTTGTGTGTCACCTCAGTACCCTAAAATTTTATTAATTCATTTAGAGTACCCTAATTTTTTTTTGTCGCCTCAATATCATAAAATTTCTTTAATTCCATTTTAGTACCCACTATTAACCTTTCATCGTGTTTTCTACCCAAAACAGGTCAAATAACCATAATACTCTTCACTAACAACCAAATTTAGGGTAAAGTTAACGGTGGGTATTAAAATGGAATTAATAAAAGTTTAGGATATTGAGGTGACACAAAAAAGAGTTAGGGTACTCTAAATGAATTAATGAAAGTTCAGGGTACTGAGGTGACACAAAAAATATTTAGGATACTAAATTAAAATTATACCTTAAAATAATGTAACTTAAAATACTATAATCATAATTTGATAATCTTATAATTTAAATTTAATATTAAAGGTAATACATTCAAAATTATTGTATTATTAATTAAGTAATCTTATATTATGGCTGCTGCGCAGGGTCTGCCTCTCCTAGGGTTTGGAGAACTTCTGCAAGTCCATGGCAGTGGAGGCACTACCCTCTCCTTGCTGCTCATGGGTCCACGGCGGAGGGAGCACGACGGCGACTGAGGCCGTATGCATTGCAGCTCCCCCTTCCACGCACAATGCATTAGCCATGGAGGTTCCATGGCGTGCGATCTCACTCCATGATCTTTCATGGACGTGCAGCAACGAACACAACGGGCTCGGATAAGTTGTGTTCGACTCCGCAACCCTCTCTCGTTTCTCTTGTAGAACCGAAAGATAGGGTTTTGCGTGTTATTGGAGGCGGCGGCAAGGATCGGTTCCATCGACTCCGGCAACTCCATGCATCGAGTGGCGACGACACAGGAACGGGAGCGATGATTAGGATCGAGGATGGAGGCCGAGCGACGATGGGGACGAGTCGTTTCCAGGCGGCGTCGCGGAGTATTATACGTTGCACGTCGACGAAGGGACTACGACCAATGGTTGGCCGGGAGACGTCGAAGATACCATCGATGCCGTTGGCGAGGCGGCGAAGGACGGGGAAGGCGGTGGCGCGCGAAATCATTAGGGTTTCTGCAAGTGGGCCGGACTGGGAACATGGGGACACGGGACTGGGCCGTGGGCTACTCATGGATATCCGTAGGGCCTGGCAGGATGGGTCGACGGGGTTGCCACAGGCCGAGTCCGGGCCTGGTCGGCGCGGACCACGAGCGGCCCAGCCCACAGCTGATGCGGGTTGGAACCGGGTTGGGTCGGGCGACGGCGGGGCATGGGTAGCCAGGTTCGGGTCGGGCGGCCCGAGGCAGGGTCGGGTCATTCATCCACGGCTTAACCCGGTGGGTGAGGTATCAGAGGGATCGACGGCGTTGGATGGGTCACATGTAGCGGCGGCGGGGGGCCACAAGCACCCCCGCCTCCAAGAATGAGTCCGTGGAGGTCCAGGAAAGGGTTGGTCGGTTGTACCACCTTCCTAGCTGATAGATGACGGTGGTTCCATCACCAGCCGACAAGATTCTCCCCTACCAGTTCGGGGTCAGTAATCCCGCGTTTAGGAGCCCTACATGTATCACTCAAGGGAGGACGACGCACGCTGACTTACCGGGGGAGATGACAGTCCACCACTATTAATCTCTCACTTAGTTGGCTCGACCAATGCCATTTGGTTGGAGCATGCTGTATCGGTATCTTCGGATGCTACCGCAGATTTCCCCTTCGACCGCCCCTAGTTCCAGAGCAACGTTTACTTTCATGTTATTGCATTATGCTAGTTATATGGTTGTACGATGAGTACAATTATGTACTCATTGATCTATATTTACTTTCATTAACCCTATTATTTCTTCTCAGAAAAAAAGTAATCTTATTCTTAAATTAATAAATGCGAAATTACTTAATACTAAATTATAAAATATGAAATTATAATTATAAATTAATAAAATTTTAAATTAGATAATATTAAGTTACAAAATATTATTAAAGAAACATTAAATAATAAAAAATTCTTAAATAGATATTAAGGAAAGTATTAAATAGGTATTAAGGGAAGTTATTAATTAAAATTATTAATGAAAGTTATTAACTGAAATGATTAAATAGGTATTAAGGAAAGTTATTAATTACAAGTATTAAGGATAGTTATTAATCAAAATTAATTATTGAGGAAAATTTAAATATTAGGGTAAATGTCATCCGACTACCTTAAAAATACTTGGTTTTCACCTGAGTACCCTAACCAAATTTTGTGACACATAAGTATCCTAACAAAACATTTTGTGTCAACTTACTACCCGCCGTTAGTTTATGTCTATTTTCCATACATTTTTCCATCCAAACACATAAAAAGTCCAAAATACCTCTCACTAACAGTCAAATTTTCAATCTCATGCCATTGAATTTCAAAACTTATTTTAATTTATTTATTTTATAAAGATTAGTTTTTAAATTTTTAAAAATTAAAATTCATTTTAAAAAATCAATATTTTTTTAAAAAAACCAAATTTTATTTTATAAAAATCAATTTTGTTTTATAAAATAATTTTTTATTTTAAAAAAAGTATTATTAAAAATTAGTTTTATCATTAAATTTAGTCATTATTTAAAAAAAAACATATTTTAGTTAGAAAATTCATTTTTTTTTCGGAAAATATGTTTTAAATTTTTTAAAATAAGATATATATATTTTAAAAAAACATATTTTTATTTATTAATCAGTTTTGTAAAATCTGGCGTTTGTTGATTTGGAGAAAGAAAATGCTGGAAATTAAATAAAATAAATTAATAAAAGTTAAACAAAAAGGAAAAAGGGAAAATAAAATAAATAAATTTAGTAAAAAATGAATCCATAAAAAATGATAAAGGAAAAATAAAATAATAAGGAACTAAGAATTGAGAAAATTGATAGAGAAAAAAAAAATAAAAAAATAAAACAGATTAATAAATAAAAATAGATCTGATTTTTTAAAATTAAAAACAGGTTTTTCTAAAAAATGAATTTTCTAACTTAAAAATAATTTTTTAAATAAAACTGATTTTTAATATAAAAATAATGACTAAATTTAATGATAAAAATAAATTTTAATAATAAAATTTTGAAATAAAAAATGATTTTATAAAACAAAATTGTTTTTTATAAAATAAAATCTGATTTTAAAAAATAAAAATTCATTTTTTATAAAAAATATTGATTTTTCAAATTATTTTTAATTTTTATAAAATAAATAAATAAAAACAATTTTTGAAAATTTGGCTGTTAGTGAGGGGTATTTTGGATATTTTGTGTGTTTGGATTGGAAATGATGGAAAGTAGACAGAAATTAACTACGGGTACTGAGTTGACACAAAATGTTTCGTTAGGGTACTAATGTGTCACAAAGTTTGGTTAGGGTACTCAGGTGAAAACCAAATATTTTTAGGGTAGTCAAATGACATTAACCCTAAATATTATGAACAAATTCGTCGCCACGTAGCGGTTCTTCATAGGCTTGAAGGCGTCGAATCGACGAGGAGAGAAGTCGGAGAATCCCTCGACGTCGAATTCAACTTTTCGCGGATTTGGCACAAAATCTATTTCTGGCTCGATTCGACACCCAAATCGACGCCTAAAAGCCCCCATTTGGGTGACTTAATTAGGTATATGTGATGACGTAAGAAAACATACGTGATGGATAATGAGATGACCGATTCTTATGGTTTATATTATATATAAACACTGTCTTGGTAAAACAAAATATTACCTCACAATTAATTAACCAATTTCATTTGTCTTATTAAGCCAATTATTTGTTATTCACTTGTATCATATAATATCTCACTTACAAACCCACGTAACGAACTTTAATTCAAATGAGATCGAACATTTTCTTACATGGACCATGTGTTATATATAAGGGTTATTATTATTCGAGTAGCCTAAAATTATTTGGTTTTCATCCGAGTATCCTAAAAATATTTTGTGACAGATAAGTACCCAAACGAAACATTGTGTTTCAAATCAGTACTCGCCGTTAGTTTCTGTCTCTTTTCCATCCATTTTTCCATCCAAAACATTAAAAAGTCCAAAATACCCCTCCCCAACTCTCAAATTTTCAAACTCATGCCATTGAATTTCAAATTTTCTTTTTACTTATTTATTTATTTATTTTATAAAAAGGAATTATTTTCTGAAAATTAATTTTATTTTTATAAAATTGATTTTTATTTTAAACAATCAGTTTTTATTTTCAAAAAAATCAATTTTATTTTTGAAAAACCAGTTTTATTTTCAAAAAATCATTTTTTATTTCAAAAAATCAGATTTAAAAAAAATCAGTTTTTTTAAATATCAGATTTTGATTTGTTTTCTATTTTTTAATTATTCTTTTTTATATTTAAAATCAGTTTTTTTTATAATAAAAATCAGTTTTAATGTTCATTTTTATTTATTTCTTAATTTTTATTTTTTAATTTTATTTTTAAAATTTCAACTTTAATTCAAAAAATCAGTAATATCTTAAAAAAATCAGTTTTGTTATTAAAAATTCGCATTCCAGATTGAACACACTAAAATATTTAGGATCTTCCAGGAAAATCAATTATCAAACAAATTTACAGAGAAAATAAAAACCCATGTCACATTGCCAAGTAATTGAATCAATGGGCATTGTGAACATCAGTACTCAACACATTGATGACGGAATCAGTAGAGACGGACCCCAACACAGGGCCAGGGCCAAGATCCAAGTTCAGTAGATAAAAAAAATTTGACAGCGGCGAGTTTCTTCCGGCGGAGGCAGAGAGGGCCGGCGTAGAACTGAGGGACATGGTCCCGATCAGCGACGGGGAGCGGGGTAGCGGAAGCCAAGTGAGGCAGTGCAAAGGCGAGTCTGTTAGATCTGGCGATGATTTTGGAGTTCCTGATTTCAGCGAGAGCGCTTGGTTTGAGGAATTTGTAGAAGCCATTGCTTCTTCTTCTGGTTGAAGTTGGGGACGGACTGGAGATGCTCTTCTTCATGGTGTTGCTATCAAAGTGTGTGGTGAAAGGGATGGAGGAGTAGATAGGGTTTTCAGAAGAGAATATAAGAAAAAGGGAAAAGGAATTAGGGTTTCAAGAGACAAGGGGGTAATATGGTCATTTAAAAAAAATTGTGGTCATGTGCCAGGCACATGACCATTTTCCATCCAAAATGGATGGAAAACTAACAGTGGGTACTGATTTGAAACACAATGTTTCGTTTGGGTACTTATTTGTCACAAAGTATTTTTAGGGTACTCGGATGAAAACCAAGTATTTTTAGGATATTCGGATGATAATAACCCTATATATAATTGTATCATTTAATTATGAAACATAATATGCACATGATTTTTTTTGGAAAGCTAGTATATTGATAATAACTCCAGGCTTTACAATAAAACTAAGAGCAAAAAAAGGCTCTCTTCTACCTCCTCGTGAGGTCCTCTCTGCCCTTCTAGGGTTTATTGTCGCTGCCACCGTCTTCACGCAACCAACCACGCCGCCGCCCCTCTCATCGTCGTCGTCTTCCCCACCGTCGATCTCCTTTGCAGCCTGCAATCATCCCTCGCTCTCAGAGATGGTCCCCCCAATTTCACGCCGTCATCTTGGTGGTGCGAGCCCTAGGTCGCCGGAGGATCCTCCCCGACCTCGCCCCATCATTCTCGGCCATCTGCAGCGGCCTCCCGCCCCAGGGTCACCCCTCGCCGGCATGACTCCGCTCCCTCGATGGATCTGGGATCCGGGAGGA
Organism: Erodium maritimum; assembly: GCA_963921825.1. Lineage (NCBI taxonomy): Eukaryota > Viridiplantae > Streptophyta > Magnoliopsida > Geraniales > Geraniaceae > Erodium > Erodium maritimum. The sequence continues at coordinate 47,446,854 of OY997592.1, forward strand.
GGGACGTTAGGCTGGGGCCTATATCACCGGCACCCGAATTCGGGACTCTCAACCCCGAACAAGTTTTTGCAGCAGGGAGGTCTCGGGGAATCTGCACTAAAGACTAATTCTCTAGTAGGTTTCACTGTTTTAGATCGAATAATCGTTTGGCTCAATAAGTTTAGGACTTTAGTTTATTATTTTTTTGTAACGTTGGATCGAGGAACTCTTGAATTCGGATCTGCGAATCAAAGCATACTATATGTATGGAACCATGTGCGCCCGACGGGCTACGGCCGGTTGGGACAAAAAGCTGGTATCCGGGACTGTTATGTCCCTCCTTTTAAGCATGATATGAAATCGTAATACAGCTACCTCTTTCCAGTTTCAAAAAAATAAAACTAAGAGCAAGAGAGAATTATCCTCCAAACAAACAAGAACACTTGTTAGTGGCTCTACCTCAAATTAAACCAGTACAAACCAACATATCTAAACCAAGATTTAACTAATTTGAAGAATAGAAAGCACCCAAACACAGGTATAGCAGTACTTGTCAAGCCCCAAATCCGGTATTGACCGGACCCGAAACGTGACTTAATGAAATTTAAATAAAAACCGTTTAAATCAAGTAATAACTGAAAAAGATAAGTAAATACTTCAACAGAAATTCAAGTGTTGAGTCCCACGCTCAGTCAATACAAAATACGAAACAAACGTACGTCCCTACGACAACATAAAGTATATCTAAACCCGGACCCTCGCTAGCCCATGCTCCGCGATGTCCTCTACTCAGTAATACCTGTAGAAAACACGGTAAAGGGGGTGAGCTTGACGTTCAGTAGGGAAAACCATAAAAGCCTTCTTATCACAGATTTACCAAAACACATTTCCATAATGTAGAGATATTATAAAAGGGTTTGAAATACGATACGGAACTTAAGCCAAAATAAAGTCAACCCCCTCGTCAAAATCTGACACTCGAGTCCAATTATACCAAAATCAACTCCATCAACTACTACACTCAGACACACACCGAAAGGAACAATCCAAGTAAGACACCCCAATCTATGGAAATACAGATGATTTAAGCCACAAGACTCCGAACCACACGCAAACCAATACTTCGTACCGAAATGCCCCTCGGTCGCGATGGGACACATGACATCAGGACTCCCGGAAACATTCCCTAGGAACGCATCTCATTGGAAGATCCGGAAATGTCTCAAAAGGGACCTAGATCATCAGGGTGAAACAAGATATCCTCCCGGAAACATCCCCGAAAGGACACATATCATCGGAGTGAAACAAGTCTCTCCGGAACACGTCGCATCGGAATAAGAAAACAAATAACACGGAAAACACTCAAAGTCCTGGACACATCAACACTCGTTCAATCCACAAATTAATCAAACACACAACTCGTAACCCATGCACGGTCCCGGGAGCAACCCGCTCGGCCCGGCGTAGCCGTACGCAACTTTCCCCTAACACAGAGTCAGGAGGGGCGGTCGAACCCATCGCGGAACACAACGTTTTACCGTTCGACGGAAGGCAGGGAAATCGCCTCTTCGCGGCCTCGTCTCTCGCGGTGCTCAACACAGCGTTTTACCGAGTGCTAGTCGGAAGGTAGGGAAACCACCTCTTTGCGGGACACAGCGTTTTACCGACTCACGGTCTGAAGGTAGGGAAACCACCTTTCTCATGTAACCACAGTATCATAAACACAACACTTTACCGAAAGCGCGCCAGAACGTACAACACCCTCTCGGCACAATTCAACCAACAAACACAATCACACTCACAAGTACCCACGATACCACAACCACAATCACAATCACGTCGGTCTATCATTCACCCGACCATATCACAACCAATGAGTCACGTCATAACAATCATGGCACACTTGCCCGCACATAGCAACAACATGATACATCGAATATACCAGGCTTGACCGTTTAATTACACTCACAAACATTCCGCACTTACCATCACTTACCGACACCACACTCCACGTGGTAACCCCACCGGATTAACCGGTCTTCATCCCCCAACATCCCCAAATCAACAGATCAACGAAACAGGAAAATAACCACTCAAGTCATCAACATGCATCGCTATTTCACTTCTACTCGTTTTCAATGTTCATTAATTATTATTCGTTCAATCAACACAGCATCAGGCATATTCACACAACAAACAAACCTACAGGCACGACACGACCCGATTCTACCAGCACGACAATTTCCCAAGACAGAAACATAAAGGTTCACAGTTCGGTCGACTACGCTAGTTGTTCGCATCCTACACGCATACTAGTTCTTTATCCGATTATTAGGTTTCCCTATATGCCTTCTAGTACAACCGTAAATAAGAGGGTTCGAGGTAATCCCTACCTCTTGAAGAACCAGCACCTGCGTCTCCTAGCTGCTGACGTCCTGCCCAACACGGGTCTTCTCCGTGCTCGGGGTAAAGGCCTGGTTTAACACAAAAGGGACGATATCAGTCCCGGTCCAACCCGAAACGGTTCTCAACTTAATAAATAAGTCCAACGTTCGATGTCCACAAGTCCTTTAGAAATCCGATAAGTTGTCCGAAAGTCCAGGTAATTAACTGATTTTAGGTCAAATTATTAATTAATTAATTAATTAAACTGGTCTGACCTGGATCCGACCCGAGTCCGATATCCAGACCCGAATCTGACCCGGATCCGAACCGTCCACGTCTACCGGCCCGGACCTGGCCCGAGCCCGACCCAGACCCGACCCAAGACCCGGACCTTAGATCCAGCCCGAGCCCGAGGCTCGAACCAGGTTCAGGTCCGAGGCCCAAACCCAGTCCGGCACAAGGCCCAAGCTCGGGTGTCGTCCCAGGCCCGAGCCCAGCTCGCTCAGGTCAGCGACGGCTAGGGTTCCGGTGGTCCTCCGGCGACGGCGACATCGATTCTCGACGGTGAGTATGGTTCTGGGCGGCGTGGAGGCGTCAGAAGCTCGGGAAGTGGCGGAGGAAGGTTTCTGGCGCGAGGTTGGGGCTTCTCCGGTTAGATCTGGAGCTGTGAGAGCTCGCCGGCGTGGAGAACTCCGGATCTGGAGCGAAGAACTTCGGCGAGCCCTTCCGGCCAAGCTCGGCCCCAAACGTGACTGTTCTTGCTCGATTTCCAGAAGAAATAGTGAGGGGAAGACAGATCGAGGTCAAAGGAGGCCTCACCGTCTCTGTTTCGTGCGATTCCGGCGAGGTGGAGCTCGAGGTGTAGACGGCGGCGTTGAATTGTGTTGAATCGAAGAGGACGAAGGACGAGGAGAGGAGTTGGGGTTTTCTAGGTTGTGGGTTCTGTCGAGGGAAGTCGCGGTGGAAGAGGAAGTAGAAGAAGGGAGAGACGAACGGGAGACGGAGCTCCGGCGAGAGTTCTGGCTCGAGAGGGACGATGGGTTTCGAGAGAGAACGAAGGCGAGGAAGAAGACGACCTCGAGATTCGTGAGAGCAAATGACGACGCGAAGCGTCGTTTAGGGTTTTTCTCGTAACCCTTGAGCCTGTCTCATGGGCTCGAGCGAGCTGAAGCTTGGGCCCATTCTGGCTCGGCCCAAGCCCGAGCCTGGGCTTGCCCAAAACTGATTTGCTCCCTTTTTTTTGAATTTCCTTTTTTGTTGAACTCGATCAAATTTTTCGATTCGTTCTCCAATCCGTGACGTTCCAACCAAAACTTTAAAACGTTAAAATTCCCCGGTCTTTACAGTCTACCCCTTTAAAGGGATTTTGTCCTCGAAATTTAAAACTAACGTGTTCACTTTGCCCTGTCTCAGGGAACGTCCGATTAGAACTCTCAGTCCATTGCCACCCAACTTCCTGGAACCACACAAACCAGTTAATCGATACCGGAATCCTCTGTCGGTAGAAACGTCGTACTGCCACACTTGGCTTGTTCGAGATATCCTACTCCGGAATCGTCCGTCGGTATAGGTATCATGCCGGAACAATTCTCCCATCGCACTTAGGGCGGATCCAACACACAAACACTTTTCCTCGCTTTGACGGCACTCCACAACGTACTTAGCTCGGGTGTCAGACCCGGGGAAAAGTATCAAGGTTCTAATCTTAGACCCTCGCGTCTCCTCAGGTGTAAAGAAAAGCAGAAGAGTGCGGTGCCTGTGGGCTATGGGCCCACCACGCTTCCGCTGCGCCACTCTGATCTCCGCGTCACTCGGCTGTCTCCTCCGGCCGTTCTAGCGACGTGCTGGTATTTTTTTACGGTCCTCCGCCGCTCGGGTACTAGTCGTTGATGAACAGTCGAAGAACGCTTGACACCTCACAAGTCGGTTCCCTTAACTTCCTCAACACGCTTGAAGAAAACAGTCCAAAATGGGAAGGTCATTGAGGTAAAAAACTGTCCGCCACTCTTCTTCCTTACTCACGGCTAACACTGGTCGACATCACGCATCCTTCAACTAGCGTGCTAAGGCACAGGGTGAGCTCAACAGTTCTTATTTCCGTCTCGACATTTCAGCAACCAAGAAGAAAAGAACGAGTGGGGTACCCCAAAATCAAAAGAAACAACACTCAAAAATTAAATGACAAGCACGTACCCTGATCGATCTCATGCTCGGGATAGTGTCCCTCAGCTCGGCGATCGCTGATGGCATAAGCTCTGCCCTGCGAAGTCTGTGGTCCCTGCCTCGGTGGTGGTGGAGGGAGAGCTAACTGGTGACAGGCCTCTACAGCTGCCTACGTGTTGGTGCACTCGCGGCTGGTCGTGGGGGTCTCTGCTGCTGAATCTGGCGCTGACGAAACTGGGGTGCCTGTCCAGGATGCGACTGCTGCAGTTGCTGTGCTGACATCTCCCTGTCTGACGACGGACACTGCTTGGCCCTATGCCCGAACTTCCCACAACGGAAGCACCGCTGGTCTCCGCCACCCGGCCTCCCTGCTGACCCGGGCTGGCTGCTAGTGGGACGAGCTGCAGCGCTCGCGTCCCACGGACAATCTCTGCTCAGGTGCCCTGGTCGATGACAGCGGTAACAATCTGGCCCCACCTCGGGTACTGCTGAATCTACCGATGTTACTGACCCCATCGACCTGGACCCGCCAAACTGCAGTTGGGGTCGGAAGGATCCGACAGTCCGCTGTCTCCTCGGGTCTCGCATCTCAAACGGTCTCAAGAAACCACTAGGTCTCGGATGGTCTCTCTAGCTCGGGTAGTCTCGCCGAGGCACCTCTCCACAGCTAGTGCCTGATCTACCAGCTCGGTGTACACTCGAGTCCTGAAGGAGACTAGTCGGTCCTGAATCAGGGCGCTGAGTCCATCCTCAAAACGCTTGTACCGGTTCGCCTCGGTCGCCACCATCTCTGGAGCGAATCGGGACAATGCGGTAAACCTGGACTCGTACTCAGACACGGTCCTCGCGCCCGGTCGCAGATCTAGAAACTGCCTGTGTCGATCATCCTGTGCAGAATCTGGGAAGAACTACTCCAAAAACACAGCTCGGAAGCGGTCGTAGTCATCAACGACCTGCTCCTCAACACGCTCCCACCAGTGGAAAGCGTCGTCCCTCAGCTGATGAGCTGCAAAGGACACTCTCAGTTGCCCATATGAAATACCGGAGGTGTTCAGGTTCCTGGCGACCTGCTGCAACAACCTCTCGGCCACCTTGGGGTTGGGCTCCCCGGAGAAAGTAGGTGTACCCATCTTGATGAAGTCCATCAGTGCACAGGCTATGTGACCATCTGCCTGACTCGGCCTCGACACTGTGGTAGCTGCCTATGTGGCATCTCTCTGGGCGATAGCTTCCACAAAACCCTGCATGGTACGATTCAGCTCGTCCAGGGCAGTCGCCGTGGTCCTCCTAGCCACTGGCGGAACTCTAGTAGGATGCCCCAAGGATCCGACATCACTCCCCTCGGACTCCTCTGAGGTCAAGGGATGGGAATCCATTGCCACTACAGGCTCACCCTACGCTGGGACGGGTGATGCTCTTGGTGGGAGTCCTAATGGTCCAGTGTCACTCCTCACGGGTCTCTCTGTGCCCGCTGTCTGGACACTATCTGCCCATGTCGCCTCAATGGCAGGTGGCTGACCTCGACCTCCAACTGGTCGGCGACGGGGACCTCGTGGAACGTAGACACGTGCCTAAGAGACGAATCAGTACTTGAGCTGAGAAGCCCATTAGCTCAGACGAACTGGATACGAAGAAAACGGGATCAAGAATAGAAGGAGGCAAGGGTTGAGGAGAAAGTAGGAGGCGTGAGAGGAAAGAATGTGGAGTAAGAAGTGATGGATGATGGGGGAGAGGAAAAGAAGGGAGAGAGGTGTTCCTCCGTCAGTAACAACTAAGGCCGGAGCCCCAACCATCACCAACTGCGACGAGAACTCGAACACGAAGGTTAGGTCGGGCTAGGAGTTGGGTTAAAGTCGAGATATAATATAACATAAACTTATCATAATATCGGTTAAAACATAAGAGTCATTATGAAATATGACAACTAATGGGGATTATAACAATTATACATCACTTTACGACATAATCCTTTTCATTTTATGTATTACTATATTAGTGAAAGGAATTAAACCAAATTCCCGTCTCTGAAGAACGATGAAAATAAAATACTGATGAAAGAAATAACACCAAATTTTATATTGGGTCACCCCCAGAATGGGAGCTACGTCCAATTGCCGCCTATAAATACAATCCACTATAATCTCCAATAGAGTATCATCTACACACTCAAGCTCTCTTCTGTCTTTTGCCTCTCACGCATCCTGTACCTCTCTGTTCTTTATTGTGTGCTATACAATTTGCTACACTTGATACTGCTCATGATACTACATGACTACAAACCTTAAATAGGCACACAAAAGGGAACAAATAGGAAACCCTAGGAGAAAGTGGGCCCACGAGGCTCATATGGTCAATTAGGCTTCATCGCTAACAATCTCCCACTTGAAGACTAACCTCGATCACCTGTCTTTAAGCATTTACAAGTGGCGTCTCAACTCTTCACTCGGCCAAGCCCATTAAAGTTGCACACAACTTACACTTCTCAATTGGAACGACCTTTGTAAACATATCCGTAGGATTCTCATTACCTACGATCTTCTCGAGAACTAGCATCTCGTTCTCCAAAGCCTCTTTGATAAAGTGGTAACGAAGATGTATATGCTTCGTTCGAGAATGGTACGTCGAGATCTTCGCCAAGTAAATGACACTCTGGTTATTTCAGTGAAGAACACTGTCATCCTGATTATTCCCTAGCTCTTATAGAAAAGACTGAAGCCAAATCATCTCCTTTGTAGCCTCCGTCACAACCACGTACTCAACCTCGCAACTAGAAAGAGAAACAATCTTCTACAACCTCAAAACCCAACAGATTGTAGTACCTCCAAATGTGTAGAGATAATTGGACATACTCTTTCTACTATCGATGTCACCACCATAGTCTGCATCAACGAACCCTTGAAGTCTAGAATCAGACTTCCTGAAGCACAATGTCGTACTTGAGCTTCCTTTAAGGTACATGAAAATCCACTTCTCGGCTTCCCAATGTTGTTTTCCCGGATCACTCATAAATAAACTCACAACTCCCACTGCATGTCCAATTTCCGGTCTCGTGCATACCATCGGGTACATAAGACTTCCGATAGCCAAAGCGTAGGGAATCTTGTCCATGTACTGTTGGATTCTAGGGAGAAAAACGGAGCGGAAAATAAAAAAAAATCCCTAGAATAGCCTCAGGATCCATGTAATTCCGAGTAAACCGACAAACAAAATTAAAGGAGAAATTACCTCTTACAATTTTTCAGCTTGGTTCGAGACGGGGACCAAATTGAAGCTTGTATATCTTAGAAACGAACCGTTGAAATGCAAATCCATCCGGTAAGATTGAATAAAAATATGTGTAGAACGTTCACTTCAAGAATCAGCTCGATCGGACCTCGGATGAACCTCCGATCGTGCTCATTATAGTGGCTGGTCGGACAGATTCTGGGCAGAAAAATCTGGGCAGATTTTTCTTCTCTTCTTGCAAACAAAGAACACTCGAAACAAATTGATTTGGATTGAGTCTTCCAAGACTCCTACGTATCCTCTTGGAGAAATCAAAGTCATGTAGTTCTTGAACAATTCTTCCCAAAATCGTTTGTGTGCTAGCACAAGATGAAGAACACATATTCCTCTCTCTTTTCTCTCTACTCGTTTTTCTCTCTACACTTTTAGAATCATTCTCGACACACCATTGAAAATCTAAATTTTCCTCTTGTTTTGCATGTATAACTAACCCTCAAAAGTAACCACCTTCCAAGGGACATGACTAGTGGAGACAATTTAAGAGTAGTGGACATGCAAAATAACCATCTTTTAATTTTATAAATTAAAGAGTTATTTTGTATTTTAAATTGCCTAATATAATCTAATTATATTAGCAATTGAAAAACGAGTTAATGAATAAATAAATATTATATCAAATATAATATTATTTTATTCACTTAGCCGATCGGCTTGGAAGTATGACCGACCGGCTCGGACTTCAAAGTCCAATTCGATTTTGGGCTTATTGTTGGGTGCGACCCTACAGGCTCATACAACGTTTGGTAGTGGACCCGAAATTCCCGTTTCGTCCACATGTCATAGTTGGCCTCTAACAAGGCATTATGACTACCCAAACGTGTATGATGATCGTCAGTACGACTTAACCTTTTACCGCTAATATCTTAATCCCTTTTTCATCGATATCTCGATCGAATAAGGCATAGGACCGTCATCTTTATTTTATTCGATCGCTGATAACTCTTTTATCAATTTGCATGGCCATGCATTTCCGCAATCTCACTTATCAAGGGGCCCAAACGATATCTCTCATATTTACATGAGTGACAAATCCCTTATCAGTCAACCACGTCTCTCACATAGACAACTATGTGTCCAACAACAATCTTTATTGTTGCCCGGTTAAAGACAACGTTGACTTGTGTCAAGACACCCACCCACCTATGTAGAAACAATGATGACTACAAGGTCAAAGGACTTAAGCCATATTACGGTACTGAGAAATACTCATGACAGTTCCTATGTAGTATTCTCACATCGGGTCATCCAATGCCAATTCCCTAAATGACATCTATGATTTGGCTTCATATCCAATATGTATGATCAGTAAAATGTGATCATCAGCCAACATCATACTAGCCTTAGTATATCAGTAAGACCAGGGATCAATGTAATAATACTCTTTTTACTTATAAGAGTTTTACTATCAAATCACGTACTTGATGATCTTAGAAATAGTCGATTATTCATGCTATTAACATTTTACAAATGATAATAGTAGTGCCAATGTATTAATGAAATGGTAATGTCATCAAACATCACGATTGACCTAGGGAACAAAACCAACATGTACGCCCTATCCTCTTCTGTCACGGGCCAGTCGCCTTTAGACAATCGAAAGTGATTGCCCAAAGGAGTGTGGATTGACTGGATCTCTGAATGCATAAAGGCTTGGACTTCAGTTCTGATTAATGGCTCCCCATCTAAAGATTTCCCCTTGCAAAGAGGTCTTAGGTAGGGATGCTCTTTGTCCCGTCTTTTATTTTCCTTAGTTGTAGAAAGTTTACATCAACTTATGGCTAGAGGAATAGAGGCTGGAATGTATGCGAGCTGCAACGTGTTGGGACCTGATATTTCTCATTTTTAGTTTTCTTATGATACATTGATTTTTATTAAGGCTGGTTCTCAACAAGCTATCAAATTGAAACATACATTACTATACTTCCAACAAGCTAATGGTTTGAAGATTAATTTTCAAAAATTAAAGGTTTTATTACGCAATCCTTCTTCTATGAGTTTAGAAGAAATCACAAGCATATTTGGCTGCTCCCCCATTGAATTACCCTTTGATTACTTGGGTTTTCAACGAGGGGAAAACCATAGAAAAAAGAAGACTTGGGAGCATGCCATCAATAAGTTCAAGAAAAGGTTGAGTCTTTGGCAGGCTAAACATAAATCCTTTGGTAGAAGAATAACATTAATCAAATCATCCCTAAGCTCTCTCCCTCTATATTACATGTCTCTTTATCAGGCTCCCAATGGTGTTATTAAAGAAATGGAGAAGTGGCAGAAAAGATTTATTTGGAATGAAACAATATCCAAAAAGGTTTTAAATAAAGTCAAATGGAATCTCATCTACAGGCCCAAACATTAGGTGGGTTGGAATTAAGGACTTTCATATGATGAACAAGGCTTTATTAGTTAGATGGTGGTGGATATTTTCTTTAGAAAATGATTCTCTTTTGAAACAGCTTATGTGTTCAAAATATGGTTGGGATAAATCTTCTTAGGACCTTTCCAAATTTCTTCTGCATACTGATTAGGGTTTTCTCAGACATATTGGCTCTCTTTTATCCTCTCTTGACTTTGCAAACATCTTTGGGGCTGTGGGTTTACAATGGACAGTCAATTCAGGAAATAAGGTTGTTTTTTCGGAAGATGTCTGGATCATAGACATTCCTCTCAAGCAGAGATTTCATGGAATTTTTCACTTAAGAACTGAGAAAAATGCCTTAGTCTCTTCCTTCTTCTTTGAGCAGGAGTGGATACTATTCTTTAGAAGATACTTAAGGGAGAAGGAAAATGATCAATTCAGTATCCTTAGCCAATTATTAAATAATTTTCACTCTCTAACCTTAGAAGAAGATAAAGTCACGTGGTTATTGGATGATAAGGTTTTTTTAGTTAGGAAAATGTATCAAACCTTAGATGACAAGAATGCTAGGGTATTCTTGGAATTGCAGCATTTGCTTGGCTAGTTTGTATGTAGTGTGTCCCAACAAAATGCTTCATCCTAGCCAGAGGATTGTATTCTGGGAGTTTATGGTGTCCTTTGTGTAATGAGGAACTAGAGGAGCTGGATCATCTGTTTATGCATTGTGTGGTGGCTTGGTGCATATGGTCTGCCTACCTAAAGTGGTGGGGGATTATTATTGTCTGTGCTGGGACTATTAAGGATTGGCTATTGTCTTAGAAATATCTTGGCCCCCAAAGATCAAGAAATCAATGGTGTATGTTAGCCTCACTGATCATTTGGAGAATCTGGTTGTACATGAATAATGTTGTTTTTAACAATAATGTTGACCCTCCTGAAGTGCTTTTGCAACATATCCAAAGTGATTCTTATCAGTTACTTTGGGCAAGATTTAAAGAGGGGCATTCCTTCCCTTTTCTTGCTTGGATCAATGAACCTGGTTTGTGTTACGGTAAAGGGACAATCCAAAGAATAGGGTTCGTTGCTCATTGAGATGGATCTTATTTGTTTCTCTTTTGGGGTAAGATGGTTGCTTGAGCCACAAGGTACCCCCTATGTCACTACGAAGTATAGTTTGGCTTGGATTGGGGTGGGGTTTTGGGAAGGGCGGGGGTTGGTTTGGGGAGTGTGGTGAGATTTGGTAAGGTTTTCTTGGTAGGTTTTTCTCCTGTCTTCTTTTTAGTGTGTGGGTAGTCTTTGATACTTTTGAGGCCTCCTTTGTTGGGTGTTATCCTTTGTAGGTCTCCTTTAGGTTGGTGTTGTGGGTAGAAGATGTCATAGGTGGAGTGTGTTTTTTTACTTTTGGTAAAGACTTGTTTGTTGCTTCTTAGTTTGTTCACTAAACTGTTATTATTTCTTGGAGAAGCTTCTTTTATGCCTGTATTAGTTCTGCAGTAGGGACCTCTTTTTCAAGTTCTTCATCTACCGAAAGTGCTTTCTATTGGGTTGGCTTTAGGGAACCTGTTGAGGGAAAGGTTTTCAGTTTGGTGATCTCCTCAGCTTGAGTTAGCTTCTTCTGGGGTGATGTAGATTGATTTCATTGACTCAACTGGTTTGGGGTTAGTGTTTACAGGGTTGGAAAGTTGGTCCATTTGTGTTAGTGACTTTGGAATTTTGTGGTAGAGATAGAGGCCCTTGTTTGATAGTTTGGGTTAGATTTTGTTTCTTTGATTTTGGTAACTTGGTTTTGGTAACTTGCATTGCAAGTCATTGCACTAAGACCCTAATTAGGGAACCCTTTGTTTGTAAGTCACTTTGTTTGGAGGGTATGTCCCTTTGCCTTGTCTTATACTTTAAGACTTGGTCTTTAATACTAAAATTGCTGTTAAAAAAACGTCTTGTATTATGGTTAGGACAATTAAGTTTATACCTTAATTGTTCTTGAAAATAATTGATTGTTCGGTCGTAACATGCACTGTTGTTGATTCCCAAATGAAGTTGATGGATATGCATTTTGTGCATGGGAAATGGACCTGGTCCCACATGAAGAATGAACCAATTTTCATAACGACCACCTGAATGCTCGCGTCCACGCGGACCTATTATTCTTGATGCCACAAATGTCACTTGAGTTATGCACATTCAAAGAAATATCGACAGTCATATAAGACGATAATGCTTATAATGTTTACCCGTCTCCTAGATAATGAGGTGAGATCGTGCCTCGTAACATGACAAAAGGGGACCACTTTGTTGAGTCAGAGTAGCGATCCCGTCAAAGTTCTCAGAAAGTCCGACAATCGATTATAACACCATCGAATGCTGGATACAAAACACTAAAACTAGAGAGTTAATCAATCAACATTCTGAGTTCCTAAGAGTAAGAGGAGATTTTATAAAAATCATCCATAGGTACCAAAGAGAATTGATATTCTCGAAGTAAATAACTCGGGAATTTTTGTTTTCCTTGTATGTTTGAGAGAGGTCCAAGTTTAGATAGAAATAACATTTGGTTCAATGATCGTTTGGAGTAGATCTCCCAAAACTGTTCAGTAGATCATAGAACATGAAATATCACAATAGACTCGGGTTTAGGTTCTCCGAGTTGGTTTTGGCAGAGTTGATTTAGATTTAGGGGTCGTTGGAGCAGCTAATCTGGATGAAAAGAGAGCTGATTCAATATAGATGTGATCAAATACATCATACATCTGATAGTGGATGCAAAATAATTCAACCCGCATTGCATAATGATCTTTCTCTATTTCAGCACAATAGGGATTACTAGCCCTTTTTTCTATAGATGATGGAGGGATGACTAGCTTGATGTTGGAGACGGTGGGCGCATCATGAAACTTTTGGTCAGCCATGGTGATTATACGTGTATTTTTGAAATATAGAAACTATATGTAAATGTGGTTGTGTTTTTATTGACGGTAATCTTGTGTTTGATCAAAATCACACAATTCCAACCAATTAGCTATTCACTTTTCTCATTATATGATATTTTGTTTCCTTTTTGTTGTCTTAGCAATACTCTTAACCTTCGAGCGTATTATGATGTTGATTGAGCAAGATGCCCTAACATTCCAAAATCCACCACTGGATTTACAATGTTCCTCGTGTCATCTCCGAGCTCTTGGTGGTCTAAGAAGCAGAGTGTAATATCTTGATCATCGGTGTAGGCTGAATATATGGAACCACGGCGGTTGCCAACAGAGAGATAATTTGGACGCGCTACATTCTCACTGATCTCCAGGTACATCATCATGTGATTGTTTTGCTCTTTTGTGATAATCATGCAACTATACGTATTGCTCCCTATTCAGTCTTACACGAATGGACGAAACACATCGAGATTAACTGTGGTTTTGTACGCCAACAACTCTAAACATGAGTATACGAACTCAACCAGTCCCTAGCTGCCACTAGCACACTGACATTGTACCCAAGGGCTTATGCCATGATTAATTTCATGCTATTGATTGTAAGTTGGACAATAATGACATTTATTCTTCAATTTTAGTGAGATTATTGACGGTAATCTTGTGATTGATCGCAATCACACGATTCCCACCGATTAGCGATTCACTTTCCTCATTATTGGATAGTGTAATATTTTTTTATATATCTTGGCAACTCATGTATAAAATTATGTGATTTCATCCTTCAATTGACAATAAATTGGGATACACAATCTTTTTTTTTTTTTTACAGTTGGTGATATAAGGAAACTAGCGGGTAGGTGAAGCAATATTGGGTTATGTTTTAAGAAAAGCAATTAGCTATTCAAAAAGAGTTTTTGATTAGGAAAAAAAAATCTACTACCATAAAGGTTGTTGATATGCATGGGAGGTTAGGTTAGAATTACAAGATAAGAAAAAACACAGTACCAAAGTGTATCTTTAAACACTTTCCAAGTCAAAGGGTTTCCTATAAATATCAGACCTCTGCCTTCTGAGCAAAACACTTAAACCACCCATCAGCATGGCCATGAGAATCGAGCCGCACCCAGACAATTTCTTTACGCCGTCCCACAAGCTCTTCGACGTATGTATCCCCGGAGACCGAATCCGCACCACCGTCACCGCCGATCCCTCCGTCGTCGCCTCCTGGATCGCCGAAACCGAGCGCACCCACTACCACCAATCCATCATCGGCCTCGACGTGGAGTGGCGCCCTAGCTACAGTCCCATCCAGAACCCGGTCGCAACCTTGCAACTCTGCGACGCTAACCGGTGCCTCATCGTCCAGCTCTTCCACTGCCGGGCTCTGCCCCGGGCCCTCGTGGATTTCCTGCGGAACAACAACAACATGTATGTTTTCGCCGGTGTCGGGATCCGCCAGGACGCCGAGAAACTGGCCTCGTCCTACAACTTGACGGTTGGTAATGTTTGGGAGTTGGCGCCTGCGGCGGCGTCGGTCTACGGCGATTGGAATATGAGCAATGCTAGCTTGAAGGATTTGGCTTTCTGTGTGTTGGGGAAGCGGATTGATAAGCCCCGGAGGATTACTATGAGTGATTGGGACGCGCCGGAGCTCTCGCCGGAACAGGTTCTCTATGCTTGTGTTGATGCTTTTATTTCCTACGAGTTAGGCAGGGTATTGGATGCTTCTTAAATCTATTTTCCTTTTGCTTAAATCGTTTTAAGTGTTTTAGGATTTGGGTACTAGGTTTTTCTATTGATTTTGCATTGCTTTGATTTCACTAAATATATATTAGAATATTATTCTATTTGTCGTCAGTCTCATTTTTAAAAGGGTTGATACATGGGATGGAGTTACGGTAAAAGCTTATTTTTTGTTTTTCCTCTTTTCTATACCACTACCTCATATCATGTTCTCTAGAGAGCCATTGTTTGCTTACGACATTAAATTGTTTGTATTTTTTTAAATTCATTGCCACCACGTGTCACCGTGGTATTGGCCCGTTGACCAGCCTGGAAGAGTCGTCGCATGATCTTGCAACGACGGCCTGCAACTGCACCCCTTACCACGACACCTATCACGGTTGGTCGTGCAAAGCCGCCGCATGCCCTGCAACGACTGTTTCAGGTGTTCTGAGAAGTAGTAGTTACACATACATTTATAACTCTTCTTCTGGGACACCACATATTACAAATAATTATGTAAACTTTAAAGAAAATTCGTATACAATTGACTCTCATAGGAAAATTCAATAGGATAAAACTTGAATAGAAAAATAGAGTGCAACATACAAAACGTGCTCCCTAAGTGACTAGTATGGAAAGGGCACAGCAAAGTAGAGTGTTTATCGTATTTACTTACTTCTGGTGAGCTAGACATGCTTGAAGTTGCCTTGTTTACGGAAAACCCAATGGGACAAATATGAATAAGGGAAAAAGAGTGTATCACACGATTCATGTTCCTCCTGAATATTGACCTGATACTTTGGTTGTTGGTTGAGTCGATACATGTCGATCCTGGAAACTAGCTTTTCAAAAAAGGACGTCGGTAAAGCCCTAGTGAATAAAGTAGCAAGATTATCACTAAACCGATTTTTTTTAACGTATATCTTATAAATCTTTTGGAGTTCAGGAGTATAAAATATGTTTGGAGAGATGTATTTGATCCTATCTCTTTTGACGTAGCCTCTTTTGATCTTAGCAATCTTCTAGTGCCATGTATAACAAAGCCCCAACTGCATTCAGATACAGTACTTTAGGACCAAGTATATTTTCGTCTGCTTCTTTGGGATGAAATGGATCTTCCGAGCGACCATTGCTTCTTTATGCGTGAAAAAATTCATATGAATCTTCTTATTACGTTGTTCTTGTAATTCTCTAATAGTGTTATAATCTTATGATCTTCCCATAATGATTGATTCTTCTCGAAAAATCTTTAGGAATGAGGTTGTTTCCATTTCCTTTATTTGTTTTATTTTTTCGTTTACGAGGTACAATAAGAACTTGCACAACACAACTAAAAGTTAGTGGGATATATCGGGTTGATGACTTCAAACAAGCTGTATATGAGAATATTGATGATATGCACTAGTATTAAACGAATCAAAGATGTTGCATGTAATCCAACATGTCCCAAAATAGAAACAGATAATTATGATTACATTAAAAATGTACGTGCATTAATCAATATACATTCATTAAAAGATTTTGTTAACCCAGTTGATGTATAAACTTTTGCAACAAACTATTCAACATCAATCTTTTTTTTTTTATCATATTAGAAATTTTATTAAGGTAAAATCCAAGTCCAAGAAGGACCTAGGAGAAGAGTACAAAACGATAAAAAAATAAACCCTCAAAAGAGCTAAAGGGCCATAACCCGAAAGGGAAAACACAAAAAACCATGACCGGTGAACAGTTTCTCAAGAGACCATCCTCATGCGTCTCACCCAACCCACTGAACAGTCCCTCATGGTGGATAAGGTGAATCCCCTGGTTCCAAAGGAAATGAGTAATTCATGCCCATCCGCCCACAACGGATCGGCCCCAAAATATCCCCCGGATAGTACTCACCGAACTAGAGTGAGAACAAGCGAAATCTGAAAATGACACCTGAACAGAAACTCACCTGACCAATCAAGATCCAAAAGAGAACAAAGACCAAAAGACACAAGACACCGCTTTTCGTAACACAATTAAACACTACACCATTTCTTAGAACCAGATATGCCACAAAGTCAAATAACATACCCGAACCCAAGATTTTCACCAGTGATGAGAACCCATGCCCTTCAAAATAGATAATACCTCCCCTTCTAAATAGAAACTCGTACTGCCCGTTGTGGGTCCTGAACACCGTCTTGTGCTCCTCCCCTTCCTCCATTCGTATATGGTGATAGATGGCATACAAGTCTATTTTGGAGAAGATCTGACTGTCGGTGAGCTCGTCGAGTAACTCCTCTACGGTGGAAATTAGGAAACAGTCTTTGACGGTAATGTTGTTGAGGGCTTAATAATCTACACAATACCACCATGTACTATCCTTTTTGTGCACTAGTAGCACTAGAAAAGCGTAAGGGCTGGCGCTTCTTTGAATGATGATGGTTTGTATCATTTCCTCGACCAATTTTTCCATCGCATCCTTTCTCTCTCGACTGTACCGATACAGTCTTACCGTGGGTATCTCGGCCTTGGGAACGAGCGGAATGCGGTGATCGTGTTCTCTTTGAGGAGGTAACTCTGTTGGAACGCTAATACATCTTCGATTCTACCCAAACACTTGCGAACTTCCTCTGAAATCTGCTCTGACTCAGTTCTCTGCTTCTCTAACTGTTCCCATTGTAACAGATACACCTCAGCCCCTTGTCTTCTGTCCTTCCTCAATGCCTTGATTGTCGTTTCTTTAATGGCTCGGTGTGGTTGGTGCTTGGAGCCGATGAATTACTATCCTTGTTTTGTGAACGAGGACGCCCGCTCCATCAAATCGAACTTGACTAGACTCACCCACTTCATCCAATCTGTTATGAGGACCATCTCACACTCCCCAAGCGGCATTAATAAGCTGGCACGGGCACGAGCACATGCGCGTTCAAGACGACGGTGGGATTGACAGAACGCAAGGAAAGTGGGGTTGACGGCTATAATGAAGGTGGGAGGTATCAGCGTCGACTGTCATGGAGGTGGCTGATTTGGGAGTGTTGTGAGATTGAGAGAACATGTGTGGGAGATGAGTGGTTAATATTAGGGTTTAAAAAAAATGAAAAGAGGTGTATTTTCGGAATTTAAAAAAAATGAACAGTGAACAGATGGAAAAGTGGACGGAATGACTAATGTCGTTATTAACGGTTAGTTCGGGATAGGTTTATGTTACAAATAAATATTGGGGTATTTATCCGCTAAACACGTACAGTACAAGATATATTAACGTAATTTATCTTTAGTTAAATGCAACTAATTAAAATGTGCAATGACAAATAGACATCATAGTCCTTAATTTATGACGGATGAATTATTATTTGGAGTGAAAATGAAAGAAGTAGTTGGCATTAATACATGAAAGAGGCCGAGAACTGGAAATGGCTTGTGTCCAAATATGAGAAGCAAGTTCAATATATGGGAAATGTCCGTCATCGACACGAAACTGTCTCCTTCTGATCCCAGCTTTCAATCTTGCTTATTTTTGGGCTTTTTTCTATGTTGGGAAGAAGACAAGACATTGAAATGCATTGTATTCAGATTTCAGAAGCAAGTTGAATAGATCTGAAATGATTTAAATGTAACAGAGGGCCTTTGTTTTCCCTATAAATCTCAGAGTTCGTAGCAAAGGCTTAACATAGCCAGTTAGAGCTACAATGTCATACACAGGAATGTTTTGGGGCTTTGTTTGCCTGTTTATTCTTTATCATTGGATTCGAGATCGAAAGTCACTCTTTATAAGTTGGCCTATCATAGGCAAACTTCCCGGAGCTCTGTAGAAATTACAGCATCTACACGAGTATGTATGCAAGAGCTTGAAACGACGAGGGGGCACGTATAAGTTCAGAGGACCTCGCTTTTGTAATATGGACTTTCTTGTCACCAGTGATCCTCTGAACACGCACCACATCTTGAGCAAACACTCCTCAAACTATACAAAAGGCCCTGACTTTGGGAAGATTTTTGAGCCTTTGGGAGATGGGATTCTAGCTGTGGATTCGGATGCATGGAAGTTCCAGAGGAAGATGATTCACTCGTATTTCAAAGACTCCAAGTTCGAGCGGTTCTTAGAGGCAACCATACACGGAAAAGTGGTCAATAGCCTATTTCCGGTTCTTGATCATTCCTGCATCAACAAAATGGAGGTCAATTTGGAAAATGTGTTTCTGCGGTTAGGCTTTGACATTGCTTGCTTGCTGTTCTTAGGCCGAGACTCTGAATGTCTCTCTGTTGAACCCCCGCGAGTTGCTTATGATAAAGCAATCGATGGCATGCTTGAAGCAGTGATACACAGGCATGTTGTGCCCGAGAAGTACTGGAAGTTGCTGAAATGGCTTCAGATTGGACCTGAGAAGAAGCTCAGTCAAGGCCAAAGAATCTGTGATGATTTTATATATCAATGCATCACATCCAAGCGAGTAGAGCACCTCCAACGCAAAACCAAAACCAAAACGCAGCAAGAGACCAACTTCGACTTTCTAACAGCTTATCTTATGAGAGAAGAAGCAGAGTTAATCAAACAAGGAAAAGACGGCGATCCTGTGAAAGTTGATTGCAAATTCCTTAGAGATGTAACATCAAATCTTGTGATATCAGGAAGAGATACGCCAGGTACGGCTCTTTCTTGGTTTTTCTGGCTCCTTGCTAATAACCAATTGGTCGAAACAAAGATTCTACAAGAGATCAAAGAAAATTTGGAGCAGAAACAAGATGGGAAGCATTTTTTCAGTGCATTGTCTAGCAAACTGATCTATCTCCACGCGGCATTGTGTGAGACATTAAGGCTTTACCCTTCTGTGCCTATTGATCATATGTGTTCAGTCCTACAAGACACACTTCCTAGTGGCCACCATGTCAAGCCAAATACAAAGATCTTCCTATCTTTTTATGCAATGGGACGGATGGAAGGAATATGGGGCGATGATTGCTGTGAATTCAAGCCTGAGAGATGGATCGCCGAGGATGGAGGAATCGTGCACGTGCCATCCTACAAGTTCACAGCCTTTGGTGCTGGACTGAGGGCTTGTTTGGGTAAATATATGAGTTTTGTTCAAATGAAAATAATAGCTGCTGCTGTTCTGCTCAATTATCATCTCCAGATTGTTGAAGATCATCCTGTTGTAACAAGTACGTCTGTGATACTACATATGAAGCATGGCCTCAAGGTAAGGGTCACCAAAAGAAATGTTAAGGGATGAAGCCATATATAGCAGTGAATAAAATCTAAGCCTTACTACTCTATACTACAACTACTTCACACTGCCTTAAAGACATGTTTATGTGAAATATATAAATATAGCAAGTATTATATATTTATACTCTCTGGTATGCGTGCTCATAAACCCGGAGAAACCTAAAAATACCCTTCTGTAATAATGGTGCAGCAGTCACCATTCCACAACATGGCCTCTGATGATCCGAATATTCACGTGTCAACATTCTTAAGAGTGCTGTGACATGTTCGAGTTCAATGGCGTACCTGAAGAGGTAGTGAGATTACAATCTTGGTCTGATGTTGGACGCGAACCAGTAGTGGGAGCAGAGCCATGCCGGAGAAATCAAGCCAGAGAAGACAACTGTCACTAACAACAATGCAGAGACAGTGCAAATCGGGTTTGTGAAGTTACAGTAACAGCCAACAGAAACAGAGAGCAAGTAAGCATTTCATAAGAGAAGAAAATTGTATGAAATCAGGTTTTTGTATCATTGATATGAAATAGTACATACACTCCATTCAGTATTCTTATCATCATCGTCGTTGTATTTCCACCAACAACGCAGACCCTTTTCAGCCACTCCCAGTTTCCTCCAAAAGATCACATAAAACAAAACCGTGTTGTTAGGTGTTTACATTCTCACGAAGGATGCTACTCATATTTTACGATTTCCCTTAAATAAGCCGCCCGGGACTCTTCTGTAATAATTCCCTGTCCTTGTTCTAATATTTTGTACATTGGTTTCTCATCTCAAACCATTGTGAAGATGGATATATGAGAAAACCTGCCTTCATTGGCCTTCCTTTTCTGTGAAAAAGTATCTGTAATAGGCACTAGCTTTTTCGTTTCTTATCACAGATGCATCCTGGAAGAGGGTTTGCATAAAAGCTTTCCTCCAGCTTCGGAAATTCTCCAGCCTCCCTTCTGTGTGGACCTCCAACAAGATCTGTATGATGCCTTTTCACTTTGGAACTAAATTTCTTCCAAGTGATTTTCCCTTCATCAAGATCATCAATGAGTTTTACCAAGTTCATCCTGTACCATCATCAACAAATAATGAGGATAACTAAAACCTACTAATTAAATAGTAGAAAGGAAAACACAAAGGAGAGGGGGGGAAAGGTTAGGACATTACCTATCTGGACTGATAGTCTTCTTGAAATTCTCAAAGCGCCTATGACCTTGTACTGCCTTTGCCATGTTTCCATCATAAGTATAAACAAACACGTCACTCTCAAGAGCCACAACATAGTCTATACCGGCTAGCATGTTCTGGTGATCCTTAAATGGGGCGAGCTCTTCCTCTGTAGCCAGAGTAGAATGGGAAAATATATTGGGGTACTCATCTGTCAGATATTGCATACTTCCATTTCCATAAGATTCCCCAGCTACCAAGTAAATCCTGGTAGTGGCTGGGAAGCCCAGAGCCTTGAGCAACAGCGCAGTTTCCCTTGGGGTCAATGGGCAACCACCAAGCAACCTTTTCTCAGTCCCATTTATCTCTTTGTCCTTCCAATGTTCGACTGCTAGCCGCATCTTATATAGCTCGCCATCTTCCTCTGCAGTCAAATTATGACTACAGCCTGTAAACGAAAGCATGTCCTTCTCATACCTAAAGAGAGAAGAATCAAAATTGATATCATCAAAACTACACTCTTGCCCACTTCAAACAAAAAGGAACTTCCAGTTTCAATATTGGTAAGAATATGATGGGACTTACCTCAAGTGTAAAGCAAGATAAGGACTTCCATTCTGGTGCATTCTAGAGACCAAACGGTTGCCAAGTTCTTCTATCGGAGTTGAATATTTTAGTGCCCTATAATTTACGCGACATCTCAGCCGTTGTATGGAATTTGAGAGACCGTTGTTGGCAAGCCGAGAATCAGTATGAGTAAAATATATTACATGGTGGTGCTTCAAAAGTGGAAGGACCTCTGTTTGGTAATAACTGGGCTGCCAAAGAATGAAATGAATAAGTTAATAATTGAAATCAAATTGACTGGTTTTAGTGTATAAGAAGAGAGTAAGAGGAATATATATTGGGTGTTGAAAGTTGATTAAGAGCAAATACGTGTATGCATAGAGAGTTTGTGTACCACAATTATTTATCAAGTGAAATCTCATGTTGCCTGGTGAGAGAATTAAAATTGAAGTGTAGGATTATTTTCTTTATCAATTTGTTTATGCAATTTGAGATCCAACTTTTTGTTAAATGAACACTGAAACAAGTATATCACCATTTAACAAATCATGTGCAGAGAACACAACCATCCTTGGGGAAAAAAACAATATATTGTTCCAAAGACTTTTGGAACGATGCTTAAAATTCACAAATATATTCTTGTTTCTGACCTTGGACCAAGATATTGGTGTTTTAACAAAAGGTTCCGTTCCAGCATATTGGGGTGGTAATGCCTCGACAATGTGAACTTCATCCTTCAGTGTTTCAATGAAGTGCTTCCAATTAAATAGATCTTTAAAGCCACTGTAAGAAATAAGAATAAGAGATCAGTTAGGCCCTATTAGATCATTAATGATCTTGATAGTATGTAATGTAGATCCCTTGGGCAACTCCATTGACTGTACATTGGTAGTTTTATCATGAGATGTGAAATGCTAAGTTTGCATTTTGCAGTACAAGAGGAAGCGAACAAACCTATCATCAGCCCAGTAGGATTTGTGATCAAGTGAAGGAAGGACCAGAGTTGCTTTCATAACCTTAGCTATAGCAACCATATCACATATCTGCACTTTGCAATTAACTATACATCAGTTTACAGTTTTTAAGAGTCAGGAAAAAAACAGCTAAAATATCAGAATAAATAGTCATACCCCAAATCTCATCTGGTTCAACCCTCCATTAGCATTTATGAGAATGTAACCATTTGTCTTCTCATCTAGCACTGCCGAGGGAAGCAAGTAGCAGAATTATGATATCATGAATACCTCAAATACATTTGTATCACATAAATGCACGAGACATTCGAAAGAAGTTGTTTATCTAGATGTGTAAGGGTCATACTTTTAAAATTTCTTGGCCGGTCAATGCACTGAGTAAAGTTCTCACTGTCAGGTTTGGACCAGATAGCACCAGAGGACTGCATATAAGTAAATTTCAGATATGAAGTAATAAGCATAATATCCAAAAAGAAATTTGAAAAGAAAATACATGATGCCGCTGTCAGGTTTGGATTGGAATTTACTTGGGCATAGAAGTAAATTTCAGATATGAAGTAATAAGTACAAATTTCAGATATCACTGTCAAGTTTGGATTGGAATTTACTTGGGCCATGAAGTTCAGGTCACTGACTATGCCTGATGCTGCTGCTATTAGATTCCGTTCAGCCATGCTTCCATCCTTCCTATACCCGTAATCATAAGAGCTATGATCCATTCTATCTATGGGAATGGAATGTGGTGAATCCTACAAAAGAAGCATAATAGTTTGTGTAAGAAACAAGGTGCAAAGCAATCAGTGAGAGAAAAAGCTTGTTTATGCCATACAATAGTGGAAGAAAGACCAGCAACATTATAGGGCAAATAAGAAAAGGAAATTTCTTTATCATTCTAATGAGTATTTTATGCCACGGAATCATATGTTAGTGTGCTAAACAAGTAGTCTCATGAACATTCAATGGGTGAACTTAGGATACAGATATTAGTTCTTGTTTAACATAAACATGTCCATCAAATTCCAATTAGCCACAGAAAAGAACATGTACAGCTAAGCTTACATTATTGGGTTAATTACCTTTTGTACCCTTTTGGAATTGGTAAATACTTTTAGTACCTCAAAGTTTTATAACATTCAATAATAGTCCTTACGTTTTGGTAACACACCTTTAGTACCCTTTATGAATTGGTCATAGATCATATAACACCCCTTATGTATTGGTAACATGACATTTAATACCCCTTATGAATTAGTCACAAATCATCAAAATGACGTAAACTTGACCAAAACTTTGTACATAGCGTTACCAATACATCAGGGTACTAAAGGGGTGTTACCAATACATAAGGGTTTAGTAAAGGTAATTAACCCTACATTATTTGATGAACATGTGATACGTTCAGGCAGCATTCATAAGTTACATTAGAAGAGCTTAGAGTATGCAGATAAGAATTGACACCATTTTCCCTTGAAGATGTACTATTTATTTGAAATTAATTTAATCTAACTATTTTATAGAAACAAATGTAATGATCCATCAAAACTGAGATAATCCAAGCACAACCTTTGTGATAAAAGCACAGACGCATTGTTGTAGAATATGAATGTATTGATGCATCGCAAAGCAATATGAAATAGAAGCAAAACAGAAGAACGTAAACATGTGAACCAACCTGAACCGATCCAGTTCTTTCAATGGCAGATCCAAACCATCCATTAGCACAAATCTTCATAACGCCCATAAACAAACAGACCCCACAAAAAAGAAAGAACATCCAATGGCCGAGCTTCTTCTTCTGCCTCATCCCCAAATCCATGACAACGGAACCAATAGGCTTCTGCAACAGAGCCTTCATCGCACCCACATGAACTCTGTAATGGGTCAGCGGTTTCCTCTCTGGGACGGTCTCGAGCCCGTCGATGTCAGCGGAGTCAGATCTGGGCGAGTTGAGCTGGAAATCAATCTCGTGGTGAGTGGAGTCGGCGTTGGTGTTATTCTTGTTGGTGTTGCGCTTGAAGGAGTGAGCTCGGCGGGTGATGGGTCCGGAGAGGCGGGGG
Organism: Erodium maritimum; assembly: GCA_963921825.1. Lineage (NCBI taxonomy): Eukaryota > Viridiplantae > Streptophyta > Magnoliopsida > Geraniales > Geraniaceae > Erodium > Erodium maritimum. The sequence continues at coordinate 47,471,626 of OY997592.1, forward strand.
CTGTTGATCCGCTGAGAAACTCCATCGTTGGAGTTGTGGTGGTGGTACTGGTGACCCATTTCGGAGGCTGGTACAGTTATCAGTGGTGCAGATTGTGAGGACAGCACCGTAAAATCGCCATTAACGCGGCAGAGAGCACCGACCCTTTATAGCCTTTCTCTCTCTCAATCTCTTTCCAGTTGGTTTCGGGTCGTGCAGTGAATATAGTTCCGCGAATTTGCTAGCTCCCTTCCCTTGTCTCTGCACTTGACTCCCATTTCTCAAAACAGACAAGAAATGCGAAGATGTTGAGTTTCATATTTACAATCTTGCCCTTGGCGGTGGAAAAAAGGGAGAAAACTAAATTTGACTCGGAAATGGACTTATTTGCTGTTTCTGCGTTGACATGTGACATGTCTGTCCAATCCAATGAAGTGTTTATTTTACCAAACATAATAAGTTGGTATTAAAAGTATAATGGGTTAAAAGGTTGAAACTTACCCTTATGTATTGGTCACGAACACTTTGTTACCTTTTTTTTCAAAATCACATTTGCGGTACCTTATCTATTGGTCACGCGATTTCGTTAGAAAAAATAGACGGTAAAATGCCGTTGTTTCCATTCCGTTAGTCATATGACCTCAAGTGTCATATAATGATGGTAAAATGACGTTTTTTTCCTTAAGTATTTGACCTCTATATATTTTATAAGGAACAACAACGAGTGTGCAATGGTAATGTTCCTTATAAAATGTATAAAAGTCAAATAGTTAAGGAAAAAACGTCATTTTACTATCCATTATATTACACTTGAGGTCATATGACTAACGGAATAGAAAAAAAATGGCATTTTACTGTCTATTTTTTCTAATGGTATCGCGTGACCAATAGATAAGATACTGCAAATGTGATTTTAAAAAAGAGGATAACATAGTGTTCGTGACTAATATATAAGGATAAATTTCAACATTTAACCCGAGTGTAATTTAGTGAACCTTTTTTTGAAACGTAATTTAGTGATCCTTTGTATTGAAAGGGACAACATTACAGGTCGTCGTCATTATTAACAATAGTAAAAGCACATTATTAATTGATATGGGTCATTTAAGTAATTGGGTGCGTGCAACAGGATAAAAACAAATAAGACCAGGTGCTCATCATCATTGACCCGATAATCTTCCACGCGGCGGAGAAACAGCAGCCGTTAACCGGTAAGTTTGATCGGCATCCGTACATATACAACCATCTACCTGCAGCAATGATTATACCACGGCCACGCACTTCTACGTCTAGTTTTACCAATTCCACCGGTAAAGTTTGTTTTTACTGTAAAACCCTATTGTCAGGGATAATTTTAAAATTGTATAAAACTATAAACGTTTTTCAAATAATTATACAAATATACAAAATTTTCATAGAATACACTTAGAGCATCCACGACCATCTCGTCGGCTGCTGACGAGATGGTTTAAAATATACTTTTTTAATCATCTCACCAGCGAGCTCTGCAGTGGGTGGCGAGGAGCCGCCGACGAAATGAGGAAAAAGCAAGTATAAAACAAAAAAAAATTGCAACTCAAACCCACAACTTCTCTTCGCCAGCGAGATCTGCCGGCGAGATCATCAACGTCTCTCTATCTCGCCGGCGCCCTTCTCGCATGCTCCTCGCCAGCTCCCCGCCTCCTCCTCGCCGGCGACTTCTCCTCGCTAGCGCCATCTCGCCCACGACTGTGGGTGCTCTTAGCCATCACAAGTTTTACACCGTTACTCATTTTGAATTCTGCTATGATGGATTTTTTTTAAACGGCACGTAAACTCATATGGACTCCATATTTTATAGAAATGTCTGGACTACCCTCGTGTGTTTTATTCACTACTTATACACGGAGAAGAGAAGAAGAGGAGCTAAGAGCATCCACAATCATCTCGCCGGCTGCCGGCGAGATGGCGCCGGCGAGATGGTATAAAATATAATTTTTTAAGCAGCTCACCGCCAGCGATGTCTACAGTGAGGTACTGTTGCTGGCGAGGAGCCGCCGGCGAGATGGAGGAAAAAGCATTTAAAACAAAAATTGAAACTTAAACCCACAACTTTATTATAATTATACATATACCACACATACGATAATTAAAACATACTTAGCACGCAGATGGTAATTTAATACATAATTAAAAAATATCTAATTTTATTACATGATCACGATCTACAACTCGTGAACGTACTGCATGAATTTGGGATGGTCTCGAACGATCTCCCACAGAAACAGCTTCGTGAAATGAGTGCCATGGTCGATGTGGTGGGCAGCGGCTGCTTGAGAGCGAAGGTAATTCTCGGTACTTCCCGGCGGGGCGTTATGAACTGCTACACGGTAGCACCGTTCATAATGGTGGATTTTCCTGGCGAGATCCTGCCAGTGGTCTCGACACTGTTTCTGGGTTCTCGGCGGGGAATTGGCCGGAGCACCGTGGACAAAATTGGCGTAGACTACCGGCCAGTACCTATGATTTGGGCCCGGCCGGGCGTCCTGTAGCCAACATATGACCAACACCATCTCTTCCTCGTTGGTCCACGGGTATGAGCCTACGCCGGCCATTGGTGCTTCGAAGAAGGGGAGGAAAAATGGAAGAACAAAAGTTTGGGAGATAGAGAGAGAATTGGAGAAGAGGTGTGAAGAATGAAGGAGGAAAGGGTGCTATTTATAGCCCAAGCCGCCGGCCACAAGGGGGCATTTTGGTATTTTTGTGGTGGTGGTGGCATTAATGGCACACATCCCAATAAACCTAGAATTCATAATGGAAAAAAAACTATTTGTTTGACCAAATTAAAACAATTCATTAAAGGAAACAATTACCAAAACATAAAACTTAAAAAAAATTCATTAAAGGAAACTGGAATTACAACTTCAAAAAAAACAAGTACGTTAAGTTTCAAAAAAAAAAAACAAGTCACTGGTTCATCAGATTGCGCAAAATCCTAAGCTGCGTCATGTGGGCCTCTAGCTGCTCGGGATCCAGGCCCGAAGTGTCCCTTGCTTCAGCTTCGACCCACTGTTGGTATGCCATCAGCTTCAGTTGCGCAGCCTTCTCAATGGTCCTGGCTTGACTTGCTTCTTTGGCCGCTATATGGGCCCTCTCGACACGATCGGCAACCGCTTCCTTAGACGATGATGCAAAGCCCTTAGCTCTGAGCCTTGCAGCCTTGGAAGCCTTGCAGCCCATAGGCCTCTTGTACTGGGGTTGACCGTCCGTGTTAGCACCCGTCGTCTGCTGACTGTCCTCACAGCCCGGCGTGTCTTCACGAGGGTGCTTGCCGGAGTCGGTAGAATCTTCGACATCGAACTCCGTAACCGGTGTCGGTACAACGGGCTCGTCAACGGAAAAGTAATGGGAATTCCACTTGTGTTCTCCTTTCACAAGATCCCACCAGTGTTTCCATGTGAATGGATGGATACAAGCCTTTACGTATTGCTCCTCGGTCAAACTCATGATTCCCGCGTCCGACCGACCGCTCATGTGGTCCCTGCAGTTCTTCACAAACAGCCCTTGGAAGAACGTCACTTTGGGATCCGTCCCCTGCCAGTGGTCTTTGCACTGCTTAGCCGACCTCAGCGGATCATCCGAGCCCCGAGTAGCAGCCAGTTCATCAGCGATGGCCCCCCAGTACTTCAAATTATGCTTCTGGTTGTCGTGCACTGAGTCGTACGAGTGGTGCATCCAAGCTCGGACTAACCTGCAGTCCTCCTCGTCGGTCTACAAGACACGCTTTGCTTTGGCCTTTGTCGGACAGACGTATGTGGGCTCGGTAGTAGGTGGAGAGGATTGGACTGTCGGGTTGGGGGACAAAATCGGGTCCAAGAACTCTTGGGACAACGTTTCATCCGTCACCGACCTATAGATGGATGCCCACTCGTTGAGATCGAAAGAAGCCATATCTATAATTCGAAATTATGGAAGTGTAGTAGAAGGAGGAAGAATTTGATTGTGTGTGAAAAATGAGTTTGGGGTGTGTTATTTATAGGGGGAAAGTGCAAATAGGTTTAAATGTTGCTGCCAGTGGGTCGCCAACGGCCGGCGCGCCGCCCGAGATAGACCAGGTCAACCTCGCCAGCGAGATCTGCTGGCGAGAACGCCAACGTCTATCTATCTCGCTGACGCCCATCTCGCCGGCGCCCATCTCGCCTGCTCCTCGCCAGCTCCCCGCCTTCTCCTCGCCGGCGACATCTCCTCGCCAACACCATCTCGCCCACGACTGTGGGTGCTCTAAGGGTGAAGTGAATCAGTGTTGTCATGGACGGAAAGGGAAATGAATCAGAAAAGAAGCACGTCGAGCGTCGTCTTTGTGGGTGTGGGCTTCTAGTTCATACTCTTACCTCATTGACATATAAAAATCCAGGCAAGAGGTTTCTAGGGTGTTCGAGATAAAAGGTAAGAGAGCAATTTTCCGCCAAATTTTAAGAACTAGGGTTTTAGCAAGTATAAGACTTGAATTGATTTTGTATAATTCGAATTTGGCACAAAGCAACAACATGTACAATTTGTTTGAAGGGTAAATTACAAAGACCTACCCCAAACTTGTAGCGATTAACTGATACCTACCCTGATGTTTTTTTTAACTGATACATACTCAGATGTTTCGTAATATAACACAAAGCCTAAGTCGTTAGCGTTCCGTCAGTATAAATCACACATGATATGCACATGTCCGAATAATTTTCAAAAAATGATGAAATTTCCCTTGTATCCTTTCTTCAACCTTCAGATGACATAAGAGTCAAGAAAAAGAAAGGGGAAATATCGAGTTCAGGTGCGAGATGAAGTTGCGTGAGGTCAGAGATCGAAGACGATGTCATGCGTTGCTTTTGTGGTCTCCCAGCTCCGATTAGGACTTCGAAGACCATTTAAAACCCTGATAGGAGATTTTCCGGCTGCGCGCGTTACCAGGTAAGTTCGAATCTCAGAAGCCCTAATTTTTATTTCTAGGGTTTCGAAATTAGAGTCTTAGGTTCATTCATATGGAATTTGTGACTTTAAACTTGGTTAGAATGTAATGTATCAACATGCTTTGGTTTTGAATTTCAAAGTTCCCAAAAATACAAAATTTTCAAGTGGATTGATGAATCAACTTGTGATGCTGGGAGGGTATTGTTGCCTAGTTTGTATGCACGAATCAGTGCAATGGAGTGCACTATCAGGAGCTTGGATGGAGACAATTTGAAGCTACATAAAGATTTAGCTGAAATGTCAAGGAAAAAGACAAGTCTGGAAATGAAAATTCGAGGGAAGAATGGGGTTATTGAAGAGCTACAACTGGAGATTGTTGGACTCCTAACTGCAAAAGTTTTGTTGGAAAGGAAGAATGCAACAATTGAGAAGGAGATTATTGAATTGGAGAAGAAGATAAAATGGAAAACAATAATTGTTAATTGTTTGTGTATGTTAATATGCATTTGTGTTGCATTTTGTATGGTGTCGGAAGTAGGCAAGATGTTGATTGTACTGACATTGTGGTTAAATGAATGAAATTGTAGAATTGTTGCAGTTAGTATGGTGAAATTGTTTGTGTATGTTAATAATGCTTATCATTGTTGCAATTAGTATGGTGAAATTGTTTGTGTATGTTAATTGTTTTTGTGTGTTAATAATGCTTATCATTGTTGCAATTAGTATGGTGAAATTGTTTGTGTATGTTAATTGTCTGTGTATGTTAATAATGCTTATCATTGCTGCAGTTAGTATGGTGAAATTGTTTGTGTATGTTAATAATGCTTATCATTTTTGTAGTTAGTACGGTGAAATTGTGTGCATATTGTGTGCATTTTGTATGCATATTGTTGTTGTTAGTATAGAGAAATGGTGTGGAAGAAGCAATGTGTGCATATTGTTGCTGTAAAATCATTGAAATGGTGTACATAACGTTGTTGTAAAACCATCTTTCCTTGTGCATAATGTTGCAATAAAAACCTTGTAGACCTGTAACACATACTCAAATGGATAGTTCATACTTTTGTTGTGAACTCATAAATGGATATAAATATTATTTATAGAAACAGTAATTCACATGAGATTAACTTCAAATACACATGACATTCACCTCAAATTCAGTATACATTAAGCATAAATTAACCTAACAGAAATTAGTGGAATTTAGTTAGAGTCTTAAAGGAACCATAAAAGTTCCATCTAACTAGACAAAAGGGCACCACTTGTGCCAACATTCAGAACCGTTCCCACAAAAAAAAGGACACAAATTGTCATAAGTATTGAAGACCACATCAAAAAACCCTAAATCAAAATCTAAGGCAGCCAAGTATTCATGGAACACGAAATCAAAATCTAACAACACATAACTTAGTACAACCATTCCCAACATCACCGGCTATCATAGCCCGTCCCATTTATGTCGTACCGGAACACGGAGCATCAGTCCCGACATCTTCCCATCACGTAGACTTGGGGTAACATCCCAGACCAGAAATCCCTCAGTCGGACGTCTTCCCGTCATGTAGAATCGGGGCCTCATGCATACCGGATCGGCACATACCTCGGTCGTACGCCTTCCCGGACCATAGAGCATCGGGGTAATGGTTAATCCGTCCTCTTCCTCGATACTCTACACCAGCATACTCTCTCAGTGTAGGTATCATATCGGACACACCTCCTCGTGGAACACACATCAAGAGAATAACACGCATCACGATGTCATAGTTCGACCACGGTAAACCAACCGAGCCAACTCACCATAACACACAAACCGGTCTATCACTCACCCGATCATATCATAACCAAAGATTCACATCACAGCAAACACGGCACACTTGCCCACACATAGCCGCAACATGCAACACCGAGTATATCATACCATGATTCTTAATCTTATCGACACTAATTCACAAATCATGCGTCTCAATCAAAGATCATGACATTTCAATCAGCACACAACCTAAGGCTCGACATGGCCTTTCTACCAGCACGACAATTTCCCAAGAATTGAAAGCGATTATTCTAGTGAATCACATCCTACATGCAAACTAAGACTCGTCTGGTTATTAATGTAATTGAAAGCGGTTATTCTAGTGCATCACATCCTATATGCCAGCTAGTAACTTTCCGTAATTAAACCGGTATTCGCTACTTTCCCCACCTCAACAGTAAACAATAATCAACTCCTAGCTGCTGACGACCTGGCTGGCTTCCCCTCCGTCTCGTCACGAAGTCCAAACGTCTCCTCCTCCTCCGAGCTCGGGTCCAAGGTCTTGGATCACAAAACAAAACTCGAATCAAGAGTAATTCACAATGCTCAAAGATGATAAACTCCCAATTAACCCCAAAAGGACTCGGGTATGGATAACCGTTCCCATTACTCGAAATCCAACAAAAGGGCCAAAAAAAAGTTCAATTCAGGTCTTCCACGGATCTGGTCACGGATCTGTGGGCTGCGCCGTCACGGTTCTGCTCACGGAGCCGTGACTGACGCCGTCACGACCTCCCTCACGGAGCCGTGACGTCTTCCGTCACAGTGCCCGTCACGGATCCGTGACGGTTCAACACTGTTCCGCCTTCTTCTTCCTCTAGCCGCGATTTTCACGAAAATAACCCCAAAACCTCCATTGATGATCATCAAAATCTCCAAAAACAGTCCCTAAACGTCTCTACTTCAAAACCCACCATGGGTATTCATCAAAACTCCACAAAACTCAACAAAACCAATCATCCAACATCAATTTCCTCCACAACTTCATCATCCAAATACCAAACTCCAAAACCCAACCATTGTTCATCATTTTCTTCAAAACCCATGAACCAAAATTGATGGAAACGAAAATAGGAGAGGGATTTACCTTGAGGATGAAGAATAGATGAAGAATCAAGAGTTTTTGAGAGATTTTGGGTAGAGAATGGCTTCAAGCTTCCATTTTTCCTCCTTTCTTATTGGGTAAATTACAAATGCATGCCCTTAAGCATGCACGTTTAATCGATGAATACCCTGAAGTTTAAAGTTAACTGATCCATACCCTGAAGTTTCATGTATTAACCCAGAACCCCTCCGTTAGTTAAAATGACGAAAATACCCTCAACTACATTTCAATAATTGTGTTAAAAAAATTATTTAAAAATTACTTTATATATATATATATTTACTTATTAAATGACTTCATTTTTATTTAAAAAATCACTTCCTTTATATTTTTAAAAAATTATTTAAAAAAGTCATTGAGGGTATTTCCGTCATTTTAGCTAACAGAAGGGGTTTTGAGTTACAACTCGTAACTTCAGGGTATGCATTAGTTAACTTTAAACTTCAGGGTATTCATCGGTTAAACGTGAATACTTAAGGGTATGCATTTGTAATTTACCCTTTCTTATTCTTCAAGTCTCCAAAACCACTTTTCTTCTTCCTCTCTCTCCCAATTTCGGCCACAATAGAATAATGGCTGAAAAGTGACCCAAGTGAGGCATCTAACCTACCCTTGAAATGTCCAATATGCCCCCTTGCTTCTTTGCCTTTCATGTCCAAGCCTTTAAGGGTATAAGGGTCTTTAGGCTTTGTTTCTTCTCACCCAAGCCACTATGGACATGTGTCCATAGTGGGGACCACTCAACTCTAATTTAAAACTCAGCACAAATAATTATTTAGTCTTCGTCCGTAATTAACCGATGTTTGACCTGAAATTGACCGACAATTGACTTTTCCAAAATTACAGTCAATTGAAAGGAAATGGCCCAACTTAGCTAACCGTAACGACGACTAAGCTTTTTGGTCCCCGGAAAGGTCCCGAATGACTCTCGGAGTCATCGGTTGACTTTTCCGGCAAAAAGTCAACGTTCGCCGAAAACCTCCGGTTCGACCGGGATCGACCAGGGGCGGTTCTTACAATCTACCCCCTTAAAAGAATTTTGTCCCCGAAATTAAAACTGACGTACCTCAAGGGTCGAATAGGCTGGGGTACTTCGCACGAACCTCATCCTCGCGCTCCCAGGTCGACTTTGCTCCGTGATGCTTCCACTGCACACATACCAGTGGGATAGTCCTGCCACGCAAGGCCTTCTCTCGCCTATCCAGAATCCTGACTGGCTGCTCCTCATACGAAACATCCTCAGCCACCTCGATTTCCGTCCACTCAATCACGTGGGAGGGGTCTGTGGTATACTTCCGCAGTTGGGATACATGGAAGACGTTATGAACATTCCCAAGCTGCGGTGGCAATGCAAGGCAATAGGCAACAACTCCAACTCTGCTCAGGATCTCGAAAGTTCTGATAAACCGCGGGGCCAACTTGCCTCCGCCACGGTTGAACCGCAATAGGCCCTTCTTCGGGCTTACCCTCAGAAACACATGATCACCAACCGAAAACTCAAGAGGCCTGCGCCGTCTATCTGCATAACTCTTCTGACGACTCTACGCGGTCCTCAACCGATCCCGAATCAGTGCGACCTTCTCGGTCGTCTCCTGGACAAGCTCTGGACCAAGTAGGCTCCGGTCTCCCACCTCTGCCCAACACACGGGCGATCTGCACGGCCTACCATACAACGCCTCGAACAGTGCCATCCCAATACTGGCCTGGAAGCTGTTGTTGTAGGCAAACTCCGCTGGTGGTAAGTGATCCTCCCATGACCCTCGGAAGTCCAACAGACAGGCTCACAGCATATCCTCAGGTATCTGAATAGTGCGCTCTGGCTGACCGTCGGTCTGTGGGTGATACGTTGTATTAAGCAAGACCTCGGTCCCCAACTCTCTCTGCAAGCTCTCCCAAAATCTGGAGGTGAAACGCGGATCTCTGTCGGACACAATCGACACCGGAACCCCGTGAAGACGGATGATCTCCCGAACATACAACCAGCTCAAAGTGTCAACTGTATCCGTCATCCTCATGGCCAAAAAGTGTGCCGACTTGGTCAGTCGGTCGACCACCACCCAAACTGCGTCGTGCCCTCTCGGCGACCTCGGCAAGCCACTCACGTGTTAGTCTTAGTGCCCGTAGTTCAATCCTAAATGTCCAAATGTATATATCATCGTTAGCAATAAAATTAAAGCGACTTTATATTACTTATGTGTTGGAGTAATATATCGATGTATGCTCTGATCTATGCCCACCATGCGAATAGAACCATAGATCGAGATAGATCACACTCGCTGGGTCCCTAGTCAACAAAGCTTCACTAGAAGCGACTAGTATGAAAGATGGCTCCTTATGGCTTACGTTCTGTTAGTCATTGGAATGGGATTCCGGAGTCTGATCATAGATATCATGTGGGACATGATATTGGACGACCCGACATGAATATGTACCATAATCAAGTCATGAACATATTCATTGTCGTAGCTTGTCATGTATCCTTAGACTAAGGAGTCTTTTTTATCGCTATGTATTCAACAACTGAGTTTGACCTGAGCCTAACGTTGTCCGTAACAGGGCTTTCATAACGGCCAGAATTGGCTTGGGGATGGGCTACATGAGTGACACGAAAGACGGCTAAGGGATTTATCTCTCATACTGAGGTATGAGAAAGATATCGGTTCTCGGCCGCTTGATCGAGAGTGACTGAAAGAATAGCATGGCCATGCACATGATACTGGGTATCATATATTCAATCATATCACATATCAAGGAACAATGATTGAGAATAATAAGGATGACGGCTCTATGCCTTATCTCAATCAGGATATCGGAGATAAAAGGATAATGACAGAGACGACAGAAAGGTTAGAATCGACATGGTCGATTCGTTATGCAGTGTCAGGTAATACTAAAGTCTCGTTAGTTGCCACTTAAATAGGATCAAGTAAAATGGGATTTTACGTTGATCTATTGACATGCATAAACCTAAGGGTCACACCGGAGGATGAAACTCATTGATACATTTATGGGGAATGGCCAAAAGGGAGTTGTCTCGGGACATGACCAAAACTGGGTTTTGGGTCATGTGCCCGTAAGTGAATAGGACTTCACGAATCGAGACAAGGCTTGGAGTCTTGGGATTGATCGTTTCGAATATTGTTGGACATTTCCGGTATGGAAGGCTTGGAGGCGATGAGCGAATCACGGGACCTCGTTGAAAATGGCCACAGGCCATGTTCCAAGAGGCCCATGAAAGGCCCATGCAACCAAGGACCATGGAACTAATTAATCAAGTCTTGATTAATTAGTACTAAGTAAGCAAGACAAGGATTAAGGTGTTGGTGATTCACCACCTAACCCAATCTTGTCTTGTCATACTTTGTCCTATTTACACCTTACTTGTCACCATGCTTGTCCCATGACTTTAGTTGGACAAGTATGGGGTTTGTTATGTTTAAGTCATCTTTTTTCAACATAACAAACACAAGACACAAATGGGAATCAATTTTTTTTCTCTCCCTCCTCCTACCACTTCGGGTTTGGCTAGTTTCCACCTCCATTTTTGTGTTCTTGAGTCCTCAAAGAGAAGAACTACGTGGCTTTGATTCCCATGTGGATACGTAGGCGTCTTGGAGACTCAAGCCAATCATTCGTTAACCGGTGTTCTTGTTTTGGTAAGAAATAGTGCTGAATTTTTCTCTTGTGAATCCATTCTTTGTTAGTTGTTTCATGGTTTTAATCGTCTCTTGGTTTTACTTGATTTTCAGCTGCGAGTTGGTTCATCTATAACCCTACCTCGAGACCTAACATCACGAAGTCCATCGTGACGTGCTCCCACTTCCACTCTGCGATCGGTAACGGCTGTAGCAAGCCGGCGAGACGCTGATGCTCGGCCTTCACTTGCTGACAAGTGAGGCATCTCGAAACAAACTCCGCCACTTCTCTCCGCATCCCGCTCCACCAGAACTTCCGTCTGATATCCTGATACATCTTGGTGCCACCCGATTACACAGCAAGACGGGAGTGATGAGACTCTCTCAACACATCATCTCTACAACCACGTGGCACAAATAACCCTCCTCTGTATCGTGGACCCAGATCAGTACCCTGCTCCCAGCCCTCGGTGTCATCACCGCTGATCATCCTCTCTCGGATCTCTGCCATCTCGGCGTCCCCGGCATGTGCCTCCAGCACACGGGCAACAAGTGTGGGCTGTGCTACCAACGAGCACATGGCCACGCCATCGGTGATCTCATCGAGCTCGAGCCGAAACGTGCTCAACTCCTCCATCATGTACCACTCTCAGACAGATATACTAGCAAGGATGTGGGTCGACTTCCTATTCAGGGCGTGAGCGACGACGTTCGCCTTACCCGAGTGGTAGAGTAGCTCGAAGTCGTACTCCTCCAATAGCTCCATCCATCGCCTTTGGCGCATGTTCAAGTCGCTGGGAGAAAATGTACTTGAGGCTCTTGTGGTCCGAAAACACCCGGAATCGCTCTCCATACAAATAGTGCATCCAGCTCTTCAGCGCAAAGACAACTGCTGCCAACTCTAGATCATGGGTCGGGTAGTTGCGCTCATGTGTCTTCAACTGTCTCGAGCCATATGCAACTACCTTCCCGGACTGCACCAACACACATCCCAGTCCCTCTCCGGACGCATCACAATACACATCATAACCGACCCCACGCTCCGGCACTATCAACACGGGTGCGGTGGTCAAACGAGCCTTCGGCTCGGCAAAGGAGTGCTCACACTCATCAGTCCACACAAACTCCGCTCCCTTGCGTGTCAAGGAAGTCATCGGCGCGGCTAGACGTGAGAAGTCATGTACGAGCCGTCGATAGTACCCTGCCAAGCCTAGGAAGCTGCGGATCTCGAAGACACTCTTGGGTCGTGCCCACTTCGAGACCGCGTCGATCTTCGCCGGATCGACGAGTATACCCTCTCGGGACACAACATGCCCGAGGAACTTCACCTCGGCGAGCTAGAACTCGCACTTCTCCAAGTTGCCGTACAGCTGGTGAGTACGCAACAATATCAACACGGTCCTCAGGTGCTCCACGTGTGCCTCCTCACTGGGCGAATAAATCAGAATGTCATCCACGAACACCACGACGAACTGATCAAGGTAGGGTCGAAAGATCCCGTTCATCAGATCCATGAACGCTACAGGCGCGTTCGTCAACCCGAACGACATCATCAGGAACTCATAGTGCCCATATCGAGTCCTAAATACGGTCTTCTCCACATCCCCATCATGAACCCTCAACTGATAGTACCCTGATCGAAGATCAATCTTCGAGAAGCATTTCGCTCTTCTCAGCTGATCAAACAGGTCATCGATCCTCGGCATCGGATAACGGTTCTTCACCGTAACCTGGTTCAACTTCCGATAATCGATGCCCATCCTCAATGCTCCTCATTCTTCTTCACGAAGAGGGCGGGTGCTCCCCACGACGAACCACTTGGTCGAATAAAAGCCTTCTCTCGAAGCTCCACGAGTTGTCGCTTCAGCTCGACCAACTCGGCTGGTGCAAACCGATACGGGGCCATAGATATCGGCGCCGTACCTGGGATCAAGTCGATCCTGAACTCCACCTCTCGCGCTGGCGGTAATCCTGACAGATCCTTCGAAAAGACCTCTGGGAACTCGCATACCATTCTCGGCAGCTCTCTAATCTGCACGATCTCCGTCTCATCTCCCACGGTTAACGCAGACAGGAGTACTCCGCTCCTACTGCCCAAGACACAAGTAACGACTGTGTCACCCGATACTACGGTCACCTGGCGACGATAACAGTCGATCGACGCCCGATACCTCGTCATCCAGTCCATCCCCAGAATCACGTCAAAGGCCGTCATATCCAACACAAGCAAATCACCGTAAAACGGGCAATCAGCCACTCGGATCTCACAAGCCCGACAAACGGTACTCAAAACTACCTCTCCCGTAACGGGGGTGTCAAGACACAAAGGTCGACTCAGTAATTCCACCCTCAACCCCAACTTACGAGAGAAAGAAGAAGAGAGGAAAGAATGAGATGGTCCAGTATCAAACAAGAAAGATGCCCATGAATTATAAAGCAAACACGTACCCTGTGTAGCCTCATCGCCGGCGTGACGTCCCTCAGCTCGAGATTCGGTGACAGCATACACTCGCCCCTCCTGTGCCGGGGGTCCGCCTCTCGGAGGTGGTGGAAGTGCCACCTGCTGCGCAGCTCTCTGCCTCGGCGCTGGCGCGCTCGCTGCCTGCCTCAGAGCTCTCTGCGTCGGTGCCTGACGCTGCTGGAACTGTGGTGACTGCCCAGTCTGCGACTGCTGTGGTCGCGGGGCCGACACATCTAACAACCGCTCGGGGTACCTGGAAACGAAGTTTCCTGGTCGACCACACTGGTGACAGCGGTGGTCCGGTACTCGACCTCTCCTCAGGTCTACCTGGCTGGACGGTCTATTGGTCCGCTGCTCCCCGGACAGTCTCGAGCCATGTGACCCGGCTGCCCACAACCGTAGCACGTGCGCCCTCTCATGGAAGGTCCAAAAGAAGCCACCGACCGACCTATCAGCTCTCTCAACTGCGTCTGGGATTGGAATGATCCCGAGGTCCTCTGCCTCCTCGGGTCTCGAGACTCAGATGGCCTCAGGAAACTAGTCGGCCTCGGCCTGACCTCTCGCACTCTGGCTGACTCACGAAAGCGCCGCTCTACAGCCAAGGACTGATCTACCAGGTCAGAGTATACCTGGGTCCTCAAAAAGCGACCCGATCTGGAATCATCGGGCGAAGACCTGCCTCAAAACGTCGGCAACGAAGAACCTCAGTCTGTACCATCTCATGAGCAGAACGAGACAAGGAGGTGAACCTCGCCTCGTACTCGGACACTGACAGTCCCTCCTGTCGCAGCTCCAGGAACTGCTGACGCCTGTCGTCCAATACCGACTGTGGAAAATACTGCTATAGAAATCGCTTTCCGAACAGCACAAAGACATCTCCCACTCGCGCCTGCTGGCGCCGCCACACGTGGTAGGCCTCTCCCTTCAAATGGAAAGCCGTGAACGACACCCTTAGGCTACCACTCAACACCTCTAACGTGTCCAGGTTGCGGGTGATCCGCTCCAGCCACCTCTCGGCAGCCTCGGGGTCTGGCTCCCCGGAGAACACAGGCGTGCCCAGCCTGCGGAAGTCTCGTAGCGCCTGCACAGTGTAATTGTCAACCTGACTAGGTCCCTCAGTGGCTGCGGTAGTGGCAGCATACACAACCTCTGGTGTCGGAGCTGTGGCCTCTCTCCGGGCAAAGGCTGCTGCCAATCCCTGAACAGTGCGGGTCAGCTCCTCCAGAGCTGCCGCCTGGGCTGTCTCAGCCCTCTTGTGCCCCTCAGCGGGCGCACCCTGAGCACTAGTCGCCCCTGCCGACTCAGAAGTCGATGGTTGTCCCCGACCCCTTGCTGGCCGTCTCCTCATGCCTCGTGGAACATAAGTCGGTGTCATGTCGTAAATCCTCTACACGAATAACGCACATGTTCAATTTCTTAACTCGAAAAGAACGACGCGCTTAGAATAACTAACGCCACACACAGTCCACAACAGTAGTACTTATAGTAATAGTATACTCAGTATAGTATAGTCACCCAATAGCACACATCAGAGAAGTCCGCACACTAGAGCGTCACATAGATCATACACTCAATTAACGAGGTTACACACATTTTCACTCTCAACAACAATTTCACACACAAGTCACATAGACTACAGTTTATACCACCAAGCAATTCCACAAGGTACAACGTAGACTCAGTTTCAAGTTCTTAACACGTCCTCTTTCTAACATAACATTCATGTTGACATCGCGTCGTTACAACCCGGTTCAGGCGTCCCCGAATTACGTTGTAACCACTTGACATCCCTCCATTCACGTCCAGCTATAGTGGCCCCTATAGCCGAATCGTGATGGTGCATACACTTCAGTTTCTGCAGAAAATCGGGCATGACCCGTTCGTAAATTATACTAACCATCCGCTTATGCGGGACATCCAATCACAACTTGCACACATCACTCAACCACAAACACAACACACAACAAATTATTCCAGCCACACACCTCGGGTCTCGGTAATTTCACTCTTGCCGCCCGGTCAAGTTCACATTCGGAAAACAGTTTAACTCAAATAATGACACCAGCCATACAGGTTCACCAAAGGCTCACGGTACTTAGACCGGACCCTTCACCAACCCGAGACTCTCCCCGTCTCGTTTCTACGCTTAGGACATCTCCGACTTGCGTGACCGACACACAGTAACCTAACGACCCAACTCTACCCACCTAATTGACGTACGGTCCGAGGTTTTGAAAAACAATTTCAAAATGAAACCAGGCTCTGATACCAAATTGTCACGCCCCAAATCCGGTTTTGACCGGACTCGAGACGTGAACTACAAAAATGTAAATAATAAAGCAGTTTAATAATACGTAGTAAAAGAGTTCAAAACAACAGTACGTCTCTAGACAAGCTAGCCTAGGACCCTCGCTAGCTCCCAAGCATCCAGCATCCAGCTAGTACAAATCCCGCTCAAGACCTAAAACACAACAAGGTAAGGGGTGAGCTTTCGCTCAGTAGAAAAAGTAGTTAAGGTTATGAACATCAGTTCACTACCACGAGTAACCGTCCAATTAGGGCATACTAGCAAATCATAACTATCAACAACGCCCATGGGACAAGTACCAACCACCAATCACTCTCGCAAGACCACAATCACATATAATACAACACACAAATTCAACCAGCACGCACAGAACACACAGCAGGACAACACATAACTTAGTAAAATCGTTCCCAACATCACTGGCTATCACAGCCCGTCCCATTTATGTCATACCGGAACACGGAGCATCAGTCCCGACATCTTCCCAGCACGTAGACTCGGGGTAACATCCCAGACCGGAAATCCCTCAGTCGGACGTCTTCCCGTCATGTAGAATCAGGGCCTCATGCATACCGGACCGGCACATATCTCGGTCGTACGCCTTCCCGGACCACAGAGCATTGGGGTAATGGTTAAACCGTCCTCGTCCTCGATACTCTACTCCGGCATACTCTCTCAGTGTAGGTATCGTATCGGACACACCTCCTCTTGGAACACACATCAAGAGAATAACACGAATCACGATGTCATAGTTTGACCACGGTATACCAACCGAGCCAACTCACCATAACACACAAAGCGGTCTATCATTCACCCGATCATATCACAACCAAAGATTCACATCACAGCAAACACGGCACACTTTCCCACACATAGCCGCAACATGCAACACCGAGTATATCATAACATGATTCTTAATCTTATCGAAACTAATTCACAAATCATGCGTCTCAATTAAAGATCATGGCATTTCAATCAGCACACAACCTAAGGCTCGACTTGGCCTTTCTACTAGCACGACAATTTCCCAAGAATTGAAAGCGATTATTCTAGTGAATCACATCCTACATGCAAACTAAGACTCGTCCGGTTATTAATGTAATTGAAAGCGGTTATTCTAGTGAATCACATCCTATATGCCAACTAGGACCTTTCCGGTTATTATTATTAACATAAAGGCATGCTAGTAACTTTCGGTATTCGCTACTTTCCCTACCTCAACAGTTAACAACAATAAACTCCTAGCTGCTGACGACCTGGCTAGCTTCCCCTCCGTCTCGTCACGAAGTCCAAACGTCTCCTCCTCCTCCGAGCTCGGGTCCAAGTTCTTGGATCACAAAACAAAACTCGAATCAAGAGTAATTCACAAGGCTCAAGAGGATAAACTCCCAATTAACCCCAAAAGGACCCGGTTATGGATAACCGTTCCCATTACTCGAAATCCAACAAAAGGGCCAAAAAAAAGTTCAATTCAGGTCTGCCACGGATCTGGTCACGGATCCGTGGGCTATGCCGTCACGGTTCTCCTCACGGAGCCGTGACTGACGCCGTCATGGCCTCCCTCACGGAGCAGTGACGTCTTCCGTCACGGTGCCTGTCACAGATCCGTGACGGTCAACACTATTCCGCCTTCTTCTTCCTCCAGCCGCGATTTTCACGAAAATAACCCAAAAACCTCCATTGATGACCATCTAAAGCTCCAAAAACAGTCCCTAAACGTCTCTACTTCAAAACCCACAATGGGTATTCATCAAAACTCCACAAAACTCAACAAAACCAATCATCCAACATCAATTTCCTCCACAACTTCATCATCCAAACACCAAACTCCAAAACCCAACCATTGTTCATCATTTTCTTCAAAAACCATGAACCAAAATTGATGGAAACGAAAATAGGAGAGGGATGTACCTTTGGGATGAAGAATAGATGAAGAATCAAGAGTTTTTGAGAGCTTTTGGGTAGAGAATGGCTTCAAGCTTCCATTTTTCCTCCTTTCTTCTTCTTCAAGTCTCCAAAACCACTTTTCTTCTTCGTCTCTCTCCCAATTTTGGCCACAATGGCTGAAAAGTGACCCAAGTGAGGCCTTTAACCTACCCTTGAAATGTTCAATATGCCCCCTTACTTCTTTGTCTTTCATGTCCAAGTCTGTAAGGGTATAAGGGTTTTTAGGCTTTGTTTCTTCTCACCCAAGCCACTATGGACATGTGTCCATAGTGGGGACCACTCAACTCTAATTAAAAACTCAGCACAAATAATTAACTAGTCTTCGTCCGTAATTAACCGATGTTTGACCCGAAATTGACCGACATGTGACTTTTCCAAAATTACAGTCAATTGAAAGGAAATGGCCCAACTAAGCTAACTATAATGACGGCTAAGCGTTTTGGGCCCCGGAAAGGTCCCAAATGACTCCCGGAGGCATCGGTTGACTTTTCCAACAAAAAGTCAACTTTTGCCGAAAACATCCGGTTCGACCGGGATCGACCGGGGGCGGTTCTTACACAAAAATCTTAGCCGTCGTTACGTTTAGCTTAATTGGGTCGTTTCCTTTCAAATGACTGTCTTTTATAAAAAAGTCAACTTTCGGTCAACCGGAGACTAAGTATCGACTAAACTTAATTAATTTAGTGATGCTGGAAATAAGTAAGGACAAGGTGGTCCCCACATGGACAGTTATCCATGTTAGCTTGGAAGGGAAGAAATGGGTGCGAATGGACCATTATACCATCATAAGTGCCAAAATAGAAGAAAGAAGCAAGGAGGGCCCTTTTGGTCAATTCAACTATAAGTTAAAGGCATTGTTTGGTTACAATTCAGACCATTCTTCACCATTGCGCCGAAATACACAAAGGGAGAGAGAGAGGAGGAGGAGCTCTTGACTTGAGGAAGAAGAAAGGAAGAAAAAGAAGGAAGCTTGAAGCCTTTTCTTCATCAAAACTTCTCAAAAGTCTTCTAATCTTCATCATCTATTCATCCTCAAGGCAAGTAACCTCTTAACGTCTACTTTCAATCAAGGGGTAACCCTGTTTCCTGACCCCATTTGAGCTTTGTTTTTCAATTTCTAACCTAGGTTTACCTTTGGTGACATTTCCCAACTGTCACCTTTCAATTTTTTGCAGAAAGTATCAGAAATCATCAAAACTGAGGATTCCGTTAGTTTTTTGCCCACGTGTCATCACGGTGAAGTGACACGTGGCAAAAAAACTAACGGAATCGTCAAAATAAACGGTAAACGATACTTTCTGCAAAAAATTGAAAGGTGACAGTTGGGAAATGTCACCAAAGGTAAACCTAGGTTAGGAATTGAAAAACAAAACTCAAATGGGGTTAGGAAACAGGGTTTCCCCTTCAATCAATTCAAAGTTATGGGTTTCCATTGTTTTTGCTTGAAGTAGATAGGTTTTGATTCATTTGTAGTTAGATGGTTGTTTTGTTGAAGTTTAATGGAAGTTTTGATTAGAAATAATTTGATTGTTGGTGTTTGGAGGAAGCCCATTAAGGGTGTTGAAGTTTGGGGGTTTTTGGTGACTGATTGTGGGGTTTGGTGGTGTTAAAAATGGAGTTTTTGAAGTAGATTTTTGTGGAAACGAAGTTGGAGAAGAAGGAGGTGAGTCTGCCCAGTTTTGGCACAGAAAGGGCTTGGTTCCGGCCCTCTAAGCGGCACAGAACAGGCTCGGTGCCGGCCCTCTGAGCGGCACGGTCCGGGCTCGGTACCGGCCCTCTGAGCGATACGGTCCAGGTCCCAGACCGGCCCTCTGAGGGGCACGGCCCGGGCCTGGTGCCGGGCCTCTAAGGGGCACGGTCCGGGCCTGGTGCCGACCCTCCGAGGGGCACAGTCCGGGCCTGGTGCCGGGCCTCCGAGGGGCACAGTCCGGGCCTGGTGCCGGGCCTCTGAGGGGCACGGACCGGGCCGAGTTCTGGGCTTGTGGGCTGTGCGAGTTGGGCCTAGTTTGGGCCCAATTTTACCTTTTGGCCCAAGTTTTATCGTTAGGATTAATTTAGGTTTTCTTCTTTAAAACCGTCTTTGTTTGTGTATTAATTCTTGTATTAATTTTATGCTCCTAGACTTTATTCTCGAGCACGGAGGAGGGGACTACTAGACGTTCTTGTGTTTAAGCTTTTGGAGGACATTTGAGGTAGGGAAGAGTAGTAAATTTTCCACTTTTAATTCAGGAATGCTAATAGTATGCATATAGGATGATAATAACCGGAAGAGTCTTAGTTTGCATATAGGATGTGATTCACTAGAATAACCGCTTTCAATTATGGGAATTGCCGTGCTGTAGAATGGTCATGTCGAGCCTTAGGATTGATTGTTGTTGTGTTTGATTGTGATTAATAGTCCTAAAATTTCGATGCATGCTCTATCCTTTGGTTAATCTAAGAATCTTATTATGCCATGTGAATTATAATAATTGTGATATGAATGGTTGCCTCGTGACATGATTGGTTGAATGAATGTGTTGAATGTGATATGATTGGTGCCTTGTGATATGATCGGGTGAATGATAGACCGAAGTGGCGTGCTTGGTAAGTGCGTGGGTAAGCTTGATGGTTTGACGTATTGGTGTATGTGGTATTATGTGGTATGCTATGTTGTTTTACTTGCCCCGAGGTGTGTTCCGGGAAGACCTTTAGGCCTTTGTGCGTTTCCGGTATGGTGTATTGTTTTTTTACCCCGATGCTCTGTGTTCCGGGAAGACATCTAGACCGAGGGTATTCCGATACGATGTATATTGTTTCACCCCGATGCTCTGTGTTCCGGGAAGACATCTAGACCGAGGGACATTCCAGTATGATGTATATTGTTCCACCCCGATGCTCTGTGTTCCGGGAAGACATCTAGACCAAGGGGTATTCCAGTATGATGTATATTGTTTCACCCCGATGATCGGTGTTCCGGGAAGATATCTAGGCCGATGTGCGTTTCCGGTATGATATGTTGAGCTTGTGTGCGGAGCTGAGTCTCGTAGTTTAATTGTCTTATATTTCGGTATCCGTGTGTTTCTTTAGTGGGTTTCTATTGGTGATTAAGTTATGTCCCATTTGATCTCTCTTTGTGTGTCATTTTATTAATTGTTGTTAATTGAGAAATTTGGTGACGGAGCGGGAGTCCTTTTCCCCTTTACCACTTTTTCCTACTGAGCGTAAGCTCACCCCTTCTGTTTTACTATTTTACAGGTTTCGTTGGTGAGTAGGCTTAGAGGACGTCTCAGGGCTCGGGAGCTCATTGAGGGTCCGGGTTGTTTTATGTATTAGAGACGTACCTTCTTTTTCCGTACTAAACTATGTTTATAATTTTTCGGGTTTGAGCGTTTGACTCATGTTATTTCGGAGTTGTTCACTTTTGTACTAAAGTCATGTGGTTTATTTCATTTAAATTTCCTTTGATCTTTATTGTTTAATTACTATTTGAGTTCACGTCTCAAGTCCGGTCAAGGTCGGACTTGGGACGTGACAATTTGGTATCAGAGCCTGGTTTTCAAAACTTCGGACCGTACGTCGATTAGGTGGGTAGAGTTAGGTTGTTAAGAGTCTAGTGTTTGGTTACACAAGTTGGAAATGTCCTACGCGTAGATCCGAGACGACGAGAGTCTCGGATGGCGAAGTGGCTTGTTTGATGTATTGCCTTTCTTCGTGTTATGATACGTGCCTTGGTTGAATTGTTATGCCGATCGGTTGAGATCGAGGTCGGTGTAGAGAGCGATGCTCGATGCTTTTTATGACGTGTTTGTTATGTTACGCCCCAATTTCAGTAAACCGAACTCGGGGCGCGAACATTTAAAACAATAAAACATTTGGAACCTGTTTTGAATCAACACTTTAAAATCGCCATTTAATTAATCAAAATAATATTTACAACTCAAAAACATCCCAACAATTGGACAAAGTACATGGTATCCGTCACTAGACTCAAAAGGTAAAATCCGGACTCCGCTCCTAGCTCCTCAAGCTTCGAGAGCTCACCTAGTCCGTCCTGTGATTAGTACCTGTAGGAAAAGCAGCTAGCGTTCGCTCACCACCACGGATAACAGACTGACTACGGCATACTTAGCAGACAATGCCGGTAACACCAAAACCAAAACCAACACCGGGGATCACTATCCCCAAACCCAAGTAACCCGACCGACACCCACACACTGATACTTTCCTCAACCGACTCAACACTCGGACTCGTAAAGTAGACCCGACTTAACGACTGACGACCTCCTCCAAAGACACGACAGACAACCACGCAACACCCAAGATCACAAAGGATCGCACACCAAACAAGATCACAAAGGATCGCACGCCAGCTGCTCAGTAACCTCTCTCACTCACGCGCTTTGCCAGTCCCGGTCAGGCCAGGCGGTCGACCTGTCTCAATAACCTCTCTCACTCACGCGCTTTGCCAGTCCCAGTCAGGCCAGGCGGTCGACCTGTCTCAGTAACCTCTCTCACTCACGCGCTTCCCCGACACAAAGTCGGGCCAAACGGTCGACCTGTCTCAGTAACCTCTCTCACTCACGCACTTTGCCAGTCCCGGTCAGGCCAGACGGTCGACCTGTCTCAGTAACCTCTCTCTCTCACACGCGCTTTGCCAGTCCCGGTTAGGCCAGGCGGTCGACCTGTCTCAGTAACCACAATCACAATCACAAGCAAGTTCAACAAACAGCAACAACACAGGTTCAACACTCCACAGGCACTCATGGCCACCCAAGACACACCGACACTAACTCACGGGCTCAACAGACCCACGGGGACTCACGGAAACCCAAGACACACCCACAGTAACTCACGGGCTCAACAACCCCACGGGCACTCACGGCCTCCCAAGACACACCAACAGTAACTCACGGGTTCAACAACCCCACGGGCACTCACGGCCTTCCAAGACACACCAATAGTAAAGACACGGGTTCAACAACCCCACGGGCACTCACGGCCTCCCAAGACACACCAACAGTAAAGACACGGGTTCAACAACCCCACGGGCACTCATGGCCACCCAAGACACACCCACAGTAAAGACACGGGTTCAACAACCCCAGGGGCACTCATGGCCATCCAAGACACCAACAGTAAAACACGGGTTCAACGACCCCACGGGCACTCATGGCCACCCAAGACACCAACTGTAAAACACGGGCTCTCACCCAAGACACAAATTACACAAACAACCTCCGGGCATAACCAATGCCTCCAACAGTCCTAATATCAACAGTTTCACAATCAACCTCCGGGCATGGTCATATGCCTCCAGTACTCCTAATATCGATAAGTTCACAATCAACCTCCGGGCATGGTCATATGCCTCCAGTAATTCTAACATCGATAAGTTCTCTGCTCCTACAACACTACTAAGTGTCACATGCATTTCTAATATTCGATAACCTACTTAACCCACGACACCCAAGTGTCACATGCAATTCTACTGTTAACTTTCCCTAGTCAGGGCCGAGATCCGGCTACTTTTCCCTATCTCGTATATGTTCTCCAAAAGCTAACCAACAAGCTCCGGCGTGATCTCAGTCACTCGCCTAGCTTTCCTTTCCCTCGGTCTGCAGCACGATCTAATAAGAACACAATTTTAAACTCTTTTAAGCTTGCAGGCATAAACTGAATTTTAATAAACTTGACGCCAAAAAGTAACCCCGACAATGTCGATCTCTCCCAAACTCCCAAATTACTCGACATTGTCGATATTGGACCCGGAAAGGCCCGATTCGCCCGACATGGCGAATCTGCCCGGGTTTTGAAAACGCCCTTCCGGGGCTCCGAACATTCCCGTTTTCGTTTCTACGGTCTTAGAATAATTCAAGGGTTCCTAGGCACTCGACGGAATCGAATTCCGACTTCCGAGTCAATTAATTTTAAAGTTTCTAAACCCGACAATTACAACTTTCACAATTTAATTCCAAATTTCGATTCGGTTGTGGATTAATGACCCGGGGAACGTTCTAAACCACCCGAACACGAAACCCTAAAACCCGAGCACGTGGGCCCCACCCGGCCAACCTTGGCTGTGGGTGGCTAGGGCCAAAATGGGCCCGGCCCACCATGGTGGTGGCCGGCCCTAGCTCCGGCCAGCCTCCCCACATGGTGGCCGGCCACCCTACATGGTGGCCGGAGCTCCCCCCGAGCTCCCGGTCACCGGAAAACGTGCCTCTTCCCTCTAAAACGTCTCCAACAATCCCCCAACCTCGATACAACCCTAAACTAATAGTTTTAAACAAACCATAACTTCCAATCTTAACAAAAACGAAGATCGGTTTGGTGATTACCGTAGAGGAAGACGAGGGGAGTTCGATTTCTCCTAGCCTTGAGACGATCCAAGGGTTGGATATTCCCCAAAACCCTAGCTCCTTCTCCTTCTCCTTCTCTCTCTAAGCTCTCTTCTCTTCTTTTCTATTTTTTTTCCTTTTTGTTTGATAAGTGGCCGAACTCCCCTATAACCCTCACCTTTCATTTTCCCCCGCAAAACCCAACACCACCACTTGTTTGACAAGTGGCAAGGTGGGTCCCACACCTTTTTGGGAAAATATCTACAAGATATTTTCCAATCAGATTCGCGAAAATCGGACGTTTCGGGCCCCGAACAGGCACTTTTTCCAAGAAAATACGAAACTTCGCGGGCTACAAGGAAACGGCTCAACTAAGACCGCTGCGACGACGGCTAAGCTTTTTGGATTCAAAAGGGTCCTCGAATGGACCAAAACGTCGCTCGCTTGACTTTTCCAGCGAAAAGTCAACATTTCCCAAATTGGTCAGAACGTTGCCCTGAGTCCCCCGGAACTCACTTTGGTCGATATCGGGGTCAACTTAAGTCCGGTATGACCCTCGGGGTCAATTTAGGTTCAATTGAGTGTCTGTCTTAAATTTTTTAAATTTTCCTGTTTTTCGCAGTTTTGACTGGCGTTGACCGGGAGTGGTTATTACATGTTAAGTGATCATTATTTGGGTTGCCGCCTTGGTCGGCCATTGAGTGATTGGTTGGATCGAAACGTTGACTTGGCCGGGTGGTAATCGAGTAATTACTGAGACCCGAGGTGTATAACTGCGATGTTTTGCTGTATATTATGTGTGCTGAATGTTTTGTGCAATTTGTTTATTGAATGTCCAGCTTAAGTGGATGGTTAGAGGATTTTTCGAACGAGTCATGCCCAATTTTCTGCAAAACTGAAGTATTTGTGCTATCACGGGTTGACTCAGGGGAGCCACTGTAGTCGAACGTGATAGGGGGATGTCAAGTGGTTACAATGAGATTTGGGGACACCTGAATCGGGTTGTAACGACACGATATCGACATGAATGTTGTGCTAAAAAGAACAAGTGTTGAGAACCTTGAAACTAAGTTGATATTAATACTAGTGGAGTTGCCGAGTGATGTGAACTGTGTGACCCGGTGTGGGATTGTTGAAATGTGTGATTGACTTGTGTCACATACAAGTGTACGAGTTTCCCTGTGGTTGTTTGATTTTGTGAGACGCACAAGTGTGCGGACTTCTGTGATTATATGAGTTTAACTATAACTATACTAAGACTAAGTATATTGTTGGTCCGAGTATGACCCTTGTGAAGCGTGTGTGAACGTTACTGTTTTTAAGCGAGCCGCTTTATTCAAAACTAAGAAACTGTGTGTTATCCATGCAGAGGATATACGACATGACACCTGCTTACGTACTGCGAGGCACTAGGAGTCGCCCAGCTAGGGGCCATGGGCAGCCACCTGCCGTTGAGCAGGTAGGGGCAACGAGTGCCCATCGTGTTTCCTCTGAGGATCACGAGAGAGATGAGTCTGGACCGTCAGGGCTACCGCCCAGAGGCCCTCTGGTCGCAGAGCCGACCCCGGCGATCGCTCTGGAGGAACTGGTTCTCACAGTTCTTGCGGCGATTAGCGCCTAGAGGGAGACGACAGCACCGGCACCAGAGGCTGTACCTGCTGCCACTGCAACCACTATTGAGAGGCCGAGTCAGGCCGATAGCTATACAGCTCATGCGTTGAGAGATTTTCGCAGGTTGGGCACACCAGTCTTTTCTAGGGAGTCGGACCCCGAGGTAGCCGAGAGATGGCTGGAACGGATTACCCGCAATCTGGATACGTCGGGGATATCTGATGGTTTCCTGAGAGTATCTTTTGCTGCTTTCCAACTGGAGGGGGATGCGTATCATTGGTGGCAGCACGCGCATATCAGGGTTGGAGACGACTTCCAGTTGTTCGGTAGGCTGTTCCTGGAGCAGTACTTCCCGAGATCAGTGCGAGATGATAGACACCAGTAGTTCCTGGAGCTGCGACAAAGAGGGATGACTATATCAGAGTATGAGGTGAGGTTCACATCCTTGTCTCGTTTCGCGCCGGAGATGGTGCAGACCGAGGAGCGCCGTTGCAGCCGATTCGAGAGAGGACTCATCCCGTCGATCGTGGACCGAGTCACCGCCTTTAGGACTGAGGTGTACACTGAGCTAGTGGACCAGGTGTTAGTCTTAGTGCCCGTAGTTCAATCCTAAATGTCCAAATGTATATATCATCGTTAGCAATAAAATTAAAGCGGCTTTATATTACTTATGTGTTGGAGTAATATATCGATGTGTGCTCTGATCTATGCCCACCATGCGAATAGAACCATAGATCGAGATAGATCACACTCGATGGGTCCCTAGTCAACAAAGCTTCACTAGAAGCGACTAGTATGAAAGATGGCTCTTTATGGCTTACGTTCTGTTAGTCATTGGAATGGGATTCCGGAGTCTGATCATAGATATCATGTGGGACATGATATTGGACGACCCGCCCTGAATATGTGCCATAGATTAAGTCATGAACATATTCAGTGTTGTAGCTTGTCATGTATCCTTAGACCAAGGAGTCTTTGTGATCGCTATGTAGTCAACAACTGAGTTTGACCTGAGCCTAACGTTGTCCGTAACAGGGCTTCCATAACGGCCAGGATTGGCTTGGGGACGGGCTACATGAGTGACACGAAAGACGGCTAAGGGATTTATCCCTCATACTAAGGTATGGGAAAGATATCGGTTCTCGGCCACTTGATCGAGAGTGACTGGAAGAATAGCATGGCCATGCACATGATACTGGGTATCATATCTTCAGTCATCTCACATATCAAGGAACGGTGATTGAGAATAATAAGGATGACGGCTCTATGCCTTATCTCAATCAGGATATCGGAGATAAAAGGATAATGACAGGGACGACAGAAAGGTTAGAATCGACAGGGTCGATTCGTTATGTAGTGTCAGGCAATACTAAAGTCTCGTTAGTTGCCACTTAAATAGGATCAAGTAAAATGGGATTTTACGTTGATCTATTGACATGCATAAACCTAAGGGTCACACCGGAGGATGAAACTCATTGACACATTTATGGAGAATGGCCAAAAGGGAGTTGTCTCGGGACATGACCAAAACTGGGTTTTAGGTCATGTGCCCGTAAGTGAATAGGACTTCACAGATCGAGACAAGGCTTGGAGTCTTGGGATTGATCGCGTCGGATAATGTTGGACATTTCCGGTATGGAAGGCATGGAGGCGATGAGCGAATCACGGGACCTCGTTGGAAATGGCCACGGGCCATGTTCCAAGAGGCCCATGAAAGGCCCATGCAACCAAGGCCCATGGAACTAATTAATCAAGTCTTGATTAATTAGTACTAAGTAAGCAAGACAAGGATTAAGGTGTTGGTGATTCACCACCTAACCCAATCTTGTCTTGCCATACTTTGTCCTATTTACACCTTACTTGACACCATACTTGTCCCATGCCTTTAGTTGGACAAGTATGGGTTTTGTTATGTTTAAGTCATCTTTTTTCAACATAACAAACACAAGACAAGAATAGGAAACACATTTTCTCTCCCTCTTCCATGGCCATTTCGGGTTTGGCTAGTTTCCACCTCCATGTTTGTGTTCTTGAGTCCTCAAAGAGAAGAACTACGTGGCTTTGATTCCCATGTGGATACGTAGGCGTCTTGGAGACTCAAGCCAATCATTCGTTAACCGGTGTTCTTGTTTTGGTAAGAACTAGTGCTGAATTTTTCTCTTGTTAATCCATTCTTTGTTAGTTGTTTCATGGTTTTAATTGTCTCTTGGTTTTCATTGATTTTCCGCTGCGAGTTGGTTCATCTCCAACCCTACCTCGAGACCCAACAGTGGTATCAGAGCCGTGCTACCTTCGGGATTCACAAGACGGTGTTCAAAGTTTCGGTTTTGCTTGAAAGTTTCGTTTTTGGCATGTTGTTTTGCTAAATTGTTTGATAACATGTTTTAAATTATTGTTTATGGATTTAATGCATGTAAAATGAATTTTTGAAAATTATTTCAAATCTGGAAATTTTGAAAAAAAATTTGATTTTTCGGGTCTCGGGAGCGGGACTCTCGGGGAGCCGAAACCGGGACCGAACGGGGCTCCGTTGGACGGAGCTAGGCCAAGCATGACCATTGGATGGTTGATATTCCAAGGCTAAACCGTTTTGTTAGTTATGACGAGTTTGGAACCGTCATGACGAACTCGAAGATCAAATGTTCAAAAGTTTCATTTTTGAACGGTTTCGATAAACCGAGCATCAAAAAATTTCGAAACTTGGCTATTAATTAAAACCGGAAAATCACATGATGTTTGATAACATGCTTGTTTGATAACACGATGTGTGATGTGATGTTGGCATGGTGTACATAATAGCCCCGAGCTCAATTTAATTATTTATCGCTTTTCACGGCCTGCGAGCCGTTAGAGTTAGCGTGTAATTATTCTTTCAAGGTGTGGTCGTCGAACCACTTGTTTGTAATATTTATTTATTCCCGACCTGCGAGTCGTGTATTAAATTGTAATATTTTACTTAAGATGAAGAAAGGGCGAAAAGGTCATTTGGTGGCTTTTCGGGTGTTGGCATCGGCTTGGAGTCGGTGGAGCTCAAGAAGCTAGTGGGAGTTAGTTTAGGGGGCTATTATGTGCACATTTATCGCTTTATGCTTGGTTTAGTTTATGCATGATTAATTCTGTGTTTTAGAATTGCATGCTTAACTTTATTTACCGAGCATATCACCTCACATGCAAAGATAAAATTGGAATTTTAATCCTTGTGTGTGAGCCCTTAGAATCGTCATTACATTGGATGTAGTTGACGGGTTCAAAGGAAGAATTACATTGGATGTAATTTGAGGCATCATTGCATTTGGAATGTAGTTGATGTGCTCATCGCATCTAGGATGTGCCAAAGTTTTGAACACAACTGGACAAGTAAAAGCGGGTCATGTCCGATACCTCCCAATCATCAACACCTTACTACCTCCCCGTCCTATGGTTGTCGTGCGCATTAGCGGAGCATCCATGGGAAAGCGGGGTAGTAGGTTTGGACGACATATGTGGGTGTCGTGCGCATTAGCGGAGCACCTACATAGTGACGAGCCATAGTTGAAAATTGGTGGACCCGACTACGATTCTCAGCCTGAGGTTGAGCTAGGGTAACAGATAGGGTAAGTCGTGTACATAAGTACATACCCTAGCCAAGAGTCACATTGGATGTGATTGGATGGAGTCCTACCTACATAGCTCGATTAAGTGGTGAGCATTAGTTCAGCTTAATCGAGTGAATCAAGGATCTTGGTTTCAGATTCTAAAGGTTTAGAATTGATTGTTGGTGTTTAAGCTTGATCTTCATAAAATTTATTCAGTTTACTGATTGAATTTTATCTGTTGTAGATCAAATGGCAAATTCAGCGAACATTAATAGTTTGTCATTAAAAACCATTCTTGACAGGGTCAAGCTAAATGGGACAAACTATTTGGACTGGTACAGAATTTTGAGGATAGTCCTCAAGTCTGAACGCAAAGAATATGTCCTTGACAAGGCTGTCTCTAAGACCATATCAGAGTTACATGAAGTGTTATCAGCTGCTGAGAAGAATATCTCAGGGATCTGGGATCCAAGGATATTCTGATGGTCAACAAGGGAATTGGAAGTGGCAAGGGCTGGGCCCATGCGCACTTGGCAGGAAAGATGAGACACCTGAGAATGTCTGCTTCTACTGCCAACAGTCTGGTCATTGGAACCGGGACTACAGGAAGTTCACGGCTGATCTGAAGAAGGGCAGTGGGACTGCGCCTTCATCAAATAGCCTGGATGATCTGAAGAAGGGCAGTAGGACTGCGCCTTCATCAGGAAACCTGGATGATCTAAGGAAGGGCGGTGGGATCGTGCCTTCATTCGGTATTAACTATATAGAGCTACATCTCTCTACTTCCAAAGATTCATGGGTATTAGATACCATGACTGAATCTCACACATGCACTAATATATGGTGGCTGAAAGTAGGAGAGATTTGGAAAGCACGAAATGGACCTCAGAGTTGTGGCAACTGTTGTAGGATCCATGAGTCTTGCTTTGCCAAGAGGCCTTGTCTTAGTATTGTATAATGTATATTGCATACCTACTTTTAGTAGGAATATTATATCTGTATCCGTGTTTGACAAGGAAGGATATAATGTTAATATTGGAAATGGAGTTTTCAATGTTCTATGCAATGATATGTTTTATACCAGTACTGACATGGTTGGAGGATTGTACATATTAGATATGGGTAACAATGCCTCAAGTTCTATATATTCCGTTAATACCAAGAGGTCTAAATCCAACGATTTAAACCTAACTCTGTTATGGTACTGTCATTTGGGTCGCATAAACAAGAAGCGCCTATCAGCACTTCAGAAGTGCGGGCTTTCAGGTTCATTCGAATTCCATTCGATCGATAGGTGCAAGGTTTGTTTGATGGGCAAAATGACTAAAGTGCCCTTTATCGATCGCGATGAAAGGGCGGGTGAATTATTGGGGCTGATACACTCGAATGTGTGTAGACCAATAAGTTCACTTGCAGGAGGGGTTTTAGCTACTTTATCACATTTACTGATGATTACAGTAAATATGGTTATGTCTATTCGCTGAGACATAAGTCTGAAGCTTTTGATAAATTCAAAGAGTTTAAGACTATAGTAGAAAACCAGCTCGACAAAGGTATTAAGGCACTTTGATTGGATCGAGGTGGAAAATACTTGACCACAGAGTTATTAGATCATCTAAAAGAGAATGGAATCCTTTTGGAATGGACTCCTCCTAGGTCACTGTAGTTGAAAGGTGTAGCCAAACGGAGAAATCGGACATTGTTAGACAATGGTCTGTTCCATGATTAGTTGGACTGATCTCCCAATCTCTTTTAGGGGTTTTGCTCTAGAGACGACCGCATTCATAGTGAATCGGGCTTCGACGAATGGTGTGGAAGGGACACCATTTTAAAAATGGTACGGGATGATGCCCGCTTTGTCCTTCCTAA
Source organism: Erodium maritimum (assembly GCA_963921825.1). NCBI lineage: Eukaryota > Viridiplantae > Streptophyta > Magnoliopsida > Geraniales > Geraniaceae > Erodium > Erodium maritimum. The sequence goes on from OY997592.1 coordinate 47,503,187, forward strand.
AGATTTGTGGTTGCGAGGCTTATGTGAAACATTTGGTTTCGACTAAGCTCGAACCAAGATCTGAGATATGCACCTTCGTGTGGTATCCCAAAGCAACAAGGGGATACTATTTCTACAATCCCAGTGAGAACATGGTGTTCGTCGCTTGGGGTGGGGTCTTTATGGAAAAGAAGTTTTGTTTCCAAAGACGTCATTGGGAGGACTGTGCATCTCGAAGAAATTCAGGATGGTACAGATCTGTCTAAACCAATTGGCAACCCAGTAGAAAGGAGCCAGAGATTGTCGTAGAGTAAGAACCAATTCCTGTTACAATTCCGGAAGGTCCAAGGCGATTTGAAAGGATCAATCTTCCACCTCCAAGATATGGTATCCGGAGGTGACAATGAAGTCATGGTGGATCACGATGATCCAGCCACCTTTCAGGAAGTCGTGGATGGGCCCAACTCCGAGTTATGGCTGGGAGCCATGAGGGAGGAAATGCAATCCATGTCGGACAACCGAGTCTGGGAACCGGTTGATCCCATCAATGGTGTGAGGACCATAGGATGCAAATGGATCTTCAAGGTGAAGATGGACATGGACGGCAACCCTCTGACCTACAAAGCTCAACTGGTGGCGAAAGGTTATAGGCAGATCCAATGGATTGACTATGAGGAAACCTTCTCCTTAGTGGCTATGGTCAAAATCGATCCAAATTCTTCTTGACATAACTGCGTATCATAATTACGAGATATGGAAAGTGGATGTCAAAACCGCTTTCCTAAATGGAAATTTGACTGAGTACGTTTGTATGTCTCGGCCCAAAGGTTTTGACGATCCGAAGAATAAAGGAAAGATTTATAAGTTGTTGAAATCCATTTATGGATTGAAACGAACTTCTCGGAGTTGGATCCTTCGTTTTGATGAAGCTGTAATTGGATTTGGCTTAATCAAGAACGAGGATGAATCTTGCGTTTATAAGAAGGCTAGTGGGAGCAATATTACCTTTCTGGTTCTCATTGAAAACGACATCCCAACCTTGCACGAGACTAAAGCTTGATTGAGGAAGTGTTTTTCAATAAAGGACTTAGGCGATGCTTCTCATATCTTAAGGATTAAGATATGTAGAGATCGCACCAAGAGGGTCTTGGATTTAAGTCAGGGAACCTATGTGAACAAGGCATTGAGTAGGTTCTTAATGCTCGATTCAAAGAAAGGACTCTTACCCACTAGTCATGGCATTCATCTCAGCAAGACTCAGTGTCCTAAGACACCTGATGAGCTGAAAAGGATGATGAGAATCCTATGCGCCTGGGGGCAGGATCGATCATATATGCCATGACATGTATGAGACCAGACGTCTCGTAAGCCTTATGTTGTACCAGTAGACATCATTCTAACCCGGGGAAAGATGATGTTGAACTAGCCGTCGAAGGATGAGTAGACGCTAGTTTTCCAAGACAAATCCAGATGACTTTAGAAGTCAATCAGGATATGTGTTTACGCTGAATGGCAGAGCTTTAGCTGGGAAAGCGTAAAGCAAGATACCATTGCCGAATCTACGACAGAGGCCAAGTACATGGATGCTGCAGAGGCAGCTAAGGAGGCTATGTGGATTTGGAAATTCATGGCAGGGCTGGGTGTAATTAAAAACCCATCCAGTCCGGTGAATCCATTTTGCGACAACACAAGGGCCATTGCGCAAGCTAAAAGCCTAGATCGCATAACAAATCCAAACATGTACTGCGGCGTATCCACCTCATCAGATAAATACTGAACTGAGGTGAAGTGAAGATAACCGATATTGCAACAGATGATAACATAGCCAACCCTTTGACTAAGGCAGTGTCACTGCCTGAACATGTTAGACATGTAAAGTCGATGGGGACATATTGGAGTTTAGATTGGAACTAGGGCAAGTGGGAGATTGTTAGTCTTAGTGCCCGTAGTTCAATCCTAAATGTCCAAATGTATATATCATCGTTAGCAATAAAATTAAAGCGGCTTTATATTACTTATGTGTTGGAGTAATATATCGATGTGTGCTCTGATCTATGCCCACCATGCGAATAGAACCATAGATCGAGATAGATCACACTCGATGGGTCCCTAGTCAACAAAGCTTCACTAGAAGCGACTAGTATGAAAGATGGCTCTTTATGGCTTACGTTCTGTTAGTCATTGGAATGGGATTCCGGAGTCTGATCATAGATATCATGTGGGACATGATATTGGACGACCCGCCCTGAATATGTGCCATAGATTAAGTCATGAACATATTCAGTGTTGTAGCTTGTCATGTATCCTTAGACCAAGGAGTCTTTGTGATCGCTATGTAGTCAACAACTGAGTTTGACCTGAGCCTAACGTTGTCCGTAACAGGGCTTCCATAACGGCCAGGATTGGCTTGGGGACGGGCTACATGAGTGACACGAAAGACGGCTAAGGGATTTATCCCTCATACTAAGGTATGGGAAAGATATCGGTTCTCGGCCACTTGATCGAGAGTGACTGGAAGAATAGCATGGCCATGCACATGATACTGGGTATCATATCTTCAGTCATCTCACATATCAAGGAACGGTGATTGAGAATAATAAGGATGACGGCTCTATGCCTTATCTCAATCAGGATATCGGAGATAAAAGGATAATGACAGGGACGACAGAAAGGTTAGAATCGACAGGGTCGATTCGTTATGTAGTGTCAGGCAATACTAAAGTCTCGTTAGTTGCCACTTAAATAGGATCAAGTAAAATGGGATTTTACGTTGATCTATTGACATGCATAAACCTAAGGGTCACACCGGAGGATGAAACTCATTGACACATTTATGGAGAATGGCCAAAAGGGAGTTGTCTCGGGACATGACCAAAACTGGGTTTTAGGTCATGTGCCCGTAAGTGAATAGGACTTCACAGATCGAGACAAGGCTTGGAGTCTTGGGATTGATCGCGTCGGATAATGTTGGACATTTCCGGTATGGAAGGCATGGAGGCGATGAGCGAATCACGGGACCTCGTTGGAAATGGCCACGGGCCATGTTCCAAGAGGCCCATGAAAGGCCCATGCAACCAAGGCCCATGGAACTAATTAATCAAGTCTTGATTAATTAGTACTAAGTAAGCAAGACAAGGATTAAGGTGTTGGTGATTCACCACCTAACCCAATCTTGTCTTGCCATACTTTGTCCTATTTACACCTTACTTGACACCATACTTGTCCCATGCCTTTAGTTGGACAAGTATGGGTTTTGTTATGTTTAAGTCATCTTTTTTCAACATAACAAACACAAGACAAGAATAGGAAACACATTTTCTCTCCCTCTTCCATGGCCATTTCGGGTTTGGCTAGTTTCCACCTCCATGTTTGTGTTCTTGAGTCCTCAAAGAGAAGAACTACGTGGCTTTGATTCCCATGTGGATACGTAGGCGTCTTGGAGACTCAAGCCAATCATTCGTTAACCGGTGTTCTTGTTTTGGTAAGAACTAGTGCTGAATTTTTCTCTTGTTAATCCATTCTTTGTTAGTTGTTTCATGGTTTTAATTGTCTCTTGGTTTTCATTGATTTTCCGCTGCGAGTTGGTTCATCTCCAACCCTACCTCGAGACCCAACACCAGGCACTAGCAGTGGAGCGACATTTCAGAGAGACCGCCAGGGCCCGCGAGAGCAGGCCGAGGCCGAGTGGCTTTTTGAGGCCGTCTGAGGGCCGCGATCCGAGGAGGCAGAGGACCTCAGGATCCTTCCAGTTACAGGCCCACTCTGGTGTGATGCGACAGGTCGGAGTAGTAGCGTCCGTTGGACCTGCTCTGTTAGCGCAGTTTTGCCCCCTGTGCAGGCAGTTGGGTCATCTAGGCCGAGATTGCCCGATGAGTGGTGGATCTACAGATCGCCCAACGGGTCGTCCGACGAGGGTCGAGGAGAGACCGCGTGTCGTTGAGAGGATGTGCTACCACTGCGGCCGACTTGGGCACATCTCCACTATGTGTCCCGACCGGGTTGGAGGAGGACCAGTGCAGCGACCACAGCAGACGCAGCCCAGCCAGACACCGTCGTTTCGCACACGCCAGGCTCAGAGAGCCCCCTGGTAGGCAGCGGGTACGCCAGCACAGATGCATCAGCAGAGGACTCCACAGCAGACGACCCTTCCACCCCCCCCCCCCCCCCGAGAGGAAGACCTCATGCTCAGCAGGGTCAGGTGTATGCTGTCACTGACTCTCGAGCTGAGGGGCGTCATTCCGGCCATGAGGCTACTCAGGGTACGTGCTTGCTTTACAATTCATGGGCGTCTTTCTTATTTGATACTGGAGCATCACATTCTTTTATCTCTTCTTCTTTCGCTGGTATGTTGGGACTGAGGGTAGAGTCTCTGAGTCGACCTTTATGTCCTGACACCCCTGTTACGAGAGAGGTAGTTCTGAGTACCGTATGTCGGGCATGTGAGATTAGGGTGGCTGATTGCCCTTTTTATGGTGATTTGCTTGTGTTGGACATGACGGCTTTTGACGTGATCTTGGGGATGGATTGGATGACGAAGTACCGGGCGTCGATCGACCGCTATCGACGATAGGTGACAATAGTATCGGGCGACACGGTCGTCACTTGTGTCTTGGGAAGTAGGAGCGAAGTTCTCCTGTCAGCATTGACTGTGGGAGAGGAGACGGAGACCGTGCAGAGTAGAGAGCTGTCGCGAGTGGTGTGTGAGTTACCGGAGGTCTTTCCGGAGGAGCTGTCAGGATTACCGCCTACGTGCGAGGTAGAGTTCAGGATCGACTTGATGCCGGGGAAGACGCCGATATCCACGGCCCCGCACCGGTTTGCACCAGCTGAGTTGGTCGAGCTGAAGCGACAACTCGAGGAGCTTCGAGAGAAGGGATTCATTCTCCCAATGCTTCACCATGGGGAGCGCCCGCCCTCTTCGTGAAGAAGAAGGGTGGAGCGTTGAGGATGTGCATCGATTATCGGAAGTTGAACCGGGTCACTGTGAAGAACCATTACCCGATGCCGAGGATCGATGACTTGTTCGATCAGCTGAGAGGAGCGAAGTGCTTCTCGAAGATTGATCTACGATCCAGATATTATCAGTTGAGGGTACGGGAGGAGGATGTAGCAAAGACCGCATTTCGGACTAGGTATCGTCACTACGAGTTTCTAGTGATGCCGTTTGGGCTGACGAACGCGCCTGCAGCGTTCATGGATCTGATGAACGGGATCTTCCGATCGTACTTGGACCAGTTCGTCATGGTATTCGTTGATGATATTCTGATTTATTCGCCGAGTGAGGAGGCGTATGTGAGCACCTGAGGGCGGTTTTGACATTGTTGCGTACTCACCAGTTGTACGACAACTTGGAGAAGTGCGAGTTTTGGCTGGCCGAGGTGAAGTTCCTCGGGCATGTTGTGTCCAGAGAGGGTATCCTAATCGACCCGACGAAGATCGAAGCAGTTTCGAAGTGGGCACGACCCAAGAGTGTATTTAAGATCCGTAGCTTCCTGGGATTGGCAGGATACTATCGAGGGTTCTTCCAGGACTTCTCACGCCTGGCCGCGCCGATGACCGCACTGACACGCAAGGGAGCAGAGTTTTTGTGGACCGATAAGTGTGAGCATTCCTTTACCGAGCTGAAGGATCATTTGACTACCTCTCCCGTGTTGATCGTACTGGGGAGGGGGTCGGATATGATGTGCATTGTGATGCGTCCGGTGAGGGACTGGGTTGTGTGTTGATGCAGTCCGGGAAGGTAGTTTCTTATGGCTCCAGACAGTTGAAGATACATGAGCGCAACTACCCTACCCACGACCTAGAGTTGGCAGCAGTTGTCTTTGCGCTGAAGAGCTGGCGATACTACTTGTATGGAGAGCGATTCCGGGTGTTCTCGGATCACAAGAGACTCAAGTACATCTTCTCCCAACGCGACTTGAACATGCGCCAGAGGCGGTGGATGGAGCTGCTTGAGGAGTACGACTTCGAGCTACTCTACCACCCTGGCAAGGCGAACGTGGTCGCCGATGCCTTGAGTAGAAAGTCGGTCCACTGATTGGACATTATATAAGTCCGAGAGTGGGACATGATGGAGGAGTTGAGCTCGTTCAGACTTAAGCTAGATGAGATCACGGATGGTGTGACCATGTGTTCGCTGGTGGCTCAGCCCACACTAGTTGCTCGTGTGCTGGAGGCACAGGCCGAGGATGCCGAGACGGCAGAGCTCCAGGAGAGACTTACCAGCGGTGTTGACGCTGTGGGCTGGGAGCAGGGTGCTAATCTGGGTCTACGTTACCGAGGAGGACTATTCGTGCCGCGTTGTTGTAGAGACGCTGTGTTGAGAGAGTCTCACCACTCCCGTCTTGTTGTGCACCCGGGTGGCACCAAGATGTATCGGGATATGAGACTACAATTCTGGTGGGGCGGGATGCGTAGAGCAGTTGCAGAGTTCGTTTCTAGATGCCTTACTTGCCAGCAAGTGAAGGCCGAGCATCAGTGTCCCGCCGGTTTTCTACAGCCACTGCCGATCGTAGAGTGGAAGTGGGAGCACGTCACGATGGACTTCGTGTGTGGTATACCGAGGTCACAGAGTGGGCACGACGTAGTTTGGGTGGTGGTCGACCGACTAACCAAGTCGGCGCACTTCTTAGCTATGAGGATGACTGACACGGTTGATACACTGAGCCGATAGTACGTTCGAGAGATTATCCGACTTCACGGGGTACCGTTATCCGTGGTGTCCGACAGGGATCCTCGATTCACCTCCAGATTCTGGGAGAGCTTGCAGAGATCTTTGGGGACCGAGGTCTTGCTTAGTACAGCTTACCACCCGCAGACGGATGGGCAGCCAGAGCGCACGATACATATCTTAGAGTATATGCTGCGGGCATGTGTGTTGCATAAAACTTGACGCCCTGCGAGTTTTAAATCGCAGAAACGGGACACGGCAAGTGTACCAGATTTGAAGTCCGGAATATCGAGCCCAAAGGAGCAATAGACAATCACTTGCTATTTAAAATTTGTAGCTAAGCTGTTTCGGTAAAAATCGAGTTTTTATGCTTTGAAAATAAACCTATAACGACTAAAAAGAAAATACAGAATTTAACAGAAAGTTTTCTTATCTTGAATCAAGTGAAGAGAGATCAAGGGCACGGGTTCATCGAGTTCATTCCATAAAATTGAAAACGTTCGATTGTAGCGATGTCGACTTATTTTAGAGGCAACGAGTTGTCTCGACTCTAGTCCTAACTTCTTTCGAACGATTCGGACCCTAATGGAATCTAACCACCAAGTTCTTTCGAATCACGATGTAGGAAGACCCAAAGCGTTAAGCTCTATGACAACTTCTAACTTTCGACCAAACAAGTCTATGGCTATTGCAATTGTATTAACCCCGCTAGTTCTAGCTAGGATTTAAATCCAACCTATGATCGATTTTTGACTTAATTAGAATCCTCCTCTTTCGAGCGACGAATCCTAATTCGAAACAATTACCAAGCCTACACGGGAGGTAAAGCATTAAGCACAAATCAATCATAGACACTAATACAAATTAACAACACCACAATCGAAGCATTCAAAATATGGAAATCACTACTCTAATCCCCCGCATAGCCCTAGAAATTGGGGGCTTAGTTGTTCATGGTGAGAAAATACAAGGATGAAAAGAACCAAACAAATAAACTCATAATCAAGAGGAAAGTTGAGATACAATCACCGAATTAATCGTTCAAAGCTTGTTCTTCTTCTCCTCCAATTTCTAGCCTTGATGCTCTTGCAAATCCACCAAAAGAAACCCACTTGTGTAGCCAACAATGGAATTTGTCTCCAAAAATCAACACCCAAATAAATCTCAAATGATTCTCTTTCCACCAAAATATTGATTCTCCACAAATAATCCCAGATAACAAACTTTCTTTAAATTCTATATAAGAAAAATATAAAAAAAACTATACAAAGCTTTCTTCTCTGTTAGTCTCGTGTGCTCTCTGTGTCTAAAATGGTGAAGAAGCTCAGATCCCCTTTTTAATTTCGGCGCTGCTGAATTAATAAGGTAGTAGGGTTTGCATAGGACACGCGGCACAAAAGGAGAGGAGGAGCTGAAGGGGACAGGTGTCGTGAGCTGAGGCGTGTGGAGGCTGGAGCTGGGACCCGCAGGAGACAGCTGAGGGCGAGGTGGCGGCTGGACACCGCCACGTGTCGCGCTGAGGTGAGATGGCGGCTGGAACCAGGACACGTGGCGGGCTCTGGAGGGAAGGCGGCTGAGGGCGGCGCCACGTGTCGCCATCTGGGTGAGCGGCGGCTGCTGGGACCGAGACACGTGTCAGGCGGTGGTTTGCTGCTCCATTTTTATCCTTTTTCGCTATTTCGCTCGCTCCGGCTTCGTTTGAGCTCCGATAGATCTCGTTTTTGCACCAAAAAATTCCTCTTTTCAAGACCTACAAAACAAGACCAGTCATGAGTATATTTCGAAGCGATCAAAATCGACCCTCTTAACGGTCCAATTGCACAAAACACCCAAAATACGCCGGAAATCCATCGAAACCCCGAACATATCAATAAAATCAATTATTCACACTAAACATAAATACATGATAGAAAATCGGGACCAAAAGCCTAAATAACTCGATAAAAAGTGGCCCTTTTATGTGTTAAAATGCACCCGCATCATTGGACTTCCGAGGGTCGTGGGAGGATCACTTACCTTTATCCGAGTTTGCCTACAACAACATCTTCCAGGCCAGTATCGGGATGGAACCGTTTGAGGCGTTGTATGGTAGGCCGTGCAGATCGCCCGTGTGTTGGGCAAAGGTGGGAGACAAGACTTTTCTTGGTCCGGATCTTGTCCGAGAGACGACCGAGAAGGTCGCGTTGCTTCGGGAGGGGTTGAAGACCGCGCAGAGCCGACAGAAGAGTTATGCTGATAGACGGCGTCGACCTCTTGAGGTCGTTGTTGGAGAGCATGTGTTCTTGAAGGTGAACCCGAAGAAGGGCTAATGCGTTTCAACCGTGGCGGAGGCAAGATGGCCCCGCGGTTTATCGGACCTTTTTAGGTTTTGGGCAGAGTGGGAGCCGTTACTTACCGTCTTGCATTGCCACCGCAGCTTGGGAACATTCATAACGTTTTCCACATCACCCAACTGCGGAAGTACAATGCGGTCCCCTCCCACGTTATTGAGTGGACGGACATCGAGGTAGCTGAGGATGTTTCGTATGAGGAGCAGCCAGTCAGGATTCTGGATACGCGAGAGTAGGTCTTGCGTGGCAAGACTATCCCACTAGTACTGTGCAATGGCGGCACCACGGAGATGAGTCGACCTGGGAGCACGAGGATGAGGTTCGCGCGAAGTACTCCAGCCTGTTTGACCATTGAGGTACTTTCATTTTAAATTTCGAGGATGAAATTCTTTTAAGGGGGGTAGATTGTAAGAACCGCCCCCGGTCGATCCCAGTCGAACCGGTGCTTTTTGGCGAAGTTTGACTTTCGGTCGAAAAAGTCAATCGATGACTCGGGGAGTCATTCGGGACCTTTCTAGGACCCAAAAAGTTTAGCAATCGTTATGTTGGGTCTCGAGGTAGGGTTGGAGATGAACCAACTCGCAGCGGAAAATCAATAAAAACCAAGAGACGATTAAAACCATGAAACAACTCACAAAGAATGGATTCACAAGAGAAAAATTCCGCACTATCTCTTACCAAAACAAGAACACCGGTTAACGAATGATTGGCTTGAGTCTCCAAGACGCCTACGTATCCACATGGGAATCAAAGCCACGTAGTTCTTCTCTTTGAGGACTCAAGAACACAAAATGGAGGTGGAAACTAGCCAAACCCGAAATGGCCATGGAAGAGGGAGAGAAAATGTGTTTCCTATTCTTATCTTGTGTTTGTTATGTTGAAAAAAGATGACTTAAACATAACAAAACTCATACTTGTCCAACTAAAGGCATGGGACAAGTATGGTGTCAAGTAAGGTGTAAATAGGACAAAGTATGGCAAGACAAGATTGGGTTAGGTGGTGAATCACCAACACCTTAATCCTTGTCTTGCTTACTTAGTACTAATTAATCAAGACTTGATTAATTAGTTCCATGGGCCTTGGTTGCATGGGCCTTTCATGGGCCTCTTGGAACATGGCCCGTGGCCATTTCTAACGAGGTCCCGTGATTCGCTCATCGCCTTCAAGCCTTCCATACCGGAAATGTCCAACATTATCCGACGCGATCAATCCCAAGACTCCAAGCCTTGTCTCGATCCGTAAAGTCCTATTCACGTACGGGCACATGACCCAAAACCCAGTTTTGGTCATGTCCCGAGACAACTCCCTTTTGTCCATTCTCCATAAATGTGTCAATGAGTTTCATCCTCCGGTGTGACCCTTAGGTTTATGCATGTCAATAGATCAACGTAAAATCCCATTTTACTTGATCCTATTTAAGTGGCAACTAACGAGACTTTAGTATTGCCTGACACTACATAACGAATCGACCCTGTCGATTCTAACCTTTCCGTCGTCCCTGTCATTATCCTTTTATCTCCGATATCCTGATTGAGATAAGGCATAGAGCCGTCATCCTTATTATTCTCAATCACCGTTCTTTGATATGTGAGATGACTGAAGATATGATACCTAGTATCATGTGCATGGCCATGCTATTCTTTCAGTCACTCTCGATCAAGCGGCCGAGAACCGATATCTTTCCCATACCTCAGTATGAGGGATAAATCCCTTAGCCGCCTTTCGTGTCACTCATGTAGCCCGTCCCCAAGCCAATCCTGGCCGTTATGGAAGCCCTGTTACGGACAACGTTAGGCTCAGGTCAAACTCAGTTGTTGACTACGTAGCGATCACAAAGACTCCTTGGTCTAAGGATACATGACAAGCTACGACATTAATATGTTCATGACTTAATCTATGGCACATATTCAGGGCGGGTCGTCCAATATCATGTCCCACATGATATCTATGATCAGACTCCAGAATCCCATTCCAATGACTAACAGAACGTAAGCCATAAAGAGCCATCTTTCATACTAGTCGCTTCTAGTGAAACTTTGTTGACTAGGGACCCATCGAGTGTGATCTATCTCGATCTATGGTTCTATTCGCATGGTGGGCATAGATCAGAGCACACATCGATATATTACTCCAACACATAAGTAATATAAAGAAGCTTTAATTTTATTGCTAACGATGATATATACATTTGGACATTTAGGATTGAACTATGGGCACTAAGACTAACACGTTACGGTTAGCTTAATTGGGTCGTTTCCTTTCAAATGACTGTCTTGGTGAAAAAGTCAACTTTCGGTCAACCGGAGGCTAAGTATCGACTAAACTTAATTAATTTAGTGATGCTGGAAATAAGTAAGGACAAGGTGGTCCCCACATGGACACTTGTCCATGTTAGCTTGGAAAGGAAGAAATGGGTGCGAATGGACCATTATACCATCATAAGTGCCAAAATAGAAGAAAGAAGCAAGGAGGGCCCTTTTGGTCAATTCAACTATAGATTAAAGGCATTGATTGGTTACAATTTAGCCCATTCTTCACCATTGCAGCTGAAATACACAAAGGGAGAGAGAGAGGATGATCTCTTCACTTTAGGAAGAAGAACGGAAGAAAAAGGAGGAAGCTTGAAGCCTTTTCTTCATCAAAAATTCTCAAGAGTCTTCTAATCTTTATCATCTATTCATCCTCAAGGCAAGTAACCTCTTAACTTCTACTTTCAATCAATTCAAATTTATGGGTTTCCATGGTTTTTTGCTTGAACTAGATAGGTTTTGATTCATTTGTAGTTAGATGGTTATTTTGTTGAAGTTTAATGGAAGTTTTGATTAGAAATCATTTGATTGCTGATGTTTGGAGGAAACCCATTAAGGGTGTTGAAGTTTGGGGGGTTTTTGGTGACTGATTTTGGGGTTTGGTGGTGTTAAAAATGGAATTTTTGAAGTAGATTTTCGTGGAAACGAAGTTGGAGAAGAAGGAGGTGAGTCTGCCCAGTTTCGGCACATAAGGGCTTGGTTCCGGCCCTCTAAGCGGCACGGAACGGGCTCGGTGCTGGCCCCTCTGAGCGGCACGGTCCGGGTCCCAGACTGGCCCTCTAAGGGGCACGGCCCGGGCCTGGTGCCAGCCCTCTGAGGGGTACGCTTCGGGACTGGTGCCGGGCCTCTGAGGGGCACAGACCGGGCCGAGTTCTGGGCTTGTGTGCTGTCCGAGTTGGGCCTAGTTTGGGCCCAATTTTACCTTTTGGCCCAAGTTTTATCGTTAGGATTAATTTAGATTTTCTTCTTTAAAACCGTCTTTGTTTGTGTATTAATTTTATGTTCCTAGACTTTATTCTCAAGCTCGGAGGAGGGGACTACTAGATGTTCTTGTGTTTAAGATTTTGGAGGACATTTGAGGTACCGCTTTTAATTAACGAATGCTAATAGTATGTATATATGATGATAATAACCAGAAGAGTCTTAGTTTGCATATAGGATGTGATTCACTAGAATAACCGCTTTCAATTATGAGAATTGTCGTGCTGTAGAATGGCCATGTCGAGCCTTATGATTGATTTTTTTTTGTGTGTTTGATTGTGATTAATAGTCCTCAAATGTCGATGCATGTTCTATCCTTTGGTTAATCTAAGAATCTCATTATGCCATGTGAATTATAATAATTGTGATATGAATGGTTGCCTCGTGACATGATTGGTTGAATGAGTGTGTTGAATGTGATATGATTGTTGTCTTGTGATATGATCGGGTGAATGATAGAACGAAGTGGCGTGTTTGGTAAGTGCGTGGGTAAGGTTGATGGTTTGACGTATTGGTGTGTGTGGTATTGTGCGGTATGATGTATATTGTTCCACCCCGATGCTCTGTGTTCCAAGAAGACATCTAGACCGAGGGGTATTCCGGTATGATGTATGTTGTTTCACCCCGATGATCGGTGTTCCGGGAAGATATCTAGGCCGATGTGCGTTTCCGGTATGATATGTTGAGCTTGTGTGCGGAGCTGAGTCTCGTAGTTTAATTGTCTTATATTTCGGTATCCGTGTGTTTCTTTAGTGGGTTTCTATTGGTGATTAAGTTGTGTCCCTGTTGATCTCTCTTTGTGTGTCATTTTATTAATTGTTGTTAATCGAGAAATTTGGTGATAGAGCGGGAATCCTTTTCCCCTTTACTACTTTTTCCTACTGAGCGTAAGCTCACCCCTTCTGTTTTACTGTTTTACAGGTTTTCGTTGGTGAGTAGGCTTAGAGGACGTCTCAGGGCTCGGGAGCTCATTGAGGGTCCGGGTTGTTTTATGTATTAGAGACATACATTCCTTTTCTGTACTAAACTATGTTTTCAATTGTTCGGTTTTGAGCGTTTGACTCATGTTATTTCGGAGTTGTTCACTTTTGTACTAAAATTATGAGGTTTATTTCATTTAAATTTCCTTTGATCTTTATTGTTTAATTACTATTTGAGTTCACGTCTCGAGTCCGGTCAAGGCCGGATTTGGGGCGTGACAACAAGTATACCTGAATGGCTTGGATTCTGAGGTTTAATTCTTGTTGTGCTAGACTTACAGGTGGTGTCCTTGAGTTGGTTGAGGGGTACGGGCATGCATTCTTCGTAAAGCTTCTTTCCTCTTAGCTTCAATTTCCTCTTGATTGCAATTCTTCCTTCTTTTCTACATCCTATTCATTATATTTTCTTGTTTGTTCTTCTGGACCTCAGTGAACTCTTCAATATTTTTGAAATGCTGATTCTTTCCCTATCAAATAAACAGATATTAGTACTACTAACTGAGAAATGTGATAAAAAACAACGATTAGTAAACAAAATTAAATAATAGTAGGTTTGAACCTTGATCTGCTCAGTTCCTGTCTTACCTTGCCTTTCTTTGTGTTGATGTCTCACCATGATCCTTAGCAGAACATGATCTCTTGTTGTGACCATTCCCTTTGCATTTAGAGCATGTCATTTTACTGCTTTTCTTTTGGACTTTGTACATGTTCTCAGCCCTCTCACCCACACTTCCCTCTCTGTTTTTCCTAGGTCTACCCGAAGGTTTATGGACTATAGGTGGTTGCATTTTTGCGTACCGTAAATTCCTAGGTCAATCATCCCTACTAGGCACTAGTCTAATATAAGCAGAGTAAATATCTTTGTAAGTGCTGACATGATAGTATTTGTGCACGTATTTGTGCAGGTCATCCCTAAGGAAAGTGATACATGATATGGCAAGGATGCAAGGCAAACCATTCAAATGGAATTTTTAAACAAGTACAGGTTTGGCTTTTCAAATCCACTTCAAATTACCTTCCATGTAGTGTACCTCAAATACACCATCCTCACTACCTAGTAGTATTCATTCCCTAGCTTCATCCTTAAGTGTCTCAAGGTCTTTAGCTACGCCTTTACATATTACCCTATCATACCCATCATGTAAAGTGTGCCACTTATAGAAAAGACCCATTAAATGTCTCCTAATCTCTTCTAGAAGCTCAGGTATAGGCATTTCCCTAACATCTCTAATCCAGTTGTTGAATGACTCAGAAAAGCTATTTACCTGTACACTTGTGCATGCTTTGGTAGTGTAGAATAGCTTGCACCATCCTTCTGGATCTTTGTCCTTCAGCAACTCGTCGGCACCTTCGTCTAGCTTTCGTAATTTCTCCATCCTCTCTTCAAGTTGTGTTGTTGAAGTTGCCTTGGAACATGACCACACAGGTGAATTCAGGTCCTCACCTCTGAATGTCATCATAAAGCTGTCTACCAAATGTCGAACATAGAATCCATGTTCGACACCTTGCATCCAGTCCTTGAACAGCTCCATCAGACCCTGCACAAACATGTGAAAATAGAAACTATTTGTGTATATTCAAGCGTTAGGATACACGTGACAATGTAATTGGACGTTACCTTTTGCTTATCAAAAAGGAAGACCCAACCACGAACTTCGTTCGTACCATAATCATCAAAGAACTGCTCTAAAAACCACTTCCATGGAGATTTATTTTCCTGCTCAACTACAACAAAGGCAAGAAAGAACATCATCTTGTTCCCATCCCAGCCAACTGCACTCAGCAACACCCCACCAAAATCACCCTTCAAATGACACCCATCGATGCCTACGATGGGTCTACAACCATTAAGGAAGCCCCTCTTTTGTGCCCCATACCGGATGTAGATCCTCTTGAAGTGTGGTTTAGCAGTTGGATCACCTTGTGTGTAGAGGTGTTCAATTTCCACCTTAGTTGTGCTGTTTGCATTGGTTTGATGTACCTAGTACAAGGAAATGCATGTGTTAACAAATTTAGGATAGGGGACATTACTAATTAGGTAAATATGGCCATAAAATGAAATTATCCTTACCATATGGCAGTATGTGTATAGATCCTCATACAACTTTGCATTGTCCTCCCCCCAAGTATTTCCTTCGCTCTCCAAATGGCCATATACGCTTATTGTATATGATGGTTCACTTTTAGTGTGTTGAGGACCTTTGATTGCATTTCTTTCTCCTTCATGTTAGGGGATGTCATTGTTGGGTCTCGAGGTAGGGTTGAAGATGAACCAACTCGCAGCGGAAAATCAATAAAAACCAAGAGACGCTTAAAACCATGAAACAACTAACAAAGAATGGATTCACAAGAGAAAAATTCAGCACTATCTCTTACCAAAACAAGAACACCGGTTAACGAATGATTGGCTTGAGTCTCCAAGACGCCTACGTATCCACATGGGAATCAAAGCCACGTAGTTCTTCTCTTTGAGGACTCAAGAACACAAAAATGGAGTTGGAAACTAGCCAAACCCGAAATGGCCATGGAAGAGGGAGAGAAAATGTGTTTCCTATTCTTGTCTTGTGTTTGTTATGTTGAAAAAAGATGACTTAAACATAACAAAACTCATACTTGTCCAACTAAAGGCATGGGACAAGTATGGTGTCAAATAAGGTGTAAATAGGACAAAGTATGGCAAGACAAGATTGGGTTAGGTGGTGAATCACCAACACCTTAATCCTTGTCTTGCTTACTTAGTACTAATTAATCAAGACTGGATTAATTAGTTCCATGGGCCTTGGTTGCATGGGCCTCTTGGAACATGGCCCGTGGCCATTTCTAACGAGGTCCCGTGATTCGCTCATCGCCTCCAAGTCTTCCATACCGGAAATGTCCAACATTATCCGACGCGATCAATCCCAAGACTCCAAGCCTTGTCTCGATCCGTAAAGTCCTATTCACGTACGGGCACATGACCCAAAACCCAGTTTTGGTCATGTCCCGAGACAACTCCCTTTTGGCCATTCTCTATAAATGTGTCAATGAGTTTCATCCTCCAGTGTGACCCTTAGGTTTATGCATGTCAATAGATCAACGTAAAATCCCATTTTACTTGATCCTATTTAAGTGGAAACTAACGAGACTTTAGTATTGCCTGACACTGCATAACGAATCGACCCTGTCGATTCTAACCTTTCCGTCATCCCTGTCATTATCCTTTTATCTCCGATATCCTGATTGAGATAAGGCATAGAGCCGTCATCCTTATTATTCTCAATCACCGTTCCTTGATATGTGAGATGACTGAAGATATGATACCCAGTATCATGTGCATGGCCATGCTATTCTTTCAGTCACTCTCGATCAAGCGGCCGAGAACCGATATCTTTCCCATACCTCAGTATGAGGGATAAATCCCTTAGCCGCCTTTCGTGTCACTCATGTAGCCCGTCCCCAAGCCAATCCTGGCCGTTATGGAAGCCCTGTTACGGACAACGTTAGGCTCAGGTCAAACTCAGTTGTTGACTACATAGCGATCACAAAGACTCCTTGGTCTAATGATACATGACAAGCTACGACACTGAATATGTTCATCAGCTGTCTTAGGACACCGAGTCTTGCTGAGATAAATGCCTTGACTAGTGGGTAAGAGTACTTTCTTTGAATCGAGCATTAAGAACCTACTCAATGCCTTGTTCACATAGGTTCCCTGACTTAAATCCAAGACCCTCTTGGTACGATCTCTACATATTTTAATCCCTAAGATATAAGAAGCATCGCCTAAGTCATTTATTGAAAAACACTTCCTCAACCAAGCTTTAGTCTCGTGCAAGGTTGGGATGTCGTTTTCAATGAGAACCAGAAAGGTAATCTTGCTCCCACTAGCCTTCTTATAAACGCAAGATTCATCCTCGTTCTTGATTAAGCCAAATCCAATTACAGCTTCATCAAAACGAAGGATCCAACTCCGAGAAGTTCGTTTCAATCCATAAATGGATTTCAACAACTTATAAATCTTTCCTTTATTCTTCGGATCGTCAAAACCTTTGGGCCGAGACATACAAACGTACTCAGTCAAATTTCCATTTAGGAAAGCGGTTTTGACATCCACTTGCCATATCTCGTAATTATAATACGCAGTTATGTCAAGAAGAATTTGGATCGATTTTGACCATAGCCACTAAGGAGAAGGTTTCCTCATAGTCAATCCATGCCTATAACCTTTCGCCACCAGTTGAGCTTTGTAGGTCAGAGGGTTGCCGTCCATGTCCATCTTCACCTTGAAGATTCATTTGCATCCGATGGTCCTCACACCATTGATGGGATCAACCGGTTCCCAGACTCGGTTGTCCGACATGGATTGCATTTCCTCCCTCATGGCTCCCAGCCATAACTCGGAGTTGGGCCCATCCACGACTTCCTGAAAGGTGGCTGGATCATCGTGATCCACCATGACTTCATTGTCACCTCCGGATACCATATCTTGGAGGTGGAAGATTGATCCTTTCAAATCGTCTTGGACCTTCCGGAATTGTAACAGGAATTGGTTCTTACTCTACGACAATCTCTGGCTCCTTTCTACTGGGTTGCCAATTGGTTTAGACAGATCTGTACCATCCTGAATTTCTTCGAGATGCACAGTCCTCCCAATGACGTCTTTGGAAACAAAACTCCTTTTCCATAAAGACCCCACCCCATGCGACGAACACCATGTTCTCACTGGGATTGTAGAAGTAGTATCCCCTTGTTGCTTTGGGATACCACACGAAGGTGCATATCTCAGATCTTGGTTCGAGCTTAGTCAAAACCAAATGTTTCACATAAGCCTCGCAACCACAAATCTTTAGGAAGGACAAAGCGGGCATCATCTCGTACCATTTTAAAATAGTATCCCTTCCACACCCTTCGTCGAAGCCCGATTCACTATGAATGCGGTCGTCTCTAGAGCATAATCCCAGAAAGAGATTGGGAGATCAGTCCAACTAATAATGGAACGGATCATTGTCTAACAATGTTCGATTTCTCCGTTTGGCTACACCTTTCATCTACAGTGTCCTAGGAGGAGTCCATTCCAAAAGGATCTCATTCTCTTTTAGATGATCTAATAACTCTGTGGTCAATTATTTTCCACCTCGATCCAATCGAAGTGCCTTAATACCTTTGTCGAGCTGGTTTTCTACTTTAGTCTTAAACTCTTTGAATTTATCAAAAGCTTCAGACTTATGTCTCAGCGAATAGACATAACCATATTTACTGTAATCATCAGTAAATGTGATAAAGTAGCTAAAACCCCTCCTGACAAGTGAATTTATTGGTCTACACACATTCGAGTGTATCAGCCCCAATAATTCACCCGCCCTTTCATCGCGATCGATAAAAGGGCACTTTAGTCATTTTGCCCATCAAACAAACCTTGCACCTATCGATCGAATGGAATTCGAATGAACCTGAAAGTCCGCACTTCTGAAGTGCTGATAGGTGCTTCTTGTTTATGCGACCTAAATGACAGTGCCTTAACAGAGTTAGGTTTAAATCGTTGGATTTAGACTTCTTGGTATTAACGGAATATATAGAACTTGAGGCATTGTTACCCATATCTAATATGTACAATCCTCCAACCAAGTCAGTACTGGTATAAAACATATCATTGCATAGAACATTGAAAACTCCATTTCCAATATTAACATTATATCCTTCCTTGTCAAACACGGATACAGATATAATATTCCTACTAAAAGTAGGTATGCAATATACATTATACAGTACTAAGACAAGGCCTCTTGGCAAAGCAAGACTCATGGATCCTATAGCAGTTGCCACAACTCTGAGGTCCACTTCGTGCTTTCCAAACCTCTCCTACTTTTAGCCACCATATATAAGTGCATGTGTGAGATTCACAACTGGTAACTAATACCCATGAATCTTTGGAAGTAGAGAGATGTAGCTCTATAGAGTTAATACCGGATGAAGGCACGGTCCCACCGCCCTTCCTTAGATCATCCAGGTTTCCTGATGAAGGCGCAGTCCTACTGCCCTTCTTCAGATCATCCACGCTATTTGATGAAGGCGCAGTCCCACTGCCCTTCTTCAGATCAGCCGTGAACTTCCTTTAATCCCGGTTCCAATGACCAGGCTATTGGCAGTAGAAGCAGACATTCTCATGTGTCTCATCTTTCCTGCCAAGTGCGCATGGGCCCCGCCCTTGCCACTTCCAATTCCCTTGTTGACCATCAGAATATCCTTGGATCCTAGATCCTTGATATATTCTTCTCAGCAGTTAATGACACTTCATGTAACTCTGATATGGTCTTAGAGACAGCCTTGTCAAGGACATATTCTTTGCGTTCAGACTTGAGGACTATCCTCAAAATTCTATACCAGTCCAAATAGTTTGTCCCATTTAGTTTGACCCTGTTAAGAATGGTTTTTAATGACAAACTATTAATGTTCGCTGAATTTTCCATTTGATCTACAACAGATAAAATTCAATCAGTAAACTGAATAAATTTTATGAAGATCAAGCTTAAACACCAACAATCGATTCTATACCTTTAGAATCTAAAACCAAGATCCTTGATTCACTCGATCAAGCTGAACGAAGGCTCACCACTCAATCGAGCTATGTAGGTAGGACCCCGTCCAATCACATCCAATGTGACTCTTGGCTAGGGTATGTACTTAAGTACACGGCTTACCCCATCTGATACCCTAGCTGAGAATCGTAGTCGGGTCCACCAATTTTCAACTATGACCCGCCACTATGTAGGTGCTCCGCTAAGGCGCACGACACCCACATATGTCGTCCAAACCTACTACCCCGCTTTCCCATGGATGCTCCGCTAAGGCGCACGACACCCATAGGACGGGAGGTAGTAAGGTGTTGAGAATTGGGAGGTATCGGACATGACCCGTTTTTACTTGTCCGGTTGTGTTTAAAACTTTGGCACATCCTAGATGCGATGAGCACATCAACTACATTCCAAATGCAATGATGCCTCAAATTACATCTAATGTAATTCTTCCTTTGAACCCGTCAACTACATCCAATTCAATGACGGTTCTAAGGGTTCACACACAAGGATTAAAATTCCAATTTTATCTTTGCATGTGAGGTGATATGCTCGGTAAATAAAGTTAAGCATGCAATTCTAAAAAACATAGAATTAGTCATGCATAAACTAAACCAAGCATAAAGCGATAAATGTGCACATAATAGCCCCCTAAACTAACTCCCACTAGCTTCTTGAGCTCCACCGACTCCAAGCCGATGCCAACACCCGAAAAGCCACCAAATGACCTTTTCGCCCTTTCTTCGTCTTGAGTAAAAAAATACAACTTAATACACGACTCGCAGGTCGGGAATAAATAAATATTACAAACAAGTGGTTCGACGACCACACCTTGAAAGAATAATTACACGTTAACTCTAACGGCTCGCAGGCCGTGAAAAGCGATAAATAATTAAATCGAGCTCGGGGCTATTATGTACACCATGCCAACATCACATCACACATCGTGTTATCAAACAAGCATGTTATCAAACATCATGTGATTTTCCGGTTTTAATTAATAGCCAAGTTTCGAAAATTTTTGATGCTCGGTTTATCGAAACCGTTCAAAAATGAAACTTTTGAACATTTGATCTTCGAGTTCGTCATGACGGTTCCAAACTCGTCATAACTAAAAAAACGGTTTAGCCTTGGCATATCAACCATCCAATGGTCATGCTTGGCCTAGCTCCGTCCAACGGAGCCCCGTTCGGTCTCGGTTTCGGCTGCCCGAGAGTCCCGAGACCCGAAAAATCAAACTTTTTTCAAAATTTCCAGATTTGAAATAATTTTCAAAAATTCATTTTACATGCATTAAATCCATAAACAATAATTTAAAACATGTTATCAATCAATTTAGCAAAACAACATGCCCAAAACGAAACTTTCAAGCAAAACCGAAACTTTGAACACCGTCTTGTGAATCCCGAAGGTAGCACGGCTCTGATACCACTGTTGGGTCTCGAGGTAGGGTTGGAGATGAACCAACTCGCAACGGAAAATCAATAAAAACCAAGAGATGATTAAAACCATGAAACAACTAACAAAGAATGGATTCACAAGAGAAAAATTCAGCACTATCTCTTACCAAAACAAGAACACCGGTTAACGAATGATTGGCTTGAGTCTCCAAGACGCCTACGTATCCACATGGGAATCAAAGCCACGTAGTTCTTCTCTTTGAGGACTCAAGAACACAAAAATGGAGGTGGAAACTAGCCAAACCCGAAATGGCCATGGAAGAAGGAGAGAAAATGTGTTTCCTATTCTTGTCTTGTGTTTGTTATGTTGAAAAAAGATGACTTAAACATAACAAAACCCATACTTGTCCAACTAAAGGCATGGGACAAGTATGGTGTCAAATAAGGTGTAAATAGGACAAAGTATGGCAAGACAAGATTGGGTTAGGTGGTGAATCACCAACACCTTAATCCTTGTCTTGCTTACTTAGTACTAATTAATCAAGACTTGATTAATTAGTTCCATGGGCCTTGGTTGCATGGGCCTCTTGGAACATGGCCCGTGGCCATTTCTAACGAGGTCCCGTGATTCGCTCATCGCCTCCAAGTCTTCCATACCGGAAATGTCCAACATTATCCGACGCGATCAATCCCAAGACTCCAAGCCTTGTCTCAATCCGTAAAGTCCTATTAACGTACGGGCACATGACCCAAAACCCAGTTTTGGTCATGTCCCGAGACAACTCCCTTTTGTCCATTCTCCATAAATGTGTCAATGAGTTTCATCCTCCGGTGTGACCCTTAGGTTTATGCATGTCAATAGATCAACGTAAAATCCCATTTTACTTGATCCTATTTAAGTGGAAACTAACGAGACTTTAGTATTGCCTGACACTGCATAACGAATCGACCCTGTCGATTCTAACCTTTCCGTCATCCCTGTCATTATCCTTTTATCTCCGATATCCTGATTGAGATAAGGCATAGAGCCGTCATCCTTATTATTCTCAATCACCGTTCCTTGATATGTGAGATGACTGAAGATATGATACCCAGTATCATGTGCATGGCCATGCTATTCTTTCAGTCACTCTCGATCAAGCGGCCGAGAACCGATATCTTTCACATACCTCAGTATGAGGGATAAATCCCTTAGCCGCCTTTCGTGTCACTCATGTAGCCCGTCCCCAAGCCAATCTTGGCCGTTATGGAAGCCCTATTACGGACAACGTTAGGCTCAGGTCAAACTCAGTTGTTGACTACATAGCGATCACAAAGACTCATTGGTCTAAGGATACATGACAAGCTACGACACTGAATATGTTCATGACTTAATCTATGGCACATATTCAGGGCGGGTCGTCCAATATCATGTCCCACATGATATCTATGATCAGACTCCGGAATCCCATTCCAATGACTAACAGAACGTAAGCCATAAAGAGCCATCTTTCATACTAGTCGCTTCTAGTGAAGCTTTGTTGACTAGGGACCCATCGAGTGTGATCTATCTCGATCTATGGTTCTATTTGCATGGTGGGCATAGATCAGAGCACACATCGATATATTACTCCAACATATAAGTAATATAAAGCCGCTTTAATTTTATTGCTAACGATGATATATACATTTGGACATTTAGGATTGAACTGTGGGCACTAAGACTAACAGTCATCACATCATTAAGGAACCTGTAAACAACATAATAGGGTCACAATTAGTGGATATTCCGTAATTAGTTAAATTAGGCTCAAAATTTATGATATGAACATAAAATACAAATATACCTTACTGAAAGGTAGTCGGTTGTGCACTATTTGATGCATTGTGTTCCTCCACAATTGTGCCTAGGCATCCAAGTCTTCATCTCAAGCAATGTGGTGTCCTTGTTCATACTTGCATAGCAATAGAAAGGGCAACCATGTTGTTTGCAAGCAATTCCCACCTTCGTCGCTTCGTTCCTAGAGAAATTGTAATCAAAGCCATGCTCCATAGCATAGGCTTTCAAGACCAGCGTACACACTTTTGCATTTGCAAAAGTGGAGTAAATCCCTAATCCAACATCCCTGATGATTGATTCCTCATTCCATATTGGTTGCCAACCCCTATACCTTGTAGGGGCAGGTTCTTCCTCTTCATCTAGATCCACAAAATCTTCAAGAATTTGAAATCCAGGTCCTCCCTCTTCATCTGTTTCTGCTCCATCTTCTCCTCCAGGTTCTCCTCTATTGTCTGCTCTATCTTCTCCTCCATCATGTGGTTGAGGTACTTCTACATCTTCACCACTCCCCAAATCAATCTCCACAACTTCTTTAACCATAGCTTGTTTCCCTTTCCTAATCCTTTCAGACCCTGCTCTTCTCGCTTTCTCCATTTCCTCTGTCAGCCAATCCATCTTCCTCATTCTCAACATCAGCTTCATCTTCACAAACAGGTACACATAACCTGAGGAAGAATCACCATTTCAGTACTGCCTCCCTCATACTGTGTCCAATTATCTGTGAACTCAACCCCATAATGAAACTCAAAAATTCTTCTTATGATTTCAGGCTGAGAATAGTTCAACAAACAAACAGCAAACACCAAACACCAAACAAGCTACTTTATTGCAAATGTAATGTCCAAGCTCTATCAAATAATCTACAAAACCCCTAATTTTTATGCTGGAAATTAGAAGAAACTCTAATTTTTTTTCACAAATTTGATGAATATTGTCAACTAGACCCAATATTGTATCGAAGCCCCTAATTTCATGACAAAGCCCTAAATTTTTCTACCCAAACACCACATTTTTCTACGACAAATCATAAAAAACCCTAAAGCTTTCCCCACACACAAATCAGCAAATCAGACTCTAAGAATGTAAAAACACCTAGAAGCTCAAGTATAGGAAGGTGTGAGACACATTCTTCTTCAACTTTGAAACCTTCATCCTCATCGTATAAGAACCCGTCGCTCTCGGACTAAGATTCAGACACCATTGTAGTAGCTAAGCTCCTCGTCTCCGACAACAACGCTCGTCCTCTTCCTCGAACTTCAAATCGCAGCTTTAGACCTCGATTCTTCCTCCCCTCGTCTCCTCTTATCTCTCTAGCTTCAAACGAACCCGCGAAATGAAACCCTAAGGCCAGAAAATATCCTATATGTTCTTTTTCAAATTTTTAGACACGATGGTAGTTCTGTCATCCACTCTTTCCCCGTTACAAATTCTTAACGGATTGGGCTGTGTGTTATATTACGGAACATCTGAGTATGTATCGGTTAAAAAAAACATTAGTGTAGGTATCAGTTAATCGCTACAAGTTTGGGATAGGTATTTGTAATTTACACTTGTTTGAATGACTTGATCTTTCTACATGTAAGTACCATAAAAGAGTGTTATTGGTTTGCATAAAAGAATTATTGTAATGGAGGGTACCCTTAGGAGTCTTGATGAACAGTTGGTGAAAATTTTGAAGAAGAATACTAGAATGGAAATCCGAGATTTAAAAAAGGATGGACACATTTAAGTCTAGCATTTCAGTTCTATTTTTTGTTTGTTTGTTAAGTTTTCTAAAAATTAAAATGTATTAAATTGTGTAAGAAAACATATTTGGGTGAAGTTCTTATTTGTGTTCATGTTTATATCGTTGTGAATGTGTAGAAATAAATAGCACGAGAATTTAAAAAACATCAAGGAATTGCTTTTGAAATTTAGGTAGAAAAACGTGGTTTCTAGAGAGAGAATCTCTCGCCTCTCTCTAGAAACGCTTCAGTCTTCTTCGTCTAACCCTAGTTTTCCGGGCCACCGTCATCGGTAGTGGCCTCGTGCCTACGACCACTGAGGTCACTGCCGGTCCTCCTTCCACCCTTCTCTCCCCTTTTCCCAGTTCTCTCGCTCCATCTCGGTTTGGCTGTGGCGATTTCTCCTCTGCCCTCTTTGGTGATTCGGTCCAAATCTGGCCGTAGGACACGTTTCCCCACCTTCTCCAGTGGGGATTGTTGTAGATCGGGAGCTCTTCGTTGTTCTGGTGGATTTTTCTTCATCGCCGGCTCTTCCGTTCTTCTCCAGTGTGGCTTGATGGGCGCCTCCTTCCTCTCCGCTCCAGTTGGGGATCTTAGTGATTCTATCTTGATGTCGTCATTGTGGGGGTCGGCTGCGCTAGCCGCTCTGGATGTAGATCTGATCCCTCACGCAGGTAAGATCTACGACTTCATTGCTCCACTGCCTTAGGGACTCTCCTTCTTCCGATGCCGCTGTTGTGCTTCAACGGAAAAAGGTGAGGTTTTGGTTCTCTCTTTATTCCTCCTAGGTTCTTCCTCTCCCCCACGCCCTCTCTTCCTTTTTTCTTCTGTGCTTCATCTATTCCCGTCCTTGGCGGGCTCACCGGTTAAATAGGTGTTGGCCGCTAACATCTGATAAAGTAATCTTCTCTC
This sequence comes from Erodium maritimum, assembly GCA_963921825.1. Classification (NCBI taxonomy): domain Eukaryota; kingdom Viridiplantae; phylum Streptophyta; class Magnoliopsida; order Geraniales; family Geraniaceae; genus Erodium; species Erodium maritimum. The sequence continues at coordinate 47,528,843 of OY997592.1, forward strand.
AATTTAGACGGGGGTTTCTTTGTTGAGCAGGTAGTGTGGGGGTTCCTCCTACGGTTAGAGAGGTGAATTCTCTAGGTTTAGTCTCGAGCTTTTGGAGTTCAATTTGTTGGGTCTCGAGGTAGGGTTGGAGATGAACCAACACGCAGCGGAAAATAAATGAAAACCAAGAGACGATTAAACCATGAAACAACTAACAAAGAATGGATTCACAAGAGAAAAATTCAGCACTATGTCTTACCAAAACAAGAACACCGGTTAAAGAACGATTGGCTTGAGTCTCCAAGACGCCTACGTATCCACATCGGAATCAAAGCCACGTAGTTCTTCTCTTTGAGGACTCAAGAACACAAAAATGGAGGTGGGAGCTTGCAAAACCCGAAATTGCAAGGGAAGGGGGAGAGAAGTTGTGTTTCCTATTCTTGTCTTGTGTTTGTTATGTTGAAAAAAGATGACTTAAACATAACAAACCCCATACTTGTCCAACTAAAGGCATGGGACAAGCATGGTGACAAGTAAGGTGTAAATAGGACAAATTATGGCAAGACAAGATTGGGTTAGGTGGTGAATCACCAACACCTTAATCCTTGTCTTGCTTACTTAGTACTAATTAATCAAGACTTGATTAATTAGTTCCATGGGCCCTGGTTGCATGGGCCTTTCATTGGCCTCTTGGAACATGGCCCGTGGCCATTTCCAACGAGGTCCCGTGATTCGCTCATCGCCTCCAAGCCTTCCATACCGGAAATGTCCAACATTATCCGACGCGATCAATCCCAAGACTCCAAGCCTTTGTCTCGATCCGTAAAGTCCTATTCACTTACGGGTACATGACCCAAAACCCATTTTTGGTCATGTCCCGAGACAACTCCCTTTTGGCCATTCTCCATAAATGTGTCAATGAGTTTCATCCTCCGGTGTGACCCTTAGGTTTATGCATGTCAATAGATCAACGTAAAATCCCATTTTACTTGATCCTATTTAAGTGGCAACTAACGAGACTTTAGTATTGCCTGACACTGCATAACGAATCGACCCTGTCGATTCTAACCTTTCCGCCGTCCCTGTCATTATCCTTTTATCTCCGATATCCTGATTGAGATGAGGCATAGAGCCGTCATCCTTATTATTCTCAATCACTGTTCCTTGATATGTGAGATGACTGAATATATGATACCCAGTATCATGTGCATGGCCATGCTATTCTTTCAGTCACTCTCGATCAAGCGGCCGAGAACCGATATCTTTCTCATACCTCAGTATGAAGGATAAATCCCTTAGCCGTCTTTCGTGTCACTCATGTAGCCCGTCCCCAAGCCAATCCTGGCTGTTATGGAAGCCCTGCTACGGACAACGTTAGGCTCAGGTCAAACTCAGTTGTTGACTACATAGCGATCACAAAGACTCCTTGGTCTAAGGATACATGACAAGCTACGAAAATGAATATGTTCATGACTTGATCTATGACACATATTCATGTCGGGTCGTCCAATATCATGTCCCACATGATATCTATGATCAGACTCCGGAATACCATTCCAATGACTAACATAACATAAGCCATAAAGAGCCATCTTTGATACTAGTCGCTTCTAGTGAAGCTTTATTGACTAGGGACCCATCAAGTGTGATCTATCTCGATTTATGGTTCTATTCGCATGGTGGGCATAGATCAGAGCACACATCGATATATTACTCCAACACATAAGTAATATAAAGTCGCTTTAATTATATTGCTAACGATGGTATATACATTTGGACATTTAGGGTTGAATTACGGGCACTAAAACTAACACAATTGTGCTTCATGGTAGTAAAATTTGGGTAGTTCATGCCTTTATTTTTTCAATTGCTCTTCATGGTTGTCAAATACAGGTGTTAGACCTTTTGTTGTTAGTTTTTCTTCTAGTTGTAACCCTGTTGTGGTTTGGTTTGTGTTGTAGTCTTGCCCTTTAGTTGGGTTCTGGTTGTTCTGTTTCAACCTCAGGTTGTTGAGGCTTCTTAATACAGTGTGAGGAAAAGAACCAGGTCCTAGTGTTCATAGGTCTACACAAGTTCGGGTTGATGCAAAGCTTGAGAAATATGGTAACAAGGTGCTCCTCTACAACTTTCTGTATGGTACGACAACATAATGGGTAAGGAACATGTTCGGCTCGTTTAGGGAGATTGCCCCCGTCTTTGTCATCTCAAGGACGAATTGTAAAGATTGTTATTTTCGGCTTCATCGAATTTGAGTCTGTAGCTGCTGTTGCGCAAGCAATAGAGAGTTACAACGACTTCAAAATAGTGGTTTTGTCTTGTTCGTGGTTGTCGCACGTCCGAACAAATCGAAGAGATTTGTTGCGAAATAGTGATCTGTAACTGCTTCGGGGAGAAGTACGATCTAGGCTACAACGGTTGACCATTCCCTGTTGAGCTCTCAGCCTAGTTTCGTTGCTCTACCGACAATCTCGTATGAAGGGCCAGTCTCCGCCACTTTTTCGTTGGCTGGGTAGGTGATGGATGAGCCGCAATCCTTGCCATATGCTAATTCTCAAGATCTCGTAGATGTTCAACGTGATTCACGGGTATGAGGGGATCCTGATTTAATTACGTCTTTTCTGGTTCAAGAGGTGGTAGAGCAGACTCCTATGGCGTCCTAGGCCCATTCTACCGAGCCTCTTTCAGTTGAGCCCTTGGATTATGTGGATAAAAGTCTCGAGCAGAAGCATTCGCTCGAGATACAGAGTCAGGACAAAGGCGGCTTGGGTCATTGTTCAATCCCAAGTGATGATGTTGATATAGTGGATTGAACCGCAAGCCCATCGGTTGAAGATCCGAATGGACCTATAGTTGGTGAGATGTTGGTTGGTCATACTTCTGATGCAGCTGTTTCTCAAGCCGAGCAGGTTTCGAAGTCTGAAATAGCCGGATTGGTAGAGTAGGATGGTCCTTCGGGGGATCAGGATAATCCGTGGAAGGATGACCTTCTCAAACCCCTTAAACGTCAGTGTCGGCCTCCCAAGTTTTTGGCGGATTACTATACCGCTAATTCAAATCCAAGATCTCGCTCTTTGAGCCGTGATTGTTACTCCCATCAATGTTATGAGGCAGGTTGTGCAAGCTCCAAAAGCTTAATTAGAGAAGTTGGCTCAAGCAAAGGTTTTTGATTATCTGACCTTGACTTCGGAAGGTGAAGAGTGGGTCACTAATGAGGATTAATCGCTTCATTCGTGTTCTCTTGTGTTTTTTTTTGGTTCGGGCTTTGGCCCTTCTCGGATTGTGTAGTCACATCTCCTTTTAAGAGCTCCCTTGTGATTGATTTCGGTTCGATTCTACTTGGATCTAATCCTTTTCTAATAAATTTTTTGAGTTTATCTAAAAAATACAACTATCAAGGTATAACAACTAAAACAGGGAGTATATGAATCAACCCATGATTTGTTGATAAACTCAAGCGAACCGCAAATAATTTTTGCTCCAAACTCCAATGGTGAAGACAATCTGAAGATGTACTCATTTTATGTTTTTTTTTATCAACTCGGATTTTCATTGATAACACTCTAACCAAAAGAAGGAAAGAGCAAAACAGTTCCGAGTCAAGAACTACAAAGGCTTAATGATCACAGAGAAACTCTCAAAAAAGATAGAGGGCCAGAGCCCGAAAACAAAAGACTGCAAGCCTAAAATAGAGCAGAAAAAGACTATCTTTCCTCATCGGTGACCCACTCATCACCATCCGAGATCTCGTCTAAAGCCTTCGCTTGAACAGGCAAAGGAATCGTTGTACAAGCTTCTGCAACCTGCGACCACACGTCAACAAGAGTGACGATTCTTGCCCTACTAAACGAACGTCCTCGAGAGGTGCTTAGGAGGCCGACTCTGACATTTCGGAAGTTTGAGAAGGGTATCTTTCCATGGAATAGAGTGATCCCCCAATTGCACCGGCCCAACCTCGACAGGAAACTCTGAAGGTCCACCATCTTCATGTGCTACCGCACTTGGTAAGGGAACAGAACTGCCCATACCCAAACCACAAGTGGCCTTCAAAGCTTGATCAGCAAAAGGGCCATGTTGTTCTACTTCAGCCGTATAAGAATTTACGGCCCAACCCGCAGGCACATTAGGCCAAATTCTAGTTTGAACCTGAACCAAATCAACCTTCAAATCGCATGGAATTGAGCCATCGTTTGAAATTAAGTGCTGATTCGACTCCTTAACAGCAACAACTTCTGAAATCAACGACGTACTACAGCTGGAAATCAAACCATGGTCCAACTGAGAAATTGTCCCAGGTAACTCGGATACAATTTGACCATCACCCACAATCACGCCAATACCAATCGGTTGCACCGAATCTGAGGAAGGAACACTATCTCGTTCCAAAATCATCTCCGAATTCTGAGGAACTAAAGCAACCCGATCAACAGAAAGGAGATCCTCGCGAATCAGCTCTCGATCAGATCTCCACAGGTCTATTCTGCCCTAAATTCAACACGAATTCGTTCGGAACCGATCTCCTCTGCAATTCGAGCACCACCCACCGACGTCGGAGGAAGATTGATGTTCCGAGATTTTCCATTGTCGGGCCGAGCAAGAGCAACAAACAAAATATGTCCATTGTACTGGAGACCATTTAAGGATTCGATTGCCTGCAAAGCTGAGGCCTTAGACCTTAAAGTTGCAAACCTGAACAAGAATCTGTTACGATATTCCTAGGGAATGGGTTGCGGCTGCAGATCCCAAGCTAGGGTTGGATGGGATTGATGAGATAGAGAGAGAGAGAAGGGTAGAGTGAGAGAGAGGTAGAAGAAGACAAGAGAAGAGAGTATAATTTTGGTGAGAATATTCTGGCGATTCTCATTACCTCAGAAGCATATAAAGGCAATACAAGATAAGGCCATGGGCCATGGCTAGATAGTGAGCCCAACAACAATAAAACAAAAACCCAATAAGAAAATAACCCAATTACAAACATGAGCCCACAGAGTCGTAACAACTGCCCCTCTCTTCAAAAATCTTCATGTCCTCATGAAGCTTCGCAATCAAACTCAGGAAACTGTTTCTGCAGATCGAATGAAAACACCTAGGAAGCATCATCTGGTGTTCCATCAGACCATTGGATGAGGAGTTGGGTCGCTGCTCTGTTGCCCCGCTTGGAAGTGCGACGGTCAAGGATGCGAACTGGGAATCGAGCGATCAAACCATCTGGAGCAATGTGTGGTAAGGGAATCTGGGAATCGATCGATCCGATGTGTTTTTTCAGCTGTGATACGTGAAACGTTGGGTGCACTCGGGAGCCCTGAGGAAGATCGAGGGTGTATGCCACAGAGCCGATCCGTTTCAGGATCTTGAAAGGGCCATAGTATTTGGGGCTCAGTTTCTACGAAGCTCGACGAGCCACAGTGCTCTGGCGATACGGCTGAAGTTTGACCCAGACCCAATCATCCACCATAAAAACTCTGTCGGAACGTTTCTTATCGGCCTGGCTTTTCATTCTCGACTGAGCTCGCTGCAAGTGAAAACGAAGCAGCTTGATGACCTCCTCCCGAGTAGCAAGGCTACGGTCAACCACATCCACAGTGGACGAGCCTGTAAGGTATGGAAAATGAGTTGGCGGCGGTTGTCCATAGAGTGCCTCATATGGAGTGGTCTGAATCGCCGAGTGAAATGAAGTATTGTACCAATATTCAGCGAGGGGCAACCATTTGGACCAGTGGTGAGGACTGTCGGAGCACATACAACTGAGGTAGGTCTTCAAAGAACGATTGACCACTTCAGTTTGTCCATCCGATTGAGGGTGATACGAGGAAGACATTCGTTGTGTGATGTGCTGTAACCAGCATAATTCCTGCCAGAAGGAGGAGACAAACACTTTGTCACGGTCACTGACAATTGAATCCGACATCCCATGAAGGCGAAAAACCGTATCAAGGAAAGACTGTGCAACAGAGACTGCAGTGAATGGGTGTTTCAGAGGCACAAAGTGGGCAGATTTTGACAAGCGATCAACAATTACCATGATAACCTCATAACCATGCGATTTTGGAAGGCCCTCCACAAAATCCATGGAAATGTCCGACCACACCCTATGAGGAATATCCAACGGTTGTAACAACCCAGGAGAAGCAGATAGATCGGGCTTACTTGCTTGACAAGTCACGCAGGCAGCAGTGAATTTGGCGACGTCCTTCTTCATTTTCTTCCAATAAAAGTGGGAAGCTAGTCTCTTGTAAGTGGCGTGAACACCAGAGTGGCCACCAGTGGCCCCACCATGGAATTGGGTGAGTAGATCCGCACGCAGCTCAGCATTGCTACCAACCATCAATTTCCCTTTGCGGAGTAACTGTTCCTTGTGCCACATATAATGCCCAGAAAAAGAAGGGTCCTGTTGAAGTTGTAGGATCAAGTGCTGCAACTTAGGATCCTCGGTCCAAGAAGATCTGATTCTATCCATGAGAGTAGAAGAAAGAGTGGAAATTGCCAAAACAGAGACCTCGGGGAATGGCACAGTATCAACATCATCAAGTTCATACCTGCGAGACAGTGCATCAGCCACGATATTGGAAGCTCCTTTGCGAAACTGGATTGCAAAATCATAACCCATCATCTTTATGACCCATTTAAGCTGTGCTGGTGTGGATGTTCGTTGGTTCAAGAGGAATTGCAAGCTGTGATGATCTGTTTTGATTATAAAATGCCTGCCCATGAGATAAGAGTGCCAATGTTTAGTTGCAAGGAGGACTGCCAGCATCTCCCTTTCATAAACGGATAGAGCACGTTGTCGAAAACCCAATGCCTTGCTGAAATAAGCTATCGGGCGTCCCAATTGAGTGAGGACCGCACCCAATCCGATTCTAGAAGCATCAGTCTCAAGCACGAAAGTGACAGAAAAATCAGGGAGGGCTAGGACTGGAGCCGAAGACATGGCTAACTTCAAGGAATCGAAAGCCACTTGAGCCTCACTTGACCAAATAAAAGCATCCTTCTTCAACAATTCTGTCAATGGCTTGGCAATTGATCCATAGCTTCTGATAAACCTACGGTAGTAACCCGTGAGCCCTAAGAAGCCCCGAAGCTGTTTGATGGTGATGGGTGTTGGCCAATCCACCATAGCAGCTATCTTCCTTTTATCCATGGACACCCCTTTCCAAGAAATTATGTGGCCGAGATATTCAATCTCCGGAGCGGCAAACACACATTTAGAACGTTTCAGAAACAACTGTTCAGAAGCAAGAATCTCAAAGACCAAACGGAGGTGTGTGGCATGATCATCAAGAGTCTTAGAATACACCAGCACGTCATCAAAGAAGACAAGCACACAAGTATGTAGCAATGGTCTGAAAATATCATTCATAAGTGACTGAAATGTCGATGGAGCATTTGTTAAACCGAAAGGCATTACCAGAAATTCATAGTGCCCCGAGTGTGTGCAAAACGCTGTCTTATGTATATCCGTTTCCTTCATCAAAATTTGGTGATAACCCGCTCGGAGATCTAATTTAGTGAAGAAGCAAGCACCATGTAGCTCGTCCAAGAGTTCCTCCACCAGTGGAATCGGAAATTTATCCTTCACCGTCATAGCATTAAGCCTGCGATAATCCACGCATAACCGCCAAGTATGATCCTTTTTCTTGACCAGAATCACTGGAAAAGCGAATTCGCTAGAGCTGGGACGAACAATGCCACATTGAAGCATTTCCGCGATAATCTTCTCCATTTCCGTCTTCTGAATCGAAGGATAACGATATGGTCTCAACCTGACCGCCCTTGAGTCTGAGAGTAGCTGAATGCCATGATCGTGGGTGCGGGAAGGAGGTAGACCCTTTGGTTCAGAAAACAGAGCATGAAATTCCTCAATCAACAAAGCAATACGGCGAGGAATTGAAAGAGATGGAGACTGGTGCTGGTCTGGCAACACGAAAGGAGTATCGGTGCGAGAACAAGCAAGGACAGAAATAGTGTTGCTGTCAATTGCTATTCTGTTGCAGTGTTTGCGTGAGGACCAAGAAACGTCACCAGGAGGAATGCCCGATAATTTTACCCACCCCATAGCATGCTTAAATTCCATAGTGAGTAGAGAGAAATCCCAGAGAATAGGTCCCAATGTTACCAACCATTGGACCCCTAGAATCATATCAAAGCCCTTAACAGGGAGAACCAAGAACTCTGAAGTAAAAGCCAAGCCTTGCATACTCCAAGACAACTTTGGACAGTGGGCACCCGTGGACAGAGTATCTCCATTTGCTACTGAGACCGTGATATTTTCCGTTGGAGCAGTTGGGCAGTGTATACGTTTGATCGCCGACGAGCTAATAAAATTATGTGTGCTACCCGAGTCCACCAGCACCGTGACCAGTTGCTTATTTATCAAACCATGGACTGTCATCGTCTTGTAACCAGATAACCCACACAGGGCATGGAGTGATATAACTGGACCATTGTGATGAGCATCACCCTCATCATCAATCACAGGATCAAGAGATGAAACGCAATCGACGAACACCTCACCGTCCGACTGAGTTATTTCTTCATTTTCCACCAACAACTGAAACAATTGGGACTTTGTGCATTTATGCTCCCTAGAGAACTTGTCTCCGCACCAAACACAGAGTCCCTTGCGGTAACGTTCGTCCCTCAGTTGCCTTTGTGCTACCGTGGGTGGTGTATGTGGTTTGAGATTTGGGGAAAATGACTTGGGGGATGATAAAGGTTGGTGCTTTGGAGGAGCTGGGTATTGGTGGGAGCGGAAAGAGGAACCTTGGTTGGATCTGAAACTCGGAAATGGAGCAGGACGAGGTGTAGAGGATCTTCTCCTCTCCAAACGCTTGGCCATAATTACTGCTTGATTGATGTCCACCGGAAAGTGCATACGCACGCCGTCCTCTATCTCGGGTCTTAAGTTACTGATGAACATTGCCAGTGAATCCTTATCAGAAAGTGTCAAATGTGTGACTATGCCTTGAAACGCTTGGTAGTACTCCTCCACGGAACCGTCATGGCGAAGATGAGCCAGCTCCGACATATAGTCTGTATACTCCCCATCCGTGAAGCGTCGCCGGAGAGCTTCCAGGTACTCCGGCCATGTTATCTGGGTTATGCCCTTAGCAGCAAGTTGCTTAGTGAGGTGAAGGTGGTGCCGAAGGGCTGCTTCTTCGAAACCCAGCACAGCTTCATGGACCATTTCAGGTTCTGGAACACCCTCTGAAATGCAGTGATGAAGAAATTTCAACTCCCATCCCACAAAATCAGTACCATCAAAACGAGGAGGGTGTCGTGGGCGAGGATCGCGTCGGCCTGGAGGATCTTGTCCTGGGTCTGGAGGAGCACCCAAGATTGAATTTTGCACTGTTGGGGTGGCTGGAAATGGAGCTGGCGCAGGGGAAAGAGGAACAGAGGTGTATTGGCGTTGTGGTGTGGCGTTTGGAAGCTTGTCGACCAAGGCTTGGAGAAGCTTGGTCATGTCCCCATTTTGGTCTGCAAATCCACCACCGAGTCCTTGATGAGCAAGACCTCATTGTTGGTAGCTACGATTTCTTCTTGCAAAGCCTTGTTGGATACTGAAGATGCCATGGTGTGCCTGGAAAGATAGGTTGATACCAGTGTTACGATATTCCTAGGGAATGGGTTGCGGCTGCAGATCCCAAGCTAGGGTCGGATGGGATTGATGAGATAGAGAGAGAGAGAGAGAAGGGTAGAGTGAGAGAGAGGTAGAAGAAGACAAGAGAAGAGAGTATAATTTTGGTGAGAATGTTCTGGCGATTCTCATTACCTCAGAAGCATATAAAGGCAATACAAGATAAGGCCATGGGCCATGGCTAGATAGTGAGCCCAACAACAATAAAACAAAAACCCAATAAGAAAATAACCCAATTACAAACATGAGCCCACAGAGTCGTAACAGAATCCTCTACCACTCGATCTTGAGTGGACGGTGGCGGATATCACCTCTCCGTACGTCCCCAAAGAGTGTCTCACCCAATCCGATGAGGTACCATACGATAAGTTGTGTAGAAAAACCTCACAACCCAGACTCTGTTCCGGTGAGCGTCTTAGTCTTCTTCTTGATCATCTCACAAGCCAATTCAGAGGATGGCTGACGAGAGCCATGTTTTTCTTTGGGTCTAAATGGATCGACCAAATATGATTTACAACAGGCTCATCGGATTCACTTACCCATACCGGCAACACAGTTGGGACGCGATCCTTCTTAATCACAAGACGTCGGATCCGTCCCTTCTTCACTGTACTCTTGAGTCCCTTCTTGGCTGCACCCTTGATCTCCTTAACAGGTACTTGATAATTTTTTTTTGCAGCAATAGCATAGCTCGAAACCAAAACAGAGCAAAAGGAAGCGAAAGAAAGGGACGTCATCCCAAGAGTCTGAGCTATCCCTCGAGACCAGAATGATACTCAAGTAATTTCGGCGATGTTCCGGACAGCACCTTCAGCTACTGCACGGCCATCCTCCCCAAATCTTTGGTAGTAGCAGCAGAGAGAGAGAGCCCAACAAAAAGATGACTAAAAGCTCCAATATGCGCCAATTCTTATTCAGAAATTTAGAGTTGCCTGTACTCATTTGATGTTAAATCTCTCCTTTTTCACTTTGAAGCAACAAGGTAATGGCTTGGAAAGATCTTGAGCGTCATCCTCTTCTAATCATTCTATTCGTCATCATATCTAAATATAACTTGTAGGATAAAAATACAAGGAAAAAATTGTAATAACAGATCCAATATGAAATCATTAGATTCTCACTGATCACAAAGGCTCTGATTTTATTCCATGGTAAAACTGAAAACTTAGAACAACCACATAAGTAAACTAGCCAACTATAGCTTGGCCCAACAAGATTTATTCAAACCACTTCTCGAATACTTGTATATTTACTTCTCGTTAAAGGAGGATAGGTTGGACAAGTAATGAGTGTACCCGACTCTTGGCGAACTCATCTTGAGAAGCATGACCATCACCGTATAGATACATACATTGCGACACTCGCGCATAGTTCATTGCGATTCTGATAAAACCTTGTGAGAATGGAGAATCCGCAACTCGAGCCTCGTTCACTTTGTTCCATGTAGCATCAATCAAATGCTTTATATGGTTGCGTGCATCTTCTTCTGACGCACCTGTTTCGTGCATATAACACTGAATTGATTTAGGAACATCACCTCTTTTCAGTTCCTCCTGCAAACAGTGAAATAACATATTAAAAAATCGACCAAACAATGACTTAATACTATACTTATAGTGAAGATTATTATAACATACTAACCGATGAAGTTCCCATGTCATCTGCAAGTCGTAAAATAATCGAGGACCAACGAATTATATTGTGATAATAATTTGGTTGTATGAAGTTGAGAGCTTCCTCCGTAACTTGATGGGCGGTGAGAAAGTAAGCGTGCACTAACATGATAGGTGCTGCGGACGAAACCCACGCATTGTCCATGTACTCTTCGAGGCTCGGAGTGTAGCCATTGTAGTACCACTCAGCCTCCAGCTTGTAAACTTTACATAATTCTGCCCACTGTTTTCAATTTAAGCAATAGTTTTTAAATCGACTTTAAATCAATTACACAAACGAAATGGCTACATATAATACGTGCATTCTGATGTCGTTTTATCACAAAAGGGCTTGCATCTGAAACCGTCCCTATATATATATGTGTGTGTTTATGGGCGATAAATTCATAATTCTTACCACTTTTTTGAGATAGGGTTTAATGTCGATTCCGTGTGTGCTGAGAGGCAATGAAGCCATTTCAGTGATAAATTCGTCCAGAACAAGAAAAAACATCCTCATATATTCTGGAAGACGGTCTATTGAACTCGAATCCCACCTGATCATGGAACAAAACATAAGCAAATACGATGTCTAAATTTACGATGTAGCATGTTGTTAACATTAGATAGTTCCAACGTTGTGTGGTTAGAATTGTAATAAGATTATACTTACCTCTCTGCTGCTTGTGTGAAGAGCTTGATTTCATCTAAAGTAGCATAAACATCATAAATATCATCCAGAATTGTAATCAGAGTATTGTACTTGGCGGCCATTTTCCGATAACACACAAATTGAGGCTCGGAAGCTGTTCCCATTGCCCACAAGAAGTTCTCCATCAACCTGTCTCGAGAGAAGCTCAAGTTTTCGGCGATACCCGTGCTTTTCCACCACCTACAAAGCAAATTCAATACAATTCTATGAGATATATTCAAAACAGAGTCATTAAAAAGTGGTGTGTCACATATATATACATACTTGGACACTTGCTGTAGATCTTGTTGGTGGATTGCTTGAACCATGTTGTAGTCCAGCTTGGCGAGTTCAAGCAGAAGACGATGATGGTCTTGTCTTTTCTCGTACACGTCGATGAACCACTTGTATTCCAGCCTTGGCATCCTCCAATGGAGTGGGAGCTCCAGGGCATGACTTATAACTTCAACCTCACCATTTTTATCTTTATTCTGCATATAATTTTTCACATACTCTTCTAGGTGCCGGGTTGTAAATTTTTTAGCCTTTTCCAATATATGCTCGTTTTCGCCCGAAAGGTATGCAGCTTCGTACAAACACAAAATCTGATTGATATCCTCACTGAGCCATTCGTTGAAGTTTCCCCTCTCATCCATGAAATGACGGAAAATCTCTGCAATCATCAAGGTTCAACCTTTAGCATGATATTGATCAAGTACGGAAGCAACATTAAGTCAAGAAAGCCAATCTACCTTGAGGTATGTTAAAATGATGTTGTCTTAAGAGTCTGAATGCAAGAGCCATGTGGTATAAATCATTTCCTCTCTCCTCCCGAAAATGGTCGATATTGTTGTAAATGTTCTTCAAGATTTTGTCTATTTCGTGCTCAAAGTGGTACGATAGCCCAAGTCGCTGCAACACATCTATGAGCTCAAGTTGTTGCGAGGGATCGTCCGCCACCACTTGATCAATCATCATCCTCACCTCTTCTTTAAGCATATCGGCTTGTTTCTCATATGCATCGCCCTGCATATAGAGTTGACAAATTAATAATAGGGATAATTGTAAAAACTTGCTACCAATTATGTGGTATGGACTATCTTTGTATGTTGATAATTGATTTTTATAATGACTATTATTTTGTGCATGTGGTATCCGCAGCAACACTCCAAATGTGAAGGGGTGTGTAGCAATTGTATAAAATTGTGACAATAGAGATTATGAGGATTAAATTTAAAATTGTCACGTGCCAAACCTACTGTTACGAAATAGTAAGATGTTAAAAGTGTCCTTGATGCAGATTCATACCACATAGCGACTTTGAAGCGATTGTATGTAATTATAGTCCCAAATAGTTGGCTTGTAATTTCCCGACCGCCTTACGATGGGCATTGTTTCGTGAGGGTAAGTTGCATTTGCTACCATACGGGTGTTCCTTGAGGTACAAGGAAGTGTGGATCGAGAATTGGTGAGGAGAATGGAGCTTAGAGATGGAAGGTGCGGTTTAGGAAGGCAATGACAAGGGGAGAAAGATGGGAGGTAGCGAAGATACATTGTGGATGGATAGTATTCTTGTTAAGTTTTGCTTATGCTAAACCGCAACCTCTTTGATCTTTTATAGCATCTCTACATGCAATTTACACGTGTTTATTTTGTGTTATGGACAAAATTAGTATGATTGTGCTTTATCTATTTCAAAAAAAAAAAAAGATTGGCTTTATCTGTGGATATCATATCATATATATACTCGTGTTTTGAATGCTTTAGTGGGAGTGGTTGGTGTTTGATGGATATCGAATCTTGTAAATTTTACCGGACACGTTTGTAGTGACGTGTTAAACTGATCACCACCACGGCTTCCTCACGCCTAATAGTAATTTCACAACAATAACCCCACATGCATCAATCATCTGCTTTTCCATCTTCCAAAGTTTTGCTAATTTTAAGTTTACATATTCTCACTTCTTATCTTGTAACATCTCCTATCAAAACTTTTTATTCCTAAGTTTTTCCTATTCAAATTATATTATTTTAGGTTGAAACCAATATTGTAACATGATTATTGAAACAATTGGGTAAATAAGATTTCGACTTACTTGATAATCAAAATCACTACGGTTGATCAGTAGTTGTCAGACGGATTGGATCCGTTACGTAGGTCATCGTATCCGTCAGCCAAGACCTGTCAGTGAAGATTTTGGGAAACGGATGCGTGCATTCGTAGGGAAGGTGGTAACCTTACCTCACAGATCTAATCCGTAGGCAAGGTGAAACACCTTACCCACGTATCAAATCCGTGGGAAGGGTTTGTATGTTGTTTTTTGACCAACAGATCTCATCCGTCAACCAAGATAATGGTAAAACCAAAAAAAAACATTTTACAAGTTTTGCACCCACAAAACCGCATGTACTTGTGTTACCAATCCTACGAAACCGCATAGACACATAAATATTTTCATCGCGACACAGTATCACAATTTCAGTACACATCCAACACGAATATATATAACGTCATAGTACTCCAACCTTGTTTACCGCCATCGAGTAAGCCATAGGGAAGCGAACCCTCAAAGGACCATCTCCAATCCAAACATCATCCCAAAACGAGATGGACACACCTCTTCCCAAATTCTAAGAGAAACCCTGATTGCCAAACATACTAAAAAAAGAGGATAAGTAACAAGGTCCAAAATATGTCTGAATAAGTAACAGTTCCCAGAATTATCTAAACGGGTCAAATCCCAATCATTCACATCCCAACCCATTCTCAGACAAATCAAAACTTTCCACAAGGATACTTTGGTAGTAGCAAACCGCCACCACCATTTAGCTAACAAAGCTATGTTCATAACCTCCAATCTACGAAGACCGGGCCCTCCCAATAAAATCCTAATTTACTTGATCCTACATAGGTGACAACTAACGATACTTTAGTATTTTCTGACACTGCATAACAAATCGACCCTTGTCGATTCTAACCGTCATTCTTATTATTCTCAATCACTATTTCTTGATATGTGAGATGACTGAATGTTTAATGCCTAGTATCACATGCATGACCATGCTATTCTTTCAATCACCCTCGACCAAGCGGCCGAGAACCGATATTTTCCCATACCGTAGTATGAGGGATAAATCCCTTAGTCGTCTTTCGTGTCACTCATATAGTCCGTCCCCAAGACAATCCTGGCCATTATGGAAACCCTGTCACATGCAACGTTGGGATCAAGTCAAATTCATTTGTTTACTACATAGTAATCACAAAGACTTCCTGGTCTAATGGTACATGACAAGTCAGGACATTGAATATGTTCATGACTTGATCTATGACACATATTCATGTCTGGTCGTCCAATATCATGTCCCACATGATATCTATGATCAAACTTCAGAATCTCATTCCAACGGCTAAATAGAACGTAAGCCATGAAGAGTCATCTTTCATACTAGTCGCTTCTAGTGAAGGTTTGTTGACTAGGGACCCATGAAGTGTGGTTTATCTCGATTTATGGTTGTACTTCGCATGGTGGACATAGATCAGAAAACACATCAATATATATTACTCCAACACATAAGTAATACATAAACCCGCTTTACTTTTATTGCTAATGATGACATATACATTTGGAAGTTTACGATTGAACTACGGTCTCTAAGACTAACACGACGCTCCATCTTCGTCTGTTGGATTAGGACCCTGACACCCTCGCTCAGAGTCGGGACAAACTGGAATTAGTAGTTGCTCTTGCCAGCCACTGGTGCAAACCCGGCGCACTAACCTCATCTGTTGGATCGGGAATCTAACACTTTTGAGGTGTGTGTGGGAACAGACATCTCGTCATACCGAGGTCGGTGTAAGTCCGACATTCTGGTCCTTGTTTCCTGGTGTTCTCTCTGAATGCCCATTATCCTATCAAACTACCCATATTAGATATCCCGGGCATTTTCAGATCGAGGCAGGAAACGAATGTAGTGTCACTCACAAGACTACGACTAAAAGAAGTAATCCTCTAGATTGTCCCTGTATTAGCCAAGCATTTTATTATAGGGTTAACGTCTGGTACCTACAGATTAAGGACTTATGTCTAACCCTTTTATTTCCATACTACTTTTTTTTGAGCGAAAGGTGCAGAAATTTTATTGCTATACTTTGATAATCGATTACATTGTTGTACATCGAGGAGCATGCTCCTCGACTACGAAAAGGTCAGTATGAATGGACATTGATTCACTGAGCCTTTTCATATTAGAACTGTCACCGACGGTATTTTGATGCCCCACGGGAAATGAAAGAAGACGAATGAGGAGACTAGAAGACCGGAGATCTCGATGGACCTCAATAGTAAAAGCGATGAGGGGAGGTAGCGCATCAAACATGGATCCCTCCCAGGTCCAGCCTCTGATGCATTTGTCAGGTTCGACAGACATTAAACCTGCAAAGACAAACTCAGATAAGAAAATAAAAAACACCCTTTCGATTAGCCAGATCCATAATTGTGAAAGGGGTCGAGGCGGTTGCAGCGGTGGAGGCCAGAGAGAAGGACGCGCCGGCTACGACTGTAGATCCAGCGGCGACGACTTTAAGGGCGACTCTAGAGATGGTGGCGGCATCCGAGACGGCAGCGACGTCAAGGGTGGTGGCGACAGCATCAAGGACGGCGGCTGTAGAAATGGAAACCCCCGGGGCAGAGGAATCAGGCGTACGGCAGGGGCGGCGACATCGACTACAGAGGCGTCGACGCCTTCAAGCGGCTTGAAGATTGGTTGACGCCGAGGTGAGCCAAACGACAACTGTCACGCCCCAAATCCGGTTTTGACCGGACTCGAGACGTGAACTAAAACAGTAATAAATTTAAATAAAAGTAAAATTGAAAAGCTTCAAAAAAATACTCCGCGATTCATAAATTTGAATAACCGAAACAATAACTCTTAAGTAAACCGGAAAGACAATAGATATTTCAAAACGCGGTACGTCTCTAGACTAGCTAGCCTAAGACCCTCATAAGCTCCCAAGCATCGAGCATCCAACTAGTACACTTCCCGCTTAGAACCTGAAAACAACGAAGTAAGGGATGAGCTTTCGCTCAGTAGGAAAAGTAGTTAAGGTTATAAGCACATGCTCACCACCACGGGTAACCGTCCAATTAGGGCATACTAGTACAACACATGACTAATTTCCAACGGAACTCGTAACCACAAACCTCAAATCAAGACCAAACCACACTCACAACCATAAACAACCCAACCGCACAAACAACAACCAGCACACCAAGTAACACATCATCAACCATAAAGTAAACTGTAAAAAGCAACACGTCTCGTACCGCAGTCCCCTACTCGGTCGGCGGTCCACAACCCGACACCATCATATCGTACCGGAACATCATCGGCCTAGATATCTTCACGTCAAACAACCGGGACACAATCTCAATAAGTCATACCAGAATCTCCATCGGCCTAGACCTCGTTCCCGAAACTCCTTAGGGCAAAGGACAGGTAATACAACTTTCCCGGAACTCCTTCGGGAAAAGTACGGAACACGTAATCGTCGGCCTAGATGTCCTACACCGGAATACCCCCTCGATGTAGGCCATCGTACCGGAACCACTACCCGGGGGACCGCGCTTACATGGGACCACACCGTCGGCCTAGGTAATACCCTACACCGGCGTACCCCCTCGGTCGTAGGTACCATACCGGAAGCAACTCCTCGGAACACACAACAAGATAATATCACAATTTCCATAAAAAACACGACTTACCAAGCCCAACAATCGTTACCACAATAAGTCACGTCAGTCTATCACTCACCCGACCATATCACATCCAAGGGTTCACATCAACACAAGTACGACACACTCGCCCACGCATAGCAACAACATGCTCAGCGGATATACTAATTCTTTTCTATTAAACTTACCGACACCAAGCCACACAACATGCATATCAAACAACAACAAGCAACCAATCAGCACGCAACCTACGGCTCGACATGGTCGATCTACCACCACGGCAATTTCCCAAGTATTGAAAGCGGTTAACTAACGACTCACAACCTACATGTTACTACAAATTGTTCGGTTATTATCTGATATAAATACTCGTTCCAGTTTTATTAATCCTAGTATGCATACTAGTAACTTTTCGCAATTAAACCGGTATCCGCTACTTTCCCTACCTCAACAGAAGAACAACCGCTACGTCTCCTAGCTGCTGACGTCCTGGCTCGCTACCTCCGGTCTTCTCTTCGATTGAAGTCGGACTCTACTTTACACAGAAAGTTACACTTAAAACCAGTTTCACAATTTAATTTAAAAGGTTACGACGGTTTCGATTTAAGTTCAGAAGTTGTCTTTTAGACTCGGGCAGGCTAAAAGCGGGGTTACGACGAATTGGGTTCGGGCACCCGAGCACATAACCCGGTGCACGTTTCCCGAGGCACGAGTCCCAATGCGCGGATCCCAAGGCATGTGTTTCGAGGCACGATTCCCGAGGTACGGGTTCGTGGCACGATTCCTGAGGTCCGGTTCTGCGTTCCCGCTTTTGTCCCGTTCTAGGTCTGATTTAGCAGTCCATTTTGTTCGTTCGGTGTTCCAACATCGTTCAACAGATCTGGTCAAAACCCAAAGTCCGATTTGCATCACAACTGTTTGTTTTTATAAACCACTATCATTTTAAAACTATACTAAACCCCTTTTTGTTTAAATCCGAAATTATTTTCCTTTTGCTTTTAATTTCCTTACTTTAAAACTCACAACAAGCCAGATCCACAAAATACAAATCGGGAAAGAAACAGAAAAGGAAAGAAGAACGGAGATTTGGTTAGAATCCGACCGGCAACGGCGAAGATCTTGCCGGCCGAGGTCTCACCGTAAAAGGTGAAGGACGCCGCGGGGGGGAGGCCTCTCTGGTGACCGTGGCGGTCGTGGAAGAGGGAGAGGCTCGGGAGATCTGAGGACGACAACGGCGGTGGTTTGACTGAACGGAGAAGAGGGAGTCTCGGGGCGGCGCGAGAGCTCGGATCTGAGAGAGGGAGGGCTCGGGTTAGGAACGGCCGGCGAGCTCGACAGGACGGGGAGAAGAAGAGATGGGCGGCAGGGTTTCAGTTGAACGGTGAGGAGAGGGGTAGAGGGAGAGAGGCTGAGGGTCGGAGAAGAGAGGCGAGAGGGAGGCGGTGTACCGGCGAGGGTCTCGGGTTGGACGGCGAGGAGGAGTGGACGGCGTCGAGAAGCAGGAGGGAGAGGTTCGGGGATGAGAGGCTGCGATACAAAGAAGAAGAAGCTGGAATGGGTTGAAAACCCTAAAAACAGGACTTTTATACCCCGGGCTTGGGCCGGGTCGGCAACTTGGGCCGGGTTGGCAACTTGGGCCGGGTCTGCCCGGTCCAGCCCAAACCCTTTTTTTTACGAACTAAATTTTAAATCGAATTTCAAACTCGTCGTTACCAAAAACCGACCCAAAACTCCACCTCGACGCTCCGAACGAATAAAATTAAATAAGCTAAACCTTTTTACCGAGACGGTCTTCACAACAACCATCAGGATTGCAGAGGGGGGACCGCACAGGATTGGTAGGCGTGTCGATAGTGGTGGGAGAGAGTCCACGATGCGGTGGCTGGCGGCGGCCCGAGAGGAACCCTAGTAGAGAAAACTCGCGCAAGCCCGAGAGGAACCCTAGCAGAGAAAACTCGCGCATGACTCAAAGGGGATGTGCCGATGAGATGGTGGATAGAGAAGAGAAGAAAAACCATGACATAAGCTATGTCAATTGTAGGGAATATATGTTAGTATATTGACGATAAACATATTCAAATAAACAAATTAACAAATTGAAATAATAGAATAACCTTTACCGATCAGCTAGCTTACTGATTACGGAATAGGAAATTCGGGTTTAGTCAAGTCCATGTACTCCTGTCTCCTTAAGACACTTGACTGCCCCGTATGGGCAGCGGTCTCCCAGGATACAACGACTAACGTCAGCGAACTCAACTCCGTGTAGAGAAATCACCAGGACTAAGGAAGAATGAAAAGCGTAATTGGGAGAGAAAGTGATTTCGATCTATGGTTTTGAAGTGTTTGAGATGTATTTCAAGTGTGTAGAATATGATTTAGGAAGTTGGTATTTATAGGCTCTCTAATAGGGATAGAAAGGTAATTTTATGGGGTAGCTAATCCCATAAAAGCCTTTCATTAAGAGGTAATGGCCAACCAACTAATAAATCATATTAAAACCATAAAATCAATTTAATATCATAAATCACATTTAAACCCATAAAATCACATTTTGACCACATTTTTCCAACAATCCCCCACAAAAATGTGATGGGAACGGAAAAGGAACGAGGGAGCGGTGATTTCTCAAAGTCGATACCTGCATAGGATAGGTAGATGTTCATCCTTGAACCTTCCCTTGTGAAAGTATATTTACTCTGCTGACTGACTAGTAGACGCGATGTCCTTGAACTATTCTGTCGTTTGTGCAGATGATGATATACCCCACACAGATACCAACAAACACGGTTTGGTTCTCATTGGTGTGCCCGTTATGGTCATGGACACTGCTTGGTTCTGCAAGAGTTTAAGATGACTAGCCCCATAGTCACCCTTGAAGCGACCCCACTTCCTCTCACATAGGTGATTCACTTTGCTCAACACTCTTGATGCAAGGAATCATTAAAAGTCATGCTTATCCTTCACACGTCCCTTGTTTGCGTCATAAGAATGGACTCGGGGTTGGACCCCCACAGTGACCGTACACGGGTTATGCAATTAGGTTGTCCCATTGAACCTAGATCTTGGGATCTCCAGTCAACTATGATGGGTTTTTCCTTCACATAACGCCTTTAAATGGGCTTCAGTCACATTCCCTTGGATGTCTTTTTCTCAACTAAATCTCAATGTAACATTTAGTTACTTAGTTGATCGGAAATATTCCGTGTAGTGGGACCGACCCCCACATTTACAAGTAATTATACAAAAGGTTTTTCCCTTTTCATAATTATCCAAAAATGAAATCATTCAACTTGGTCAAAGTACAAATTAGCTTGATTTGAGAATCCAAATTTAATCGTTCTAACGTGTTTCATAATGAAAACAGAAACCGATTAATTGGTCACCGATCAAACTAATCATGTCAATAATAAATCGATACGTTCGATTTAACTTGTATCACGGACATCGAATCGATTAGTCAAGTTTACTCGTTCGTACGTTGAAAGTCGAAAATATTCATTTTCTCTTTTCAAGCTCTTGTATAGTTTTATTCCAATTAAGACTAAATTGAACATATTCAATTTGTCATTCTTTAATCGGATAACTTCCAGTTGTTGAAAACACGTTTGATTTTCATCTATTCGTACGTGTTCTACGTTTTAGAACCGAATCAGATGTGCTTTACGGATTTTACCGTCTTGACATGTTTTCCAAGAAAACGATTGATCGCTTTTAGAAAATGAACCTTTCCCCTTCTTTTTTTCTTTCCCGAGCCGTTGTGAAAAATACGTTTTTGGAAAGTAGGAAATCGTTTTGGAATTAATTCCAACTTATATCCTTCTTATAATTTCGGGAAAGTAAGAAACCGTTTAGGAAATATTCCACTTTGTTTCCTTCTTGAGTTTAGAGAAAACCGTTTAGGAATTTTAATCCAAGTTCGTTTCTCTCGTTTTTGAATTCCGTATGAATTCGAACTTTGTTCAAGAATACGTAATTTCCTTCGAAATTAATCTTGAAACAAGCGTTAATTTCCCTTAAATGGAACTTTATATTTCTTTTCTTTTTATTTTCCACCATTCGTTGTGGAAAATACATTTTTTTTTCTCAAAATAGAAAACCGTTTAGGAAAATTAATTCCAAGTTATTTTCTTCATGAAAAGTTAAGAAACACGTTTAGGAATTAAAATTCCAAGTTAGTTTCTTTTGGGAAACGTTTAGGAATTAAAATTCCAAGTTTATTCCCTCAATCATGAATTCCGTATGAATTCAAAATTTGTTCGAGAATATAATTTCCTCAGAAATTATTCTTGAAGCAAACAATTATTTCTTTTAAAAAGAAAGCCATTTTTTTTCCAAATTAGAAAACCGTTTAGGAAAACTAATTCCAATTTGTTTTCTTCTTGAAAAATCGAGAAACACGTTTAGGAATGGAATTCCAAGTTTGTTTCTTTTGGGAAAACGTTTAGGAATTAAAATTCCAAGTTTATTTCCCTCAACCATGAATTCCATATGAATTCAAAATTTGTTTGAGAATATAATTTCATTAGAAATTATTCTTGAAGCAAAGAATTTTTTTTTTCCAATTAGAAAACCGTTTAGGAAAATTTTCCAATTTGTTTTCTTTTTGAAATAGTGAGAAACACGTTTAGGAATTGAATTCCAAGTTTGTTTCTTTTGTTTTTGAATTCCGTATGAATTCGAATTTTGTTCAAGAATATATAATTTCCTCGGAAATTAATCTTGAAGCAAAGAAAAACCTTTTTTTTCAATTAGAAAACCGTTTAGGAAAATTATTTCCAATTTGTTTTCTTTATGAAAAATTGAGAAACACGTTTAGGAATTGAATTCCAAATTTGTTTCTTTTTGGAAAACGTTTAGGAATTAAAATTCCAAGTTTATTCCCATCAACCATGAATTCCGTATGAATTCAAAATATGTTCATACGTGTTCTACGTTTAGAACTGAACCACAATAGTTGATCATCTCCACGTGTTTCCAAGAAACAAGATTGATCAACAAGAAACCGTTTAGGAACTAATTCCAATTTGTTTCTTGATACAAGGGAAAACCGTTTAGGAATAATCCAAGTTTCTTTCCCTTGTCTCGAATTCCGTATGAATTCAAACTCGTACAAGAATTATTTTTATTCCCGTTTGGAAAAAAAAATATTTTTGAAGCAACATTGATTTTCTATAGAAGAAAAATCAATTTTTTTTTTCCTGTCGAACCGGGTCGGGTGACCCGTACCCGCGCCCAGGACCCGTACTCACGATCCGGACCGGTCAGCTCCAGTCTTTGACCCGCGTGGATGACCCGGACCGCCCCGGTCCGAAACCCTGACCCGCGTGCGAACCCGACCTGAGGCATGAACCGTGCGTTTCCTTCTGTTTCTTTTTGTCATGCGCGCTGAATTCGAATGCAAGGGCCTGATCAAAACAAAATTTCTTGGGCTTGGGCTGAATCTGCGGCCCATAAGAAAAGATATGATAAGTTAACCCTTTTAGGGTTCTCTTCATCTCACGCCGCAAAGTATCAGTGCCCCCTCTTTGCTTCCGTTTTTTTTTTCGTTTCTTCAACGCTCAGCCGAAAAAAACAAGAGTCCTCCCTTCTTCAACCTCCAGCTAACTGTAACGGCAAGGACAAGGAGAACCTGCAGAAGATTTACACCAACAAACGCAAGAGGAGCTCGTGCACCCAATGCCCATTACAGGTCTCAGAAATAAAAAACAAAGTAAGTTGCACAATTTTGTCATTTGAATCTCAGTTTCGAAAAAAAAAATCTGAAGGCTCTGCAAAATAAAGTTTTGAAACGTTTTGGGAAATACCCAAACTCGAACCAACATATTTTTTTTTTTCGATTTAAAATAATTTTCTCTTATTTTTCAAAATCGTATCTGAATCCGAGAATGCCAAAAAAAAAATTCGGGTATCAGAACAGATTCGTAACAAGGATTAAGAAAAAATAGTCAAACCAAACAGATTATCAAAAAATAATCAGAACCAATTGAATATATTTTTTTTTTCCATATCCTGCACAACAAACCTGTCAAAACAAAGTATCGGTGACAAATTAAATTCTAAATTGTCTTTTACAATTCCTTTCAGGTACTTCAATTCCAAAAGCCGAAGAACCATCCAAACTAGGATGTAGAATCTGTTCATCTTGTTGTTAATATACCTTTGGTCGAGTGTCTTAAGATTGTAGGGAATATATGTTAGTATATTGACGATAAACATATTCAAATTAACAAATTGAAATAATAGAATAACCTTTACCGATCAGCTAGCTTACTGATTACGGAATAGGAAATTCGGGTTTAGTCGAGTCCAAGTACTCCTATCTCCTTAAGACACTTGACTGGCCCGTATGGGCAGCGGTCTCCCAGGATACAACGACTAACGTCAGCGAACTCAACTCCGTGTAGAGAAATCACCAGGACTAAGGAAGAATGAAAAGCATAATTGGGAGAGAAAGTGATTTCGATCTATGGTTTTGAAGTGTTTGAGATGTATTTCAAGTGTGTAGAATATGATTTAAGAAGTTGGTATTTATAGGCTCTCTAATAGGGATAGAAAGGTAATTTTATGGGGTAGCTAATCCCATAAAAGCCTTTCATTAAGAGGTCATGACCAACCAACTAATAAATCATATTAAAACCATAAAATCAATTTAATATCATAAATCACATTTAAACCCATAAAATCACATTTTGACCACATTTTTCCAACATCAATTGCCATAACCATAGCCATGGTGGTGCATACGGCGGCAAAGGCTCAAAACTCTAGCAAAGCAAAAAAAAAGGATGTTGCACCGAGACTTTGTTTTTTTTTTTTCGTGATATTTCCGTACTACTTTAGTTTTTACCATTTTCATTTTGTTTTTATTTCACCATTTAATTGTTGTCATTATATCTTTTCGAGCTTGTGTCTATGATTTGTTTTTATTACCAATAAAATGTTACCGTATGCTAAAAAAGAGTGAATCAAATCAATTTTTCATATGAGATTCATACCATTATGTCGTAATATCTGTACAAAAATAATGTAATATGTTGGAATTTCACTAGTACAGTTTTTCCGATTCTCAATTATAGCGTGTATAAATCTTTAAAAGATAGAACTCCACGATAATGTAATGTCGAGTAGATTTTAATTCTCTGATTCGGGAGCCCACGAAACATAACATGATAATGCCGTCGGCATTATTGCCTTGGATCTTGCAAAAAGCTCCTATTGTTTGTATGATTGAGAACAGATAACAATAGATAAATATAAGGTATTGAGCTGATAATGATTGACTGGAATTGGTATTAGTTGCCGACAGGAGGGGATGCTGATATTCAAATAATAAATATGTATTTTTTTTGGATTAAAAGTTGTGGAGCTGTATATAAATTACAGTTGAAACGATATATTAGAGTGCATTAGGAAGGATTCATGTAAGAACCTTTTCCGGTCAAACCTGAGGTTTTTGGTGAAAGTTGACTTTTTGTCGGAAAAGTCAACCGATGACTAAGGGAGTCATT
Source organism: Erodium maritimum (assembly GCA_963921825.1). NCBI lineage: Eukaryota > Viridiplantae > Streptophyta > Magnoliopsida > Geraniales > Geraniaceae > Erodium > Erodium maritimum. Next base: position 47,554,042 of record OY997592.1, read on the forward strand.
CGGGACCTATCCGGGGCCCAAAAAGCTTAGCCGTCGTTACGGTTAGCTTAATTGGGCCGTTTCCTTTCGTTTGACCGTAAGTTGTGAAAAATCAACTGTCGGTCAATTCCGGGTCAAACCTCACTTAATTAAGGACTAATTTAACTTAAAACCTTTTGTGCTGAATTTTCTAAGAGGAGAGGTGGTCCCCATTCGGACAAGTGTCTCTTTTGACTTGGGTGAAAGGAAAAAGGACATAATGGCCATTTTACCCCTAAATGAAAGGGCATGGGAGACATGTGAGCGTGGGGGTAGTTTGAGGTTTCTCCCTTTAGGGTATATGACCCAATTTGGGAGCATTTCAGCCCAAACAACTAGTGTTGGCCGAAATTCACCAAAGGGGAAAGAAGAAAAAGCTCTCAAAGCTTGGATAAGAAGAAAAGAGGAGAAAAGAGAGGTGTTGAACCTATTTGTGACCCAAATCTTCCCATTTTTCCTTCTTCCTTCATCTAATCTTCATCCTCAATGTAAATCCATCTTCCTTTTTCATTTTGAACATTTTTGGTTCATGGGTTTTGAAGAAAATGATGAGCAAGGGTTGAATGTTTGAGTTTGGAGTATTGGATGATGATTTTGGAGTGAAAAGGAAATTGTTTGATGAAATTGATTTGGTTTTGTGGAGTTTTGATGAACACCCATGATGTGTTTTGAAGTAGAGACGTTTAGGAACTGTTTTTGGAGCTTTGGAAGGTCATCCATGGAGGTTTTAGGGGTTAAATTCGTGAAAACCCGAAGCTAGAGGAAGAAGACGGTGAACAGTACCAAACTGTCACGGATACGTGACAGGAACCGTGATAGAACGCGCCACGGCTCCGTGAGGAGAACCGTGACGGCGTCTGTCACGGCTCCGTGGGGAGAACCGTGACCGTTCAGCCCACGGATCCGTGACCCGAACTGTGTCAGACGTGTTTTGGTTCTTTGGGCCCACTTTGCTGGATTTCGACTTTTAGGACGGTTATCTATAACCAAGTCCTTTTAGTGTAATTCGGGAACGTTTTCATCTTTAAGCTTTTGTGGATTAATCCTAATTCACGAATTGTTTTGTGATCCAAGACCTTGGACCCGAGCGTGACGGCGGAGGAGGCACTTGGACATCGAGCAATGGAAGAGAAAGCTAGCCAGGACGTCAGCAGCTAGGAGTATTTGAGCGTGAGAGATTTCTAGATATGGAAGAGTAGCAAACTCCACTCTTAATTTAAATACTAATAGTATGCCTATAGGATAATAATAACTGGAAAGGTCTTAGTTTGCATATAGGATGTGATTCACTAGATTAACCGCTTTTCAATTACAATAATAACCGGACGAGTCTAGTTTGCATATAGGATGTGATTCACTAGATTAATCGCTTTCAATACTTTGGGAATTTGCCGTGCTGGTAGATTGGCCATGTCGAGCCTTAGGATTGCTTGTTGAATGTACTTGCTGATGATTGATCGTCCTTAGTATTGATGCATGCTCCGTCTTTAAGTTAACTTAAGAGTCACTCTAAACTAGATGAATTAAGATGATTGTAATATGAATGATTGAGCCGTGTTATGATTGGTTGAATGAATGAAATGAATGTGATATGATTGGTTGAATGTATGTGTGAATGTGTATTGATCGTGCCGAATGACATGATCGGGTGAGTGATAGACCGATGGGACGTGATAGACCGATGATCTGTGGTCCTTTGGGGACATTTCCGGGACTCCCGATGATATGTGTTCTTGGGAACATTCCCGGGATCCCCGATGATATGTGGCTCCTCTGGACCTAGAGGCTTGCGGTATGATACTTTCGTTATATGTGGGTTAGAGTATTGTGGTTTGAATTATGGGTTATTTACGATAAGGTACCCTAATGTTTCGTCCACGAACGATAAGGTACCCTAATGAATTTTATGTCCGATAAGGTACCCTAATGATTCGTCCACGAACGATTCGGTTTAAAATTGGCATATTCCATTAAAAAATAACGGAATATTCCTCTAAATTAGACATGTGCAGTTAAGTGGGGTGTGAAATGACGATTTTACCCTTTCTTATTTTAAGCTTATAAATTTGATAGACAAAATTACCATTATACCCTTAATTATATAATACATTAAAAATATAATAAATAAGTAAATAAATTTAAATTTTTTTAAATTTAAAAATTAATTTTTTTAAAATAATAATAAAAAAAATTAAAATTTTTTTTATATCAAAAATCATTATTATGTTAAAAAAATTAATTTTATTTATATTAAAAAAAAAAACAGACACTGTTCCAGCGTCTTCCCCGGCCATCTCCAACGCCGGAGACCCATCCTCCGCCGTCGTTCATCCCCAGCCACCCCCTCTCACCGCCGCCGCCACCTCCCTCTTCCACCTCACCTCCTTCGCCACGATTTGAGGCTTCACTGAAGCTCTGAATCGCGTTTCAGATCTGATGATTTGAGGCTTCATCGTCAGATCTGAATCGCGATTCAGAGCTTCAGATCTGACGATGAAGCCTCAAATCGCGGCGAAGGAGGTGAGGTGGAAGAGGGAGGTGGCGGCGGCGGTGAGAGGGGGTGGCCGGGGATGAACGACGGCGGAGGATTGGTCTGTCGGCGTTGGAGATGGCCGGGGAAGACGCTGGAACAGTGTCTGGTTTTTTTTATATATATATAAATAAAATTAATTCTTTTTTAAAATAAAAATGATTTTTGAATATAAAATCATATTTTTTTAAAATATAAATAATTTTTTTTAAAAAAATACTGTTTTTAATATAAAAAAAAAACAAACTGATTTTTGAATATAAAATCTGATTTTTTAATATATAAAAAAACTAATTATTAAAAAATAAAAACTGATTTTTAAATATAAAATTTTGATTCAAAAAAAATAAAAACTAAATTTTGAATATAAAAAACTAATTTCATTTAAAAAAATATATATATAATTTATTTATCATATTCTGAAAATTAAAAATAATTAGAAAATATAAATTAAGGAAAAATAATAACTGAGGGTATAATGGTCATTTCAATCTTAAGTCAAAAGTCAACTGAAATGTCAAAGGGCAAAATAGTCATTCTACATAATTCTGTTAGTTTTTTAACAGCATTAAACCAAATCGTTCGTGGACGAATCATTAGGGTACCTTATCGGACATAAAATTCATTAGGGTACCTTATCGTTCGTGGACGAAACATAAGGGTACCTTATCGTAAATAACCCTTGAATTATCTATGTTCCGCCACTTTTGTGTTCTCTAGCTGTTGCTATGAAAGACTAATCTGCCTCTCCTTGGATTTTCCTTTGAGTTACTGATTTATATAAGTATTGTAATTCTATGTTGTGTCCTACGCGTAGATCCGAGAGGACGAGAGTCTCGAGTAGTGAGTTGCTTGTTTGTGTTTTAACTTGTATTGAGTTTTGGCGTGTGCCTTGTTTGATGTATTGCCCTATTTTATGCTATGCTGTGTACCTCGGTTGAACGGTTATGCCGATCGGTTGAGATCGAGGATGAGTTAACGAGCAGTGGTCGATACTATTTATGACGTGATATTGAGTAACCGTGTGGTGGGTTGCCGCCATGGTCGGCCGTTGAGTGTTTGGTTAAACTGAATTGTCGGATTGACCGGGTGGTAACCGAGTAATTACCGAGGCCCGAGGTGTATAGTTGCAATGTTGTGCTCTATGCTTTGTTGTGCTGAATGCCTTGCGCTGTTTGTTTATTGAATGTCCCGCTTAAGCGAATGGTTAGTGGAATTTACGAACGGGTCATGCCCAAATTTCTGCAAAACTGAAGTGTCTGTACTATCACGGGTCGACTCAGGGGTGCCACTATAGTCGAACGTGATAGGGGGATGTCAAGTAATTACAACGAGGTTCGGGGATGCCTAAATCGGGTTGTAACGACGCGATATCGACATGAATGTCGTGATAGAAAAAGAAAGGTGATGAGAACCTGTGGAAGTGAATTAATGCAAAGACTTGCGGAATTGTTTTGTGTTGTGATTTGTACCCCACGCGATGGGAAGATACCCGATCGAGGTGTATGCCGGTCCGGTATGTTGTTTGTATGACTTGGTTGAAATTGTGCCTCTTGTGTGAGATGATTGAATTGTGTGTTTGATTCTGTGAGACGCACAAGTGTGCGGACTTCTCTGATTATATGAAATAAATCTTTGGCTATACTAAGACTAAGTGTACTGTTAGTTCGAGTATGACCCTTGTGAAACGCGTGTGAACATTACTGTTTTAAGCGAACCACTTTTTTCGAAATCTGAGAAACTGAACATGTGCGTTATCCGTGCAGAGGATATACGACATGACACCTGCCTACATACCGCGAGGCACGAGGAGTCGCCCAGCTAGGGGCCAGGGGCAGCCACCTGCCATTGAGCAGGAAGGGGCATCGAGTGCCCAAGGTGTTACTTCTGCGGAGCACCAGAGAGCTGAGGCTAGGCCGTCAGGGTTACCGCCCAGGGTTCCTCCGGTCGTAGAGCCGACCCAGGCGACCACTCTGGAGGTGGTGGTTCGCGTAATTCTTGCAGCGATCAGCGCACAACAGGGGACTACAACATCAACACCGGAGGCAGTGCCTGCTGCCACTACAGCAGCTGTTGTGAGGTCGGGTCAAGCCGACGGTGACGTAGCCCAGGCGCTGAGGGACTTCACCGAGTTGGGTGCTCCTATCTTTTCCGGGGAGCCAGACCGCGAGGCAGCCGAGAGGTGGCTGGGTCAGATCACCTGCTACTTAGACACGTCGGGGATCGTCGACGAGCACATGCGGGTATCCTTTGCCGCATTCCAGCTGAGGGATGAGGCATATTTCTGGTGGCAGCGCGAGGAGCGTAGGGTTGGAGATGACTTCCAGTTGTTTGGGATACTATTCCTGGAGCATTACTTCCCTACATCAGTCAGAGATGACGGACACCAGCAGTTCCTAGAGCAGCGACAGAGAGGGATGTCCGTATTTGATTATGAGACGAGGTTCGTATCCTTGTCTCGTTTCACACCAGAGCTAGTGCAGACCGAGGAGCGCCGCTGCAGGAGATTTGAGAGAGGACTCATCCCTTCGATCACGGATCGGGTCATTGCCTTCAGGACTGAGGAGTATTCTACACTGGTGGACTAGGTGCTAGATGTAGAGAGGAACTTTCGGGAGACAGCCAGGGCGCGGGAGATCAGGCCGAGGCCAAGTGGCTTCCTGAGGCCGTCCGAGGGCCACGATCCTAGGAGGTAGAGGACCTCGGGATCCTTTCATCCACAGGCCCCGTCCAGTGGGATGCGACGGGTCAGAGCAGTAGCGTCTGTTGGACCTGCTCCGTTGACACAATTTTGTCCCTCGTGCAGACAATTGGGGCATCTGGGCCGAGACTGCCCACTGAGTGGTGGACCTGCAGACCGCCCCGCAGGTCGTCCTACGAGAGTCGAGGAGAGGCCGCGTCCCGTTGAGAGGACATGTTATCACTGTGGCAGATTGGACACATCTCCACCGTGTGCCCTGACCGGGTTGGAGGAGGACCAGTACAACGAACACAACAGGCCCAGCCCGGCTAGGCACCTCCTTTCTGCCAACGTCAGGCTCAGGCTACGAGGGCCCCGCGGTAGATAGCAGGAGCGCCAACACAGAGGCATCAGCAGAGGGCTCCACAACAGCAAACTCTTCCACCACCCCCGAGAGGAGGACCTCAGACTCAGCAGGGTTTGGTGTATGTTGTCACTGACTCGCTAGCAGAGGGACGCCACTCCGGCCATGAGGCTACACAGGGTACATGCTTGCTCTATAATTCGTGGGCATCTTTCTTGTTTGATACTGGAGCGTCTCATTCTTTCATCTCTTCTACTTTTGTTGGTTTATTGGGGTTGAGGGTGGAGACGTTGAGTCGACCTTTATGTCTTGACACCCCGGTTACGGGAGATATGGTCCTGAGTACCGTGTGTCATAGCTGTGAGATTCGAGTGGCTAATTGCCCCTTTTATGGTGACTTTCTTGTGTTGGACATGACTGCTTTTGACGTGATCTTGGGGATGGACTGAATGACGAGGTATCGGGCGTCGATCGATTGTTATCGACGGCAGGTGACAGTGATGTCAGGCGACATGATCGTTACTTGTGTCTTGGGTAGCAGGAGCGGAGTTCTCCTGTCTGCGTTGACTGTGGGAGATGAGACAGAAATCGTGCAGAGTAGAGAGCTGCTGAGAGTAGTATGCGAGTTCCCGGAGGTTTTCCCGGAGGAGCTGTCAGGATTACCGCCGGCACGCGAGGTGGAGTTTAGGATCGACTTAATCCCAGGTACGGTGCCGATATCTATGGCCCCGTATCGGTTTGCACTAGCCGAGTTGGTCGAGCTGAAGTGACAACTCGAGGAGCTTAGGGAGAAGGGATTTATTCGACCGAGTGCTTCACCGTGGGGAGCACCTGCCCTCTTCATAAAGAAGAAGGGTGGAGCATTGAGGATGTGCATCGATTACCTGAAGTTGAATCGGGTTACGGTGAAGAACTGTTATCCGATGCCGAGGATCGATGACCTGTTTGATCAGTTGAGAGGAGCGAAGTGCTTCTCGAAGATTGATCTTCGATTAGGGTACTATCAGTTGAGGGTTCGGGAGGAGGATGTGGAGAAGATCGCATTCCGGACTCGGTACGGGCACTTCGAGTTCCTAGTGATTCCGTTCGGATTGACGAACGCACCTGCAGTGTTCATGGACCTGATGAACAGTATTTTCCGACCGTACCTGGATCAGTTTGTCGTTGTGTTTGTGGACGACATTCTGATTTATTCGCTGAGTGAGGAGGCGCATGAGGAGCACCTGAGGACTATTTTGACATTGTTGCGTACTCACCAGTTGTACGACAACTTGGAGAAGTGCGAGTTCTGGCTCGCCGAGGTGAAGTTCCTCGGGCATGTCGTGTCCCGGGAGGGTATACTCGTCGATTCGGCGAAGATCGACGCGGTCTCGAAGTGGGCACGACCCGTGTTGATAGTGCCGGAGCGCCGATGACCGCAGTGACACACAAGGGAGCAGAATTTATGTGGACTGATGAGTGTGAGCACTCCATCACCGAGCTAAAGGCTCGTTTGACCACCGCGCCCGTGTTGATAGTGCCGGAGCGCGGGGTTGGTTATGATGTGTACTGTGATGCGTCCGGTGAAGGACTGAGCTGCATTTTGATGCAGTCCGGGAAGCTAGTTGCATATGGCTCCAGACAGTTGAAGATACATGAGCGCAACTACCCTACCCACGATCTAGAGTTGGTAGCAGTTGTCTTTTCTTTGAAGAGCTGGCGACACTACTTGTATGGAGAGCGATTTCGGGTGTTCTCAGATCACAAGAGTCTCAAGTACATTTTCTCTCATCGCAACCTGAACATGCGCCAGAGACAGTGGATGGAGCTACTTGAGGAGTACAACTTCGAGCTACTCTATCACCCGGGCAAGGCGAACGCCGTCGCCGATGCCCTGAGTAGGAAGTCGACTCACAGCCTTGTTAGTATATCTGTCCGAGAGTGGGACATGATGGAGGAGTTGAGCTCGTTCAGACTTGAGCTAGAGGAGATCACGGATGGCATGACTATGTGTTCCTTGGTGGCTTAGCCCACACTAGTCGCTCGTGTGTTGGAAGCACAGGCTGAGGATGCCGAGACGGTAGAGATCCGAGAGAGGATGGTCAGCGGTTGTGATACCGAGGGCTGGGAGCATAGTGTCGATCAGGGTCTACATTATCTAGGGCGACTGTTTGTGCCGCGGGGTTGTAGAGACGTCGTGTTGAGAGAGTCATCACTCCCGTCTTGCTGTGCACCCGGGTGGCACAAAGATGTATCGGGACATTCGACGGCGGTTTTGGTGGAGCGGGATGCATAGAGCAGTCACAGAGTTCGTTTCTAGATGCCTCACCTGTTAGCAGGTAAAGGCCGAGCATCAGCGTCCTGCCGGTTTACTACAGCCACTAACGATCACAGAGTGGAAGTGGGAGCATGTCAGGATGGACTTCGTGAGTGGCTTGCCGAGGTCGCCGAGAGGACACGACGCTGTTTGGGTAGTGGTTGATCGACTGACCAAGTCAGCGCACTTCTTAGCCATGAGGATGACTGATACTGTTGATACGCTGAGCCGATTGTACGTTCGAGAGATTATCCGCCTTCATGGGGTACCGGTTTCTGTTGTATCCGACATGGATCCTCGTTTCACCTCCAGATTTTGGGAGAGCCTACAGAAGGCATTGGGGACCGAGGTCTTGCTCAGTACGGCTTATCACCCGCAAACAGACGGTCAGTCAGAGCGCACTATATAGATTTAGAGGATATGCTGCGAGCATGTGTGTTGGACTTCCGAGGATCATGGGAGGATCACTTACCATTAGCCGAGTTCGCCTACAACAACAGTTATCAGTCCAATATTGGGATGGCACCATTTGAGGCATTGTATGGTCGGCCGTGCAGATCGCCCGTGTGTTGGGCAGAGGTAGGATACCGGAGTCTACTTGGTCCGGAGCTTGTTCAGGAGACGACCGAGAAGGTCGCGTTGATTCGTGAGCGGTTGAAAACCACGTAGAGCCGACAGAAGTGTTACGCAGATAGACGACGTCGACCTCTTGAGTTTACAATTGGTGATCACGTGTTTCAGAGGGTGAGCACGAAGAAGGGACTCGTGCGATTCAACCGCGGCGGAGGCAGGTTGGCCCCGCGGTTTATCGGACCTTTTGAGGTTTTGGGCGGAGTTGGAGCCGTTGCCCATCGCCTTTCTTTGCCACCGCAGCTTGGAAACGTTCATAACGTCTTCCACGTTTCCCAACTGGGGAAGTACACTGCGGACCTCTCCCACGTTATCGAGTGGACGTACATCGAGGTAGCTGATGATGTTTCGCATGAGGAGCAGCCAGTCAAAATTTTGGATACGCGGGAGAAGGTCCTGCATGGCAAGACTATCCCTCTGGTACGAGTGCAGTGGAAGCACCAAGGAGCTGAGTCGACTTGGGAGCGCGAGGATGAGGTTTGTGCGAAGTACCCCGGCCTGTTTGACCATTGAGGTACCTATCTTTTAAATTTCTAGGACGAAATTCTTTTAAGGGGGTAGATTTTAAGAACCGCACCTGGTCGAGCCCGATCGAACCTGAGGTTTTTTGCGAAAATTGACTTTTTTCTGGAAAAGTCAACCGATGACTACGGGAGTCATTCGGAACCTTTTCGGGGCCCAAAAAGCTTAGCCGTCGTTACGGTTAGCTTAATTGGGCCGTTTCCTTTCGTTTGACCGTAAGTTGTGAAAAGTCAACCGTCGGTCAATTCCGGGTCAAACCTCGCTTAATTAAGGACTAATTTAACTTAAAAAAATTTGTGCTGAATTTTCTAAGAGGAAAGGTGGTCCCCATCTGGACACGTGTCTCTTTTGGCTTGGGTGAAAGGAAAGAGGGCATAATGGCCATTTTACCCCTAAATGAAAAGGCATGGGATACATGTGAGCATGGGGGTAGTTTGGGGTTTCTCCCTTTAGGGTATATGACCTAATTTGGGAGCATTTTAGCCTAAACAACTAGTGTTGGCCGAAATTCACCAAAGGGGAAAGAAGAAAAAGCTCTCAAAGCTTGGAGAACAAGAAAAGAGGAGAAAAGAGAGGTCTTGAACCTATTTGTAAATCTCCCCATATTTCCTTATTCCTTCATCTAATCTTCATCCTCAAGGTAAATCCATCTTCCTTTTTCGTTTTGAACATTTCTGGTTCATGGGTTTTGAAGAAAATGATGAGCAAGGGTTGGATTTTTGAGTTTGGAGTATTGGATGATGATTTTGGAGTGAAAAGGAAATTGTTTGATGAATTTGATTTGGTTTTGTAGAGTTCCGATGAACACCCATGATGGGTTTTGAAGTAGAGACGTTTAGGAACTGTTTTTGGAGCTTTGGAAGGTCATCCATGGAGGTTTTAGGGGTTAAATTCGTGAAAACCCGAAGCTAGAGGAAGAAGACGGTGAACAGTACCAAACTATCACGGATACGTGATAGAACGCGCCACGGTTCCGTGAGGAGAACCGTGACGGTGTCTGTCATGGCTCCGTGGGGAGAACCGTGACTGTTCAGCCCACGGATACGTGACCCGAACCGTGTCAGACCTGTTTTGGGTCTTTGGGCCCACTTTGCTGGATTTCGACTTTTAGGACGGTTATCTATAACCAAGTCTTTTTAGTGTAATTCGGCAACGTTTTCATCTTTAAGCTTTTGTGGATTAATCCTAATTCACGAATTGTTTTGTGATCCAAGACCTTGGACCCGATCGTGACGGTGGAGGAGGCACTTGGACATCGAGCACTGGAGGGGAAAGCTAGCCAGGACGTCAGCAGCTAAGAGTATTTGAGCATGGGAGATTTCTAGATAGGGAAGAGTAGCAAACTCCACTCTTAATTTAAATACTAATAGTATGCCTATAGGATAATAGTAACCGAAAAAGTCTTAATTTGCACATAGGATGTTTTTTTTATCAGCAAATTTTTGATTTTATTAAAACCAAGTTTTCGAAAAGAAAACCAAGGTCAAGGGATTATCCCTCCAAAACATATACAATTTAACAAACCAACCATTAACCACCTTCGGTTACGTGCTTGTCAAGCTTCCCAACCAACATTTGAAATGAAGAAGCTTGGCCCCCAAGTTATCAAACAAAAGAAAATAACCCCAAGGATTGCATCTAAGCCCCCCTTTCATAACTATGTTGTAATGATCCTTGACAGTTTAGAACCCTTGATAGCACCCTTGACAGCACCTGGGGAAGATTGACCAAGCCAGTAGCCTTGTGATAACCCTCCCCAACAGATCAGCAACCATCTTGAACTCATAATGTCTGCCCCACCGATCTCCAAAAACCAGCAAAGTAGTTCTACAGACCAATTCAGACCCATTCAAAGCTAAGGATTCGAGTACATCAAATAGTAGGCAACACTAAAAACACAAAATGTCTGCAGAAGAGAGAAAGCTTCCCCAACCAGCATCTGACCACCCAAAACCCTTAAGTACCCAACAGAGGCAAGATAAAGCCTAGGATCTAGACCAGGACTGACCAACCTCTCACCTAGAACTAATTCCCCACTCAAGAAACACAAGGAAAAGAAGGCCAGAACAAATGGCCAAGTACCCACACTCCAAAAAACAAGGTAACAAAACCCCCACAGACACTCAACCTAACCTTACTAGCCTAAAAACTCACCCCCAACCCTCCCAATCCCAAACCCTCCCCCCACCCAAAGTGAAAGAAATCAGTGATCCAAAGTACTCAGTTAAGCCATACCACCAAGCCTAAGAACCCTACCAGCAGGAGTAGTTTTCTTCCTTAAAATACAGCCCCCTGGCTTATTTATCCAATCCATAAAAGAGAAGAAATCTCTTCCCTTAGCAAAAGCCCATACCAGCTGAAATACATCATTTTGTACCTGTTGTAGCACTTGTTCAGACCTGAGCAGGACTTGGTTGAAAACCAAATTGTTTCTGCACAACCAGATTCTCCAAATAGTGAAGAATACCACAAATCTCCAAGGGGACTGAGAGGAAAATGGTCCAAGAGCCTTCCAAGTAATAAACTAGTGTTTAATATCATCTGGTCAGGCTGTCTTTACCCCCCACCAATCCAAGACAAGTGTCCAAATAGACCAAGAAACACTACATCCCAAGAATAGGTGATCCAATTCCTCAGGTTCCTCATTGCAAAGAGGACACCAAATATTTGTAGAGTATATTCCTCTGCTGAGAAGGAAACACTTTGTAGGCACAGCTTGCATGCATATCAACCAAACAAATGCAGTTATTTTAGGGGGAACTTTAGAATCCCATAAAAGTGCAGGCCAAATCAGATCTTCCTCAGCAACATTGTCAAGGTACTGGTACATTTTATGTACTAAGAAGCCTTTGTTGTCAACTATCCAATCCACCTTGTCTTCCTCAACATTTAAAGGTGGCAGAGCATTAATTTTGTCACATAATAAATCAAATATGTCTTCTTCCCAGCCTCTCAGTTCCCTTCTGAAAATTAAAACCCAATCCCCATCTAGCCAAACCTGTGAAACCAAAGCCCTCTTCTGGTAGCTTAGATGATAGAGTCTTTGGAATAAAACCTTCAGAGGCACATCAGTGATCCATAAATCATCCCAAAATAAAGTTGATCTCCCAGAATTGATAGTCCAATGAAGTCCCACAGCCCCAAAAGCATCTGCAAATCTTGGATAATCCAATAAAGACCCAACATGTCTCAAGAAACTCTGATCAGTGGCCAACATAAATTTTGAGAGATCCCAAGCTGAAGGGTCCCAACCAAATTTAGAGCATAGGAACCTTTTCCATAATGAATCATGTGTTGGGTCTCGATGGAGGGTATGAACACATACTTGCAGCGGAAATAACTCGAGACCATGTCATAGAACACTACCAAATATTAGATACACAAGAGAATAAACAATATGGATGTTTCCTTACCAACTAGTTCAAGAAAAGGAAGAGAACACCAAAGAAACGATGATCGGCTTGAGTCTCCAAGACGCCTACGTATCCAATTGGAATCAAAGCCACGTAGTTCTTCTTTAGATGACTCAAGAACACAACAAGAGGGGGGAAAAGTGCCAAACTCGAAATTGTAGTGTGAGAGGGAGAGAAGTTGTGTTTCTATTCTTGTCTTGTGATTTGTTGTAGGAAAAAGATGACTTAAACCATCAACAACCATCAAGGACAAGTAAGGTGTGAAGCATGGTGTGAAGTAAGACAAGCATGGTGCTAAGTATGGCAAGACAAGATGGGTTAGGTGGTGAATCACCAACACCTTAATCCTTGTCTTGCTTACTTAGTACTAATTAATCAAGACTTGATTAATTAGTTCCATGGGCCTTGGTTGCATGGGCCTTTCATGGGCCTCTTGGAACATGGCCCATGGCCATTCCCAACGAGGTCCCGTGACGTGCTCATCGCCTCCAAGCCTTCCATACCGGAAATGTCCAACATTATCCAACGCGATCAATCCCAAGACTCCAAGCCTTGTCTTGATCCGTAATGTCCTATTCACTTACGGGCACATGACCCAAAACCCAGTTTCGGTCATGTCCCGAGACAACTCTCTTTTGGCCATTCTCCATAAATGTGTCAATGAGTTTCATCCTTCGGTGTGACCCTTAGGTCTATGCATGTCGATAGATCAACGTAAAATCCCATTTTACTTGATCCTATATAAGTGGCAACTAACGAGACTTTAGTATTGCCTGACACTACATAGCGAATCGAACCAATCGATTCTAACCTTTCCGTCGTCCCTGTCATTATCCTTTTATCTCCGATATCCTGATTGAGATAAGGCATAGAGCCGTCATCCTTATTATTCTCAATCACTGTTCCTTGATATGTGAGATGACTGAATATATGATACCTAGTATCATGTGCATGGCCATGCTATTCTTTCAGTCACTCTCGATCAAGCGGCCGAGAACCGATATCTTTCCCATACCTCAGTATGAGGGATAAATCCCTTAGCCGTCTTTCGTGTCACTCATGCAACCCGTCCCCAAGCCAATCCTGGCCGTTATGGAAGCCCTGTTACGGATAACGTTAGGCTCAGGTCAAACTTAGTTGTTGACTGCATAGTGATCACAAAGACTCCTTGGTCTAAGGATACATGACAAGCTACGACACTGAATATGTTAATGACTCAATCTATGACACATATTCAGGGAGGGTCGTCCAATATCATGTCCCACATGATATCTATGATCAGACTCCGGAATCCCATTCCAATGACTAACAGAACGTAAGCCATGAAGAGCCATCTTTCATACTAGTCGCTTCTAGTGAAGCTTTATTGACTAGGGACCCATCGAGTGTGATCCATCTCGATCTATGGTTCTATTCGCATGGTGGGCATAGATCAGAAATCACATCGATATATTACTCCAACACATAAGTAATAGAAAGCCGCTTTAATCTTATTGCTAATGATGATATATACATTTGGACATTTATGATTGAACTACGAGCACTAAGACTAACAATCTCCCACTTGCCCTAGTTCCAATCTAAACTCCAATCTATTCCGATTGACCTTACATGCCTCTCATGTTTAGGCAACGATAGTGCCTTAGTCAACGGGTCGGCTATGTTATCATCAGTTGCAATATAGGTGATCTTCACATCGTCTCGGTTCAGTATCTCTCTGATGAGGTGATATCGCCGCAGTACATGTTTGGATTTGTTATGCGATCTGGGCTCTTTAGCTTGCGCAATAGCCCCTGTGTTGTCGCAAAATAGGTTCACCGGGCTGGATGGGTTTTTGATTACACCCAACCCTGCCGTGAACTTCCTAATCCACACAGCCTCCTTGGCCGCCTCTGCAGCCGCTATGTACTCGGCCTCTGTCGTGGAGTCAGCGACGGTGTCTTGCTTCACGCTCTTCCAGCTGAAAGCTCCGCCATTCAGCGTGAACACATATCCTGACTGACTTCTAAAGTCATCTGGATCTGTCTGGAAACTAGCGTCTACATATCCATTAACAACTAGTTCAGAATCATCTTTTCCCCCGTACACTAGAAACGCGTCCTTAGTTCTTCTCAAATATTTGAGAATCGCTTTGACCGCTATCCAGTGTTCCTCACCAGGGTTAGACTGATGTCTGCTGGTACAACTCAAGGCATATGAGACATCCGGTCTCGTGCATATCATGGAATACATGATCGATCCTACCGCCGAAGCGTATGGGATTCGCATCATTCTTTTCAGCTCATCAGGTGTCTTAGGACACTGAGTCTTGCTGAGATGAACGCCATGACGTGCGGGTAAGAGTCATTTCTTGGAATCAAGCATTGAGAACCTACTCAATACCTTGTTCACATAGGTGCTTTGACTTAAACCCAAGACCCTCTTGGTGCGATCTCTATATATCTTAATCCCTAAGATATAAGCAGCATCGCCTAAGTCCTTCATTGAGAAACACTTCCCTAACCAAGCTTTAGTCTCGTGCAAGGTTGGGATGTCGTTTCCAATGAGTAGTATGTCATCGACATACAACACCAGAAAGGTAATCATACCCCCATTTGCCTTCTTGTAAACGCAAGGTTCATCTTCATTCTTGATAAAGCCAAATCCAATTACAGCTTCATCAAAACGAAGGTTCCAACTCCGAGAAGCTTGTTTCAATCCATAAATGGATTTCAACAACTTACAAATCTTTTCCTTATTCTTCGGATCGACAAAACCTTCGGGTTGAGACATATAAACGTCCTCCGACAAATTTCCGTTTAGGAAAGCGGTTTTGACATCCATTTGCCATATCTCGTAATCGTGATATGCAGCTATGGCAAGAAGAATTCGGATAGATTTGACCATAGCCACTGGGGAAAAGGTTTCCTCATAGTCAATCCCTTGGATCTGCCTATAACCTTTCGCCACCAGTCGGGCTTTGTAGGTCTGAGGGTTGCCTTCCATGTCCATCTTCACCTTGAAGATCCATTTGCATCCGATGGTTCTTACACCACCGATGGGATCAACCAGTTCCCAGACTTGGTTGTCCGACATGGATTGCATTTCCTCCCTCATGGCTCCCAACCATAACTCAGAGTCGGGTCCGTCCACAACTTCCTGAAATGTAGCTGGATCATCGTGATCCACCACAAGCTCACCGTCACCTCCAGACACAAAGTAACCATATCTCGGAGGTGGACGACTAACCCTTTCAGATCGCCTTGGACCTTCTGGAATTGTTGCAGGAACTGGTCCTTGCTCTACGACCATCTCAGGCTCTTCTACAGGGTTGTCCAGTGGATCAGTTGGATCTGTACCACCCTGAATTTCTTCTAGATGTACAGCCCTCCCACTGACGTCTTTGGAAATAAACTCCCTTTCCATAAAGACCCCACCCCGAGCGACGAACACCGTGTTCTCGCTGGGTTTGTAGAAGTAGTACCCCATTGTTTCTTTGGGATACCCAACGAAGGTGCATTTATCAGATCTTGGTTCGAGCTTAGTCGGAACTAAACGTTTCACATAAGCCTCGCAACCCCAAATCTTCAGGAAGGACAAAACGGGCTTTCTCCCGCGCCATTTCTCAAATGGTGTCCCTTCCACAGCCTTCGTCGGAGCCCGATTCAAAATGAATGCGGCCGTCTCCAGAGCATAACCCCAGAAAGAGATTGGGAGATCAGTCCCACTAATCATGGACCGGACCATATCCAATAAAGTTCGATTTCTCCGTTCGGACACACCATTCAATTGTGGTGTTCCGGGAGGAGTCCATTCCGAAAGGATCCCACTTTCTGCTAGATGATCTAAAAACTCTGTGGTCAAGTATTCTCCACCTCGATCTGATCGAAGTGCTTTAATTCTTTTCCCGAGCTGGTTTTCTACTTCAGTCTTAAACTCTTTGAATTTATCAAAAGCTTCAGACTTATGTCTCATCAAATAGACATAACCATATCTACTGAAGTCGTCAGTAAATGTGATAAAGTAGCTAAAACCCCTCCTGGCAAGTGTGCTCATTGGTCCACACACATCCGAGTGTATTAGCCCCAATAAGTCACCCGCCCTTTCACCGCGACCGATGAAGGGCGCTTTAGTCAGTTTTCCCATCAAACAAGATTCGCATCTATCAATCGAATGAAATTCGAATGGACTAAGAAGTCCACACTTGTGAAGTGTTGATATGCGTTTCTCGCTTATGTGGCCTAAACGACAATGCCATAAAAGAGTATGGTCTAAATCATTGGACTTAGACCTCTTGGTATTTACATTATATATAGAGCTTGAGGCATTGTTATCCATATCCAATATGTACAATCCTCCAACCATTTTGGCGCTAGCATAAAATATATCATTGCATAAAATATTGAAAATCCCATTTCCAACATCAAAATTGTATCCTTCCTTGTCCAACAAAGAAATAGATACAATATTCCTACTGAAAGTAGGTACACAATATACATTGTTCAAAACAAAAACTAGCCCACTTGGCAAAAGAAGACTTATGGATCCTACAGCAGTCGCCACAACTCTAGTCTTGTTGCCCACTCTGAGGTCCACCTCGTCCTTCTTCAAGCTTCTCCTACCTTCCAGCCACTGCACATTAGTACAAATGTGAGATTCAGCCCCGGTATCCAATACCCATGAATCTTTGGAAGTAGTGAGATTTAGCTCTATAAAGAAAATACCTGATGAAGGCACAGTCCCACCGCCCTTCTTCAGATCATCCAGAAACTTCCTGCAATCTTTCTTCCAGTGACCAGGCTGTTGACAGTAGAAGCAGACATTCTCGACATCCTTCCCCTTCCTTGAGGACTCCCCGGTCCTAGGAGGGTTAGGACGCTTCGGATGCCTCATCTTTCCTGCCAAGTGCATAGGGGCCTTGCCCTTACCACTAACAGTTCCCTTATTCTTGAAACTGTTTCCCTGTCTGACCATCAGAACATCCTTGGATCCCTGATCCTTGACGTTCTTTTCAGCAGTTACCAACATTCCATGCAACTCTGAAATGGTCTTGTCCATATCGTGCATATGATAGTTCATGACGAACGTAGCATATGAACGAGGAAGGGAACGCAGAACCACATCCGCTGCCATCTCGTTCTCTATCTTAAGACCCAGTCGATTAAGATGTTCGAGATGCCCCTTCATCTTTAGGACATGAGGACCCACGGAGACTCCTGCTGACATTTTGCAGGAGAGAAGTTCATTAAGGACATTGTATCTCACGATACGTGCCCTTTCCTTGAACATACCCTTTATGATCCCCATCATAGTATAGGGGTCATCAGAGTACTCCATGAACTGGTCTTGGAGATCAGACTCCATGCAGCCCAGCATAATACATGCCACATCTATAGAATCGCTAAGGTGCTTTTGGTATGCATCCTTAACGGCCCTAATGGCATTATTAGCTGGCTCCTCAGGGATAGCCTGGTCTAGGACATATTCTTTGCGCTCGAATTTCAGGACTATCCTCAACTTTCTGTCCCAGTCCAAGTAGTTTGTCCCACTTAGCTTGATCCTATCAAGAATGGTTTTTAGTGACAAACTACTATTGTTCGCTGAAGTACTTTCCATTTGATCTACACGACAAACAAAATATAATCAGTAAACTGAATAAATTTTATGAAGATCAAGTTCAAACACCAACCAATTGATTCTAAACCTTTAGAACCTAAAACCAAGATCCTTGATTCACCCGATTAAGCTGAACTAATGCTCACCACTTAATCGAGCTATGTAGGTAGGACTCCATCCAATCACATCCAATGTGACTCTTGGATAGGGTATGTACTCATGTACACGGCTTACCCTATCTAATACCCTAGCTCAACCTCAGGCTGAGAATCGTAGTCGGGTCCACCAATTTTCAACTATGGCCCGTCACTATGTGGGTGCTCCGCTAATGCGCACGACACCTACACATGTCGTCCAAACCTACTACCCCGCTTTCCCATGGATGCTCCGCTAATGCGCACGACACCCATAGGACGGGGAGGTAGTAAGGTGTTGATAATTGGGAGGTATCGGACATGACCCGTTTTTACTTGTCCGGTTGTGTTTTAAACTTTTGGCACATCCTAGATGCGATGAGCACATCAACTACATTCCAAATGTAATGATGCCTCCAATTACATCCAATGTAATTCTTCCTTCGAACCCGTCAACTACATCCAATGTAATGACGATTCTAAGGGCTCACAGACAATGATTAAAACCAATTTTATCTTTGCATGTGAGGTGATATGCTCGGTAAATTAAGTTAAGCATGCAATTCTAAAACACATAGAAATGATCATGCAAAAACTAAAACAAGCATAAAGCGTTAAATATGTACATAATAGCCCACTAAACTAACTCCCACTAGCTTCTTGAGCTCCACCGACTCCAAGCCGATGTCAAAACCCGAGAATCCTTGTCTAAGACCTCTCTTGAGAGGGAAATCAGCAGAGGGAGAGCCATTTATCAGTACTGATGTCCAAGCCTCCATACATACAGAGATCCAATCTTTCCAAATAGCCCCAAAACCCATAATATTCAATACATTCAACAATGCTTTCCAGTGTATGTGATCATATGCTTTCTCAAAATCAAGTTTTAATACAATAACCTCTTGCCCCACCTTTTTGATATGATGAATGAGTTCTGTTGCAATTAACACCCCATCCATAATTTGCCTCCCAGCAATAAAACCAGTTTGGGTATCATGTACTAAACAATTCATATGGGGCTTGAGTCTTGCAGCTAGGACTTTGGACACCATTTTGTAGATGCCGTGTATAAGACTGATGGGCCTGAAATCATCAAAACCCACTGGAGCATTGTTTTTTGGAATAAGTGTGATGAAAGAAGAGTTCAATCCCTTCCCTAGCTGTCCTCCCTTGTGAAAATGATCAAAAACTGCCAAGATATCCCCTTTCACAACCTCCCAGCTATTTTGATAAAATAACATTGAGAAGCCATCAGGGCCAGGAGACTTATCCCCATTGCAGGCTTTAATGGCCAATAAAATCTCAATTTCAGTAAAAGGAAGTTCCAAGTGATTAGCTTGCAGGAGAGTAATGGTTTTAAAAGGTAAGGAAGACAGGTCCAAGCACACAGATGAGGACCCTTGGAATCTTTTAGCAAAGTGTTGAGTTGCAGCCTGTTTGATTTGATCTAGCTCCTGATATAGCAGCCCACCTTCTTCAATACTGATAATTTTCAATCTAGCTTGATTAATTTTGGCCACTATGTGGTAGTATTTGGAGCACCTATCCCCATCAATGGACCATTTTTGTCTAGCCTTCTGACACCAAATTTTGGCCTGAGTTTTGAAACTGAGAATGAGTCTAGCATTCAACAAAGCCCTCTGAGAGATCTCCTCAGGGCTGAGACCTCTATCTTCAAATAAGACATCCAGGGCCCCAATATCTTGTTTGATCCCTTCAATCTAAGTATCCAACCAACCAAACACATTGATGTTCCAAGTCATATAAAAAGCTTTTAGAGACTTAAGTTTGAACCACAGTTTATAGGAAGGAGAACCTTCAATAATAATACTCTCCCAGTGGTCTTTTGTATGTTGAAAGAAAAGTGGATGGCTGGCCCAATCATTTATGAATTTGAAAGGCCTAGGCCCCCAATCCACCACATGATTGGATAAAACAATGGGCTTGTGATCAGAAATTAATCTAGGGAGGCAAGTTTGTGAGAGATTACTGAAGGAGGCCATAATTGAAGCTGAAACCAGGAACCTATCTATCCTGGATGCCATGTTCCTAGAATTGAACCATGTATATTTTCCCCCTCCCGAAGGCAAATCCACAAGGCCCTGGTCCTCAACAAAGCTCCTGAAGTCCCTCAAACTTGTAGAAGAAAAATTGTTCCCAGTCTTTTCCCCAGGGTTCAAGATGGCATTGAAATCACCCACCACCACTAGATTGTGATGTAGAGATGAGATCACTTCTCCAACCTCACCCCAAAGCCCTGTCCTAGCACTGACTGAACAAGGAGCATAGATGTTTATCACAAATATAAGTAAATTCAGAGGCAAATAGCAACCAGTCCAATATATAACATGATCATCACAGAAATTTTGATATATTTCAAAAACCCCTTTGTCCCACAGAGTGAATAGTCCCCCAGAATTCCCCAGTGATGGGCTGTAGATACCCTCCCAAGATGAACTGAGGCCACAAGATGATAAGAAATATACAGGTAAATGAGATAGCTTGGTCTCCTGAATTAAAACCATAGCTACCTGTTGCTTGGAACACACGTTTCGAATGACTCTTCTTTTTTGTCTTCAAGTAGCCCCTCGAATGTTCCAAGACAACAATCTCATGGTTCAGAAAGTCTGAGGGGGGTAATAGTGTTGGGTCTCGATGTCGTGGACATGTTAAACACAAAATTGCAGCGGAAGATTAACCACGAATCAATCGAGATAAATCTACCAAATATGAAAAACAAGTCTGAAAATTCAACAAAGGTTTGAGCACATCACCTTTGCTAGTGCCTCATCTTGCAGCTCGTATATCTCGCAAACGAACCGTTGAAACTCAAATTCCTTTGGTCAGATTGAATTCCCATATGTGGAGAACGTTCACTCCAAAAATCATCTTCATCGGACATCGGATGAATCTCCGATCGATCTCTTGAAAGTGACTGGTCGGACAAAACTGTGCTGAAAATCAGCACCCTCTATTTGTCAGAAATTGGTTCAATAACACTCAACTTTGAATGGCTTGAGCCCCTTGGACGCCTACGTATCCTTAACGGAATCAAATCCAACGTAGTTCTTGAGTTTGATGACTCAAGAACATGAAAAACCAACCTTCAAGCTTGGAGGGGGTTTGGCCAAGGTAGAGGAAGAAGAAGAAGACTCTCTCTCTAATTCTCTACACTTGCATGTTTTTTTCTCCAACCTATCTTGCATGCTTAGTTAAGTGGAGTCACTTAACTCTCTACTTAAGACAAGTGTCCATGCCAAGATGCTAGGTGGAACTAATAAACAACCTTGTTTATTAGTTTAGTGGAAACTGGGTCCCACCCAATTTTGGTCAACAAGACTAATAGACATCTAATGACTTGAATCCTTGTTGGGCCTAGCCTATATGGGCCGGCCATGGGCCTCTCCAAGAGAGCCCATGCCGAGCCCAATATGCTAGTCGGTCCACTATGGCGAAGCCCGCCACAATTCCCTCCAACTTAGGTTCGTCATGTTCTTATCGAGTATCAAACTGTCGGTGTGACCCTTAGGTCTATGCATATCGGTAAGATCAACGTAAAATCCTATTTTACTTGATCTTACCAAAGTGGCGACTGATGAGACTCAGTATTGCCCGACCCTGCATAACGAATCGAGCCCTGTCGATTCTGACCTTTCAGCCGTCCTTGTCATTATCCCTTTATCACCGATATCCGGATTGAGATAAGGCATGGAGCCGTCATCCTTATTATCCTCAATCCATGTTCCTTGATATGTGAGATGACTGACCTTATGATACCCAGTATCATGTGCATGGCCATGTTTTCCTGTCAGTCACTCTCGATCAAGCGGCCGTGAACCAGATATCTTTCTCATACCGCAGTATGAGAGATAAATCCCTTAGCCGTATATCATGTCACTTATGCAGTCATTCCCCAAGCCAATCCTGGCCGTTATGGAAGCCCAGACACGGTGCAACGTTGGGCTTTCAAGTCAAACTTGGTTGTTTGACTTAATCCCAAGACCCTCTTGGTGCGATCTCTATATATCTTAATCCCTAAGATATAAGCAGACTCGCCTAAGTCCATCGTGAAACACGTCCCCTCCAAGCTTTTGGTCTCGTTTAAAACAGGGACGTCGTTTCCGATAAGTAGTATGTCATCGACATACAGCACCAGAAAGGAAATTTTACTCCCACTAGCCTTCTTGTAAACGCAAGGCTCATCTTCGTTCTTGACAAAACCGAATCCAATTAAAGCTTTATCAAAGTGAAGATTCCAACTCCGAGAAGCTTGTTTCAATCCACAAATGGATTTCAACAACTTATAAATCTATCCCTTATTCTACGGATCGTCAAAACCTTCGGGCTAGGACATAAAACGTCCTCAGTCAAATTCCCGTTTAAAAGCGGTTTTGACATCCACTTGCCATATCTCGTAATCAAGATACGAGACCATGTCAAGAAGAATCTAGATAGATTTGACCATAGCCACTGGTGAGAAGGTTTCCTCATAGTCAATCCACAGGATCTGCCTATAACCTTTTGCAACCAGTCGGGCTTTATAGGTCGGAGGCTTGCCATCCATGTCCATCTTCACCTTGAAGATCTATTTGCATCTGATGGTCCTCACACTATCGATGGGATCAACCAGTTCCCAGACTTGGTTATCCGACATGGATTGCATTTCCTCCTTTATGGCTCCCAGCCATAACTTGGAGTCGGCCCCATTCACGGCTTCCTAAAAAGGTGGCTGGATCCTCACGATCCACCATTAGCTCACTGTCACCTACAGATACAAAACAATCATATCTCTAGGGTGGGTGACTAATCTTTCAGGTTGCCTTGGACCTTTAGGAATTGTTATGGGAATTGGTTATTGCTCTACGACCACTTCAGGCTCCTCTACTGGGTTGTCATGTGGTTCAGAGGCATTTGTACCATCTTGAACTTCTTCTAGATGTACAACCCTCCCACTGACGTCTTTGAAAACAAATTGCCTTTGCACAAAGACCCCATCCGAGTGACGAACACCATGTTCTCACTAGGTTTGTAGAAGTAATATCCCCTTGATTCCTTGGGATACCCCACGAAGGTGCATTATCAGATCTTGGTTCGAGCTTGCTGTGAACTAACCGCTTCACATAAGCCTCGCAATCCCAAATCTTTAGGAAGGACAAAACGGGCCTCCCCCTGTGCCATTTCTCAAATGGTGTCCCTTCCACAGCCTTCGTAGGAGCCCGATTCAAAATGAATACGGCCGTCTCCAGAGCATAACCCTAGAAAGAGATAGGGAGATCAGTCCAACTGACCATGGATCAGACCATTGTCCAACAATGTCTGATTTCTCCGTTCGGCTACACCTCTCAACTACGGTGTCCCGGGAGGAGTCCATTCCAAAGGATCCCATTCTCTCTTAGATGAACTAAAAACTCTGTAGTTAAGTATTCTCCTCCTCGATCTAATCGAAGAGCCTTAATACTTTTCCCGAGCTGGTTTTCTACTTCAAACTTGAACTCTTTGAATTTATCAAAAGTTTTAGACTTATGTCTGATCGAATAGACATAATCACATTTACTACAACCATCAGTAATTGTGACAAAGTAGCCAAAACCCCTTATGGCAAGCGAACTTATTGGTCTACACATCCGAGTGTATCATTCCAATAATTCACC
The DNA here is from genome assembly GCA_963921825.1 of Erodium maritimum. NCBI lineage: Eukaryota > Viridiplantae > Streptophyta > Magnoliopsida > Geraniales > Geraniaceae > Erodium > Erodium maritimum. The sequence continues at coordinate 47,577,875 of OY997592.1, forward strand.
CGCCCTTTCACCGCGATCGATGAAGGGCGCTTTAGTCATTTTACTCAACAAACAAGTATTGCATTTATTATTCGAATGAAATTCGAATGGACCTCAATGTCCACACTTGTAAAGTGCTGATATGTGTTTCTTGATTATGAGACCTAAATGACAGTGCCTTAACAGAGTACAGTCTAAATTATCAGATTTAGACCTTTTGGTATCAACCGTATAAATAGAGCTTGAGGCATTGTCACCATATCCAATATGTACAATCCTCCGACCATGTATGTTTAAACATATTATTGCATAGAATATTGAAAATCCAATTTCCAATATCCATATTATATCCTTCGGTGTCTAACACGGATACATATATAATGATCCTAATAGGTATGCAATATATTGTTCAAAACACAACAAGGCTATTTGGATGATGAAGACCCATGGATCCTACAACAGTCGCTACAACCCTTACTTGTTGTCCACTCTGAGGTCCAATTTGTTCTTCTCCAATCATCTCCTACCTTCCAACCACTACACGTAAGTGCGTATGTGAGATTCACCCTTGGTATCCAATACCCATGAATCTTTGGAAGTAGCGAGATGTATCTCTATTAGGTTAATACCTAAAGATGGCGCAGTCCCACTGCCCTTCTTTAGATCATCCTGGTTTTTCCCGCAATTCCGAATCCAATGATCAGGCTTCTGGCGGAAAGAAGCATACAATCTCATCTTTCTCTCTAAGTGCACAAGGGCCTTGCCCTTGCCACCACCAGTTTCCCTCCCAAAACTGGATCCCTTTCTGACCATCAGAATATCTTTGGATCCTAGATCCCTGATATTCTTCTCAGCAGTTACAAACGTGCCATGTAACTCTGACTTGGTCTTGTCCATATCGTGCATATGATATCTCACGATGAACTCATCATACACGCGAGGAAGCGAGCGCAGACCCATGTCTGTTGCTATCTCCGACACTATCTTAAGACCCAGTCAATTAAGATGTTCGAGATGCCCCTTCATTTTCTGGGCATAAGGGATAGCCTTATCAAGGATATGTCCTTTTGCGTTTAGAATTTGAGGACTATCCTCAAAACTCTGTACTAGTCCAGATAGTTTGTCCCAAAACTCTGTCTCAGTATGGTTTTCAATGACAAACTATCGTTGTACGCTGATGTGTTAGCCATTTTGATCCACACGACAAAGTGAATTTAATCAGTAAACTGAATAAATCATGAAGATCGAGTTCAAAACACCGACAGGCGATTCTAAACCTATAGAATCTTGAACCAAGAACCTTGATTCACTCGATTGAGCTGAACTAATGCTCACCACTCAATCGAGCTATGTAGGTCGGACTCCATCCGATCACATCCAATGTGACTCTTGGCTAGGGTATGTACTTGAGTACACGGCTCGCCCTATCTGATACCCTAGCTCAACCTCTGGCTGAGAATCGTAGTCGGGTCCACCAGTTTTCAACGATGGCCTGTCACTATGTAGGTGCTCCGCTAATGCGCACGACACCCACATATGCTGACCAAACCTACTACAACGCCTTCCTATGGATGCTCCGCTAATGCGCACGACACCCATAGGTCGAGGAAGTAGGAAGTTGTTGATAAACTGGGAGGTATCTGACATGACCCGGTTTTACTTGTCTTGTCGTGTTTGAACGTTTGGCACATCATTGATGCGATGAGAACGTCAACTACATTCCAAATGTAATGACGTCTCCAATTACATCCAATGTAATTCATCCTTTGAACTCGTCTACTACATCCAATGTAAAGACGGTTCAAGGGTTCACAAGTAAACGATTAAAACCAATTTTATCTTTGCATGTGAGGTGATTGGCTTGAAAGTTTAAATCTAAGCATGCATTCTAACCATACAATCATGCATAATTTAAACCAAGCATCAAGCATAAAGACGTGCACGTCAAAGCCCCCTAAACTATTCCCAACCCGGTCTTGAGCAATCTTGACTTCAAGCTGACGACGTGGGCCTCCCACTCGCCCCTTGATGTCCATCTACTCCAAGCCGTTTCATGTGGTCTCCCACTTGCCTCTTGAGCTCCTTGGTCTCCAAGCCGGCAATAACGGTTACAATAAAATACACGACTCGCAGGTCGGGAAATAATAATTATTACAAACAAGTGGTACGACGACCACACCTTTAAAAGAATAGTTACACGCTAACACTATCGGCACGCAGTCCGAGAAAAGCGATAAAACTACTCGGGGCTTAATAACGTGCACCATGCATAATTCATCACATCATACAGCGTGTTATCAAACAGCGTGTTATCAAACACCGAGATATGACTGATTTTAGTTAGCTTCCAAGTTTCGAAAATTATTACACGGTTTATCGAAACCGGTTTCAAAAATGAATTTTCCAAACGTATAATTTTGTGGTTCATTATGACGGTTCCAAACTCGTCGCAATTCCTCAAATGGTTTAGCCCCGGAGTTCTGACTATCCAATAGTCACGACTCGGCCTAGCTCCGTCCAACGGAGCCCCATCCGGTCACGGGATCGGCTCCCCGAGAGTCCCGGTCTCGTGACCCCAAAAATTAAACTTTGTCCAAAAAAATCAGATTTGATTTTATTTCGAAAATCATCAATTTCATGCATAATAACCACATGCAAGAAACTAAATCATGTTATCAATCAAGCATACATCCATATAGGCAAAAACATGAAATTAAGAAGCTAACATGCATTTTTAAGCACTTTAAATAAAAAACCAGCATACACCCCAAAATTTCCAGCACCAAAACTGAAAAATTCAGCTCTTGTTTTTCCCGTTGGTAGCCAAGCTCTGATACCACTGTTGGGTATCGATGTCGTGGACATGTTAAACACAAAATTGCAGCGGAAGATTAACCACGAATCAATCGAGCACATCACCTTTTCTGGTGCCTCATCTTTCAGCGCGTATATCTCGCAAACGAACCGTTGAAACTCAAATCCATTTGGTCAGATTGAAGTCCCATATGTGGAGAACGTTCACTCCAAAAATCATCTTCATCGGACATCGGATGAACCTCCGATCGGTCTCTTGAAAGTGACTGGTCGGACAAAACTGTGCTGAAAATCAGCACCCTCTATTTGTCCGAAATTGGTTCAATAACACTCAACTTTGAATGGCTTGAGCCCCTTGGACGCCTACGTATCCTTAGCGGAATCAAAGCCAACATATTTCTTGAGTTTGATGACTCAAGAACATGAAAAACCAACCTTCAAGCTTGGAGGGGGTTTGGCCAAGGTAGAGGAAGAAGAAGTATCTCTCTAATTCTCTACACTTGCATGTTTTCTTCTCCAACCAATCTTGCATGCATAGTTAAGTGGAATCACTTAACTCTCTACTTAAGACAAGTGTCCATGCCAAGATGCTAGGTGGAACTAATAAACAACCTAGTTTATTAGTTTAGTGGAAATTGGGTCCCACCCAATTTTGGTCAACAAGACTAATAGTCATCTAATGACTTGAGTCCTTGTTGGGCCTAGCCTATATGGGCCGGCCATAGGCCTCTCCAAGAGAGCCCATGCCGAGCCTAATATGCTAGCCGGTCCACCATGGCGATCCCCGCCACAATTCCCTCCAACTTAGGTTCGTCATGTTCTTATCGAGTATCAAACTGTCGGTGTGACCCTTAGGCCTATGCATGTCGGTAAGATCAACGTAAAATCCTATTTTACTTGATCTTACCAAAGTGGCGACTGATGAGACTCAGTATTCCCCGACCCTGCATAACGAATCGAGCCCTGTCGATTCTGACCTTTCAGCCGTCCTTGTCATTATCCCTTTATCACCGATATCCGGATTGAGATAAGGCATAGAGCCGTCATCCTTATTATCCTCAATCTATGTTCCTTGATATGTGAGATGAATGTGAGATGACTGACCTTATGATACCCAGTATCATGTGCATGGCCATGTTTTCTTGTCAGTTACTCTCGATCAAGCGGACGTGAACCAGATATCTTTCCCATACCGTAGTATGAGGGATAAATCCCTTAGCCGTCTATCATGTCACTTATGCAGTCATTCCCTAAGCCAATCCTGGCCGTTATGGAAGCCCAGTCACGGTGCAACGTTGGGCTTTCAGGTCAAACTTGGTTGTTTACTGCATAGCAATCATATAGACTCCTCGGTCTAAGGATACCTGACAAGCTACGACGCTGAACAAGTTCATGACTTAATCTATGCAACATATTCAGGTCGGGTCGTCCAACATCATGTCCCACATGATGTTTGTGATCAGACTCCGGAACCCTTTCCTATGGCTAATATAACGTAAGCCATCAAGAGTCATATCTCAAACTAGTCGCTTCCAGCGAAGACTATTGACTAGGGAGCTCATCGAGTGTGATCCATCCTGATCTATGGTTCTATTCGCATGGTGGGCATAGATCGGAATCACACACGACATATTACTCCAACACTTAAGTAATATAAAAGCCGCTTTATTTATATTGCCAACGATGATAATTACAATTGGACATTTACGATCGTACTACGGGCACTGAGGCTAACAAATAGACCTCCCCACCTCTAGATCACCCTCCTCCAAATCTTCCAAATCACAATACTCATCTTTAGTATTAGTATCTAACTCCACAGATTGATTGACCTCATGCTCAAGGTTGTCAAATTGTTCTGCTAGCAGTTCATCAGATAAGGAAGCCTTTAATCCCAGAGCCTTGCAATACTCTAAAGTTCCAGCCCCTCCTTGATCAAATTTTTGTCTGGCAGATTCACTCCTCTTCTTTGTAATAGGTCTGAGTTTAGCAACAACGGTTTTAGCCTTGGATCTTGTATTATAAGCAACAACTTCTCCTCCCTTTCCTTTCTTCCTGTTCACAGAAGCCTTGTTGGCAGATGTAATGCTTAACACCTTATTAGGAGTTAAAAAGAATTTAAACCCTCATTTCCCTCCAAAACCATGGAATTAGCCAAAATAGCCTGTGGTCTTGGCCCCAAAACTGCAGCATATGAGGAAGAACTTTCCATCTCATTAATACCCCCCAAACCCAATGTAACCTTGTGTCCTTGTTGCTCCATAACTGTCCCCTCAGACAAAAGAAGAGTATCTGTAGGATTTGATCCAAACTCCCCCATTGGTACAGTACTGAGTACACCAGAACAGTTGGCCGGAACAGTGAGTAAGCTGTTTGAGTTTTCTCCACCCAAAGAATCAGGCACAATTAATAATTCTTTGCAGGTAGGTGAGGCCAATGATAGACTCTCATTGTTGGGAACAAATTGCAGAGGAGAATTTGGAATGTCTGTGTGATTTTCTGTCAAACCATGCTCAGCCCCCACCACATTAATCTCTCCCACCAAACCATCATCTTCCAAGGGGTTTACACATGCTAATAACTCCTCCACCTCCATATAAGCTCTTAATACCCCTTCACTACAAGGACCACTCTCAGAATTAGTACCTATAACTTCCTTTTCTCCTGAGTAATGGGAGGAATCTTTGTCTGAACTAGAAGAGTCAGAATTTGATAGTTCAGAGGCCACAAAATTCACTTGTGGCACCAGGTGACAATCCACAAAACTAACCATGACATTGTATATCTGTTCCTCAAGAATGAGCCTTGTTTCCTTATAAACCCTAGGGTACTATTGAGAATGCAGAAGTATAAAACCCACCTCCAATGAAGTACCATTCATGGTTTGGGGATGAATCCAGACTACTGTCCCAAGGTCATCACAAACAACATTGAAAGTTTCTGAGCCCCAGCCCAAAATGGGGATGCCATGGAGAGCAACCCAAGTAAATTTACCTCCTTTCCTACAAAGATGAACCTTATCCTCCAAAACAGTCATCCAGCTCCTCAACCACAAAGCATCTTCTTTCAGTGCATCCTTTTCCACATGTTCCTGTGGGAAATACAATAGAACCACCCTATTTCCCAAGGATTTGATGCAGATTTATCCATCTCTCTCAGCATGGAAATCTTCCATGATCATCTCCAGTGAGTAATCTTTGTTTAACACCACAAGATGTCCCTTGTCCAGCCACCTTTTGTACTCCTCAACCACTTTTCCTTGAGGAAAAATCACCTCAGCTTCCTGTTCCAGCTGACTCCGTCCCCGAGCTCTAATCTCAGTCACATGACCCTTTCTCTTCCAGTTGAGATTGTTCCTACCCCTTAATGTTTCAGGACTTCTATCCCACGCAATGGCAACAAACAACTTGAAACCCTTGAGGACATATCCATTGAAAATCTCTATCCCTTTCGCCCTTGATTCCTCAGAACTAAATGTCACAAAACCAAACCACTTCCCCCGACTATTTGGGTTAATCGGAGTCACAACCTTCACGATCTCTCCGCACTCCAGGAACAGATTCTGGAGCCACTGACTTGAAGTTCTCGATGGTAAGTTGTGAACAAACAATTTGAAAAGAGACTCCCGCCCAGAAAGATGATCTGCTATCGGCTCAAATCGATTTTGGGTGGTAATGATCACTGAATCCAACCTCCTTCCAGGTCCAGTACCAGAACCAGTGATATTTTCAAAACCCGGGGGAGGCCCTGTTGCCGACGACGAGACCATGTATACAAGAACGACAAAACAGAGGAGGCTCTGAGAGACAAAGTACGGGAGCGAGGTAAGGTGGAAGAAGGAGGCAGTTGTAGGCTTAGAAGAAAGGTAAAAGATAGAGGGAGCTCAACGGTGGTCCGGTGGGTATTGGAGACGCCATCGTGGACACTACACCGTGAGCAGAAAGAGTGAAGATTCTGGTAGAAAACATTGTATGGGAATAGTAATTACTGTAGCTAGTTGAGAGAATTCTTGGTTGAATTAGGGTTCAATTCCCTCTTCTTGGTTTATCGCAAATCTTTTGCATATAGGATGTGATTCACTAGAATAACCGCTTTTCAATTACAATAATAACCGGACGAGCTAGTTTGCATATAGGATGTGATTCACTAGATTAATCGCTTTCAATACTTTGGAAATTTGCCATGCTGGTAGATTGGCCATGTCGAGCCTTAGGATTGCTTGTTGAATGTACTTGCTGATGATTGATCGTCCTTAGTATTGATGCATGCTTCGTCTTTAAGTTAATTTGAGAGTCACACTAAACTAGATGAATTAAGAAGATTGTAATATGAATGATTGAGCCGTGTTATGATTGTTCGAATGAATGAAATGAATGTGATATGATTGGTTGAATGTATGTGTGAATGTGTATTGAGTGTGCCGAATGACATGATCGGGTGAGTGATAGACCGATGGGACGTGGTTTGTAAGCAATGTCGGTAAGCTTGGTTTGACAATGTGTGTGCTGGTATTGTGTTTGATATGCTATTGTGTGGAATGAGTGTGTACCCCGAGGTGGACATGCCGGGCAGATACCTAGTCCGATGTGCGGTTCCGGTATGGTATATGAGTGTGTACTCCGAGGTGGTAATTCCGGGAAGATGCCTAGTCCGATGTGCGGTTCCGGTATAGTATATGAGTGTGTACCCCGAGGTGGTAATTCCGGGAAGATGCCTAGTCCGATGTGCGGTTCCAGTATGGTATATGTTTGTGTACCCCGATGTGCGTTCCAGGAAGACGTCTAGGCCGATGTGCGTTTCCGGTATGGCGTGTGGTTATTTACCCTGAGGGAGTATTTCCGGGAAGATATCTAGGCCGATGTGCGTTTCCGGTATGATATATCACTTGTTCTACCCCGATGATCAGTGGTCCTTTGGGGACATTTCCGGAACTCCCGATGATATGTGTTCTTGGGAACATTCCTGGGAGCCCCGATGATATGTGGCTCCTCTGGACCGAGGGGCTTTCAGTATGATACTTTGGTTATATGTGGGTCAGAGTATTATGGTTTAAATTATCTATGTTCCGTCAATTTTGTGTTCTCTAGCTGTTTCTATTAAAGACTAAACTGCCTCTCGAATTTTCCTTTGTTACGGATTTTTATAAGTATTGTAATTCTTGTTGGTCGCTAATTATGGCTTTCCTTGGATAATTGTGCTATTTGAGGTTTCATTGTTAAGGCGGGGTTTCGTTTACCTTACTACTTTTCCTACTGAGCGTAAGCTCACCCCCTTGTGTCTACTATTGTTTTACAGGTTTCTTTGCTGAGTAGCTATAAGACGTCTCATAGCTCTGTATGCTCAGCGAGAGTCTGGGAAAGGGTTGACTTAGTAGTGGCGTACTCCTTGTCCTGATCTTTATTTACTTATTTCGGTCTGATCTGTGACTCATTGTAAAACCCGCTTCGCTTTTAAAAGAGTATTAAATTGCAATCTGAAAACCTTAGGGTAGGTTTTTGAAACAAGTGGTTAAAGAAAAAAAAGAAGAGAAAAGTCGGACCGGGTCGGACCAGACCCGACCAGCAGACCCGACTGAGTCAGGCCGACCCAGCCCTCCTCGTTGTGGGCCGTGAAGCCCAGCTCGCAAGAGCCCGCGTGCTCGAGCCCGTCCGATTATGGGCCCAAGCCCGAATCGCAGCGTCTGGTATATAAGACCGGAAATTAGGGTTTTGCAACCCATTTTTCTTCTCTCCTCAGCGCCTCCTTCTTCTTCCCCTCGATCCAGACCGACTCTCTCTCCCTCACGCCACCACCGCACAGCCGTAGCCCGGCCTCCCTCTCCCTCCCTACGTCCTCACTCTCTCTGAACCGTGCCCCTCAACCCGAGCTTCTCGCCGGCGTCGCCCCTCACTCTCACCGCCCTCTCACCATCTCCGACTGACCTGGTTCGCCGGCCACGTTTCTCCATCCTTGCTCTCCCCCACGCAAAGCCCGCCTCGTCTCCCACCTCTCTCAGATCTGAGCCACCACGACCTCGCCACCGAGCCCCGCCTCTCTCCCTCGTCTTCTCGGACCAGACCCACCGTCGCCGCGCCCCTCGCCTTCGAACTTCTTCCTACGGTGAGAATCTCACCCTTGGGGTTGGTCGCCGGCATCTTCACCGGTGGCCGGCAGGTCTAAAACCCGAGCCTTCTCTCCCGTTCCTTCATTTTCTTTTGTTCTCGTGCGATTGATTTTAGATCTGGACTTCTCTGTTGAGTTAGAAATCAAAAGAAATAAAAGGAAAAAAAGTTAAAACCTAATCAAGTTGCAAAGCGTTTTGGGTTCCAATTTCAGATCTAAATCAAAAAGGGGTTTTAAAATGAGAACAGATTTAAATCAAAAGGAAAAGAAGACGGTTTTGAAATAAAACGATTTGTTACTTTGGAAATTTGTGGAACAAAAGGAAAGGGATAAAACCGTTTCTGAGTAAATCATTTGAGTTTCAAAATTAAACAAAAGGAAGATTAAATTAAGACAAAAACGGTTTGAATTTGAAAAGGTTGGTTAAAGTGAACTTTGAACAAATCTGTTGACCGGTCTCGGGATTCGTGCCTTGGAACCCACTTCTCGAAAACCGTGCATATGGTTCTGTGCTCGGGATTCGGGTACGCGACCCCGATTCGTCGTTTAATCCCGCTTTTGACCCTTTCGAGGTTAAAAAGCAACGCATTTATTTTATTCCATACCATACATGATCTGATTGTAAGTTGATCTGTTAAAATCAGACTTGGACTTCGCGGACTTCGCCCTAGAAGACGGTGTTGGCCCGGTCGTCAGCAGCTAGGAGACGCTACTGTGGTATCGTCTTGAGGTAGGGAAAAGTAGCCGGATCTCGGCCCTGACTAGGAAAAGTTAACAGTAGAATTGCATGTGACACCGGGGTGTCGTGGGTTAAGTAGGTTTATCGAATATTAGAAAGGCATGATACAGGAATGTAGCGAATTTTGGAAAAGCATGTAACAGTTAGTAGTGTCGTAGGAGCAGTGAACTTATTGATGTTAGAATTACTGGAGGCATATGACCATGCCCGAAGGTTGATTGTGAACTTATCGATATTAGTAGTACTGGAGGCATATGACCATGCCCGGAGGTTGATTGTGAAACAGTTGATATTAGGACTGTTGGAGGTATTGGTTATGTCGGAGGTTGATTGTGTATTTTCGTGTCTTGGGTGGCCATGAGAGCCCGTGTTACTGTTGTGTCTTGGGTGGCCATGAGAGCCCGTGTTACTGTTGTGTCTTAGGTGGCCATGAGAGCCCGTGTTACTGCTGTGTCTTGGGTGGCCATGAGAGCCCGTGTTACTGTTGTGTCTTGGGTGGCCGTGAGAGCTCGTGTTACTATTGTGTCTTGGGCGGCCATGAGAGCCCGTGTTACTGTTGTGTCTTGGGTGGCCATGAGAGCCAGTGTTACTGCTGTGTCTTGGGTGGCCATGAGAGCCCGTGTTACTGTTGTGTCTTGGGTGGCCATGAGAGCCCAGGTTACTGTTGTGTCTTGGGTGGCCATGAGAGCCCGTGAGTTATGGTTGGTGTGTCTTGGGTGGCCGTGAGTGCCCGTGGGGTTGTTGAGCCCGTGATTTATTGTTGGTGTGTTTGGGAGGTCGGGAGTGCCCGTTGGGTTGTTGAGCCCGTGAGTTACTGTTGGTGTGTCTGGGGAGTCTGTGAGTGCCCGTGGGGTTGTTGAGCCCGTGAGTTACCGTCGGTGTGTCTTGGGAGGCCGTGAGTACCCGTGGGGTTGTTAAGTACGTGTTTTACTGTTGGTGTCTTGGGTGGTCATGAGTGCCTGTGGAGTGTTGAACGTTGCTTGTGATTGTGATTGTGTTTGCCCGAGGTTAGTAACCCGACTTCGTGTCGGGGAGTGGTGTGAATTTGGCAGGTTGCGAGCATTCTTTGGCTGGCCTGATCCGTGTTCGAGTCTCGGCAGGTTGTGAGCATTCTTTGGCTGGCCTGATCCGTGTTCGAGTCTCGGCAGGTTGCGAGCATTCTTTGGCTGGCCTGATCCGTGTTCGAGTCTCGGTAAGTTGCAAGAATTCTTTGGCTAGCCTGATCCGTGTTCGAGTCTCGGCAGGTTGTGAGCATGTGTAGGTGATGAGAGGGCAGCTCCCCTTTCGACCAGCTATCGGAAAAGTAGCGTTGTATATATCGCCAACAGGTCGACCGCCTGGAGCCTGACAGTGATAGGTAAAGCGCGTGGGGCAGGCTCGAGCCCAGCCGGTTAGCAACCGGCATTGAGCAGCTAACAGGAATGCGATCCTTTGTGATCTTGTTTGGTGTGCGATCCTTTGTGATCTTGTTTGGTGTTGCGTAGTGTTCTGTCGTGTCCTTGGAGGAGGCCGTCGATAGTTGTGTCGGGTCTACATCACGAGTCCGAGTGTTGAGTCTGTTGAGGAAAGTAACAGGTGGTGTGTCAGTTGAGTTATTTGAGTTGGGGATGGTGTTCCCGGTGTTGGGTTTGGTTTTGGTGTTACCGGCATTGTCTGCTAAGTATGCCGTAGTCAGTCTGTTATCCGTGGTGGTGAGCGAACACTCACCCCTAGCTGCTTTTCCTACAGGTACCGGTCGCAGGTTGGACTAGGTAAGCTTCTGAAGCTTGAAGAGCTAGAAGCGGGACTCTGGGTTTTACTTTTGAGTCTAGTGACGGATACCTTGTTTTGTTCACTGGTTGGGACTTATTTTGAGTTGTAAATAATATTTTGATTAACTAAATGGAGATTTTAAAGTGTTTATTCAAAACTGGTTTCATTTGTTTTATTATTTTAAACGTTCGCGTCCCGAGTTCGGTTTTACTGAAATTGGGGTGTGACAGCTTGGTATCAGAGCTCGAGGTTTCACACCTCGGACTGTACATCAATTAGGTGGGACAGTCGAGTCAGTAAATTCCCGTTGTGCGTTGGGTACGCAAGTCGGAAACCGTGTGCAGACTCGTAGTGTTTGAGTCCTGTTTGTGTCTGTGTGTATGTGCAGTACGGGGTTACTGGCATACTGTTTGTGTGTTGCTGCGTGAAACATTTTTAAACTGTCGCGACTCGACTCAGGGGCGCCCCTGTAGTCGAGCGTGACGGTGTTGATATCAACTGGGTACAATGTAGTTCGGGGACGCCTGGACCGGGTTGTAACTACCTGATGTCAAGAAATGAGGTTTTTTAATGAAGTGGAGAAAGTTTTGAAAAAATTGGTTGTTCCAGTGGACGCGTTTTAAAATTTGATTGGCCCTGAGGGCGTGTTTGATTTTGATTGGCCCGGTGGGCGTGTTTGATTTTGATTGGCCCTGAGGGCGTGTTTGATTTTTATTGGCCCAGTGGGCGTGTTTTGATGTTGGTTGGCCCGGTGGGCGTGGTTCGGTGTTGGTTGGCATGGTGGGCGAGTGTTGTTGAGTTGTTGTTTGGCCGTGTCGGCTTGTGTTTTGGTTGAGGTTGAATGACTTGATTGGTCTGTGAGTCGTGGCGCGTGTGTTTGCTGAATTGGTAGTCAAGCGTGTGTGTCGTTTAAGGCTAATTTTAGGGTTGAAACGGGTTAAGATTCGAGTTGGAACCGAGTTTGGAAAACAGGTCTGCGTGAGCGTCACGGATCCTGTCACGGATCCGTGACGGACCAGAGCGATTTGGCAAAGTTTAGGTCCTTGTCACGGCATCGTGACCCCAACCGTGACGGGGTCTGTCACGGGTCCGTGACCCCTAACTTTTTCACCGTCTTGTTTACGCAGTTGTCGCGTTGTGGTTGCGTGACTTGGTGCAGTTTGTGCGGTCTATTTGAGGTCTCTTAACGTATTATTATAATTAAAGTATTGAGGTTGTGAGCAATAGTGATTTACTGAATTGAGGACGTGTTTCCCGTGTCGAGGTTTATCTTACGTGAGCGAGTACTTGAGGTGTTGATAGCGTGAGCAGTGTGACGTTTGACATCAGGTTTTGAGGTAGTGGTTGCCCTGGTTAGATCGGTAAGTCTTTAGTGCGTTACTAGTATGCCATAATCGAACGGGTGTCCGTGGAGGTGAGCATAACGCTCATCCCCTTTACTACTTTTCCCGCAAGGGACGAGTAGCGAACACTGGGTTGGTTGCGGAAAGTTATAAGTAAATGCATAGACGACCGTGTGAGGGTTGCACTAGACCTTATCGGAGTGACTAATGGAGTGGGTGTTCGGTCTCCGATTTGGGCGTTAGTTTTATTGGATACCGGGATGTCACATTCGTTTGTTCGTCGAGTTGTGCTGAGAGGTTGGGGCTGGGTTTAGAGCCGTTGAGTCCACCCCTGCGTCTGGACAAGCCGGTTGGTGGTGGGGTGGTGTTGGCTAGGGTCTGTCATGCCTGCGGAGTTGGAGAAGCGAACCGATACAGGAGGTTCGGGAGAGGGCCCCGAGCCCAGAGTTTGGATCGAGTTCTCGACCTGATGAATCAGGTGTAGTTTGAGATGGTGGTTACAACGACAATAGTGGAACGAGATCGTAGAGAGACCGCGAGAGCCGTAAGACTCGGTAGTGACTGAACAGTGTTGCGAGACCTTATGAGAATAAAAACTGAGGGGGGGGGGGGGGGGGGGGGGGGGCAGAGAACCGCAGGGTTTCCCGGGCACATGCACTGTCTGACCGTGTGAAGCAGACATGATCTGAACATCGAGAGGTCCCGTCGCGTTGGAGCGAGGGACCAGTGTGTTTACACTGTCGATAGTAGGGACATCGGAGATGAGTGCCCGAGCGGCGGAGGGCCGCAACAACATTAGTAAGTCGTCAGCCCGGTCAGGAGAGGTGGCCGAGTGACATTAAGATCAGAGTGGCGCAGCGGAAACGTGGTGGGCCCATAACCCACCGACATCGCATTATTCGGTTTTCTTTATTAGGGAGGAGACATGGGAGTCTAAAAGTAGAACCTTGATGTGGTTCTGGCATCTTGACGCCCTGACTGAGTACGCTGTGGTTTGACGAGTGTGTGCAATGTATGGTAGAAGTGGGAGTACCTCACGAGGTATCCGGAAACAAATCACCGAGTACGACTACCACAACGCTTTCAGGCCAGTAACACTATGGCACCGCACGAAGCGTTGGATGGTAGGTCGGGTCAATTGCCCAAGCAGGGTACACTTGAGGATTTACAATTGACCTTTGTGGTCCCGAGTTGCTAGAAAAGGCGACTAGAAGGTCGCGTGGTTTATGAACGTTTGAGAACCGCACAGAGTTGACGCGAAAGCGCGAGGTATCCAAACCGTTCGGAGCCTGAGGGACTGATTCTTGTGGTGTCTTCAGTTTCGTGGTACGGTGGGTGAATCGACGTGTAAATTGGTTGAATTTTCTTGTTATTTACTTTGGTTATCGTGAGTGGTTGGTCAGGGCGTGACCACGCTTGGAGTCCGGTAACGATTGTCCGAGTAACGGGACGCTGACTTCTTTTGTTGTTGAATGTGCGATACTTGGTTAGACGAGTGTGTGGCCGAGGAGAAGTGTCGGCGTGCTGAATCCGTTTTAAGTGCGGCGTTAAAAAGGCTCGAGTATGACACATATACTAACGGACGGCTAAGGTATATGATGTCTCGACCAAGCGGTGGATGTAGGCGCTACGTCTCCACCGATGGAGGATTCCGGTGTCGACTAACTGGTGTAAGTGTTCCTGTGTCCGTGAGGGGTGATGGTTTGGGAGTTTTAAGCGGACGTTCCCTGAGTTCGCGTCAAGTGGAGCGCGCACGTTTTAAATTTTGAGGAAGAAATTCTTTTAAGGGGGTAGACTGTAAAACCCGCTTCGCTTTTAAAAGAGTATTAAATTGCAATCTGAAAACCTTATGGAGGTTTTTGAAACAAGTGGTTAAAGAAAAAAAAAAGTCGGACCGGCTAGGACCAGACCCGACCAGCAGACCCGGCTGAGTCAAGCCGACCCAGCCCTCCTCGTTGTGGGTCGTGAAGCGCAGCTCGCCAGAGCCCGCGTGCTCGAGCCCGTCCGATTCTGGGCCCAAGCCCGAATCGTAGTGTCTGGTATATAAGACCGGAAATTAGGGTTTTGCAACCCATTTTTCTTCTCTCCTCAGTGCCTCCTTCTTCTTTCCCTCGATCCAGACCGACTCTCTCTCCCTCACGCCACCACCGCACGGCCGTAGCCCGGCCTCCCTCTCCCTCCCTACGTCCTCACTCTCTCTGAACCGTGCCCCTCTACCCGAGCTTCTCGTCGGCGTCGCCCCTCACTCTCACCGCCCTCTCACCATCTCCGACCGGCCTGGTTCGCCGGCCACGTTTCTCAAGCCTCACTCTCCCCCACGCAAAGCCCGCCTCGTCTCCCACCTCCCTCAGATCTGAGCCGCCACGACCTCGCCACCGAGCCCCGCCTCTCTCCCTCGTCTTCTCGGACCACACCCGCCGTCGCCGCGCCCCTCGCCTTCGAACTTCTTCCTACGGTGAGAATCTCACCCTTGGGGTTGGTCGCCGGCATATTCACCGGTGGCCGGCCGGTCTAAAACCCGAGCCTTCTCTCCCGTTCCTTCATTTTCTTTTGTTCCCGTGCGATTGATTTTAGATCTGGACTTCTCTGTTGAGTTAGAAATCAAAAGAAATAAAAGGAAAAAAAGTTAAAACCTAATCAAGTTGCAAAGCGTTTTGGGTTCCAATTTCAGATCTAAATCAAAAAGGAGTTTTAAAATGAGAACAGATTTAAATCAAAAGGAAAAGAAGACGGTTTTGAAATAAAACGATTTGTTACTTTGGAAATTTGTGGAACAAAAGGAAAGGGATAAAACCGTTTCTGAGTAAATCATTTGAGTTTCAAAATTAAACAAAAGGAAGATTAAATTAAGTAAAAAACGGTTTGAATTTGAAAAGGTTGGTTAAAGTGAACTTTGAACAAATCTGTTGACCGGTCTCGGGATTCGTGCCTCGGAACCCACTTCTCAAAAACCGTGCACAGGGTTCTGTGCTCGGGGTTCGGGTGCGCGACCCAGATTCGTCGTTTAATCCCGCTTTTGACCCTTTCGATGTTAAAAAGCAACGCGTTGATTTTATTCAATATCGTACCTGATCTGATTGTAAGTTGATCTGTTAAAATCAGACTTGGACTTCGCGGACTTCTCCCTAGAAGACGGTGTTGGCCCGGTCGTCAGCAGGTAGGAGACGCTGCTGTGGTATCGTCTTGAGGTAGGGAAAAGTAGCCGGATCTCGGCCCTGACTAGGGAAAGTTAACAGTAGAATTGCATGTGACATCGGGGTGTCGTGGGTTAAGTAGGTTTATCGAATATTAGAAAGGCATGATACGGGAACGTAGCGAATTTTGGAAAAGCATGTGATAGTTAGTAGTGTCGTAGGAGCAGTGAACTTATTGATGTTAGAATTACTGGAGGCATATGACCATGCCCGGAGGTTGATTGTGAACTTATCGATATTAGTAGTACTGGAGGCATATGACCATGCCCGGAGGTTGATTGTGAAACTGTTGATATTAGGACTATTGGAGGCATTGGTTATGTCGGAGGTTGATTGTGTATTTTCGTGTCTTGGGTGGCCATGAGAGCCCGTGTTACTGTTGTGTCTTTGGTGGCCATGAGAGCCCGTGTTACTGTTGTGTCTTGGGTGGCCATGAGAGCCCGTTTTACTGCTGTGTCTTGGGTGGCCATGAGAGCCCGTGTTACTATTGTGTCTTGGGTGGCCGTGAGAGCCCGTGTTACTGTTGTGTCTTGGGCGGCCAAGAGAGCCCGTGTTACTGTTTTGTCTTGGGTGGCCATGAGAGCCCGTGTTACTGCTGTGTCTTGGGTGGCCATTAGAGCCCGTGTTACTGTTGTGTCTTGGGTGGCCATGAGAGCCCGTGAGTTCCTGTTGGTGTGTCTTGGGTGGCCGTTAGTGCCCGTGGGGTTGTTGAGTCCGTGAGTTACTGTTGGTGTGTTTGGGAGGCCGTGAGTGCCCGTTGGGTTGTTGAGCCAGTGAGTTACTGTTGGTGTGTATGGGGAGGCCGTGATTGCCCGTGGGGTTGTTGAGCCCGTGAGTTACCGTTGGTGTGTCTTGGGAGGCCGTGAGTGCCCGTGGGGTTGTTAAGTCCGTGTTTTACTGTTGGTGTCTTGGGTGGCCATGAGTGCCTGTGGAGTGTTGAACTTTGCTTGTGATTGTGATTGTGTTTGCCCGAGGTTAGTAACCCGATTTCGTGTCGGGGAGTGGTGTGGAATTCAGCAGGTTGCGAGCATTCTTTGGCTGGCCTGATCCGTGTTCGAGTCTCGGCAGGTTGCGAGCATTCTTTGGATGGCCTGATCCGTGTTCGAGTCTCGGGAGGTTGCGAGCATTCTTTGGCTGGCCTGATCCGTGTTCGAGTCTCGGTAAGTTGTGAGCATTCTTTGGCTAGGCTGATCCGTGTTCGAGTCTCGGCAGGTTGTGAGCATGTGTAGGCGATGAGAGGGCAGCTCCCCTTCCGACCAGCTATCGGAAAAGTAGTGTTGTATATATCGCCAACAGGTCGACCGCCTGGAGCCTAACAGTGATAGGTAAAGCGTGTGGGGAAGGCTCGAGCCCAGCCGGTTAGCAACCGACACTGAGCAGCTGACAGGAATGCGATCCTTTGTGATCTTGTTTGGTGTGCGATCCTTTGTGATCTTGTTTGGTGTTGCGTAGTGTTCTGTCGTGTCCTTGGAGGAGGTCGTCGATAGTTGTTTCGGGTCTACATCACGAGTCCGAGTGTTGAGTCTGTTGAGGAAAGTAACAGGTGGTGTGTCAGTTGAGTTATTTGAGTTGGGGATGGTGTTCCCGGTGTTGGGTTTGGTTTTGGTGTTACCGGCATTGTCTGCTAAGTATGTCGTAGTCAGTCTGTTATCCGTGGTGGTGAGCGAACGCTCACCCCTAGCTGCTTTTCATACAGGTACCGGTCGCAGGTTGGACTAGGTGAGCTTCTGAAGCTTGAAGAGCTAGGAGCGGGACTCTGGGTTTTACTTTTGAGTCTAGTGACGGATACCTTGTTTTTTCCACTGGTTGGGACTTATTTTGAGTTGTAAATATTATTTTGATTAACTAAATGGAGATTTTAAAGTGTTTATTCAAAACTGGTTTCATTTGTTTTATTATTTTAAACGTTCGCGTCCCGAGTTCGGTTTTACTGAAATTGGGGAGTGACACTCATAGTTTTTGTCATGTTTTGGAACAAATTTTCGGAGTTATTTTTAAGTTGGAACTAATTTTTGTAAATTTAATTCGCTTAAGTTTCCGTTATTTCTATTATTTAAATCTTTATGTTAGTTCACGTCTCAAGTCCGGTCAAAACCGGATTTGGGGCGTGACAATTCCTAACCACTGAAAGACAGACGTAGAACGGGTTTTTTTTGGCTAACTAGTGAGTTGTCTTATTCGCGGTCTTTTTTACAAATTGGAGAGATATTCTTTCTTTTTCAGCCAGCATGAGGCGGATGTCTCTAATAACTGCCCCAACCGGAGATGCTGGTGGATCCCTTGTTTGAATCATATTGAGTAAAACCTGAGCATCCGAGCGGATAATAATAGAACTCTATCCTAGAGATTCCGTGTTCCGGAGTGTTGTCGCAATGGCATAGGTCTAAATCATAATCGTTGATCCACTTCCCGGAAGGGCACCATTCGTCGTGAGGCATACTCAACCATCCCCACCTTGAGCGATGATACCCCAGGCTGTTTGGTCCGAATCCTGAAAGATCGCCCCATCAACGTTGATAACCCAGATACCTAGAAGCGGTGGAATGAAGTGAGATGGCCAGACCGGTCGAGGTTGTGATGGGGCCACAATGCTCGTGTTAGCTTCGGTCCAAGCTAGAAAGTGAGCCCTAGCGTCCGCAATGACTCTGATGGTTGTCAGGGGTGTCACCATTCTTGACCCACACATTCTTTGCCTTCCATATCTCCCAGAGATAGCTAACACTCTCCGCCTTTCTGGTCTTCAGAGGCCCCATAGAGATAATCTTCCACCAGTCCACAAAAGTTTGACCCACCACGTGGGGGGGGGGGGGGGGGATCCCTCTCTCCAGCACGTTTTCGCAAATCCACAAAAGATGAACAAGTGCGAGACAGTTTCCTCCGCTCGGCCATAGAGATTACACGTGGATGCGATTGGAATAAACCTTCTCGTAAGATTTCCCACCACTTGAAGGGTGTAAGTGAGATATCGCCATAAGAAGACCCGGAGTCGAGGCGGCACCGGGATACCCCAAATTGAGACCCAGGTGGCGGTTCCAACATTTTGGCACTGCTGATGTCGTGCCCTGACCAATATAGCATAATCGTCCTTCGTAGTATAGTGACCATCCTTGTCTGATGTCAAGTACTATTCATCCCGGTGACGATTTGCAGATAGAGGAACCTAGAGGATGTTGTTTGTGTCTTCCCCGTCGAACAATTGATTCAGAAGGTGTATATCCCAACAACGGGTGTTTGGAATCATAAGGCATGCGACCGGTGCTCCTACTAATTAGGCCATGTCGATTCGATGGTAGCAGTCGGTCCTACTAGCTATGGAGGTCCGTGGTAGGAAAATACCGAGCTTTGGACCCGAGCTACAAATGATTGAGGCCGATGAAGAAGCCCTCATGCCTACTTTCCCAAAAAGGTTGTGTTAACATCCTGGAGCTTTAAGGAATACATATTTAATATTTAAGGAATATTAAATATGTATTCCTTAAAAAAATGGGTTATTTACGATAAGGTATCCTAATGTTTCGTCCACGAACGATAAGATACCCTTATGAATTTTTTGTCCGATAAGGTACCCAAATGATTCGTCCACGAACGATTTGGGTTAATGTTGTTAAAAAACTAACATAATTATGTAGAATGACTATTTTGCCCTTTGACATTTCAGTTGACTTTTGACTTAAGAATGAAAAGACCATTATACTCTCCGTTATTATTTTTCTTTAATTATATTTTCTAATTATTTTTAATTTTCAAAATAAAATAAATAAATTATATATATTTTTTAAAGTTATATTTTTAAAAACTGAATTTGGTTTTTATTTTCAAAAATCAATTTTTATTTTTTTAAAATCAGATTTTTATATTTAAAAATCAGTTTTTATTTTTTTAA
Organism: Erodium maritimum; assembly: GCA_963921825.1. Classification (NCBI taxonomy): domain Eukaryota; kingdom Viridiplantae; phylum Streptophyta; class Magnoliopsida; order Geraniales; family Geraniaceae; genus Erodium; species Erodium maritimum. The sequence continues at coordinate 47,597,681 of OY997592.1, forward strand.
TAATTAGTTTATTTGTATATTAAAAAAATCAGATTTTATATTTAAAAATCAGTTTTTATTTTCAAAATCAGTTTTTATTTTCAAAAATCAGTTTTAATTTTTTAATTTTTTTAATTTTTAATTTTTTTAATATTTTCTATTTTATTATTTTATTTTATTATTTTTATTATTTTAATATTTTATTTTATTATTTCTATTATTTTAATATTTTATTTTAATATTTTTATTATTTTAATATTTTATTATTTTAATTTAATATTTAAATTATTTTATTATTTTAATATTTTATTTTATTATTTTAATATTTTTATTTTTTATTTCTATTTAATATTTAGTATTTGAATATTTTTTATTTTTAAAATTTTTAAAATTTAAAACTTTTTTTATTATTATTTTGAAAATTTAAAATTTAAAATATAAAAAAATTTAAATTTATTTATATATTATTATATTTTTATTGTATTATACAATTAAGGGTATAACGGTAATTTTGTGTATCAAATTTATAAGCTTAAAATAAGAAAGGGTAAAATCGTCATTTCACATGTAAAACCCGCTTCAAAAAAAAAATTGGGTCACACCGGGTCGGACCGGACCCGACCAGCAGACCCGGCCCAAACCACCGACCCGGACCAACTCCGACCTATATAAGGTTGGCATTAGGGTTCTGAAACCCTAATACCCACTCCCCTCTCTTCTTCGATCCACGCAGCCGCCCCTCTCCTCTCCCGAACCCGATCCTCTCCAGCTCCGGCGACCTCCCTCCAGCTCCGGCGACCTCTCCCCAGCTCCGGCCCTCTCCCTTCCCTCACCTCCGTCCAGTTCCCTCGCCGTCCGACCCTCCTCCCTCACCGAGCCCCTCCATCTCCGGCCACTCTCCTCCCATCTCCACCACCGTACCTCTTCCCCTTCGATTCGCCGCCGCCCTCACACCTCCATCGCCGACCCCTCCCTCATCTTCTCCTCCGATTCCCTCCCGACGCCGTCCATCTCGATTCCGGCCGTCACCTCCTCCGTCCGACCACGACAGCCACCGCCCTTCCTTCCTCTCCGGCCCTCTCAGTGCCACCGTCCCTCTCCCCTCACCAAGACACCGTCGCCGCCCCGAACAACCACCTCCGTCCAGTTGTGTCTCCGGCCGTGTTCAACGCCGAACCCTTCTCTTCCTCTTTCCCCCGTCGGCGCCGGGATTGTCTACCTTAGACAAGTTCGCCGGATCTGGTGAGACCCGTCCGGATCTGAGGCGGAGTGCCCCGCCGCGCCCACGACCACCACCACCGCCGCTCCCTCCGCCGTGCTCCACCACCTCGTCTTCCACGGTGATATTCTCACCACGAGGTTTGGTCGCTGGCGGCGTCTCCGTCGGTGGCCGGCCGGTTTCAAACCCGAGCCCCTCGTTTTCGGTTTCCCGTGCTGTTCAATTCTAGTCAATTTGGATCTGATTGAGGGAAATTATGTCTGTTAAACCTGCTAAAGAATTGTTTAATTTTGGAACTGATTTTGATTTGAAAAGGGATATAATTGAATTAAAAATCAGATTGGAGTAAAAGACGGATTTTGGATCTGCTTTGATTGAAATCGAAATCACGGTTTTGGAAAGAAAAGGTTGTAAAACGAAAAATCAGATTTAAGGAAAAAGGGGATTTAAAATAAAAAAAGGAATTAAAATCAATTCGGTTTTAAAAACGGTTTTAAATGGAGGAGTTTGAGAATCTAATTTGTAAACGGGATTTAGGGACGGTTGTTCAAAAACCGAACTTAATTCATTTTGGGTTCAAAAGATCGGAACAGAAACAGATTTGAAATAAAAGGGTTATTAATCGGAATTGGGAACGAATCTGGAACTCTGGTTAAAATGGACTGCTATTTGGGTTTAAAAAGGAACAAAAGCGGACCGCTGAATCGGACCTCGGGAATCGTGCATTGGGACCGTGCCTCGCATGCACCGGTTTCGGTGCTCGGGTACTCAAACCCGATTCGCCGTGACCCCGCTTTTATCCCGCTCGAGTTTAAGGGACAACTGTCGGTTGTAAACTGGATTAATCGTGACCTTTAAATTAACCTGAAAACCGCCGCTAATTATGGCTTTCGTGTTATCTTTAGCGTATGGCTTCGATCGAAGTGAAGCCCGGAGGTAGCGAGCCAGAACGCCAGCAGCCAGGAAACATAGCGGTTGCTCTTCAGTTGAGGTAAGGAAAAGTAGCCGGATCTCGGCCCTGACTAGGGAAAGTTAACAGTAGAAATGCATGTGACACTGGGGTGTCGTGGGTTGAGTAGGTTAGCGAATATTAGAATTGCATGATACGGGATTGTAGCGTTTAAGAGAAAAGCATGTGACACTTAGTAGTGTCGTAGGAACAGAGAACTTAGCGATAATTGAATTATTGGAGGCATATGACCATGCCCGGAGGTTGATTGCGAACTTATCGACATTAGGAGTACTGGAGGCATATGACCATGCCCGGAGGTTGTTTGTGAAACTATCGATCTTAGGACTGTTGGAGGCATCGTTTGTGACGGAGGTTGTTGTGCGTTATTTATTATTGAGTTTGGGTGGCCTTGAGAGCCGTGTTAATTGTTGTTGAGTTTGGGTGGCCTTGAGAGCCCGTGTTATTTATCGTCGAGTTTGGGTGGCCTTGAGAGCCCGTGTTAATTGTTGTTGAGTTTTGGGTGGCCTTGAGAGCCCGTGTTACTATTGCTGAGTCTTGGGTGGCCATGAGAGCCCGTGTTGTCGTTTTGGTGTTTTGGGTGGCCGTGAGTGCCGTGGGGTTGTGAACCCGTGTCGTTACTATTGGTGGTTTTGAGTGGCCGCGAGTGCACGTGAGGGTCGTTGACCCGTGAGTCACTGTTGGTGTATCTTGGGAGGCCGTGAGTGCCTGTAGGGCTGTTGAGTCTGTGTTTTAGGGTTGGTGTCTTGGGTGGCCATGAGTGCCTGTGCAGTGCTGAACTAGTGTTGTTGCTGTCTGTTGAACTGTGTTTGTGATTGTGATTGTGGTTCCCTGAGGTTGTGGGCCCGCTTCATTAAACGGGGGTCCTCGATCACACGCGTCTTCACGTTCAGACGGGGTAGGGGGCCCGCCCGTCAGTAAAGGGGTCCTGGTCGCGCGTGTGTGGTTCGGTGGTTGTGAGTGTGATAGGTCGACAGCCTGATCCGACTTTGTGTCGAGGAAATGCGACAGGTCGACCGCCTGACCTGATGAGATCGGTAAAGGGCGTGAGGGAGGTTACTGAGCAGCTGGTTTGCGATCCTTTGTGATCTTGTTTTGGTGTGCGATCCTTTGTGACCTTGTTTGGTGTTGTGTAGTTCCTTTGAGTCCTTGGAAGAGGTCGTGATCGTTGTGTCGTGTCTACTTACGTGTTTGAGTGTTGAGTCGTTCGAGGAAGGTCACCGTGGGTGTTTGTCAGTCAGAGTACTTGGGTTGGGGACAGTGATCCCCGGGGTTAAGTTTGTTGTTGGTGTTACCGCCATTGTCTGCTAATTATGCCATAGTCAGTCTGTTATCCGCGGTGGTGAGCGAACGCTCACCCCTAGCTGTTTTTCCTACAGGTACCGTTCGTAGGCTGGACTAGGTGAGCTTCTGAAGCTTGAAGAGCTTGAAGCGGGTTTCTGGGTGTTTTGAGTCTAGCGACGGATACCATGTTTTTTGGTCCACTTGTTGGGACGTGTTTTCAGTTGTAATTATTATTTTGTTGAACTAAACTGGTATTTTAAAGTGATTCAATGAAAACAGGTTTCAAGTGTTTGTATGTTTTTAAACGTTCGCGTCCCGAGTTCGGTTTACTGAAATTGGGGCGTGACAGCTTGGTATCAGAGCTTGAGGTTTCACACCTCGGACTGTCCGTCAATTAGGTGGGGAGAGTCGAGTCAGTAAAGTCCCGCCGTGCGTTGGGTACGTAGGTCGGGAACCGTGTGTAAACCCTTAATGTCTTGAGTTTTGTTTTGTCTGTGTGTATGTGTAGTACGGGGCTACTGGCGTACTGTTTGTGTGTGCTGCGTGAAACGTTTTTAAGCTGTCGCGGGTCGACTCAGGAGCGCTCCTGTAGTCGAACGTGACGGTGCTGATGTCAAGTCGGTACAACGTAGTTCGGGGACGCCTGGACCGGGTTGTAACCACCTTATGTCAAGAAATGAGGTTTTAATGGAGTAGAGAAAGCTTTAAAATTTTGATTGTTTTGATGTTGTTTGACGTCGTGGCGCGTGTGTTTGCTGATTTGGTAGTCAAGCGTGTGTGTCGTTTAAGGCAAATTTTGGGGTTAAAACGGGTTAAGGTCCGAGTTAGAACCGAGTTTGGAAAACAGGTCTGCGCGAGTGTCACGGATCCTGTCACGGATCTGTGACGGACCAGAGAGTTCTGGAAAATTTTAGATCTTCGTCACGACTCCGTGACCCCAACCGTGACGGGGTCTGTCACGAGTCCGTGATCCCTGTCCTTCTCACCGTCTTGTTTGTGCAAGTTGAGTCTTGGCTTTGCGTGGCGGCGTTCACGGTTGTGTTGGGGTGTTGAGGTTGTAAGTAATAGTAGTTGCTGAATTGAGAACATAATCCCCATTTCGAGGTTTCCCTTACATAAAAGAGTAATTGAGGTGTTAATGACTTGAGCAGCGTGACATGTTGGCAGTAGGTTTGGGATGATGATTTGCACTGACTAGAGTGGTAAGTCCTTGGTGCGTACTAGTATGCCATAATCGAACGGGTGTCCGTGGAGGTGAGCATAACGCTCATCCCCTTTACTACTTTCCCGCAAGGGACGAGTAGCGAACACTGGTTTGGTTGCGGAAAGTTATAAGTAAGTGCATAAAGGATTGGATGAGGGCTTAGTGTACGTTTGTGTGGTTAAATTTGAGTTTTCCGCCTACGTGTTATGATTAAAGTATAATTAGCGTGAACGGTGTGGCGTTTAGTAACAAGTACGTTGGGGTAGACGTAGACAGGGTGAACGTTAGTGCATTCGAGCTTGTTGTGTTTATCTGAGTTTGCAAACTGAACGTTTGCGTGTATCCGTGCAGAGGATACTGACTATGGCTCGCGGTAGACGCGGACGAATTACGGGAACACGGGGTCAGGGGCCCACGCGGGGCCGGCGGGGACGGTCAGCGGGGACACCGGGAAGGGTGCCAACCGTTGAGCCCGCCGAGTACGCGGAAGCGCAGGGCACTCCTGTCGGAGAAGACAGGAGAAGCGACGCGGGGCCGTCTGCAGGCATACCCGGTGTTCCGCCCGACGCAGACCCTCCCGTTATGACTGCCCTGGAGGAGCTGACCAGGACAGTCCAGAGTTTAGTGGCGATCATCGCCAGACGAGAGTCGGCTTCGCCAGCTCCGGAGGCAGCAGCGGTCCCTTTGAGGTCCGTTCAGGAAGAGGACCATACGGCCCGTTCCCTGCTGGACTTTCTGAAGCTAGGGATACCTACATTATTCGGGGAGCCGAACCCCGACCTAGCCGAGAGCTGGCTGGAACAGGTCACGCGGGACCTGGATACATCAGGTATCGAAGATGGCCGCCGCAGGGTGTCCTTCGCAGCTCACCAGCTGAGGGACAGCGCCTACCACTGGTGGGGGCGTGTGAAGGACAGTGTCGGGCACGACTACGACTTTTTCCAGGAGTTGTTTATGGCACAGTACTTTCCCGAGTCGGCTCGGTTAGAGCAACATCGACAGTTTCTGGACCTGGAGCAGGAGGGGATGACAGTGGCAGAATACGAGGTCAGATTCACAGCTTTGGCCAGATTCGCGCCTGAGATGGTGATGACCGAGAAGAACCGTTGCCTGCGGTTCCAGGGAGGACTGAGGCTGGAAATTCAGAACCAGGTTCTAGTCTTGAGACTGAGGAAGTACACAGATCTCGTAGACACCGCAGTGACGGTGGAGCAGGGGATCCGGGATGCGGCCAAGACACGTGAGGTTCGGCAGCGACCGACCAGCTTTGCAGGGCCGTCCGAGTCACGAGACCCGAGGTGACAGAGGACCACAGAGTTCCTCCGACCACACGCTCATCAGGGTGGAGCGAGACAACTGGGGTCGGTGACAGCAGTGGGGCCAGTCGCTTCAGAGAGACAGCCGAGATGCTTTAGCTGCGGGCAACTAGGCCACATGCATCGAGAGTGTCTGTTGGGCACGGGGTCGAGAGCCGACGAGACCAGGTGTCACCGGTGCGGCCGGGTTGGGCACACTATGGCCAGGTGTATTGAGCCGTTGGGGGCAACGTCAGCGCGGCGACCACGGCAGTCGTATACCGCGCGGTCGCCTAGAGGCCGCCCTCGTCAAAGTCAGCAGTCGAGGTTTTCGCAGCCGTCGACGAGCGCGCCGACTCCGAGACAGCAACGGAGCTATGGGTATCTAGCAGCCAGTGCGCCGGGTCAGAGGCAGCAGGAGTCTGAGGGAAGAGTGTACGCCGTTAACGACTCCCGGATACCAGGAACCCCTACCTACCGCGAGACCAATCAGGGTACGTGTCTATTGTACCTTTTATGAGCGTTATTCTAAATTTCGCGGACAAAATTACTTTAAGGGGGGTAGATTGTAAAACTCGCTTCAAAAAAAAAAATTGGGTCGGACCGGACCCGACCAGCAGACCCGGCCAAAGTCCGACCTATATAAGGTTGGCATTAGGGTTCTGAAACCCTAATACCCACTCCCCTCTCTTCTTCGATCCACGCAGCCGCCCCTCTCCTCTCCCGAACCCGATCCTCTCCAGCTCCGGCGACCTCCCTCCAGCTCCGGCGACCTCCCTCCAGCTCCGGCGACCTCTCCCCAGCTCTGGCCCTCTCCCTTCCCTCACCTCCGTCCAGTTCCCTCGCCGTCCGACCCTCCTCCCTCACCGAGCCCCTCCATCTCCGGCCACTCTCCTCCCATCTCCACCACCGTACCTCTTCCCCTTCGATTCGCCGCCACCCTCACACCTCCATCGCCGACCCCTCCCTCATCTTCTCCTCCGATTCTCTCCCGACGCCGTCCATCTCGATTCCGGCCGTCACCTCCTCCATCCGACCACGACAGCCACCGCCCTTCCTTCCTCTCCGGCCCTCTCAGCGCCACCGTCCCTCTCCCCTCACCGAGACACCGTCGCCGCCCCGAACAACCACCTCCGTCCAGTTGTGTCTCCGACCGTGTTCAACGCCGAACCCTTCTCTTCCTCTTTCCCCCGTCGGCGCCGGGATTGTCTACCTTAGACAAGCTCGCCGGATCTGGTGAGACCCGTCAGGATCTGAGGCGGAGTGCCCCGCCGCGCCCACGACCACCACTACCGCCGCTCCCTCCGTCGTGCTCCACCACCTCGTCTTCCACGGTGATATTCTCACCACGAGGTTTGGTCGCCGGCGGCGTCTCCGTCGGTGGCCGGCCGGTTTCAAACCCGAGCCCCTCGTTTTCGGTTTCCCGTGCTGTTCAATTCGAGTCAATTTGGATATTATTGAGGGAAATTATGTCTGTTGAACCTGCTAAAGAATTATTTAATTTTGGAACTGATTTTGATTTGAAAAGGGAAATAATTGAATCAAAAATCAGATTGGAGTAAAAGACGGATTTTGGATCTGCTTTGATTGAAATCGAAATCACGGTTTTGGAAAGAAAAGGTTGTAAAACGAAAAATCAGATTTAAGGAAAAAGGGGATTTAAAATAAAAAAAAAGGAATTAAAATCAATTCGGTTTTAAAAACGGTTTTAAATGGAGGAGTTTAAGAATCTAATTTGTAAACAGGATTTAGGGACGGTTGTTCAAAAAACGAACTTAATTCATTTTGGGTTCAAAAGATCGGAACAGAAACAGATTTGAAATAAAAGGGTTATTAATCGGAATTGGGAATGAATCTGGAACTCTGGTTAAAATGGACTGCTATTTGGGTTTAAAAAGGAACAAAAGCGGACCGCTGAATCGGACCTCGGGATTCGTGCATTGGGACCGTGCCTCGCATGCACCGGTTTCGGTGCTCGGGTACTCAAACCCGATTCGCCGTGACCCCGCTTTTATCCCGCTCGAGTTTAAGGGACAACTGTCGGTTGTAAACTGGATTAATCGTGACCTTTAAATTAACCTGAGAACCGCCGCTAATTATGGCTTTCGTGTTATCTTTAGTGTCTGGCTTCGATCGAAGTGAAGCCCGGAGGTAGTGAGCCAAAACGTCAGCAGCCAGGAAACATAGCGGTTGCTCTTCAGTTGAGGTAGGGAAAAGTAGCCGGATCTCGGCCCTGACTAGGGAATGTTAACAGTAGAAATGCATGTGACACTGGGGTGTCGTGGGTTGAGTAGGTTAGCGAATATTAGAATTGCATGATACGGGATTGTAGCGTTTAAGAGAAAAGCATGTGACACTTAGTAGTGTCGTAGGAACAGAGAACTTAGCGATAATTGAATTACTGGAGGCATATGACCATGCCCGGAGGTTGATTGCGAACTTATCGACATTAGGAGTACTGGAGGCATATGACCATGCCCGGAGGTTGTTTGTGAAACTATCGATCTTAGGACTGTTGGAGGCATCGTTTGTGACGGAGGTTGTTGTGCGTTATTTATTATTGAGTTTGGGTGGCCTTGAGAGCCGTGTTAATTGTTGTTGAGTTTGGGTGGCCTTGAGAGCCCGTGTTATTTATCGTCGAGTTTGGGTGGCCTTGAGAGCCCGTGTTAATTGTTGTTGAGTTTTGGGTGGCCTTGAGAGCCCGTGTTACTATTGCTGAGTCTTGGGTGGCCATGAGAGCCCGTGTTGTCGTTTTGGTGTTTTGGGTGGCCGTGAGTGCCGTGGGGTTGTGAACCCGTGTCGTTACTATTGGTGGTTTTGAGTGGCCGCGAGTGCACGTGAGGGTCGTTGACCCGTGAGTCACTGTTGGTGTATCTTGGGAGGCCGTGAGTGCCTGTAGGGCTGTTGAGTCTGTGTTTTAGGGTTGGTGTCTTGGGTGGCCATGAGTGCCTGTGCAGTGCTGAACTAGTGTTGTTGCTGTCTGTTGAACTGTGTTTGTGATTGTGATTGTGGTTACCTGAGGTTGTGGGCCCGCTTCATTAAACGGGGGTCCTCGATCACACGCGTCTGCACGTTCAGACGGGGTAGGGGGCCCGCCCGTCAGTAAAGGGGTCCTGGCCGCGCGTGTGTGGTTCGGTGGTTGTGAGTGTGATAGGTCGACAGCCTGATCCGACTTTGTGTCGAGGAAATGCGACAGGTCGACCACCTGACCTGATGAGATCGGTAAAGGGCGTGAGGGAGGTTACTGAGCAGCTGGTTTGCGATCCTTTGTGATCTTGTTTGGTGTTGCGTAGTTCTTTTGAGTCCTTGGAAGAGGTCGTGATCGTTGTGTCGTGTCTACTTACGTGTTTGAGTGTTGAGTCGTTCGAGGAAGGTCACCGTGGGTGTTTGTCAGTCAGAGTACTTGGGTTGGGGACAGTGATCCCCGGGGTTGAGTTTGTTGTTGGTGTTACCGGCATTGTCTGCTAATTATGCCATAGTCAGTCTGTTATCCGCGGTGGTGAGCGAACACTCACCCCTAGCTGCTTTTCCTACAGGTATCGTTCGTAGGCTGGACTAGGTGAGCGTCTGAAGCTTGAAGAGCTTGAAGCGGGTTTCTGGGTGTTTTGAGTCTAGCGACGGATACCATGTTTTTTGGTCCACTTGTTGGGACGTGTTTTAAGTTGTAATTATTATTTTGTTGAACTAAACTGGTATTTTAAAGTGATTCAATGAAAACAGGTTTAAAGTGTTTGTATGTTTTTAAACGTTCGCATCCCGAGTTCGGTTTACTGAAATTGGGGCGTGACATCACACCCCTACTTAACTGCACATGTCTGATTTGGAGGAATATTCCGTTAGTTTTCTAACGGAATATGCCAATTTTAACCAAATCGTTCGTGGACGAATCATTTGGGTACCCTATCAGACAAAAAATTCATAAGGGTAACTTATCGTTCGTGGACAAAACATTAGGGTACCTTATCGTAAATAACCCTAAAAAAAATTAAGTTATTACATTTAATTTGATTGTTTGTAAAAGGGAAAATTGATAAACTATGCTTCATAATAGGTCATATTTTTTTCCTATGCTCTTATAATTTAAAATTGAATAAATATGCCTTTTATATCTATCAAGACCAAAATACCCTTCTTTAACACGTTGCTCTAACACATTGTCATCCTTTTCCTCTGTAGCTTTTTTTTCTTTCTTTTTTTGCTTTCCATTTCTTTCTCTCAAAATGTGTACAGACCATTACGTGGATGAGTTCATGCTAAATCCCATTATCATACCAAGCAAAAGAAATCACCGAAACTCCTATATGAGATGTTAGTTCATATGCAGATATTGTAACAATGGTACGATCTCTTACACTCAAGCATAAAAAACACCTAAATTCTTGTAGTCAAAGCTACGATCATGATTCTCACAATATCGATGACACCCACAAAAAGTCGAACCACAATTATACTTAGACCTTGTCAAAGCCACCTTATTTTTATAGCTTCGGCGCCTGTTCGCCGGCTTCAGCCAGGGCCGGCCCAATGATTATTGTGGCCTTAAGCGAGAATTTGATCGATAACTTTTATTCGTATGAAAGAATATAATATGATAATAAGTAAATTTGCTCATATAAAAAGATTATACTAGATCATATTGAGCAAAAGAGTTTCAACATCTATTTATAACACTAAAAAAATATAAAATGGATGATGAATATTAGTTTCTAACAAGATATCATCGATGGATAAGATTTACCGTCTAGAATTCAATACAAAAATCAAAATATTTAAGGATTCACATTTATCCCTAAATAAGATATATTCATGTCATGTTTGGATGTGATAGGTTCAAGATAATTCTATAAAATTGCACTAAATTATCTAGAATATATGTGACGTTGTGTATGGCTAGCTATTGTCATTATCTTCTAGAAATTTTCACACTTAAAATAATTTTTAAATACTAAATATGGGTTTTAACTATGATCAATCAAATATAACCAAAAATAAGAAACCCGTCAGAACTAAGAATAACATTGCAAGGTAGTAAGTAATTAAGTAAGTAAGAATTTTTAAGAACTAAGGGTATTTGGTATTGAAATCCACCGTTTAACCGACAAAAACAAAATAGGACAAGCCCAACACATTCTTCTAGTTACCTCAGGATATATGTCCAACTTCATGTAATTGTTGTTACTCTCTAATGATTAAAGACGCTTATAAACAAACTCATTTTTATTTTGATTTTGAACTCAAGAACCAGAAATAAATCATCATTCATGTTTATGGCCTCTGGTCTTTGTGCTTTGTTGAGCATCTTCATATCAACGACTGGGAAACATCTTCATTCGCCAATGAGTGAGTCGTTTTCCTAGAGTCTGAACAATACAACTTTCATAATACCTATTTTATTGCAATAAATTTGGAAGGGTTTCTCTTTCTCTTGACAACTTTCTTTCTCATGTTATTTTGGTTTAAGCATTTCTGTAATGAAGCTGACAAATTATTTCTCATTTCTCAAACAAATACTATAGTGTGGTATATAGATATTCACACTTTTTTCTTTGGTTTTGTTCCATTTTTTGTTTGATCCCTATTTAGTTCACTAATCACTGGTAAATTAAACTTGCATGTTTTGTTTCGTTAACGTTAGGTTTCACTGCTAAATAAAGACCCATAGAGCAGTAAGAACATTCAACAATCAAGAAAATTTGTCTTTCTTTTGGATGAGAATTGTTTTTTTCTTTCTAAAGAACAAACTAGAATCGAGATCAAAAATGGCACAATTAGTAATAAAATTTAATTTTAAAATTAGAAATCTAACATTTTCGTTTGATTAGATTTGATCAAATAATAACAAGTCCTTAATTTTAAGGAGCCTTTTTTGATCCAAGGTAATAAACGGTTTATTATTTAATTTTATGAGGCTTTTTCGATATGAGGCCTTAAGCGGTTGCTTAACTCGCTTAAATTTTGACACGGCCCTGGCTTTAGCTCTATTGATGGAGATACGGATGAGGATAGAGCAGAAACGACAGAGCTCGGAAATCGACCATTTGCTACTGTCGCGGGAGCATCCTTAATCTGGGTTTAGGTTTGAGAGACCTCATCATCGCCGACAAGGCTTTCTCCTCTCTTTTATGGACCTTTATGTAATACTTGAACCAGAGATTCATGGTGGATGGATTTTTGAAGAACCCGCAGCTATTGGCGTAGAGGCCCGACTCCGATGGTTGGTAGCTTGTTCCATCGTTTAGCTCAGAACTCATCTTCTCTCTCGCAAAATCAAGAATCGATGATCAAAGTTTGGGTTTTTAAGTTTTCGCGGAAGAATCAGGCACTTTGAAATTTTCTCGGGAAAATCATACCAACCGCTCTGAAATTTTCTCGGGAAAATCAGATCAACTGTATGCTTTCTCTTGATGATTTTTTTCTACTTTAACATTAAATTCTTTTTATATACAATCAAACACATATTGGGTATGTTTGGTCTGCACATCTCGCTTATGATATCTCTTTCTCTTCAATTGGTTTTGCTCTAGCTGTGATCTTATATTTATATTCTATTTTTCATATTTGATGAATACCTACTCTAGATTTTTGTGTTTAAATTTCTGATTTCAAACTTCGGTTTAGTTCATCTTTTATTTAGAATTTAAAAAAAAATAATCTATTCTTTTCATTAATTTATAGAATTTGGAGCCAAAGAAACGGAATAGGAAAGAAAACAAAAAGGGATGGATTCAGACGACATGTTAGAATATAAGAGATTTGGGGAAGGGTATTTTGGTCTTGATAAATAAAAAAGGCATATATTACCAATTTTTAATTATAAGAGCATAGAAAAAATATGACCTATTATGAGGCATAGTTTATCAGTTTTCCCTTGTAAAATTAATGTGTTTTGGAGTATAAGGAACGAGTTTTATTCATAAGAGAACATTAAACATAAAGAAGAATAAAGGGAGAGTAGTATATCTAAATATTAATTACAACATCAAATATATTTACATGCATTCTCTCTCAACTTGCGAGATTTTTCTCCTTACCGAGGAAACCCTAGCCTCACTTATAGAGGCCCCTACTCCTTTCGCCGACATGACTGCTGCCTCCACCGTCGGTCTTGTCCCATAGCAGCCCAACGTGGTGCAATCCACGCCACTTATACCACCACAGTGCCCCGTCTCGGAGGTTGCTTCCCTCGTTAAGAAGAGCAGGAAGCGGTCGTCAAAGCAACCTTTTCTTTTTGTCCCTTTCTCTTCTTCTCCCACAGCCCCCTCTTTGACTCCGGCGTTAGTGGCAAACCTAGCCTTCTCTCTGGGTTCCTCAGAACCGTTAGGAAAACCACGACGGGGTCGATCCTCCATGCCTAAAACCATAACTTCTACCCCACGCTACGTTAGGATTTAGACATCTCCACCGTCTTCGTCTAAACTTGAAGACCCAACTTTGTTGTTGCCTCCGACGATTGTCTTAGCTCCTCAACTATCACCGGACCCTACACTCCCTGGCACGCTGCAATCGTCGGCAGCACTTATTTCCTCTCTGTCACCTCCTATGCTCTGAGACCCTTCGAAGCAAGGCTCTCATGTCCAGTCCGGAGAGGGAGGAACTGCTCTATGTGGGCGTTCGGATTCCTACCAAGGACCGTGCTTCGTTGATCCCTCCGTCGCTAGGGATGGTACACCGACGTAGGGTTTTTCTATCGAAGGAGGCTGACTCAACCTCCAAGACCTCCACGCTGCATCTTTGGAGTCTCGTCTGACCACGTTACAGGATTGGCTCTCGGCTTTCTCCTTAGAGGATGATGATGAGGTCGGGGTAGGGCAAGTTTACACGTGGCTCGGGCGTATTCGGTTTTTACTTCGGAATAAACACAACTAGGGCATGGGTTCGAAGGAATGAGCCGTGGTGCTTTTACAGTAGGCCATTTCTTTTCGGAGACCTAGACCCTATGGCTAAGGCGCTTCCCGCTTGGGATTGGCTTCAACTATGGGTTCATGCACATGGCCTCCCCCCTTTGGGAAGGACAAAAGCCACGGAAGAGACGATTGGATCGACTCTGGGTCTGTGTGTGGAGGTCCCCTACGATCAATAGGGCATATGCTGGGGAGGGACAGTGAGGATCAGGTTCTAGCATCTTGTGGCACGCCCCCTTCGTCGACAGCTTCTCCTACATTTTCGGGAATTTCCAGACCAGATTTCTATCACATTTACCTACACCAAACTCCCACACTTTTGTTCTACCTATGGTATGATTGATCACATAGTGATTGAATGTTATCAGGAGGTGGTGGATCATCCCCGCTTTGATTCCTCAATCTTGGAATTCCACAAGGAGCAGCAGATCAAGACTTATGCCACATATTGGGACATGAAGGCTTCTGGGAAGTTGTTTTCCTCGACAACTGCACCTAATGCCTCATTGTATCGGGCAGCGGTCCGATAATATCCGTGGATACTACACCTAACCGTGCATATCCTTAGAGTGGCTACCAGAAACCCCAGGGGGATTCGGTCGAGAGGACTCTAGCAATCGGTCACCCACCTGGTAAGGTGGTACTGATCTCTCGGGCTCTGTTTGGGCACAAAGGTAGGCCTAGATTGGGGATGGACCGGAGCCAAGCCCTGAAGCAGGGAAGGGTTGAGTAAAAGAGGGGTTATGCTGAGGAACCCCAGGAAGAGCAAGACCGGGCCGACAAGCAGGCCCGCGTGGAAGAATGAAAGGAATTCAGTGCTCTAGGGCTGGCCCTTTGAGGGGTCCATGGCAAGAGCTCTACCTTCCTTGGAAACTGGTGTTAGCAGGTTTGGTCGCATTTTATAGAATATGCAGCAACTGGGCAATACCTTGATCATCATGCATCGGCTTTATTGTCATTTATTTCCTGTTTGCCTTTATGGCCCCCAAACAAACCACATGTGTCGGTTCTTTTGGTATAGAGTTATGCGTAGACAGACCTTAGAGGCTCGATATCATGTAATAACTCTTTCTACCGTGGTCAGGGGTTTCCGTGATGCACTATTATTGTTAATTTGAAATCTAAGAAATGAAATTGCACTTTTTTAATCAAAAAGATTAATTACAACTAATCTTTCAATGAAACTCGAGGTATAGTCGGGTTTTTTGAGTGACCAACGACTTGTTTTGACACATGAAAAACTAACACAAACAAAACTAAGAACAGAAAATTAAGACTCATACAATAATACCTAAAATTACGACTTTGGGGTTAATTCCAACTTAATACCCTAAATCTTTCATATTTTATTTAGAGTACATTAAATCTTTTTCGTGTCACCTCAATACCCTAACCTTTCATTAATTCTATGTTAGTACCCACCGATAACCTTTTGTCTATTTTTGGACGAAAAATCGTCATGAGCCTGGCACATGACCTAAATATTTATAAAATACCAAATTCACCCTTCGGTCTATTAAAACCCTATTTCATTTCTGCAACCTATTCGCATACACAATACTCTCTCGGTCGCGCCCCTCAATCACAACTTGCAGTTCTGGTGCATTTAAAGAACCGGGGCGCTTCACGGTGACGTAGGAGCTCGGGCGCTGGATCTGCCACGGCGTCATGGTCTTCATTCCCGTTCGTGTTTGTCAAATCTGATGCTCGCGAGCTTCTGCTTTTGGTCTTCAATTTCAAAGCAAAGCCACCGTATATCGAGTCGCCCTCCATCTCCACGATAAGTCCGAGCTGCACCTCAAGGACCTCAATTACGAGTTCAAGCTCTTCTTTTGCAACCTCGAGTCCAAGGAGCCTCAGGCCAATTTCGCTTGCAGATCTAGGTTGGATTTGAAACTTAAGATTCAAGCTTGGATTTTGGGGATTGTGTTGTACAAAGGGGTTCCTCCAAAGTACCGCTCCTTCCTTTGGCTTCCTCTCCATAACGCATACCTCAATCTAGGTTGCTTCTTCCTTTAGATTTTGGGGATTCAAACTTAAGATTCATTAATGCAACCTGGTTTTCTGAATCTGTGAAAATTTTATTTTCATAGGTTTTGGTTTCACCCTATGTTTGTTAGGTCTTGTGGTGCGAAATAAATGTTTGAGTGTGTCGGAAGAGGAGGGGTAAATTCATAAGAGTTTGCGCTGTGTTAAAGTTACTCTTCTATAAGAAATTTTCATAAGTGTTGTTACATTTGTATTGGACACCTTTGAGTCATGCAAGATGTTAACGAAAATGTCATCTGACATCATCTATGTGCAACTGGTGAAGCTAGTAAAGATGTTAGCACAAATGTCAGCTACTTGATAGGGTGCGCGGTTGTGTTCAACCGTGTCTATCTTATGTGCATCCATCCTTATCCGGTGCTGAAGATTTATATTTCCTATTCTTATAGATAATCATTAAAGAGTTCTATTTTAATAAGGAAACAAGATCGCGCACTTTCCAAAAGGTAACCAAATGATATTTTCAAAGATTCGTATGGATTGTTTTTGGGAAGTTCTACTGAACAAGGAAACAAAAAGTTCAGTGTAATCATGACTCTGAGGTCAGCAAAACCCTAGGAGGCGTAGACCTATAAAGTGGGAAGCTATATAAATCGAGAAGATCTCTAGAGCTCGGGTTGATTGCAATATTGATTATATATCAATCATTTATTGTCTAAAGGACTACTGTGTGCATTGTGCTTGTGTTCATGAGTTTAGTGTTCTCAAGCGTGTTGGATTAGCGCGTTGAGAAACTGAATGTATTAAAGAAAAGTGAATGTTCTTGTGCTCATACTTTGTCTCGTACCTGAACAAGTAATGGAGCTTTTGTTCTTGTGATTGAAGTATCACAACCTCCGACTAAAGATGAAGAACAATCTAAGATTGTGGTTCTTGAAGAGTAGAATTGAGCGAGGAGCTCAGATTCAAGGGGAGCCCAGAAATAGGTTTTCCACTATGTAATGATAGGATACGTTTGATCTGATGATATGAGAAACTTGTATGTTGATTATTACATTATAGTGAAAATCATTCCACTTAGCAGAGTGCCCCTTGAAGTAGGTATGATGTACCGAACTAGGTAACCAATTGTGTGTTTTCGTGTGTGATAGCTTGAGTTTATTGATGTTTCCATTCATTACAAAAACTGAGATGTCAGATCACATGTCTTAACATCCTGATTAACATCTGGTTGTTGCACATGATCAGAATTACAATAAGATTTGAAGAATTTTCTATTATCTTTGATTTTGTATTTTATGGGTCTAAATCAATTCGTTTAAAAAAGTTATGAATATTTTACTGAGTGTTTGATCTCTTTTCACTTCAGAAGGTTCAATTATAGCTTAAAACTCTAATACTTCCTAATAACCCGATTCACGACTCATTATAAGTTGTATTTGAGAAATCATATGTAAAATAAAATAGTTAAATAATATTTCAGTAGTAGACATGTACATTAAATTATTTATGAGTGTGATAGTCAAAGTCGTGCATAGAGGATCACAAGGATTTTCTCAGAGTCGCCACATGCCAAAAACCTTACACTCTAAATCACACGGACATTGGGGGAGAAAGTGGGTTGCGAAGCTCTCCTTTGCTCTCTTCGGCTCCACTCTGATTTCTCTTTATGGAGAATATATTTCGATCGTTTCTGCCTCTAAGCCTGGTTCAATAGTTAGATCCGGTAACAAGGTTACTGGGAGAGTTGGCAAGAGGGATCGACCGAAGGGAAGTGACAGGACGGTCTAGCCGAGGAAACCAAGGGTCGTGTCCCGTGCAGGTCAGGTCGGAGAGGTTGTTTTTTCGCCGGATAATATCAATACGGGTGCCAAGGTCACGCCTGAATCAGAGTTGGAAAGGGAGGTCAGAGGTGTAACCGATCTCCACGATCCCGGGCGGGCTGAGAAAAAATAGAGCCTCAAGGTTTCAGACAAACCGGTGAAGAATGTTGGTAATGGATGCGAAATTTTCCTGTTTAATCTTCCGTGGGGTACTTCTGTAGATTGGGTTCGTCACTCTTAGCAGCCTTTCGGTGAAGGGAAGTCAGTTTCAGTCGCAAAAAAGACCAATCGCAAGGGGCGTTATTTCGGGTTCGCAGAATTCTCGTCCTCGGAATCGGCTTCACGGGCAATCGAGACCCTTAATGGCCTCAAGTACAATAGGTATCGGTTGTTCGCTGCATTAGATTGGTCGGGCGCAGGCAACAAACATGTCTCAGTACCCGCAACGTCTGATCAGGCAAAACAGAGCACGTCCGGTTTGAAACAGAGCACTTCTTCTGGTGTGATTCCTGAGGCTCTGTCCTCCCCCAGGTTTCAGTTTGAAGAAGCTGGAGCCTCACTTACGATGGCGGAGGGTAACATGGCAAGTTTTCGCGAGCTAGACACTGTACCTTCGCCGGAGGTGATCGGGAGTGAATCGGCATTGGAGGCGGCGGAATCGCATCCGGATTCACTGGAGTCTCCGATACGTTTGGATACTCAACTGATTTCCGATAAATCTGTAAGAGATCTGCACGATTCTGCTCAATCTGTTAGCGATATGTTCTCTCAGGAAAATCGCGAAATTGGTTTGAATCGTGATGAGGGTTCTGCACCATCACCGTGTGAGGTTGGATCATGGCCCAGTATTGAGGCCCAAGTTGAGGGAATCCATTCAGAGGTGGTGGGCCAACAGCTCACAGTTGATTCAATTTTCGGGCCGTTTGGTGGTTCAGGCCCAGGTGCTCAGAAGTCAGCCAGCGATCCAAGTCTATTTGACGTTTTTAAACGCATTGGTACTGATTTGGCTTCAGTTCCGAGTGTGCTTGTGGTTTTAAGTTCGTCTAAGGATGGGCCCGTGGCAGTTTCGCAAGCTCAAGTGACGTCTGGGGATGCTTTACCTGCGTTGGTAGTTGACGGAGGAACCTCTGTGGAAAGATATTATGTTGAGTAAAAAAAGTATTCCCATAGAGGTCCCAAAGAAATGAGGTCATCCAAAAAAAGGAAAACCAAAAAAGACAGTTTCTCCTACTATTTTTTACTAGACAAGAGCCAAAACATCGGCCAATAAAGGGGGAAGCTTTTCTATTGATATTGCTAAACAAGGTAAAGAAGGAACGTGGAGTTTTAGCAATTGACTTGTAAGAAAGGTTATTGCCAATTCCCCAGTCTTCAAATCCCTTAGCATGTTGATGTTGAGGAGGAAGTTGAGGATAGCGAGAATGAGGTTATTTCGGAAGCGGTTTCAGGGAAATCAACTTCTATGCCGGTTTCCAACCAATTTCTTTGCTTGAATCCGGATAGGAAGTAGGCAAGGAGGGCGTTGCTATGTTTTGTTTGTTTTCCTGTTTTTGGTCTGTAGTTTGCTTTATGCTTGTATCGGTTTGGGGAAAAGGTCTTTTATAGGATCGTTTTTCTTGCATCGTTTTACTTTCTTGTAGAACGTTTGCCTAATAAATTTTCGCTTATCAAAAAAAAATATTATTTATGACCATTAACAATGAAGTTGCTTTTATTCTTGTTTAGAAAATTGTGTATCATATACATCATATACTATATAAATTATGGGTTATTTACGATTTGGTACCCAAATGTTTCGTCCACGAACGATTTGGTACCCAAATGTTTCGTCCACGAACGATTTGGTACCCAAATGTTTCGTCCACGAACGATTTGGTACCCTTATGTTTCAAATGACCAATTTGGTACCCAAATGATTTGTCCACGGACGGAATTGGCATATTCTGTTAGAAAACTAACGGAATATTCCTCCAAATAAGTCATGTGCATTTAAGTGGAGTGTGAAATGACGATTTTACCCTTCCTTATTATAGACTTATAAATTGTACATATGAAATTACCATTTTACCTTTGTTTAATAATAATACATTTAAGAAATAATTATAAAATATAAATAATAAAATAAAATAATCAATTAAAAAATTAAATTAATAGCTATTAAAAATAATAACTTAAACTAATCAAAATTAATATAATATAATCTTCACAATTAACTTAATCTAATCTAATCTATATCATTAACCCATTAACTTAAACTAATCTCAGCATCTCACAGACTTAAACCTAACACATCTTCTTCTGTACGAGGAGCTCTGGTACTGCAGCGGCGTCGACGGCGGTGATTTAGACATAAAATGCATCGGTTTTGGATATTTTTAGCCCACATTATTGAGTTTTTTAGTCCCGCGGTTGTACAATTTGGTGCACTTTTCTCTCGTTACTCGTACTTCGTCTCTCTTTGTGTTTTGTAGGTGCTTTGATCGAAAAAAGGGCAAAAATATAGGAAAACCCGGTTTTAGGAGTTTTGGAAGTTGGCTGATCTTGCGAAGGGCATAAATCCCTCATACGAACTCCGAATTGCTTCAAATAATATATCAAATCGTAGAGAATTCAAAGATCTACAACTTTCGTCAAGGGACCGTCACTGTTCAGATACGGGAAGAGGTCCGTTCCGTGCCTCATTCCGGGCCGGATTGCGGCCCATTCCGGGTTTTATTCCGGGCCGGTTTCCAGAACGTTCCGGGCCACATTCCGGCCCGTTTTTGGGCCCATTCCGGGCCACGTGCCGGGCCACACGCGTCAGGCCTTCTCCCAGCTCCGTTTTTGGCATAAAAATAGGCAATTTCCTCATTCAAAAGCAAAATTTACTTATTCCAATTCTTATTTGGAGTAGGGAAAGAGGTCTTGAAGTCCTATATATAGAAGAGCATCCATTAAGAGGGGAGAACTTGTATTGGGCATTATTTTAGAGAGATTAAGAGTTAGTGTTTGAGTTTTGGTGAGAGAGAAGTGCTTAGGAGCAAGGATTGAAGCAAAACTATTGAAGTTTCATCATTGAATTGGTATTTTGTATCAGTTTTACCTTTCAATTATGTTTATCTCTTGTTCTTTTTCATCTTTGTGTTTTTCCTTCTTCTCCATGAACTAGATTTCCAATGATCTAGGTCTAGGGGAAACAATACGATGAATTAATTCAACGGGTTCTTGTTTATTATGTGCAATTTGTGTTTGGATTATTGTTTACATAATTTGGAATTAATGCTTCATCAAATTGATCACTTGATAGTTGATTAAGTTTTAGCACTCAATAATCGAAAGTTGAGAGTGACTAAAAGGACTAAGGATTATGTAACTCGGGTTTAAATTTAGTCTCTAATAAAGCTAGGTTAACACGAGTGTAACAACTATAGGTGTATAAACCGAAAGTTAGAGGAGTTCATGAATCGTAATGCTGTATGTCTCACTACACCTAGATTAGAAATAACTAGGTGGTCAGATTATACTAGGGACCTAATTCGATCGAAAGATGTTTAGGACCAATCGAGAGAACTTCCGTTACCTTTAAACTTACCTTTTTTGCACATGTAAACACAAATCCCTGCGAACTAATCGTCATATTGTGACCCCGTTAAAGTCCTAGATCACCTTTTCTTCTGAATTTCACAACATCTGCTATTTTTGCCTCGTATTTGTTCTCAATTTACTTTAATTGCTTTTTCAACTTGCTATTTACATCTTTAAAACCAAAAACAAATCTTTTCAGAAACAGATTAACTAACGGATTTTAAATCGAGTGACTGTTTTATTACTCCCTTGGGTACGATAACCGGACTTGAACCGAAATACTACTTGATGACCGGTGCGCTTGCCGCGCCCTTTTTGTGAGTTAATTCTCAGGGCGTCAAGTTAATGGTGCTGTTGCCGGGGACCAACTAAAGCAACACTTATATTTTTAATTTGTGTTGAGACTGTTTCATTTATTTTTTTTAGTTAATTCATTGCAACAAAATTTTTATGGAGAATTGGTATGATAATAATGTGTATTGTGATTTGTGTGGAGCTAACGGTCATGTTATGTGAAAGCAATTCCCTATAGTCAATTATGGGAGGACGCTTCCGCTTTTGATCAAGGATATCAAGTTGAACCACAATCGTCTAATAACGAGAAGTCAGAACTTATCCGTGTTGTGCTTAACCCACTTGTGGATAGCCAATATAGGGAGGAGTTGTTGATGGAATATTTGATGAATTATAGAGCTCTACACGATCAAGAAACTAACATTGAGGATGATCATTCCAAACACTTATGTGACACAACAAAGCAAGAAACTCGTGATTCAATCATGAGTTTAGAGGTAAGTGTGGAATGTGAGGTATCAAATTCTAATCCCTCTCGTATATTATCTATGTCATCTCCATATATTTTTGATGCATTGAATTCTTTAGATGTAACTAATGATTGTATAATTGTAGAAAATAGTTCACAAACTCTTGTTGAGTCAAATCTTCCCATAGTATCCATAGAGTTGGCTGATAGATCTATCAAATATCCAAGGGGTACTATGGAAGATGCTCTCAAGAGAGGGATTGTGCTTGAATCTCCCATTGATTTTATTTTGCTAGACATCGAGCATGATGTCGAAATTCCTTTTAGTGTGAGAGATTCATTTTTGGATTCTAGCACATCAACTCTATATGTTCAACCCATCCCATTGGTTTTTAAATTTAATATTGAGCATAGAGTTGTTAATATTAAGCATGAATTTTGTGACACATTTGCTAGTCCTTATTCCCCGTTTGTGGACTATTATTCTATTTTGGTAGATGCTATTGACTCTTGTTGGCAGGTGCATTTTCCAATTTATGGGATTCATGTCCCACCCAAGTTATGCCAAGATGAGTTTGATCATAATTATTATGTTAAGGCTAGCTTGATGAAATTGGCCTTAAGTTTGGAGCTCTTACAAAACTCAAGGAAAAGGCTCTTGTGCTACATTGTGTTCCTTCTCCCACCTTCACATCCACACTTGAAGAGGAGGACACAATGGAAGTATGAGATTTTTGGGAGACCTCCTGATTGAGCCTCCTACCTGTCGAGCAAACGACGTTAAACAAATGCGCTTGTTGGGAGGCAACCCAATATCCTTACCCCCTCTTTGTTTTGTATATGTTATGTCTTGCTCTTATTTTCTGACTATTTGTGCAAGTTGGTGATACAGGATGGAAGCGTGAGAATTATAGTTGTATTTGTTGGCGCCGAGTTCTTGTGAACTCACTTGGGCGACATGGCTCTCCATCCATCTATGCACGAGGATTCCCACAATTAATGCAATTCGCATAGCGGTTCTTCGAGGGGCAGTATCTCTTCCCTTCCTATTTTTTATTGTATACCGCTATTGTATTTCCTTTATGCTATCTGGTGGGCACTGAGTGCCCGAATTTCCATGCTGATAGAACATGCATATAGGATTTCGTGAATTGTGTATTTGTTGATTATAAGTGTGGGGTTGTTAGTTATGTGGCTAGGAGCATGTGTAGGATTGAGTCGCATTGGGGACAATGCTTAATTTTAAAGTGTGGGGTGGGGGTATGTCTTGCATTTTGTGTTTTCTTTTGTGCTCATGCATCATTTCGTGCTACAAATTTTTGAAAAAATCAAAAAAATATTTTCTGGTGATGTGTTGAGTCTGTTGTGTATGATCTTAAGGATTCAGTGATTGGACTGTTGCATATACTTATTTCCTTGCATAAACCAAAGTTATATATGGATATTGAATGAATCAAATGAGTAGTGAAAGCGCATGCATTAGGAGTAGCTCTTCCACTTGCATTCTGAGTGTTTGCTAGAACTAGTGTCAATTTCTTTGATTTCTATACATGGTAATTTGAGTCTAGAACTACATGTATGACCCATTCGAGGCGAAATAAGAATAAGGAACATGATTATTTGAGAAAATGATTTTAGGCCATCTATGGACCGTTTGAGCCAAAATTGTCCACCTTTGCATAATTATATCTCTTAGTCACCCCATTTGAGCTTTAACCTTTCGTTTCTAACCCAAACATTATGATCCTATGTGCCTTTCGTTTCTTTTTATATCCTCGTTATTGTTTGAACCCGTATCTCTTGGCTTAGGTGCTTCATTGAGAGGGATTATTGTTTGGGATGTTGAGTAAGCGAAAGAGAAAAAAAAATGTATTTATATGCCATTGGGTTGTATTGAGAGGAATTATTATAGCTTTACCCCCCCCCCCCCCCCCCCCCCCCCAAAGAACAAAATGGGAAAAGAGGGAACAATAACAATTTTATATCCTTAGTGAAAAATAAGTATGGGGTAAGGCGAGATGGTGGTTTGGATAAAGGTAGTGAAAATTTGGATAGCTAAAAAAAATGAGCAAAAATTAGTGCTACATTTAGGTATTCAATAAAAGAAAAATTGTGGTAGAGAATGCAAATGGAGAATGGTGCATAAACGGGGTTTGGGATGTGTGATACACTGTTGGTGTGAGAATGAAGCATTTTTGTCTTGAGATATCTATTTGAGTTTCTTTTCATATTTCTTCCCTACCTTTTGCCTAACCTTACATTACAAGCTTAATTAAAGACCTTTCTGATTCTTAATTAGTTATGATTCCTTACAATTAGTGGAGATGGATCTAACATGATAGCATATGAACTTCTAAACTCCGTGTATAGGGAAAAGAGAAAACAAATGGTTAGAGTAAATGAGGAAATGCAAGTTTAAATGGAAAGAGTTATTCTTGAATGTGAGTAGCATCATGCTTAAACTGTATTCTTCGGTCTATATGTTTGTTTGATGTGTGTAAAGATTTGTAGCATGTGACAACTCTGAGAAAACTCCTTTGATCATTATTGCACTCGTTCTTGGCAAATCACCTATTTTCGTTCCTCTTTGCATGCATTATATAGTGTGTTTTAGGAATGCATTAGATTTAAGTTCATGCATTGCACGTGCATCTTTACTTTTCATTGTTTTGAATAAAGCAGGCCCAGACTCCTCCTATCGAGGTGAACCTCGGGGTTTAACCGGGACATATCTTTAAATTGCTTTATTAGTTTAGTTTTCTCGGGGCAAGAAAAGTTCAAGTGTGGGGTGTTGATTTAGGCATAAAATGCATCGGTTTTGGATATTTTTAGCCCACATTATTGAATTTTTTAGTCCCGCGGTTGTACAATTTGGTGCACTTTTCCCTCGTTACTCGTACTTCATCTCTCGTTGTGTTTTGTAGGTGCTTTGATCGAAAAAAGGGCAAAAATAGAGGAAAACCCGGTTGTAGGAGTTTTGGAAGTTGGCTGATCTTGCGAAGGGCATAAATCCCTTATACGAACTCCGAATTGTTTCAAATAATATATCAAATCGTAGAGAATTCAAAGATCTACAACTTTCGTCAAGGGACCGTCACTGTTCTGATAAGGGAAGAGGCCCGTTCCGTGCCTCATTCTGGGCCGGATTGCGGCCCATTCCGGGTTTTATTCCGGGCCGGTTTCCAGAACGTTTCGGGCCACATTCCGGCCCGTTTTGGGGCCCATTCCGGGCCACGTGCCGGGCCACACGCGTCAGACCTTCTCCCAGCTCCGTTTTTGGCATAAAAATAGGCAATTTCCTCATTCAAAAGCCAAATTCACCTATTCCAATTCCTATTTGGAGTAGGGAAAGAGGTCTTGAAGTCCTATATATAGATGAGCATCCATTAAGAGGGGAGAACTTGTATTGGGCATTATTTTAGAGAGATTAAGAGTTAGGGTTTGAGTTTTGGTGAGAGAGAAGTGCTTAGGAGCAAGGATTGAAGCAAAACTATTGAAGTTTCATCATTGAATTGGTATTTTGTATCAGCTTTACCTTTCAATTATGTTTATCTCTTGTTCTTTTTCATCTTTGTGTTCTTCCTTCTTCTCCATGAACTAGATTCCCAATGATCTAGGTCTAGGGGAAACAATACGATGAATTAATTCAACGGGTTCTTGTTTATTATGTGCAATTTGTGTTTGGATTATTGTTTACATAATTTGGAATTAATGCTTCATCAAATTGATCACTTGATAGTTGATTAAGTTTTAGCACTCAATAATCGAAAGCTGAGAGTGACTAAAAGGACTAAGGATTATGTAACTCGGGTTTAAATTTAGTCTCTAATAAAGCTAGGTTAACACGAGTGTAACAACTATAGGCGTATAAACCGAAAGTTAGAGGAGTTCATGAATCGTAATGCTGTATGTCTCACTACACCTAGATTAGAAATAACTAGGTGGTCAGATTATACTAGGGACGTAATTCGATCGAAAGATGTTTAGGACCAGTCGAGAGAACTTCCGTTACCTTTAAACTTACCTTTTTTGCACATGTAAACACAAATCCCTGCGAATTAATCGTCATATTGTGACCCCGTTAAAGTCCTATATCACCTTTTCTTCTGAATTTCACAACATCTGCTATTTTTGCCTCGTATTTGTTCTCACTTTACTTTAATTGCTTTTTCAACTTGCTATTTACATCTTTAAAATCAAAAACAAATCTTTTCAGAAACAGATTAACTAACGGATTTTAAATCGAGTGACTATTTTATTACTCCCTTGGGTACGATAACCGGACTTGAACCGAAATACTACTTGACGACCGGTGCGCTTGCCGCGCCCTTTTTGTGAGTTAATTCTCAGGGCGTCAGGCGGCGATGGCGAGAACCACGGCGGCGACATGTTCTTCTCTACGAGGAGCTCTGGTACTACAGCGGCGACGAGGAGCTCGGCTGTGAGACGCCTCCATGCTGCGAGGAGCTCAACTGTGAGACGCCTCCACGCTGCGAGGAGCTCTGCCCCGTGCTCCTTCAAGCCAGCAAAGCTGAGCTTTGTCCTCGTCCTCGTCGTGAAGAGATAGCGAAGCCGAGCCCATCCTCGTCGTGAAGAGCCAACGAACTAGAGCTCCAGGCTCCGGCGAATCTGTGTCTACTGCCATAGGGCCACATCCGCTATAAGAACCGCTCCCGGTCGGTCCCGGTCGAACCGGTAACTTTTAAGACAAGTTTGACTTTCGGACGGAAAAGTCAACCGATGACTCAGGAGGTCACTCGTGGCTTTTCTGGGGCCCAAAAATCCTAGCCATCATCACGGTTGGCTTAATTGGGCTGTTTCCTTTCGTTTAAGTATAATATTGGGGAAAGTCAACTTTGGTCAAAATTGGACTTTATATCGACTAAAGCTTCATTAATTAAAGTGCTGGAATTAATCAGAGCACAAGTGGTCCCTACTTGGACACTTGTCCCTTGTAGCTTGAAAGGGAAGAAAATGAGGTCAAAAGTACCACTTTACCCCTCCTTGGTGTCCATAAGTGGATAAGCACCCAAAGGGGCTTTTGGTCATTTCTCTTTTGGGTCTCTTAAAGGCAAACAAAGACCAAATTCAGCTCATTTGCATTGTAGTGGCCGAAAATTAGAGAGAAAAAGGGAGAGGAGGAAGAACAAGGGTGTCTTGAAGAAGAAGAAAGGGAAAATGGAGCTCTTTGATCCAAGTTTTGTGCTCTACCTTCTCAAAACTTCACAATCTTCTTCATCTACTTCTCCTCAAGGTCAGAACACTATCTAAATCTATTTTCTTCTCATTTCTTATATGGGTTTTGCTTGGTGTTGCTAGAAGTTGTGGGGTTTTGATTGGGTTAGTGCTATATGATGTTGTTGAGAAGTGTTTATTGATATTTGGTTGGAATCCTTGAGTTTCATGGAGTTTTTGATTTGATTTTGATTTGGAAAATCCTTGGAAACTTGTCTATTTGTTGATTCGTACTATGGGTAGAGGAGTATTGGAGGTATTTAACTGTTTTGGGTGTTGGACATGACTGAAATTGGAGTTTGGTTGGGTTTTTTCGTGAAAAAGGAGCTGGAGGTTGAAGAAGGGCGAGTCTGCCCAGACCTGCCACAGATCCGTGACGGATACCGTGACGGGAGGCGTCACGGCTCCGTGGGGGAGTCCGTGACGGCACACGTCACGGTTCCGTGACGTCATCCGTGACGGGTGGTGTCACGGCTCCGTGACTCCTTCCGTGGCAGATCAGTTTTGGGTTCTTTTGAGGTGTTTTTAGTCAAATTCGATCTTTGTTACGAACTTGACTTTTGGGGATGTTTTTGGGACGTTTCTTGCTTCTTGTTTAGATCTTGATTAGAGTTTAATTGTGTGCCAAGACCTTGGTGTTGATCTCGAGAGACGAAGACCTTTCCGGGACCTGTGTGAAGAATGGAGGGGAGGTTGATCTAGCTTTACGACAGAGAATTTTGAGAGGAAGACCACAAGGTAGGGAAAGTCTAACTACTCGAGTATTTGAATACTAGTATGCCTATTAGGTTAATAAAATCGAAAAGGTCCTAGAACTGCATATATGATGTGAATAACTAGAATAATCGTCTTTCAAGTACTAATAACCGGTAGTGTCTAGAATGCATGCTTAGGATGAGAATAACTAGTGTAACTCGCTTTCAATACTTGAGAATTGTTTTACTAGTAGAGAGGTCGTGATGAGCCCTCGGATTAGTTGTTGTGTTAGGTTCACATGTTTGGTTGCTTAGTTTGGATAAGATAAGAGTCTAATGAAATTAACTAAATTGTATGATTAATTGATTGACTGAATGTTTACATGATTGTTGATTGATTGAATGTTGAATGATTGAATGCTTGAACGGATGATCGAGTATGACTGGTCGTGCCAAGCGGTACGATCAGGTGATCGATGGACCGATGGATCGGGACAGGTAAGTATGACGGTAAGTGTAAGGATTGAATGGATGTCTTGGTGTGTTGTGGTGAAAGTATGATTCGATAAGCGTTGTTTGGTTGATGTGTTTGTGTGTTTCCCTATTCTTATTCTTAAATGTTTGGTATGCTACTTACACTGGGGGGGGGGGGGGGGGGGGTAATCCGGTGGTGTTATGGTCTTTGGTGTTGGCAGATCCTGCGGGATAACGATTGGTTACTAGAGCCTGCGGGCATTGATTATTGGACCCTGCGGGAAATTGATTACTGGAGCCTGCGGGCATTGATTATTGGACCCTTCGGGGCATTGATTACTGGAGCATGCGGGCATTGATTATTGGACCTGCGGGGCATTGGTTAATAGAGCCTGCGGGCAATTGGATGGTTTTACCCTACGGGGAATTGGTTACTTATGGTTTCACCCAAGTGTATGCGTCCTGCGGGAGCACTACCTTGGTTCCCTATGACATATGGTCCTTTGGCGGCATTTTCGAGAATTCCGACGGTGAACGTCCCTATGGGATGGTTTTCGGTGCCCCGATGTATGTGCCTCCTCTGGATTGAGGGAAAATCTGATATGATATGGGTACTCTGGTGGATCGGAATATGGGAACCGATGCGATCCCGGAACCTACCTATGGATCGGAAGCTTTCGAAAGCAAGTGGTTGGCGTGATATTAATTGCTCTCATTTTAATCGTTATGATTCGTTCTAGTACTTCTTATGGAATCTTTAAGTTACTGTTATTTTTAAGAGTACGGTACTATTTTATCTATTCTTTTTGCTAGCATTTCATTGTTAATCGTCTTTAAATCGTTATTTGTGTTATCTGTTTAAGCAGTTTAGTATTGATCTAAAGGTTGAGTTGTTAAGATTTTTCCTACTGAGCGTAAGCTCACCCCTTTGGTTTCTCACTGTTTTTACAGGCGTACCTGATGTCTAGTGAGTTCGAGGCTCGGGAGCTTCTGGACGTCTTGGGGATTGTTCTAGAGTTATGTTGGTCGTTTGTACTAAACATTATTTACCTTTCACTTTATGTCGAGTTTTGGACTCACATTTGAGATTTTCGAACCTTTTAACTATGTTATTTTGATGGAGTTTACTTGAAATGTTAAGAGATTTATTAGTTGTTTATTATCTTATTTATTTCACTAAGGTCACGTCTCGAGTCTGGTCAAAACCGGATTTGGGGCGTGACAATTTGGTATCAGAGCCTGGTTTCATTTGAAACGGGTTAAATTTTAAACTTGTTTTCAAACCTCGGACCAACGTCAATTAGGTGGGTAGAGTTAGGAGGTCTAAGACGTGTACTCAGTGACGCAAGTTGGAAACATTTGATGCGTAGAGTGGAAACGACACGATTATTGTTTGTTTCAATGGTTGTTTAAACTTGAATCTCTTTATTATGATGGTTACGTTGCTGATTGGTATCCCTACCCTATGGACTGTAAGATACAGTGATCGGTGAAGCCGAACGGTTGAGATCGGATTGGTTTAACTAGCAATGATCGAACCGTTATACAGTGAGTGTTGAGTAAATTATTTGTTGAGTGTGTTATCGTTGTGGTTGGTCGTTCCATGATTGATAAGGTTGAAGGGTTAACTCGTTGAAGTACGGACTTATTGAAGTGTGGATTTACTGAAGGGTTGATTTATTGAAATAATGTTAAAGTGTTGAATTGTTGGCATGATGACTTGGTTAAGATGATGACCGTTATTTAAAGATTAAAGTTGAAAGGATGATCCAATTGAGAGTACGGTTGAGAGAAGAGTAGAACTCGAGTATTCTTGCACTCTCTTTGATTGTGTTGTGTACTTTGCGGAGCATGAGAACTCTATGTGCTGATTGTGTTGTGTACTTTGCGGAGCATGAGAACTCTATGTATTGAATAACCTGTGAAACTAAGTAGGTAAATATCCCGTTTAAGCGGAGGGTTAATGGAAAATATGAATAGGTAATGCCGAAGTTTCTGTAGAACTGAAATGTTTGCACTATCACGGGTTGACTCAGGGGCGCCACTGTAGTCGAACGTGATGGTTGGATGTCAAGTGGTTACAACGAGATTCGGGGACGCCTGAATCGGGTTGTAACGACGCGAGATCGACATGAATGTTTTGATTGAAGATAAGAAGTTTAAGAAGGAAATGAAAACTTACGAGAAAGAGTTTAAGACTTATCTTTTCGAACTCGTTGCTTTGAATTTTGAACCCCAAGAGATGGGAAAATACCCGACCGTGACGATTACCGGTCTGGTATGTTGCTGTGTGATTGTGTGATATGTGCCTCCTATGGGAGTTGGTTGCATTACTTGGTTGTTGTGTGAGACGCACGAGGTGCGGACTTCTTTGACTATATAAGAACTATATACGACTTATCTATTTATCCTCGGTCCAATTAGGATCCCTCGAGACGCATGAGAACGTCCATTTGCTTAAATCGATTCGATTGTGTTCAACTGAGTTACGAATTGTACGTATATCTGCAGCGATCCTACGAGATGTCTCGTGTTTATGTTCCAAGGGGTACCAGGAGCCGCCCAGCTGTGGGGCAGAGCCAGACACCAGTCGTTGGACTGGCAGGGGCAGCAGGTGCCCAGGGTGCTGCTCCCACAGAGCACCAGAGTTTTGAGGATTGACCGTCAGGGTCACCAGCTAGGGCTTCCCCAGTCGCAGAGCCGACTCAGGCGACCCCTATTGATGAGGTGGTCCGCGCAGTGCTAGCAGCGCTCAGCAGGAGACCGCAGCACCGGCGTTAGAGCCCGTGCCTACTACCGAGACAGTCGCTGTCGAGAGGCCAGGTCAGATGGACAGCTATACGTCCTAGGCTCTCCGGGATTTCCGTAGGTTGGGCACACCGACTTTCTCTGGGAGTGCTGACTCCGAGGTAGCAGCTATATGGTTGGAGCGGATTACTCGCAACCTTGACACGTCTGGAGTTTCTGAGGGACGTCTGAGAGTCTCTTTCTCCACCTTCCAGCTTGAGGGTGAGGCTTATTACTGGTGGCAGTCTGTGCAGACCAGGGTTGGTGAGGATTTTCATCTTTTCAGTCGACTGTTCCTGGAGCAGTACTTCCCTCGATCGGTTCGAGACCACAGACACCAGCAGTTCCAGGAGCTGCGGCAGAGAGGGATGACAGTTTCTGAGTATGCGGCTAGGTTCTTATCCTTTTCCCGCTTTGCACCCGAGATGGTGCAGACTGAGGAGATTCGTTGCAGGCGGTTTGAGCGTGGGCTCATCCCTTCGATTACAGATCGGGTTATTTCTTTGAGGACAGAGGTGTACTATACTTTGGTAGACCAGGCCTTAGCAGTGGAGAGGCATTTTCGAGAGACTGCCAGAGCGCGGGATGTCAGGCCGAGGCCGAGTGGGTTCCTTAAACCGTCCGAGGGACGTGATGCGAGGCGATAGAGGACTTTTGGGATTTTCCAGCCTCAGTTTCAGCAGAGTGGCATACGCAGAGGAGCAGCGGTGGCGTCCGTTGGACCTGTTCCGCTGTCACAATTCTGCCCAGTGTGCAGGCAGCAGGGGCACTTAGCCAGAGACTGCCCGAGGAGCAGAGGACTCGCATAGCGACAGATGGAGCGTTCACAGGGGTTTGGTGAGAGGCAGCGTATTGATGAGCGGACTTGTTACCAGTGCGGCCGACAGGGGCACATATCATCTACTTGTCTGGATCGAGTTGGAGTTGCACCTCCACCGAGGCCCCAGCAGGCACAGCCTCGTCAGGCGCCTCTCGGCCGACCACGACAGGCTCAGCAGCAGAGAGCTCCTCGTCAGGCGGCGGGAGTGGCATCCCCGAGACACCAGGCTAGGCCTCAACAGCAGGTGGCACTACCACCACCACCGAGAGGAGGACCACCGGCACGGCAGGGCCGAGTCTATGCACTCACAGATACCAGAGCCGAGGGATAGTACGCCGGCCATGAGGCCACTCAGGGTACGTGTTTAGTTTTTAATTCGTGGGCGTCTTTTCGGTTCCACACTGGTGCATCCCATTCGTTTATTTCTGCTTCTTTTGCTCGTTCTTTGGGTTTGAGGGTGGAGTTCCTTAGTGGACCACTGTGTCTTGAGACCCCAGTTACGGGGGAGGTAGTGTTGGATACTTGTTGCCGAGATTGCGAGGTTCGGGTGGCAGACTGCTCATTCATTGCTAATCTACTCATTTTGGAGATGACAGCCTTCGATGTGATCCTAGGGATGGACTGGCTTGCGAGATATCAGGTGACGATCGACTGCTATCGACGTCAGGTGACGGTGAGGTCAGGCGAGCGAGTTGTTACTTGTGTTTTGGGTAGCAAGAGCGGAGTCCTTCTCTCCGCCTTGACTACGGGAGTCGAGACTGAGGTTGTGCGAAGTAGCAGAGACCTACCGAGAGTGGTGTGTGAGTTTCCGGATGTATTCCCGGAAGAACTCTCAGGTTTACCGCCGGCGCACGAGTTAGAGTTCCGGATCGACTTGATCCCTGGCACCGCACCGATCTCGATGACACCTTATTGGTTTGCGCCAGCTGAGTTAGTCGAGTTGAAGCGACAACTCAAAGAGTTGCAGGAGAAGGGTTTCATCCGCCCTAGCGTGTCTCCGTGGGGAGCACCCGCCCTCTTCGTGAAGAAGAAGGGAGGCGCCTTGAGGATGCGCATCGATTACCGGAAGTTGAATCGGGTTACAGTAAAGAACCGTTATCCGATGCCTAGGATCGATGACCTGTTCGATCAACTAAGAGGAGCGACATGCTTCTCCAAGATTGATCTAAGATCAGGCTACTATCAGTTGAGGGTCCAAAAGGAGGATGTGGGTACGGACACTTTGAGTTTCTAGTGATGCCGTTCGGATTGACAAACGCGCCAGCTGCCTTCATGGATTTGATGAATGGCATCTTCAGACCGTACCTGGACCTGTTTGTCGTAGTTTTCATTGACGACATCTTGATTTACTCGCCTAGTGAAGAGGCACATGAGGAGCACTTGAGGATAGTATTGACGTTGTTACGTACTCACCAGCTGTATGGGAACTTGGAGAAGTGTGAGTTCTGGCTCGCAGAGGTGAAATTTCTTGGACATGTAGTGTCCCGAGATGGTATCTTAGTCGACCCAGCGAAGGTCGATGCAGTTTCAAGTGGGCAAGGCCCAAGAATGTGTTCGAGATCCGTAGCTTTCTGGGATTAGCAGGATATTATCAACGCTTCGTTCAAGACTTCTCACGTTTAGTTGCACCTATGACAGCATTAACTCTCAAGGGAGCAGAGTTTATTTGGACTAGTGAGTGTGAGCACTCTTTCTCCGAGCTAAAGGCTCGATTGACTACAGCTCCAGTGTTGATTGTTCCGGAGCGAGGAGTGGGTTATGATGTATACTGTGACGCTTCAGGCGAGGGACTAGGTTGTGTTTTGATGCAGTCCGGGAAGGTCGTTGCTTATGGCTCGAGACAGTTGAAGGTACATGAGCGCAACTACCCGACCCATGATCTAGAACTGGTAGCAGTAGTCTTCGCGTTGAAGAGCTGAAGACACTATCTGTACGGTGAGCAGTTCAGAGTGTTCTCGGATCACAAGAGCCTCAAGTATATTTTCTCCCAGCGCGACCTGAACATGCGCCAAAGGCGATGGATGGAGTTACTTGAGGAATACGACTTCGAACTACTCTATCATTCGGGCAAGGCAAATGTCGTCGCCGATGCTCTGAGTAGGAAGTCGACTCATTACGTGGCTATCATGGCTGTCCGGGAGTGGGACATGCTGGAGGAGTTGAGCTCCTTCCGCCTTGAGCTAGAGGAGGTCACATATGGTATGGCTTTGTGTGCATTAGTGGCTCAGCCCACGTTAATTTCTCGGGTGCTAAAGGCACAGGCCGAGGATGCCGAGACGGCAGGGATTCGTGAGAGACTAGTCGACGGTGATGATATCGAAGGTTGGGAGTTGAGCATTGATCAGAGTCTTCGCTATAAAGGCCGGTTGTTCATGCCCCGAGGGTGTAGGGACACGGTGTTGAGAGAGTGCCATCACTCCCGTCTTGCCGTGCACCCGGGTGACACCAAGATGTATAGAGACATCCGACGACAGTTTTGGTGGAGCGGGATGCGCAGGGCAGTCGCAGATTTTGTTTCGAGGTGCCTCACCTGTCAACAGGTGAAGGCGGAGCATCAGCGTCCTATGGGCTTACTACAACCTTTACCAGTCTCCGAGTGGAAGTGGGAGCATGCTACTATGGATTTTGTGTGTGGACTACCGAGGTCGCCTAAGGGGCATGATGCTATTTGGGTTGTGGTTGATCGACTGACTAAGTCAGCACACTTTCTAGCTATGCGGATGACCGACACAGTGGACATGTTGAGTCGACTATACGTCAGGGAGATTATTCGCCTTCATGGGGTACCGGTATCAGTAGTATCTGATAGGGACCCTCACTTCACATCCAGATTCTAGAAGAGCCTACAGAAGGCATTAGGGACTGAGGTGTTGCTGAGTACAGCTTACCATCCTCAGACAGATGGACAGTCGGAGCGCACCATACAGATTTTGGAGGACATGCTTCAAGCTTGTGTGCTAGACTTTCAGGGATCATGGGAGGATCACCTACCGTTAGCGGAGTTCGCTTACAACAACAGTTATCAGTCTAGCATTGGAATGGCACCCTTTGAGGCCTTGTACGGCAGACCGCGTAAGTCACCGGTGTGTTGGGCTGAGATAGGGGATCGGAGTTTACTTGGACCAGATTTGGTCAGAGAGACGACCGAGAAGGTCGCATTTATTAGAGTACGGTTGAAGACTGCACAGAGTCGTCAGAAGAGTTATACAGACAGACGTCGCAGAGCGCTTGAGTTTTCGATCGGAGATCATGTATTCCTGAGGGTGAGCCCGAAGAAGGGCCTTCTGCGGTTCAACCACGGTGGAGGCAAGCTGTCACCGCGCTTCATTGGACCATTTGAGATCTTTGATAGAGTTGGGGCCGTAGCTTACTAGTTAGCTTTGCCACCGCAGCTTGGGAACGTGCATAACGTCTTCTATGTGTCCCAACTGCGGAAGTACACAGCAGACCCCTCTCACGTTATCGAGTGGGCAGACATCGAGGTAGCTGATGATGTCTCTTATGAGGAGAAGCCCGTCAGGATTGTGGATACGGGAGAGAAGGTCTTAAGGAAGACTATTATACCTTTGGTTCGAGTGCAATGGAAGCACCAGGGAGCAGACTCGACCTAGGAGCGAGAGGACGAGATCCGAGAGAAGTACCCTCACCTGTTCGACCTTTGAGGTACTTTTACTTTTAATTTCGAGGACGAAATTCTTTTAAGGGGGGTAGACTGTAAGAACCGCTCCCGGTCGATCCCGATCGAACCGGTAACTTTTAAGACAAGTTTGACTTTCTGCCGGAAAAGTCAACCGATGACTCAGGAGGTCACTCGGGGCTTTTCTGGGGCCCAAAAAGCCTAGCCATTATCACGGTTGGCTTAATTGGGCCGTTTCCTTTCGTTTAAGTATAATATTGGGGAAAGTCAACTTTGGTCAAAATTGGACTTTATATCGACTAAAGCTTCATTAATTAAAGTGCTGGAATTAATCAGAGCACAAGTGGTCCCTACTTGGACACTTGTCCCTTGTAGCTTGAAAGGGAAGAAAATGAGGTCAAAAGTACCACTTTACCCCTCCTTGGTGTCCATAAGTGGATAAGCACCCAAATGGGCTTTTGGTCATTTCTCTTTTGGGTCTTTTAAAGGCAAAAAAAAAAGACCAAATTCAGCTCATTTGCATTGTAGTGGCTGAAAATTAGGGAGAAAAAGGGAGAGGAGGATGAGCAAGGGTGTCTTGAAGAAGAAGAAATGGAAAAGGGAGCTCTTTGATCCAAGTTTTGTGCTCTACCTTCTCAAAACTTCACAATCTTCTTCATCTACTTCACCTCAAGGTCATAACACTATCTAAATCTATTTTCTTCTCATTTCTTTTATGGGTTTTGCTTGGGTTGCTAGAAGTTGTTGGGCTTTTATTGGGTTAGTGCTAGATGATGTTGTTGAGAAGTGTTTATTGATATTTGGTTGGAATACTTGAGTTTCATGGAATTTTTTATTTGATTTTGATTTGGAAAATCCTTGGAAACTTGTTTATTAGTTGATTCCTACCATGGGTAGAGGAGTATTGGAGGTATTTAACTGTTTTGGGTGTTGGACATGACTGAAATTGGAGTTTGGTTGGGTTTTTTCGTGAAAAAGGAGCTGGAGGTTGAAGAAGGGCGAGTCTGCCCAGACCTGCCATGGATCCGTGACAGATACCGTGATGGGAGGCATCACGGCTCCGTGGGGGAGTCCGTGACGGCACACGTCACGGTTCCGTGACCTCATCCGTGACGGGTGGTGTCACGGCTCCGTGACTCCTTCCGTGGCAGATCAGTTTTGGGTTCTTTTGAGGTGTTTTTCGTCAAATTCGATCTTTGTTACGAACTTGACTTTTGGGGATCTTTTTGGGACTTTGCTTGCTTCTTGGTTAGATCTTGATTATAGTTTAATTG
The DNA here is from genome assembly GCA_963921825.1 of Erodium maritimum. Classification (NCBI taxonomy): domain Eukaryota; kingdom Viridiplantae; phylum Streptophyta; class Magnoliopsida; order Geraniales; family Geraniaceae; genus Erodium; species Erodium maritimum. Next base: position 47,634,594 of record OY997592.1, read on the forward strand.
TGTGCCAAGACCTTGGTGTTGATCTCGAGAGACGAAGACCTTTCCCGGACCCGTGTGAAGAACGGAGGGGAGGTTGATCTAGAGTTACGACAGAGAATTGTGAGAGGAAGACCACAAGGCAGGGAAAGTCTAACTACTCGAGTATTTCAATACTAGTATGTTTATTAGGTTAATAAAATCGGAAAGGTCCTAGAACTGCATATAGGTTGCGAATAACTAGAATAATCGTCTTTCAAGTACTAATAACCGGTAGTGTCTAGAATGCATGCTTAGGATGAGAATAACTAGTGTTACTCGCTTTCAATACTTGGGAATTATTTTACTGGTAGAGAGGTCGTGATGAGCCCTCGGATTAGTTGTTGTGTTAGGTTCACATGCTTGGTTGCTTAGTTTGGATAAGATAAGAGTCTAATGAAACTGGCTAAATTGTATGCTTAATTGATTGACTGAATGTTTACATGATTGTTGATTGATTGAATGTTTGAATGGATGATCGAGTATGATTGGTCGTGCCAAGCGGTACGATCAGGTGATCGATGGACCGATGGATCAGGAAAGGTAAGTATGATGGTAAGTGTAAGGATTGAATGGATGTCTTGGTGTGTTGTGGTGAAAGTATGATTCGATAAGCGTTAATTGGTTGATGTGTTTGTGTGTTTCCCTATTCTTATTCTTAATTGTTTGGTATGATACTTACACCGGGGGGGGGGGGGGGTAATCCGGTGGTGTTATGGTCTTTGGTGTTGGCAGATCCTGCGGGATAACGATTGGTTACTAGAGCCTGCGGGCATTGATTATTGGACCCTGCGGGGCATTGATTACTGGAGCTTGCAGGCATTGATTATTGGACTCTGCGGGGCATTGATTACTAGAGCCTGCGGGCATTGGTTATTGGACCCTGTGGGGCATTGGTTAACAGAGCCTACGGGCAATTGGATGGTTTTACCCTGCGGGGAATTGGTTACTTATGGTTTCACCCAAGTGTATGCGTCCTGCGGGAGCACTACCTTGGTTCCCTATGACATATGGTCCTTAGGAGGCATTTCCGAGAATTCCGACGATGAGCGTCCCTATGGGATGGTTTCCGGTGCCGCGATGTATGTGCCTCCTCTGGATCGAGGGAAAATCTGATATGATATGGGTACTCTGGTGGATCGGAATATGAGTACCGATATGTTCCCGGAACCTACCCATTGATCGGAGGCTTGAGAAAGCAAGTGGTTGGCGTGATTGTGGACGTCTTGGGGATTGTTCTAGAGTTATGTTGGTCGTTTGTACTAAACATTATTTACCTTTCACTTTATGTCGAATTTTGGACTCACATTTGAGATTTTCGAACCTTTTATCAATGTTATTTTGATGTAGTTTATTTGAAATGTTAAGAGATTTATTAGTTGTTTATTATCTTATTTATTTCACTAAGGTCACGTCTCGAGTCCGGTCAAACCCAGATTTGGGGCGTGACATCGGCCACTTCAGATTCGAAGCTAGAGCTCGTCGTCCTCACCCCCTCGTCGTCTTAAGTCCCTCGCCGTCCCTGCTTCAACCCTCGTTCGAAATGGGTTTCGATTTCAACCCTCGTTGGAAATTCTCCGGCAAGGGTGTTTGATTTCTATGTAGATTCTGGAAATTGGGGATTTTGGGGAAATTGGGGATTTTATTGAATCTAAACTGGTTTCCAGGAAATGAACGAAGGGATTGGTTGTGGACAAGAATTGGGGATTTCGGGTTGTTGTTCGTGAATCTGAACTCACGAAGAACACTCACGAAAAAGACGAGTAATAATTATTTTTTTCAATTAAAATTTTGTACAAAAATGGATTTAAGAAAAAATTAGTTTTTTTATTAATAATGAAATAACAAAAAATATGTTATATAAAAATTATTAGGATTATAATGAAAATTAAAAAAAATTATATTTATCAAAGAAATAAAAAAATGTAAATGAATTAATTAAGAAATAAAAAATGTAAATGAATAAGTAAATTTATATAAAAAAAAAATATTTTCAGTATTATAAAAATATATAATTTTAAAATATTCAATAAATAAATATATAAAACTTTTAATTTGAGGGGTAAAGTGATCTTTCCACACTAACGTCAAAAGTCAACTAAATCAATATAAGGGTAAATTGGTCTTTTCACAGTATTCTGTTATTTTTTTTAACCCCATTAACCCAAATCGTTCGTGGACGAAACATTTGGGTACCAAATTGGAAAAAAATTCATAAGGGTACCATATCGTTTGTGGACGAAACATTTGGGTACCAAATCGTAAATAACTCATAAATTATTAACTCTATGACAAGACAAAATTCTTACTCTTTCGATGCCCGGGTTTGTCCTAACAACTACATGTAGGGTTTGGTAGATCGTTGAGGATTCCATGGCGAAATTTTGGTTGGGTGATGTCGTGAATAGGGAGGTGCTTTTCTTGGTCACTTTAAGGTTGAGAGACGTGCTACTGACGACGTGGCTTTTTGGGTCCTTAGATATGTTGGCGATGAGGCGACCAAGTAGTTAGGGATCTAGGTGACCAAGTGAGGAGGATGGGTTCTACTCCACCAGGGTTGGGATCTACTCCCGTAGTGGCTTGGCAAGACATTAGACCTAAATGAATGGTGTCCGGCCAGGTGGGGGGAAAGACAATGCATTGAAGAGACGCCTTTGGACCTCGGAAAGACAAGGGAAATGGTCAGCACGTAACTTGACCAGAAATTTACTAGATTTGGTCAAGGTCAGGACGTGGATGATCGACATGTCGGGTCAGTTTCAAATCTGGGGCTATCGGGGAGTGACCTCTCCTACGCATCCCATGATTTATCGCCGCATTCGAGATAACTCTGACGTCAACACATCAAGGAGAACAATGGTGGAGAAAAGGAAAATGGGTAGATTTTCTACGAAGGGTTTTCAAACCACTAGATCATGGGAATCTACTCTCTACGTGTTGTGGAATCGATTTTAATGGGACCCCGATCACACCTCGGATGCAACTGCCCAATCACCCAAGGGAATCCTGGCCAGAATCAGGCGAGGAATGCTAAGCAGGTGCTCCATCATTTCAGGGGATAACTAACAATGAGTAGAAATTTCTTTTTAACAACCATAGGAAAAAAAGAACCATATGCTTTTAGAAAATGATATGAATTCAAAAATTGGATATTAATTACTAGGGGTAAATAACTTTTGGTTCCCTTTTGTTAAGTTCACGGACCTTGAGGTCCTATATGTTAAGAAATGACCCTTTTGGTACTATTATGTTCGGTTTACGGACCTTGAGGTCCCATGTATTAGGAAATGACACTTTTGGTATCCTTATGTTCACTTAACGAAGCTTTTTTCGATTTGGGGTTGAAAAACTAATATAGTAATATCAAATGACCATTTTATCCTTCTTTTTATTTTAGTTGACTTTTGACTTAAGACATATCCCTCAGTTTTAGATTTACTTTATTTAATATATATTTTTATTAGCTCGAAATTGTATTAAAAGTAGACACTTTTCAAGGAGGAAATGGTCTAAAGGTCAAAGACCAAAGCAACGATTACAAAGAAGCTCTAATAAAGGAAGTTCAAAGGTCATGCCTTTTCCTAAAAACAAACCAAGGTAAGCACAAGCAGAGAATTACCCTCACCATTCATCACCTCCTAAGTCAAAGACGGGTCGTCGAAAGACCGAGATGAAAGTAGGATCGCAAAAGTCTTAGAGAGCCAAATTACGATGAACAAGCAACTTTTTCTTACTAGAAGCCAATTTGCGAACCTTAGTCCACGCGTTGGTACCATGAGACGATGCTGCAGCACCACTTTCTCGACTCAAAGATTGATTTTTTGACCTGGTAAGTATGAGTGAGCGAGAAAAGTGATTGCTTCTTCAGAGGACGACCCTTATGAAATGAAGGCTTTAGGAGAGCTTCCTTCCAAGGACTAATTTTTTGCTGGACTGGAGACTAAATCATGAACCCACGCCCAACCGCTTCCAATGAATCGAAAATACCCAACAAAGGGTCAGGATTGACAACTAGTACATCAGTTGGCACTTCCACCGAAACGATCTCTAAAGATCCTTGAGCCAACTCCTAGTGCCTTGTCCTCATTAGCATTTGGTGGGTCTTGGGTTACTCTACCCGGAACCAAACCAACAACCTTATCTGATCCACCTTGTATCGAGTGGGCTTTGACATGTCCCATCATCAAACAAACTTCGTCAAACTTCGCAAGAGAAGGAACGAGAAACACGACCAAGTCTTCGACACGATCAAAAAATATTAGATAACCATAGAATCACAAGTATCGCACGTACGATCATAATATTCGGATCCCAAAACCGATCCCTCCAAACAAACGTAGTCGACACCAGAACTCTCTATCACAACGCCACCGAGGATACTTTGTTTAGGAACCTGCTTACTTTATTCTAAATCATGATCAACAGGATCCAATATCATCACATTAGCCAACTTCGACCTCTTACCCAAGTCGTCTTCTCAACTGGCCTCTCCAACACAGAGCCACATGTGCTTTATTTTGCACCAGAAATTGAAGCATCAAGTCCAAGGATTTTTGACAATTGACACGAGCTAACGCGCCCAATATCTTGTATTGTTACATCTGTATTGGCTACATTTGAGTCAAGACAAGATGTTATCAAGGATGTCAGCAGATATTATTGTGGAACCGGTGCAAAGCTAATCGATGATGTCAACACAGAATGTCATTAACATGACAATGGATGATAGTACACACGTGGAGAATTTATCGAAGATATCTATTGTGCATCCATCTTTATCTGGTGAAGATATGTTTCCTTTATGTGTAGATACTCATTAATGAGTTCTACTTGTATCGGGAAACAAGATGATTTACTTTCAAAAATCAGAAGATATATATGCAGATTTCATTGGATTGATTTTGGGAAGATTTGTTGAACAATGAAACTAGAGATTCAACATAATCGTGACTCTGAAGTCACTTAACCCTAGGAGGTGCACGTTCTGAAGCAAGACAAAGCTATATATATCGCATAAACCTCAAAAGCTAGGGTTGATCGCATTATTGATTATCTGACGATCATTTGGTCTAATGGAAGACTTTTTCTTGTGCAATTTACTTGTTTTCATGACTTTAGTGGTCTCGAGTGTACAAGACTAGCATGTTGAGAAACTGAATGAAGTGGAGAAAAGTAAATGCATGAGTGCTCATATCTTGTATCTTAATCGAACGAGTAATTGAGTTGTATACTTGTGATTGAATATCAATATTGCTTATCAACGAAGAAGAACAATCCAAGACCGAGGAGCTTGAAGAGTGGAGTCGAGCGAGAATCTCTGATTCAGAGGGAGTCCCTATAATAGGGTTGTCACTGTGTAATCATAACATAGGTTTGATCTGGTTGATCTGAGAAACTTGTATGTTGATGTTTACATTTATTGAAAATCATTCCACTGGAAAAGTTCCCCTAGATGTAGGTATATTGGAACTGGGTAACCAATCTTATGTTCTTGTGTGTGATTGTTTGTGTCCAATATTGCATATGTTCAATTATTAAAGCGAGATGTCAGAGCATATGTCTTAATATTATAAGTGACATCTCATCAATATTTTCACCCGATCAGTATTTTAATTGGTATCAAAGCAGGTCACTCAACCTAAGAGGTGTGATCTAGAACGAAAATAATACTGAACGTGTGAAATAGAAAGTTCTAGAGAAGGAGGCTCAGTCACTCATCCACTTATACTGGATGAGAGTAAATATTTCTACCGGAAAGCTAAAATGAGTGCATCTTTGAAATCCTTGGATACTAAGTTTGGGAAATCTATAATCCATGGATGGAAACCTCCACAAATAACAGTTGAAGAAGGAAAAACTTTGATTATCAAACCTGAGAAAGATTGAAGTGTCGCTGAAGATGATGAAGCACTGGTAAATTCACAAGCTCTCAATGCAATCTTCAATGGAGTTGATCATAATGTGTTTAAGCTGATCAATACTTGCACCTCACAAAAGAAGCCTGGGAGATACTGGCTAAAACCTATGAAGGAACTACTAAGGTTAGAGATCAAAAGCTGTAATATCACACAACAAGCTTCGAAGCACTGACCATGAAAGATGATGAAACTATCACCTAGTTTCGTGTGCAAATCAGAGATCTGGAAAATAAATCATTTGCTCTTGGAAAACCTATGAAAGATGAAGATCTGGTCAGAAAAACGATGAGAGCTGTAAACTCTAGATTCATGATGAAGATAACTGCTATTGAAGAAATGCATGACCTAAGTGTTCTCAGATTTAATGAACTTATGGGGTCTCTCATGACATTCGTGATGTCTCTGCCTAAAATAGACACTCGAGGTAATGGAGTGGCATTGAAGAGCTCCACACAACAACTCAGTAATCAGGTTCACTCATATTCTGAAGAGGAGATAGAGGAAAGGGTCACCCTGATTGTCAAAAAGATGATGAAACAATTCAATAGGATGCATGGACGCTTTGGTCATGGAAATGTTCACCAAGATGTTAATCAAGATGTAGCTGACGTCTCGGATCAAATAGGACAAAAATATTGGGAGAAGTATATAGATCGTGATGACAAGGGAAAGAGAGTCCAATGCCATAAATGTGAAGGTTATGGCCATATTAGGCGAGCATGTCCAATCTTCTTGAAGAAGCAAAAGAAGACTTCATTGCATCCATGTCAGATGATGATGATGAGGCTAATGAAAATGATCATGTAAATAATTTTCTTGCATTTACCAGTAATGTTGTTGGTGTTGATGTACCAACAGGTAAGGATGAACATGAAAGGGATCCTCAGGAGTCATTGTTAGGCGAAACCATGAATAAAGCCTACTATCAAATGTACAATAACTGGGTAGAAGAGTCTCAATTTTCTGAAACACGGGAAAATCAGATACAGACACAGACAACAGAAAGTGTTAGATTGATTGACAAGGTTGCGTCTCTTGAAGAAGAAGTGAGCAGACTCAATGGGGAAATTGGTAGAATCACCAAGAATGTCAAGATGATGAACTCGAGTACTGATACTTTTGACACTCTGTTGACCATAGGCAAACCAACCAAGGACTTGACTGGTCTTGGGTACTCTGATGAAGTTTCAACTTCCAATACTGTGTTTCTTCCACAAAATAATGTCTCTAGGATGTCATGGGTTGATTAAATGGATGCTGATCAGACTTAATCAATCTTCGAGGAGAATAAAGTACAACATCATGTAACTACATTTCCTCATAATATCATGTACAACATCATGCAAGACATATGAGCATAAGACAATATCAACAATATCCTAACACCCAAGCTGAAATACTTCCTGCAAAAAATCTAAAGAGAACTCAATGAGTATGCCATTTATGTGAAATGAGAGGTTGCATTAGACCACATTGTCATCTAATCCATGTAACATCTAGATTTTATTAGAAGAGTTAGAGTCAACTTCAAAGGTCGGCAATGAAGAAATGGAAGATCAAAGGAAACGTCTACCATGCAAATGTTGCTTATACTTCTCTTTCTGAATCCATTGGAAAATATTTTTGGTACCTTGACGGTAGAGCATCTGGACACATGACTGGGAACAAGAAATATTTTACAAATGTTCAGTTATGTCATGATGGACATGTAGTTTTTGGAGATGGTCTCAAAGCAAAGGTCATAGGAAAGGGGCAGTTAAACTTTCTTAATGTAAACTGTCTGACTGAGGCTTTGTTAGTAGAAGGACTCATTGTTAACCTTTTTAGCATAAGTCAACTTTGTGATTTGGATCTGTTTGTGGAATTCTCTAAGACTATGTGTTTTGTATTGGACAAGAATCTAGTCACTATATTGGGAGGTACTCGGTCTGAACGAAACTACTATATCTGGTATTGAAGTGGAACTACTGCTACAACATGTTTCTCTGGATCAATATAATAAACAGCAAGGAAAGAATCTGAGATATGACACAAACTAAATTATTTCAAAATCTCGAGAAGTGATTGTATAGAATGAGATGACAAAATTTATGTTCGCAACCAATAAAATGAAGATCAAACAGTGTGTCTGGTAGAATGTCAGACAAAATGTGTTGAATTATGTAATTTACAGATTGTGGAAGGAGAACCAGTCAAGGGCAACATAAAGGATGTTTGTTTTTCTTTAAAATGTGAAGATAAGGTAATTAGTTGGAATGGTAAGAAGACCAATTGGAGTGACCCATCTACTATTGAAAAACTGGCATGCTCAATATCTATGAAAAGAATAAACATATTCTGAGTAGGATGTCAATTAAGATGTACTGACATCATTCTGCAACATCAAATTATCATAACTTCTATGAACTTCAAGGCTATCTATCTTGAATACATTCATACTGATCACTTAGAATTCACGATGTTTTCGATTCGTGAATTTACAAAATTACACCTAGGATATGCACTATGAGACATCAAGATGTCCTTCAAAATGTCTTTTTAAATGCCTTGAACTGTTGAAGAAACTTGCTTTTGAAGAGCAATCCTATGTCTACATCTGAAGCTTCTCAACTTTATATTTCTGGAGCTACTGTTGCTACCAAGTCTGCAGGTTTTGAAGAAGAGAAAGTTATAAAATCTATTAAAAAGAGAGAACTTCCAAAGTTGTTGAGGCATATGTTCCAATAGACATCCAGGAAGATGTCATTGCCGATACTGATGAAGATGTCAACACTATGAACTCTGATCTTGTAAAAGGTAATAAGCAAAAGAAAAGGAAAAGCAAGAGCATTTCCCTTAACCCTAGAAGAAAGTCGAATAGGGCTCGTGATCTATGTATCTGCCGATAAAGATAAGCTGAAACTAGAGAAGATCTCCCAGTTTCTGTAACTCGAGGAAGAAGAGAAGGAGTATACTATGAACATCAGCTGTAGTCCCATATGCATCTAGGGAAAATGTGTTATTCCGTCAAGATGAAGCAGAACCAAAATGAATAATAGTGCTCCATAGAATCTTCTATCTAGAGAAGGAGTTGTCTGCAGAAGTCAAAAAGGATCTGGATCTTCATAAGGTCATTGTGAGAGAAAGATTCATTGATATCAATGAGAGTGTCATCAATTTTTATCTGGGGAGAACAAAAACCAATATAGGAAGTTGTACGTTTGTGCTTGATGAGGTAATCAAGGAGATACCTGAGATATTCGGGAAGAAATACTCAGCAAAGGAACTCTCTAGGCTCATTGACACTAGGAGAATCCTATATTACTACCCTTCAACATGAAGCACCTGACACCATCAAATGTTAAGATAGATGTCATGACATCCAATAAATAGGCTAAGAAGGTTAATGACTCAAGGGATCTAGCATATTCGTAATCAGTCATGAAGAATGTACAAGCTTCAATTATTATAATAGGAGACTTGAAGAAGATACTGAAGAATATCCTTTATTGCATGCAAGCGACTCAGGATGTCAAAAAACGACCAAGAAGATGTTGAGCCAAAATCCTCCCCTCAGAACCTATTTATCTCTAATGCTATGAGCTGATTGTTGCTACATCGGTATTGAATACTTTTGGGTCAAGTAAAAGATGTTAACATAGATGTCGTAATATCATGTATGTACAACCGGGAGCAGAGCTAAACAAAGAGGTCAGATCAGAATGTCAATAACAAGACAGCTCACGCACATGACAGTAGATGATAGCTCACGCGCGTGGAATTCTTGAAGCATATCCAATACATACCCATGCATATCCAGTTAGAAGATTTGTTTCCTTGTTTCAAAATACCTCTTCAATAGATATCTTCTCTAGTGTAGAAAGTATCTAGAATAAGGAAACAAGGAGATTCATCTTGATCGTGACTCTAAAGATTAAGGAAACCCTAGCAGTCACGATACAAGGTGTTGGATGTATAAATATCATATTATTCTTCATAGCTCAGTTTGGCTCGACAATTAAAAAAAAACTTATTCTGAAGTAGACGTTGTTCACTCTTGTCTAGGAAGACAAGTTCATGCATTGCTCTTGATCTCATGATTACAGAGGTCGCAAACATGTTGGATTAGCGTGTTGAGAATCTATATGAACTGCATCAAAGAGAATGTTGTTAGTGCTCATGCTACCCATCGACTTATCAAGCATTGGAGCTATATTCTTGTGATCAAGGCATCACAACATTTATTGAAGATGAAGAAAAATCTGAGACTGCAGGTGCTCGAAGAGTGGGACTGAGATGGGATCTCAAGGTCAGGGGGAGTCTCTGATTTAGTTGTCACTTTGTAACAATAGCTTAGGCTTAATCTGGAGGATCTGATAAACTTGTATGTTGATTGTTTACTTGGTAGTGAAAACATTTCCATTAGCAAAGTACACCCAGATATAGGTATGAAGTACTTAATTGGGTAACCAATCTTGTGTGTTTGAATCTTCTATTTTCATTATTTCTTTCATGTTTTGATATAGGAAGATGTCAGCCAACTTATCATAATATCTATATTGACATCTTGTTTGTGGGTCTGTTTAGAATTTCAATTGGTATCAGAGCAAGTCACCCAATTTAAGAGGTGTGATCCCGAAGAGAAATAATTCTGAACGTGTAAAAATGAAAAGTTCCATAGATGGAAGTTTTGTTAATCGTCTACCCATGTTTGATGAAACAAATTATAGCTACTAGAAAGCCAAAATGAATATCTTCCTAAAATATTTGGATAATAAAACCTGAAAGCTTGTTGTTCATGGTTGGGCACCACCTCAAACCTCACCTGAGGAAGGAAAAGTTGTTGTTCCTAAACCAGAGAAGGACTAGAGCGATGTAGAGGATGTTGCATCACTAGGGAATTCCCGTGCTCTCAACGCTATATTTAATGGAGTTGATCAAAATGTATTGAAACTGATCAATACTTGCACCAGCGCGCAGGAAGCGTGGGATAACTTAGTTTTTGCCTTTGAGGGTACCAACAAAGTTAGAGAACAGAGGCTACAATATCTCACCACAAACTTTGAGGCACTAACAATGAGCAATGATGAAACCATCTCTCAACTTCATGTTTGGCTTAGAGACATAGACAATTAATCATTCTTTCTAGGGAAACCAATGTCAGACGAAATGCTTGTCAGAAAGACATTAAGAGCTATAAACCCAAAGTTTAAGATGAAAATAACAACTATAGAAGAAATGCATGACTTCAGTTCCCTAAGATTTGATGAGCTTATGGGATCACTCTGACATTTGAAATGTCTCTGCAACTCATGGTTCAGAGACGTCAAGGGATGGCACTGAAAGACCCTATGAAAATTCCTAAGGATCAATCAGGATTAGTAGCCAACAATGATATGGAGAAAGTTGTGGAAATGATTGTAAAGAAAGTGATGAAACAATTCCTACACGAGCCAGAAAACTTTCTTGATCAAGATGTCAGTCCTGATGCCCTCAACATCTCTACTCAGAAAAGCAATGCACAAAATCCAAAGGACCAATCAAGATCAATCGTAGAAGGAGAAATTGAGAAAACTATGGCTATGATGATTAAGAAAGAAATGAAGTGCTTAAAACATAATTTAGAAAATTATGGTGTTCAAAAATTCAGCCAAGATGTTTCTTACATCTCTTCTCAAATAATACAAAGAGCTTCAGAGAGGAACTGTAATAAATCATATAAAGTAAAGGGGTCTCAATGCATTTAATGTGGATGATTTGATCACACTCAGGGAAACTGTCCCACGTATCTGAAATAGTAGAAGACAAGACAAGTTGCATATCTATCCGACAAAAATGATGAAAAGAAACATGTCGGAAATCACATTGCTTTTACAACTAATTTTTCTTCTCTTGATGCATGTGAGATTATTGACTAAAATCTATCTAAGCAATTTTCTAATGAGAATATAAATTTTGTGGATGATCATTCATACAATAAGGAGCTAGCAAACACAAAAGTCGTAGGAACTCTAATTACCCAAATACAAACTTTGCTACTGGAGAAAATACAACTTCGTGAAGTAGTTGTGTCCTTGCAAGAAGTGGTAGGTGGATTTAATGGAGAACTTGATCGGATCACCAATTCATTTAGGATGTTGAATTCAAGTATAGACACACTAGACAACATTTCGTCTATCGGACGAACAACAAATGATCTGACTAGACTAGGCTACACGGAGCAGAAGTCAACTTCTCGAACTACTCATATGCCACAAAAGAAATTTTATCGACATCCTACCACTAGAAAGCTAAGAGTGTATCTCACTTCAACACCTTCTAGGTGCAGCAAAAGACAACAACCTCATGGTCAGCGTCTGGTCCAACATCCTAAAAGACATCAAGTAAGACGTCCAAAGGCTCAGTAGTTTATCAGACAAAGTGAATCTAACTATCCAAACTGTTAGCCTCAGTGCCCGTAGTCCGATCGTAAATGTCCAATTGTAATTATCATCGTTGGCAATATAAATAAAGCGGCTTTTATATTACTTAAGTGTTGGAGTAATATGTTGTGTGTGTTTCCGATCTATGCCCATCATGCAAATAGAACCATAGATCAGGATGGATCACACTCGATGAGGTCCCTAGTCAATAGTCTTCGCTAGAAGCGACTAGTATGAGATATGACTCTTGATGGCTTACGTTCTATTAGCCATAGGAAAGGGTTCCGGAGTATGATCATAAACATTATGTGGGACATGATGTTGGACGACCCGACCTGAATATGTTCCATAAATTAAGTCATGAACATGTTCAGAGTCGTAGCTTGTCAGGTATCCTTAGACCGAGGAGTCTATATGATTGCTATGCAGTAAACAACCAAGTTTGACCTGAAAGCCCAACGTTGCACCGTGACTGGGCTTCCATAATGGCCAAGATTGGCTTGGGGAATGACTGCATAAGTGACATGATTGACGGCTAAGGGATTTATCCCTCATTCTACGGTATGGGAAAGATATCTGGTTCACGGCCGCTTGATCGAGAGTGACTGACAGGAAAGCATGGCCATGCACATGATACTGGGTATCATAAGCTCAGTCATCTCACATATCAAGGAACATGGATTGAGGATAATAAGGATGACGGCTCTATGCCTTATCTCAATCCGGATATCGGTGATAAAGGGATAATGACAAGGACGGCTGAAAGGTCAGAATCGACAGGGCTCGATTCGTTATGCAGGGTCGGGCAATACTGAGTCTCGTCAGTCGCCACTTTGGTAAGATCAAGTAAAATAGGATTTTACATTGATCTTACCGACATGCATAGACCTAAGGGTCACACCGACAGTTTGATACTCGATAAGAACATGACGAGCCTAAGTTGGAGGGAATTGTGGCGGGGATCGCCATAGTGGACCGGCTAGCATATTGGGCTCGGCATGGGCTCTCTTGGAGAGGCCCATGGCCGGACCATATAGGCTAGGCCCAACAAGGACTCGAGTCATTAGATGACTATTAGTCTTGTTGACCAAAATTGGGTGGGACCCAATTCCCACTAAACTAATAAACTAGGTTGTTTATTAGTTCCACCTAGCATCTTGGCATGGACACTTGTCTTAAGTAGAGAGTTAAGTGATTCCACTTAACTAATCATGCAAGATAGGTTGGAGAAGAAAACATGCAAGTGTAGAGAATTAGAGAGAGAGACTTCTTCTTCTTCCTCTACCTTGGCCAAACCCCCTCCAAGCTTGAAGGTTGGTTTTTCATGTTCTTGAGTCATCAAACTCAAGAAATACGTTGGCTTTGATTCCGTTAAGGATACGTAGGCGTCCAAGGGGCTCAAGCCATTCAAAGTTGAGTGTTATTGAACCAATTTCGGAAAAATAGAGGGTGCTGATTTTCAGCACAGTTTTGTCCGACCAGTCACTTTCAAGAGATCGATCGAAGGTTCATCCGATGTCCGATGAAGATGACTTTTGGAGTGAACGTTCTCCACATATGGGACTTCAATCTAACCAAAGGGATTTGAGTTTCAATGGTTCGTTTGCGAGATATACGAGCTGCAAGATGAGGCACCAGCAAAGGTGATGTGCTCAAACCTTTGTTGAATTTTCACTTGTTTTTCATATTTGGTAGATTTATCTCGATTGATTCGTGGTTAATCTTCCGCTGCAATTTTGTGTTTAACATGTCCACGACATCGATACCCAACAGTGGTATCAGAGCTTGGCTACCAACGGGAAAAACAAGAGCTGAATTTTTCAGTTTTGGTGCTGGAAATTTTGGGGTGTATGCTGGTTTTTTATTTAAAGTGCTTAAAAATGCATGTTAGCTTCTTAATTTCATGTTTTTGCCTATATGGATGTATGCTTGATTGATAACATGATTTAGTTTCTTGCATGTGGTTATTATGCATGAAATTGGTGATTTTCGAAATAAAATCAAATCTGATTTTTTTGGACAAAGTTTAATTTTTGGGGTCACGAGACCGGGACTCTCGGGGAGCCGATCCCGTGACCGGATGGGGCTCCGTTGGACGGAGCTAGGCCGAGTCGTGACTATTGGATAGTCAGAACGCCGGGGCTAAACCATTTGGGGAATTGCGACGAGTTTGGAACCGTCATAATGAACCACAAAATTAAACGTTCGGAAAATTCATTTTTGAAACCGGTTTCGATAAACCGTGTAATAATTTTCGAAACTTGGAAGCTAACTAAAATCAGTCATATCTCGGTGTTTGATAACACGCTGTTTGATAACACGCTGTATGATGTGATGATTTATGCATGGTGCACGTTATTAAGCCCCGGGTAGTTTTATCGCTTTTCTCGGACTGCGTGTCGATAGTGTTAGCGTGTAACTATTCTTTTAAAGGTGTGGTCGTCGTACCACTTGTTTGTAATAATTGTTATTTCCCGACCTGGGAGTCGTGTATTTTATTGTAATTGTTATTGCCGGCTTAGAGACCAAGGAGCTCAAGAGGCAAGTGGGAGACCGCAGGAAACGGCTTGGAGTAGATGGACATCAAGGGGCGAGTGGGAGGCCTACGTCGTCAGCTTGAAGTCAAGATTGCTCAAGACCGGGTTGGGAATAGTTTAGGGGGCTTTGACGTGCCCGTCTTTATGCTTGATGCTTGGTTTAAATTATGCATGATTGTATGGTTAGAATGCATGCTTAGATTAAAATTGGTTTTAATCGTTTGCTTGTGAACCCTTGAACCGTCTTTACATTGGATGTAGTAGACGAGTTCGAAGGAAGAATTACATTGGATGTAATTGGAGACGTCATTACATTTGGAATGTAGTTGACGTTCTCATCGCATCAATGATGTGCCAAACGTTCAAACACGACAAGACAAGTAAAATTGGGTCATGTCAGATACCTCCCAGTTTATCAACAACTTCCTACTTCCTCGACCTATGGGTGTCGTGCGCATTAGCGGAGCATCCATAGGAAGGCGTTGTAGTAGGTTTGGTCAGCATATGTGGGTGTCGTGCGCATTAGCGGAGCACCTACATAGTGACAGGCCATCGTTGAAAACTGGTGGACCCGACTACAATTCTCAGCCAGAGGTTGAGCTAGGGTATCAGATAGGGTGAGCCGTGTACTCAAGTACATACCCTAGCCAAGAGTCACATTGGATGTGATCGGATGGAGTCCGACCTACATAGCTCGATTGAGTGGTGAGCATTAGTTCAGCTCAATCGAGTGAATCAAGGTTCTTGGTTCAAGATTCTATAGGTTTAGAATCGCCTGTCGGTGTTTTGAACTCGATCTTCATGATTTATTCAGTTTACTGATTAAATTCACTTTGTCGTGTGGATCAAAATGGCTAACACATCAGCGTACAACGATAGTTTGTCATTGAAAACCATACTTGACAGGGTCAAGCTTAATGGGACAAACTATCTGGACTGATACAGAGTTTTGAGGATAGTCCTCAAATTCTAAACGCAAAAGGACATATCCTTGATAAGGTTATCCCTTATGTCCAGAAAATGAAGGGGCATCTCGAACATCTTAATTGACTGGGTCTTAAGATAGTGTCGAAGATAGCAACAGACATGGGTCTGCGCTCGCTTCCTCGCGTGTATGATGAGTTCACCGTGAGATATCATATGCACGATATGGACAAGACCAAGTCAGAGTTACATGGCACGTTTTTAACTGCTGAGAAGAATATCAGGGATCTAGGATCCAAAGATATTCTGATAGTCAGAAAGGGATCCAGTTTCGGGAGGGAAACTGGTGGTGGCAAGGGCAAGGCCCTTGTGCACTTAGAGAGAAAGATGAGATTGTCTGCTTCTTTCAGCCAGAAGCCTGATCATTGGATTCGGAATTGTGGGAAAAACCAGGATGATCTAAAGAAGGGCAGTGGGACTGCGCCATCTTTAGGTATTAACCTAATAGAGATATATCTCGCTACTTCCAAAGATTCATGGGTATTGGATACCAAGGGTGAATCTCACATACGCACTTACGTGTAGTGGTTGGAAGGTAGGAGATGATTGGAGAAGAACAAATTGGACCTCAGCGTGGACAACAAGTAAGGGTTGTAACGACTGATGTAGGATCCATGGGTCTTCATCATCCAAATAGCCTTGTTGTGTTTTGAACAATATATTGCATACCTATTAGGATCATTATATCTGTATCCGTGTTAGACACTGAAGGATATAATATGGATATTGGAAATTGGATTTTCAATATTCTATGCAATAATATGTTTAAACAAACATGGTCGGAGGATTGTACATATTGGATATGGTGACAATGCCTCAAGCTCTATTTATACGGTTGATACCAAAAGGTCTAAATCCGATAATTTAGACCGTACTCTGTTAAGGCACTATCATTTAGGTCTCATAATCAAGAAACGCATATCAGCACTTCACAAGTGCGGACATTGAGGTCCATTCGAATTTCATTCGAATAATAAATGCAATACTTGTTTGTTGAGTAAAATGACTAAAGCGCCCTTCATCGATCGCGGTGAAAGGGCGGATGAATTATTGGAATGATACACTCGGATGTGTAGACCAATAAGTTCGCTTGCCATGAGGGGTTTTGGCTACTTTGTCACAATTACTGATGGTTGTAGTAAATGTGATTATGTCTATTCGATCAGACATAAGTCTAAAACTTTTGATAAATTCAAAGAGTTCAAGACTGAAGTAGAAAAACAGCTCGGGAAAAGTATTAAGGCTCTTCGATTAGATCGAGGAGGAGAATACTTTACTACAGAGTTTTTAGATCATCTAAGAGAGAATGGGATCCTTCGGAATGGACTCCTCCCGGGACACCGTAGTTGAGAGGTGTAGCCGAACGGAGAAATTAGACATTGTTGGACAATGGTCTGATCCATGGTCAGTTGGACTGATCTCCCTATCTCTTTCTGGGGTTATGCTCTGGAGACGGCCGTATTCATTTTGAATCGGGCTCCTACGAAGGCTGTGGAAGGGACACCATTTGAGAAATGGCACGGGGGGAGGCCCGTTTTGTCCTTCCTAAAGATTTGGGATTGCGAGGCTTATGTGAAGCGGTTAGTTCACAGCAAGCTCGAACCAAGATCTGATAATGCACCTTCGTGGGGTATCCCAAGGAATCAAGGGGATATTACTTCTACAAACCCAGTGAGAACATGGTGTTCGTCACTCGGATGGGGTCTTTGTGCAAAGGGAATTTGTTTTCAAAGACGTCAGTGGGAGGGTTGTACATCTATAAGAAGTTCAAGATGGTACAAATGCCTCTGAACCACATGACAACCCAGTAGAGGAGCCTGAAGTGGTCGTAGAGCAAGAACCAATTCCCATAACAATTCCTAAAGGTCCAAGGCAACCTGAAAGATTAGTCACCCACCCTAGAGATATGGTTGTTTTGTATCTGTAGGTGACAGTGAGCTAATGGTGGATCGTGAGGATCCAGCCACCTTTTCAGGAAGCCGTGAATGGGCCCGACTCCAAGTTATGGCTGGGAGCCATAAAGGAGGAAATGCAATCCTTGTCGGATAACCAAGTCTGGGAACTGGTTGATCCCATCGATAGTGTGAGGACCATCGGATGCAAATAGATCTTCAAGGTGAAGATGGACATGGATGGCAAGCCTCCGACCTACAAAGCCCGACTGGTTGCAAAAGGTTATAGGCAGATCCTGTGGATTGACTATGAGGAAACCTTCTCACTAGTGGCTATGGTCAAATCTATCTAGATTCTTCTTGACATGGTCTCGTATCTTGATTACGAGATATGGCAAGTGGATGTCAAAACCGCTTTTAAACGGGAATTTGACTGAGGACGTTTTATGTCCCAGCCCGAAGGTTTTGACGATCCGAAGAATAAGGGATAGATTTATAAGTTGTTGAAATCCATTTGTGGATTGAAACAAGCTTCTCGGAGTTGGAATCTTCACTTTGATAAAGCTGTAATTGGATTCGGTTTTGTCAAGAACGAAGATGAGCCTTGCGTTTACAAGAAGGCTAGTGGGAGTAAAATTGCCTTTCTGGTGCTGTATGTCGATGACATACTACTTATCGGAAACGACGTCCCTGTTTTAAACGAGACCAAAAGCTTGGAGGGGACGTGTTTCACGATGGATTTAGGCGAGTCTGCTTATATCTTAGGGATTAAGATATATAGAGATCACACCAAGAGGGTCTTGGGATTAAGTCAGAGCACCTATGTGAACAATGCATTGAGTAGGTTCTCAATGCTCGATTCAAAGAAAGGATTCTTACCCGCTCGTCATGGTATTAATCTCAGCAAGACTCAGTGTCCTAAAACACCTGATGAGCTGAAAAGGATGATGCGAATCCCATGCGCCTGGGAGGGGCAGGATCGATCATATATGCATGACATATACGAGACTGGATGTCTTGTATGCCTTGTGTTGTACCAGCACACATCAGTCTAACCTTTGGGGAAAGATGAGTCTGAACTAGTCGTTACTGGATATGTTGACGCTAGTTTCCAAACAGATTAAGATGACTTTAGAAGTCAGTCAGGACATCTGTTTACGCTGATTGACGGTGCTTTCAGCTGGAAGAGCATGAAGCAAGATACCGTCGCTGACTCCACGACAGAGGCCGAGTACATAGCGGCTGCAGGGGCAGCCAAGGAGGCTATATGGATTTGGAAATTCACGGCAGGGTTAGGCGTAATTAAAAACCCGCCTAAGCCCGGTGAAGCTATTTTGCGACAACACTGAGGCCATTGCTCAAGCTAAAGAGCCCAGATCGCATAACAAATCCAAACATGTACTGCGGCGATATCACCTAATCAGAGAGATTCTGAACATGGGTGATGTGAAGATCACGTATATTGCAACGGATGATAACATAGCCGACCCGTTGACCAAAGCGCTCTCGTTACCCAAGCACGAAAGGCATGTAAGGTCAATGGGATTAGATTGGAATTTAGATTGGAGCTAGGGCAAGTGGGAGATTGTTAGTCTCAGTGCCCGTAGTCCGATCGTAAATGTCCAATTGTAATTATCATCGTTGTCAATATAAATAAAGCGGCTTTTATATTACTTAAGTGTTGGAGTAATATGTCGTGTGTGTTTCCGATCTATGCCCACCATGCGAATAGAACCATAGATCAGGATGGATCACACTCGATGAGGTCCCTAGTCAATAGTCTTCGCTGGAAGCGACTAGTATGAGATATGACTCTTGATGGCTTACGTTCTATTAGCCATAGGAAAGGGTTCCGGAGTCTGATCATAAACATCATGTGGGACATGATGTTGGACGACCCGACCTGAATATGTTGTATAGATTAAGTCATGAACATGTTCAGAGTCGTAGCTTGTCAGGTATCCTTAGACCGAGGAGTCTATATGATTGTTATGCAGTAAACAACCAAGTTTGACCTGAAAGCCCAACGTTGCACCGTGACTGGGCTTCCATAACGGCCAGGATTGGCTTGGGGAATGACTGCATAAGTGACATGATAGACGGCTAAGGTATTTATCACTCATACTGCGGTATGGGAAAGATATCTGGTTCACGGCCGCTTGATCGAGAGTGACTGACAGGAAAGCATGGCCATGCACATGATACTGGGTATCATAAGCTCAGTCATCTCACATATCAAGGAACATGGATTGAGGATAATAAGGATGACGGCTCTATCCCTTATCTCAATCTGGATATCGGTGATAAAGGGATAATGACAAGGACGGCTGAAAGGTCAGAATCGACAGGGCTCGATTCGTTATGCAGGGTCGGGCAATACTGAGTCTCGTCAGTCGCCACTTTGGTAAGATCAAGTAAAATAGGATTTTACGTTGATCTTACCGACATGCATAGACCTAAGGGTCACACCGACAGTTTGATACTCGATAAGAACATGACGAACCTAAGTTGGAGGGAATTGTGGCGGGGATCGCCATACTGGACCGGCTAGCATATTGGGCTCGGCATGGGCTCTCTTGGAGAGGCCCATGGCCGGCCCATATAGGCTAGGCCCAACAAGGACTCAAGTCATTAGATGACTATTAGTCTTGTTGACCAAAATTGGGTGGAACCCAATTTCCACTAAACTAATAAACTAGGTTGTTTATTAGTTCCACCTAGCATCTTGGCATGGACACTTATCTTAAGTAGAGAGTTAAGTGATTCCACTTAACTAAGCATGCAAGATAGGTTGGAGAAGAAAACATGCAAGTGTAGAGAATTAGAGAGAGAGACTTCTTCTTCTTTCTCTACCTTGGCCAAACCCCCTCCAAGCTTGAAGGTTGGTTTTTCATGTTCTTGAGTCATCAAACTCAAGAACTACGTTGGCTTTGATTCCGTTAAGGATACGTAGGCGTCCAAGGGGCTCAAGCCATTCAAAGTTGAGTGTTATTGAACCAATTTCGGAAAAATAGAGGGTGCTGATTTTCAGCACAGTTTTGTCCGACCAGTCACTTTCAAGAGATCGATCGGAG
The DNA here is from genome assembly GCA_963921825.1 of Erodium maritimum. NCBI lineage: Eukaryota > Viridiplantae > Streptophyta > Magnoliopsida > Geraniales > Geraniaceae > Erodium > Erodium maritimum. The sequence continues at coordinate 47,655,415 of OY997592.1, forward strand.
GTTCATCCGATGTCCGATGAAGATGATTTTTGGAGTGAATGTTCTCCACATATGGGATTTCAATCTGACCAAAGGGATTTGAGTTTCAACGGTTCGTTTGCGAGATATACGAGCTGCAAGATGAGGCACCAGCAAAGGTGATGTGCTCAAACCTTTGTTGAATTTTCAGACTTGTTTTTCGTATTTGGTAGATTTATCTCGATTGATTCGTGGTTAATCTTCCGCTGTAATTTTGTGTTTAACATGTCCACGACATCGAGACCCAACACAAACAACTTCATCAAATCTTCAAGAAGATGTCATGGCATATAAATATATTTTTCTCTTTCGCTTACTCAACGTCCCAAATAATAACCCCTCTCAATGTAGCACCCAAGCCAAGAGATATGGGTTCAAACAATAACGAGGATATATAAAAAAAACAAAAGGCACATAGGATCATAATGTTCGGGTTAGAAATGAAAGGCTAAAGCTCAAATGGGGTGACTACGAGATATAATTATGCATAGGTAGTCAATTTTGGCACAAACGGTCCATAGATGGCCCAAAATCATTTTCTCAAATAACAATGTTCCTTATTCTTATTTCGCCTCGAATGAGTCATAAGTTCTAGACTCAATTTACCATGCATAGGAATCAAGGAAAATCAACACTAGTTCTAGCAAACACTCAAAACGCAAGTAGAAGAGTTATTCCTAATGCATGTGCTTTCACTACTCATTAGATTTATTCATGCTCGTATACAACTTTTATTTATGCAAGAGAATAAGCATATCAAACAGTTCAATCATTGAAACCTTAAGATCATACACACTAGACTCAACAAATCACCAAAAAATATTTTTTGATTTTTTCATAATTTTCATTTGTTTTGGATTTTTCAAAAACTTATAACACGAAATGATGCATGAGCACACAAAAGAAAACGCAAAATGCACGACATACCCCACCCCACACTTTAACCCACTTTTGGATAAGGAAGAAAGGGTTGGAGGTTTGGTGAGAGACATTAACTTGACGCCCTGAGAATTAACTCACAAAAAGGGCGCGACAAGCGCACCGGTCGTCAAGTAGTATTTTGGTTCAAGTCCGGTTATCGTACCCAAGGGAGCAATAAAACAGTCACTCGATTTAAAATTTGTTAGTTAATCTGTTTCTGAAAAGATGTGGTTTTGGTTTTAAAGATGGAAATAACAAGTTGAAAATCAATTAAAGTAAAGTGAGAACAAATACGAGGTAAAAATAGCAGATGTTGTGAAATTCAGAAGAAAAAGGTGATCTAAGACTTTAACGGGGTCACAATATGGCAATTAATTCGTAGGGATTCGTGTTTACATGTGCAAATAAGGTAAGTTTAAAGGCAACGGAACTTCTCTCAACTAGTCTTAAAATCTCGCGATCGAATTAGGACCCTATTATAATCTAACCGCCTAGTTATTTCTAATCTAGGTGTAGAGAGATATAAAGCATTAAGATTCATGAACTACTCTAACTTTCGGGGTTGTACGCCTATAGGTGTTGCACTCGTGTTAACCTAACTTTACTATAAACTAGATTTAAACCCGAGTTCCATAATCCTTAGTCCTTCTAGCCATTCTCATCTCTCGATTGTTGAATGCTAAAACCTACTCATCTATCAAATGATCAATTTGATGAAGCATTAAATTAAAGTTATGCAAACAATAACCTAAACACAAATTGCACAGACTAAATACGAAAGCTTTGAATTATTTCATCATATTGTTTCCTCTAGCCCTTGATCAATGGAAATTTAGTTCATGGAGAAAAAGGAAGAACACAAAGATAAAGAAGAACAAGATATAAACATAAAAAAAAAATTTGATCAGCAAAAAAAACGATTTTCATTAAGGCCCGAAGGCGAGAACAGATTCAGAAATGGGCCAGGCCCAAGAGAAAAGAAAAGCACGATGTCCGAGGTGCGATGGGAAGGGACAACCTCCACGCACAGGACACGAAGTGCTGCCTCGGGACGTTGTGCCACGCACGAGCACCGAACCAGAAACCAAACGCCGGGAGCACCTCCGACAACCGGCGGCCAGCACCACAAGAAACGGCGACGAGGAAGAGCCCACGAACCACTCGGCTACTACACACGAACCACGACCATCAACGGGGGAGCCCAGAAGGCCAAGAGACACGTCGGGGCCAACACCCAGGAACGGCGGCAAACCCTGAACAACCGCACGACGAGGCCGCAGGGGGAGACGGGGAGAAGCCCACATCGAAGCCGAAGGACGAGCGAGTAGGCCAGAGCAGGGCGGCGGAGGAAACCGGTACGGCGAGAGAAGCGTGACAGCAGCACCACAAAGGCAAGAGGAGGGAGATGGTCGCCGACCCAACCAGGTCAGGATCTTCCGGTAGAGATGGGCCAAAAAGGCCAGAGAACTCATCGGGGCCAACACCCCTAAAGAGAAACAAGCCCCCGACCACAACCACGACAAAAAGCGTGAGGGGCGGGGAGAAGAACCGTCAGATCCAGAGCTGGCAACGCACACACGGTCGGCGACGGCGAGAGGCAGGGGCGGTCAAGGAGAGAGAGCAAGAGGCCAGGCCAAGACAAAGCACGGGAGGAGATCTGGAGGGTAGATCTGAGGAGGGGAGGAGGGAGAAAGGGGGGCAAAGGAAGAGGGGCTTCGCCGGCAACGACCAAGGCCGAGGCCGAGGTCGAAGCCGGGGAAGAGAGAGGAGGGCAAGGAGGACGGCGAGGGAGGGGGGAAAGGGTTCTAGAGAGAGAGCCGCAGAGCTTCTCTCTCTAGCTAATGTCTATAGCTCAGAGATAAACATAATTGCAAAGTAAAGTTGGTACAAATACCAATTCAACGATGAAAGCTCAATAGTTTTGCTTCAATCCTTGTTCCTAAGCACTTCTCTCTCACAAAAACCCAAACCCTAACTATCAATCCCTCTGAAATTATGCTTAATACAAGATATTCCTTTCTTAATGGATGCTCCTCTGTATATACTTCAAGACCACTTTACCACCTTCAAAATCGGAATTGGAATAGGTAAATTTGGTTTTGGAATGAGGAAATTTCCTATTTTTATGCAAAAAACGGAGTTGGAGAAGGCCTGACGCGCGTGGCCGGAGCGGGCCCAAAAACGAGCCTGAATGTATCTCGGAACGTACTGGAAAACGGCCCGGAATCAGGCCCGGAATGGGCCTCTTCCAGTATCCATACAGTGACAATCCCTTGACAAAAGTTGTAGATCTTTGAATTTTCTTCGATTTGATCTATTATATGAAGCAATTCGGAGTTCGTATGAGGGAGTTATGCCCTTTGCAAGATCAGCCAGCTTCCAAAACTCCTAAAACCGGGTTTTCCTCTGTTTTTGCCCTTTTTCGATCAAAGCACCTACAAAACACAAAGAGAGACAAAGTACGAGTATAGAGGGAAAAGTGGACAAAATTATACAATCTCTAGACTAAAAAGCTCAAGAATGTGGACTAAAACTATCGAAAATGTATGCAATTTATGTCTACATCAATGTCACTACTATGGAAGGAGCGGACACATAAGACCCCACTGTTATTTATTACATGGATCCTCTCATATCGAACAAAGAGATCATGTTCAACCTTAGATTATCATAAAATAGAAATGGATAACTGAGGGTAAACACTCCACTGGTAAGTTGAAGCAAGTATGGAGGGTCAAGAGTGAAAATTATCGTGCCAACATCGCCTACACCACACTCACTACATCCACCAAAAGGGTCTAGTTTTTTTTTATAGTGGTGCTTCAAAACATATGACTAGGAGTTCTTCACTGCTAGCCAGTGTACATCCTTGTCTCAATAGACATGTCATATTTGGAGATGGGATTAGAGAAAGAGTCATCGAGAAAGGTCAACTAAAGTTTCCTGGTGCAAATTGTATCACTAAAACCTTATTGGTAGAAGGACTCACTACCAACTTGTTTAGCATAAGTCAGATCTGTAAATTAGGTGTACTTGTGGAATTCACTAGTACAATGTGCTATGTGTTGAATAATAACTTGTCTACACTTATGAATGGCACTCGATCAATATATAAATACGATGCATGGTTCTTCAGTAAAAACACATTGACTTATTGTTCCACTGTACCAACATGTATGGTGACTAAATGAGATGTTCCTGAAGATACTTCTTCAAGATCTCATCATATGCAAATTTAATGAGATTAAGAATAGTTACAAAAGGGGAGTAAGTATGATAAAAAGATGAATGCTCACTACATCATGCTCTAAGGTAATAAGGGACCAACCATATAATCATTCTAGTACAGGTTAATGGTTTTGGAATGTCAGACAAGATGTTATCACATTCATTCTCACTCATATTGAAGTACCCATTGATCAACAATCAGGTTCAGTTTTCATATGCCTCTCACTTTCTACAATCATGTCTTGTCATGACAGGACTCATCAGACTCTTTTATTGACTAAGGTGATCAAAAACTTTGTCTTGAACGGTTTGATTGGATGAATGGTAACTAAAAGGAAGACTATGTGTCAGAAAATCAAGGAATATCTTTGTTTAGTGTAAGGAATGGGAACCGTCTTTCTAGGGACTAAAGAGAGCTAGGAGTATCGCTCCAACCAATTCTTCAAAGAATCTCTACATTACATCTTCTCTCTAAAAACTCCAAACTCCTACCAAACTTCTCTCTGTGTTATCTTCATGGATCCAAGGAAGATGAGGAGTTTAAAGCTTGCTCAGAGTTACAATAAACGTCGAAGGCTTTTGAAAACTCAGTCTGGAGATATTTAGAAAAGAACAAATAAGGAAGAACAACCTTAGTGTCAAGCTCAAAGGCAGCAATCCTAGCACCCAGAAACTCTTACTTCAGTTGAAAAAGGTAACCCTAAAATCCTTATTGTAACACATCCGACATCAGATACTTGTGAAGAGTTAACGTCTAAACATGGAAAGTGTGGTATTATTGTCGAGTCAATACAACTCTTGTCTAAAAAATTCATCTATATTAGCTCTAAGGACACGGAAAAATTGGTCGAAAAGGAAGCACCTAGTTCTGATGATTTACTTATTGATGATATCGAAAAAGACACCCTTGAACATATTGATTCTAAGTGAGAAAATTCTGAGAAGAAGAGATAAGGGGAGAATATTGCATCTGAACCAATAAGAGATTCCAAGAGGCCCTGGGCGTATAAAGAAACAGATGAGGGTGATCTAACCACTCCTATTAGCAATTTAAGGAAGAAAGTTACATCCAAAAGAGATCATACTGCATTGTTAGTCTTAGTGCCAGTAGTTCAATCCTAAATGTCCAAATGTATATATCATCGTTAGCAATTACATTAAAGCGGCTTTATATTACTTATGTGTTGGAGTAATATATCGATGCTGCTCTAATCTATGCCCACCATGCGAATAGAACCATAGATCGAGATAGATCAAACTCGATGGGTCCCTAGTCAACAAAGCTTCACTAGAAGCGACTAGTATGAAAGATGGCTCTTTATAGCTTATGTTCTGTTAGTCATTGGAATGCGATTCCGGAGTCTGATCATAGATGTCATGTGGGACATGATATTGGACGACCCGACATGAATATATGCCATAGATCCAGTCATGAACATATTAATTGTCGTAGCCTGTCATGTATCCTTAGACCAAGGAGTCTTTGTGATCGTTATGCAGTAAACAACTGAGTTTGACCTGAGCCTAACGTTGTCCGTAACAGGGCTTCCATAACGGCCAGGATTGGCTTGGGGATGGACTGCATGAGTGACATGAAAGACGGATAAGGGATGTATCCCTCATACTACGGTATGGGAAAGATATCGGTTCTCGGCCGCTTGATCGAGAGTGACTGGAAGAATAGCATGGTCATGCACATGATACTGGGTATCATATATTCAGTTATCTCACACATCAAGGAACAGTGATTGGGAATAATAAGGATGACGGCTCTATGCCTTATCTCAATCAGGATATCGGAGATAAAAGGATAATGACAGGGACGACGGAAAGGTTAGAATCGACAGGGTCGATTCGTTATGCAATGTCAGGCAATACTAAATTCTCGTTAGTTGCCACTTAAATAGGATCAAGTAAAATGGGATTTTACGTTGATCTATTGACATGCATAAACCTAAGGGTCACACCGAAGGATGAAACTCATTGACACATTTATGGAGAATGGCCAAAAGGGAGTTGTCTCGGGACATGACCAAAACTGGGTTTTGGGTCATGTGCCTGTAAGTAAATAGGACATTATGGATCGAGACAAGGCTTGGAGTCTTGGGATTGATCACGTCGGATAATGTTGGACATTTCCGGTATGGAAGGCATGGAGGCGATGAGCACATCACGGGACCTCGTTGGGAATGGTCACGGGCCATGTTCCAAGAGACCCATGCAACCAAGGCCCATGAAACTAATTAATCAAGTCTTGATTAATTAGTACTAAGTAAGCAAGACAAGGATTAAGGTGTTGGTGATTCACCACCTAACCACATCTTGTCTAGCCATATTTTGTCATATTTACACCTTACTTGACACCATACTTGTCCCATGCCTTTAGTAGGACAACTATGGGGTTTGTTATGTTTAAGTCATCTTTTTTCAACATAACAAACACAAGACAAGAATAGGAAACACAACTTCTCTCCCTCTCTCCCTACAATTTCGGGTTTGTCAACCTCCCACCTCCTTTTTTGTGTTCTTGAGTCCTCAAAGAGAAGAACTACGTGGCTTTGATTCCCATGTGGATACGTAGGCGTCTTGGAGACTCAATCCAATCATTCGTTAATCGGTGTTCTTGTTTTGGTAAGAAATAGTGCTGAATTTTTCTCTTGTGAATCCATTCTTTGTTAGTTGTTTCATGGTTTTAATCGTCTCTTGGTTTTCGTTGATTTTCCGCTGCAAGTTGGTTCATCTCCAACCTTACCTCGAGACCCAACATGCACATGTTTCGAAGAAGACCTTCATGCCTAATGATGATGAAATCATATATATTGAGGATGAATCAGAGGATGATATTTCCTCTCCAGTGGTTCAAGATGCCTAAATGAACAATGTGTCCTTCCATCATGAAGGAGCAGCTAGGAAATGAGAGCATGTTCTTCATAATGCTAAATTGATGAAGACTGTAAATGGTGTTGGTCCTTTCTACCCTCTATTGGTAAGAGAATTTATTGTAAACCTTACTCATGAGTTCGACAACCCTGAGAGTGAGAAGTATCGCTCTGTGATGGTTAGAGGAAAGAAGATCACTTCTGATGAAGCCACAATCAACTTATATTTGGGTAGAAACACCTTTCCACCAGGGATTATTATGCATGACCTTACAACGGTAGTAAGGGAAATCATATGGAACCCAACGAGACATTAGGGATCTGAGGAGAAGCTTACTTTCTCTAAGCTCACTCTGTTTTATACTGCTCTCTTCTGGATTGGCTTAGAAAATTGGGCTCCTTCTACTCATTCATCCAGCATCTCTACTGAACTAGCCCAACTCATCTTCACCATAGGTACATCTTCAACTCTCAATTTTGGATCATTTGTAATTGAACATTTTTCTCATCATGCAAGGTCCTCGATTACAAACCTACCTATTGAATTTCCTTCTCTCATTACTGGTTTGATCTTACATCAATATCCCAATATACTTAAGGATATTCAAACTCAAGGAAGAAGACTTACTCCACTCTCTTTCGACAAGTGGCAGTTTAATAACCGAAATGTTATGGAAGAAGTCATGACTTCCAGACCGAAGTTGAGCAGCTCAAGGGAACCAGTATGTCAAGATCATATTCTGAGAAAATTCTAAATCATCTGCAACGTTCTGGACAGTTCCAAAAAGTTTATACATGAGCTTGTTCAAGACTTACAGATCTGAGGTATCATAGTAAATGTCAATGCAAAAATTTCCTCTACTGAATTAGATTCCTTGTGAGATATGAATATTAGTGAATGTCAATGTTTTGTTCTTTATGAACTTTTTTCCTCGTGTATGTCCGAGTTAGGACTTATGGTGTATTAACCCCTCTACTATGCTTCTCTTATTTTGCAAAGACAATGGTTTCTTTTGTTTGACATGTTGTTGTCAATCTTGGTACTTCCTCTTTTCTCTAAACATGTATTGATACTACGTTGAAAGTCAGGCCTATGACTTTGGCCATTTGTTGAGAAAATCAGGGAGAGAAGAATGAAGCATTTATACATATGAAGGAGGAGACAAGATAAGGATCAAATAATATCAAGGTGAAGTGCATGCTGTCAAATCTTCGACCCTGAACTCTAAAGAACAAACTCGCATTTGCTATTGGGTGATTGCTTCAAAAATAGCCAAAGGGGGAGATTGTTGCTACATCTTTATTGGCTAATGTTGAGTCAAGTCAAAGATGTTAGCATAGATGTCGTAACATCATGCGTGTACAACCGGGAGCAGAGCTGAACAAAGATGTCAGATCAAAATGCCAATAACATGACAGTAGATGACAACTCACGCGCGTAGAATTCTTCAAGCATATCCAATATGTATCCATACATATCCGGTTAGAAGATTTGTTTCCTTGTTTAACAATACCTCTTTAATAGATATCTTCTCTAGTGTATAAAGTATCTAGAATAAGGAAACAAGAAGATTCACCTTGATCGTGACTCTAGAGATTAAGAAAACACTAGGAACCACGATACAAGGTGTTAGCGCTATAAATATCAGATTATTCTTCATAGCTCAGTTCAGCTCGACAATTAAAAATGGCTTATTCTAAAGTTGACGTCGTTCACTCTTGTCTAGGAAGACAAGTTCATGCATTGCTCTTGATCTCATGATTACAGAGGTCTCAAACGTGTTGGATTAGCGTGTTGAGAATCTGTAGGAACTGAATAAAAAATAATGTTGTCAGTGCTCATGATACCCATTGACTTATTAAGCATTGGAGCTTAATTCTTGTGATCAAAGCATCACAGCCTTTGTTAAAGACGAAGAACAATCCGAGATTGTGGGTGCTCGAAGAGTGGGACTAAGATGGGATCTCAAGGTCAGGGGGAGTATCTGATTTAGGTTTATCACTTTGTAACAATAGCATAGGTTTGATCTGGAGGATTTGATAAACTTGTATGTTTGTTTACTTGATAGTGAAAACCATTCCACTAACAAAGTGCCCCAGATGTAGGTATGAAGTACCGAACTGGGTAACCAATCTTGTGTATTCTTGTGTGTTTGAATCTTCTATTTTCATTATTGCTTTCATGTTTTTGAAATACCAAGATGTCAGCAAACTTGTCATAATATCTATATGGACATCTTGTTCATGCACATGTTTAGAATTTCATGATCATTACAACAGAAAACATCGCCACAAAGACTTTGGAAGGTGTCTACGTTGTAAAGATAAAGGGTCACATTGAGACAGTGTACAAATTACCAATAAGATGTCTGAATTAATCAGGAAAGGAGTCCCCCAAAATGTTGTGTCATTCCTGAAGATAGTCAGTCACCTTAGGATCTGCTTGTTTATCACTCAAGGACCTCCAAAAGTCTAAATCTATCGTTGACTAAGCAACAAAAGTTGGTGAAGATTGTGTACCAATTTTTATTTGGAAGTGCATGATATGCACACTCTCTATCCTGAGGTTGGAGAGTTGCTGAAAAACTCTGAGAAGCTGTGATCAGCCAACGAAGTTGTGATCACTATATAGTCCATCTTATTCAAGAATGGTTTAGCTGAGTGGGGACTCATGATCTTCAAAGTATGCACTAGTTAAGCATAGGTATGCTCTATTCCATGAACTCTCATGCATTTATTACTAATAATCTCCTCTCCTTGCAAGATATTTAGCATCCAAGCTGTTAGTCGTCTCTCTTCCATATTCTAAGAAATTATTCTAATCTATCTTCTTGAGATAAGAGAGATTATGAAGCTCAAAAGGAGGAAACATGTTGGGATGTTCTTAACCAAGACTACAAGTACACATGTAAGAGAAAGTGTCCTGACAACAAACAGAAATATTTAAGGGAATCGCAGCTTGAGAGGCTCAAAATCCTCCGGTTTATTCATCACACTGGCCCAAAATTCAAGTGTATCTTAACATGGGAAGAGAGGAGTGTCTTGTTCATAATGAAAGCTTTAACTCGCATGCTAGCTGATCTCCCTCATGTTCCATATACTTGATAAAAGCATGTTCACTTCTTTTGCTTATTTACCTTTGGCAATTTGTAGTGGCAAATAGGTGGAGAAAGTTATATGTTCATGTGTTAGTAACATATATCTATGACTGTGTGTTGCATGCTAACTGGTGATGAAAATGAAATGTTATCAAAATGGGTGAGCGTGATAAGGAAGGTTGTTATCTCCGATCCTGAACTGAAGAACATATGTGCTATTTGGTGCTTGCCTCAAAAATAGTCAGGGGGTTGTTGTTACAACTGTATTGGCTACATTTGAGTCAATCCAAGATGTTATCAAGGATGTCAGGAGATATCATTGTGGAACCGGTGCAGAGCTAACCGAAGATGTCAACACAGAATGTCATTGACATGAAAGTGGATGACAGTACACGCGTGGAGAATTTATCGAAGATATCTATTGTGCGTCCAACTTTATCCGGTGAAGATATGTTTCATTTACGTGTAGATGCTCATTACTAGATTTCTACTTGTATTAGGACACAAGATGATTTACTTTCAAAAATCAGAAGATATATATGCAACTTTTATTGGATTGATTTTGGGAATATTTGTTGAACAAGGAAACTAGAGATTCGGCATAATCGTGACTTTGAAGTCACTTAACCCTAGGAGGAGCGCGTTCTGAAGCAAGACAGGACTATATGTATCCCAGAAACCTCATAAGCTATGGTTGATCGCACTATTGATTATCTGACGATCATTTGGTCTAAAGGAAGACTTTTTCTTGTGCGATTTACTTGCTTTCATGAATTTAGTGGTCTGAAGCATGTAAGACTAGCATGTTGAGAAACTAAATGAAATGGAGAAAAGAAAATGCATGAGTGCTCATATCTTATATCTTAATCGAACAAGTAATGGAGTTGTATACTTGTGATTGAAGATCATTATCGCTTATCAACGAAGAAGAAAAATCCAAGACCAAGGATCTTGAAGAGTGGAAATAGGTTTGTCACTGGGTAATCATAACATAGGTTTGCTCTGGTATATATGAGAAACTTGTATGTTGATGTTTACATTATAGTGAAATCACTCCACTGGAAAAGTGCCCCCAGATGCAGGTATGTTGTATCGAACTAGGTAACCAATTTTGTTTTCCTATGTATGATTGTTTGTGTCCATTATTGCATATGTTCAGTAACTGAAGTGAGATGTCTGATCACATGTCTTAACATTCTAAGTGACATCTCATCAGTATTTGCACCCGATCAATACTTCAACTTGAAATCATTAAAATCTTCGATTACCTTTAAGTCTGCATCAGGATATTTGAAATCAATGAAACCGAAAGAACAGCCACAACGGTTCGACCTTTTGAGAACGATGATTGAGACGATCTCCCCATAAACCCCAACGGAATTCTATACCAAGTCTTCGTTTACGAAATACATGAGGTTGTACAAGAAAACCTTGGTGGTCGATGTCTCAACCACCTTCGAGGTCGAAAATTTGTTCTGCTTTGTAGGTACAACACGAATTGTCCCAAAAGGCTTTGTGTTTCCTTGAAACATATCACATGGATTCCGATTGCCTCCATGAACAACTTGATCCATAGAAATCACAAATTTACCTGAAATGCTCTGTGATTTCGAGGATCCCTTGACCTTCACTAGAGCAACCCGATTAGAAGGAGACAACACACCAGGCCTTCCCTTCTTCTCTGTTGGTCCTGTGACAAGAGCGGAACCACTGGAATCGGATGGCTTGACCGACCTCTTGCGACCATCCCTGACCTTCAAACTAGTAGAACCTCTAAGTGTCTTCTTCTCATTCACACGTGAGCCCAAGTTACAATAATAGTCATAGAGGAAAATCAACTCGGAACAGATGCTGAGAAAGAGAGCATCTCAGAACCTAGATGATCGTATAGTATATGTTCTTTAACATTTTAATTAACATAATAGTCATTAAATTCTTAACTAATTCTTCATTATTATTATTATTTTACTTTCTCAATTATTTCATAATAATTCTTTAATTTTTATTTAATTATTTTCAAATAAATTTTATTTTTTTAATTTATATATATTTAAATTATATTATTTATTAATAACTATTTTTACATAATTTATTTATTTAATAATTTATTTTTGTAAATTTGATTTTCATAGCTCTTTTATTTTTATAATTTTCCTAATACTTTTTTAAAATTTTCTAATTCTTATTTTATTTTCAATAACAAGGTTTGTTAAACAAACCCACAACAACACATGCATCACACCTTGGGACCAAAAAAGCTTCGCACTCTCCTCCCCTTGACCTTGGAACTCGAAACCTCGAAACCACTCGTTTCCATAACTTTCAACAACCACTGAAATAGAACACGACCACAACACTAGGCCAAAAAGAGGTTACCGAGAACAGAAAGGGCTCAAGACGACATAGGAGGAAACCCCAAAGACCAAGCCGCACCTCCCTAGAATCAGTAAAACCCAACCCAAAGAATGAACCAAGATATGATCCAAAACCTCGATCAAGATCTTTTGCAAGTTGTCAAACCTACGATAGATCGAGATCCTTCCTACGTCGCACGCTCCACCAAACACCGAGTCTCCTCTGTAACAGATCTGAACAGCCAAATATATGGTCCCGCCGGCATGAGAACGGATAGCTCGTCGTGGTCGTGTGTCATCGCCGGATTTGCGAGCTCTCTGTCCAGATCTGCAACAGGGTGTAGAGCTTGCCCCGCCAGATCCTCTTAACCTCGCCTTACCTCTGCCCAGGTCGATGGAGAAGAATCTCTACAACAGACGCGGTGGTGCTGGCTTCAGACGGTGAGGGAGAAGAATAATTTGTGATATAAGTGAAGATGACGATGTGGATGTGAGGAGAATAGCTTAGGTTTAAGTTGTAGATTAGGTTTAATTTTATTCTTCTTTTGTTTTAATTTTGTTAAATTATTTAATATATCTTATGATTTTTTTTTTGATTTTTTTTTCTCTATTTTAATTAATTATTTATTATTAAGATGGTAAAATGGTAATTTTTCATAGTATCCAAAAGATTTGAATGAGTTAAGCTAAAATCGTCATTTGACACCCTATTTAATCGTACATGGTGTCACGTGACTAACGTAATAGAATATTCTGTGAGTTTTTTAATCCCAAATCGTAAAATAATTTGAGAACCAAACATAAAATACCAACAGAGTTATTTTCAAATATGTGGGACTCTAAATAAACAAAATGGATACCAAAAAGTATTTAAAATAACATAATATTTTCTACTGCAACCAATACTCAACTAAAGAGTAAAATTCTAGCCAAAGCTAATAAACTCTCTCTTGACCTAGCGTTGTGACCTCCCTCCATGGAAGCCATGACTTCTCTCCTCCTCCTTGCACTATGTGGGTTTGTTTTCGACGCTGGTAGTTACTCCCCTACGCCTCTCTCTGGGAGTTCTGCTAGGGTTTTTCCTACTAGGGCTCCCTTCGAGTCGCCTCTAGCTACCGCGACGTTGGCTTCCTCCCGCTATCAACGACGTGTCTCCCGATCCCGTTCGGCCCCCCATCCGTAACTTCGATGGTTTTCGTCTAGCTCACCTCGGCATCGATTATCCTCACCGTCTCAGAGCCTCGCGACCTCTTTGTATCGGGTTATCTCTCCCGATCAACCCTCGTCGCCGCTGAAGCTGCCACCAGCGCGTCCTTCTCCCTGGCCTCCACAACCGCACCCTTTGAAGCCGCCGCTTCATCGTCGTATCTGAAACCGCCTCCTTTCTGGCCCCCACCACCCACCTTCCTCGACCCCTCTCTCGATTATGGATCTGGCTAATCGAGTGGGTCTTTTTTGTTTTTTCCAACTTCGTCTTTGCGGGTCAATAACGAAAGGAATCCAGTGCTCTAGGGACTGGCCCTGGGAGGGGTCCCTGAGAAGAGTTTTCCCTCCCATAGAAGTGGATGATAGCAGGTTCGGTCATTCTGTATTGTGCATGCAGCGTTTAAGCAAGACCTTGAGCAGTCATAGTCAACTTCGCCTAGTTTTAGTATTTCGCCTTTATGGAACCCCATTCAATATTGTCGAGGACGGTTCTATCGTAAAAAGAATATCGAACATTCTTAAATGTTCTATGTATGTTCTTCGTGGTCATAGAGTCTCTCATGCACCTTCTTGTTATTACAAATCTTGATTAATGAAAACGGTACCTTCCGCTCAAAAAAAAGGAGTAAATTTCTATGGGTTTTGAATAGGCTGGCTATGTTCAACAAAACAATATTTAGACGAACAGGTACATATCAATTCATAGTTGACCTGCAAACATGAGAAATTTATTTTTGTTCAACAATTTGTATTATCAAGGATAAACACATTCACAGTCCAGATGTATGAAACTGTACATTCCACACTCAAAATACTAATTTATATTTTGTTCAACAATCTGCAGCATGAAGAAGAAAACAAAACAAATGCCAAACACTAGACCCATACTCAAAATGTATAAAACTATGCACTCTGCAACAAAACTAAAGTAGGAAGCAAAAAAACATCAACCTTGCCTCTCATGCCAACCATAAACCAAACCATCAATGCATAAAGCACATGAGAGAACACTGCAGCCCCATCCATTAAGGTCGACTGTGGTCTCTTCACAGCAGGAGCACCTTCGGGCTCGAGAGAGGAATTTGGTTTCGGAGAAGCAGAAGTTGGGGTTGGATGGTGGAGGATCTTCGAGCATGCACAGGGGTATAGGGAGAGTTGGGGCTGGGAGGTACGCTCCATAGAGGTGTTAGAAAGCAGTTGAATCAAAGGTTGCATCCCACAAAAAAATCGTTCTTAATTTTCCTTAAGGAACGGACAAGAAAGGGATTCGTGAAGACATGAGGTTGCCTATAAATCTTTTTTTTATCCGCAAAAAAAACGTTTTTGTTGATGAAAGAGGAAAGTACAAGGTTGCCACAAGGAAAAACAGATAGGCGAGAGCAACTAAGATCAGAAGAAGCTCAGAGGCGAGGACTTCCATCTCGCTAGATCGAGCTCAGAAACATTTGGCAAGCAGAGATTTAACAGAGAGAAGGAGAAGAATTAGATCTTCAAGACCACCTGCTCTGGAGATTCAACCAAATCTGAGAAGATTGCCGAGTTGCGAGAAATCCAAATATACCAGAAGCTTACAAAGAGGATTCTTCGCCAGAAGAGGCCTGCCGAGCCTTTGGGGCCTAGAACACGCCATTGCAGAATCAGGTTGAGGGGGGAGGCCGGTAAACAACCACTAATTCTCCACCAGTTTAGAATTCCATACCATATGCCTGCCGACCTCGGGCAAGAAAGCAGAAGATGAGGGCAGTCTTCAAAATGATGGGAACAAAACTTGCAGAAAGAGGAGGTCAAGCTGATGGGAAGACCACGCTCTTCCAAGAAGGACTTCGTCGGGATTGCCTCTAAAGCGACTAACCAGCCAAATAGGGCAATTTTTGGCGGAAGTTTGGTACTCCAAAGAATAGAGCACCACTAAAGTTTTGGGCTTGCTAGGTTTTTCCGAATTTCCAAATAAACCTTTTTGACCGAGAAGGATTTGGAATCGTGAACCCATAAGATTTGGTCATCATCTACAAGAGGCTGAAAGGCCGAGAGGTCCTGAAGAAGAAGGGCCCTGAATTTCAATTCATAGACAAACAGATAGCGCCTAAAGCAAGGACGCCAGCCTTCAGGGGACCAATAATCACAAATTCTGGCAGTTTTGTTGGACGCGAGCGAGTAGAGACAAGGGTAAAGAGAGGATAGAGGCTCAGAACTGGCCCAACAGTCATTCCAGAAAGCAATACGAGTACCTTGGCTCAATTTCCATCTGATGCCATCTAGGCCGAATAGGCTAGCGATCCTTGCATCTTGGAACAAGCAGATGATATTCGAGATGTTAGAGGAGCCACTGATGGAAGGCAAAACAGAGAGGTCCCAAGAGTGAGCCGGCTACTTATAGATCGCGCACAGAACCCTTTTCCACAGGGGCTTATCTTCCGCAGCAAATCTCCAAAGCCATTTGGAAAGAAGCGCTAGGTTGAAGTTGGCTAGGTTGCGGATGGAGAGGCCCCCATTAGCTTTTGGTTTTAATACCTGATCCCAATTCACTCTAGCAAAGGGCGTGGAATTTGGTTTGGTACCCCACAGAAGGGAACGCTCGACCGCTTCCATCTGATTAACCACTTTGAGAGGGGCTTTGAACAGAGACATATGAAACACTAGGATTGAGCTTAAATTAGATCGAATCAAGGTAAGCCTACCACCCATAAAGAGGTGCTTGGATTTCCATAGCCCGGACGCCAGCTTGAACTTGGAAACCAAAGGAGCCCAGGTGGATGCAAGTCTGGCGTTAGCACCTAATGCGGAACCCAAATAAGTGAAAGGTAGGGCTCCTACCGAACAGCCAATACTGGCAGCAAGAGCAGCAGCTTCTTCCTCGGTGCCATTGAGCAGAGTGAGATTGGTTTTGGAGTAATTGATTTCCAGGCCTGATGCAAGGTGGAAAGCGGTCAGTAGAGCTTTAACCCTTACGAGAACGAGCGGATCAGCTTTGAGGAAGAGGAGCGTATCATCCGCATATTGCAGATGCATAATAGAATTAGGAAAGTCGGGAAGAGCGACTCCCTTAATGACTCCCAAAGATTCGCTTTCCTCAAGCAAAAGGTGGAGGCCTGCAGCGGCTAGCAGGAAAATGAAGGGGAAATAGAGCATCCCTGCCTTACGCCACAGGAGGATGAGAATTCCGGCGAAGGCGAGCCGTTTATCAACACGGAGGCGTGGGCCCTAAGGCAGGAACTGATCCATTTCTTACAACGAGGGCCGAAGTCCATCCGTGAGAGAACCCTCTGAAGGTAGTACCAATTAATCCGATCAAAGGCTTTGGAGAAGTCTAGCTTGAGAAGGATCAGTTTAAGCTTCTTGGTCTTGGCATAAGAGATGAGTTCACTGGCGACTAACACTGAGTCGACTAGCTGCCAGCCTTTAACAAATGCAGACTGAAAGTCGCTGATCAAGGATGGGACCAGAGGTTTAAGCCTAGCGGCCAATAACTTCGATAGGATCTTGTAGGGGGCGGAGAGGAGGCTAATCGGCTGGTAGTGACTGAAGTTGGCCGGCGAGGGGATCTGCGGAATAAGCGTGATGAAAGAGGAGCTGAAGCACTTGCCCAACTTCGAATAAGGTGCCAGGCCTTTTGGTAAAGCTTCAGAGAGATCCCATCGGGCCCTTGGGCTTTGTCGCCATTCAGACTAAAAATACAGCTAATGATCTCCTCCTCGGAAAAGGGGCATTCAATCTCCGTGGCTTGGTCGATGGAGATGGATTTGAACGGGAGATGAGGGAGACTGAGGTGCTTGGATAACTTGTCTGAGAATTGGTCGGCAAAGAAGAATGCCGCAAGAGCTTTGATCTGATCAGGGTCAGAGACTAGGCCAGTCGGGGAGGAGATAGAGCTGATGTTGTTCTTGAAGGCTCTTCGATTTGCATAGCTCTGAAAGTACTTGGAGTTTAAGTCACCTGAGGAGAGCGATAAAGCTCTAGATTTTTGGCGCCATAACTTTACTTGGAGTTTGATCAATCTGATTAGGGAGGCTTGGAGGCAGGATCGGGCGGATAGCTCTTGCGGGGCTAGAGCACTGGTGGCTATCAGAGAGTCTAGATCAGAGATTTCAGATGCTGTGACTTTGATATTGAAATCCACGTTGCCGAAAACCAAATGGTTCCATTGGTTGATATCTTGCCTTAGAAGTTTAAATTTTGACCATAATTTGAAATGAGCATCACCTTCTGTCTTGTAGGAGTGCCACAAGAGGGACAATGTGGGTAGAAAGTCCGGATGCTCAAACCAAATGTTGAGAAACCTGGCTGGCCTCAGACCCCAATCTCTAATACCTTGCTTGAGGAGAATGGGCTTGTGATCGGATAACAGGAGATCAAGGCAACTGATGACAATAGATGGGAAGGCCGTAGAAAAATCCTCAGAGAACATAAAACGGTCAAGCCAGCTGGCTTTTGAATCACTCACATACCAAGTGAAATTCTGACCCGATAGAGGCGGCACAATAACTTGGATATCAGAAACGAAGCTACAAAAACTTTCGATATCCAGCGGGCAGGAATAACAATCAGAGGATCGTTCCGAGGGGTGGAGGACAGCGTTGAAATCACCTGCAAGAAGAAAAGGGTTAGATAAAGTTTGGATCGCTTGTTGGAGCTGGATCCATAAGGCTTTCTTCTTCACATGAGCACAGGGAGCGTAAATGTTGAAGATTGAGCACGGGATTCTGTTCTCTCCCAGAAGACCATTTAGGGAGATGAATCTTGGCTCCTCCACCGAGGAGGTTAGGAAGAAGACACTATAATCCCAGAGACAAAGGAGGCCCCCAGATGCACCTTCCGCCGGGGAGAAGACAAAGTTCCAACCGGGTTGAAAGCCACAAGTTCGAAGGAAGAGGGGAGGAATCTTGGAGAGTTTTGTTTCTTGAAGGAGGACAAGGTCAGGTTTGGAGGTATGAAGCAAGAGTTTGAGAGAATTTTTCTTCTGATCGGAGTTCAGGCCCCGGGCGTTCCATGAAAGGATCTGCATAGCTTAGGAGGAGAGGTTAGGGGCGGGGGGTAAGGCTGGTGGGGGGGTTTGGGATGAAGAACCGAGTGGAAGATTTGAACCACCTCAGAGTTAGAGTCTTTGGAGGTGAACCCAATCTTCTTGCAGAGTTCCCAGGCGTTTTGTGCCTCGGTGAGGTCAGTGGCAGTTGAAGGGAGATGGAGGTGAACGGTTGCTTGCGAGGAAGGCAAGAGGGCAGTTAAGTTTGGGGTGGACCTAGCCTTTAGAATTTCTGACTTCTTGGTTTTCTTTTGGGAGGAGGGCTTGGGGTAGTCGGGGTTGGGCTTGGGAGATGGGCTGGGAGTGGGCTTAGGCCTGAGCAGAGCTTGTAGGAAGTCCAAAGGATGCGGCTCGGGAACCAAAGAGACTCTGCACGTTTCCTTCAATGGAGATGATAGTGGACCGGCAGGTGGGACACTCGAGGAGCACAGGTGGCTCTTGGGGGCCACGTGAGGTGACGTTGAGGTGTTCGAGGCCGACACGTGTGAGTTGTGTTCTTCGGCGATTGGGATTCCCGAAGTCTGATCGGCGACGGAGTCCTCAACGGATTCTGTATTGGAGGAGGATTTTTCCAGCGTCTGAGATCCAAAGGGATTGGTGGAATCCCGGGCAGGGTGATCGGAGGACAGGTTTTCTTCAGCCCAGAGATTTACGACCGGGACCATAGAACTTCTGATGCTGGAAATTTTGATGGGGAAGGATTGATCATCCACTTTTAGGGACAGGGAGCAGTTCAGATGGATAGGGGAGGCTGTGTGTATCAAAGCATAAGCCTTCTGAATGTGATCTCCAGCCAGCGAGAGGGGGTGGATGTGGACTAAATCCCCCACAGAGTCGGCAAGGGCTTTGATTGAAGATTCCGACCATGCGGACAGGGGGATGCCTTCCATCTCAATCCACCGATAGAAACCTCCCGATTCGATGAACTGAATACTATTGGGGGCAATGCAAAACCATTTTTGCAGGAAGGGAATAGCATTGGCCCCAAATCTCTCTTGAAAGGAGCTTTCTGTTGCGGATATTAGAAAAAATCTATTGCCCAAATCAACCAAGGCCAGATCATGCACTTCCTCCATGGCCATGTCCGCTTTGATGGCGAGAATGTCTTCGTCTGAATGGGCAACGCCAAAAAGACAAGTCTGAAGAAAGTCTTCTGACCATAGGTTAGGGCTCCCTTCACAGACTATTTGATTTGACCTGGAGGAGGGAGGGGGACTGGATCTGGCTGCTGGGGGAGAGGGCATGGGTATCAGCGGGGGTGAAAAGGGAGGTGAGTGGGAAAGCTTGGGGGAGGTGAAGTGCCTCGAGAGAGGAGGCTTCGAGGTCGTAGCTGCAACCTTTACTTGGGGAGGGGAAGGCCGGGTTGACCGGGCGACTAGGAGGCGAGCACCTCGAAGCCTGGTTTTTTTCGGCTTCGAGGAAGATCAACCGCATGCAAGTGGCCAAAAACTCCGAAGTGGGTTCGGATTTGTTCTTGGGAGATAGTGGTCGGAAGATTGCACAGGAAAACCGTGAAGAACGGGGGCGGGGTGGGGGGCAGGAAGGTCCGGAATTGAGGCTCTGTCGACTTTCAGGCGGGGGATGTGGACGGGGAGCCATGTGTAATTTCTCCGGACCCCAAAATTTCTTTTCGTTCACAAATCTTGTGGTTCCGTTCGGAGACCATCCGAATCTTAAGGTTGGGGAGGCGCCCAGAGCCCGGAGCTCCTCGTCAAAGTACTTAGGCATAGTGGGAAGGGAGAAAAGTGGGGGGGAGGGGGAGGAGAAGCTGAGAGAGGGGCTAGGAAGGCTGAGGGCGGTGGTCAGAGTTAGGGATTTGGGTGGAGAGAGGGGGAAGGCTGGTGGGGCGCGGGTTTCAAGTCAGAGAACATTTTTCCCTTGATTTATTATGGAACTTTTACTTGAGATTGCCTATAAATCTGAATGGGAAGTGTTATTTATTTCTTTGGATTTGAGAGGTTTAAATAAGGGGCGAACTTGACATGTGTTGTTTCTAAATTCAATAGCATCAAGTTTGGCGAGCACTCTTTGTTTGTTGCTCAGGCGTGGGAGAGGAACAAGATTGATCAGGCGGATAGTTTTGATCTTCGGCAAACACTATATAAGAAGCGTGAGGATGACATCCCAAGAAGTGAGCCTGAGTCTTTAATCTTGGACAATGAAGATCTTATGGAAAAGGTGAGACGGTATGGGAGGTTGGGAGTGGTGCGGCACCATGGTGGAGGTGATCCAAGAGGAGATCAGTAGAACAGGTGTGAGGGATATGGAGATCAGGTACTTATGGAATTGGGTTGTCATTGTTTCAGTTCGTAATCAGGCGGTTGAGGAAAACATGGTGGAGTCGAGTTGGAGCTGACTCTCTACTTGGTTGCTGATGGGGTTGGAGAAAGAACACTTACTGAGGCAGGAAGAGTCCTTTATGTTGTGTAAAATGAGAGGTTTACCCATACAGTGTGGGAGCAAAAGGAATATCAAACAAACGACTCTAAATCTTGGCTTTTCAGTGACCCGGCATCGTGCACAGGTTGGGTCTTGCATGAAGCTTTTCCAAGTATGTGGAAGTAGATGTGGGAGGGGATATCTTTTTGTTAGAGGTACAGGTTGTAGATGTGACTACAATATCGATTATGTGTAATAGGAGTTGTGGCATGTCGAGCATCCCAGACTTAGATAGCTTACCTGTATTGAGGGGCTGGAAAAGAAAGTGCATCCCAAGGGATGGATGTAAGTGGCTTCGTTGACGATAGATTAGAAGCTTGTGAAGGGGGCACTTCACGAAAGCAGTACTCAGCTAGGTCCTCCAGGTTTGGATGATAATACTTAGAGAGAACACGTAGCCACAAAGTCGCAAGGAAGCAAGAAGGCTTCGGTAGAGGACTCAGAAAAGACTGAATATTGATCAATTATTGCGCTTCTTAAAGCCTCGAAAAAGAAGAGAACGGGCCGAAAATGGGTTGGAAAAGAGATAAGTCCAATAATTGTAAGTGATAAGGAAATGGCGATGGACGGTTTTAGACCTACGTAGAAACGTACAAAACATGAATCATAAGGCGGCAACAGAGGCATGTGTATATTGTAGCGTTGTTTGGTTATAAAGTTGGCCGGGACGGAATTACAGGAGCATCTGGACACCTTGGACGCTGACCTTAACTAGTGGACTAGTGAGGACGATCTTACCTTGACAGAGGGGAATGATAATTGCTCCCACTCCTCATGTGGAATGTGATAGGAGTAGATATAATTGGAGGTTGGAGGATCCATGTTTAGTATGTTGAGGTTCCGTTGGAGTTGGAGGGTGTTGTTATTCGGGTGAGCCTTTACTCAGCTGGTTGGTTGTTGTAGGTTAGATCCGCCTCCCGAGTTAGTTTGGCTTGTGTCAAGTAAGGGGTTAGGAGCTTATATCGGTTATTGTCTTGCTATTCTTAGTTTATTTTGTACTTTTCTTTTGGGTAGCTTGTTTTTTTGGCCAAAGAATGGTTTAGGTTTAGTTTGTTTGTATTTTCTGACATATTGCCTAACAAGTCACCTACTTCACCTATCTTGGATAATGGCGAGCTTTATACAACTTTGTTGATCAAAAAAATTTGGGGTGGGTTCGAGGCAGGAAAGAATATCCCTATTGACTTGCATTAAAATCAAACTGGCTCATGTATGTATCCGCCCCTTGAGGATGCGTTTGATCCGGTCCGTGACACATCCAAGTCGTATATTGCCGCTCTACTTACATCGTGCTTCTCAACTATGGTGGATGAATGCGAATTTGTCTATTACTAGTGCAACAAAAAAAAAACTCAAGCTAAATACAATAAATAAAAAAGTGAAGAAAGCGTGTGCATCGTTATATCCATGACATTTGAAGGCATCTGCCAACTCTAACGTATAAGAGAAGTGGAAGGCCGATATCGTAATCATACTCAATGGTGGAACCACCGGGGGAAAGTGTCTTTTTTATTTTCTTTTTAGGGAAAATGACACATAAGTCTGGCTAACTATCACCGTTTTTCACGTCACCCCCCTAACTATTTTTTGTGACATTTAACTACCCTAACTTTTATTTTATTTTCACTTTAGTTTAACGGTGTTAAATTTTGCATGGAAACAACCATGTGCAAAGCACATGGTGTTTTATTTTTATTAAATGACATAACTATCCTTTTTTTATCAACAAATTTTTTTTATTTATAAAAACCAAGCCTTACAAGATAAAGGACAAGGTCAAGGGCAAAGCCTCAAGAGAACTTATAAACAAGAGAGACCAAAACATGGTCCTCAATCACAACAACTATGGCTACCAGCAAAACAACTCGGATGGGTCTAACACATCTTATACCCAGATTTATCGACCATTAAGCGAACTAAAACTGGATGTATACAGAATCATCTGAACCAAAGGTCTATCTACCCTAATTTTGCTAACATGAAGATCAACAATACAAGAAACAAGATGGAAATAGAGCACATCCAACCAAAACAAAATAACAATTGAGTCTACAAGGGCAACACAACAACTAAAAAACAAAAACAACCGAGATAAAACCAGAACAACTGATCTAATAATCAAGATAAACCTATGAAGACCAACAAAGGAAACCGCAGAGAGAAAAAACCCCTTTAACGCAGCAACAAAGAAGTTCCACACCTAGAATCACTACCTGTAGATCACCACCTCTAACACCCGCAAGAACAGGCACCTCCAAACCCTAAATCTAACCTGATCTCCACATCAAACAAGGCCCAAAGTTGAAAACCTCATGGAGGCCAACACCACAATACCATGAGGCCCCAACCACCACTTGTGGTTGAGGAGAGGAAAAGAAGAACATATCTAGACGAAGGGTGGAGGATACCTGAAAGGAGCAGCTGCAATGAAAGCAGGAACCAGCTACCAAAACCCAGGAGACGAAGTTGAGCAGCATCGCAACCATCAACGACTGAAAAGTCGTCCCACTCCCGAACTGAATCGACACGGACCCGGCGTGAGCAGCTAGAACTCCAAAGGCAATCAAGGAGCAAAACAGGGGTCATAGGTACTGATCCGCTACAATCCCCACCAGTGTCGATGGAGAAAGTCGTCTCACCCGAAAACAGCACCAAACCCCGTGAGAGAGAACTTCGCCGCTACCACACCTCTTGAAGAACACCCACGGCACCGTAGATTCCTACTTCCCCAACAACCCCATCCACTCTGGTAGTCGTCGTGGAGAGCCAACTGGGGTCAACACCACCAGAGGCTCGAAGAGGACAAATCTGAGTCTTCAGGACCAGATCTGCCCTTACCGGCGAGGAAAACAAGAAGCAAAGCATGCCCGCCCTTGACCTGCGCTCCTCAAGCAACTCCCCACGGAGGCCGACGAAATAATTTCACCAGAGTTTCAAAGGATGTCAGATCTGAGTCGAAATGACTCAGATCTGAGAAGATCGAAACCTTAAACAGACCAGAGCACCCAAGATCGGGGGCGAGACAGAAGAGAAGAAGCGGATGAAAGAAAAGATGAGCGAAGATAGGGGAAAAGACCCCGATCTATCCCTTGAAACTTCTCCCACGGTGTGTAAACGACACCCAGCCACCGGAAAACTACCGGAATAAACCCAAACGGAGAACGAACAGAGGAGGAAGGGGCTAGAAAAAAGGCCAACAAAGACGAATCGAAGCAACAGAGGACAAAAGAAAGAAAAAAGGACGGAAAAAGGAAAATATGGCCACCGACGACTCACTAGCAACCGGAGTTGCTCAGGAATAACCGACGGCCAAGCAAGAGAGACTAGGGTTAGGGAAGTTGACATAACTATCCTTTCATATATACTAATTTAACCTAACTAAACTCAAACCCTTATATCTCCCCCTCTTCCTCTTTCTCATTTCCTCTCAACCGCCTAAACCTTCCAACTCCAAACTCTCACCTCCAATTATCTCCTCTATTCTTCTCTCAGCTCAAACACTTTTTCTTGCTCTTACCCTTCTTCTCTCTTGCCAGGAAATTGAAATCAAAATCAAACATATTGACCCAACCAAACCCAATTTTGTGAGTCTTTGATATACAGTTCAAGCTCGATGAGAAGCTCTCAGAGTCGAAGCTCAATGGTTTTAAACACCACCATGCCTCGTCTACTGCCGGTTGGGATTTGAGGTTCCGTGACAAAACCTCCTCCGTCGTCCTCATCTCCAATCATGCCGCGAATTTAGGGCTGGGATTTGATGGTGGTCGGATCTGGGGTGAACGGGTTTGTTCAATTGCACTTGACGGTGGCCGGATCTAGGGAGAATTGGTCAATATTTTTTTCGTTCTTTTGTTTAGTTTCAACTAATCAGGAATTAACAATAAAATTAAATTAAATATGGAAAATTAGCGAAGAGAATTAACAAAAACATAATTAAGGAAAATAATGAGTAGAAGTAGTAAATATGTAAACAATAATGAAAATAAAGGAAAAGAATAAAAACACATTAATGAAAATAAAAAATTAGTAATGAAAAAAACATTCTTTAATGTATAAGTAATAATATTTAATTCAAAATAAAAAATATCAATATTAAAAACAAAATTAATAAAATAAAGGGAGAGAATAAAAAAGGATTAACGAATTTTTTAAAAAAAATTAAAGAAAATAATGGAAATAAAAAACTAATATTTTTATCGTAAAATTTGAAAATTTGAGAGTTAGAGAAGGATATTATAGACATTTCAAGTTTGTAGGACTCAATGGCAAGGTTTTGAAATTTTGATTGTTAATGAGGAGTATTTTGGACATTTGACTTTCATTGGATGGAAAGTCAACGTCGTTGGACTAAAGTGAAAAAAATAGAAGTTAAAGGAGTTAAATGTCACAAAAAATAGTTATGGGGCCTAATGTGAAAAACGGAGATAGTTATGTGTTATTTTCCCTTCTTTTTATTTCCTAGTTGTCCTTTTCTTCTTCAAAAAAAAAAACTTACATTGCCTATTGTCGTTAAAAAAAATTGGTGCCCTCATTGAAAATGTGGCATTGATTATATCTATAGGGTGTGGACGGTGATTTTAAGTTAGCATTACAGTTCTAACAAGGAAGTTGTTCCATCCTTGAACAAGAAGCATCAATTGTTCAAACAATTTATTCTGTAAAACCGAATGAACAAATGAACTCAGCGCACGAATCAGAGATTTCAATTGTAGTTCATACATGACTCATGTGTAAACACTTGCCACACATGATAAACAGAGGACACCTGAATGGTGAGCCTTCTGAAGCACAAAATCAACACACATAAGGAGTTTAGACCCACTGCCCATACTTGCTCTTCATCTTCTCGTCAAGTTCTTTAGCTTCCATCGACTCTCTCGCAACCCTCTTCTTGCCCCCTTCCACTCCTTCGTACTCTCTCACCCAATGCCTGTGCACCACGCAGCTCAGCACCAACACCACCACTTGCATCAGTCCCATCGCCATCAACACCATGCACTCTAGCCTCACCAGGAGCTTCGACTCCTTGGGGTCCCGAGGTGATTTCAGCATCGACAGGCTCGACTGCTCCTTGGTGAACAATGCCAGAGTGCCGAGTACTTGGCCCAGCAGGGAGGCGAAGAGCAGAGAGACGTGGGTCACGAAGCACAAGCGAGCCAGCTGTGAATAGAAACCCGCAAAGGCAGAGAGGAGGGAGATGCAAGACACCATCAGGAAGGCCACACCCAAACTCGTCGGAGGCATTTTCAACAGAATCATAGGACCAAATGAGGCTGCCGAGAGCACGAACAACACGAAATTCATACTGTGGAGGACGACATTTGACAAGGAACAAGAGCTCCTGCGCTTAGCTGTGGATGAAACCATTTTTTGTTGCTTCTGATCAAAGAGGCAGAGGAAGTTTTCGAATTTATATGCAAGATAAATGTAACCGTTGGGAGGCTGCAACACAAGTAAGTGCCAACGGCTAGCTCTTTATGGGGCCATCTTTTTCATGCATTGTCCACTTAATTATAAATAATTGTACCACAGTCATACTTGTTTTTTTCTCTCTCTTATACATTTTTATGTTCTAATTTTTAAGAAGGGTTAAATATATTTTGATACTCTTATGTTAGGTCAGCGGATCTTTTAGTGCCCTTATATATTTTTAATACATTTTGGTATATCCTTATGTTCGGTCCACGGACGTTTTGAGCATATGAAATTTAAAAAATAACAGATTATTCCATTATGTTAGTCATGTAACCCCATGTGCAGTTAAGTGGAGTATGAAATGACAATTTTACTCTTCTTAAACCCTAATCATTCATTTGATACCTTTGGAATGTGATTAGGGTTTAAGAAGAATAAAATTGTCATTTCACACCCCACTTAACTTCATAAACCCTAATCATTCATTTGATACCTTTGAAATGTGATTAGGGTTTAAGAAGAATAAAATTGTCATTTCACACCCCACTTAACTTCATAAACCCTAATCATTCATTTGATACCTTTGAAATGTGATTAGGGTTTAAGAAGAATAAAATTGTCATTTCACACCCCACTTAACTTCACATGGGATCACTTGATTAATGAAATAAAATATTCCATTAGTTTTTTTAACGAAATATGCTCAAAACATCTGTGGACCGAACATAAAGATACTAAAATGTATTGAAAAAAAACATAAGGGTACCAAAAGGTCCATAAACTGAACATAAAGGTGCCAAAAGGTATTTAACCCTTTTAAAATAATTAGATTTACTACAATGCTGCCATTGAGAATCGCAACCAAATGCGTATTACAGCCTTTAGCTTTGGTAATTTAAAAAATGCATAGAATTGGAAGGAGAAGGCAGCATATCATCAGAGGTACATACAGAGGAAACTTGAAAGGAGAAGGAATGGAGAAAACAGAATCCATTCCCAAACATAAACCCGCGATATATGGAAAGGAATGAGCTCGTCACACCATAATAGTTTACACTGGAAGTGGGCGGCGGATGCAAGATATTTTATATCATTACCCCACAAGCTCAAGAGCAGCAATGAGGACTGGATGTAGTGGCTCTTACTAAACCACAACATTATGTGCCTTCTTTGTCCATGACATATCATCAGGAGCACTCGGTTGCATCCTTTCACTTTCCAGCTCCTGCAAGATTTTGAAATTCAGAAAATAAACTCAATACCAGGAAATTTAGCACTTGTTGGATTGAAAATGATCATGTTCACCAAGAGGTTGGAATAACAAAGATGAAACATACTCAAGTTACCACACAAGTGGATGGTAAAAGTTGACATGTATAAATGAACAACAAGAGGATTGCCTCAAGCCCTATTCTAATGAATGAGCATAAAAATAAATCAACAGTTATATCCACCACGGGGAGTGTCCTGTTGTAACTTGTAAGAGGTCTAAAATACAACACAAACCTACCATGCTAATGATACTAGAGCTGTCATCTTGAAATAGTTCTCGAAGAAGTTAACAGATAAGCAAACCTGGTCATTTATACGACTCCAATCATATGCATCACTGTGTGTCAGAATGGCCTCAACTCTATCTAGTGATGCTTGCAACTTCCCCGAGTGCATATTGAACAACGCCTCATCAACACCCAGACCCCTGTTAACATCAATGTTTCAATCATAACAAAAAAAAAACAAATATTTATAACTATTGCTTTCAATAGCTTTTGATCAACATTTGAAGCTCAAGAGAACAACGCTTATATATCTTCTTCAACAGTGAGTATAAGATGATAAAGAAACTTACCCACTTAATTCTGGAAGGACATAATCGGCCTTCCATCCAAATCGCAAATCCATGCCAGGACACAAGCCAATGGTTGTCTTATTCCTGATCCTAGATATGCCATCCCCACCCCAACAGGTACTAAGCTTCCATTTCCAACCAGTAGCATGAGACTCAAAATTATGGCCTATGCCAACCTGTTAAATTTTAAAGAGTTATAAGTGCCGCTACCAGTCTCATCCATTAACCAAAAGTAGGTTATACTTTCTGAGTGCATACAATATCAGCTAACTATACCTGAAGGTTGAGGAAGTCTGTTACAGGAATCTTTTTTGAAAGAAGGCGTACATCATGATGCATGGGTTCGTATATGAACTTCCACCTACGTTTAGGTGATAGCGGCTTCAACACAATCTTGGCTTGACATTCATTGACTGGAACATTATAGAACTGAAAATAAACTCATTAACTAAGTATGTTACAATTCAGACATTAGCATTATTGATAATCTATGTATTATGCTAACTACAGAAATATTATGTGATGAACTCGTAGACTTTCAACGGATTGAATTTGAGTCGAGAGGTCAAAGCCACCTCCATGGGAAAAACAGCCTCTTCTTTGCTTCAGTAAACATGGTCTCTTCTTTAATGACCATGGTATGGAGCATTTTTGTTATAGGTACCTCGTTCATTTCATAGATAAGGATCATATTATGGAGTGGATAAATTCATAAGAATAGGAAACAATCCCACCCTTTTACAATGAACCTGGAGTTTTCACCTCAAACCTCCAGAAGACGAGTATAACTCAATCCACTTGACAAGTAGCCTTTTATTTTAAAACATACAATCCATCCCAAAATTAGTGTTTCCCTTTCCGCTAGATGCCCTCATTATCTCCCCATGCGCTGCCTTGTAATCAACTCAATTCAAGGATGTTATTGGTAATTCATACGTCTAACTTCATAAATAAGAAATGAGACACTTCTTTTGAGACATCTAACTTTAGAAAGCTTAATACTTATTTTGGGATGGTGGAGGGATCGATTAACAGTTAACGCGTGACCATAAATATCTGAATAGTATAATCAGTATATGCCTAAATGATAACATTTTAATCGTAAGATGCAACAACTAAAAGAACAAACAACTCTAAGAAGGATAACAAAACCATATGCATATGTTGACCTGTGAAAATTAACATTCTGCATTAAAAAACAGAACTTTGCTTGTTTTTGGCTCAGGCTTAGCTTTCAAATCCCTCTGATTTTGATTCACAGTTCTCTGTTGGCATTGTTTCATGATGCTTAGGGTCTCTGTTTTCTCCTTGTAACTGCTCATCAGTTATACACTTATACTGCTGAATAAAGTTTTTGCTTGGTTTTGCTGATAGAAGAAATCAGAACGAATTACCCAATACTTATTGAACCAATTGCTTGCCATCTCTTAAACAAATCTTGCTTCATTTCTACTCTCCTCAACAAATGATTTAAGGATGTCATGCCTAATATCTAAATCAGCCCCACCATGGAAGAGTATCAAAAAATGACTAAGACACAACAGCCCCAAAGACCAAAACAGAACTTAGTCCATGAGAGACCATCATAAATTAGCCTTCATGTGAGACTTAAACCATAGGAAGCATGATTTTACAAAACAACAGAAATTGATACAGTTAAGCAAGCCAGAATGAACAAAAATAACAGGAAAGGGTACCTCTAAATTGACACCAACCCTTAAGCCCTGCAATTCTTTTCGAAACTTGAGAAACAACTCTTTTGGCACTAAATCAATCTTGTACAGCTCCTCCCACGAAACGGGTTCTTCCCCATTCGAACCGCCTTCCATGTTTCACCAGTAAAAGCTCCACAACTACAACAAGGCATGAAAATTAACAAGATATCCCCCAATTGACTCTAACCCCATTTTCTTCCCAATTAGCTCTTTTCATAAAATCCATTCAAGAACACCAACATTCGTAGCTTTCTTCTCTAGTGGAACCAGAATGAAAAGGACAAAAAGCTACAAGCTTGTGGGCTTTACAATATAAAAACATTAGCAAATTTATCAGGCTTCGAAATGAACGAAAGCGCCTTTGTCTTTTCAAAAACGAAAAGCGTGCGTACCTTGACAAAGACTGCAGGCTCCAATGTCAACTTGACATGGATACGGTGGCCGGAGACGGTTGTTCTACTGAAACGGTACAAAGAGGAAGTGTGAGATGATTCAGCGGCAAATGCTTTTGCCCTATCGATTACTAGAGAACTCGGTCAGTGACTGATAGACTACTGGTTTCCCAAATTACCTAGAATATCCTTTTCGTATTTGTTGAATGACTATAATGACCCCCTTTGGACATTTGACATTTAAATCATGAGATTATTTTTAGCATAATGTATAATTTTATCGACTTAGAATTAGGAGATCATAAAGATCATGCAAGGTAAAAATAAATTGAAATAAATGGAAAAGCACAAGATGATGTCTCGATAACAACCGGAATACTGGTCCTATAACAACAGACAAGCTATCAGGGAATAAAATAGGGATGGTTTCCTATTCTCTCGATGATTGGCGCGTGACATCCAGAAGACTTTCTCCGTCTCGACTTGAACAGACATGTGTTGTCTCAACAGTCGTCCAAAGACTATATTAGGAAAAGGAGGAGGTTGGGGGTAGATAGCATCTGTCTTTTGTGGGCCAAGGTGGCTCCTCTAAGATCTTCTAGCAGGTGATCGTGATTCTGCATGGCTTCAATAGTAGGGAGTCATTGGAGCCCGGCGAACTCCTCTGTGTTATGTTATCTTTTGAGTGGTGTCAACGCACGAGGGGCGGTCATGAGCAAAGGAAGAGGTGGTGTCGTGGGATGAGGACGGGGCTTTCGCCCGAGAGACGGACCCATGGTCCCCATCGCATTGGTCGGACCATGGGGGACGATGAGCAACATGGCGATGGGAAAAAGGCATCGACGGAGATGGTGGTGGGGACTTCATAGTGGTTGAGATGCATCTAAGCTTAAGAACAGGTAAGCGGAAATGCAGATGGGAAAGCAAAGAGACTTTTGAAACCCTAAAGGTCAAAATTTTAAAATTTGTTAAAAAAAATCAATAATGATAGTTGATTTGGCGTATTTTTTTATACCAACTCGATTTTTTATTAAAATGCTCTTTTCAACGAAAAGAGTGTAAGAAGACTAAGTCCAAGAAAGACCAGCCCAAAGATCCACCAACGATTACCGAATAACTTTCAAGAAGAGCTAGAGCCAAAGCCTAAAATACATATTATAATCCAAAAAAAACGTTCATGAACGAAATCAAGCTTCGCCAGTGACTCACTATTCACCTTCCAAGTCAAAGTCAGATTATTGAATGCCTTCTTTTTAGGAATCATGGCTCTAGCTTTTTGGACACCTTGCTTAACTTATTTTCACACATCAGCAACGGTAGTTAAAGGCGTGATTTGAAAATATATTAACTACTTAACTGACGCAATTTACCCACACTGGGCAACGTTTGTAAAGTCTATCCCTGCACCACAATCACATAGGCACATGTTAAACGCAAACAAACAGGAGGCCGCAAGGAAGGATGTGGAGAGGGCATTCAGAATTGTAATAACCACTCCCGGTCAACGCCAGTCAAATCTGCGAAAAACAGGAAAATTTAGATTTTTTTAAACACTTAAATGAACCTAAATTTGACCCTGAGGGTCATACCGGACTTAAGTTGACCCCGATATTGACCAAAGTGAGTTCCGGGGGACTCAGGGCAACTTTCTTATCAATTTGGGAATTGTTGACTTTTCGCTGGAAAAGTCAACCGAGTGACGTTTTGGTCCATTCGAGGACCGTTTTGGATCCAAAAAGCTTAGCCGTCGTCGCAGCGGTCTTAGTTGAGCCGTTTCCTTGTGGCCCGTGAAGTTTCGTAATTTCTTGGAAAAAGTGCCCGTTCGGGGCCCGAGACAGCCGAATTTCGCGAATCTGACTGAAAAAAATATCTAGAAGATATTTTCCAAAAAGAATGGGACCCACTTGCCACATGTCAAATATGTGGTGGTGTTAGGTGATTTTTTGAACAAAACAAAAAGGTGAATGAGTGGTAGTTTGTAAATAAGAAGAGTTAGTGTGTTTTTTAAAAACAAAATAAAAGGGAGGAAGAGAGTAAGTGTCGGCCACACTTAGAAAAAAAAAAGGAGAATTAGAGAGAGAAAGTGGAGAGAGGAAAGAGAAGGAGAAAATGGAGAAAAAGAGAAGAAAGGGTTGGGACTTTGTGATTTCCCGACGATCCAACCGACGGATCGTCTCAACGATCGAAGAATCGAGTTCCCATCATCATTCCCTACGGTGAGAACCTAACCTATTTTCATTTTGGAACGTTTGAATTTTAGGGTTTGAGTTTAAATGGTTTGATTAAGGTTGGGTTGAGGTTTGGGGTTCGTTAGGAACGTTTTGTGGCGAAAAGGAACATTTTTCGTTATGGCCGTGTGGGGCCCACATGCTCGGGTAATCAGGTTTTCGTGTTCGGGTGGTTTAGGACGTTACTCAAGTCATTAATCCACAACCGGATCGAAATTTGGAATTAAATTGTGAAAGTTGTAATTGACGGGTTTAGAAACTTTAAACGCTAATTAAATTACTCGGAAGTCGGAATTGAATTACATCGAGTGCACAGGAACCCTTGAATTATTCTAAGACCGTGGAAATGAAAACGGGAATTTTCGGAGCCCCGGAAGGGCGTTTCCAAAACCCGGGCAGATTCGCCATGTCGGGCGAATCGGGCCTTTTCCGGGTCCAATATCGACAATGTCGAGTAATTGGGGAGTTTGGGAGTGATCGACATTGTCGGGGTTACTTTTGGGCGTCAAGTTCATTAAAATTCAATTTATGCCTGCAAGCTTAAAAGCATTTAAATTTGTGTTCTTTTAGATCGTGCTGCGAACAGAGGAAAGGGAAAGCTAGGCGAGTGACCGAGATCACGCCGGAGCTTATTTGTGCGCTTTTGGAGAAAGTATACGAGGTAGGGAAAAGTAGCCGGATCTCGGCCCTAACTAGGGAAAGTTAACAGTAGACATGCATGTGACACTGGGGTGTCGTGGGTTAAGTAGGTTTATTGAATATTAGAAAGGTAGGCGACACCGGGTAGTGTCGTATGATTCGGGAACGTATCGAACATTAGAATTGCATGTGACACTTAGTAGTGTCGTAGGAGCAGAGAACTTATCGATGTTAGAATTACTGGAGGCATATGATCATGCCCGGAGGTTGATTGCGAACTTATCGATATTAGGAGTACTGGAGGCATATGACCATGCCCGAA
The DNA here is from genome assembly GCA_963921825.1 of Erodium maritimum. Lineage (NCBI taxonomy): Eukaryota > Viridiplantae > Streptophyta > Magnoliopsida > Geraniales > Geraniaceae > Erodium > Erodium maritimum. The sequence goes on from OY997592.1 coordinate 47,689,138, forward strand.
GGTTGATTGTGAAACTGTTGATATTAGAACTGCTGGAGGCATTGGTTATGCCCGGAGGTTGATTGTGTAATTTGTGTCTTGGGTGGCCATGAGAGCCCATACTTTACTGTTGTGTCTTGGGTGGCCATGAGAGCCCGTACTTTAATGTTGTGTCCTGGGTGGCCATGAGAGCCCGTGCTTTACTGTTGTGTCTTGGGTGGCCATGAGAGCCCGTGTTTTACTGTTGGTGTGTCTTGGGTGGCCGTGAGTGCCTGTGGGGTTGTTGAGCCCGTGAGTTACTGTTGGTGTGTCTTGGGAGGTCGTGAGTGCCCGTGGGGTTGTTGAGTCCGTGTTTTACTGTTGGTGTCTTGGGTGGCCATGAGTGCTTGTGGAGTGTTGAACCTGTTTTCTTGCTGTTTGTTGAACTTTGCTTGTGATTGTGATTGTGGTTACCTGAGGTTGGAAACCCGACTTTGTGTCGGGGAAGTTGCGTGGTGTGGCTAGCCTCCCGACTTGGATCGGGCGAAGCGGAGAGGTTGTGGGCTAGCATCCCGACTGGGATCGGGAGAAGGATTGCGAGGTTGGTGGTGTGGCTAGCCTCCCGACTAGGATCGGGGGAAACGGAGAGGTTGTGGGCTAGCCTCCCGGCTGTGTGTCGGGAGAAGTTTTGTGGTTTGCGCGGGTGTGGCTAGTCACCCGACTGGGATCGGGGGTAGGGGAGAGGTTGTGGGCTACCCTTCCGACTGAGATCGGGAGAAGTTGCGCGGCAGGTCGACCGCCTGACCTGACAGGGATCGGTAAAGGGCGAGAGAGAGATGGGGTTGCTGAGCAGCTGGCGTGCGATCCTTTGTGATCTTGTTTGGTGTGCGATCCTTTGTGATCTTGGGTGTAGTGTGGTTGTCTGTCATGTCTTTGGAGAAGGTCGTCAATCGTTGAGTCGGGTCTACTTTACGTGTCTGAGTATTGAGTCGGTTGAGGAAAGTATCAGTATGTGTGTGTCAGTCGGGTTACTTGAGTTTGGGGATAGTGATCCCCGGTGTTGAGTTGGTTGTTGGTGTTACCGGCATTGTCTGCTAAGTATGCCGTAGTCAGTCTGTTATCCGTGGTGGTGAGCGAACGCTCACCCCTAGCTGTTTTTCCTACAGGTACCGGTCGTAGGTTGGACTAGGTGAGCTTCTGAAGCTTGAAGAGCTAGGAGCGGGATTTTGGGTTTACTTTTGAGTTTAGCGACGTATACCTTGCTTTTTGTCCATTTGTTGGGACGTACCTTTAAGTTGTAAATGATTATTTTTGATGAAAAAATGGGGATTGCAAAGTGATTTATGTAAAAGGTTTCAAAATGTTTTATTGTTTTAAACGTTCGCGTCCTGAGTTCGGTTTACTGAAATTGGGGCGTGACAAGAATTCTACAAGCCTGTTTTCATATCATTAGTAGACCTGCTCGGGGTTGAGACGATAGGAAATTGTCTATGATAATAAGCGTGTGCATTATTATACACAAAATGATTGTGGATGATGAACGTGACACCTATCGGGGAGAAATAGAACGACTCTCATCCAAAGAACCAATCATACCCGTCCATCGAGCGTCATTACCATGTTACAATTTCATCCGAAACCATTGAAGCCGGCTAGAGAATTAAGTAGTGCACCAACAACTGAAGGTTGAACTGATTGAACACATTTGGACTTTGTTCTGGACATAAGATGTAAGAACCACTCCCGGTCAACGCCAGTCAAATCGGCGAAAAACAGGAAAACTTAAAATTTTGGGATAGACACTTAAATGAACCTAAATTTGACCCCGAGGGTCATACCGGACTTAAGTTGACCCCGATATCGACCAAAGTGAGTTCTGGGGGACTCAGGGCAACTTTCTGACCAATTTGGGAAAGGTTGACTTTTTGCTGGAAAAGTCAACCGAGCGACGTTTTGGTCCGTTCGAGGTCCGTTTTGGATCCAAAAAGCTTAACCGTCGTCACAGCGGTCTTAGTTGAGCCGTTTCCTTGTAGCCCGTGAAGTTTCGTAATTTCTTGAAAAATGGGCCCGTTCAGGGCCCGAGACGGTCGAATTTCGTGAATCTGACAGAAAAATATCTACAAAGATATTTTTCATAAAGGTGGGACCCACAAGACACTTGTCTTAAATGTGGTGGTAGTTGGTTTTTAAAATAAAGAAAAAGGAAAGATGAGTGTTAGTTTTGTAATTAAAAGGGTAGTAGGTATTTTTGAACAAAACAAAAGGCAAACAAGAGGGTAGTGTCGGCCATTTTAGAAAAAAAGGAGAGAAGTAGAGAGAGAGAGAAGAGAGAGAAAAAAGAGAGAAAGTGTTGGAGTTTTGTGATTTCCCGACAATCCGACCGACGGATCGTCTCAACGGTTGAAGAATCGAGCTCCCCTCGTCATTCCCTACGGTAAGAACCCGACTTTTTCTCGTTTTGGAACGTTTGAATTTTAGGGTTTGAGTTTAAATGGTTTGATTAAGGTTGGGTTGAGGTTTGGGGTTCGTTAGGAACGTTTTGGGGCGAAAAGAAACGTTTTCCGTTGTGGCCGTGTGGGGCCCACGTGTTCGGGCCTCAGTTTTTTCGTGTTCGGGTGGTTTAGGACGATTCCCAAGTCGTTAATCCACACCCGGAACGAATTTTGGAATTAAATTGTAAAAGTTGTAAATGACGGGTTTAGAAAGTTTAAACGCGAATTAAATTGCTCGGAAGTCGGAAATTGATTCCGTCGATTGCGTTGGAACCCTTGAATTATTCTAAGATCGTGGAAACGAAAAAGGAAATTTTCGGAGCCCCGGAAGGACGTTTTCCAATCCCGGGCAGATTCGCCGGGTCGGGCAAAACGGGCCTTTCCAGGCCCATTATCGACAATGTCGAGTAATTGGGAAGTTTGGGAGTGATCGAAATTGTCGGGGTTGCGTTTGGGCGTCAAGTGTATTAAAATTCAGCTTTGTTTGCAAACTTAAAAAGTGTTAATTGTGATCTTGTTAGATCGTGCCACCGACAGAGGAAAGGGAAAGCTAGGCGAGTGATCGTGAGCACGCCGGAGCTTGGTTGGGAACTTTTGGGAAAGCGTACGAGGTAGGGAAAAGTATCCGGATCTCGGCCCTGACTAGGGAAAGTTAACAGTAGGAATGCATGTGACACTTGGGTGTCGTGGGTTAAGTAAGTTTATCGAACAATAGAAAGGCAGGCGACACCGGGTGGTGTCGTACGATACGGGAACGTATCGAACAATAGAATTGCATGTGACACTTAGTACTGTCGTAGGAGCAGTGAACGTATTGATATTAGAAATACTGGAGGCATTTGGTTATGCCCGGAGGTTGATTGTATTGTTTGTGGGTGGCCATGAGTGCCCGTGGGGTTGTTGAGCCCGTGTTATACTGTTGGTGTGTCTTGGGTGGCCATGAGTGCCCGTGGGGTTGTTGAGCCCGTGTTTTACTGTTGGTGTCTTGGGTGGCCATGAGTTCCTGTGGGGTTGTTGAGCCCGTGTTTTACTGTTGGTGTGTCTTGGGTGGCCATGAGTGCCCGTGGGGTTGTTGAGCCCGTGTTTTACTGTTGGTGTCTTGGGTGGCCATGAGTGCCTGTGGGGTTGTTAAACCCGTATTTTACTGTTGGTGTGTCTTGGGTGGCCATGAGTGCCCGTGGGGTTGTTAAACCCGTATTTTACTGTTGGTGTGTCTTGGGTGTCCATGAGTGCCCGTGGGGTTGTTGAGCCCGTATTTTACTGTTGGTGTGTCTTGGGTGGCCATGAGTGCCCGTGGGGTTGTTGAACCCGTGTTTTACTGTTGGTGTCTTGGGTGGCCATGAGTGTCTGTGAAGTGTTAAACCTGTGTTGTCGCTTGTTGTTGAACTTTGGTTGTGATTGTGGTTACCTGAGGTTGGACAGGTCGACCGCCTGACCCGACTGAGTGTCAGGGAAGTTGCGTGGGTGTTGGCTAGCCTCCCGACAAAGATCGGTAAGGTTGAGCATTCTTGGCGATGAAGGGCAGCTCCCCTTCCGACCAGCTATCGGAAAAGTATGGCGTTGTATATCGCAGACAGGTCGACCGCCTGACCCGACTGAGTGTCGGGGAAGTTGCGTGGGGCAGGCTCAAGCCCAGCCGGTTAGCAACCGGCACTGAGCAGCTGTAGTGCGATCCTTTGTGATCTTGGGTGTTGCGTGGTTATCTTTTGAGTCTTTGGTGGAGGTCGTAACCGCTGTGTCGGGTCTACATTACGTGTCCGAGTGTTGAGTTGGTTGGGGAAAGTAACCGTTTGTGTGTCAGTCAGGTTACTTGAGTTGGGGATAGTAGTCCCCGGTGTTTGGGTTGTTGTTGGTGTTTCCGGCATTGTCTACTAGTATGTCGTAGTCAGTCTGGTATTGTCACGCCCCAAATCTGGTTTGGACCGGACTCGAGACGTGAACTAAAACAATAATAATTTTAAACGAAAATAAAGCCAATAAGTCTTAATCTCACAATTTTAAAAACTTTAAACACCACACGAGTCACAGCTCGGTAAAAATCAACGGTAAAACAGTTCAAATAAAACGGTACGTCTCTAGACTATCTAGCCTAGGACCCTCGTAGCTCCCAAGCGTCGAGCATCCGGCTAGTACACTTCCCGCTTAGAACCTGAAAAACAACAAGGTAGGGGTGAGCTTTCGCTCAGTAGGAAAAGTAGTTAAGGTTATAAGCAAGCACTCACTACCACGGGTAACCGTTCAATTAGGGCATACTAGTACATCACACAACTAATTTCTAACGGAACTCGTAACCACCATCCTCAACTCAAGACCAACTCATGCTCACAACCACCCAAACAGCACAACTATTAACAGTCAAACTAACCACGGGACGCTCTCAAATAGTCATACCAGAATCTCTAACGGATTAAATCTCTTTCCCGGAACTCCTTCGGGCAAAGGATAGATAAAACAGCATTCCCGGAACTCCTTCGGGCAAGGCAAAGGATAGGTGAAACAAGGTGAGACAACTTCCCCGGAACTCCTTCGGGCGAAGCAAAGGATAGAAGAAAACGGCTTTCCCGGAACTCCTTCGGGCAAAGCAAAGGTGAAACAACCTTCCCGGAACTCCTTCGGGCAAGGCAAAGGTGAGACTACTTCCCCGGAACTCCTTCGGGCGAAGCAAAGGTGAGACAACTTTCCCGGAACTCCTTCGGGTAAAGCGTCAAGAATAATAAAATAAATGTCCTAATTAAACACGGCTTACTCAGCCCTATAATCTTACCACAACCAGTCACGTCGATCTATCACTCACCCGACCATCACAAAACCAAGGGTTTCACATCAACACAACCACGGCACACTCGCCCATACATAACAACAAGATGCTCAACGGATATACTAATCTTGTCTATTAAACCTAATGACACCGACTCACACGGCAAGCATCTCAACCAATAACAGGCAGCCAAACAACACGCAACCTACGGCTCGACACGGCCGATCTACCAGCACAGCAATTCCCAAGACAGAAACGTAAAAGTTTGCAGTTCAATCGACTACTCTAGTTGTTCGCATCCTACATGTTACTACGACTCGTCCGATTATTATCTGATATAAACATCCTTCCAGTTTTATTAATCATAACATGCATACTAGTAACTTTCCACAATTAAACCGGTATCTGCTACTTCCCTACCTCAAGACGATACCACAACAGCGTCTCCTAGCTGCGGACGACCGGCCCAACATCGTCTTCTAGGGTGAAGTCCGCGTCTGGGTCTAACTCCGGTCTTCTCTTCGCTCGAAGCCGAACTCTAATTTAAAAACGGAAGCCACAATTAAAACCGATTTCACAATTTAAAAAAAACGAAGGTTGCGACGGTTTCGATTTAAGTTCAAAAGTTGTCTTTTAGACTCGAACGGGCTAAAAGCGGGATTACGACGAATCGGGTTCGAGTACCCGCGCACCAAACCGGTGCACGATTCCCGAGGAACAGACTCCATGTACAGATCTCGAGGCATGTGTTTCGTGGCACGATTCCCGAGATACGGGTTCGTGGCACGATTCCCAAGGCACCGTTTCAGCGTTCCCCTTTTATCCCATTTTACAGTCTAGTTTCAACGTCCCACGTTCCAGATTCGTTCAACTGCTCAAAACCCGCTTTAAAACAATCTGATTTTCAAATTCTTTTAATCCAAAATCTTAGTCAAATCTAACCCGTTTTGCTTTGTTTTACTCCCTTTTTTTTAATGTCAAAACTGATTTTATTTTAAAACTCAGTTTAAACCCTTTTTTTCTCATTTAAACAAATCTTGTTTTGTTTTTAAACCTTTTCCCATTTTACAGATCAAAATCTTTAATTTTCAGATTTCATTTCCAAAAATACACAACCAGATCCAAACTGTTTCGGGACTAGAAAATAAACAAAAGAAGGAGAAGCTCGGTTCGAATCCGGCCGGCCACCGGCGGCGCCGTTGCCGGCCGAAGCTCCACGGCTCGGAATCTCACCGTGGGAAAAAAGACGGTGGCGAGAGGGTGGTTGGTGTCGGGCGCGGCGGCGGAGTGCGGCGGTCACTTCTCGCCTCAGATCTGGACGAACTCGTCGTCCCGTCCCGGATCTGATGAGCTCGCTGGCAGAGCGTTCACGGAGGCGACGGGAACTCGGGCTAGTAGAAGTGAAGACGCGGGGAGAAAGAGAAGGCGAGTGAGGGAGAGGAACTCGGCGGCGGTGCTGAGAACTGAACGTAGAGGAGAGAGAGACGGTGGCGGGACGAGGGCGTGGCTGCGAAGCCGAGCGGAGAAGAGCTCGGAACGGTGGCGGACGGAGCGGTTAGACGGAGAAGAAGGAGCGGTAGACGTCGGGGACGAAGGTGGTTCGGGAGATGTGGAGATGAGGGTGATCGGCGACGGCGGAGCTGGTCGGAGAGAGGGTGAGAGGGAGGCGAACGGACGGGGCTGGGTTTCAGAGAGAACGAGGAGGGAGAGGCTGCGCTGAAGTGAAAGTTAGGGTTTTACCCTAATTTTTGTGCTTAAATAGCGCAGGCCTAACGGGCCTCTGGTAGCGGTTTGGTTCTCTCTGCCCAGAAGCCATTTAACCTAGGTCAGGCCTGCCGGGTTAGGTCCGACCCGGTCCGACCTTTTTTTTTATTTTTTTATAAATTAAATCTGAATCAAAACCTTTCTTTTTTTTTTACGAAAAAGAGATTAAACCCAAAATTCACCCTCGACGTTTCGATCGAACGAAAAAGAAGTAGATTGACTCTTTTTACTGCAGCGGTCTTTACAGGTATCCGTGGTGGTGAGCGAACGCTCACCCCTAGCTGCTTTTCCTACAGGTACTAGTCGCGAGACGGACTAAGGGAGCTCTCGAAGCTTGAAGAGCTGGGAGCGAGAGTCCGGGTTTCCTTTTGAGTTTAGTGACGTACGTCATGTCTTTTGTCCGCTTGTTTGGACGTTCTTTTGAGTTGTAAATTATTATTTTGATTAACTAAATGGTGATTTTAAGCGATTTATTCAAAAGGTTTGAAAATGGTTTTATTGTTTTATCGTTCGCGTTCCGGGTTCGGTTCTACTGAATTCGGGGTGTGACATAAGCCATTATGGATGACGACAACTAGTAAACTACTTGATCATTTTGTTTCCGTAGTTGAGTTTAATGTATTTTTGTATCTCCATTTCATATCGGGATTATGAGTTTTGCTGTTTTTTTGACGTTTCGTTTACGTGTATTTTGACAACTTTATTTTATCATAATATGAACCGTTTATCTTCTCAATGCTACATCCTTGGCCGATTCGGTTGCCTATAAAAGGCAACCCATTTTCATTTATTAAAGGCAACAACTTATCCTTTCAAAAATAGTCTCCAACCAAATTTATTGACTCCGAAAATGAAAGCGGTGTTTTCCAGGTTGATATGGGTCCGCCACCAGCATTGTACAGGATTTAGTAAGAACAACGTCGTCGTGGTCGGTTCGAGCGCACAAAATCCCGCCTTATGAAGTCCAACTGTAATTGACCAGTCAACACGCTGAACTAGTTGCTCTCGACATCCGAATGGACCCTACAAAAGAAGGCCAACCACGAGTCTCTTATGTTCGAGATGCTTCGAGCTATGAACCAGAACTAGCATGTTCAATGTTTTTATTTTGTATCGTTGTACTTGGTTTCGAACATGTCCATTTCATTTTGTAGTCGGAAACGTACCCCGTAATGTTCAAAATAAATGCGACCTTTTAATTTTGTCTTGTGTGACCTATATTCCACAAGTTGACATGCACCGATTCTGCCACATTAAATGGTTTGACCGATTCTACAAGTTTGGCTAATATTTTGGAATTTCTAAAATGCAACCCTATGATTCTGCCTCCCCTATTTAAAGTCATCCCAAATACAAAATCAGCAGCAACTCTTCTTCTTCAATACTCTCTCCAAAATAGAATCGGCGGCGAGTTTGTATTTTCTCCAACACTGAATCGCTCATGTCGCCTACTTGGACCGATATGGAAGACAGACGATTAGTGGTTGTGTTGATGCTTCATGCTCACGCCACTAGAGATTATTGGCACCATTTGTACACGGACTAGAAATTCATGGCTTTAGTTTCATTTCCTCGGTCCAAGAAGCAGATCAAAGATCACTGGAAAAAGACCAACTTCAGGGTGAAGCAATTCGAGTTGCGTTCTTGCAGGCCCGACATGAGCTCGGTCTAACCGCCATCGAAGCTGATATGCTCTCGAGGCCAACCGTATGTATGCATGTAATGTCGACATTCCTTTCAACAAGCATGAGTAGTGGACGACTGTTCGGGAATGTCCAAAATGATGCCTAATGAACGGGTTCGCCAACCTCTAGTTCTCATCCGCTCGGGTTTGTCGATGGTGTTTTTTATTTGTCCTTGGGTTTTGGTGTTTATCGGGTTCGTGTTGTAGTTTCCTTCGCTCGTTTTGGGAATTAAAAATATTACATTCGTTTAATTGTCGACGGAATTTTATTTTAATTTTTTTCTAATCATTTGGCTCCTAATTGACTGAATCAGTCTATTCCCACTGTAAGGAAAAAAAATTAAACCCACGAATCGGGTCTAATGTCCACTAGTTTCCCAAAAATATAACCTAATTGGGTCGGGATTAGACCGATTTTGTCTAATCCCACTGATGGTCTTAGGATGCAACATTCCCTCGTTTTTTTTTTGTATTTCCGATTGGCGCCATTAAAAATCAAAATTTAGATTTTAAGATCTAGATTCGTGTTTGGTCTTAGCTTCGCAGGCAGCAATAGCACAACATAATACAAAATCCACAACACAATCACATATTGATTCAATACATGTTTCTTTCTTAAGATCCTAATTAACCTCATTAACTTGCTCAGATTACCTAAACAGAGCCACAAACACAAACCAGTTCATTACAATTGTCCCTTAATTGAACGACCTCCAGCCTCAATGAAAAGAGAACATAATCTAGAAACACTCAATAGTAAAAATATTAGGAAATCCTTAAAAACCTTATCTGAGTCCTCCATTAAAATCTGAAGAACACCTCGCTCGATTCAACTTCTCAAAGAACGACCACCAAATCTGAAGAACAAATTCAAAGGGCATAGCCCTGCTCTCAATGTACTACAACGAAAAGGACGAGGAGGGGGATTAGGAGAAACCGAATGGATGGAGTTTAGACTTCGACTGCTAAATTTGTTGTAGATAGATGGTGGGAACAAAGAAAGAAAGAAAGAGAACAAAATAGAGAAAAAAGAGGCGGGCAAACAAGGTTAGGTTCGTCATACATTGGAATAGTCATTTGTAAATATCACTTTTATGAATGCATAAAAAATAGTCTTAACGGTGTGAAAATTTTCAAAACAGAGAATGCACATTTTCGAACATAACTAATTAATTTTCCCTTACAATCGACTATCATTATGATTAGCATAGGTTGGTGGCCAGCAACGCCGTTCGTTTCTAACAACCAAAGACTCTACTTCATATTCTTCGACCAAAGGCAAAGTTACAGGCCACATGGTGGCGAGAACTCAACCAAGATCCTAACCAAAACCGATCGAGATACTTTTCGTTCTTCATTTTCCCCACAGACTGCGCTCAGACACATTCTGGTACCGGTGATTCTGGATAACAGTTACTTCTTTCCACCCGAATATCATACACCCTCATAAATTATTCCTTGAGGCTTTTCACGTTTATGCACCATCAAAGTTGGTTATGATCATAGTATAACAGCCGCACTATGAGAATTCATGAAGCACAAGCAGTTATTGCTTCTGTTGCACCATTCATGGTAATTTACAGTCATGATCCATAGAAAAATATCCACGAAACCAGAATAGCCTCTAATACTCTTATGAAGATACACTGATAAGATTTAGGAGGAGTTCACATCTTGACACGACAAAGCATCATACTAGTTAAACAACAGCTAAAGAAAACAAGACATGAAGGTATAAAATTCTGATGATGCCCGATAATGGTGAAACTCACACATCTACAAAGGGCAATAGAACATAAAATATGGGACTCAGATAACACTAATCTGCAAGACCTCAACATCATATCCCTTCCCAACAACCATTGTATAAGTAGTGTAGCACCGTGTCAATGTAGTTTCTCCTCATTGTTAGAAGTAGCTGCAGCAGCAGCAACAGCTTGAAGATCTGTCAGAGAGAAAGATCGCCAAGGAGAGCTTCGCATGGGAGGTGGTGAGTCTGGCGAGGAAGATACAACGCATGGTGTTCTTTTACCATGAGGATGCAGAGGTGGACGGGAGCAAGAAGGCGAGGATGACAACGAGTTACAATCATCACTGTTATTATTGCTCTCATACCTGCTCATAGCCATCATCCCCAGAGCCACCGAGCTCTGACTGCAGTTTGTCAGTTTCTTTGGCATCCCACTGTTGTTTCTCAGAGGATTGCGATTCCTATCCCATAACATGCTATGGGCTAACAAATTCTTGCGCTTTTTGGTGTAAGGATTTTCTGGCTTTGCGATCTCTTTGACATCAGAGGTAGCACAGGCATCTGCTAGGCTTGTGAAGGACTTTGATTTGCCATTGTAGAACTTTGATATGCCTTTCCTGAAATAAGCCAGCATAACACATTGCATATAGTTCAGGAAGGAAAATGTATAAGAGGACATATTATTCTTGCTTCATCTCCTCAAACTTGCTGGAAAAAGAAAGAAACCTATTTTACTTTCCAAGTGAAGATATCCACATAAAGAAAGAGGGGAACGTCCCATAATAGTAATCCCCCAACTTCTTCACTCTAGGGTTTAATTTAAACTAGCAAAAGCAAACTCCACAAGCCTCTTCTTTTGTATATAATGCTCCCTCCGGACAAAATAAATGTCTCATTTTTGTAGAACTGCATGTCAGAGAATTAAGCATTCCATTTCTTATTAACGAAGATAGTTCACCTTGAATAACCAAAAAACATCCTTGGTTTGAATTAGTTACAACCACTTAGTGGGATATTACATGGAAGCATGTAATGGAAAGGGAAACACTAGCAACACTAATCATCACTTTTGTCTATAAAGTAAATGGGACACTAGTTTTGGCTCGTAAGGAGTAATAAATACCAATGTAAGATCATCAAGAAAGAACTCTAAGAAGACGGGTGCAGAAATGCATATGGGAGTCAGGAGCCGACTACACCAAAAAGTAGGCAGGCTCTTGTTTAAGCAAGAAGCAATATGTTTATCATGAGGTTTTATTTCAGACAATGCAATTTGAGTGCAAGAACAATTTGTTAGGTAGCACAGCTGTTTTGAGTCAAGTCCAGTCACTCAGTTTCTAACAATGGCTATCTATCATTTGACCAGTTACTAAATGGGTATTATCGTCAAGAAGTAACAAGCATCACAATTCTACTTAAAAACCACTCAAGCTATTGAAGGGAGAAGACCAGAAACTCAAAAAACAAAAGAATAGGGCTCGCTTTCAGATGAACAAGTTAAGCATGATATCAAAGTCAGTAACTTTTGGATTTAAAGCTCTTCATCAATATCGAGTCATTGTCATAGAAAGTTTGGCAAAAAAGCAAATAAATCTAAACCTAATTAATGCCAGGACCATCTGCCACAAAAAAAAAAAACAGATAATTACAAGTTTTATCTTCTACTGTCTCAGCAACAAAGTTAAAAACCATAAATTACTTCACTAATTATAGACAACAAAAAATGTGCTATCTGCCAAATCAAATTATTGCTGTTGGTAATTTTTCAATACCCAAACCCTAAACACCTAAAAAAATCTGATCTTTAGATTCTTTACGGGTCCCTCTCCACCGATTCAATCCCGAAATCAACACCCATCCCTCATCAGCAGCAACAACAAATAATCAATGGATAAGATAGAGATGAACTCAATCCTTACCTCACCGGCAGAACATCCTCCAGAGCATCCATGGAATCCAAGGGACCCTTATACGAGCTCTGAACCTCAGTCTCGCCGGAACCCTCCTCCTCACCGCCCGACGAATTCCCTGACGACAAGTCGCTGTTCCTCCCGATCGAAGTGGAGCTGCACGAATCGGAATCCTCATCCGGGAAGTCCCGATCTCCGGCGAAGGCCCCACCTTCCGCCGAGTCATAGATGGAGCCACGGCGCATGAATCTGGACCGATCAATAGCGCCACCGTTCCTCTCCATAGAAATCGACGTCATCGAACCCCAAAACCCAGATCGTGTTGAGTGGAAATCGAAACCAAAAGATACAGTGAAGATCGAAAAGGGTATTGCGGATAGTTAGTGAAGAAGAGCATATAGGGTCGGCGATAGGAGAAATTGTAGAAAATATAATATAAAATTTTAATTTTGGGGTGAAAAGAGAAGAGGAAAGAAGGCTTATCCGATTCCGACCACATCAATCACCCACTCTTCTTCTTCTTTTAATGTTGGAATTTCAGGAAATTAGATAATCTTAATTATTTCTGCTTTCCACTATTAAACAATTCCAGATATTTTATGGGTTGAGCTTCACGGCAAGTTTTGTCGCTGACTAGGTTAAGGTTTCTGCTTTCGCTACCAGGAGCTTGTTGACTTATCGTCTATCATGTGGACGCCTTCTATTGGGTCCACGTCTTTCTTTTAGGGTTTCTCGCCAATCAGAGGCTTCCACGTCAGCATTATCATTGTTCACGTCAAAGAGGATCACCCGCTAGGTTCAGTGCTTCTTTGGGTTCCGTTTTTCTTTCATAGGGCTTGCCCGTTTTGACTCGATTTGGCAACCACAACTCTAAAAGCATCTCCAACGGGTCGTTGCTGGAGATCATGTCAAACGTAGACACGGTCCTGACACGACGCGCTGGCACGGCTCGTCGTGTCAGCGCTGGCGTGTCAGGTCGTCGTGTCTCGTTCCAGCAACGACGCGTCTTGTCATGCCAGGCGCCAACGGTTAGTCGGTTGGCCAGTCACGACCCGCCACGTGTCGTCGCCGACTCCAATAAAACCCTATATTTGTGTATAAATACAGATCCACCCCAAGCCAAATTTCACCCTCTCTTCACTTGTTTCAAGCTCTCAATCCTCCATTCCTCATCAAATTCTCTCCAAAAAAAATTCCCTACACTCGCAATGGACGAGCATCGAGCCCTCCAATCCATATCCGACTCATTGAATGACGAAGACGCCGATTCTCAACACACCGAACAGGACTTCATGGCCAATTACTCGTCGTTTTCCCAACTCCTCCAATCGGGCCACTCAACGCCGCTTCCTCCATACACAACGCCCACCCAATGGCAAGAGTCGCAAGTGCAACCTTCCCAATTCGTTCCGGCCACTCAACCTTGTCAATCTGCTCCGACGCAATCGAGGAGGAGGAAGGGGAAGACGGCTGCATCTTCATCGCGTCCGAGAGCACTTCCGCGACCGAAGTGGACTAGCGGGGAGGAGGAAAGATTGGCACGTGCGTGGCTGAACAATTCGCTCGACCCCATCAACGGGAAGAACCAGAAGAATGACCAATACTGGCAAAAGGTACATGCCGAGTACGAGGCGGCTAGACCGGTAGAGGACCCACATCGGGCGTGGATGGCTTGCAAGGACCATTGGCATAAGGTTAAAGGCTTCATCACCAAGTTCCAGGAGAAGTACACCAGCATTGAGAACACGCTGACAAGCGGGAGGAACGAGGTTGACGTCCTGGCAGCCGCTGAAGAGGCGTACTTGAAGGAGGAAAAGCACGTGTTCAAATTCAAGCATATGTGGCTCGTCGTGAGGGGGAAACCGAATTTTTCGACCAAAACGGTTCCAGAATGTGACATCCCCGACCTCGACCTCAACCTCGACGCCGAAAGTGAAGGAAGCAAGCGGGCAAGGATGGACAGTTGAACTCGTTTGACACCGAGGAGCGTCCGATCGGGCAGAAGAGAGCCAAGGCCAAGGCTCGAGGCAAAGGCCAATCCTCCCAGTCGGCGTCTGGGCTACCTCCCGAGAAAATGCAGTTCCTCGACTCTCTTGTCCATAGGAAATAGAATCTCGTCGACAGCAGAAGGATGATGCAGAAGGAGGTCATAGACACCTTGAACGAAGTTCTTCGCCAAGACACCACCAACATGGGTGCGGATGAAAAGGCGGCTCGTGCCTCTCTCCTTCAAAGACTCGGGAAGCGTTTGGAGTTCTTGGGTTAGACAAGGCTTCAATTTATTTTTAGTTTTTAATCTATGTAATAAAAATTTTAATCTAGCTGTTTTCTTCTGTACTTTGTGTTTTATTTAAATTTTTTTAAAAAAATTTATCGGATTCTCGGAGCCTCGGTGAGCGTGTTAGGGTTACTATTTCAAATAGTAACCCTAGGGTCGTGGCAGCCGCGCCGACCCCTCCCCCTCCTATAAATACCCATCACCACTCCCTCATTTTCTCACACCTCTCAAACTCTCTCTCACACAAACTCTCTCAAACTCTCTCATTTTCTCTCAAGTCGATATGCCGGGTCCATCTAACTGGGAAACCGGGCCTCTTTGGTCCGCAGAGGAGGAAATACATTTGGTGATGAATTGGCTCACCCATTACGAGCTCGGGGGCCAGTATTGGCGTGTACTGTACCTTGCTTACGTTGAAACCGGGGACGATACGTGGCCACAACGGACGGAGAAGCAAGTCAAGGACCACTTCCAGAAGATGAGCAAGAAGTGCAAGTTGTTTGATAAAATCTATCGGGGCAAATTGGCCGACCCTAGGAAAGGGGCAACGAATGACGAAATATATGTCGCGGTCATTGCTGATTATGAAGGCCACCACGGGCAGTGGACAAACGTCCTGTGTGGGAGATGCTCAAAGATGATGCGAGGTGGCGTTTACATATTAGTATCATTAGGAATTAGTTTAATCTTATTTTAATAATTGTGTTTTAAATGATCTAAATATGCACTAGCGTTTAAAATATTATGTAATGTGTTTGTGGTTTGAAATAAAAGTAGTATTTAAATGTGGGGTGCTTTTTTAATTTACTGAAACTGTGTAGACACTGCTCCTGACACTACCATTGGAGGAGCAGTGTCAGGAAGCCAAAAAGCACTCCCTGACACTGCTCCTTGACACTGCGCAGTGTCTAACCATTGTAGATGCTCTAAATATGTAGGGTTAGTTTTGGATATTTGTCTTTGGTTTTTGTATAGTTATATTATGTTTTAGAGCACCTTTAGTGTGGTAAACCACTAACCAAGTTTAAGAGTAAGGGTGTGAGTACGTATCTATATCTGAAAAATATTCGAATATAGGCCTATTCGAACCAAACATAAACGATTCTGATGAAAAGCAGACGAAATCTGAGTATCCGGATGATCCAGATTCGATACAGGATCCATGCAGGTCTGGGTAATACCCCTAGCGGTCATTTCCATATCCCTTACGGGGCTTACCTGTCAGGCCTAGTCAACCTCATAGATCCATGAAGCCCATGCCTCATTTGCTTATTGTCACGGACCGAAAGTATACCCGTTCATAAGCATGTGTGAAGCATGTGTGGGAAACAGTATTGACTCGGTCATAGACACATTGTAAAGTCCTGAAAAATTTAATTGTCTTTTTACGGGTTTTAATTGACGGGATTGGGAAGCGGTTCGAAAAGTCTGGAAAAAAAAAGGGAGCTGGACCGGGCTGGGCCAGACCCGACTAGCGACCCGGCCCAGTTTGGTGACCCGGCCCAAGCCTGGGTATAAATACCAACATTTAGGGTTTTAACCCTAAATGTCTTCTGCCTCCCTTCTCCCGCAGCCGATCCGATCCCCCTCCCTCACTCCCTCTTCTTCGTCTTCTTCGAGCCTCACCCGACGTCCCTCCCTCCTCTCAACTCCGGTCGCCGGCGCCACCCTCTCCCTCACCTCTCCCTCATCTCCGTTCAACCACACCACCACCGAGCCCCTCTTCTCCGTCCAACCACGACCACGCCGCCCCGTCTCCCTTCTTCTCTGGCTCAAACCGCCGCCCTCACTCTCACCGTCCTCTCCGACCGGCCTGGTTCGCCGACCACATTTCTCCAGCCTCGTCTCCCACCTCTCTCGGATCTGAGCTGCCACGACCTCGCCACCGAGCCCCGCCTCTCTCCCTCGTCTTCTCGGACCAGACCCGCCGTCGCCGGCCGTTCCCCGCCGTCTCCGAGCTCCTCTCGCCTCTCTCTCCCGAGGGTCCGCCGCCTCCTCCCCTTCTCGGAACCCTCGAACCCGAGCCCGTCGTCCCAGATCTGAGACGGGCAAGAGGCCACCGTGCTCCGCCGCCTCTAGACCGCACCGCCGCCCTTACTTCCCTACGGTGAGCCACCACCGTGAGTCTCCGGCCGGCTTTATCGCCGTCGAGGGTCGTCGGATTTTCTGACCGAGCCCTCCCTTTCGTTGTTTTTTTTTCTCGACTTATGTTGAATCTGTTAATGTCAAATCTGTAAATGTTGAATCTGTTAATACGAAAACAACTGTAAATTTTGGATCTGTTTAGTGGAATCAAAATCAAGATTTTGGAAAGAAAAGTTGTAAAACGAAAAATCAGATTAAAGAAAAAGGGATTTAAAATAAAAAGGAATTAAAATCAATTTGGGTTTTAAAAACAGTTTTAAATCGAGGAGCTGAGAATCAGATTTGTTAGGAAATAAACTAAAACGACGTTGGTTTTATGATTCGGGACTGGAATCGTCGGAAATAAAACTTGGGTTTTAGAAAATCGATTTAAGGGAACAATCAGATTTGATTTAAAATGGATCTTGATCTGTTGAGCGTGGAACGAATAATCGGGTTGTTAAAATGGACTGCCATTTGGGTTTAAAAAGGAACAAAAGCGGACCGCTGAATCGGACCTCGGGATTCGTGCATTGGGACTGTGCCTCGCATGCACCGGTTTCGGTGCTCGGGTACTCAACACGATTCACCGTGACCCCGCTTTTATCCCGCTTGAGTTTAAAGGACAACTGCCGGTTTTAAACTGGTTTAAGCGTGACCTTTAAATTAACCTGGGAACCGCCTCGAATTATGGATTTCGTGTTATCTTTAGCGTCCGGCTTCGATCGAAGTGAAGCCCGGAGGTAGCGAGCCAGAACGTCAGCAGCTAGGAAGCGTAGCGGGTGCTCTTCGGTTGAGGTAGGGAAAAGTAGCCGGATCTCGGCCATGACTAGGGAAAGTTAACAGTAGAATTACATGTGACACCGGGGTGTCGTGGGTTGAGTAGGTTATCGAATATTAGAAAAGCATGATACGGGGTTGTAGCGCTTATTAGAAATGCATGATACGGGAACGTAGCGAATACTGGAAATGCATGTGACACTTAGTAGTGTCGTAGGAGCAGAGAACTTAGCGTAATTGATTTACTGGAGGCATATGACCATGCCCGGAGGTTGTTTGTGAACTTATCGATTTTAGGACTGTTGGAGGTTTGGGTTAAGCCGGAGATTGATTTGTTTATTTTGGCGTCTTGGGTGGCCTTGAGAGCCCGTATTATTATTGTTGAGTCTTGGGTGGCCATGAGAGCCCGTACATTACTGTTGGTGTTTTAGATGGCTTACGAGTTAGAGTCTCGGTAAGTTGCAAGCGTGTTTTATTGTTGAGTTTTGGGTGGCCATGAGTGCCCCTGTGGTTGTTGAACCCGTGTCTTTACCTTGGGTATTTTGGGTGGCCTTGAGAGCCCGTGTACTAAGGTTGGTGTCTTTGGCTGGCCTGACCGAGTTAGAGTCTCGGGGGGTTGTAAGTTTTCTTTAGCTGGCTTACGAGTTAGAGTCTCGGTAAGTTGCAAGCGTGTTTTATGGTTGGTGTCTGGGGAGGCCGTGAGTGCCTGTGGGGCTGTTGAGTCCGTGTCTTACTGTCGGTGTGTCTTGGGAGGCCGTGAGTGCCTGTGGGGCTGTTGAGTCCGAGTTTTACTGTTGGTGTCTTGGTGGCCATGAGTGCCTATGAGTGTTGAACCTGTGTTGTTACTGGTTGTTGATTTTGCTTGTGATTGTGTTTGTGATGATGATTGTGATTGTGGTTACCGGAGGTTGGGGCCCGCTTCCTGAAACGGGGGTCCACGAGCACACGCGTCTGCATGTTCAGATGGGGTAGGGGGCCCGCCCGCCAATAAAGGGGTCCTGGTCGCGCGTGTGTGGTTTGGGTTTGTGAGCGTACCTTGGTTGGCTTATGGGTTAGAGTCTCAGTGAGTTGCAGCATTTTCCGGCTGGCTTATGTGTTAGAGTCCCAGTAAGTTGCAGCATTTTCCGGCTGGCTTATGGGTTAGAGTCCCGGTAAGTTGCAGCATTCTTGGGTTGGCCTGACCGGGTTAGAGTCCCGGGAGGGCGTTCTTGGCAGCTGGTTTGCGATCCTTTGTGATCTTGTTTGGTGTGTGATCCCTTGTGATGTTGTTTGGTGTTGCGTACTTTCTTTTGAGTCCTTGGAAGAGGTCGTCAATCGTTGTGCCAGGTCTACTTTACGTGTCAGAGTGTTGAGTCGTTCGAGGAAGGTATCCGTGGGTGTTTGTTCAGTCAGAGTACTTGGGTTGGGGATGGTGTTCCCCGGTGTTGAGTCGTTATTGGTGTTACTTGCTTTGCTTGCTAATTATGCTGTAGTCAGTCTGTTATTCGTGGTGGTGAGCGAACGCTCACCCCTAGCTGCTTTTCCTACAGGTACTGTTCGTGGGACGGACTAGGTGAGCTCTCGAAGCTTGTGGAGCTAGGAGCGGAGTCCGGGTTTTGTCTTTTGAGTCTAGTGACGGATACCTTGTACTTTTGTCCACTTGTTGGGACGTGTTTTAAACTGTAATTATTATTTTGTTGAACTAAACTGGTATTTTAAAGTGTTTAATGAAAACAGGTTTCAAGTGTTTTTAAAACGTTCGCGTCCCTAGTTCGGTTTACTGAAATTGGGGCGTGACACACATGCATGGAATGTGATGGAAAGAAAGAAGACATGGGCCTAGAGATGGATGCGACATGGGTTTGGTATGGTCAAGGTCCACGAAAGGTGCTTGACATAGTCAAGTTGGGCGTATGCCATCATGGCGTGGACCGGAAGAATGGATTAAGGGATAAGGTGACACTTGGGCGTTGGGACAATGAGGAAAAAAATCAAGGGCTGGTCATCTTCTCATTTGACCAAGGCAAAGTCTCCTTAGCATTTGAATTTGAATCTCCTTTTTCTGTGTAACCAAGCTCGTTAATATAGGCACCTTGGAGTAGTATAAATGGATGGTGGATACACCTTTTATAATCACTTACTCATTCACCATTCAATATAATTATAGGCAAAAAGCTCCTATTTGAGCGCAATCTCTCTTCTAACTTTTTTTGTTAGTATTGTGCTTTTGTTTTAATTCGCTTCCGTATGTGGTTAGGCTAATCACGAAGGCTTGCAAAGCTCAAAGATATTTGTGCAAGGTCGTGAGTCGCACGAATCGAGTCGCCGAATTTGGTCTCGTGACAAGTGGTATCAGAGAAACGGTTCAAGCATCAAAAATAACAGATTTGGATATCACGCATGAAGGGGACGTTACCATGGGTTTGTCCAAGGTGAACACAAAGAAAAGAAGTAGGTCTCGTAACCCTGTTCTTCGTGAAATTGGCTCTTCTTCATCTTTTTCTTTGTAGGAATGTGTTTCTCTTTTGGAGGAATATGTGAAAAGAAGAGAGAAGAAATTCAAGGGGTTAGAAAAAGGAATGTCTCACTCTCGCGGAGAAGGATGAGACTCTAGTTGGCGAGAACATTCAGGTTGTAGATGTTATCCTAAAGACTTATGTGGATAAGGTGGATATGCTAGAGGCGTTGGTTGCAGTCTTGCAGGATGAGCTGAAACGTTGCAAGAGGGCTTTAGAAAATGGAGGCGTGGACGCTCAAATGATTGATATTCCTAGGCCAAAAGCATTTGCAGGCGCTCGAAATGCCAGAGAGGTGGACAATTTTGTATGGAGCATAGAAAATTATTTTGAGACCATGGGAATTAGAGAGAACTCAAGTAAGTTATAGTGTATTTCAGCTTATCTTGTTGACTCTACTGGTTTATGGTGGTGCAGAAGATGTGAGGATGTCAAATCGTATGAGGATGAAAGCATTGACTTATGGTTGGAGTTCAGGGAGGAATTCTTGCACCATTTTAGACCTAAAAATGTTGAGGACGAAGCAAGGGGAAGGCTTCGTCGCTTGACTCAGAAGGGTACAATTGCAGAATATGTGTGTTTC
The DNA here is from genome assembly GCA_963921825.1 of Erodium maritimum. Classification (NCBI taxonomy): domain Eukaryota; kingdom Viridiplantae; phylum Streptophyta; class Magnoliopsida; order Geraniales; family Geraniaceae; genus Erodium; species Erodium maritimum. The sequence goes on from OY997592.1 coordinate 47,709,714, forward strand.
TTTTAGGAGATCATACTGGATATCAGTCTTTGGAGGGAAGGAAGCTCTTTTAATACTACAAGAAAAATGAGCTTTTGCGACTCCATTATGGAGTCGCAGAGGCGTCTTATGTAGTCGCAGAAGTTTCTTAGTAACTTCTACGACTACATAACCCGGAGTCGCACTGTAAGTCGTCGCCATTTCACCTCTACGACTACATAAATTGTTTTCGTAGTAGTTAAAGCCTTTATGACGACTTATATGGCGTCGTAGAGATAAATAACTCCTACGACGTCAAAGATGGCGTCAAAGAAGTAGTATGTCATAACCTCAACGACTACAATGATGGAGTCGGAGAGGATTGTATATCATAACCTCTACAACCGTGTAGATGTAGTCATGGAGATTTCAATCATCTGTAACTACATCTATGGTGTCGTAGAGGGTGGTATGCCCTATCCTCTGCGACTACATATGTGTGGTCGCAAAGGTTATGATATACAATCCTCTAAGACTCCATAAATGGTGTTGCAGATAATTGTATATCATAACCTCTACGACCATGTATAGGCAGTCATCGAGGTTTTAATCCTCTGTGACTACATCTATGGTGTCATAGAGGGTGGTATTCCCTATCCTCTACGACTACATGTTTGTGGCATAGAGTTTATGATTTATAATACTCTACGACTCCAAAATGGTGTCGCAATTGATTAAAACCTCGACGACTGCCTATACGTGGTTGTAGAGGTTATGATATGCAATCCTCTACAACTCCATCGTTGTAGTCGTGGAGATTATTTATGCAGTCGCAGAAGATTAATACAAGATTTTTAAAAAAATTTATAAAACGTGCAAAACTTATATAAAATGAATTCGATTAATACTAAGCCAATAGTAACAATTTACTAGGCACTAGTAGTGTCAAGCATGAAAATATTATTATCCACAATACGAAACATAATTCAAACCAACAAAACAAAAATAATTGTCACTACAGATCGTCATGTGTTACTCGGTCTTGTTCCATCACTGTTAGGCTGTGGAGGTATAATATAGACATGATCTCCCTCACCTTTCTCAATGAATCATCCAACTCCGCTTGTTTGGCTGCCATCGCTGTCTGACTGGCCGCTATCCATTCCTCTTGTTCCTTGAAACGACACTCTATATCCGCCCTCACTCGGTCCTCGATGTGCGCAACCGATTCCTGCGTTCCCTGAGAGACCTCCACATAAGTGGTGGTCGAGGAAGACCTCTTCTCCTTGAGTGATGGGAGAATGACTCTCTTGCCACATCCCGGCTGCGTGCTCTCCTTCCTTTGTACGCCCAACTTGGCAGCTAGGGCTTCAGCCTGAACCAAGTCTGACAAAGGGCCGAGCAATGAGGTGTCGCACGATTCCTGCACTTCTTTCATTGCTTGGACAATCTTTTGCTGAGAATAAACAAATTCCAAATCTTATATTAAGGAAATGATTTAAATAAGGAAAAGAAATGCAAATTATGTATTGGAATAAAATATACTTACCCATTTGCTACGGTTGTGCTTGTTCTTGTCCTTTGGAGGGAACACTTTTGCGCAGACAGCCAATAGCGGAGTCTTGTTAGAGGCATCCTTCGCTAAGATTGTTGCCGCATGGTCGCGTATCGAGCAAGACCCGCCTCGTTTCTTAGTCTTCACCTTTTTCCGCGCCGCTATGGCCTTGTCGGACTTGGCCTAACATTTGCAAAATATGGCTTACATTGACTAGTTAGAACAGTAAAATAAAGTATTTATGTACGAAAATTATTTTCATTACATTGAACGCCGGGGAATCAAAGTGGTCGCAAAGCCACTTCCACTCGTCAGGGCGATTCTTGAACTCCACTGGAACCGAGATCTCCCGGTTTGAATTTTTTGGGGTCGCCTTTTTCTTGATTTGGGCGATCCTGGCCGTATTGATCTTGGACTTCCAATCCTTGTACCAACATCGACATTCTGACTGGATATAATCGCAGACTTTGTCATCATCGTCGGCATAGAGATACAAACACGACAAAACAATGACATATTAATATAGGCACAATTATTAAACAAAATGAACAATGCTTACACGGAAAAACTCTTACCTGTATCTTCATTTCAAGCTTCTTCCTCTCCTCTACGAGAACTTCATCCCACACGCTCGCCTTCATCGGCAAGTGCGCCCGAATGAGGGACCCAATATCTCTCGTCACTTATTTGTGACTGAACTCCGGATGGTCCAGACACACAAGGCCTCCGTGATATTCGAGGCGAAACTTCCTTTTTTGCTCCATCTCTATCAGTGTCTGGGCGGTCGACACAAATCGCCTTCTCCCACCCTTCTTCTTCTTCTTAGCGGGTCCGTTGGTCGACTCACTTGCTTTGCCATCACTCAGTTGAGTGGCGTCACCGCCCTCACTCACCAGAGTGGCGTCAACGGGCTCACTCCCAATAGTGGCGTCAACGCCCTCACTGTCATCCTCTTCCTCGGTTGAGCTATCGCTCCCGCTCTCGCTCCCAATGTCACTGCCCTCGTCATCTAACAAGGCAATAACGGCGGGATCCCGCCTCTTGTACAATGCCTTCCGGACGTACCAAATATTGTTCGCTTCAGTAAAGCTTGGAGCCATTCCCAAACTAGGTCCTGGTGTAGTGGATGTTGTCGGAGGTAACACCAACGACATCATCGCAGGCCAAGTAATTTGCGGGGATGGCGTATATTGAGTCCGCTCGACAGGGGCTGGGGCGGGGGCATCATCTAGTATAACTCTTTTCTTTGGCGACATCCTGCATTTTAAAACCAACAACAAATAAAAATAGAAATGAAACTAATTTTTATTAACTTTGTTTTGAATAAATAGGCTAAGATATAAAATTAAAAATTAAGCACAAGAAGAATTATCCAAAACAAAGAATTGCACAAGTATAAGAATTATACTATTAAAATACTTTAAAACAAACCAAGGATATAAAACACAACTTCAAGAACTAAAACAACAAACCCAAAGAATTATTGCCAAAAAAGAGCCAGACAAGCCAACCATATTCATCCATCCACCTTACTGCTAAAAATGCAGCAATATCACCAGAAAGCCAACCATGCTCCTTAAAAACTATAAAATACAACCTCAACCCCATAAAACACCCTTACTATGGAATTGCACCCAAGCCACTAATAGAACCTCCACCACAACATATTTAATAATACTAGAACAGATAACATTAATCAGTCCTTACAATAAAGAGAGTCTTGGATTGAGTTTTGATTGTCTTAATCTCAACTAAAAGTAAAATATGTTATGAACAAGAATCTATCAATTAAGTGATGGGCCTAACTCATTTGTCTTAAACTAATAACTTGAATGATGATGGGATTCTGTAGAACCTCCACCATAGTTGTGATTTCTTTTCCAGATATTGAATCTTTGAATGGAAGCATAGATTCGATGAACAGAACCAGATCTTGCACGTATAATTAAAAATCACCACCATGCTTTCTGTAACCAGATCAAATCTATTCAAATCTAATAACATCAGCACAATCATATTACAGAAAGATGCACATCAACTAAGCTCAGAAATCAGCCTTTGCTTAAATAGGTTTATCACTCAAAAGGTGAATCCATTGTACAACTTGAGAAATGAAAGGGACCATCCTGAAAAGAAAAAAAACCAAGACACCCCAACTCAACTGTGTTAGTAAGGTACAAGAAAAATATCTACACTTTCAATCTGGAAGGGGGAAAAACTCCATTTTCTACTTCTGGCATCAAAACACTAGAGTACTACAACGAAAGTAATGCTAAGACAATGAAACTTGAATAAATTACTCAATTCACCCAAATACAAGATCAGAACAAGAAAATCATACTTGCATCTAATTTCTTTGCTGTAAAACAGGACTAGATAAACAAATAAATTCGGTATAAATTAATCATGGAACATGCAAGCAATGCTCAAATGAAGAAGCCACATTGCAGATAGAGAAAACCCTAACCCCTAAAGTATGCATCAAATAAGCTAGAATCAACATGTGAACAAATTAATTTTATGAGCTTATCCAAAAAAAATCTAAACCCTAAACTCAATGACTCTATCCGTCGACGGATACGAAAAGTGAAGAAAAAGCATTTTCAGCCTCTCCTTCAGCCTCGTGACTACATTTTTTTTGTATCAATCGGCTAATACGAAAAATTATTAGTTTTTTTTATCCTTTCACCTCCTCTTTTCAACCAACAACAATGTTAATGATTGGAGATGCTCTTAGGTGAGCATTTATAGAATCACAACAATAGTAGCAAAAAAGGTCACAAAAAGAGTAATAGAGAAGGAAGTTGTAGCCAACCAATCAGGGAAATGGAAAGTTTTCGATACACTTCTAACAAGTATTACACTACCTAAAAAATAGGGTTATGTAGAATACATATGGAGGTTTTTTTGTTTACTTGTGAAGAGTTTTTTAGATATAGGTTCAAAAGACTTATATATGCATTCTTTTATTGGTGGTGTTTTGGTGAGCGAATCATTACTTAGACGAATGAAATAATCTATAGGTTGACTTCTATATTTTGTTATATACACATGAAAATGGAATTACAAGTTATTGTTAAAATAGTTTCGACAACTATGGTGTTGTTAAAACGATAAACCATTACTCTTTTTTTCATTTATGATTTTGATTCGTTTCAAAAGTTGGAATTACAATTTTTCGAAATCGAGGTTAATTTCTAATCTAAATAATAAACTGTTAATTAATAATGAAATTATATCTGCACATGACATTTAAGCCAACAATCTTTTTTTTTTTGAAACGGGTAACCGAAGACTTTCATTAATACCAAAAGGTAATCAAACAAGACAGGGACGTGACCGTCCCGGGTTCCAGATATATGTCCGAGCCGACCGTAGAAGGCCCGGCGCTCATGGACCCATAATAAAGCCTACTTGAAATCGTAGGCACAAACTCAAGACAACTCCTTACCAGCGTCTCAAAACAACGAAACATGAAATGTAAAACCCTAAGCAACGCAAGAAATAAATTGTTCCAGAAATAAAGTAAATAACGAGAAAACAGGTAAAATAACTGAGATATTGTTGCAGGCTGCCCGGGACCTCCCAGCACTGGCTGTCCCGGGTCTGTAGGTATAGTCCGACATCGACTCCACCTACCCCTCGGGTCATCCTTGCATCGGAGGCTTCCCTGCCTCCGTCTGCTTCACCTGATCCTCCTCCGTGATCATCAACGGGTGGTGATTGTTCCGGTAGATCTCGACCTCCGGGGGCTTCGATCTCTCAGGCTCAGGGGGCAGGCGATACGGCCACAGGGGATGGAGAACTCAGTCGTGCATGGGCCCATCGCCACACTGGTACATGGCCACTGAGTCCGGCATCCAAGGGGACCTAGGACGCGCTCCATCGTGGTGACGGCGTGAAACTGGAAGAACCATATCTGTTGTGGGGAAGGTAACGAGGCGGAGGAAGACATCGGCGTGGTTGTAGGTGACGGCGGCGACAATCGGATCTGACGAACGATGGCGACGACGGCGAACCCTGGCTAGGGTAGAAAGGACCCTGGTGAGGGTAGAAGAGAGCTTTTTAAAATTATTTGTTTATTCTTTAAGCCAACAATTTATTATTTAACAAGTTTTGAAAATTTAAAACTACACTTGGGATACACACATCGTAAGTTTTTATAAAACACACATAGTTCATTACAATTTTTTGCAATCATCTGTTAAAATTATAAAAAGTTAACCACTAACTTTATTTGACTATTTAATTCAGGACAAATATTATTTGTCCAGCCTCTCTTCGAAGTCTTTTTTCGCCAATATTTATCGATGGGTTGCCATTATTAAAAATAATCTTAAATATTATGTAATTTTTTTTATAAGATTATGATTTTTTTAGTAATCGAGAGTGATATTATTAATATAATAAAAGATGGGTCAAAATGATCATACATAATTGGAAAGAACATAGGGGATGAGATACAATTTCGGTGACAATCGAGGTCCCATAACTAAAAGCCCGGTATAGACTAGGGAGAAACTAGGGGCGGCTCTCTATTGTAGTTGTGTTGAGCTCTGTAGATCATAAGAATTTCCCCGTCTCGATTTGACCGGGTATGTTGTGTCGTAACATTCAATCAAGGAGTATGCCAAGGAAAGGAATAGGTCGGGAATCAGAGGGGTTCTGATTCGTAAGGGTCGGGGTGAGCCTCCTCAAAGACACCCCAGATGGCTCTAGTTGACTTTGGTCGTAGTGGCAGACGTGAGTGCCACGATGTTCGTATCCTACATCGATCTAAAAATGCATGGGTTATTTGATATAGGGCGGTTGAAGGGATAGTGAGCATCTAGAGAGAATACAAGAAACGTGAGAACCAGCATGTCAGATTTACATCGATCTTGGTAGAGAGAGGTGTGTATTCCCACACACACCCGGGGGTGTCAAAATCCCGGTCCAACAAACAAGGTTGGTGCATCGAGTTTGCACCAGAAGAAGGGTCCCGATCCAATGGATGGAAATGACGCATCCTTGCACGGAGTGATGGAGGCGGCACATGATGAAGTGTAGGCAGCGGATACCAGCTAAGTATTAGGCAGGTTCGCAGCGGAGGCACCATAGGAGGAGGAGGCAACATAGATAATAGACGAGTTTGTGGCGGAGGCGCTAGTGGCAGTTGAGGCGATGGCGGCGACGGAGGTTCTGGTGACAAGAGTAGAGGTCGCGGCGACGACTCTGGTGATAGCGGAGGAAATGAAGATGATGGCAGCTCTAGTGGCAGGGGAGGAGACGACGGTGGTAGCGGTGGCGACGTTGACAACAAAGGATGAAGTGGGGGTGGACCGTCGTGATCTATGGTAGACGAGGGCGGCAGCGGCGCAAGAGGGAGTGGCGGGGCTCGATCGCTTGTGGTTGTGGGGTAACAAATCAGTGGGGACAGTGGGGAGGATGGAGGGAATTGCTGCACTAGTGGAGGTGGTGGACGGGATGATGTCCGGAGACTGAGGTCGCACACGACGACAAAGTAGAACACTATAGGCTAGAGGAAGAGAGGGCGATGACTTGATGCAAACCCTAACAAAGTCATCCCCACGAATTTTTAAAACATCAAACAAATAAGATTAGAATCTTTAGATCGTTGTAAAACATAAAAGAATTCACGTTAATAAAAAATATGTTGAAAATATTTATTACTGATATAAACAAATCCAACCCATTGACATGATTTGTAAATGATAATAATCATATTTAATCTATCAACTGTATATGATCCCTAGTTTATATCGATAACCCTAGGGACGACAAAACGTTCTAACCCCGATGGGGGCCGACGTCCCCTCCCTGTGCAAGACGGATTTGAGGCAAGGATTTTTTAAACGGGGCAGATTATAGGACAATCAACATGGATTTTGACCAAGGGCGGGGTGGGGACGGGGCAAGCAACCCCCACCCCGCACCATTAGTTATAAATATATACATATATTACTAAGGGTAAACTTCACCTCACTACCCTAAAAATACTTGGGTTTCACCTCACTACCCTAACAAAACTTTTAGTGTCAATTTAATACCTACCGTTAGTTTTCCATCCATTTTGGATGGAAAATGGCTATGCACATGACTTTATTTTTTTTAATTCCGTTTTTTCCCTTTAATCCCTTAAAACCATAACCATTTATCTTCTCCACCTCTTTCTCTACATCACCCTCTCTCTCATCACAACTCCATTGTCGCCCACCCCAACTACATCACACCCTCTCTCTCATTCTACCCCTACTTGCGATTCCTCCACTACCAACGAAGCTCACCGGTTCGGAATTAGAGTGGAGCTCTCTACTCCATCCTCCCTTCCTTCCTCTCTCTCCATTCTCTCTGGGAGATCCAAGACGACGAGATCTGCTATGCCGCAAACAACCATCGACGAGTCTTCTTCCTCCACGGGCGGCGACGACTTGCAGCCCAAACATTTTCCCCCAAATTCATCTTAATATCTTTTCGAATCTGGACAAGCTACGCACGCAGAGCTGCCAAGAAAGCTTTAATTCGAACTGATATGGAGCAAGCTAAATGACCTGATTATTGGGGTAGAGAAGAGGGACGTTGATTTTGGAAGAGGCGGTGGGGGACAAACTGGTTTTAGGTTTTAATTCTAACGGTGGCGGCTTGGGATGAGGAAGAAGAGAAGTATTCGAACTGGTATTAGGTTTTTATTGTTTTTAGAACTTTGTTTTTAGTGGCTTGGATTGTTTGAATTAATCTCTTCCTCAATTAAGGTTAGGCTCCATAAAGATGAATATGTTGGTGCTTGTACACATATAATGTGTATATAGTCTTAGTTTGTTTGAATATTCCTTGAGTGTTGGACATTATGTAGTGGAGTAGCGAGGCTCTATCAAATTGTCAACGTTAATGGCATCGCAAATTTTTTAAGATGGATATAGAGGATTGGATTGCTTCGTATCAAATTTTCTATAAAAGAAATGAATGAATCATAAAAGTATGATTTTTGGAAATTGGTATTGATTATGAGGCATAAATCGGGAAGTAAATGAGGTTGAAAATCTGAATATAAATAAAAATAAAAACCAATTTTTATAAAAAAAATATTAATTTTTAAAATAAAAACTAATTTTAAAAAATAAAATCTGATTTTTTTTAATAAATAATTGATGTTTTAAAGTAAATTATGATTTTTTAAAATAAAAATTGATTATAAAAAATAAATCTGATTTTTTTAAATAAAATATTAATTTTTATAAAATAAAAAACTGGTTTATATATATAAAAAAAAATTGAAAACCAATGACATGCTTTTGAAAATTTGAGTGTTGTTAAGGAGTATTTTGGACTTTTTAATGATTTGGATGGAAAAATAGACAGAAACTAACGGCATGTATTAAATTGACACTAAATTTTTTGTTAGGGTAGTGAAGTGCAACAAAGTTTGGTTAGGGTAGTGAGGTGAAACTCAAGTATTTTTAGAGTACTGAGGTGAAGTTTACCCTATTAGTAATAATTTATACATCTCTTTCAAATCTTACCAAACTCGAACGTCTCTTGTCTCATCTCTTAATCTTATATATATTTTGTTTAAAATTATGGTTTTAAATCATGTATAAGAAAATGTGCATTTTGTTTGGGCGAGAACGGGACACCGACCCACCCCATTGCCATCCCTAGGTAACCTCATTATTTGTGGGCGGCAAGTTCGGTTATAGACCATTGTATTCGTCTATCAACAAAAACATCAGGAAGACTTCGTCTCCTAAAACCTTAAACCCCTTGGGAGCTGCACAACAATGCCTGCATCTGTTACCTACAGTACCGTACAGAACAACCTCAACCTCGATGTCCTCCATCGGAAAAATCGAAACCTACGAGGACTTTGTGAAGGTCCACGGTGTCCTATTGGCGGCTTCTGGATTGCCACAGTCGCTTCACCGCCAACTTTTCGAGAAGCTTTCTTCCGAGACATTCGATGGCGGCCTTTGCTTCCAAATCGAGCCCTGCGAGGATTCCCGCCAGAGAAGACTGCTCCTCACCTCGGATTTCATGGCCAAGGACTCCCACTGTTTCCTTATCGATCATGCATGGACATTTCGCCTCTCTGATGCCTACAACCTGGTATGGGTTCTGTGTTATTTGGGCTTATTATGTCTCGTTTCGATTATTACAACACTTTGTAAATGAGATGAATTTGGTTTTAAGCAACATATTGCACTTCAGTAGAGTTTTCAATGTCAGGATTCGGAGGATTTGGCAATTTTTGCAGCTCAAATCACTGGTTATGTGAATCAGAGTTATGATTTTTTATATAAAGCTCATTGTTTTGGGACTAGACAGAGCTCCCTCTACTTTGCTGAATGAGCCCAATTAAACTGCCCTTATAATATTGTTTGTACATAGTTTGCTTCTGAAGAGGGCTTGCCCTTAAGTGTAAGTTTGGAGTTGAGTTCACATGAGCATAATGTTATAGCTCTCTCTCGGGCATGTAGTTGTTTCTTCATTGTTTTAGTGGATACTGAAATTTCAGCAATTTTTGATTGCTTGCAGCTACGGGAAGTTCCTGGTTTGGCCGAGAGGATGGCTTCGCTGATGTGCGTAGACATTGATTTGGATTCAGATTCAGATTCTGAGGAGACGGATCATGCAAATGGAGATTCACAGAACGATGCCAAATTGGATGTTGCAGAAATAATGGAGAGTGAAATTCGCAAGGCAAAAGAGGAAGGTGATGGGACTGTGAGGTGGCTGGAGCTCGACGAGCTTGACATTGATGATGATATGCTTTTGTCTCTAGATTTGTCTAATAAATTTCCGGTGAGTCGCGTTTATTCAATATATATGTTGCTTTTGGTTTTAGTTCGATAGAGACAGTACATATGAAAGGTAATGCCGATGTTTGAATCAAATTTATATTCAGTTGAGCCATTGTGATAGCAGTAAGGTAGTTGGAAATGTTTGATATTTCGGTCCTTGCTTTTTGATGTATGCTGTCTGCATTTGCTCTAGAACTTTGTTGGCTCTGTCTTATACTCTGAACTTCTCTATGTGTTAGGATTTGTGTGCACTTAGTCTTTGTGACAATAAGCTTCATAAAGCGCAAGTGGTACTCCAAGAAGTTACCAAATTCAAACAACTGAGAGCACTCTGGCTGAACAATAATCCATTTCTGCAGAAGGGGTAGTTTGTTGATATGTTAATATTAGTTTATGTCACGACAATTTCTTACATTTAACGTACAAACATGTTTTTTTTTTCATTTCTAGGGATGTCCGCCTGTCAGATGCAATTTTACAAAGATCTCCAAGACTTGAAATATTCAACTCTCATTTCACCAATAATTATGGTGGCTGGGCATTGGTTTTTTGTGGAGGAATATATGGAAAGGATAATCCAGGCTGCAGTAATGACGGTGACCATCCACTGCAGAGTGTTACCTCTCTCGATCTTTCGGATAGATGCATTCACAATCTCATCAATGAAGTTACTGTCTTATCCATATTTCATTTTAAATTTATTATCCTTCTTTTTGTAAATGTGGTTCATCATGTGGGTCTGTATGTAGGAATGCTGGGGATGGGGTGGGCATCTGTCCAGTTCTTTATGTTGTATTTGAAGTGCATCAATTCAACCATCTATAAATCCTCTACCATTTACAGTGCCAGTGCTTAATATCTTGTTTTTTTTTCTCAGGATTTTTCACCTGTTAGAATGCCGTCTCTTTCACATTTAAATATACGAGGGAATCCATTAGAACATAACTCAGTTGGAGATTTGCTGAAAGTACTGAAGGGGTTCCCTCTTTTAAATTCTTTGGAGGTATTTTAGCTTGAAGCTACCCTTGTTACTTTTTGATGAAAAAAGATTCTTATGTTGCAGAAAAACCTTTAGAATGCAATGTTTTGCAGGTGGATATGCCTGGTCCCCTCGGAGAAAGTGCAGTAGAAATTCTTGAATCTCTTCCTACTGTTTTTCTGCTTAATGGTGTGAATGCATCAAAAGTCATAGAAACTGGAAAGCATGTGATTGATTCAATGCTTCAACCACGCCTTCCTGAATGGACTGCCAAGGAACCTCTTGCAGATCGTGTTGTTAATGCAATGTGGTTATATCTAATGTCATACAGACTTGCAGATGAGGAAAAGATTGATGAAACATCCGTATGGTAAGCATATTTGGGTTCAGAAACCTGTCTAAATGTATATTCAAGTTTTCCCAGTATATGATATATCTGCCCAGTGCCTTGGCAACCTATATAATTTAGGTTCATAATTGATCAATTTCTTGATCTCAATGGTAAGTGCTCGTTTATTTGTAGGTATGCAATGGATGAACTTGGGTCAGCTTTGCGGCATAGTGATGAGCCAAATTTTAGAGTGGCTCCTTTCCTGTTCATGCCACAGGGAAAACTGGAATCAGCAGTCAGGTTGTGTTGATATCAATTATCGCACTATTCATTATATGAGATATTTGAGTTTGCTCTCTTGATTAATTTGTTGAGAAAATGGTTTGCATTGTCAATCGAACTTGATAATCTCTTAATGAACTATTGCAAAACCTGAATCAGCTATTATCTTGTGCATCTGGGTACTCAAAGTACGTATAGATACTATTTCCATGCTGTTCCCTTCCTTTCTGGTACGACTCACGGGTATGATTCATATTGATCTTCAGCTATTCTATATTATGGCCAACAAAGAATGTAAGGAAAGGAGAGGAGTGCACTCGTGATTTTCTACTTGGTATTGGGGAGCATAAGCAGCGTTCCGCCCGACTTACAGCCTGGTTTCACACACCACAAAAATATTTTATTCAAGTACTAATTTAGTTTCCTCTAACTGTTGATGCTGTGTAACTGTTATCGCCCAATCAAAGAACTTGCCGCGGGGTTTAACAGTAATCTATTTCAAACTTTCAGGAATTTGAAAAACACTCCCAGAAATTGCAATCAACAAGCTTATCCTTCACGCCCTCTCACTCGTCGACAGCTAAAAGTTTACATCTTATTAATGGGAGTCCTTTACGTGTATACACCGACATTCCTCATGTTGAAGAATATTTGACACGCTCCGAGTTTCTGATAAGTAAGTATTTCTGTTTATGCTTTGTTTATGGCACAAGCCATTGGAGTCATCAGTTCGTATTCAATTCTCGTTTTGCATGCTGCATGATAATTTTCTGGATTTATGTCTGACCGAATTCTATCATGATTTCTGTTGCCTATAGCAACTGAAGTAAAGGATGCAGATATTATATGGACAAGCATGCAAGTAGATGAGGACTTGAAAAAAGCTGCTGGAGTCACAGATCAGCAGTACATAAATCAGTTCCCTTTTGAGTCATGTCTTGTCATGAAGCATCATTTGGCAGATACAATCCAAAAGGTAATACAGCAGACCTTTTCCTCCTGCTGATAGAATTGCTACCTCTCCGCTATTCTATTCCGATAGATTGTAAATAGCACACATCAATTTGAAGAGTCTGTTGTTTTTCCACTTACTGCAATGTTGTTTGCTTGATGTTCCAGATTGAAGTTCTAAAATTGTTATCTTTTCGCTACTTTAGTTCTAACTTTGAACTATTCTGCCTGCAACAGGCACATGGATCTCCCAAATGGTTGCAGACTACCTATAACCTTGAAACTAGTTTATCTCAGCTCATTGGTGATTATTTTGTACGCCAGAGAGATGGGCTCAACAATCTTTGGATCTTAAAACCTTGGAATATGGCTCGCACCATTGATACAACTGTTACTGGTGATATTTCTGCAATTATCCGTCTCATGGAGACTGGTCCCAAAATATGTCAGAAGTATATTGAACACCCTGCTTTGTTTAAAGGGCGGAAATTTGATCTCCGTTACATTGTACTGGTCCGCAGTATTAACCCTTTGGAAATATTCCTCACAGATGTTTTTTGGGTAAGCATACCTGTTTTTTTAATACTCTTCATTATGTTCAAGAAAAAAATTATAATCATGGCCGTTTTCTGTTTGCAAATCCTGTGTTTAAGATATGCTTTTATTCAAGCAGTTATATTTCATTTTCAGGTTAGATTGGCAAACAATCAATATTCTCTAAATAAGCACAGCTTCTTTGAGTACGAGACCCACTTTACTGTCATGGTATGTGCTACACATCTCATTTAATATGACGTTTTTTGGTAGAACTTCTGATGGTTGGTATATGTGCTCAGGTCCGTGACATATACTTGAACTAAAACCCATAAAAGAATTATGAATATTGGGCATTTCTTTCCATCACAAACTGATATTTATATACTTGTAAAAGTCTTCTAACAACACTCATAACTCTTAGAACTACTGTGGGAGGAGGTTGAATCACATGAACACACCGGAATTTGTGAGGGAGTTTGAACAGGAACACCAAGGTAAAAGTATCTGTTCTGTTGGGCTTGTAATTACTTTGCTTGCCTTTTTTCATTGAATAGATAAGCAGATAATGCTGTTGAATCAAACTCTTTTTGCGCACAGTTAAATGGCTGGATATCCATGGGAAAATAAAGAAGATGATTCGGTTGGTCTTCGAGTCAGCTGCAGCAGTTCATCCTGAGATGCATAGCCGTACATCTAGGGCCATGTATGGTGTGGATGTTATGCTTGATAGCTCCTTTGAGCCGAAGTTATTGGAGGTTAGTAACTAAATCAACATTTCTCTTCTTTGGTTTCCAAGTGTCAATAGGGTTGGGACATGATCCTCAAACTTGACCATCTTGTAATGAGATAATGAGACTCAACTTACCTTCCCATGATAACGTGAATGGGGTTGGCTGTTTATACTGTACAGGTGACATACTGTCCCGATTGTGGAAGAGCATGCAAGTACGATACAGAATCAATAGTTGGAGCAGGAGAAATAGTCAAGGGTAATGAGTTTTTCAATGTTGTTTTTGGGTGTCTCTTCCTGAATGAGACTACTAATGTGAGCCCATTGTGATAGAGCTGCAAAGAATGTTCTTCTGGCTGCTTGGATGTAATGGATCACCCTGTCACTCTGCTTGGATGTTATCTGTTGTTCACTATGTTTGAACTGTCTTATATACTTGAATTTTCTGAAATTGCTGTTGTGATGGTATTGATATCTAAATGTCCCCATCAGATTCATTGAACTGTACATTACTTCATATAACCATACCAAAGTAGCTAAAAAAACTCTCCAGCTCTACTAGAGCCCACACACCCCCAAACCCTAGCCGTCGTCGGCGGTCGACATGGTTTTGACAATGGAGGCCGTCGGTAGAGATTTCTCTCCCTCTTTTTCATCTTGAGCCTCTTTTTCAGCAGTCTGTACAACGACTGTAACCTTCCTCCACTTGAGCACAACCGTCGCCGTCCTTGTCGTGCCCATCCATTGTTGATGGATCTACGCTTTAGGCATACGAACCGTCGGTGGTTAATCTACTCGTCGTCATTGACCGAGGTAACACTGAGTCTGAGACTACAACGTAATACTGAGTCTAAGAGGCTATAGCGAGCCTTCAAGGCTATTCCAAAATCTTTACCAATCGAACACTCACACGAGCTGCTTGGAGAAGATCTTGGAGCAATACAATCACTGAGTTTTGGATTCGGGGCCTATCCACCATGAACCGGACCGACGTTGCTTGGCCGTCTCAAGAGGAACAAGGAAGCAACTCGTATTTCTTGTTTCAGTTTGGATGCAGTTTTAGTTTCAGTTCTGAATTATTTTAGTTGAATTTTATTATGCTGTTTTGTTTCAATTTTAGGTTCAGTAATGTTGAAAGTGTGGTAAGAGATTGTCCTCAGTCTGTATCTACAATGAAAAGTAAAGTTTTCAACGGGACCAAGAGAGTTGGGTCACCTATGGGAGGCTCGGACAATATTCTGGTACCCAAGACCGTTTGGCCTTACTTTATAATATTTTGATTTGCAGTAATGCACACCTCTATCTGTCCGTTTCAAAAAAATAAACTGCACATTACTCCTGGATTTTGCATAGACATATCCTGTACTGATTTCAATTCATTGATAGAAGAATAAGGGCTGGTTTACATTTCCCTGAATGCAAGCACCACAATGCCAGAGGTAACAAAAACAACTCTATACAAGGACGATACTGGAAAAGAAGTCTACTCTGATATATACCCTAGTTACTTTTCAAAAGGGATTTTTTTTATGAGTAAGGATTACACTTGCAGGGGAAGTGATAATGAAGCTTCCTGCTCTGTTGGCTCAACTAGTACTTGGGATTGATCTCCGTATGATCAAAATTTTCCTTTGCAGTTCGAGATTTGACATACGCTCAGCCTCCAACGCCCGTTCAAGCTTTATATCATATCAAATAAGAACACCCACAAGAAGAATGAAAGCATAAATTTACATCATCTATTGATTGAGCTGTGTGGTAGATAGCAAAACAGAGAGAAAAACATGATACCTTTGCTGCTCGGGCACTCCATTCTCCCAAGATAGCTCTTAGCCTCTCGTTTTCTTCCACATACTGTTTCAGTATAATTACAACACCCAATCAAGCTCATTTTTGGGACGTATCACGTAAAAAATAGTGACTAGTAAGGCATATTTTACAACATATACATGTAAGGGTCTACAACCGCCCCTGGTCCTAACCAGTGTAACTACTGATTTTTGCATCAGCAACCATTAATGCTGTAAAAAGATGCATGATTAGCTTGATAAAGCCCACACGGAAAATATGTTCTGGAATGGGATACAAATGATTGAAAGTGGAATTTGCTATGAAATGGTCATGAAAGAGTTCACATAATAGAGCTTGTGGAAACAAGGGGAGGGCTAATGGGGTGGATTGCAAAATTACTAAATGCTCAGTTTGTTCCAAAATAAGGATCCTCTTTCCTATTTTTGCAAAAATAAAGAATAAGTTCTTTAGTGATGGACTCTACCATATACCCCTATGGGCTTTAACAAACTAAAGGGACTAAGCATATCTTAGAGATATTAGTGACACTTTGTGTATAACTAACTTTATCAAACACAAAACTGAAAACTCAATTTGGAGCAAAATTATCGAGAACTTATTTTGAAACGGAGGGAGTAACAAATATTAATAGGCTTGAATATGTTTTGCTTGATATTTTGTGGGCAGAGTTCATCTTCTTACAATCTTAGTAAAATCAGCGGCAAAGATCAAGCCACAAAGAAGGTGGCGAACCTGTAAGTATTCCAGCAATAATCTTGACAGTAATAGAACCCTCCAATTGGTGAAATGGATGACTAGGATGAATTTCTAGTTTTTATATCAAGGAAAGGTTCTCACTGGATCTCTCCTATATATATTACATGAACAGAATCACTTTCCATTTCATGAGGTAATCTACCACGAGGCTAGACTTTCAAGTCTTCTTCAGCGTTTCAGTCTTCTTTCACAGGTCAAGGTTCTAACTATTCAGCTCGAAGTCTTGTTTATATTAGTCAGGAATCACTTTCAAGTTTTAAACAGTATTTGTACTTCTGGATAAAAATGCAACAGTTTTTTTTAAAGCGCTAAAAATGCAACAGTTTTACATTAGAAAACCACATAGTTGTAGGTTGTAGCACCATTCAAATACCTGATTGTTGGTCATCCGAACACGCTGGATTTCAGAGTCCCTCTCATCTATCAGAGACCGAGCAAGCCTTAGCTCAGACTGTAGTTGATTCATCTGCATCGTAAATCATGTAACTATCTGTAATATGAATTTGACTTTTCAAAATGTCAAGCAAATGAAATGGAATAATGAACAGGTTTCCTTTATAAAATTATGTCTGCAGAATGCAAATGTGAAATGCTCACTGCATAAATCATGTTCTTTATGTGGTCATGAGCTAATAGAGAATATTACTTAACGATCATCTGAAAGACTGATAGCCCTCTAAAGTTAGGATACTTAACCTTTCTAGAGTCATTGAATAATAGACTGGATGTGAGCAAAAAAAAAAAAGTCTAAGAGATTAGAGAGAGTCTACGAGACTAGCCGGTCCTAGCTTCCCTCCTCCATGGAAGCTTCTCCAATCTCCGGCGCCGCCAAGTTCATCCTCCTCATGGCGAGAGCCATGGCCATCGGGCTAGGGCTACGGAAAGCCGTGAGCACCCGTCGAGGTTTAAGTTTTGGGAGCCGCTTCCCCGATGAACATAAGGTACGAGCTTCTTCTTCCCCCTTCATTGTAGCTTTCTACACAGCGATTATCAGATGGCTTTGGGATCGGGGGGTGGGACGGTAAGACGATGATTCAACAACTATCCCGGAATTTCAAAAACGACGATCGGTCATTCCCGTGCAAAGCATCCCAAGATCCGGAAAACAGGATCTATCATGAGGCGTTCGAACAGTCACCTATGCAGCTCTTTTCAAGGATCCTTAGGGAACTTCGATCGTGGATTGATTTACTGTTTTCTATGTTTTACTTTTGTTTCAGTTCTTTGTACGCTTTAGTTTTGTAACTTTTGTTGTCTAAGATGGAAATTAGACGTTTCTACGGGTCCAAAAGCACAGGGAACCCTACGGAGATCTCAAACATATTCTGGTACTAGGGTCCTTGACCCTTTTCTGTAATGATTGATCGGAATTACTAATAAAATCCTAAGTTGCCACGTTTCAAAAAATAAATAATAATACTGGATTATTCAATGACAACCCAGCTATAATGAAATAGTTGAAGCCTCTGTAACTACTACTTGAGAGAAAGAATACTTGATTTTCACAAAAAAA
The DNA here is from genome assembly GCA_963921825.1 of Erodium maritimum. Classification (NCBI taxonomy): domain Eukaryota; kingdom Viridiplantae; phylum Streptophyta; class Magnoliopsida; order Geraniales; family Geraniaceae; genus Erodium; species Erodium maritimum. Next base: position 47,727,916 of record OY997592.1, read on the forward strand.
AAAAATCAAGATTGCAACATTGAGATCAACATAGCAAACAAGAAGCCCCCCAAATGGAACAAATGCATAGTTGTTTAATTTATTAATATTTTTACTGGAAAACATTACAGAGTACTTCATTGCCACACCATTTCCATGACTACCTATAATTATAGAAGTTTGAATCTGCCCCAAGAGTGAGACACCTTGGAAGTTCCTGTATCACCCGTAGGCTAAGAACTCACACACTATATATAACTAAATTAGGCCTAGGAAGAAGACACAAATTACCAAACTGAAGTGCAGGAGAGATATATCATGATAACATTTCTTAAGAAGATACCCCTACAGTTACTGAGAAATGTTTTGTATTTATTATATAGAATCAAATAGCATACAGGCAATGAAATAACCAGGTATTACCTCAGCAGAGAGTGTCCGTAATTCCTGATCACGAGCTGCTAGCAAATGAGCAAGATCAACCTGAAAAAAAGTCATTTTTTGATCAAACTGTTTCTCATGTTTTATTCTACTTCTACTTTTAAGCAAATGCAGTTCTGTTCAAGGCTCAATGGAGCAGCAACTCTCAGGCATTGAATTTTTGTAAGACTTGCAAACTGTAGAATTAAACAGGTATAGGCTTCCAAGACCATTTTTTTACTTAACCCTTTCCTTTAAACAAAGTCATATTATCCAAATTTCTTGCATGTCTTAACATCAAGTCAAAGGAATTCCAAAAAGTTATAGTTTGGTTTCCCGCTATCTAGGGCTTGACAAAACAGCAAAAATATCTCCAATAAGTTAGATCTTAGCCAAATGGCCAGTTAAAGTTATCACAGTGAAATTAGCTCCATGGAGAACCACATATGAGATCCAGATAACTCATATAAATGTGTCAATTTCACAGTTCTACATAAGGAAAAATAATTAATTAAGATGGCTATTACCTGTGGAGTGCTACCATCATCGGATTGTTCATATTTGCTTAAGCACTCCTGCAACCGCAGAATCTGTGGTAAAATAAATGTCAATTGGCATATTCTCCCGAAAGAGGAACATAATAAATTTTAGGGAAAATTTCAATTTAATACCCTGGCAAACTTTTATTTGCAATATAACACCCTAGCATGTTTTTTTTTGCATTATAATACCCTGGCAAACTATTATTTTCAGTTTCATACCCAACCGTTAACTTTCCATCCAAAATGGATGGAAAGTCCAAAATACCCCTTGACACCAATCAAATTTTCAAAACCTACCACAAAAAATCAGATTTTTTTATATATATTTCAAAAAGTATTAAAAAAAAATCAGTTTTTATATATTTCAAAAATGTTATTTTTACATAATTCAAAAAATCTTATTTATTTCAAAAAAATATTTTTAAAAACAGTTTTTACATATTAAAAAAATATTTTTATATATTGAAAAAAATATTTTATTTCAAAAAATATTTTTGAAAAATCAGTTTTTATATATTTGAAAAATCAATTTTTATATATTTCTTAATAATATTTTTATATAATTCAAAAAATCAGATTTATTTAAAAAAATATTTTAAAAATCAGTTTTTATATATTACAAGACTCAGATTTTTTATATATTTAAAAAAAATAAGTTTTTATATATTTCAAAAATCATATTTTTATATAATTCAAAAAATCAGATTTATTTTTAAAAAGATTAAAATCAGTTTTTATAAATTACAAAAAACAAATTTTTATATATTTCAAAAAATATTTTTTTAAAAAAATCAGTTTTTATATATTTAAAAATGGGATAATTGTCAAAACATACACTAATGTTTCGTCCACAAACGAAATAGTGCACAATGTTTTGTCCACGTCGTCTGGCTACCCTTATGAATCGTCCACGCACTTCTGTTAGAAAAGTGTAACAGCAGAACCTGAATTGACAATTTTGCCCTTTTGGTTTGAAATTCAAAAATTCATATTTTAATTTCGAAAATAAATAAAAATCAGTTTTTTTTTTTAAATTTAATTAATATTTTTATTATATAATTTTTTATTTTTCTTTTTTCTACCCAAATATAATTAAATAAAAAAAACTGATTTTTATGTATTTTTTTTAAAAACTGATTTCATGTATTTTTTAAATTAAAATCTATATTTTTGAAAATAAAAATAATTTTTATAAATAAACACTGAATTTATAAAAAAAACTGATTTCTATGTATTTTTTTTAAAATTAAAATCTGAATTTTTGAAAATAAAAATAATTTTTATAAATAAAAACTAAATTATAAAAAAAACTGATTTTATATAAAAAAATTATTTTATTTGTCTATTTATTTGCTTTTTTATTAGAAAGGGTAGAATGGTAATGTCTCATGCAAAAGTCAAAAGGAAAAGTCAAAAGATTCATGATAAGGGTAAAATGGTCATTTCAGTTATACTTTAACTTCACATGTATAACAGAAATGGAATATTCCATTTATTTTTCTAACAGAAGTGCGTGGACGATTCATAAGGGTAGCCAGACGACGTGGACAAAACATTGTGCACTATTTCGTTTGTTTTTGGTATTTTTTGAAAAAAACAAGGTCATGTGCAAAGCACATGACCATTTTCCGTCCATTTTGGATGGAAAGTTAACGGTTGGGTATGAAACTGAAAATAATAGTTTGTCAGGGTATTATAATGCAAAAAAAACATGCTAGGGTGTTATATTGCAAATAAAAGTTTGCCAGGGTATTAAATTGAAAATTTCCCTAAATTTTACTATTGGGTTAGACAAATCTGAGAAGATAATTTTCAGATTCAGGTGCTAAGCAACAGGAGTTGGAGAAAAGAAGAAGCTCTGGGCAAGAAATTCAAATGAAATGCCACCACACCATGTGTTATATATCCATCATATACCTCTTCACTTAAGAAATGCAGGTTTTCACGCTGGTATTGCAACAAAGCCATTTGCTGATCAGAGAGCCGACCACCATCGTGGTACCTATTGTACCATACAATTCTTTATCATCACATTTTTGCATCTTATGTAACTTGCTAGTATATGTTGATGGAAAAGTAAAGAACAATCATGGTAATAGCCAGATAAATGCATCACTCCTAGTAAATATCAGAAAGCTTTCACATTGCCCATCTTTCTTGCTTCCGGTGAAGCATGATTGTCTGCTTATATCAGAGACAATAAGGGTGGCCCAATGGACGAGGCTCCTACCATTATTGGGTCAGGGAAAGGTCATTCGTTTACATATCCATACCAGCAGAAAAAGAAACCATGTGAACTATTACCTCAAACCTTCCAAAGAGCTAGATGGTTGAAGTGGAGAATATAAGGACTTCAAAACATCTGGTTGAGAATTCAAGGAGTTATATTGATGTACATATCCTGCAAGCACCAAAACACAGAACATTTTTGGAATTCAACTAAACATGAATCCATATAGGTGGGTGACATAACAATAAAATATGGTATCTTCCATCTGTTAATTCCCATATAAAATCTCCTATATTTTGGAGGGCCTTAGTCTTAATTCAATTTTGAATCTGTTATGGTTCAATTAAGAGACCATAAAGACTAAGCTAAAAACATAGAGATGCTTACTTTAAATGCCTAAGGAAAATCCCATTGTTTTTGTTGAAGTAAAATACAGAAATAATACATGGCTACTCAAATGAATAGTAAAGAACATTTTATTACGCACAAATATTTGAAAAAACCCAAAAGTAAGATACCGGCATAAACTCAACTCCTTAAATGCTTACATATATGTAAATTAACTCACCAATGTACGCACTCATGAAAGATGCTGCACATACAGCTTCAGTAAGCATAATGATCCTGTAAAAGATGGTAAGCCAAAAAATTTCAAGCAGTTCATATTTACACAATGTACATATTTCGCCACGACCTTCAGATGCAGAACTTAGAGGCAGTAATTTTCATCTCAATCTTACCCAACTAGCAGACAATAACCTAGCTATGCTAAATACTTATGCGAAATTTCAGTTATAAATTTTCCAGTTTTATGGCTTCATTTAGAAATATCTTGAAAAATTAATATTTTTAGATGTTCAACATGATTGTCTGCATACCTCAGCAATGCAGATATAGAAAGAAAGCTGATTTGGGGCTTCCAAACCATGACCAGTAGCATTGCAGCAGTTCCTAAAGACAAGAACTGTATAAATAATCATGGAAATGCCTATAAAAGAGAAAAGGAAACAAGAAAAGGAGCACTCAAAACATAAAACAGATTCATACCAAAAAATGTCTGCAAGTCAAAATTTAGATTCTCATCACACAAGAATGCAATAGAACGTCACTAACCCAAGATGGTCGATGGAAAACCATGCAAAATCAAAAGAAACTTTCCAGTCAAAGCAAAAGCCTTGGCACAAAATTCTTACTGAAGAAATGGTCCAGCTTCTATAAAAGAGTAAGGTTAATTGTTAAAAAGTGCACTGAAGTTTTGTCCACAAATGAAAACATGCATAAACTTTGTGGGTGTACTGAAGTTTTGCCCACCGCCTTTTTCAGAAAAAAAGTAACAGGGATGTTCAGAATGAATGGTCTGGGCAGTTCTTCGCAGATTCAATAGATTTGTGGGCTATACATAATGCATTCTATAGCTGTGTGGGAAATACTTTAGGGTAGTTTTCAACAATTAACCTGTTACGTTTTTCTAAAAAAATCGGTGGACAACTTCAGTGCACCCACAAAGCATGGACAGAAGTTTATGCATGTTTTCGTTTGTGGACAAAACTTAAGTGCAGTTTTTGACAATTAACCCAAATGAGTACGTACAATTGGACTCAAAATAAAATCTAAATCCAAACAACTAGAGAGAAACAACAGAAATCCTTATTTGTTTATCATATTCCATCCAGAAACGTGTTTTTTTTTCTTCTTTCTATTCAATCTCAGTTAATAAGTTTTCCATCTAATTGTACTACCTAATAGAAATACACTCAACAGTGTCTATATTGACTTATCAAAAACGAATTATAAGCACATGAACTTATCAATTGCTTCTAGGAGGGTATAATAGTCTTTTTGTGGTCAAACTAGCTTTTATATGGTTTATAACAGGAGAAAGAGAAGCTGAAGTTTTTAAAGCTTCTAAACAGCTTATAGGTGATGATTTGAGTCAAATTTACCAGATACTTCTCAGAGTACTTTGAGACTAACAAATTAGTTAGACCAACTTAATAAGTTAATACAAACACCCTCTTAATTAAAAGATTTGAAACTTAAAACAGATCCCTTCAATAAATCACATTTTCATTCCCAACCTTCTCTACTCTTACAATTGTTGAGGCAGTTGCCTTTTGCTGCTCTTTATCTCTCATTATGTTGCTAAGAATTTCACTTTGTACGCCCTATTTATACGTAGTACGGAAACAGAAACATGCATATGTAACTAATTGAATGCAAATTACAAAATTGACCCTACCCTATAAGCAGCCTATAATAGAACCTTCAGTTCAGACACAGCCAGGACAAAATGATCTAAAGCATCTGATATTACAAACTGACACAATATACATGCACTATCAAATTATGTCATCGTGTATGTGATGTGACCCTACCCTATAAGCAGCCTATAATTGAGCCTTCAATTCAGACACAGCCAGGACACAATGATCTAAAGCATCTGATATTACAAACTGGCACAATATACATGCACTATCAAATTATGATACCGTGCGTGTGAATGTAATGGTAGAGTAAGCATAATCCCATATGAAGGGGTGCAATCTAGCCCAAGTCAAGTCTGCAAATACATGGATGAAAATGCCCTAAAATAAGTCTTTAATTGTTGATTCTTGATATCATTTTTTTTTGCTATAAGCAGGAAATGTCCCAATTGCCATCAGATATTTACCATACGTCAATGATAGAATAGAATAAAGGAATACTTAAGCATAATCCCACATACCGTACGCAGTGACGGCAAAAGGCAAGCGAACAATATGCTTCAACTTCTGGCTAAAGCTATAGTAACCCTGCCATAAAGGAAAAGACAGTGCATGTCAAGATCTCAAAACTTGTTAAGAAATACTTCGGTCGGATGAATAGACATGATAGCAATTTCTCACACTTATAGCACGAGAACACAACAGTGACAAAATGGAATTTGTGAAGAAACTTCCTTGCTTTACCAATTAAACCAAGGCCAAAAAACATGTTACCTGCAAACGTACTTTCTTTACTTGGTAAACCAAATACTGCTGAAAGATGCCTGAAATAAATAACATATCTTCAATAGAAAAACCAGCTTCACATGGTAGAGACATGGCCAATTGACCTAAACCAAGCAACAGGTAAACACAAGCACTAAGGTCTGAGGGGAATAGTACAAAATTATCGGAGTAGCTGATTCTAGTATATCATATTCCAAAAAATAAATACTGACCTCTTTAATATCTGTCCACAGAACTCGGTTAAATGAATAAGCTAAAATCACCTATTAGTTGCAGTAAATACACTAGCAGATGAAATCCTCAAGCCCATTCAATACATTTATCTGGGAATTTATAATTTTTTCTTAATAGATATATGTACTTGTCGTACTCTTCTGTATGGAAAAACTGAAGACAATAGAATTTACTGACAGGAAGTGTAATCCAAGCATTGTGCACTGGACATTCTCCCTCCTTATCTCTTTTCACATATACAAATATTTAGTTGGATTTTTTTGGACTAGTTATGTTGGCATACACAATTAATTAGCTTTTCTATTCCATCCTCCAAAGTAAGCAAACATAGTTTTGGATCAATTCCAGATCTGTTTTTCTCTCTCTCCCAAGGTAGATTCATCAACTAGTTTACAACCAATTATTTTTCCTTAATTATCTTAATCTGTTCTAAAAGATTGTGATGTCCTATCACAAATATAGGGTATACTATAATAAATGAAAGAGTAAACACCATTTTCTCATTGGATGATGATGATGATGCGATGTACAAGTACGAAAATATTCATCATCCCTATAATCATATTTGTAAATAATGGGTATTGTATGAGAATTAACGGAAAAAACAAATCCACGCAGACATTATTTCAGAACAAAGATACAGCCAGCCTCTGGACTATACATGTCTTGAAACAAGAACGTTAAACAATAAGACTATAGGAAAGAACCTGTGACGATTAAGAGGACAACATCGCAACTGCAAAGCAATGACGGGATCAAATTGTTTATGGGACCAAATATCCAGGTAGCTCCAGCAGCCAAAGTAGCATAACCTGCCTATGATTGCAAAACAATCATCCCTCTATTTATTAAATTATGAAAGTAAAATGGCACTTTCCCAAATAGGCCATATCACCAAAGCTTGCAAAATTATGCAATAAACCATAGATAGATAGCAGATGAATTCTACTTACCAGTAGAAGACAATACAGAATACTCCCAGCAATCCTTGTTCGCTTCCGATGACCAAATAAAGGAGCTTCATGCAATATATCAAGGAACCTGGAATAGCATAAACATTAAAGAACTATCCATTATTAACACAAGCTAATTTCTCTTCACAGAAGTCTCTATAGAGAAGCAATTACTTCACCAGGACACACAAGATATATGTTCAAACATGAAACTACAACTACAGGGAGCAAATAAACATGTAGAAGTAATTCCCTCAGCAAGACACACTGTTTGTCAAAAGGTAGTATTATGTTTGTGTCCAATTTCATAAGGGTGGTTGTAAGGAACTCCCCTGATATGTAATATACAAACAATGGGTGGTCGATCAATACCACTCACAATTTAGTCTTAATTATGACCCATTTGCTTAAGAGACGAAATAATCACTTCACTCTTCTTTCATTCTTCCTGAAAAGCAAAAATAAAATCTGAATGCTACAGATTATAGTCCCACTAACACCATTAAAGTCCAAAGAATTTCCTTGTATAGGACCAAAAGCATTGTAACTAAGCTTAGAGCGCATGCAGCGGCGAAAAATACCCTACGTTTTGGAAACGCTGAGTGCACGGCGTTTTGCTCGGCGCAAAGACCTGGCGTTAGAGGAAGATTTTTGTCAATTTCTTTTATTTTGAAATTATTACTTTTCTTATTTTAAAATTTTAAGGATTAATTGCTAAAAACTACTTTAAGTATTGTCCATTTGCGAAAAACTACATTATGTGTTGCCCACGCTTTAAACTACACTATGTATTGTCCACATGCAAAAAACTACATTCATGTATTGTCCACGTGCGAAAAACTACATTACGTATTGTCCACGTCCCTAATTTTGTAAGTAAACGATTGTGGTCAAAAGAAAGTGTTGTTTAAAAGTGTGGACAATACATAATGTAGTTTTTAAAATACATGTATAATGTTTTATTAGCATTTGAAAAACAAACATGCTATTTTTTAAAAATGTTTCCATTTTTTTCATAATTTTAAAGTTAGTTTTTTTATTTATAATTTTTTTCTTCAATTTTTTAGAATTTTAAAATTTTGTCAATTTCAAAAGTTAATTTTTTATTACAAATATATATTTTTTCAATTTTTTATTTCAGGATTAACATTCTATCTTGAATTTAATTAGGTTCTAAAAAAAAATTATATTTTAGAAATTAATTTTGTTCATACTTATGAATTTTTAACTAATTTTTTCTTTTATATATAAGGACATGTTGGTCACTAAATCTCAAATTAAGATTAAAATACAAAATAATGAATCAGTAATATTAATAATAATTCAAAGCACGTAATAATAAAATGTAAATTTTTAAATAATAATAATTCCAATATTTTCATTCCTATTTTTGGGTTTCTATTAATTCTAGGGATAATTGTCAAAAACTACCCTAAAGTTTCGTCCACAAACGAGTTGATGCACTAAGTTTTGTTCACGCTTTGTTGGTGTACTGAAGTTTTGTCCACGCTTTTGTGGGTGCATTGAAGTTTTCCCCAAGCTTTTGTGGGTGCATTTAAGTTTTGTCCACGCTTCTATTCAATCCGGGAAGCACTGCCCAGACCATCATTCTGAACATCCCTATTATGTCAAAACTAAAAAAGTCGTGGACAAAACTTCAGGGTAGCCACACAGTGTGGACGAAACTTTAGGGTAGTTTTTGACAATTATCCCTTAATTCTATTAAAGTAGTTAGGATAGAGAAACTGAAAAATCACCTTTTAGCCTACTCCTTTTAGCCTTTCAACCAATTCCAGTTGAGATTTCAGTTACAAGATACTATCATTACCACTCAGAAATTAGACATCCAACTCGTAATCTCACTTACTAAGCTGTAACATACCCTAGAATAAAAAAAAGGGGCGATATCCAATAGAAGTATACAACTACAGCAATCAAGGTGGCCAAATGTAAGTACAAGGGAATGAGGAGTAGAAATCGAGAATTACCAGTGACCTTGAGTGTTACTAATGCCAACAAAAGCTTTGGACATTTCACATATCTCAAATTGACAGATGAAACAGCCAAATGCATGATTCACAGTTAAAACTGGGAAGCTGATCAGCAATCACTACTCATTCATGGATAATAAAGCAGGTAACAAGTTCACAGTAGAAACTAGATGGATCGTGTCAAAAAATTCCTCATATTCCATAACTCAATCGACACACAAAACAAAATCAGAAGTTCAATCTAAACTCGACGAATCGAAAACTTACATGGCGTTTTCTTCAGGAGATGTGGAGGGCGCCGAAGAATGCCTCTCCATCGCCATCTGCTACCGGAGATTTCCCGCTTTCAAGATTAAGCGTAGCTTCTGCTTCCACGATCGGATTTTGCATTCAGCTTTTGGCAGTCTCCGGAAATGGATTCTTCTCTAAGATTTCAATTTTCTAATAACCTGTTTGTTTATGATTACAGACTGTTACTTTTCTTTGGGCCATGTTGTCTTGGGCTTATAGGTCTCCGCCACTCCTAAGGCCCCAAATTATATGTTGTCGGATCGACTTTGAGTTTTGAAAAAGGGATAATTCCATTTTAGTACCTAAAACTTTTGGATTTCGTTTTTAGTACCCTAAATGTTTTTTGTGCCACTTCAGTACCCTAAATCTTCGTTTATTCCAGTTTAGTACCCAACGTCTGATTTTTTATCTATAAAAAATTATTTTTATTTTTCAAAAATTCAATTTGTTTAAACTACCGAAGGGTAGTTTTGGTATTATTATAAAAGATAGGGTCATGTGCAAGGCACGTGACGTTTTTCCATCCAAAAATGGATGGAAAATTAGACATTGGGTACTAAACTGGAATAAACAAAGATTTAGGGTACTGAAGTGGCACAAAAACATTTAGGGTACTAAAAACGAAATCCGAAAGTTTTAGGGTACTAAAATGGAATTATCCCTTTGAAAAATGAACTCCTAATTTGAGGATCTTTTCAAAATAAAAAAATATAAAAAATCAGCAAGCACGGATATATATATATATATATAGGGTAGCTATCCAGTAAAAACCACCCTTATTTTGTAAACTACGAACTCACCAGGTGCTGACACGTGGCGCGCACAGTGTTGATAGTTTGCATTTGTGCTAAACTATTAGCACCGTGCTGCGCAAACTATCAGCACTGTGCGCGCCACGTGTCAGCACCTGGTGAGTTCGTAGTTTGCACAATAAGGTGCGGTGTTTTATATATTTATTGTCCACGTGTCAGCATATGGTGCCCTCTGCTGACATCACTTTTGGGGGATCCTATGGCTCTCGTGGGTTCGTAGTTTGCACAATAGGGAGGGGGGGTTGTACCTGATACCAACATATATAGGGGGACAATCGGGTACAAACCTTATTTCGGGTAAGAACGTAGAACTAATCTGGGCCATTGATTACCCAGATCGGATGGCCACCGAAATTCAGGGGGGTGGGGGGTGATTGATTACGAAATCAATTACAAGATATGCATTAATTAAAAAGATATTGGAAGATATGCATTAAATCTGGGCCTTTAATTCTATTATCCAAGGGCCCAGATTGAAAGTTCTGCGTTCTGACGAAGTTACAAGATTTGTACCTGATTGTTATCCTATATATATATATATATTTAAGGTAATCTATATTTTTATTTAGTGAAGATATTATTAATGGGAACATGAAAGAGGATTAGATATAGTTTCGGACAAACCCGAAACATTGATCCTATGAACATAAATACGGATAACCCAATTAATAAAGTAGGAGTGAATCCCTATTTACAGTACGGTGATGTAGAACTACGTATATTACGCTAACTTCCCCTAGCTCGAAACGGATAGAGATGTGGTGCCTCAGATGCTCGGCGGCCACGCTAAGGAGGCCCCATAGAATTAAGAACGACAGATACCAGAGGAGGCATCAGAGTAAGGAGGAGGTTCGGGACCGAGTAGTCTCAGGTTCCTCCAATATGGGGTACAACTCCTCTCCGGTACCCAGAGTTCCACCGGGGATTCATTGCAGCTGACGAGACTGCTTTGCAGACCCACTTCCTGACCTCTAAAAACCGCCTTAAGGGGGAGTCTTTTAGAGTCCTCTTCTTCTGGTGCGGGTTGGACTCCCCGTTGGACGTACTTATAGACCAGGTCGTTATCTTGACCTGTTACACATAGTGGTCTTGGATGCATGCAAGGACCTTTGAACCACTCGTACTCACCCTCATGTTAGTTAGGAGGTCATGTGTCACCCTACTAGGGGCACCTAGTACTCTTTGGGGATCCCCAATTGTGAGAGTATCCAAAAGGGGCACGATCCTCCCGCTCTACGGGTGTGCTGGTGAAGTAGTCAAGAGGTCTTGGGTCACCGAAGGGAGAGCCAGGGGGAGAGGTCCGAAACCCAGTGGGTATGTCAGGGTAGCCGTCTTAGGAGAAGAGGCCATCACCCATCCGAACTTTATTGGGATCGGGTCTGACCAATCCCGATGGACATTGTGTCCGATGTGGGGCGTCTCCTCGTCCATGAGTGATAGATCAAATCCAAAAGGGAGGGGGCAGACGGGTGTGCTGTGTATGTGGCCGAGACATCCACATGAGAAGCAAAATAGCGGAAGCGTCTTGTATTATAATCGAGCCTGGACCAGGTATGGTATCCTGGGTATACTGAGGCATATTACCCTCCGAAGAGGGTTTCCAAATCCTTCTAGAAACGGACAGGATTGTAGCAACCCCGATTATGTCCTCGTTGGTATGTCTCCACATCAACATAATCACCAAGGGAAGCGCCAATAGTGATGCCCGTGGCCTCCATTAAACACTCGAGGGAATATCAAAAGTCCTAGCCCACATCTGCAAGCGGGAAAACGATAGTGTTGCAGGATTGGTCGAGCTCTTTAGATCTTCAAGGAGGAAATAGGCCTAGTCAAAACACCATGGCTCCCCCCAGGATGGACATTTTCCTTTGTTGCCTGGGAGGAGAAATAAAACCATATGATCCCCCAACCGAGGTCCTAAATGACGAAAACATTATCACCCCGCGCCCACACCAGAACGTTCTCTAGGGTCGTTCGACGGAACGGCTTGTCCGTGAACAGTCGAGCAACAATCCCAAACTCTGTTTGGGCGGCCCTTTCATCACCTCTATCCTTGGAACCATGACCAACATCTCCTCCTCATCATCTATAGTGAGGGAATCAAAGCTCGCTTCCATTGCCCTTAGTCCCTTTAGAGGAGGTAGGCTTTGAGATGGAGCTCTAGGCGACGGTGTTCCGATCATAGCGGTTCAATTGTCACCACCGTGGTGGAAGAGGGTTCATCACTAACAACGGTAAAAAAGGGTTCGGTTTCAGCTTGCGTTGTCTAGGGGGCTTGACGAAGACATTTGAAGGGCGAGGAGGCATATGGTAGGAGACTTACGACCCTCTCTCATGGGCCACACTTACGAGGCCCGAGGGCACGCTGAGCGAGGATAGGACCTATTAGTCAAGAGTAATCAGGACGCATGTGATACAGATGGGGTTGGAGTACGAGTGGTTGGCATAAAATCCACGTGGTTAGAGGTTCTACCATGTGGAGCACGATCCGAAGCGGGGGAGGATCCCGACGCCATTGAGGAGGCTAAGGGAAACATGGCTAGTGTGATTAGGTAGGGTATCACGGCGGCGAAAACACAGTAGAAGAAGAAAGCCCTAACAAAATCAGGTCAGGAAAGAACAAGAAGACGAGATATGATATTATGACACATCCTAGATGCGATGAGCACATCAACTACATTCCAAATGAAATGATGCCTCAAACTACATCCAATGTAATTCTTCCTTCGAACCCGTCAACTACATCCAATGTAATGACGATTCTAAGGGCTCACACATAAGGATTAAAATTCCAATTTTATCTTTGCATGTGCGGTGATATGCTCGGTAAATAAAGTTAAGCATGCAATTCTAAACCACATAGAATTTGTCACGCCCCAATTTCAGTAAACCGAACTCAGGACGTGAACTTTTAAAACAATAAAACACTTTGAACCCTTTTTCATTAAAACACTTTAAAATCACCATTTCTTCAACAAAATAATATTTACAACTTAAAACACGTCCCAACAAGTGGACAAAAGTATGGTATCCGTCGCTAGACTCAAAATAAACCCAGAATCCCGCTCCCAGATCTTCAAGCTTCGGAAGCTCACATAGTCCAACCTGCGACCGGTACCTGTAGGAAAAGCAGCTAGGGGTGAGCGTTCGCTCACCACCACGGATAACAGACTGACTACGACATAATTAGCAGACAATGCCGGTAACACCAACAACCAACTCAACACCAGGAACACCATCCCCAAACTCAAGTAACCCGACCGACACCCACACACTGATACTTTCCTCAGCCGACTCAACACTCGGACACGTAAGGTAGACCCGACACAACGATCAACGACCTCCTCCAAAGACACGATAGACCACCACGCAACACCCAAGATCACAAAGGATCGCACTCCTGTCAGCTGCTTAGTGCCGGTTGCTAACCGGATGGGGTCGAGCTTGCCCCACGCGCTTTGCCGATCCCTGTCAGGCTCCAGGCGGTCGACCTGTTGGCGAAATATACAGCGCTGCTTTTCCAATAGCTAGTCGGAAGGGGAGCTGCCCTTTCATCGCCTAAAAACGCTCACAACCTCCCGAGACTCGAACTCGGTCATGCTAGCCAAAGAACGCTCGAAACTTCCCGAGACTCGAACTCGATAAAGCCAGCCAAAGAACGCTCGCAACCTCCCGAGACTCGAACTCGGTCAGGCCAGCCAAAGAACGCTCGCAACTTACCGATCCCTGTCAGGTAAGCCAACCAAAGTCCACACCACTTCCCGACACACAGTCGGGTCACTAACCTCGGGCAAGCACAATCACAATCACAAGCAAAGTTCAACAAGCAACAACAACACAGGTTCAGCACTCCACATGCACTCATGGCCACCCAAGACATCAACAGTAAAACACGGACTCAACAACCCCACGGGCACTCACGGCCTCCCAAGACACACCCACCATAACTCACGGACTCAACAACCCCACGGGCACTCATGGCCACCCAAGACACACCAACAGTAACTCACGGGCTCAACAACCCCACGGACACTCATGGCCACCAAAGACACACCAACAGTAACTCACGGGCTCAACAACCTCACAGGCACTCACGACCTCCCAAGACACACCAACCATAACTCACGGGCTCAACAACCCCACGGGCACTCATGGCCACCCAAGACACACCAACAGTAACTCACGGGCTCAACAACCCCACGGGCACTCATGGCCACCCAAGACACACCAACAGTAACTCACGGGTTCAACAACCCCACGGGCACTCATGGCCACCCAAGACACACCCACAGTAAAGACACGGGTTCAACAACCCCACAGACACTCATGGCCACCCAAGATACATCGACAGTAACGACACGGGTTCAACAACCCCACGGGCACTCATGACCTCCCAAGAAACACCAACAATAAAGACACGGGTTCGACAACCCCACGGGCACTCATGGCCACCCAAGACACAACAGTAAAGTACGGGCTCTCATGGCCACCCAAGACACCAACAATAATACACGGGCTCTCATGGCCACCCAAGACATAAATTAAACAATCAACCTCCGGGCATGGTCATACGCCTCCAGTACTCCTAATACCGATAAGTTCACAATCAACCTCCGGGCATGGTCATATGCCTCCAGTAATTCCAATATCGCTAAGTTCTCTGCTCCTACAACACTACTAAGTGTCACATGCATTTCCAATATTCGATATGTTCCCGTATCATGCCTTTCTAATATCCGATAACTCACTTAACCCACGACACCCCAGTGTCACATGCATTTCTACTGTTAACTTTCCCTAGTCAGGGCCGAGATTCGGCTACTTTTCCCTACCTCGTGCGTGTTCTCCAAAAGCCAACCAACGAGCTCCGGTGTGATCTCAGTCACTCACCCAGCTTTCCCTTGCCTCGGTCCGCGGCACGATCTAAAAGAACACAATTTTAAGGCACTTAAAAACTCGCAGGAATAAACTGAAATTCATTGAACTTGACGCCCAAACTTAACCCCGACAATGTCGATCACTCCCAAACTTCCCAATTACTCGACATTGTCGATAAAGGACCCGTAAAGGCCCGATTCGCCCGACATGACGAATCTGCCCGGGTTTTGTAAATGCCCTTCCGGGGCTCCAAAAATTCCTGTTTTCGTTTCTACGGTCTTAGAATAATTCAAGGGTCCCAATGTACTTGACAGAATCGAATTCCGACTTCCGAGTCAATTAATTAACGTTTAAAGTTTCTAAACCCGATAATTACAACTTTCGCATTTTAAATCCAAATTTCGATTCGGTTAAGGATAAATGGTCCGGGGAACGTTCTAAACCACCCGAACACTAAACCCGATCACCCGAACACTAAACCCGATCACCCGAGCACGTGGGCCCCACCCGACCCAACTTGGCTGTGGGCCCTAGGGTTTGAATTGGGGCCCGGTCACCATGGTGGTGGCTGGTCCCAGCTCCGGCCAGCCACCCCATGGCCGGCCGGCCACCACCCACGGTGGCCAGAGCTCCTCCCGAGCTCCCGATCGTCGGAAAACGTTCTCCTTCACCTCCAAACGTCTCCAAAACGTATCCAACACTCCCCCAACATCAAAACAACCTTCAACTAATAGTTTTACACAAACCC
Source organism: Erodium maritimum (assembly GCA_963921825.1). Taxonomy (NCBI): domain Eukaryota; kingdom Viridiplantae; phylum Streptophyta; class Magnoliopsida; order Geraniales; family Geraniaceae; genus Erodium; species Erodium maritimum. The sequence goes on from OY997592.1 coordinate 47,743,984, forward strand.
TAACTTCCAAGATTAAACAAAACGAGAATCGGTTCGGTGTATACTATAGAGGAGGATGAGGGGAGTTCGATTTCTTCTAGCCTTGAGACGATCCAATGGATGGATGACGTGAATAGTGCCCCTCCAAGCCCTAGCTCCTCTCCTTTCTTCTTCTCCTTCTCTCCCTTTCTTCTCTCTTCTTTCTCTTTCTAAAAACTAACACCTTTTCTCTTTTTTTTCTTTTAAAATGTGTGGCCGGCCACCCATATGGCTTCATCTTTATTTTCCCCCCAAAACTAACACCACCACTTGTTGGACAAGTGGCAAGGTGGGTCCAACACCTTTTGGAAAATATCTACTAGATATTTTCCAATCAGATTCGCGAAAATCGGACGTTTCGGGCCCCGAACGGGCACTTTTCCCAAGAAATTACGAAACTTGACGGGCTACAAGGAAACGGATCAACTAAGACCGCTGCGACGACGGCTAAGCTTTTTGGATCCAAAACGGTCCTCGAATGGACCAAAACGTCGCTCAGTTGACTTTTCCAACGAAAAGTCAACATTTCCCAAATTGATCAGAAAGTTGCCCTGAGTCCCCCGGAACTCACTTCGGTCGATAACGGGGTCAACTTAAGTCCGGTATGACCCTCGGGGTCATTTTTGGTTCAATTAAGTGTCAGTCTTAAAATTTTTAAATTTTCCTGTTTTTCGCAGGTTTGACTGGCGTTGACCGGGAGTGGTTAATACAGAATTAGTCATGCATAAACTAAACCAAGCATAAAGCGATAAATGTGCACATAATATCCCCCTAAACTAACTCCCACTAGCTTCTTGAGCTCCACCGACTCCAAGCCGATGCCAACACCTGAAAAGCCACCAAATGACCTTTTCACCCTTTCTTCGTCTTGAGTAAAATATTATAATTTAATACACGACTCGCAGGTCGGGAATAAATAGATATTACAAACAAGTGGTTCGACAACCACACCTTGAAAGAATAATTACACGTTAACTCTAACGGCTCGCAGGCCGTGAAAAGCGATAAATAATTAAATCGAGCTCGGGGCTATTATGTACACCATGCCAACATCACATCACACATCATGTTATCAAACAATCATGTTATCAAACATCATGTGATTTTTCGGTTTTATTTAATAGCCAAGTTTTGAAATTTTTTGATGTTCGGTTAATTGAAACCGTTCAAAAATGATTCTTTTGAACATTTGATCTTCGAGTTCGTCATGACGGTTCCAAACTCGTCATAACTAACAAAACGGTTTAGCCTTGGCATATACACCATCCAATGGTCATGCTTGTCCTAGCTCCGTCCAACGGAGCCCCGTTCTCTCCCGGTTTCGGCTCCCCGAGAGTCCCGTTCCCGAGACCCGAAAAATCAATTTTTTTTTCAAAATTTCCAGATTTGAAATAATTTTCAAAAATTCATTTTACATGCATTAAATCCATAAACAAGAATTTAAAACAAGTTATCAAACAATTTAGCAAAACAACATGCCAAAAACGAAACTTTCAAGTTAACCCGAAACTTTGAACACCGTCTTGTGAATCCCGAAGGTAGCACGACTCTGATACCACTGTTGGGTCTCGAGGTAGGGTTGGAGATGAACCGACTCGCAGCGGAAAATCAAGGAAAACCAAGAGACGATTAAAACCATGAAACAACTAACAAAGAATGGATTCACAAGAGAAAAATTCAACACTATTTCTTACCAAAACAAGAACACCGGTTAAGGAATGATTGACTTGAGTCTCCAAGATGCCTACGTATCCACATGGGAATCAAAGCCACGTAGTTCTTCTCTTTGAGGACTCAAGAACACAAAAATGGAGGTGGGAGCTTGCCAAACCCGAAATTGCAAGGGAAGGGGGAGAGAAGTTGTGTTTCCTATTCTTGTCTTGTGTTTGTTATGTTGAAAAAAGATGACTCAAACATAACAAACCTCATACTTGTCCAACTAAAGGCATGAGACAAGCATGGTGACAAGTAAGGTGTAAATAGGACAAAGTATGGCAAGACAAGATTGGATTAGGTGGTTAATCACCAACACCTTAATCCTTGTCTTGCTTACTTAGTACTAATTAATCAAGACTTGATTAATTAGTTACATGGGCCTTGGTTGCATGGGCCTTTCATGGGCCTCTTGGAACATGGCCCGTGGCCATTTCCAACGAGGTCCCGTGATTCGCTCATCGCCTCCAAGCCTTCCATACCGGAAATGTCCAACATTATCCGACGCGATCAATCCCAAGACTCCAAGCCTTGTCTCGATCCGTAAAGTCCTATTCACTTACGGGCACATGACCCAAAACCCAGTTTTGGTCATGTCCCGAGACAACTCCCTTTTGACCAATCTCCATAAATGTGTCAATGAGTTTCATCCTCCGGTGTGATCCTTAGGTTTATGCATGTCAATAGATCAACATAAAACCCCATTTTACTTGATCGTATTTAAGTGGCAACTAACGAGACTTTAGTATTGCCTGACACTGCATAACGAATCGACCATGTCGATTCTAACCTTTCCGTCGTCCCTTTCATTATCCTTTTATCTCCAATATCCTGATTGAGATAAGGCATAGAGCCGTCATCCTTATTATTCTCAATCACTGTTCCTTGATATGTGAGATGACTGAATATATGATACCAAGTATCATGTGCATGGCCATGCTATTCTTTGAGTCACTCTCGATCAAGCGGTCGAGAACCGATATCTTTCTCATACCTTAGTATGAGGGATAAATCCCTTAGCCGTCTTTCGTGTCACTCATGTAGCCCGTCCCCAAGCCAATCCTGGCCGTTATGGAAGCCCTGTTATGGACAACGTTAGGCTCATGTCAAACTCAGTTGTTGACTACATAGCGATCACAAAGACTCCTTGGTCTAAGGATACATGACAAGCTACGACAATGAATATGTTCATGACTTGATCTATGGCACATATTCATGTCAAGTCGTCCAATATCATGTCCCACATGATATCTATGATCAGACTCCAGAATCTCATTCCAATGACTAACAGAACGTAAGCCATAAAGAGCCATCTTTCATACTAGTTGCTTCTAGTGAAGCTTTGTTGACTAGGGACCCATCGAGTGTGATCTATCTCGATCTATGGTTATATTCGCATGGTGGGCATAGATCAGAGCACACATCGATATATTACTCCAACACATAAGTAATATAAAGTCGCTTTAACTTTATTGCTAACGATGATATATACATTTGGACATTTAGGATTGAACTACGGGCACTAAGACTAACAATTTCAATTCCGTCATGATAATTTCGTTTTCGAAATCATTAACTAAATTAAAATTGTTTGTGTTTTTTATCATGGAATTTTGGATTTTGTTGCATTGTCTATTGTACTGTTTGCCAACAATTTTAGATTTAAAATAAATTGACGTTGTAAAGCAGAGTTACGATTTAATAAAGAATTTAAAATTTTGAAAGAATAAATAATAGAATTTGAAAACGATTTGCATATGACTTCACTTCACTCATCCACAATAAATATTTTTGTGTGATTTCTTGACCATTTAGCTATCCGCAATCTTCAAGAAGACAGATGCACCGTGCTTCCATCGTATATTTTTAGTTGAAAAAGATAATGTCTCATATATTGTAGGTGAATTACATATTTACCGTGCATACTCAAGCTCGTAAGTGGATCTCTCTACACTTCCAACCAAAAATATACGTACAAAGAGGAAATGCAAAAGGATTACAACATTATGGTCTTTTAGGCTATCCACAATGGGGGACTAATGTGCGTCGAATCAGCGTCGAATCGGGCCAAAAAAGGGTTTTGGGCTAAATCTATGAAAAAATGGGATTAGACCGATTTCGACGTCTACGGATTCCTCGACTCGTAAGGCTCGTCGAATTTAACGATTCTCATATGGAGAATCGCCACGTGGCAACCGAATATGTCAACAATATATTAAATTTCTCTTTTCTTAATAAATTACCTTAATAAATTAGTTTCAAACCACTAATTATCAATTACGATTCATTAATTAATGATAGAAACTAATTCATTATAATTTGTCATAAATTAGTTTCCTTAATAACTAATTATGATTCGTTAATTAATGATAGAAATTAATTCATTATAATTCGTTATAAATTAGTTTCCTTAATAACTAATTACGATTAGTTAATTAATGATAGGATTATTATCATCCGAATACCCTAAAGATACTTGGTCTTCATCTGAGTACCCTAATCAAACTTTATGACACATTAGTACCCAAACGAAACATGTTGTTTCAACTTAATACCCGCCGTTAGTTTTTGTATATTTTCCATCCAAAACATTAAAAAAAGTCCAAAATACGCCTCCCAACACTCAAATTTTCAAACCCATGCCATTGAATTTCAAAATTTCTTTTTATTTATTTATTTTATAAAAAATTAAATTATTTTATGAAAATTAAATTTATTTTTATAAAAATGATTTTTATTGTAAAAATCAGTTTTTATTTTAAAAAAAATCGGTTTTATTTTCAAAAAAATCAGTTTTATTTAAAAAAAAATCAGTTCTTATTTTCAAAAAATCAGTTTTTGTTTTTTTTTAATTTATTTTATAAAAATCAGTGTTTAGTTTCATTTTTAGTTTCCAATTTCACATATTATTCTAAATTTAATAAAAATCATATTATTTTGTTTTAGTTTACAATTTCAAATGTTCATCGTGCTCAATGGCATGAGTTCATCGTGTTCAATGGCATGTTCATCGTGTTCAACCTGCAACAGATCTGAAAACAAAATAAAAAATTCTGTTCGTCCAAATCCATCCCCAAAATCGCTGAAACCCTCTCCCCCAAAATCAAACATCACAAACCCTAACCCCAAATTTGTGTTTTTCCAAATCCATCCCCAAATTTTCTCAGTAACCAAAAATTTCTCATGAATCAAAATCTCGGATTGGGTACAAGTAGAAAAAAGAAAAAAAAAATCTACAGAGCTCGAGCTTCTCCAAATCTCAAAACGATTCGTTCCACCTCAACTTCGTGGCCCAGAGCTCTTCTCCAAATCTGGTGGCGTGGGTGAAGTAGAGAGAGAAGACAGTGATTTGGAGGAAGATTTGGAGGAGGTTATGGACTTGAGCTTTGTGGTGAATTTGGTGGCGTGGGTGAAGTAGAGAGAGAAGAGAAAGTGAATTTGGAGGAGGAGTTGTGGTGATTGAGGTTGGGAGTTGAGGGTGTTGTAGATCTAATAGTTGATTTGGAAATTTTAGAGAGAGAAAGTGAAAAATAAAATAGGTGGGTGTTGAATTGAAAAAAATAAAGATATGAATTAAACTAAATAAATCAAAAAAATATTTAATATATATATATACCTATATAGGATAACATTCAGGTACGATTTGGCAAATTTTGTGCGAAATACGACTCAATCCCAGCCTTGGAATCGCAAATCGCATGGCTGATTTTTTTTATTTTTTTTCACCAAGTTTCTTATTTTGATCTTTCTCGCTTCGTTTCAACTCCGATTTAATTTTTTCTTGCGCCAAAAACTTTCTTTTTTCAAGATCTATCTATCAAGTAGCATATTGAATATGTTTTGAAGCAAAAAAGAACATGAACAAGCAAAAACACAATTTGTTAACCGTACACTAATGTATGTTCTTGCAACTGCATTTGTATGAATAAGTTAATCTTAATGTATGTTTTGTATGTATGTTTTTACAATTACATGTTTTTTAATTTTCAGTTATATATGTACGCTGAACTTAATGTATGTTTATACAATTTTAAATGTATGTTCTTGGCATTTTCATTTGTATGTATAAGCCAACCTTAATGCATGTTGTTTCAGTTGTATGTATACGCTAAACTTAATGTATGTTCTTACTATTTTCATTTGTATGTGTATGAATGTTTTGTACGTGTAAGATTATAAATTAAGATTAGCTTAAACATACATTAAGATTAGCTTATTCATACAAATGCAGTTGCAAGAACATACATTAGTGCACGGTTAACAATTTGTGTTTTTGCTTGTACATGTTTTTTTTTTTGCTTCAAAACATATTCAATATGCTACTTGATAGATAGATCTTGAAAAAAGAAAGTTTTTGGCGCAAGAAAAAATTAAATCGGAGTTGAAACGAAGCGGGAAAGATCAAAATAAGAAACTTGGTGAAAAAATATATATTAAAAAATAAGCCATGCGAAAATCGCAGCCCTTGGGCAATATACGATTCCAAAGTTGGGATTAAGTCGTATTTCGTATTTAAAGATTGTGTTGTACCTGAAAGCTCCCCTATATATATATATATACATATAAATTAAAATAAAATATGATTTATATAATATGATTTATAGGTATAGATTTTTTATTTTTATAAAATTTAAAAGGGTAAAGGAATTTAGGGTTTTAATAGGATAAAGGGTAGTATTGTCATTTAAAAAAAATTGGGGTTATGTGCTTTGCACGTGACTATTTTCCATCCAAAATGGATGGAAAATTAACGGTAGGTATTAAATTGACATTAGATGTTTCGTTTGGGTACTGATGTGTCACAAAGTTTGGTTATGGTACTCGAATGAAAACAAAATATTTTTAGGGTATTCAGATGATAATAACCCTTAATGATAGAAATTAATAATTTCTTTAATCATAGTAATTTAATAACTTTTTAAATAAATTATAATATGTTATGTAATGTTCCTATAATTTAATATTTCATAATCTAATATTACTTAATTAAGATTATATTAATTTAAGATTGCATTAATTTAATTGTTTTATTTAAATTGTTGTTTAAATTTAAATTGGTTTATTTCCTTTATTTTTTGTTTTATTTATTAATATTTGTTGTACTTGAAACCGTTGAGGAAGATACATGTAAAGAAAATGATCGATATCATTTTTTATTTTTAGTTCATCAAACCGATAAATTAAATATTAATTAAGTATTTTGAAATTTAATGTTCAATTAAAATTGTTCTCTAATTAAACAAGTTGAGTATTTTGCTAACATTTTCACTGCAGGCGATATTGCAGATTATGACCTCCCCATGGCTGTCCCGAGTATGATCACTTCGGCACAAAACATGCAACTGACCAAGAGAGTAACAGACTTGGAAGTGCGACATGCAATGTTCCAAATGGGACCGTTGAAATCTCCAACCACTGACGGACTTAATCCAAAATTCTTCCAACACTTCTGGGACACCTTGTCCCCGGAGGTGATAGATTTTGTCCGTACTGCAGTGGCAACCTGTACCATTGACCAGGACATCAACAAGACCACCCTGATTATGATTCCAAAGATCCTAGGGGCGAAGAAGATTGCAGAATTGAGGCCGATCGCCTTGTGTAACGTGATCTTTAGAATCCTTTCTAAAGTTCTGGCGAATCGGATCAAACCACTCCTGGACACGATAATATCCACAAACCAGGGGGCTCTTGTACCAGGCAGACACATTCAGGACGATGTCATTATCTCCTATGAGATTATACATACCCTCAGGCGCAGAACACAAGGGCAACGAGGCTTTATGGCCTTAAAACTAGATATGAGCAAGGCTTACGACATGGTGGAGTGGTCTTTTCTGCTATCCATGATGGGAGCCTTTGGTTTCGATATGGGGTGGCGAGCTATGGTGTTAGCTTGTATGCGGTCCATTGAATATACAGTGAGTTCTGATGGGAAGCATACGGCACCATTCACAGCAGGACGGGGTATCCGGCAAGGCAACCCTTTATCCCCGTATCTATTTCTGTTCTGTATGGAGGGCTTGTCTCGGATGCTCAACCAAGCAGATAGGGCTGGATAGATTCACGGAGTCTCGGTGGCTAGAGGGGCTCCGCTTGTCTCCCATATTTTCTTTGCGGATGATTGTTATATCTTCTGCAGGGCGGATCGAGAAGAGACGAACCAGATGGGCCGAATCCTCCAAACGTTTGGTCGCCTATCGGGTCAGGTCATCAATAAAGGTAAATCGTCCATTTTCTTCAGTACTAATACAACACCGACCAACAGATCGGCCTGCTGTGACATACTAGGGATTCAGGAAATTTCTGGTCCGACTAAGTACTTGGGAGTTCCCAACATGTTGGGCCACCGAAAAGGACAGAGCCTTCAATTTCTGTGTGAACGGATTGTGACCAAAATTGGAACATGGGATGGCCAGATGCTGTCTGCAGGGGGGAAGGAGGTGATGATCAAGTCAGTTCTCCAAGCCATGCCGATCTATGCGATGAGTGTGTTCCTGTTCCCAAGGGAATCTATCAACAAGATCCACGTCGCACTAGCTCGGTACTGGTGGGCGGGTACTCCCAGAAGCACGAGACCGATTATTTGGCAGGATTGGGCGAAACTGTGTAGACCGAAGGAGGATGGTAGGATGGGATTCCGAGACATGAGGGACATGAATATTGCAATGTTGGCAAAAATGGGGTGGAAACTGTTATCTCAACCCGACTGCTTGGTTGCCCATATTCTTAAGGCAAGATATTATCCAAAGAGCGACTTCCTTTCGGCGGAGGGAGGGAATGGCCCAGTCAAGTCTGGTCGGGTCTTCGTGCTACTCAGGGACTGCTCCGAGGGGGTTTGATCCGAACTATTGGGGACGACTGCTCTACTATGGTTGAGGGTTCCCCATGGCTTATGAAGAACAACCCGGTCATTCCACTTCACACTTGTCTCACTCCGGCTCTAATGGTGTCGGATCTAGCCATTACTGATCATGAATGGGACGTACAGAAGTTACAGCTAAACCTTCCTCCGTCCATTGTTGAGGATGTTTTACAAGTGCCCCCGCCACTTCCCCGGCATGCAGATAGATGGTCTTGGAAGTTCAATATCCGAGGGGAGTATTCAGTCAAAGAGGGTTACAAGGCGTTATCCAGAGAGAACGGCCGTTGGCACGTATTGACTGGGATGACTGTATGGACAGGAATATGGGACCAAGACATTCAACCATGCATCAAGGTATTTCTCTGGCGAGCTATTTCTGGTACCCTACAGGTAGCAATGAACCTCCGCACTAAGTTTGTCCCAATCCCGGACACTTGTCAAATGTGCCAATCCGCTCAGGAATCTACAGACCATCTTCTGCTTTCCTGCCCATTTGCAAGATCGGTCTGGGACATTGCAGGTTTACCAATCCCTGTTACTTTATCGTCCTCCCTACACGATTGGCTCTCGGCCCTCTTCCTGCTGCCGGATCCTCTGATCAAGAGTAAAGCTTGTCTCTTCTTGTGGGAGATATGGAAAGCGAGAAATGCTATGGTCTGGGACCAGGCTACCTCCACTCCACAGGAGCTGGTTGCCACGGTCCTCAGTAATCAGCATAGCTGGTCAGAAGCATAGATAGGTCGCCCGAAGCCCATTATTATCCCCCAAGACAGGCAAACTAGCTGGAAACCACCTCCCCCCTAACTGGTCCTTGATCAATGTCGATGGAGCGACCTTTGCGGACTCAGGAGAGTTTGGCTGGAGTTGGATATGTCGTACGGAAACGGGGGGGGGGGGGGGGGGGGGGGGGTTCGGGTAGCACAGAATGGCTGTGGGAGTGGTTCCCTCAACCCTGAATATTCGGAGGCAATGGCGATTTGGCAGGCCCTGGAATGGATCCAAGCATCGCAATCCTCCAGGGTCATCATACAGAGCGACGCCCAATACCTGGTGCATCTGATTCAAGGAACACATCAGGTCTTCTCCCCTTTGGGCCGGTTGGTAGACGACTGCAGGTCCCTGTTAGCTACTCTCGAGGATGTCAAACTCGAGTATATCTCTAGGTCAGCGAACGGCGCAACCCACTGGCTAGCCCGGGAAGCCCGTTCTTCGCCTGTCCTTTCGTGGTCCAGATTCACAATTCCGGATGCACTTATGTCTATTTTACAACAGTTCAAATAATAAAAGTTCGTATCTTGTTTCAAAAAAAAAAACAAGGTGAGTACAAGTTTGATTTATAAAATTATTCATTTATAATGAACTAATACTAAACAAATTACCTTCATAACCATTTTATTTACCTTCTTTTTCATTTTTTTGGGTTAATTCCTTTTTGTACCCCTTTTCTATTGGTAACGTACCTTTAGTACCCTTGCGTTTAGTAACGTTCAAAAACAACCCCTACGTTTCGGTAGCTTGCATCTGTTAGTTTTTCTGACGAAATGACTGTTTTACCCCTTACTATTCAAATTAACAACAATTTTACCATTAAAAATAAATTAAAATTAAAATCAAACTAAAATTAAAATTTAGAATCAACCTTTTTATTATTTTTCAAAATAAAAAATTTCTGTCAAACTTCATTCCGTAACTTCATTTCATCTTTGAGATATCCAGACAGAGAATTGATTTCATTTACAACTAAACCTTCAGATAAATTTCATTATCATTTCAAACCATGGCCACAAATTTTACAGATGAATTGAAGACCCAAAGACAATCTGAACAAGTTTTACAGTAACCTGGAAATTTTTTTATCATGACACATATGCCCCTTCTCGTGAGAGGAAATGAAAATCAGCTCGAATTTGCTTGGTCATAGGCTTCTTCGGTTTACCCTAACTCGAGCTCGAACTTTCACCTGAACCGGTACTCTTCCTGGATCCGGGGGATTTGAGACCGAGAACCTCACTCATCTTGCTAGCAGTAGTGGAGGTGATGGATCGTGGTTGACCTGGCGAGTTGGGGGGTTGACCCGGCGAGTCGAGCGAAGAGATGGGGGAGGAGACATATGAGATGGCCTTTCCGGTTGAGGTCCGGCAAGCGGCGATGAAGATCTTGCAGGCGATGAGTTGGAGCTCGGAATCGACGAGTGAGGTAGAGAGTTCGTCGAACGGAGAGCAGAGATCGGCGACGACAATAGCTGTGGCGCCAGGTTTCGGTTCGACAATGGAAAGGGAAGGAATTTTGGAGGCTTCTCTCTTGAAATGGCCCAAAGACAGGTCTTTAAGTGAGGAGCTATTGCTGCATTGAAGCTTCTGACGAAGAAGAAGATGAAGGAGAGATAGAGATAGATTTAGGTTAATAATAGATTTGTGATAGGAATAGATTTATTGTTATTTAGATATATTAGTTTTTTGTTTGTATATTTTTATTTAATTTCATTTATTATCAAAGGGCAATCTCGTCATTCAAAATTTTGTTTGAAAATTCTGTTGATTTTAACAGAAATTTTTGGAATATTCCATCCATTTTAACGGAATATTCCAAAATTTACCCGAAAACGACAGTTACCAAAACGTAGGGGTTGTTTTTGAACATTACCAAACGTAAGAGTACTAAATGTACGTTACCAATAGAAAAGGGGTACAAAAAGGAATTAACCCTTTTTTTTACATTAGACTCGGAATAGACCGAATCGGTCTATTCTCACTGTGACACGAATTGAATTAGTTTAGACCCACAAATCGGGTCTAATGTCCACCACTTTTCCTAAAAAGTAGCACAATTAGACCGATCCCATTATGGATAGTCTTAGTAGCGGAAGAGGAAATCAAATAGGGGGCATATGCAGTATCTTCTTGTGTATTTGCATAAGAATTCACATAATATTACAATAGACGAGTATCTGTTATGAAGGTTACAATCTCCATTAGAAGGGAAATGCGGGTTTTAATCTTATTTTGTACATCCAACCTTGCAACCACTATAAGTACAGCATAATACCCTTCAACCTTACAGGTGAACCATAGTACAACATTCTTGACCCAAGCATGTAATGTGTATGCCACTCCTAAACATAAGTTCTCATTTCTTCATGAAGAGACTTAAGCAACAACAGGGTATGATGCACAAGTTGCCACACCTTCAACAAGAGTATCCTCATCAGCATACATCAATTAAATCAACTATAAGCATTGGTTTTGAAATGCAATTTAGCTTGTGAACTCACCACACATGTTCTTCCCCATTTCCATCTTGAAGTACCCATTGTCACCCCAGCTTGCTCCCCAAGAATTCTTAATGAGCCAATATGGAATGCCATTCTCAACGCCATATCCAACTGCTACAACAGCATGGTTCACATCCTGCCGTATATAATTAGATAATATTAGAGAATGATTGATGTGAGGGGTTATAGAATAAAAGTATTTGTTCGCACACAGTTACAACTCACCATGGGTGTGCTCCCACATTTATCACTGGTGTAAACTCCACTCTTGTAAAGTCTAAAATCATCCACAACCTCGAATGCCACACTCACAGGCCGGACAGTGGCAACTGCATGTTGTAACTCATTTTCTGCTCCCTGTTTTACCCCTTAGATATTAGAAAAACGAGAATAATATCTAAAAGAACCTTCTAAACTCTGTATTGTGTATGAACATGAAGATGTAGTTCTCTAAAGACAGTAAAATGACCGTTTCTTTCCATCATTTTGTTCTTGTAGCATGGCAGAATAAGCATGGTTATATATACCAACTACATGTACTCTAGAATTTCTCATTAACACACACTTTTTCAATTTGGCCGAATAGAATAAATTCACACTGAAATTTAAGAAAAAATTCGTATTGAATAGACTTCATACCAGGGTTATGTTGACAGAGTCAAGTACTTGGACTCCAACATTTTCTGATGAAAATTTGCAACTGCCATCTTTGCCATTGTAAGGATATGCTGCCTCGGTGTCAAGACCACCATTGTATTTGATGTATTCAAAGGCCTGGGAAGGCAACCCACCATTGCAACCAAAGTTATTAAAAGCTCCAGCACAATCCACAAGCTGCTGCTCGGACAAAGAGATTCCTTTCCCAAATGCCTGATGGTAAGCTGCTTCAAGAGCTCCCGTGGTGCTGTAATAGGTCAAGCCGTACAAAGTTACCATAAGCTATATTGGGTCAATCATCAGACTGAATCTGTCTTGACTGAAGTTTACCTGAATGTCCAGCAAGAACCGCAATGGCCTTGATTCTTCACTGGGCTGACAATGCCATCTTCTCTCCAATCTTTCTGTACATACGAGAGGAGAAAAGTAGTTAGGAAAAACATCATTGGTTTAAATAGACAGATCATGGGTATCTAGTGAGCACATCAAAATAACAGGTCCTGAATAGACAATTAACACACGTAAAATCCACAGTACTGACATATCCAAGGCCTGGATAGAGATCCCTTAATTTATAATTCTCCAAGTTCCTCCTTAACTTGACTGGCCCTTGTTATTTAAGTGAAGAGCAAACGAGCATGTAGTTCAAATGGTTTTATAAACGATTTTAATGTGGGTGTTCAACTAGAACTGATACTACAGCATGAGTTTGCTGAGTCCCAGAAAAGGATAATTTGTAGGGCGTATCAGAAGTGACAGTTAGCAAATATCAGGTCATACAGTTGAACAAATACGGCACTCCTGAGTAAGACCAACAGATTGGTAGCATAACTAAATGAACTTAACTTAATTTACTATTAAAGAGTTGAAGATTGACTAAGAGCTAAAGAATCTTTCAGGATACGTACCGAACCAGGAAGAACAGCATCTGTAAGCTTATGGTTGCCCTTTAATGTTGCAGAACAGTTCTGTGCAGCACCTAATCGGTGGCTCTGGAACTCTTCCCAGGTCCAGTCAGCAAACTCTGCACAAGTGAGGTGATATGTTACTAAAGCCAATCAATCCTTAACTATTTTCTGTATATTGATAAAGAAAATTATCTTCCTGTGTAATCTAACAGTGCCTGATTTCACTTGGAAACCTAATTTTATGGGAAGTTTAAGCTCCTCTGGTTCAAATGAATTATAAGACCAATGTTTACAAATTCATCAGCAACATAGCTAATGCATAATTAGTATAATGAATTTGAACCAATAATAGTTCCTAAGCTAAAAAGTTATAGAAAAGAGAAGTGAAAGGAAGCAAAAATGAAGAGAGATAGAACATACGGTTGATTGCAAGGGTATAAGGCAGGTTTTTGTTGTTGGTAGATCTAACCAGCTTCAGGCTCTGAGAGAAAATCCCGAACCGTAGTTTCATCTCCTCCACAGAGTCGTAGCTCTTCCCATACCTGCACATCCAATTTGAGAGAAATTCAAAATCAACAAACTCAGCACACGAACGAACAAAAGGCGTGGAGTAATCGGGCAGACCTGCGAGCGAAGCGGGCGAAGGAGAGGGCCTTGCGAGTGTGGCCGAGGACGCTTGCGAAGGAGGACTCGAGGCGGTCGGAGACCAGGCGGATGGGGTTCGAGTCGTCGAAGGTGGATCCTGCGGCGGCGCAGGAGAGGAGGAGGAGGAGGACGGAGGAGAGCAAGGCGAGTCGTGGAACTGGAACCATATTGGTTGGGCACTGACTGGAGAATCGTGAGGCACAAGCTGGCAAGTGTGGATTGGGCTATATCTATATCTATATATGTGGAAGAAACAAGATTCCGTTTGGGGTTTGGGCTCTGAATATTCTATTTCCTACATAATTATCTTCTTTGGCTTACTTGAACGTAATTTTCACTTGTGACGATCACCGTGACGTCCACTTCAAATACATTCGGTTATTCGAACCACAATTCAATTCCCAGTCCTGATCCAACAAGAGATATGATTTCAACTGATGGAAGGGGTTAGCTATTATATGGAACAAGTGTAGGTGAAGTAGTACTCTTGGTGCTGTCATCTACTCAATTATGCAGCAAATCTCAATCTGTCATCAGGGATGGCTTTTGTTCTTTCTTCTGCACAACTTGATTCATCAAAGACTAGATCTGATCCAAAACTCACAAGACATTTTGCTTATCTAGCTTTTAAGTTGTTGCTAAGGTTTAAGTTAGTTGTGGTACTACTACTTACCATTGTAACAAAACACTTCCATATACTCCTCTTTCCTCTGAAATGAGGCTTAATCTAATTTTACTTTTGCTGATAAAAAAAAAGTGTAATGCAAAAATCTGACCGACGTGGGATTTCGATGAAGTTTAGAGTTCACTTCATATTTGATATATTTATTGATCACTTTCCGGAAAATAAAATAAAATACGGTGAACTATTCGAAATGCGAGGACAAATCTACTAGAAACCCTTTTTATTTTAAAAAGTGTGAGAATTTATCCTAGTCACACACACCTAAGATCCAACATTCATCATGATGCACATCATCACCTTAATCTCATCTAAAATACACTACACTTTCATTCTTTCTCACACAAGCAATGACATACTTGTAATAACAAGATGTCATATGGATAAGTGTCCATTTTTCTTGACCAATTCACTAATTTAACAATTTAATAATTCGTTCGAACTCCGATTAGCTTTAAACTTGTGCCAATTTTTTTTCCAATGACTATCTATCAAGTAGCATATTGAATATATTTTAAAGCACGAACATAAAAAGTTATATCGGGGTGATAAAAATAATGTTTATTGTTGATAAATCTTCACTAATAAATGTTTTATATCAGGGTAATCAATTTTTTTTGGATAAGCTCGAAAAATTTATTTAGAAAAAAGTTAGATCCAAGGAGGATCTAACCAAAGGCAACAATTACATGGGAGCTCTCAAAGGGAGCTGCGGGTACAAAAACCTGAAACAATAAACAGAAATGTGTCACTAAATCAACCATCAGTGACCCACTCTTCATCTTCCGAAGTCAAAGTCGGATCATCAAAAGCTTTAGTTGAATGAGCTAGTTGAGCAGCTTGAGCATGTAAAATCTGCTTCCCAACGTCCACAGGATACGCACGACTCAAGGAGCGAGCTGGTTTGATTTCAGCAGTGTAGTAGTCCTCTAAAAATGTTGATAAGAAAACATGTACCGAGGTGATAAAAAAGTGATGGGGTGATAAAAATCATGTTCAATTTTGATAATAAGGGTCATAAACAAGAGTTTAGTGTTGATAAAACTAGTGTTCAGTTTTGATAAAAAAATATGTGATGGAGTGATAAAACACATGTAATTTAGTGATAAACCAAGTGTTTAGTGTTGATAAAACTTGTGTTCAATAATTCATAAAAAACATGGGATGAGGTGATAAAAATCATGTTCAATTTTGGAAAATGAGGTGATAAAACTAGTGTTCAGTGTTGATAAAACCAGTATAAAGTGTTGATAAAATCAGTGTAAACTGCTGATAAAATTATCCATATATAGTTTTTTTTTAAATCAGGCACAAAATATTGTTTTTCGTGCTTCAAAATATATTCATCATTGATGTTCATAGAAAGCCCTTGAAAAAAATATGTTAGCGCAAGTTTGAAGCCAATCTAAGTTCAAACGAAGTGAGAATGATTAAATTAGTGAACTGATAAAAAAATGTAATATGATAGTTTTACTAAAAAACTCACATCATTTACCAAAAAGTAATGTGTTTTTGCAGTCAACAAGTAAACAACTCAATTGTATATAATTCATCCATTTATGAAATGGATGATTTGGATGAGTTCTCACAGTTTGTAGGTTAATGATGAGTTTCTATTTGATTTCTTCTCTTGAGTTGGTAATGCATTCTTGAGTTTGTGTTCGGTTCACGTAGATGAACCTCAATTTAGAAATATTCTAGTCTAGATATGTTTAGAGTGAGATTGTCTTGAAATTTGAGTCTAATAAAAAAGCAGTTCAACTCTCTCGATTAACTGGTGGTTCTTTTATTCAAGAATAGGAAATTTGATCAAGTAGTAGGTTCTAGGTTTTTAGAACCGTATAAGAACCGATTCCGACTAAGTCGATGCAAAATCGATTCGGTTTAGTTCTCTCATTTTTTTTTGAAATTTAGATTTCCTAATTACAGTCAAATTGGATAAACATAAAACCCTGGGCATAGATGGGTTCATAAGTGTCTCTATTAAACGACTTGAAAAATTGTAGGAGCTGATGTCACTTATGATACCCAAGTTCCTCCACATTGATCGTCTTCTAAAACAGATCATATGACCTTGATTGTGTTAGTATTCAAAACTACTTGTTTTGGAATGCTAGTGAACACAAACTTATAGCTTCATGTAATATGTCATATATTTCATATCTAAGCCACTTTATAATCACTTAAATGTGGTGTTATGATGTTTGTTGATTGGAATTAAGAAATCTTTGTGAAGGGTAAAGTGTTGATGTGTAATACAACAATTATTCAAAAGCATCTTTGTCTATATAAGAGGAAGAACTGCTCTCCCAAATAGATGATGAAGTTAGACTTGAAAAATACATAGAACTTAATTGAATAAGGTTACATTCGTAAGATGTTGATAGAATTCAGTCTTTCAACTATTGAAACGATTAGATCCTTGAGTGTGTCGCCATTCCTTTGTACTAGATTTCATTAAATGGAAGTGGGCTGACTTCTCTAAAGAGGCGTTGACACTTCGTAACAAGGTTCAATATCGCATCCTTTGTTTGTTCCTATCGTATAATACTTAATTAGATTCCTGAAGTGATTGGTGGGGGAAGAGTATCTAATATCTTCATATATTGGGTAAGTGAAAATCTATAATTTTGATATGATACAAGTCATATGTGTTCTTTTTTAAAACGACAATGTATTGTTAAAGTTCCAATCCTATGAGGCATACGAGAGGGTGAGGGCAGGAACCCTTAAGTACACATTAGAGCACCGACAACAATGCACGACCTCGAACCGAAGACTTCAACCCAACAGGTCGAGCACTGGTATCAAGCACAACTACAAATAGTCCCAACAAGGGGAAGAAAACACAGACCCAGAGCATGCCATCGGGAGCACCGCAAAACAACAACAACTAGAGGTCTAGTTACACAAAATGTCTACGAAAAAGCAACAAAGTAATAACCAAATATTTGAAGCCGACAAGGGGACCAGAACCAATAGCCCAACAAGAGGCCCACAACTAATTAAACAGCAGGTCTAACAACCAAAAGAGAAAATTATACAAAAAAAAGGTTACATATCGAAACTTACTCTTAAGTATTGGTCACGAACACTATACTACCTACGTTTTCAAAATGAACACTACACTATCCTTAAGTATTGGTCACGCGATTTTGTTAGTAAAAATGGACGGAATTTTCCATTTCGTTAGTCATATGTCCTCACATGTCATATAATGGATGGTAAAATGACGTTTCCCCTTAATTATATGACCTCTACACATTTTATAAGGAACATTATCATTGTACCCTCGTTATTGTTCCTTATAAAATGTATAGAGGTCAAATTCCTAAGGGAAAAAAACGTCATTTTACCATCCATTATATGACACTTGAGGTCATGTGACTAACGTAATGGAAAATTCCATCAATTTTTACTAATAAAATCGTGTGACAATACTTAAGGGTAGTGTAGTGTTCATTTTGAAAACGTGGGTAGTGTAGTGTTCGTGACAAATACTTCAGAGTAAGTTTGAATATTTAACCCAAAAAAAACAATCTGCCTCTCAAGCCCCTAGAAGATTCGATCACCACACCCCCCGAACTGCACACCATTACCTCGGTACTCACCTTCTCGGTTATCGAGCACCACAATCACCCGACCACCACCGACCAGACAAACTAGACCACGATATCAGAGAAAATACCTTGCCGACGATCAACACCGAGATTCGACGACTAGAAGGGAGAGAAGTAGCTCTAAGAGCGCCAAGCACAACAGATCCAAAGGCTAGAAGCTGGACAACGCGACCGATCCGAGATTTATACCTCCACGCCCATCAGATATCGAGCAGTCGACACCTCGCCGGAGGCCTACACTTGAGAACTGGCGAATGTCATCCTGGATGGTCCATATGAGTACAACTTGCATCCTGGGTGTCAGACATCAAGATGCATCAGAGGTCACAACTCCATCTTCCCATAACTTCTTCAGGTCATCAATGCTTGATCTTATCATCACATTTAAACATTTCCCGAATGACTTAGGACCATATATCAAGAGCCTTAAAATGTTAAATTATATCAAGAGCGTCAAAATAAATTTTCTTCATACACATATTTGGAGGTAAATTGCAAAGACTCACTACAATTGGCCATATGCTATAAGACATAGCATTTCCACTAAATTGAATAAACCCATCAGGAGCCACTACATGATACACATCTTTGAGTTCCTTTTCAAATCGAAATATTTCCTATTCAAATCCTTATAGGTTTCATCATCAATTAGGGATCTCAACATGTCCGGGTCAAATTTCCTTTTCTTATGCTACCTCATTTTATGTATAAAAGATTTTATATTACTTCTTATGAAAACAATTTTATAATTTGTTTAAAAATTTAAGTCTCATTATTATTTATATATAAAGGGAAAAGACAATAACTAACCTTAAAGTATTGGTCACACACGTTGTGTTACCCAGCGTTTAAAACTCATATTTACGATACCCTAAAGTACTGGTCACACATGCTATGGTACATAATTTTTTGTAAAAAAAAAGAAATCGAAAGATGTACATCTATTTTTTTTATTTAATTTTTTTAGGGTTAAATACTTTTGGTACCCTTATGTTCGGTCCACGAACGTTTTGGTACCCTTATGTTTTAAATGACCAATTTGGTATCCTTATGTTCGGTCAACAGACGGAAGTGGCATATTCCATTAGAAACTTAACAGAATATTCCTTTAATGAAGTCATATGACACCATGTGCAGTTAAGTGGAGTGTGAAATGATGATTTTGCCCTTATCCAATTCAACCTTATGAATTTTTAACGGAAATTTACCATTCTAACTTCCTTAACAATAAATATAATTAAGAAATAATTATAAAATAAAAATAAAAATTAATTAATTATAAAACAAAAAATAAATAAAAATTCAGAAAAATTATAATATTACTATTAATTAATAAAAAACAAAATATAAAACCTAAACACAACTTATAACCCTCATACTTCACATGGTGTTTTTATTTCAGACTTCTCTTGTTCTCTGGTGAGGTGTTGGCGGCGGCGAGGAGGGGTTCCGGCCTTCTTCTCCAGCGAGGAGGGGTTCCATCATTCTTCTCCAGCGAGCACGAGGCATGGCTGGAGTTCTAGATCATGATCCTACAACCCGTTCTACGCCATCAAAACTAGGGAAAGGCTCAAAGTCTCGAGCTTCGTCTATTCGTCTTCATCTTCATGCTCTCTAAGATTTCTCTGGTCAGTTCACCGAAGAGGATCGGCTGGGGTTGGGGCTGTTCTTCTTCCTTGCGTGGAAAGGACTCCTCTGTGCTCACGTGCTTCTTCTATAGTATTACTGGTGCCGACCGTAGCTCGCACAATGGAGAACAGATCCGAGATTTTGGTTCCTTGGACATCGAGGGTTTTGGCGTTATTAACCGAGCTCGTCTTTGGGGTTATCAGATTAGGATTTAGAGTTTGTAGAGAATGTCAGGACTACAATGGTAGACGGGCTAGAAGGAGAAGAAGGGAGGTTCGTTTGTAGAGGCCCATGTCCGGATGCAGGCCCAGGCCCAAGCGGGGAAAAGGATTCCAGCCCAGTTAAAGAGGGACGACTGAGCTACCGTGACGTCGTTGTCTTCGGTCAACAAAGGGGCCACCGTCTTAGGGATGAAGACAAGGCCGGATGACGCCGGCTGAGGAAAGGGCACAGGTGAAAGAGGAGGAGCAGGCATACCATTCTGGGATAGCTATGCTGTATTTGTATTGGGTTGTAGTAGTGTTGTTGGTATCGAAAAACAGAGTATCCTTGTAGCAAGGTGAAACATCAAAGCTTGAAGCAAGCTTTGGATGTGTCTCTGTAATTCCCTTTTGTATTGTGATTTCAGATTTTAATCAAAGAAGTGCCTCCTCTCTTGTTGTTAAAATTGAGTTCTTAACACTGGTATCAGAGCCATACGATCCAGCCATGACCTCCTCTGCAGATTCGTCCGAGCATGACAATAGTGCGACCTCCATCTCTGACATGCAGGCCCAACTCAAATCCAACCTCCAGGGTGTCAACGCCCGTATCGATGACCTCCACTAGAGCCAGACAGCCCTCAAGGCCTCGGTCGATGCAGTGTTGGCCGAGCTGAAGGGACACACACCGTCGAGAGAGGCGTCGGCGAGCCATCCAGGTGGCAACAGAGACCGGAACAAGTCTCCACTCCATGACCCTCCACACATTATTGGGTCCTCAATACCTCCATCATCCATCCCTACATGGCAACAAACTTTTCCGTCCCACAACCCTGTTCCCCCACCACCACACCAAGCCTTCCGCCCAAAAAAAACCCCAAAACAGAGACCATACCAGTAATGGCACAACCCAACACCAAAATCAACCCCACATTCCCCACCTCACCTTTCCATCCTTCGATGGAACGCACCTCCGCGCCTGGATCCAGAAAGTCATTGGGTATTTTTCCTTCTACCACATACCCGACGAGTTCAAAGTCCAACTTGCGTCCCTTCATTTCTCCGGCAAGGCCGAAACCTGGTTTACGATGTACCACCTGGGTCGTCAGAACCTCGTATGGGAGGATCTATGTCGGGATATGGCTTGGAAATTCGAAGCTCTCGGCTTCGACGACTCCATCGGCGAGTTCAAACATCTGGTCCAGACCGGAACAGTAGCCGAGTATGAAGATAGATTTGACGAGCTGCGAGCCCAGGTTCTCACCAATTACCCATACTTCACTGAGGGTTATTTTGTCTCCTGTTTTATCAGCGGCCTCAAACCTCGCCTGAGAGCCGGTGTCAAGATGTTGTTGCCGACGTCCATTCATCACGCCATGAGATTGGCTAGCCTAAAAGAACAACGACAACAACCCTCAGCTGGGCCAACCCTATCTCAATCACGGGCCATCGTTCCTTATGTGGGCCGGCCCAGAAACGCCAACCACCCAGGAGTGGGCCCACGACTTTCAGGCCCGAACAGAGAGGGGCCGAGGGACCCAACGAGACAACACTTGGCCCAAAGCCACACCGGCCTATCTTCGAGAGCGACGACGTCGTGGCTTGTGCTTCAATTGCCCATCTCGATATACGGATGAGCATCGTCTCGTCTGCCCTAACCGAAATCAGCTCTATGTCCTCAATTACTCCGACGACGAAGATGAAGGGGAGGTCACCACCGACCCTGGTCCTCCCATCGAAGCCGAGCCAGTCGAAAACCCAGAAGACGAGGAAGACGACATCCAGGAACGAATTTGTGCCATCGGCAACTCGATGGGTCCACTTCTTGGGACGAAAACGATGAGGGTCAAGGGCTCGATTGGGACCAAATCGATATCGATTCTGGTCGACACGGGAGCGACATCGTCTTTCATCGATGAAAGGACTTCTAGAGCTCTCCAATTACGACTTGAGGGCACACTCCGACGAAGGGTCATCTTGGCAAATGGTAAGAAGTATATCTGTAATTCGAATTGTCGAGATCTCTATGAAATTGCAGGCTTCTTCTTTGAGGGTTCCTTCCTCGTCATGCCTCTAGGCGATTGCAACATAATTCTCGGGGCGGACTGGCTCGAATGTGTGAATCCGGTCACCTTCGACCATGTCCGGCGAACCATCACAATTACAATTCAAGGGGAACTGGTCATCTTGCGAGAATCAGGCGTTCCTCGGGGTCTCAGCTTGGTCAATTTCACTGTCCTTCAGAGGGAGGCGAGGCAGGGAAAAAATCTATTGTTGGGGCAATTCTGTAGTGTGAGGGAAGCAACAACAGATGCCATTGAAGTTGCGACTACAAGGGGTAGGTGTCCAGAGCTAGAATCGGTGATCGATAAGTTCTCAGAGGTTTTCCAAGAACCCAAAGCTCTACCTCCGCGGCGTAGGTTGGACCACGCGATTCCACTCATCCAAGGTGCCAACCCACCATCGATCAGACCTTAGAAGTTGAGCCATGAACATAAGGGAGTCGTAGAGAAGATGGTGGATGAGATGCTTGAGTCCGAGATCATCAGAGACAGTTCCAGTCCGTTCTCCTTCTCGGTCATTCTAGTAAAGAAGAAAGACGGTAATTGGAGATTTTGTGTGGACTATTGCAAACTAAATGACCTCACGATTAAGGATAAATATCCAATTCCCGCAATCGATGAGTTGTTAGATGAGTTGTGCGGTAGCACAGTTTTCTCCAAGATCGACTTAAGATCGGGCTACCACCAAATATGCCTCAAGGAAGGGGAGGAAGAAAAGACGGTGTTCAGAACGCACCATGGCCATTACGAATGGCGAGTCATGCCCTTCGGCTTGACCAACGCCCCAACAACCTTCCAGGCAGTAATGAATGAAGTGTTCAAGCCCTATTTTAGTAAGTTCGTCTTAGTGTTCTTCGGCGACATCCTAATCTACAGCAGAAACTGGAAAGAGCACGTCGAGCATTTGGGACTGGTATTGCAATTGCTGAAGAAGGAGTCCCTCTTTGCAAAAAAGATGAAGTGTGAGTTTGGAAGAAGCACGGTAGAATACCTGGGTCACATTATATCCAAGAGGGAGTTGCGACCGACCCAAGGAAAATAGAGGCAATGAAGGAATGGCCAATTCCTCAGAACCTGAGGGGATTAAGGGGCTAATTAGGTCTCACAGGTTACTATAGGAAGTTTATTGAGGGATGTGGTGTGATAGCAAAGCCACTGACCAATCTCTTGAAGAAAGATGCGTTCCAGTGGAGCAAGGAGGCTCAGGACAGCTTCGAAAGGCTCAACCTAGCAATGACAATAGTGTTGGGTCTCTAGGTAGGGTTGGAGATGAACCAACTCGCAGCGGAAAATCAATGAAAACCAAGAGACGATTAAAACCATGAAACAACTAACAAAGAATGGATTCACAAGAGAAAAATTCAGCACTAGTTCTTACCAAAACAAGAACACCGGGTAACGAATGATTGACTTGAGTCTCCAAGACGCCTACGTATCAACATGGGAATCAAAGCCACGTAGTTCTTCTGTTTGAGGACTCAAGAACACAAAAATGGAGGTGGAAACTAGCCAAACCCGAAATGGTAGGAGGAGGGAGAGAAAAAAGTTGATTCCCATTTGTGTCTTGTGTTTGTTATGTTGAAAAAAGATGACCTAAACATAACAAACCCCATACTTGTCCAACTAAAGGCATGAGATAAGCATGGTGACAAGTAAGGTGTAAATAGGACAAAGTATGGCAAGACAAGATTGGGTTAGGTGGTGAATCACCAACACCTTAATCCTTGTCTTGCTTACTTAGTACTAATTAATCAAGACTTGATTAATTAGTTCCATGGGCCTTGGTTGCATGGGCCTTTCATGGGCCTCTTGGAACATGGCCCGTGGCCATTTCCAACGAGGTCCCGTGATTCGCTCATCGCCTCCAAGCCTTCCATACCGGAAATGTCCAACATTATCCGACGCGATCAATCCCAAGACTCCAAGCCTTGTCTCGATCCGTAAAGTCCTATTCACATACGAGCACATGACCCAAACCCCAGTTTTGGTCATGTCCCGAGACAACTCCCTTTTGGCCATTCTCCATAAATGTGTCAATGAGTTTCATCCTCCGGTGTGACCCTTAGGTTTATGCATGTCAATAGATCAACGGAAAATCTCATTTTACTTGATCCTATTTAAGTGGCAACTAACGAGACTTTAATATTGCTTGATACTGCATAACAAATCGACCCTGTCGATTCTAACCTTTCCGTCGTCCCTGTCATTATCCTTTTATCTCTGATATCTTGATTGAGATAAGGCATAGAGCCGTCATCCTTATTATTCTCAGTCACTGTTCCTTGATATGTGAGATGACTGAATATATGATACCCAGTATCATGTGCATGGCCATGCTATTCATTCAGCCACTGTTCCTTGATATGTGAGATGACTGAATATATGATAAATCCCTTAGCCGTCTTTCGTGTCACTCATGCAGTCCGTCCCCAAGCCAATCCTGGCCGTTATTGAAGCCCTGTTACGGACAACGTTAGGCTCAGGTAAAACTCAGTTGTTTACTGCATAGCGATCACAAAGACTCCTTGGTATAAGGATACATGACAAGCTACGACAATGAATATGTTCATGACTTGATCTATGGCACATATTCATGTCGGGTCGTCCAATATCATGTCCCACATGATATCTATGATCAGACTCCGGAATCCCATTCCAATGACTAACAGAACGTAAGCCATAAAGAGCCATCTTTCATACTAGTCGCTTCTAGTGAAGCTTTGTTGACTAGGGACCCATCGAGTGTGATCTATCTCGATCTATGGTTCTATTCGCATTGTGGGCATAGATTAGAGCACGCATCGATATATTACTCCAACACATAAGTAATATAAAGCCGCTTTAATTTTATTGCTAATGATGATATATACATTTGGACATTTAGGATTGAACTACGGGCACTAAGACTGACAATCTCCCACTAGCCCTAGTTCCAATCTAAACTCCAATATGTCCCCATCGAATTTACATGTCTAACATGTTTAGGCAGCGACACTGCCTTAGTCAAAGGGTTGGCTATGTTATCATCTGTTGCAATATAGGTTATCTTCACTTCACCTCAGTTCTGTATTTCTCTGATTAGGTGGATACGCCGTAGTACATGTTTGGATTTGTTATGCGATCTTGGCTTTTAGCTTGCGCAATGGCCCTTGTGTTGTCGCAAAATTGATTCACCGGGCTGGATGGGTTTTTAATTACACCCAACCCTGCCGTGAATTTCCAAATCCACGTAGCCTCCTTAGCTGCCTCTGCAGCATCCATGTACTTGGCCTCTATCATAGATTCGACAATGGTATCTTGCTTTACGCTCTCCCAGCTAAAGCTCTACCATTCAGCATAAACACATATCCTGACTGACTTCTAAAGTCATCTGGATTTGTGTTGGAAAACTAGCGTCTACTCATCCTTCGACAGCTAGTTCAGCATCATCTTTTTCCCGGGTTAGAATGATGTCTACTGGTACAACATAAGGCTTACAGACGTCCGGTCTCATACATGTCATGGCATATATGATCGATCCTGCCCCCAGGTGCATTGGATTCTCATCATCCTTTTCAACTCATCAGGTGTCTTAGGACACTGAGCCTTGCTGAGATGCATGCCATGACTAGTGGGTAAGAGTCCTTTCTTTGAATCGAGCATTAAGAACCTACTCAATGCCTTGTTCACATAGATTCCCTGACTTAAATCCAAGACCTTCTTGGTGCGATCTCTACATATCTTAATCCTTAAGATATAAGAAGCATCGCCTAAGTCCTTTATTGAAAAACACTTCCTCAACCAAGCTTTAGTCTCGTGCAACGTTGGGATGTCGTTTTCAATGAGAACCAGAAAGGTAATCTTGCTCCCACTAGCCTTCTTATAAACGCAATATTCATCCTCGTTCTTGATTAAGCCAAATCCAATTACAGCTTCATCAAAACGAAGGATCCAACTCCGAGAAGTTCGTTTCAATCCATAAATGGATTTCAACAACTTATAAATCTTTCCCTTATTCTTTGGATCGTCAAAACCTTTGGGCCGAGACATACAAACGTACTCAGTCAAATTTCCATTTAGGAAAGCGGTTTTGACATCCACTTGCCATATCTCGTAATTATGATACGCAGTTATGTCAAGAAGAATTTGGATCGATTCTGACCATAGCCACTAGGGAGAAGGTTTCCTCATAGTCAATCCATTGGATCTGCCTATAACCTTTCGCCACCAGTTGAGCTTTGTAGGTCAGAGGGTTTCCGTCCATGTCCATCTTCACCTTGAAGATCCATTTGCATCCGATGGTCCTCACACCATTGATGGGATCAACCGGTTCCCAGACTCGGTTGTCCGACATGGATTGCATTTCCTCCCTCATGGCTCCCAGCCATAACTCAGAGTCGGACCCATCCACGACTTCTTGAAAGGTGGCTGGATCACCGTGATCCACCATGACTTCATTGTCACCTCTGGATACCATATCTTAGAGGTGGAAGATTGATCCTTTCAAATTGCCTTGGACCTTCCGGAATTGTAACAGGAATTGGTTCTTACTTTACGACAATCTCTGGCTCCTTTCTACTGGGTTGTCAATTGGTTTAGACAGATCTGTACCATCCTGAATTTCTTCGAGATGCACAGTCCTCCCAATGACGTCTTTGAAAAAAAACTCCTTTTCCATAAAGACCCCACCCCAAGCGACGAACAACATGTTCTCACTGGGATTGTAGAAATAGTATCCCCTTGTTGCTTTGGGATACCACACGAAGTTGCATATCTCAGATCTTGGTTCGAGTTTAGTCGAAACCAAATGTTTCACATAAGCCTCGCAACCACAAATCTTTAGGAAGGACAAAGCGGGCATCATCCCGTACCATTTTTAAAATGGTGTCCCTTCCACACCCTTCGTCGAAGCCCGATTCACTATGAATGCGGTCGTCTCTAGAGCATAACCCCATAAAGAGATTGGGAGATCAGTCAAACTAATCATGGAACGGACCATTGTCTAACAATGTCCGATTTCTCCGTTTGGCTACACCTTTCAACTACAGTGTCCCAGGAGGAGTCCATTCCAAAAGGATCCCATTCTCTTATAGATGATCTAATAACTCTGTGGTCAAGTATTTTCCACCTCGATCCAATCAAAGTGCCTTAATACCTTTGTCTAGCTGGTTTTCTACTTTAGCCTTAAACTCTTTGAATTTATCAAAAGCTTCAGACTTATGTCTCACCGAATAGACATAACCATATTTACTGTAATCATTAGTAAATGTGATAAAGTAGCTAAAACCCCTCCTGGCAAGTGAACTTATTGGTCTACACACATTCGAGTGTATCAGCCCCAATAATTCACCAGCCCTTTCACTGCAATCGATAAAGGGTGCTTTAGTCATTTTGCCCATCAAACAAACCTTGCACCTATCGATCGAATGAAATTCGAATGAACCTGAAAGGCCGCACTTTTGAAGTGCTGATAGGCGCTTCTTGTTTATGCGGCCCATATGACAGTACCATAACCGAGTTAGGTTTAAATCGTTGGATTTAGACCTCTTGGTATTAACGTAATATATAGAACTTGAGGCATTGTTACCCATATCTAACATGTACAATCCTCCAACCAAGTCAGTACTGGTATAAAACATATAATTGCATAGAACGTTGAAAACTCCATTTCCAATATTAACATTATATCCTTCCTTGTCAAAAACGGATACAGATATAATATTCCTACTAAAAGTAGGTATGCAATATACATTATACAATACTAAGACAAGGCCACTTGGCAAAGCAAGACTCATGGATCCTACATCAGTTGCCACAACTCTGAGGTCAACTTCGTGCTTTCCAAACCTCTCCTACTTTCAGCCACCATATATTAGTGTATGTGTGAGATTCAGTCCTGGTATCTAATACCCATGAATCTTTGGAAGTAGAGAGATGTAACTCTATAGAGTAAATACCGGATGAAGGCATGGTCCCACCGCCCTTCCTTAGATCATCCAGGTTTCCTGATGAAGGCGCAGTCCTACTGCCCTTCTTCAGATCATCCAGGCTATTTGATGAAGGCACAATCCCACTGCCCTTCTTCAGATCAGCCGTGAACTTCTTGTAATCCCGGTTCCAATGACCAGACTATTGGCAGTAGAAGCAGACATTCTCAGGTGTCTCATCTTTCCTGCCAAGTGTGCGGGCCCCGCCCTTGCCACTTCCAATTCCCTTGTTGACCATCAGAATATCCTTGGATCCCAGATCCCTGATATATTCTTCTCAGCAACTAATGACACTTCATGTAACTCTGATTTGGTCTTAGAGACAGCCTTGTCAAGGACATATTCTTTGCGTTCAGACTTGAGGACTATCCTCAAAACTCTGCTCCAGTCCAAATAGTTTGTCCCATTTAGATTGACCTTGTCAAGAATGGTTTTTAATGACAAACAATTAATGTTCGCTGAATTTTCCATTTGATCTACAACAGATAAAATTCAATTAGTAAACTGAATAAATTTTATGAAGATCAAGCTTAAACACCAGCAATCGATTCTAAACCTTTAGAATCTGAAACCAAGATCCTTGATTCGCTCGATCAAGTTGAACGAAGGCTCACCACTCAATCGAGCTATGTATGTAGGACCCCGTCCAATCACATCCAATGTGAATCTTGGCTAGGGTATGTACTTAAGTACACGACTTACCCTATCTGATACCCTAGCTGAGAATCGTAGTCGGGTCCACCAATTTTCAACTATGACCCGCCACTATGTAGGTGCTCCGCTAAGGTGCACGACACCCACATATGTCGTCCAAACCTACTACCCCGCTTTCCCATGGATGCTCTGCTAAGGCGCACGAAACCCATAGGACGGGGAGGTAGTAAGGTGTTGATAATTGGGAGGTATCGGACATGACCCATTTTTACTTGTCCGGTTGTGTTTAAAACTTTTGGCACATCCTAGATGCGATGAGCACATCAACTACATTCCAAATGTAATGATGCCTCCAATTACGTCCAATGTAATTATTCCTTCGAACCCGTCAACTACATCTAATGTAATGACGGTTCTAAGGGCTCACAAAAAAGGATTAAAATTCTAATTTTATCTTTGCATGTGAGGTGATATGCTCGGTAAATAAAGTTAAGCATGCAATTCTAATCCAACACATAGAATTAATCATGCATAAACTAAAACAAGCATAAAGCGATAAATGTGCACATAATAGCCCCCTAAACTAACTCCCACTAGCTTCTTGAGCTCCATCGACTCCAAGCCGATGCCAACACCCGAAAAGCCACCAAATGACCTTTTCGCCCTTTCTTCGTCTTGAGCAAAAAAATTACAATTTAATACACGACTCGCAAGTAGGGAATAAATAAATATTACAAACAAGTGGTTCGACGACCAAACCTTGAAAGAATATTTACACGCTAACTATAACGGCTCGCAGGCCGTGAAAAGCGATAAATAATTAAAACGAGCTCGGGGCTATAATGTGCACCAGGACAACATCACATCACACATCGTGTTATCAAACAAGCATGTTATCAAACATCTTGTGATTTTCCGGTTTTAATTAATAGCCAAGTTTCGAAATTTTTTGATGCTCGGTTTATCGAAACCGTTCAAAAATGAAACTTTTGAACATTTGATCTTCGAGTTCGTCATGACGGTTCCAAACTCGTCATAACTAAAAAAACGGTTTAGCCTTGGCATATCAACCATCCAATGGTCATTCTTGGCCTAGCTCCGTTCAACGGAGCCCCGTTCGGTCCCGGTTTCAGCTCCCCGAGAGTCCCGCTCCCGAGACCCGAAAAATCAAATTTTTTTCAAAATTTCCATATTTGAAAAACTTTTCAAAAATTCATTTTTCATGCTTTAAACCCATAAACAAGAATTTAAAACATGTTATCAAACAATTTAGCAAAACAACATGCCAAAAACGAAACTTTCAAGCAAAACCGAAACTTTGAACACCGTCTTGTGAATCCCGAAGGTAGCACGGCTCTGATACCACTGTTGGGTCTCTAGGTAGGGTTGGAGATGAACCAAATTGCAGCGGAAAATCAATGAAAACCAAGAGACGATTAAAACCATGAAACAACTAACAAAGAATGGATTCACAAGAGAAAAATTCAGCATTAGTTCTTACCAAAACAAGAACACCGAGTAACGAATGATTGGCTTGAGTCTCCAAGACGCCTACGTATCCACATGGGAATCAAAGCCACGTAGTTCTTCTCTTTGAGGGCTCAAGAACACAAAAATGGAGGTGAAAACTAGCCAAACCCGAAATGGTAGGAGGAGGGAGAGAAAAAAGTTGATTCCCATTTGTGTCTTGTGTTTGTTATGTTGAAAAAAGATGACTTAAACATAACAAACCCCATACTTGTCCAACTAAAGGCATGAGACAAGCATGGTGACAAGTAAGGTGTAAATAGGACAAAGTATGGCAAGACAATATTGGGTTAGGTGGTGAATCACCAACACCTTAATCCTTGTCTTGCTTACTTAGTACTAATTAATCAAGACTTGATTAATTAGTTCCATGGGCCTTGGTTGCATGGGCCTTTCATGGGCCTCTTGGAACATGGCACGTGGCCATTTCCAACGAGGTCCCGTGATTCGCTCATCGCCTCCAAGCCTTCCATACCAGAAATGGCCAACATTATCCGACGCGAATAATACCAAGACTCCAAGCCTTGTCTCGATCCGTAAAGTCCTATTCACTTACGGGCACATGACCCAAAACCCAGTTTTGGTCAAGTCCCGAGACAACTCCCTTTTGGCCATTCTCCATAAATGTGTCAATGAGTTTCATCCTCCGGTGTGACCCTTAGGTTTATGCATGTCAATAGATCAACGGAAAATCTCATTTTACTTGATCCTATTTAAGTGGCAACTAACGAGACTTTAGTATTGCCTGACACTGCATAACGAATCGACCCTGTCGATTCTAACCTTTCCGTCGTCCCTGTCATTATCCTTTTATCTCTGATATCTTGATTGAGATAAGGCATAGAGCCGTCATCCTTATTATTCTCAATCACTGTTCCTTGATATGTGAGATGACTGAATATATGATACCCAGTATCATGTGCATGGCCATGCTATTCATTCAGCCACTCTCGATCAAGCGGCCGAGAACCGATATCTTTCCCATACCATAGTATGAGGGATAAATCCCTTAGCCGTCTTTTGTGTCACTCATGCAGTCCGTCCCCAAGCCAATCCTGGCCGTTATTGAAGCCCTGTTACGGACAACGTTAGGCTCAGGTAAAACTCAGTTGTTTACTGCATAACGATCACAAAGACTCCTTGGTATAAGGATACATGACAAGCTACGACAATGAATATGTTCATGACTTGATCTATGACACATATTCATGTCGGGTCGTCCAATATCATGTCCCACATGATATCTATGATCAGACTCCGGAATCCCATTCCAATGACTAACAGAACGTAAGCCATAAAGAGCCATCTTTCATACTAGTCGCTTCTAGTGAAGCTTTGTTGACTAGCGACCCATCGAGTGTGATCTATCTCGATCTATGGTTCTATTCGCATTGTGGGCATAGATTAGATCACACATCGATATATTACTCCAACACATAAGTAATATAAAGCCGCTTTAATTTTATTGCTAACGATGATATATACATTTGGACATTTAGGATTGAACTATGGGCACTAAGACTAACAAATAGCCTCAGTCCTTCAACTCCCTGACTTCCAACTCCCATTCACCATCGAGACAGATGCGTGTGATACTGGAATAGTGGCGGTTCTGATGCAGAATAAGAAGCCAATCGCGTACCTGAGTAAAGCCCTTGTCCCAAAGAACAGTAGGTTATCAACGTATGAGAAATAACTCTTGGTCGTGGTGATAGCAACAAAACACTGGCGCCATTATCTGCAAGGAACAACGTTTACCATCAAAACCGATCACCAACCCCTCAATTTTTTGTTGGAACAAAAGCTTACAACATCGTTCCAACAAAAATGGTTGGCAAAGTTTTTGGGACTGAGTTAGACCATCGAATAAGAAGGGGGCAACAAACCGAGCAGCAGATGCATTATCTCGCCGCGACAACCATGAGTGCAAGGCAATATCCACAATAACTCCAGCCTGGATGGAAGAAATCGCACATGGGTATGTGGGAGACCTTGAAGGAGAGGGGTTGTTAATGCAATTGACTATCACAACAACCCAACTCCTAGATCACAAACTGATGAATGGGGTCATTTACCTTGAAGGGAAGGTATATGTTGGGGGAGGTGAAGGGATTAGAAAGAAAATCCTATAAGCCTTACACAGTTCATCCATTGGAGGGCACTCAGGTGCAAGGGCAACCTTGAAGAGGGTTCAGGCGCAGTTCTGGTGGCCCGAGATGGCCAAGGATGTCAAAGAATTTGTCAAGACATGCGAAACATGTCAAAGGTGCAAGACTGAAAATGTGCCATACCCAGGCCTTCTACAACCGCTTCAAATTCCTACAAGCCCGTGGAAGGACATAGCCATGGATTTTGTTGAAGGCTTGCCCAAATCCTCAGGGTTCGAATGCATCCTCGTAGTCGTCGACAAGTATTCTAAGTTTGGGCATTTCATACCTCTTCATCACCCATTCTCAGCTTCATCAATAGCTGAGGTTTTCATCAACATCTATAAACTTCATGGATTTCCTGATTCCATTGTATCGGATCGTGATCGGATCTTCACCAGTGCATTCTGGGGAGAATTATTTCGAGCGATTGGTACCCAGTTGAAGATGTCGTCTGCATATCATCCTCAGACGGATGGGCAAACGGAAAGGCTCAATCAATGCCTCAAGAACTATCTCAGGTCCATGGTTCACCTTAAGCCCAAGGTCTGGAGCAAGTGGCTCGGGATGGCCGACTACTGGTACAACACTAGTTGGCACACGTCCCTAGGATTGACTCCATTCGAGGTTGTGTATGGCTACAAACCTCGATCCCTGAATATTGTCGAATTGGAAGTACCAGTAGCTGCAGCAGAAGAATTCCTGAGGAACCGAGTTGCCATAGCTCGAATGCTGAAGAAGAACTTAGAGATTTCCCAAGAGAGGATGCAGACAAACACAGGTCCGAGCGTGAATTTCAGGAGGGAGACTGGGTATATCTTCGCCTCCAACCATATCGCCAAGCATCCATAGCCCCAAGGAAGAACATGAAACTCGCAGCTCGTTACTATGGACCCTTTGAGATCGCTGCCAGAGTGGGTAAGGTCGCCTATAAACTCAAGCTTCCCGACACCTCATGGATTCATGATGTCTTCCATGTGTCGCTCCTGAAGAAACAACTGGGGAAGAGGCACACATTTGTATCCCAACTGCCAGAGACAGGTAAGGACGGCCAACATTTGGTCGGGCCTCACAAAATCCTGGATCTCCGTCTAATACAGAAGAACATGCAAGCGGTGGTCGAATATTTGGTTCAATGGGACCCGGACAGCACCGAGGACGCGAGGTGGGAAGAGGCTCGTTCTTTCCGGGACAAGTTCCCCGAGTTTCCGATATCGTACTTGAGGACAAGTCCGGTCGAAGGGAGAGGCATTGCTAGGACTGCAATGGTAGACGAGCCAGAAGGAGAAGAAGGGAGGTTCGTTTGTAGAGTCCCATGTCCGGATGCAGGCCCAGGCCCGAGCGGGGAAAAGGATTCCAGCCCAGTTAAAGAGGGACGACTGAGCTACCGTGACGTCGTTGTCTTCGGTCAACAAAGGGGCTACCGTCTCAGGGATGAAGACAAGGCCGGATGACGCCGACTGAGGAAAGGGCACAGGTGAAAGAGGAGGAGTAGGCATACCATTCTGGGATAGCTAGGTTGTATTTGTATTGGGTTGTAGTAGTGTTGTTGGTATCGAAAAACAGAGTATCCTTGTAGCAAGGTAAAACATCAATGCTTAAAGCAAGCTTTGGATGTGTCTTTGTAATTCCCTTTTGTATTGTGATTTCAGTATTTAGTCAAAGAAGTGCCTCCTCTGTTGTTTTCAAAATTGAGTTCTTAACAGAAAATCTGGTTTTGTGATTGAAAACGCAAGTTTGTTGATTTGTGGGATTGAAAACGCAAATTCTTTCCTTTTTTTTCTATTTGACTTAGGAAATCTGTTTAATCTGAATCTGTTCATCTGGAAATTTTGTACAAATCTGGTGTTCATCTGTTATGAAATGATATTTGTTCAATACATTTCTGATTTTGATTTTAATTTGATCCATTCAATTTTGGATCTACGTATGGTGATGAAGAATGAAGAACACTTATTCTTGTTCAGATCTGCATGGTTGCCAACAAAGGAAAGAAAAAAAAAAAAGGAAATAGTAATGTAAACATAAAAGAATTATAAATAAAAGAAATAAAATAAAAAGATTTAACAAAAATTGATTTTATTAAAAAAATTATTTTTTTGAATTATTAAATTATTTTAAAAAGAAATAAATATAATTAGAAAAATATAATAAATTTAAAATTTTATATAAAAAAATAAATGAGAAAAAAAAATATATCTATTAGAAAGATAATTCAACTATTATGAAAACAAAAAAAAATATATTTTAATAAATAAAAATGATCAAAATTAAAAAATAATTATGAAAATAAAATTTTATTATAAAATTTTAATATGAAATATGTTAAAAATTAAATAAAATATTAATTATAAATTTTTAATATGAAATATTAAAAAAATAATAAATTATTAATTATAAATTATTTTAAAATTTAATAATATTAATATGAATTAATTAAAGCATTTATAAATTATTAAATAATTAAATATGAAGAGGGGAAAATAGTCTATCAACTCATAAGATATTTAGTTTGAATTGTGTAAGGGTAAAATAGTCATTTAACATTTTTCTGTTAGTTTTGTAACCTCAATGGCTAAAAACGTTCGTGGACCGAACATAAAGGTACCAAATTGGAATAAAAAGTCATAAGGGTACCAAAACGTTCGTGGACCGAACATAAGGGTACCAAAAAGTATTTAACCCTTTAATTTAATTTAATTAATATCATTTAATAATTGTTTTATTTTTTTATGAAATGAGGATAATATAGTTATTTCTTTTATAAATTCATAAGGTTTTAATGAGTAGGGGAAAAATCGACATTTCACTCTCCACTTAATAGTTAAATGGATCAGATGACTAACATAATGGAATATTTCGTCCATTTTTACTAACTGAATTTTTTGATCGAAAGTTTAGGTATCGTAAATATGATTTTTAAACGTTGTGTAGCACAGCGTGCGTGACCATTATTTTAGGGTAAGTTACTATCTTTTGGTCATATAAAAAATACTTTTTTGTAGAAATTAATTTCATTATTATTATTTATTTATTTTAAATAATTTTTATGAAAATATTTTTTTGATAAAAATTGATTGTTTTATTTATTTTATTAATTTTATTTGTTATTAAAAAAGGTAAAATGGTAATTTTCCTTATAAAAGTCAGAAGGTACAAATGAATAAGGGTAAAATGTAAACTCTCCTCTGAGTAATATTTCGTGGTCATTGGTCAGCAATACAGTCACCCACGGGTTTGTTTCATATGTGGACAGAGGAGAGAGCATGGATTGTCTGGATCGAGGGCCTGGGACAGTGGTGGTTCGTTGTAGGAGAGAATCATTTTCAACATACTATGTCGGATGCATCCAATTTTGAGCATAAGGAGGACACCGTGAAACTCTTCGCCTTGAATTTACTCTGTGATTCCTCTTTTTTTTTAAAGAAAATTTCTTTAAAAGTTAACAAATCTTACAAACCAAACAACAAATACTAAACAACATAAGCGTTGCATCCACCGGTCATTCTCGGACACCCTAAAAACTACTAGCGAGGTGAATGGCTCTCGAAAAAGGAAACACAACGCCTAAATAAACAACGACTACCAAGTCGATCTTTCTTATCGACTTTTCATAGAGATACGACGAAAGAAAGACCCATATAGACACGCCACTAGAGGCAACAACAACACTCACCAGAGATCCGGGATTCTGGAAGTGAGAACACCAAAAGACAAACAACATAAAATAAAATAACCAAAACAACAATGATAAGCAAAAACTACTCGCGGTCGGCCTCTGATGTATGAGGCGAGGAGGGCGGCACCGTCGGGTGCATATTTGATCCGCTTGGGGGATGGTCACGGATCTGGCCGAATAAACACGATGAACAGGAGCACAACTGAACGGCTTGGAATGCTTAGCTCGAGTTCCAGCTTTGGATCTCCGGGAGATATGACGTCCTGCTGCCTTCTTGGAGGTCTGAGCTCATACTCGGTAGAAATACCGGTCCTCCCCTTAGGCCTTCTCGGTGTTGACCGATTTAGATTTCGGAGGACTGAGTACGAGATCCAATATCTAAAGCCACCCCACGCGGGCTTGATAGTGGAGCGTCTTTTAGGTCATTGGAGGTGTCTAGTTCCAACTCTGGCTGTGGGACGCGCTTCTTCATCCTACATGGTTTGGATCGTTGTTGAGCTGCTCTTCCTGCTTCTGGTGGTTCGTCTTGTTTCCTGATGTTTTACTTCAGATCCGATCATGACACGCGTTTCTTCATCCTCCTGGGTGTTGATCGTCATGGCTCGTGTTTCCACCTCTTCGGTAAACAGTGTTTAATTTCCTTCCTCGGTATCGATATATCGACATCGGTCTTCTCCCTCTTGGGGTCGCCTCCCGGTGTTGGTTGAAGGCGGGTTACAGTTCCGGTGGCTGAGAATTTTGAACTACTGGTTGTCAAACACGTTTCCTCTACTCATGGCGTTTTCTGTTGGAGATCGTTTTAAGTGGTGTTGGCCACCGATCCTTAGGCTTCGTAAGAGGATGCGTTCTTATACGAAGTTCGGGTGTTGTTGACTGTTTTACTCAGTGCCAGAGCTCAAGAGTTATTTACTATTGGTGTGACTTTTAATATCTGTTGTTGGGTGTTATATTTCATATTTCTCTTTACTTATTGGGCTTCATGTTTGTAAGATGTGAGTTATTATCTTGTTTTGTATGTTTTTTTGTTTACTCTTATGTGCTTCAAGTTTTCAAAATTTGGATATTAAAATCTATTAGACCCGGTTGTTGATCTTATTTACTTCATGTCTGTAAATTTTTAGTATGGACCTGTTTGTTCGGTTTTGAACTGACAAGACGGGAAGAATCATATTTACATGACCTTTGTTTTTATTAAGGGGATTTTTATCCCGTTATCTTAATACTTTATTTTTTTTGAAACGGTAACGAGATCAAGATGCATTAATGCAAGTAGGGGTTACAATAGAGCCGAAGCCATGGGCTCCAGAATATGGTCTGGGTCCCCCGTAGGGTACCCGACGCTCGTGGACCCGTAGAACTAGTCTGCTTAGCCTTCACAGACACACAAAAAATGAGATCCCGTCCGACCGTCCCAAAAATAAATGGAACGCCAAACTAGCAAGCGAGTTCAAAACATAATAAAAGTCCAAGCACCAAACAACTAAAAACAGAAATATCCAACAGATTATATAAATAGAGGCCCATGCTTCCAATTTCTTCCCGAGGCGAGTAAGCACCACCCACCCCGGGCCTAGGGAGATAGGGTTACCCCCCTCCCCCTACCCAGGGTCCTCTCATTGCTCCTGACGGGGCTGCTTCGGAGCCCTCGCCTGTTGGTCCTCGCTATCATCTTCATCCTCCAACTGTCTGAGGGAGACTCCCGAGAGATCCAGTGCCCTCTTCATCTTGGTATTCCGAGTACCGCACTGACCCGTCTTGGCCTTCCCTTTGACCTTTGTTGCCTTTTTCTTCATTGGTCCCGGGGCATCCCCAGAACCTCTCTGTGCTCGCCGCTGCTCTCCTCCTAGTTGGACACTTGCAACAAAAGCTTACAATCCCTCATCCTTAGGGACGTTAGCCAGGTCACCAGGTTTTGTGATCCCTGCGAATCCTTCTAACGATCTTGGATGCGCCTGCTGAAAATATGGAACTATCTCCTCGAGACGTTCCTTAGCCAAGTCACTGGACTTTGTTACTACTGTCATTTCCGTTGCTAAGGTCAAGGCCCTAAAACTCGGAGGCGGAAGTAGTGAGAGGTCCCTACCATGCAAAGACTCCCTATCCGGCCCTAAAGAGAGATTCATT
Organism: Erodium maritimum; assembly: GCA_963921825.1. NCBI lineage: Eukaryota > Viridiplantae > Streptophyta > Magnoliopsida > Geraniales > Geraniaceae > Erodium > Erodium maritimum. Next base: position 47,782,352 of record OY997592.1, read on the forward strand.
AGGAGTTCATCCACGAGAGGCAACCTCGGCGCCCTTCCAATTCCATACGGATCAGCTTGTCCACATTCAGGTCCAAATGCACCTTGAGAGAGTCGGTAAACAGGACCTCCTCCCGATTTACCCCCGGGATATTTACATGGCATTCCGCAATTCGATGGGTCAAACCACCACACCTTGCGTAAAATCCTAGAAGACGCTCGTAATACAGTTCCACCATAAAGGAGACCCGATGTCCCGGAAACCTCAGGTGTACCCTTCTTTGCAGTGGCCTGTTCACATCAATACCCACCTGAAACCGCAAAATATCATCCAAATGGCGCTAGGGAGAGATGAGTGCAGAAATTACCTCACTACTAATGGCATTAGAGAGGATGGATCAGACTGCCGGGTTCCAAGCATCTCCCGGAACATTGAGAGCTCGGACCCCAATCTCCATGAGTCAGAAGATTATTGAACTTGGCTGCATGCATGGGAGGAGAGGCACCAGCAGGACCGGGTATCCATGGAAAGCCCAAGGACCTCGATGTCGGATATTCTCTATAGTTTCTACAGTCTGGAAATGGGACGCGACAACATCCTTGTTGAGACACTCCACAACCAGCCCCTTGACCTTCCAGCTGTGAATCATCATCCCACATAGGGCCGATATGTTGTAGCTTTTATTCCCTACTATTCGTCCAGCGAGGGAGTACTGGGTCCGGCCCAACGAGACTTTCAGATGGGACGATGATATCTCATCGTCGTCCTCCGGGTCTTCCTCTGGTAGTTGTGGAGGTCTTGCCTGCAGGACCTTCTGTGGTGGTCGTAGAGTCGCCGAGGATGAAGCTTCTCCGATCGCCGTTTTGGATCTGATGGGGTGCACTGGTGCGGCTGCACATATCGATTTCTCCGTCACTGGGGCCGGAGGCGAAGGGAGTTGCAGCTTCGGCCAGGTGATCTCTCGACGAGACGGCGGCTTGGCCAAGCTTATCTGTATTGAGCCTGTCCCAGGGAAAGGGACCCGTGTGGCCGGCGGGGGCAAGGGAGGCGATAGGGCTATAAACGACGTAGGTAAGTCCGTTGGCCCCAATACTGGAGGCGGCGGTTGAGATGGGTGAAGACCGCTCGAGACCGAGCTTGCATGTGGCAGAGCGTTCAGATCCAAGAGTTTGTCCACGTTCTCAGCCAAAGAACGGGCCTCCGAGATCGTTAGTTCCGTACGTGGTTTCGTAGACTTGTTGCTAATCATGATGGAAATGAATGGATAGATGGGTGTCAAATGGAGGAGGAGGAGGCTAGAGTTACAGAGAAGGAGAAGGCGAGATGAGGCAGCACTCGGTTTTTTCAACCCTATCAGAGCTCTACTCGAGCGTACAAATAGATTACAATTAAGGTCTACTACTTTATTGTAAAGTATACGATTATATAACTCATTTGCTGCTAAATAAAATGGTACTATCATTGATTTACTAATCAATTAAATAATGACAAAAAAATATGGGTGACTAAAAGTTTTGGTATTCAATGAGTAAATGAAAAATAAAGGTATGAAATGTAATTTACATTTTCAGAACCGTAATCATCGTCATGTATTTTCTTATAATAATAATAAACACGTGGAAAATGTATACAAATGAAAGAAAGAAGAGAAGATCTGACGAGAAGCTTGAATAAGTAATCACACAAGTCCTTGGTAGTTGAACTCTTAGCACATTTTGAATCTGATCCTCTGCAACTTCTTTCTTCTGTTTGCATGTCAAACACATTTATGGCATTACTTATTTAGTCATCTTTACCAAAAAGTGTTAATGAATCTTTTTCAAACGCTATAAAGCGTGATGTGTAACACCCCTTTCTTTTTCTCATATTTAATCTTTGTGTTAATTATTTTTAGTATCCTTATATATTAATAATACACTTTTTTTGAAACGGGTAACCGAAGAATAGTATTAGTAACCAAAAGTAATTAAACATGGGAAGGCGTAAACGTCCAGAGTTTCAGATATGTTTCCGGACCAACCGTAGCAAGTCCAACGCTCATGGACCCATAATAATAGCCTACTTGTAATCGTTGGCAAACACTCAAGACAACTCCTTACCATCGTCTCAAAACAGGGAGACATAAAATAAAAGTACCTAACCAAAAGAAACGGTAAATTGTTCCAGAAATAAAGCAGAAAATCAGATAGCAGATAAAAAGGACGAGTTGTTGATGCAGGCTGCCCGGGACCACCCAACACTGGCCATCCCGGGCCTGTGGGTATAGTACGCCATCGGCTCCACCCACCCCTGCCGGGTCGAGTCATTCCTGCATTGGAGGTTGTCTTGCCTCCGCCTTCTTCTCTTGGTCCCCTACAGTGTGGACCGTTGCCGACTCCGGCCGGCTTTCTCGAGGGCGCGCCGGTGGCTGCGACCCTGGCATGGCAAGGAACCCGGTCGGATCCCCGCCTGGTTTGTCCTTCAGCGAGGACCGGTTGCCCTAAGGCCGACCCTGTTCCGGCGGACGACGAGTAATAACATGAGAGGGCGCCGAGAAGGGTACCTCAGGAAGGAAGCTCGCCGCAGCCGAGGGCTGGGACTGTGGACGAGCCTCAACGGACCGGATCTGGTCGTCACCTCCCATTACTGAACAAACGTGACTGGCCGGCGGTAGATCTGGTGAAGAAACGGACATGGGCGCGATCGGGACTCGCTGTGGAACCGACAACGCTCGGACGGACGAGGAAAGCTCGGAGACGAGGCCGGGAGCGGCTTCAAGCGAACCCTCGGTGCAGATGGCTTGAGTAGAACGAGATGAGCTCGTGAGACGGGAGGAGAGAGCCGACATGTAAAGCCCGCCTTTTTTTTAAAAAAGGTATTGTTTTGCAAATTGAAACTTTAGCGTGGAAAATTGAAACAAGTGGTTTTTTTTAAAAAGAAGTTCAAAAAAAAGGAAAAAGGGGAATTTGTAGAAACAGTGGAAACGGGTCGGCCCTGTTCTGAGCCCAAACCTTCGCGCACACGACAACCGGGCCCAAGGCCCACTCGCGCTAACCCTAAACTCGTTCCTGTTCCTCGTCTTCATCGCGCAGCTGCACGTTTACCGAGGCAACCGCGTCTCACTCTCAGATCCGCGCCTCTCTCTCTCTCTCCCTCTTAGCTTCTCCTTCTCTCCTTGCCTCGCCACCACATCCTCCTCCTCTCCACGAGATCGATTTGAACCCACTGCCACCGGAACCGAAGCAAACTCGCCGGAGAACCACTCAGGTTCGAGGTTTCCGAGCTCGACCTCGCTCGGTTCGTACTCCCTCGCCCATCCTCTTCTTCTCCGATCTCTCACGCCTGAAAACCCAATGTGAGAAGCTCGTTTGGGCGGCCTTCGCTAACGGAAACCCCAAGCCCCCATCGTAGCTCCACGCCGGCAAGCGAGAGGGCGTCTCTGATGCCAGATCTGAGGCGGAAGGACATTGGGGCAGCGCGTCTGCCACCGCCGTCACGGTCACGGCGTTGCCAGCGACCTGACGCCCTTCTCCACCTCCTTTCCCTTCCCCATCGTTCGCCACTGAAGCCGTAGACGATGACCGGAAAACGCTGGCCTCGCCGGAGCTGGATCCAGCTCAGTCATGGGGCTGGGCAGATTGTTGGGCCGGATGGTTGGGCCAGACGGGCAGAGTTGGGCTAGCTTGACCCTTGGGCCAGGCCACGAGATTCGGGTCAGAACCAGTTGGGCCAGTGGGCCAGGCCCAGGATTGAGGCCCGGGTCTGGAACTGGGTCTGGAGTCGGATCCGGGTCGGATCTGGGTCCGGTCGGGTCAGGTTTCTGGACCGGGTCGGATTCGGGTCTAGTTCGCAGATCCGTGTCAGGCAGATTTTAATAATTAGTTAATTTAATTATTTGACTTAAAATTGGTATTTAAAGATGTTTTGGACAAATCCGAGGACTTTGGACACACCGGAACTGATTGGACTTTTGTTATCTGTTAAAACCCAAACTTAGACTTTGTGGATTTCGCCCTAGAAGACGAAGTTAGGCCAGGACGTCAGCAGCTAGGAGACGCAGTTGTTGTATCGTCTTGAGGTAGGGAAAGTAGCGGATACCGCTTTAATTACGGAAAGTTACTAGCATGCATGTTTAGGAAATAATAATAACCGAAAAGGTCATAGATGACATATAGGATGTGATTCACTAGCATAGCCGCTTTCGATTAATAAATACCGGACGAGTCTTAGTAACATGTAGGATGTGATTCACTAGCTATACTCGCTTTCAATACTTGGGAAATTGCCGTGCTGGTAGATGGGCCATGTCTAGCCCTAGGATTGCGTGTTGTGTGCTATCGCTGTGTGAGAGTCTAAATAAGATTATACTCGGTGTTGCATGATGTGACTGTGTGTGGGCAAGTGTGCCATGTTTGATTACGTGAACCCTTGGTTGTGATATGACCGGGTGAGTGATAGACCGGTTGTGTGCTATGTTGAGATGGTCCGGTTGGTATACCGAGACCATCAGTGGATTGTGCTGTGTGTTAAACCCTGATTGTGTGTTCAACGAGACGGAGTAGCCGAAGTAGTACCTACACCGAGGGCTAGTTCTGGTGTAGGGTACCGAGGCCAAGGATGGCGTGATCATTACCCCGATGACTCGTAGTCCGGGACGGTGTTGACCAAAGTGTGTACCGGTCTTGTACGTGTTGTGAGTAGTGCCCACATCTGTGTGAGTGGAAGATATCGGAATGAGGGATTTCCGGCCGAGGATGTTACCCTTCGTCTATGTGAGGAGGAAAATATCGGGACTGATGCGGTGTGGTACATTACGGTATAAGTGGCTGTGTGCATCCGGTGGTGTGGGCTTATGCCGTTTTACGATATCTGTGTGTGTCTTGTTGTGTGCCGGTCCAGTACATACGTAGGGTAAGGCCCGTGTCTGTGTGCGCGGAAGACATCAGACTGAGGGATTTCCGGTCGAGGATGTTACCCTTCGTCTGTGTGAGGAGGAAGATATCGGGACTGATGCTGTGTGGTCCAATACGATATAAGTGGCTCAGTGCAAATGGCTTAGTGCATTCAACGACGTTGGAACTGTTGTACGATATCTATGTGTATCTCGCTGTGTGCCCTTTTCTTGCTGTTTGGCTTTGTGCAATTCTTTTAGGTATGTTTATGACTTTGTGAAAGTGATCGGTAACCGGGTGTCGGGACAAAGGCTTCGTGTTCCGGCACGACATAAGTGGACGGGCAGTGATAGCCGGAGACGTTGGAAATGGTTATACTATGTTTAGGGTGGGTCTGCTGTGTGCGCTGTGTGTGTTGTTGGGCTTTGTGCGTTGTCTGTTGTGTGCGCCGTGCGGGCTGTCTGGCTTTGTGCCTTGGGTTAAGTGTGACTTTGGTCTTGTGAGAGTGCTTGGTGACTCGAGATGGTTGTACCCGATTCCTGTGTTGTAGTACGAGTTCGCACGTATATTCAGTTGGGAGATGACCGTAGGCGTTATCCAATGAGACTTGTTTGGGTGATGGGTGTTAAGAGCTAGTTGTGGAAAGTGGTATGAGTTCGGTTCGTTGTGAGTTTGTGTTACGGGTTGTCCTGATGGAAGGCTAAGTGTTGTCTTGGAGTAATTGTTTTAATTTTACTTTAATAGTTGTGCTTTACTAGTATACCCTAATTGGACGGTTACCCGTGGTGATGAACTGTGGTTCAGAACCTTAACTACTTTTCCTACTGAGCGTAAGCTCACCCCCTTACTCTGTTGTATTTCAGGTGTTGAGCGGTATCTGTACTAGCAGGATTCTCGGAGCTTGGGAGCTAGCGAGGGTTTAGCCAGTGTCTAGCGACGTACCGTTAACTGTTGAACTATTTTACTGTTGTTTTTATCGAGCTGTGACTCGCGACATTGTTTAATGTTTTGAACTACTATTTGAGACTTAATTTGGCTTACTTTCATTTAAATTTATTATTGTTTTAGCTCACGTCTCGAGTCCGGTCAAAACCGGATTTGGGGCGTGACAATTTGGTATCAGAGCCTGGTTTCATTTTAAAACGAGTTTTCAAAACCTCTTACCGTACGTCACCTAGGTGGGTAGAGTGGGTCGTTAGGGTGCTGTGTGTCTGTTACGCAAGTCGGAGTTGCCCTATGCGTATAAACGAGACAGAACGAGTCTCAGGTGTTGTAGTGTCCGACCTGAGTGCCGTAGACTTTTGTTAAACCTGTGTGGTTGTTGTCGTGTTGACTTAACTGTTGTCCAAGATTGGACTCGACCGGGCCGTAGAAGTGAAATTACCGGGACCCGAGGTGTAAAAGTGGAATGAATTGATGTGTGTTATAATTGTGTTTGAGTGATGTGTGCAAAGGTAACTGGTTGTCCCGCATAAGCGGATGGTTGACTTAATTTACGAACGGGTTATGCCCGATTTTCTGCAGAAACTAAAGTGTATGTACCATCATGACTCAGCTATAGGGGTCACTATAGCTGTACGTGAATGGGGGGATGCTGAGTGGTTACAACGTAGTTCGGGGACGCCTGAACCGGGTTGTAATGACGCGACGTCAACATGAATGTTATGTTAGAAAGAGGACTGCTAAGAAATTGAAACTGAATTATGAATGTGCTTTATGGTTTTGCCTGTGGTGTAACTGTAGCCTATGTGGCTTAAGCGTGAAATCGTGTGTAATCCTACTGTGTGTATATATGATCTATGTGTATACGTATGTCTGTGTGAAGTACTAGGGTGCTAACTTCTTTGTTGTGTGCATCTGTGTGACTATACTTTATTAAGTATATTATTACTATGAGTAGTAATGAGTGGACTGTGTGTGGCGTTAGTTGTTTTAAGCGTGTCGTTTTTAAGAGTAAGAAACTGAGCGTGGGCATTACCGTGTGGAGGGTAATCGCGTCGTGGCACCTCGAGGTAGGAGAGGTAAGCCATTGGGGGCACAAGTTCCCGGGTTACTTCCACTGGGGAGGTTTGGAAGGGCAACACCAATAAGTCCCGTGCTGCAACGGGACGGAATATCAGAGATGAGGTACGAAGCCAGAGTTACGGCGTGGATCGTTTGCACCAGTTCGGGTGGCCGTCGAGGCTAACGGATGCATGAGGTTCGAGAGAGGGCCCCGAGCCCAGAGTTTGGATCGAGTCCTCACCCTGATGTTTTGGATATAGTTTGGGATAGTGGCTACGACAGCAACAGTGGAGCGGGGTCGTAGAGAGACCGCGATAGTCCGTAAGACTCGGCAGCGACTGAGAAGTGATGTGGAACCGTGCGAGATTCGGGAACCGAGGGGGCGGAGAACCGCAGGGTTCTTCCGGCCACAGACTCTGTCTGACGGTATGAGGCAGACAAGACCAAGAGCATCATTAGGGTCCGTCGTGTTAAGACGGGGGCCCAGTGTGATCACACTGTCGACAGCCGGTACGTTGGAGACGAATACCGAGCGGTGGAGGGCCGCAGCAGTACCGGCAGGCAGTCAGACTGGTCAGGGAAGGTGACTGAGTGGATATGAGATCAGAGTGGCGTAGCGGAAGCGCGGTAGGCCCATAACCCACAGGCTTCGCAGTCTCCCATTTATTCTACCCTTGCTGAGAAATTAGGCTTAAGAGTCAAGCCTCGAGACGACCCTTATGTTCTGATACCCCAGTTACAGGTGAGTTAGTTTGACGAGGTACGTGCCATGCGCATGAGATTAGAGTGGATTGACCGTTCTTGGGGGCCTTCTTGTGTTGGAATGCAACCGTGTGTTGTGTAGAGATGGATGTGTTGTGTTGTGGTAAGTTAGCTCGGTTGGTACACCGTGGTCAAACTATGGCACTGTGATGCGTGAGAACTTCTTGACGTATGTTCCAAGAGAAGTTGTATTCCGGTTTAGGATCTAGACCGACGAGATGTGCTTGGTAAGTTGTGTCGATGAGCGTCTTTGGGGTGATGTGTCCGCCGTGGTATGGTTTGCATAATACTGCATGTGTGACTAATATCCCGAGTGACGGGAAGATACTCGATCGATGGCATGCCGGTCCGGTATGTGAGCTTGTGTTTTGCCCCGATGTGTGTTCCGGGAAGACCCCTAGACCGAGGACGTATTTCGGTATGGTTGATTAAGCCGAGCCATAGGAAGCCGGCCCATTGTTCTGGGATACTAGGGGTGACGTTGATTGTCGTCTTGACCTTGTGTTTTGATTTGTGTTTACTGCGATGACTGCTTTGACAAGGAAGGGAGCGGAACTTGTGCGAACTGATGAGGGTGAACACTCCTGTTCCGAGATGAAGACTCGTTTGACACCCCGATTGAGGACGTTGTGGTTGTCGAGTGTGCGCAGTGTATGATGGAAGTGAGAGTACCTCATAAGGTATCCGGAAACAAATCGCTGAGTACGACTACCACAACGCTTTCAGGCCAGTAACAGTATGGCACCGTACGAAACGTTGGATGGTAGGTCAGGTCAATTGCCCAAGCATGGCACACTTGAGGTTTAATAGTGATCAGTGTGGTCCCGAGTTGCTCGAAAAGCGACTGAAGGGTCGAGTGATCGTGGACGATTAAGAACCGCGCAGAGTTGACGCGGAAATGCGAGAATGAGATACGCGCGAGGTATCCAAACCCGTTCGGACCCTGAGGAATTGGTATGTTTGGCTTCTTCAGTTTTGTGATGACTTGGAGGGAACTACGTGTGACTTGTTTGAGAGTACGTATGCTCCTTTGTGTTCTCGTGTGTGGGTGGTCGTGACATAACCACGTTTGGAGTTCGGTGTCGTTGTCCGAGTAACGGGACGTGGGCTTCTTTTGTTTGGTTGTGTGCGTGATACTTGGTTAAGTGAAGTGAGTAGTCGAGGAGAAGTGTCGGTAGGTTGGATCCGCTTTAAGTACGATGGGAGAATTGTTCCGGTGTGATATCTATGCCGACGGGCGGTTCCGATATAGGATATCTCAGCCAAGTTGCGTGAGTCGGTGTGACGTCTCTGCGGACGGAGAATTCCGGTATCGACTAGCTGGTTTAAGTGGTTTTGTGTGCATGAGGGACCATGGACTGGGAGCGTTAATCGAACGTTTCCTAAGATATGGTCAAGTAGAACGCGTTCGTTTTAAATTTCGAGGACGAAATTCTTTTAAGGGGGTAGACTGTAAAGCCCGCTTTTTAAAAAAAAAAAGGGTATTGTTTTGCAAACTGAAACTTCAGGGTGGAAAATTGAAACAAGTGGTTTTGTTTAAAAAGAAGTTAAAAAAAAAGGAAAAAGGGGAATTTGTGGAAATAGTGGAAACGGGCCGGCCCTGTTCTGAGCCCTAACCTTCGCGCACACTACAACCGGGCCCAAGGCCCACTCGCGCTAACCCTAAACTCGTTCATGTTCCTTGTCTTCATCGCGCAGTTGCACGTTTAGCGAGGCAACCGCGTCGTTTCCTCTTCCTCCTCTCGTCTCACTCTCAGATCCGCGCCTCTCTCTCTCCCTCTCAGCTTCTCCTTCTCTCCTTGCCTCGCCACCACGTCCTCCTCCTCTCCACGAGATCGATTTGAACCCACCGCCACCGGAACCGAAGCAAACTCGCCGGAGAACCACTATGCTTTGAGGTTTCCGAGCTCGACCTCGCTTGGTTCGTACTCCCTCGCCCGTCCTCTTCTTCTCCGATCTCTCAAGCTTGAAAACCCAACGTAAGAAGCTCGTTTGGGTGGCCTTCGCTAACGAAAACCCCAAGCCCCCGTCGTAGCTTCACGCCGGTGAGCGAGAGGGCGTCTCTGATGCCAGATCTGAGGCGGAAGGATATTGGGGTCGCGCGTCTACCACCGCCTTCACGGTCACGGCGTCGCCAGCGACCTGACGCCCCTCTCCCCCTCCTTTCCCTTCCCCCTCATTCGGCACTGAAGCCGTAGACGATGGCCGGAAAACGCTGGCCTCACCGGAGCTGGATCCAGCTCAGTCATGGGGCTGGGCAGATTGTTGGGCCGGATGGTTGTGCCAGACGGGCAGAGTTGGGCTAGCTTGACCCTTGGGCCAGACCACGAGATTCGGGTCAGAACCAGTTGGGCTAGTGGGCCAGGCCCAGGACTAAGGCCCGGGTCTGGAGCCGGATCCGGGTCGGATCTGGGTCCGGCCGGGTCAGGTTTCTAGACCGGGTCGGATTCGGGTCTGGTTCGCGGATCCGGGTCGTATCCGGGTCAGGCAGATTTTAATAATTAATTAATTTAATTATTTGACTTAAAATTGGTATTTAAAGATGTTTTGGAGAAATCTGAGGGCTTTGGACACACCGGAACTGATTGGACTTTTGTTATCTGTTAAAACCCAGAGTTGGACTTCGTGGATTTCACCCTAGAAGACGGAGTTAGGCCAGGACGTCAGCAGCTAGGAGACGCAATTGTTGTATCATCTTGAGGTAGGGAAAGTAGCGGATACCGCTTTAATTACGAAAAGTTACTAGCATGCATGTTTAGGAAATAATAATAACAGGAAAGGTCCTAGATGGCATATAGGATGTGATTCACTAGAAAAACCGCTTTCGATTAATAAATACAGGACGAGTCTTAGTAACATCTAGGATGTGATTCACTAGCTATAATCGCTTTCAATACTTGGGAAATTGTCGTGCTGGTAGATGGGCCATGTCGAGCCCTAGGATTGCGTGATGTGTGCTATCGCTGTGTGAGAGTCGAAATAAGATTTTACTCGGTGTTGCATGATGTGACTGTGTGTGGGCAAGTGTGGCATGTTTGATTGGTTGAACCCTTGGTTGTGATATGACCGGGTGAGTGATAGACCGGCTGTGTGCTATGTTGAGATGGTCCGGTTGGTATACCGAAACCATCAGTGGATTGTGCTGTGTGTTAAACTCTGATTGTGTGTTCAACGAGACGGAGTAGTCGGAGTAGTACCTACACCGAGGGCTAGTTCCGGTGTAGGGTACCGAGGCCAAGGATGGCGTGATCATTACCCCGATGACTCGTAGTCCGGGACGGTGTTGACTGAGGGATTTCTGGTCGAGGATGTTACCCTTCGTCTGTGTGTGTTCCAGTACAATATAAGTGGCTGTGTGCATCCGGTGGTGTGGGCTTATGCCATTTTATGATATTTGTGTGTGTCTTGTTGTGTGCCGATCCAGTACGTACGTTGGGTAAGGCCCGTGTCTGTGTGCGCGGAAGACATCGGACTGAGGGATTTCCGGTCGAGGATGTTACCCTTCGTCTGTGTGAGGAGGAAGATATCGGGACTGATGATGTGTGGTCCAGTACGATATAAGTGGCTCAGTGCAAATGGCTTAGAGCATCTCCAATGGTTAGACACTGTGCAGTGTCTATGCGCAGTGTCTAACCATTGTTTTTGGCTTCCAGACACTGCTCCTCCAATGGTAGTGTCTACGCAGTGTCAGGAGCAGTGTCTACACAGTTTTAGTTAATTAAAAAAGCACCCCACATTTTAAATACTAATTTTATTTCATACCACACAAACATTACATAATACTTAAACGCTAATACATATGTAGATAATTTAAAACATAATTATTAAAATACGACTAAACTAATTCTTATTTCTACTAATATGTAAACGCCACCTCGCATCGTCCTTGAGCATCTCCCACACAGGACGTTTATTCCACAGCCCGTGTTTGCCTTCATAATCAGAAACGGCCGCGACATATACTTCGTCATCCGTTGCCCCTCTCCTAGGGTCGGCCAATTTCTCCCGGTAGCATTTCTCAAACCACTTGCACTTCTTGCTCATCTTCTGGAAGTGGTCCTTCACTTGCTTCTCTGTCCGTGGTGGCCACTCATCGTTCCCGGTTTGTACGTAAGCAACGTACAAACCATGCCAATATTGACCCCCGGGCTCGTAGTGGGTGAGCCAATTGACCACCAAATGTATTTCCTCCTCTAGTGACCAAAGAGGCCCGGTTGCCCAAGTAGACATATCGACTTGAGAGAAAATAAGAGGAAATGAGAGAAAATGAGAGAAATGTGAGAGAGAGAATTTGAGAGGTGTGAGAAATGAGGAGGGGGGATGAGGGTATTTATAGGAGGGGGAGGGGTCAAGGTCGGCGCGGCTGCCACGACCTAGGGTTACTATTTCAAATAGTAACCCTAGCACGCTCCTCGAGGCTCCGATAATTCGATAAAAAGTTGATTTTTTTAATAACACACAAAGTACATTAAAACAAGTAGATTAACACTTTTATTAAGAAAACGCAAAGTACATTAAGAAAACATAAATTTAAAAACTAAATTTAAATTGAAGTCTTGGCTAACCCAAGAACTCCAAACGCTTCCCGAGGCTTTGAATGAGTGAGGAACGAGTCGCCCTTTCATCCGCGGTCAAGTTGGTGATGTCTTGGCGAAGAAATGCGTTCAGGGTGTCCATGATCTCCTTCTGCATCGCCCTTCTTCCCTCTAACTGTGTCTCTTTCCTTTGGGAAAGAGTGTCGAGGAACTGCATTTGCTCGGGAGGTAGCCCGGACGCCGCCGACTGGGAGGATTGGGAGGATATGGCTTTGCCTCGAGCCCTGGCCTTGGCTCTTAATATTCTGGAACGTTTTTTGTGAAAAACTTCGGTTGCCCCCTCACGATGATCCACATATGCTTGAATTTGAACACATGCCCTTTCTCCTTCAAGTACAGTGCTTCAGCGCCTGCTAGGACGTCAACCTCGTTCCTCCCGCTTGTCACCGTGTTCTCATATTGGGTGTACTTCTCCTGGAACTTGGTGATGAAGCCTTTAACCTTATGCCAATGGTCCTTGCACGCCATCCACGCCCGAGGTGGGTCCTCTGCCGGTCTAACCGCCTCGTACTCAGCATGCACCTTTTGCCAGTACTTGTCATTCTTCTGGTTCTTCCCGTTGATGGGGTCGAGCGAGTTGTTCAGCCACGCTCGGGCCAATCTGGTCTCCTCCTCGGCGGTCCACTTCGGTCGCGGAAGTGGTCTCGGCCTCGCTGAAGATGTCGCTGCCTTCCCCTTCCTCCTCCTCGCTTGCGTCGGAGCTGACTGGCAAGGTTGGGTGGCCGGAACGAATTGGGAAGGTTGCACTTGGGACTCTGGCCATTGGGTCGGCGGGGTGTATGGAGGAAGCGGCGTTGAGTGCCCCGATTGGAGGAGTTGGGAAAAGGAGGAGTAGTTGGCCAAGTAGTCCTCTTCGGTGTGGTGAGAACTCACGTCTTCATCATCCATGGAGTCGGCAAGGGATTGGAGGGCTTCATTCGGGTCCATAACGAGTGTAGGAAATTTTTTTGGAGAGAATTTGATGAAGAATAGAGGAAGGGAAGCTAAAAACAAGTGAAGAGAGGGTAAAATTTGAGTTGGGGGTGGATCTGTATTTATAGAGGAATTTAGGGCTTTTTGGGGGTCCGCGTCGCCACGTGGCGGGTCGTGACTGGCCAGCCGACTAGCTGTTGGCGCCAGACACGACCAGCAGCGTCGTTGCCGGAACCAGCAACGACACCCAGCAACGACCGCCCTGACACGCCTTCTAGACACGACAAGTCGTGTCTACACGTCGTGGCTGGGCTGTGTCTACGCCAGACACGACGCGTAGACACGACCGTTGGAGCTGCTCTTAGTGTATTCAACGACGTTGGAACTGTTGTACGATATCTTTGTGTATCTCGATGTGTGCCCTTTTCTTGCTGTTTGGCTTTGTGCAATTCTTTTAGGTATGTTTATGACTTTGTGAAAGTGATCGGTAACCGGGTGTCGGGACAGAGGCTTCGTGTTCCGGCGTGACATAAGTGGACGTGCAGTGATAGCCGGAGACGTTGGAAATGGTTATACTATGTTTAGGGTGGGTCTGCTGTGTGCGCTGTGTGTGTTGTTGGGCTTTGTGCGTTGTCTGTTGTGTGCACCGTGCGGTCTGTCTGGCTTTGTGCCTTGGGTTAAGTGTGACTTTGGTCTTGTGATTGTGCTTGGTGACTCGAGATGGTTGTACCTGATTCCTGTGTTGCAGTGCGAGTTCGCACGTATGGTCGGTTGGGAGATAACCGTAGGCGTTGTCCAATGAGACTTGTTTGGGTGATGGGTGTCAAGAGCTAGTTGTGGAAAGTGGTATGAGTTCGGTTCGTTGTGAGTTTGTGTTACGGGTTGTGCCTGATGGAAGGCTAAGTGTTGTCTTGGAGTAATTGTTTTAATTTGACTTTTAATAGTTGTGCTTTACTAGTATGCCCTAATTGGACGGTTACCCGTGGTGATGAACTGTGGTTCAGAACCTTAACTTCTTTTCCTACTGAGCGTAAGCTCACCCCCTTACTCTATTGTATTTCAGGTGTTGAGCGGGATCTGTACTAGCAGGATTCTCGGAGCTTGGGAGCTAGCGAGGGTTTAGCTAGTGTCTAGCGACGTACTGTTAACTGTTGAACTATTTTACCGTTGTTTTTATCGAGCTGCGACTCGCGGCATTGTTTAAAGTTTTGAACTACTATTTGAGACTTAATTTGGCTTACTTTCATTTAAATTTAGGGATAATTCCACATCAATACCTAAAAGTTTCATTTTCCATTTAGAGTACCCTAACTGTTTTTTGTGCCACCTCAATACCCTAACTTTTCATTTATTCCAATTTAGTACCCGTTGTTAATTTTCCATCCATTTTTGGATGGAAAAACGTCATGTGCTTGGCACATGACCCTGTGTTTTGTAATAATACCAAAACTACCCTTACTTGGTTTAAAACCCTAATTTTACATCTATTCCCTTTTCATTTCAGATCAATATCCTTGCTTCTCTCCCCAGCCGTGCACCACCTCTTTACATCTAAACTCTCAAACCTCCTTGTTTCTCTTTTCTTCTCTTGTGGCTGAGGTACTAGAGGCGACGACGGCGAGTTCGTGGTGGGGAGACGGCGGCGAGCTCGTGTGATTGAAGCAAGTCCACGGCCTCAGAGCTCAAGCCCTCACGCAGATCTGGTGCACGGAGCCTCGTCGATTCCGTCCCGATTCTGTTAAAGCCTCGCCGTGGAAGAAGATTTGTTGAGACCTGCAGCCGTGAACCCCAACTAGGCCCGCCGTTCTCCATCAGTCCGTGCTATTCCTCCGCCATCCACCTTCGTCTCTAATGGTGTGGAGTTGAAGCCATGGCCGAAGAGGTCAATGGCAGATCTAGGTGACGAAGAGAGGAGGAACAACCATTTCAGTTTTGTATTTTTTAATTATTTATTTGGATGAATAATACATTTGAATGCAACGATTGTGTTTTGAGATTTCTCTACTTGTATTTGATTTTTTTCCATATGAGATCTGAAACTGGATATTGATTTTGAATTGGAGGCCAAATTTAGATTCTGTTATGAAGTTGAAGAAGAAGAAGGTAGTAAATTGAAAAAAACAAAATTAATAAGATATGAATTATACAAAAAGTTTAAAAAATGAAAATTAAAAAAATAGAAAAATATATATTTTTTAAAATAAAAGATGATTTATATATTTTAAAAACAAATTCTGATTTTATATTAATTTTTAAATAAAAACTGAATTTAAAAATAAATTAAAATGTTTTTTTAGAATTAAAATATGGTTTTTATTAAAAAAAAAACTGATTTTTATAAAAATAAAAACAAATTTTGAAAATCAATGGCATAAGTTTGAAAATTTGATTGTTAATAAGGGGTAATATGGTCATTTTACCGTCTTTGGATGGAAAATTAGATGGAAAATTAACGGCGGGTACTAAACTGGAATAAATGAAGAGTTAGGGTATTGAGGTGGCACAAAAAACAGTTATGGTACTCTAAATGGAAAATGAAACTTTTAGGGTACTGATGTGGAATTATCCCTTAAATTTATTATTGTTTTAGCTCACCTCTCGAGTCCGGTCAAAACCGTATTTGGGGCGTGACACGACGACATCCGATGAGGCTGGACGGCGGGCGGCGTTGGGTGAAAATGGAGGCAGAAGGTGAAGAAACCCTAACAGGGTGTGTGTGTACCCGAGAGGGTTTGCAGAGCTCTTTTACTGTAATAATACACATTTAGTATTCCATATGTATTAATAATATATTGGACAAAATTTTGATCAAATTTACGTCATTTTGATGATATGTGACCAATTCATAAAGCATGTTATTGTATTGTTACCAATACATGAGGAGTATTAAATGATACATGCCCAATTCATAAAGGGTATTAAATGTGTATTAGCAAAACGTAAGGACTCTTGTTGAACGTTATAAAACATAGGGGTGCTAACGATGAGTTACCAATTTAAAAGGGTACAAAAGGTAATTAATCCTTAATCTTTAGACCATTTACAGTGGGAGACTAACGTCCCGAGTTGTAATTCGTGAATCGTGATTTTGTGAGTTGCGATTCGCGATTCGCATGCTGTAGTGTGTGTGGGCACGACTCGCGAACCACTAAATCGTGGTTTGCGATTTGTGGGCCGAACCTCGTTGGTGCGTGAATCGTGCATCAAAGGCGGGCCAATTAGCGCATGACACATAGCCACTAAGGGAAAAAAATTGATCAGTTGCCCCAACGGTCAGAAACGGTTATATTTTTTAATTAAATTAAATACGAAATAAATACAAAAAATCAATTTTTACCCACCTATAAATACCTCGCATCCCATTCATCAAACCACCATCATTTCTTTCATTTTTTTTCTCAACTTTCATCTCAAATTATCCACTTTCTCTTTAAAAAAATCTGATCAACAATGTCTGACGACTTGACTCAATCGTCGTCCTCACTAGATCAACAAGACTACACGCCGGAGCAACCAGAACGTCCGGCTGATCAGGTCAACAAATCTCAAGGAGGCGGCTATCAAGAGATGTTGAACACACCTTTCAACCCAACTACCGGTGGTTGAGACCCTACTGCTTTCACCGCATTCACGCATCAACATTGGAACCCAGGTACATTCCACCAACATCGTCTTT
Source organism: Erodium maritimum (assembly GCA_963921825.1). Lineage (NCBI taxonomy): Eukaryota > Viridiplantae > Streptophyta > Magnoliopsida > Geraniales > Geraniaceae > Erodium > Erodium maritimum. The sequence goes on from OY997592.1 coordinate 47,799,151, forward strand.
CATTTTGTTAATTCATTTATTATTATTATTTATATTGTTAAATGCATTTCAATTCAGGTACTTTCCATAAACATCGTCTTTCATTTCATTAATTCATTTTTATTATTTATATTGTTAAATGCATTTCAACTTAGCTACATTCCAACCATTGGGCAACCAAGGTGCATTCCAACCACCACCTTTCACCTCTACCTTACAACCCCGCTATCAACTATTACGACTACCCGGGGCTAGTCAATACCACCAACAACATGTCGGTGGCAGCCGCGACACCCGGATGTTGTCTCATTCGTCCATAGTCGACCCTGTACAACGAAAGAAGCCGACGGTAGATAGAAGAACCAAATGGCTCCCTAAGGTGGACACGCTACTGACACATATCTGACTACACACAAGAAAAGACCTCATTAAGAGAAACTCCCAAGATGGTAGTTCCTTCGGGGCACAATTGCCAAACAGATAGGCGCCTCGATGCAGAGGTACGTTTTGACCCAAAAGAGTGGCCTTGAAAAGCCACAAAGAGACATTGGAACAGACATGCGCCTCGGGTGTGGAGGTACGTCACCATTTATAGAGACTCAAAGTTCGACGATCGAAGCGGATGGACCGAAGAAATGTACAAAGCGGAGGCCAGAAGGATGTACGCGATCACAACGAAGGGCACCAAGGCAAAGCATTTCAACCTTGATCATTGGGTCATGCTTTTGGCAGAAGAAGAAAAGTTATGGGCGGAGGAAGGCACACACGGGGTTGTACGACGACGATTGGATGAGGTTGGTGGTTACAGCTCAACCCCACCCACTTTCCCTCCCACCGATGATGAACATGTAACAACTCTCAGTAGTGAGTCTCAACCGGGTACGGTATCCTCCGATCTTCCTGAGGGAGGTAGTAGCCCAAGTCCCCCACCCACCACATGTACAAGAGCGCCCGTTGGGCCAGAAGTCCACAAAGAGGAAGGGGAATGGTATACAAGCCCAAGTACAAGCCATTACCAAAATGGACAAAGCAAAGTGTGAGAAGGTGGACAAAGTTCTTATGCTAGACGCCAAATTCGACAAATACAACAGTGAATACAAAGTATTACAGGAAAAAGATATATCAAGCTTCAACGAGGAGCAGCTGGTCACTCACGCAAACATGTTGTCTTTAATATACGCACAATATGAGAAGATCAAGGTTCATACTGGCAGGCTCTAATAAAGTTGTACAACTTTTATTTAGTTAATTTATTATTTTAATAATTAATCAATTTATTATTTGGTATTTAGGTACTTTCATTTTTTATCAATTAAAAGTTCAAGTTTAATTTCATTTTAGTTAATTTATTTTTTATTAATTAATTTTATCAATTTTATTTAGTATTTACTGTTTTATATCAGAATTTAATAAATTCAGCATCCACTCAGCATCCATGCAACTCAGAGTCTCATACATATGTCTCAAACTGTGGAACACAACTCAATTTAAGGGACTCGCATCATAATTCTGTACATCACCACATGAGTCTCAACTCATGAGTCTTATATGTGAGTCATTTACTGTACATGCTCTTACAAGATCAAATGTCAACAAAAGAGAAGTAGAAATTAAATTAAGTTAAAATAAAATTGATCGTAAGTTATGGGAGTGAAGGTTGAAAGTGCTCGTTCGGTCTCAGTTCTCCCAACCCTAGATCTACAACCGCCGCCGCCTCTCTCCTCCGCTGGTGACTGTAATTGCTTCCAAGCCATAGTTGTCACCGGTGGTGGTCGTTCTCCTTCCCACAACCTCTCGTCCCTTTTCCCTTATGTGTCATTTTCTCCTCCTAGCTCTTGGGGTTCGTTGTTTGGTGGACCTTAGAGCTCGAGAAACCATCGTTTCTCAACCGCAATTAGTGCTCCTATAGAGGTGCTGCTCTGTTTGGCATCATGGTGGGGGTCTAGATCTGGACCTCCACTTCTCAGATTCGGCTTGGCTCGCCGGAGCTCCTCCTTCTATGGACGTTGATGACTTTGGGTGGATGGCTTATTCCTGGCCTTTCCCTGGGTGCCCCAGCGTAGGAGGCTGATCGTCCGCCCTGGAGTTACATGGACGTGTTCGTCCTTGGCATACTGTGATCATCCTGGTTGCTGCTCGTTCTTTGATATGAGGTGGTCACTGATAGCGTGTTGTTTCCGGTCAGGTCCTTTTCAGATTTCTTGTTCCAGTTCCCTATTGTCTCCTATTATTTGATTGTGGGTTGTTCTTTATTTATGGTGGTTGGGTTTCCATTTATTGTGTTTGTGGTCCTTGGGTTAACAAGGTAAAGTTGGTGTTTTCTGTGTGTTTGTGTTGCTTGAGTTTCCAAGGTGAAGTTGGGGAATTTTTGTGAAACTTAGGGCCAAATCTGTGGGGGTGTGGCTGGTCATTAGTTGGCCTTCGTTTTGGTCGTTGTTTTTCATTGTCTCTTTCTCTGTAGTTTCCTGTGTTTGATGTTGCTCAATTTTTAGACCTTTTTGTCTTTCACCTCTTTATCGGAGAAGAATTGGAAGTCAAAGGGGTCTAACTCTCTACTTGGATCGTCGATATGTGTTGGCATTCGACGAGTTAGCTGTGATTACTGAGCAGTACATGGAGGGTCATTTTTTAGGGTTTTGTATAGTTGTTTAGTACTTTTTTCGTGTTTCATTGTCCAGATGGTTCGTTGAGATCGGAACTGTTACCCTCCTCCTCGTTTATCGGACGAAGGTTGTAGGGTCGTTCAAATCTGAATTCCCTCTTTGGGTTCACTGATGTGTTGGCCTCAATGGGGATCTCCTAGTGAGATCCGAGTAGTGTTTAGCATTATCATCTGTCTTTTGTTGAGGTGGTGGGTTCTCTCAATGTTGTTTTACTAAGGTTCAAGATTCCGGTAAGTGGCATGCCCGAGGTGGAGATTAAGGGCATGACAGGTGCTCTTCAATTGTGCTTAACGGTTGAAAAATTCGGGTTTTGACCTTGTTTATTTTGGTGTGCTCCATAATAGAAAAATTAGGGTTTTAGACCTTTTTACTGTTATGTTCTTAACATTTTTTAAATTTGGGTATATAGATCTTTTCGGTGTATTCTTCCTTTTAGGGTTGGTTTTGAGGCTGAGCTTTCATGTTAGTGCTTGAGTTTGTTCTTGGTTTTATGTGTATAGTTGAATGCGTCCTTCTTTGGATTTTTGTGGTATGTAGTTAGACCGTCTTGTACTCTTCTTTCTCCTCATTAGAGGTTTTAATTTAAATTTTCTTTACCGAAAAAAATTGATCGTAAATTGTATGTGTTTGGTAAAATAGCAACGAGGGAAGAGAAGGAGGTACTTGTAGACTTGAAAGTGTAGTGTAACTTATGTGCATAATTGAGTGAAAGATATGAATCCAATTGAAATGATGAGTTAAATATGGGTATTAGATAAACGTCTTTATCTCTCTATTCCTACGTTTATCAGCAACAAGGAAAAATCAAATACATAATGTTTGTCTGCCATCTACATTAAAGGAAAACTAGGAAATATAAGCTATGCTCAGGAGGAGGAGCATTCAAATGGATTAGTCTAGTCTGCAAGAGGTACCATCCATTGTGAGATGGAGTGAGAAACTTGTTTTTGAAAAAGATTTTGTCTAGATGTATTCGTTGTTGCTCTTAGGTATATCCAAACAAGTAAGTATTAAAATTGGTCAAAATATGTTCAAGGAACAAGTTCATTTTTTATATGTTCCAGTTTCGTTAAACTTACAAGAAGAGGAATATTAGAGAACCAGCTCAACTAACAACTCAAGCTGAAGGTTCAACTATAATTATATTCTAACAAAGAAGACCATCTCTCTACCAATAATACAAATTTATCATAAGATTGTTTAACCTATCATAGCCAATTAAATAATTAAATATTCAAATTTGAAAACCTAACAGACCATCATGTCAATAAATCTCTAGGAAAAACAACTCGGGATTTCAAAAAAGTGACCATTAAAGTGGGAGGTAAGAAGGGTGTTTAGTAGAAGTAAATGCTCGACGAATCTTGAAAGAGTCTTTTTGTCTGAGTTCTCGTAATGCTAGGAAGTTAAATGAGATTGTAGAGCATCTCCTACGTTGGTTGTTTTGCTGGCGGTTCGTTGCTGGAAAAGACAAAACGGCGGCGGCTCGTAGTCGGATCGATGCTGGAGGAGACGGCCGACGCTGATGTTATCGTTGGCACGTTGCGTTGGCGGAAAGACCCATTAAAAGTCAGCGGTCAGCGTCGACTGCCTCGGTTTTTCCGCCGGCCGATGCCAACCTCTCTGGTGCTGCCACGTGGCTGTGTCTGTAGAGGCATTTTTCACTTCTCCCCTATATAAACAACAAACCCCCCCCTTCATTTTCACACACCTATACAATTCCCCTCAAAATACTACTCTATTCTTTCTGTACATTGATTTTTTTTTCGTGCGCAATGAAGTACGTTTGGGATAATTTGTTGAGCGAGATGGGAATAACGGTTACGTCCCGGAAACCCAAGAGAAATCCCTCCCGAACCAAGAGTCCATATCGAAGACATCGTCGTGGTGTCGAACCCCCGTCTACTTGAAGGGGCGAAAGGACGGAAAACTAAAGCGAGACAGGAGCAACCAAAAAAGGCGCGAAGACTGTGGAGCATCGAGGAGGACGAGTGTCTTGTTCGTGCTTGGATAGTCAATTCGTATGATTCAGTTCACGGTAATTACAAGACGAATGTGAAGTACTGGTGTCACGCCCCAATTTCAGTAAACCGAACTCGGGACGCGACGTTTTAAAAACATAAAAACACTTGAAACCTGTTTTCATTAAATCACTTTAAAATACCAGTTTAGTTCAACAAAATAATAATTACAACTTAAAACACGTCCCAACAAGTGGACAAAAAACGAGGTACACGTCACTAGACTCAAAACACCCAGAAACCCGCTTCAAGCTCTTCAAGCTTCAGAAGCTCACCTAGTCCAACCTGCGACCGGTACCTGTAGGAAAAGCAGCTAGAGGTGAGCGTTCGCTCACCACCACGGATAACAGACTGACTACGGCATAATTAGCAGACAAAGCCGGTAACACCAACAACCAACTCAACACCGGGGATCACTATCCCCAAACTCAAGTAACTTAATTGACACACAACCCGTTACTTCCTCAACAGACTCAACACTTGGACTCGTAATGTAGACCCATCACAACGATCACGACCTCTTCCAAGGACTCGAAAGACCACCACAGAACACCCAAAAATCACAAAGGATCGCACACCAAACAAGATCACAGAGGATCGCATACCAGCTGCTCAGTAACCTCCCTCAATCACGCGCTTTGCCGAACCACTCAGGCCAGTCGGTCGACCTGTCTCAGTAACCTCTCTCACTCACGCGCTTTGCCGAACCACTCAGGCCAGGCGGTCGACCTGTCTCACTCACGCGCTTTGCCGAACCACTCAGGCCAGGCAGTCGACCTGTCTCAGTAACCTCTCTCACTCAGGTAACCACAATCACAACCACAAGCAAGTTCAACAAACAGCAACAACACAGGTTCAACACTCCACAGGCACTCATGGCCACACAAGACACCAACAGTAAAACACGGCTCAACAATCCCACGGGCACTCATGGCCACCCAAGACACACCAACAGTAACTCACGGGCTAAACGAACCCACGGGCACTCATGGCCACCCAAAACACCAAAGGTAAAGACGCGGGTTCAACGAACCCACGGGCACTCATGGCCACCCAAAACTCAAAGATGAAACACGCTCGCAACTTACCGAGACTCTAACTCGTAAGCCAGCTAAAACACCAAACCTAAAGACACGGGTTCAACAACCCAACAGGCACTCATGGCCACCCAAAACTCAACAATAAAACATGCTCGCAACTTACCGAGACTCTAAATCGTAAGCCAGCTAAAACACCAACAGTAAAGTACGGGCTCTCATGGCCACCCAAACACGAATAATAACACGGGCTCTCATGGCCACCCAAGACTCAACAATAATAATGCGGGCTCTCGAGGCCACCCAAAAATCGATAATAATACACGGGCTCTCAAGGCCACCCAAAACTCAACAATAATAATACAGGCTCTCAAGGCCACCCAAAACTCGATAATAATACACGGGCTCTCAAGGCCACCCAAAACTCCAAAAGATCAAACAACCTCCGGCTTAACCAAAGCCTCCAACAGTCCTAATATCAACAGTTTCTCAATCAACCTCCGGGCATGGTCATATGCCTCCAGTACTCCTAATATCGATAAGTTCACAAACAACCTCCGGGCATGGTCATATGCCTCCAGTAATTCTAATAACGCTGAGTCCTCTGCTCCTACGACACTACTAAGTGTCACATGATTATCTCATATTCACTACGTTCCCGTATCATGCTTTTCTAATATTTAAATAAACCTATTCAACCCACGACACCCCGGCGTCACATGCAATTCTACTGTTAACTTTCCCCAGTCAGGGCCGAGATCCGGCTACTTTTCCCTACCTCGTGCGTGTTCTCCCAAAAGCCAAACAACGAGCTCCGGTGACGATCTCAGTCACTCACCCAGCTTTCCCTTGCCTCGTTCCGTGGCACGATCTAAAAGAACACAATTTAAAGGCACTTAACAACTTGCAGGAATAAACTGAAAATCATTAAACTCGATGCCCAAACTTAACCCCGACAATGTCGTGTTAGTCTTAGTGCCCGTAGTTCAATCCTAAATGTCCAAATGTATATATCATCGTTAGCAATAAAATTAAAGCGGCTTTATATTACTTATGTGTTGGAGTAATATATCGATGTGTGCTCTGATCTATGCCCACCATGCGAATAGAACCATAGATCGAGATAGATCACACTCGATGGGTCCCTAGTCAACAAAGCTTCACTAGAAGCGACTGGTATGAAAGATGGCTCTTTATGGCTTACGTTTTGTTAGTCATTGGAATGAGATTCCGGAGTCTGATCATAGATATCATGTGGGACATGATATTGGACGACCCGCCCTGAATATGTGCCATAGATTAAGTCATGAACATATTCAGTGTTGTAGCTTGTCATGTATCCTTAGACCAAGGAGTCTTTGTGATCGCTATGTAGTCAACAACTGAGTTTGACCTGAGCCTAACGTTGTCCGTAACAGGGCTTCCATAACGGCCAGGATTGGCTTGGGGACGGGCTACATGAGTGACACGAAAGACGACTAAGGGATTTATCCCTCATACTAAGGTATGGGAAAGATATCGGTTCTCGGCCACTTGATCGAGAGTGACTGGAAGAATAGCATGGCCATGCACATGATACTGGGTATCATATCTTCAGTCATCTCACATATCAAGGAACGGTGATTGAGAATAATAAGGATGACGGCTCTATGCCTTATCTCAATCAAGATATCGGAGATAAAAGGATAATGACAGGGACGACGGAAAGGTTAGAATCGACAGGGTCGATTCGTTATGCAGTGTCAGGCAATACTAAAGTCTCGTTAGTTGCCACTTAAATAGGATCAAGTAAAATGAGATTTTCCGTTGATCTATTGACATGCATAAACCTAAGGGTCACACCGGAGGATGAAACTCATTGACACATTTATGGAGAATGGCCAAAAGGGAGTTGTCTCGGGACTTGACCAAAACTGGGTTTTGGGTCATGTGCCCGTAAGTGAATAAGACTTTACGGATCGAGACAAGGCTTGGAGTCTTGGTATTATTCGCGTCGGATAATGTTGGCCATTTCTGGTATGGAAGGCTTGGAGGCGATGAGCGAATCACGGGACCTCGTTGGAAATGGCCACGTGCCATGTTCCAAGAGGCCCATGAAAGGCCCATGCAACCAAGGCCCATGGAACTAATTAATCAAGTCTTGATTAATTAGTACTAAGTAAGCAAGACAAGGATTAAGGTGTTGGTGATTCACCACCTAACTCAATCTTGTCTTGCCATACTTTGTCCTATTTACACCTTACTTGACACCATACTTGTCCCATGCCTTTAGTTGGACAAGTATGAGTTTTGTTATGTTTAAGTCATCTTTTTTCAACATAACAAACACAAGACAAGAATAGGAAACACATTTTCTCTCCCTCTTCCATGGCCATTTCGGGTTTGGCTAGTTTCCTCCATTTTTGTGTTCTTGAGTCCTCAAAGAGAAGAACTACGTGGCTTTGATTCCCATGTGGATACGTAGGCGTCTTGGAGACTCAAGCCAATCATTCGTTAACCGGTGTTCTTGTTTTGGTAAGAGATAGTGCTGAATTTTTCTCTTGTGAATCCATTCTTTGTTAGTTGTTTCGTGGTTTTAATCGTCTCTTGTTTTTTATTGATTTTCCGCTGCGAGTTGGTTCATCTCCAACCCTACCTCGAGACCCAACATGTCGATCACTCCCAAACTTCTCAATTACTCGACATTGTTGATAAAGGACCCGTAAAGGCCCGATTCGCCCGACATGGCGAATCTGCCTGGTTTTTATAAATTGCCTTCCGGGGCTCCAAAAATTCCCGTTTTCGTTTCTACGGTCTTAGAACAATTCAAGGGTCCCAATGTACTTGCCCGAATCGAATTCCGACTCCCGAGTCAATTAAATGCCGTTTAAAGTTTCTAAACCCGATAAATTACAATTTCTCCAATTTAATTCCAATTTTCGATTTGGTTAAGGATAAATAGTCCGGGGAACGTTTTAAACCACCCGAAACACAAAACCCGATCACCCGAGCACGTGGGCCCCACCCAACCCACTTGGCCGAGAGCCCTAGGGTTCAAGGGGGGGGCTCGGCCACCATGGTGGTGGCTGGTCCCAGCTCCGGCCAGCCACCCATGGCCGGCCGGCCACCACCCACGGTGGCCGGAGCTCCTCCCGAGCCTCCGGTCACCGGAAAACGTGCCCCTTCGCCTCCAAACACCTCCAAAACGTCTCCAACAATACCCCCAACCTCAATACACCCTAAACTAATAGTTTTACACAAACCCTAACTTCCAAAATTAAACCAAACGAGAATCGGTTAGGGTATGAGGGGAACGAGCTTGCTCCTTGCCTTGAGACGATCCAAGGGCTCGATGACGTAAATAGTGCCTCCAAACCCTAGCTTCCTCCCTTTTCTCTCTTCTTCTCCTTCTCCTTCTCTCTCTAAACACTTCTCTTCCTTTTTCTATTTTTTTCTCTTTTTTTTTCTATGTTGGCCGAACCCTATATGTCTCCCACCTCTCATTTTCCCCCCAAAACTAACACCACCACTTGTTTGACAAGTAACAAGGTGGGTCCCACATCTTTTGGAAAATATCTAATAGCTAAAATCCAATCAGATTCGCGAAAAACGGACGTTTCAGGGCCCGAACGGGCTTTTTTCCCAAGAAATTACGAAACTTGACGGGCTACAAGGAAACGGCTCAACTAAGACCGCTGCGACGACGGCTAAACTTTTTGGATCCAAAAGGTCCTCGAATGGACCAAAACGTCGCTCGGTCGACTTTTCCAGCGAAAAGTCAACACTATCCAAATTGATCAGAAAGTTGCCCTGAGTCCGCCGGAACTCACTTTGGTCAATAACGGGGTCAACTTAAATCCGGTATGACACTCGGGGTCATTTTTGGTTCACTTAACTGCCAGTCTAAATTTTTTTTTAATTTTTCCTGTTTTTCGCAGGTTTGACTGGCGTTGACCGGGAGTGGTTATTACAATCTACCCCCCTTAAAGGAATTTCGTCTGCGAAATTAGAATAACGCTCATAAAAGGTGCAATAAACACGTACCCTGATAGGTCTCGCGGTAAGTAGGGGATCCTGGGGCCCGGGAGTCGGCAACTGCGTACACTCTTCCCTCTAACGCCCGTTGCCTCTAACCCGGCGCACTGTCTGCTGGATACCCAGATCCCTGCTACTGTCTCGGAGCCGACACGCTCGTGGACGGCTGTGAGAATCTTGACTGCTGGATCTGACGAGGGGGACCTCTGGGCGACTGCCCGGTATACGACTGTTGCGGCCGCTGCGCTGACGTTGCCAAAATCGGCTCGGGGCACCTTGCAACAGCGTGCCCAACCCGGTTGCACCGGAAACACCTCCTATCGCCGGCCCTCGGCTCCGTGCCCTGGCCTGTCCAGCTGGTCGCCGGTAGCACCGCGGGCCCTCCTCCCATCGGACACTCTCGATAAAAGTGGTCTCGCTGCCCACATGTAAAACATGTCGTCCCCCACTCTGAGGCGGCTGGCCCCACTGATGCTACCGACCCCATCTGTCTCGGTCCACCCTGTTGAGCATGTGGTCGAAAGAACCCCGTGGTCCTCTGCCTCCGCGAATCTCGTGAGTCGGACGGCCCTGTAACGCTGGTCGGCCGCTGTCGAACCTCGCGGGTTCTGGCCGCATCCTGGATCCCCTGCTTCACCGTCGCTGCGGTGTCCACGAGATCTGTGTACTTTCGAAGTCTCAAGGCGAGAACCTGGTTCCGAATCCCCAGATTAAGTCCTCCCTAGAACCGTATGTAACGGTTCTGCTCTGTCATCACCATCTCCGGCGCGAATCTGGCCAAGGCCGTGAATTTGGCCTCGTATTCTACCACCGTCATCCCCTCCTGCTCCAGGTCCAGAAACTGCCGATGTCGCTCCAACCGAGACGACTCGGGAAAATACTGTTACAGAAAAACTGTCTGGAAGACGCTGTAGTCGTACCCGCCCCCACCAGTGGTAGGCGTTGTCCCTCAGCTGGTGAGCTGCGAAGGACACTCTGCGGCGACCGTCTTCGATACCTGATGTATCCAGGTCTCGCGTGACTTGTCTATCCACCTCTCGGCTAGGTCCGGGTTCGGCTCCCCGACAAATGTAGGTATCCCGAGCTTCAGGAAGTCTAGTAGTGCTCGGGATGTGTGATCCTCTGTCTGACCGGGCCTCACTAGGACCGCGGCTGCCTCCGGGGCTGGCGAAGCCGACTCTCGACTGGCGATGATCGCCACTAAACTCTGGACTGTCCTGGTCAGCTCATCCAGGGCAGTCATCACGGGTGGGTCTGCGACCGGCAAGACGCTGGGCGTGCCCGTAGAAGGTCCCGCATCGTTCCTCCTGTCCTCATCGACAGGAGTACCCTGCGCCTCGGCGTACTCGGCGGGCTCAACGGTGGGCACCCATCCTGGTGTCCCCGCTGACCGTCACCGCCTGCCTCGCGCGGGCGCTCGTCCCCGTGCCACTGCTGCTCTTCCTCGTCTGCCACGAGCCATCAGCAGGTATCGTCTGCACGGATACACGCAAACGTTCAGTTTGCGAACTCAAATAAAGACAACAGCTCGAATACACTAACGTTCACACGGTCTACGTCTACCCCAACGTACTTGCTACTAAACGCCACACCGTTCACGCTAATCATACTTTAATTATAACATCACGTAAGCGGAACCTCAAACTTAACCACACAAACGTACACCAAGCCCTTATTCGGTCCTTTATGCACTTACTCATAACTTTCCGCAACCAAACCAGTGTTCGCTACTCGTCCCTTGCGGGAAAAGTAGTAAAGGGGATGAGCGTTACACTCACCTCTACGGACACCCGTTCGATTATGGCATACTAGTAACGCACCAAAGACTTACCACTCTAGTCAGGGCAAACCACCACCTCAAGTACTCGCTCGAGTAAGATAAACCTCGACATGAGAAACACGTCCTCAAGTCAATAACACTACTGCTCACGCTATTAATGCCTCAACCATAGTAATACGTAGGCGGAAGAACTCAACAACAACCCAACCGTACAGCAGGCCTACGGCCTCTACAACCCACAACTGCGAACAAAATCCCATAAAACCAACGCTCAACCGCACGAACAAGAACCGAGTCACACAACCACAAACCTAAACGCACAAAGAAACAAACCCTTTTTTTTTCTTTCTGATAACCGGCTGGACGGGTCTGGCAGGTGGGCCGGACCATATGGCGTTCCGGGCCAGCATGCCATCCGTGCCGGGCTGGCTGCCGGGACGACATGCCATCCGTGCCGTACTGGCTGCCGGGCCGGCACGCCAGCCGGTCCCTGCTGGCTGCCGGATCGGACCAGCGAGTCCGTCTTGGTCTCGTACCAGGTCGGCCCGTGGTCCGTCCTGTAACTGCGACAGCTTCGCCCCTATCACCCCGTCACGTCGATCCTAGGACACTCGCATCCTACCCTTCTCCTAGCGACCCACACGCTTGTGCGTCGCAGACACTCGACCACTAATCATAAAACCCAAGTACCAAAACAACGACTAAACACGAGTCACTCAACCTCAACCACAAGCCAACCCGGCCAAACAGTCATAACTACAACAACAAGGACAACGACACCCGCCCACCAGGCCAACAACCAAAGTCGAACCTTGCCCACCTGGCCAAAAAAAACTCCACAACACGCCCACCGGCCAACCAACAACAATCACAATACGCCCACAGGGCCAATCGAAGTCAAACACAAACGCCCACGGCGTCACAAAAAATCAAGACACGCCCACCGGGCCTACCAACACCGAACCACGCCCACCGGGCCAATCAAAGTCAAACACAAACGCCCACGGCGTCAAACAACATCAAAACAGTCAATTTTTTTAAAAGTTTTCTCCACTTCATTAAAACCTCATTTCTTGACATCAGGTGGTTACAACCCGGTCCAGGCGTCCACGAACTATGTTGTACCGACTTGATGTCAGCACCGTCACGTTCGACTATAGGAGCGCTCCTGAGGCGACCCGCGACAGCTTAAAAACGTTTCAAGCAGCAACAACAATCACAAGTAGGACTCATAACGCTACGGCTCTACACTGACTCGACCTTCCCCACTTAATTGACGGACAGTCCGAGGTGTGAATCCTCGAGCTCTGATACCAAGCTGTCACGCCCCAATTTCAGTAAACCGAACTCGGGACGCGGCGTTTTAAAAACATAAAAACACTTGAAACCTGTTTTCATTAAATCACTTTAAAATACCAGTTTAGTTCAACAAAATAATAATTACAACTTAAAACACGTCCCAACAAGTGGACAAAAAACGAGGTACACGTCACTAGACTCAAAACACCCAGAAACCCGCTTCAAGCTCTTCAAGCTTCAGAAGCTCACCTAGTCCAACCTGCGACCGGTACCTGTAGGAAAAGCAGCTAGGGGTGAGCGTTCGCTCACCACCACGGATAACAGACTGACTACGGCATAATTAGCAGACAAAGCCGGTAACACCAACAACCAACTCAACACCGGGGATCACTATCCCCAAACTCAAGTAACTTAACTGACACACAACCCGTTACTTCCTCAACAGACTCAACACTTGGACTCGTAATGTAGACCCATCACAACGATCACGACCTCTTCCAAGGACTCGAAAGACCACCACAGAACACCCAAAAATCACAAAGGATCGCACACCAAACAAGATCACAGAGGATCGCATACCAGCTGCTCAGTAACCTCCCTCAATCACGCGCTTTGCCGAACCACTCAGGCCAGGCGGTCGACCTGTCTCAGTAACCTCTCTCACTCACGCGCTTTGCCGAACCACTCAGGCCAGGCGGTCGACCTGTCTCACTCACGCGCTTTGCCGAACCACTCAGGCCAGGCAGTCGACCTGTCTCAGTAACCTCTCTCACTCAGGTAACCACAATCACAACCACAAGCAAGTTCAACAAACAGCAACAACACAGGTTCAACACTCCACAGGCACTCATGGCCACACAAGACACCAACAGTAAAACACGGCTCAACAATCCCACGGGCACTCATGGCCACCCAAGACACACCAACAGTAACTCACGGGCTAAACGAACCCACGGGCACTCATGGCCACCCAAAACACCAAAGGTAAAGACGCGGGTTCAACGACCCCACGGGCACTCATGGCCACCCAAAACTCAAAGATGAAACACGCTCGCAACTTACCGAGACTCTAACTCGTAAGCCAGCTAAAACACCAACAGTAAAGTACGGGCTCTCATGGCCACCGAAACACGAATAATAACACGGGCTCTCATGGCCACCCAAGACTCAACAATAATAATACGGGCTCTCGAGGCCACCCAAAACTCGATAATAATACACGGGCTCTCAAGGCCACCCAAAACTCAATAATAATAATACGGGCTCTCAAGGCCACCCAAAACTCGATAATAATACACAGGCTCTCAAGGCCACCCAAAACTCCAAAAGATCAAACAACCTCCGGCTTAACCAAAGCCTCCAACAGTCCTAATATCAACAGTTTCTCAATCAACCTCCGGGCATGGTCATATGCCTCCAGTACTCCTAATATCGATAAGTTCACAAACAACCTCCGGGCATGGTCATATGCCTCCAGTAATTCTAATAACGCTGAGTCCTCTGCTCCTACGACACTACTAAGTGTCACATGCTTTTCTCATATTCACTACGTTCCCGTATCATGCTTTTCTAATATTTAAATAAACCTATTCAACCCACGACACCCCGGCGTCACATGCAATTCTACTGTTAACTTTCCCCAGTCAGGGCCGAGATCCGGCTACTTTTCCTTACCTCGTGCGTGTTCTCCCAAAAGCCATACAACGAGCTCCGGTGATGATCTCAGTCACTCACCCAGCTTTCCCTTGCCTCGGTCCGTGGCACGATCTAAAAGAACACAATTTAAAGGCACTTAACAACTTGCAGGAATAAACTTAAAATCATTAAACTCGATGCCCAAACTTAACCCCGACAATGTCGATCACTCCCTAACTTCCCAATTACTCGACATTGTCGATAAAGGACCCGTAAAGGCCCCATTCGCCCGACATGGCGAATCTGCCCGGTTTTTATAAATTGCCTTCCGGGGCTCCAAAAATTCCCGTTTTCGTTTCTACGGTCTTAGAACAATTCAAGGGTCCCAATGTACTTGCCCGAATCGAATTCCGACTCCCGAGTCAATTAAATGCCGTTTAAAGTTTCTAAACCCGATAAATTACAACTTTTCCAATTTAATTTCAATTTTCGATTTGGTTAAGGATAAATAGTCCGGGGAACGTTTTAAACCACCCGAAACACAAAACCCGATCACCCGAGCACGTGGGCCCCACCCAACCCACTTGGCCGAGAGCCCTAGGGTTCAAGGGGGGGCTCGGCCACCATGGTGGTGGCTGGTCCCAGCTCCGGCCAGCCACCCATGGTCGGCCGGCCACCACCCACGGTGGCCAGAGGTCCTCCCAAACCTCCGATCACCGGAAAACGTGCCCATTCGCCTCCAAACCCGTCCAAAACGTCTCCAACAATACCCCAACCTCAATACACCCTAAACTAATAGTTTTACACAAACCCTAACTTCCCAAATTAAACCAAACGAGAATCGGTTTGGGTATTGCCGTAGAGGAGGATGAGGGGAACATGCTTGCTCCTTGACTTGAGACGATCCAAGGGCTCGATGTCGTGAATAGTACCTCCAAACCCTAGCTTCCTCCCTTTTCTCTCTTCTTCTCCTTCTCTCTCTAAACACTTCTCTTCCTTTTTCTATTTTTTTCCCTTTTTTTTTCTATGTTGGCCGAACCCTATAGGTCTCCCACCTCTCATTTTCCCCCCAAATCTAACACCACCACTTGTTTGACAAGTGGCAAGGTGGGTCCCACACCTTTTGGAAAATATCTACTAGCTAAAATTCAATCAGATTCGCGAAAAACGGACGTTTCGGGGCCCGAACGGGCACTTTTCCCAAGAAATTACGAAACTTGACGGGCTACAAGGAAACGGCTCAACTAAGACCGCTGCGACGACGGCTAAGCTTTTTGGATCCAAAACGGTCCTCGAATGGACCAAAACGTCGCTCGGTTGACTTTTCCAGCGAAAAGTCAACACTATCCAAATTGATCAGAAAGTTGCTCTGAGTCCCCCGGAACTCACTTTGGTCAATAACGGGGTGAACTTAAGTCCGGTATGACACTCGGGGTCATTTTTGGTTCACTTAACTGCCAGTCTAATTTTTTTTTAAATTTTCCTGTTTTTCGCAGGTTTGACTGGCGTTGACCGGGAGTGGTTCTCGCAGATCGACCTGCGATCCGGATACTACCAGTTGCGAGTCCGAGAGGGGGACGTCGCAAGGACTGCATTTCGGACATGCTATGAACATTACGAGTTCTGGGTGATGACTTTGGACAGCCGAACGCACTTGCAGCGTTCATGGATCTGATGAACAATATATTCCGGCCGTTCTTAAATCAGTTTGTGGTGCTGTTTGTCGACGACAAAGATCCGGGAGAGAGTTGCCGGCGGTGCTGACGCCGAGGGCTGGGATCGTTGTGCTAATTGGGAGTTACGGTATCGCTGAGGTTTGTACATACCGCATGACGGCGGAGGCGACGAGATGCGAGAGTCGCAGCATTCGCGTCTAACAGTGCACGTGAATGTCACTAACGGGAGCGCGACATCAGGTGGCATGTCTAGTGGAGCGGGATGCGGAGAACGGTCGTGGGACTAGTATCACGGTGCCTCACTCGTCGGCAGGTGAGAGCCGAACATCAGCGTCCCGCTGGTTTATTGCAACCACTACGGGTTGCATAGTGGAAATGGGGGCACGTCACGATGGATTTCGTGAGCGGTTAGCCGAGTTCGCCTACAACAACAGCTTTCAGGCCAGTATCATGATGGCACCGTTCAGAGCGTTGTATGGTGGGCCGGGTCGATCGCCCGTGTGCTGGGCAGAAGTGAGGAATAAGAGTTTACTGGGTCTAGAACTGGACCGAGAGACAGCTGAGTCAGTCGTGCCGAAGCATGAGCGGTTGAAGACCGCGCAGAGTCAGCAGGAGCAATGCTGACAGACGGCGCCGACCTCACGAGTCAGCAGTCGGTGGTCATGTATCCCTAGAGATGATTCTGAAGGGTGGACTGGTGCGTTTCAACCGCGGCGGAGGCGGGATAGCCCCGCGGTGTATCGGGCCTTTCGAGGTCTTGCGTACGTCTTTGAGTGTGCGGATGTTGAGGTAACGGGTGATGTCCCGTATGAGGAGAAATCGATGTGAGAAAGGGATCCACGAGAGCAGGTCCTGCGCGGAAGGGTTATCCGATTAGAACTGGTGTTGTGGCGACACCACGAGGCCGAGTCGACTTGGGAACGCGAGGACGAGGTTCGCGCGAAGTACCCCGACCGGTTCGACTCCTGAAGTGCGTTGTCTTAAAATTCGCGGACGAAATTCCTCTAAGGGGGGTAGATTGTAATAACCACTCCCGGTCAACGCCAATCAAACCTGCGAAAAACGGGAAAATTGAAAATTTTTAAGACAGACATTTAATTGAACCTAGAATTGACCCCGAGGTCATATCGGACTTAAGTTGACCCCGATATCGACCAAAGTAAGTTCCGGGGGACTCAGGGCAACTTTCTGATCAATTTGGGAAATGTTGACTTTTCGCTGGAAAAGTCAACCGAGCGACGTTTTGGTCCATTCGAGGACCGTTTTGGATCCAAAAAGCTTAGTCGTCGTCGCAGCGTTCTTAGTTGAGCCGTTTCCTTGTAGCCCGTCAAGTTTCGTAATTTCTTGGGAAAAAGTGCCCGTTCGGGGCCCGAAACGTCCGAATTTCGCGAATCTGATTGGAAAATATTTAGGAGATATTTTTCCAAAATGGTGTGGGACCCACTTGACACTTGTCAAATATGTGGTGGTGTTAGGTTTATTGAACAAAACAAAAGATGAGACATATGAGGGGTAGTTTGTAATTAAGTATTAGTTTTGATTTTTAAAACAAAATAAAAGGAATGGTGGTTGTTGATACACGTTCATTTCAAAAAAAGAGAAGACTTGGAGAGAGAAAGTGGTGTTAGAAAGAAGAGAGAAGGAAGAGAGAAAAAGAGAAGAGGTTGGGGGAATTTATGACGTTTCTCGTCGATCAAACCGGTGGATCGTCTCAACGATAAAAGAATCGAGCTCACATCGACATTCCCTACGATGAGAACCTAACCGATTTTCATTTTGGAACTTTTGAATTTTAGGGTTTGAGTTTAAACGGTTTGATTAAGGTTGGGTTTTGTTTAAGATTGGTTTAAAGATGAATGGTTGAGGTTTGGGGTTCGTTAGGAACGTTTTGGGGCAAAAAGGGAATTTTGTCATTGTGGCCGTGTGGGGACCACATGCCCGGGTATTGGGTTTTCGTGTTCGGGTGGTTTAGGATGTTCTCCAAGTCGTTAATCCACACCGGGATCGAAATTTGGAATTAAATTGTGAAAGTTGGAATTTCGGGTTTAGAAACTTTAAACGCGAATTAAATCGCGCGGAAGTCGAAAATTGATTCTGTCGATTGCGTTGGAACCCTTGAATTATTCTAAGACCGTAGAAACGAAAACGGGAATTTTCGGAGACCCGGAAGGGCGTTTCAAAAACCCGGGCAGATTCGCCATGTCGGGCGAATCGGGCTTTTCCGAGCCCTTTATCGACAATGTCGAGTAATTGGGAAGTTTGGGAGTGATCGACATTGTCGGGGTTGAGTTTGGGCGTTTAATTCTTTAAATTCGGGTTTCGCATGCTTACTTACAAAGTGTGTAAATTGTAATAATTGTAGACCGCGTCGCCTACCGTGGAAAGAGGAGGCTAAGCGGGAAATTTGGAGCATTGTCGGAGAGCGAGCATCGGTTGTGACACGCTTCAAGAGGTAGGGAAAAGTAGCCGGATCTCGAGACTGACTAGGGAAAGTTAACAGTAGAATTGTATGTGACACCGGGGTGTCGTGGGTTAAGTGGGTTTATCGAATATTAGAAAGGCATGATACGGGAACGTAGCGAACTTTAGAATTGCGTGTGACACTTAGTAGTGTCGTAGGAGCAGTGAGTTACTGTTGGTGTGTCTTAGGTGGCCATGACTGCCCGTGGGGTTGTTGAGCCCGTGAGTTACTGTTGGTGTGTCTTGGGTGGCCGTGAGTGCCCGTGGGGTTGTTGAGCCCGTGAGTTACTGTTGGTGTGTCTTGGGAGGCCGTGAGTGCCCGTGGGGTTGTTGAGCCCGTGAGTTACCGTTGGTGTGTCTTGGGAGGCCGTGAATGCCCGTGGGGTTGTTGAGTCCGTGTTTTACTGTTGGTGTCTTGGGTGGCCATGAGTGCCTGTGGAGTGTTGAACCTGTGTTGTTGCTGTTTGTTGGACTTTGCTTGTGATTGTGATTGTGTTTGCCCGAGGTTAGTAACCCGACTTCGTGTCGGGAAGTGGTGTGGAATTTGGCTGGCTTACGAGTTCGAGTCTCGGTAAGTTGCGAGCGTTCTTTGGTTGGCTTGATCCGTGTTCGAGTCTCGGCAGGTTGTGAGCATTTGTAGGCGATGAGAGGGCAGCTCCCCTTCCGACTAGCTATCGGAAAAGTAGCTCGGTTTATCGCCAACAGGTCGACCGCCTGGAGCCTGACAATGATAGGTAAAGCGCGTGGGGCAGGCTCGAGCCCAACCGGTTAGCAACCGGCACTGAGCACCTGACAGGAATGCGATCCTTTGTGATCTTGTTTGGTGTGCGATCCTTTGTGATCTTGTTTGGTGTTGCGTAGTTTTCTGTCGTGTCTGTGAAGGAGGTCGTCGATAGTTGTGTCGGGTTTACATTACGAGTCCGAGTGTCGAGTCTGTTGAGGAAGGTAACGGGTTGTGGGTCAGTTGAGTACTTGAGTTTGGGGATTGTATTCCCGGTGTTGGGTTTGGTTTTGGTGTTACCGGCATTGTCTGCTAAGTATGCCGTAGTCAGTATGTTATCTGTGGTGGTGAGCGAACGCTCACCCCTAGCTGCTTTTCCTACAGGTACTGATCACAGGACGGACTAGGCGAGCTCTCGAAGCTTGAGGAGCTAGGAGCGGAGTCCGGGTTTTACCTTTTGAGTCTAGTGACGGATACCTTGTAGTTTGTCCAATTGTTAGGACGTTTTTGAGTTGTATATATTATTTTGATTAATTAAATGGCGATTTTTAAGTGTTGATTCAAAACAGGTTTCAAATGTTTTATCTTTTAAATTGTTCGCGTCCCGAGTTCGGTTTACTGAAATTTGGGCGTGACAGCTGTCCCTCAGCTGGTGAGCTGCGAAGGACACTCTGCGGCGACCGTCTTCGATACCTGATGTATCCAGGTCCCGCGTGACTTGCTTTATCCACCTCTCGGCTAGGTCGGGGTTCGGCTCCCCGACAAATGTAGGTATCCCGAGCTTCAGGAAGTCTAGTAGTGCTCGGGATGTGTGATCCTCTGTCTGACCGGGCCTCACTGGGACCGCGGCTGCCTCCGGGGCTGGCGAAGCCGACTCTCGACTGGCGATGATCGCCACTAAACTCTGGACTGTCCTGGTCAGCTCATCCAGGGCAGTCATAACGGGTGGGTCTGCGACCGGCGGGACGCTGGGCGTGCCCGTAGAAGGTCCCGCATCGCTCCTCCTGTCCTCACCAACAGGAGTACCTTGCGCGTCGGCGTACTCGGCGGGCTCAACGGTGGGCACCCATCCTGGTGTCCCCGCTGACCGTCCCCGCATACCTCGCGCGGGCGCTCGTCCCCGTGCCACTGCTGCTCTTCCTCGTCTGCCACGAGCCATCAGCAGGTATCCTCTGCGCGGATACACGCAAACGTTCAGTTTGCGAACTCAAATAAAGACAACAACTCGAATACACTAACGTTAACACGGTCTACGTCTACCCCAACGTACTTGCTATTGAACGCCACACCGTTCACGCTAATCATACTTTAATTATAACATCACGTAAGCGGAACCTCAAACTTAACCACACAAACGTACACCAAGCCCTTATTCGGTCCTTTATGCACTTACTCATAACTTTCCGCAACCAAACCAATGTTCGCTACTCGTCCCTTGCGGGAAAAGTAGTAAAGGGGATGAGCGTTACGCTCACCTCCACTGACACCCGTTCGATTATGGCATACTAGTAACGCACCAAAGACTTACCACTCTAGTCAGGGCAAACCACCACCTCAAGTACTCGCTCGAGTAAGATAAACCTCGACACGAGAAACACGTCCTCAAGCCAATAACACACTACTGCTCACGCTATTAATGCCTCAACCATAGTAATACGTAAGCGGAAGAACTCAACAACAACCCAACCGTACAGCAGGCCTACGACCTCTACAACCCACAACTGCGAACACAATCCCATAAAACCAACGCTCAACCGCACGAACAAGAACCGAGTCACACAACCACAAACATAAACGCACAATGAAATAAACCCTTTTTTTTTGATAACCGGCTGGACCGGTCTGGCAGGTGGGCCGGACCATATGGCGTTCCGGGCCGGCATGCCATCCGTGCCTGGCTGGCTGCCGGGCCGGCATGCCATCCGTGCCGTACTGGCTGCCGGGCCGGCACGCCAGCCGTTCCGTGCTGGCTGCCGGATCGGACCAGCGAGTCCGTCCTAGTAACTGCGACAGCTTCGCCCCTATCACCCCGTCACGTCGATCCTAGGACACTCGCATCCTACCCTTCTCCTAGCGACCCACACGCTTGTGTGTCGCAGACACTCGACCACTAATCATAAAACCCAAGTACCAAAACAACGACCAAACACGAGTCACTCAACCTCAACCACAAGCCAACCCGGCCAAACAGTCATAACTACAACAACAAGGACAACGACACCCGCCCACCGGGCCAGCAACCAAAGTCGAACCTTGCCCACCGGGCCAAACAAAACTCCACAACACGCCCACCGGCCAACCAACAACAATCACAATACGCCCACAGGGCCAATCGAAGTCAAACACAAACGCCTACGGCGTCACACAAAATCAAGACACGCCCACCGGGCCTACCAACACCGAACCACGCCCACCGGGCCAATCAAAGTCAAACGCAAACGCCCACGGCGTCAAACAACATCAAAACGGTCAATTTTTTTTTATAAAGTTTTCTCCACTTCATTAAAACCTCATTTCTTGACATCAGGTGGTTACAACCCGGTCCAAGCGTCCCCGAACTACGTTGTACCGACTTGATGTCAACACCATCACGTTCAACTAGAGGAGCCCTCCTGAGTCGACCCGCGACAGCTTAAAAACTTTTCAAGCAGCAACAACAATCAACAAGCCAGCAATAAACGCGGCACATACACACAAACACAAGCAGGACTCATAACGCTACGGGTCTACACTGACTCGACCTTCCCCACCTAATTGACGGATAGTCCGAGGTGTGAAACCTCGAGCTCTGATACCAAGCTGTCACGCCCCAATTTCAGTAAACCGAACTCGGGACGCGACGTTTTAAAAACATAAAAACACTTGAAACCTGTTTTCATTAAATCACTTTAAAATACCAGTTTAGTTCAACAAAATAATAATTACAACTTAAAACACGTCCCAACAAGTGGACAAAAAACGAGGTACACGTCACTAGACTCAAAACACCCAGAAACCCGCTTCAAGCTCTTCAAGCTTCAGAAGCTCACCTAGTCCAACCTGCGACCGGTACCTGTAGGAAAAGCAGCTAGGGGTGAGCGTTCGCTCACCACCACGGATAACAGACTGACTACGGCATAATTAGCAGACAAAGCCGGTAACACCAACAACCAACTCAACACCGGGGATCACTATCCCCAAACTCAAGTAACTTAATTGACACACAACCCGTTACTTCCTCAACAGACTCAACACTTGGACTCGTAATGTAGACCCATCACAACGATCACGACCTCTTCCAAGGACTCGAAAGACCACCACACAACACCCAAAAATCACAAAGGATCGCACACCAAACAAGATCACAAAGGATCGCATACCAGCTGCTCAGTAACCTCCCTCAATCACGCGCTTTGCCGAACCACTCAGGCCAGGCGGTCGACCTGTCTCAGTAACCTCTCACACTCACGCGCTTTGCCGAACTACTCAGGCCAGGCGGTCGACCTGTCTCACTCATGCGCTTTGCCGAACCACTCAGGCCAGGCGGTCGACCTGTCTCAGTAACCTCTCTCACTCAGGTAACCACAATCACAACCACAAGCAAGTTCAACAAACAGCAACAACACAGGTTCAACACTCCACAGGCACTCATAGCCACACAAGATACCAACAGTAAAACACGGCTCAATAAACCAACGGGCACTCATGGCCACCCAAGACACACCAACAGTAATTCACGGGCTCAACGACCCCACGGGCACTCCTGGCCACCCAAAACACCAAAGGTAAAGACGCGGGTTCAACGACCCCACGGGAACTCATGGCCACCCAAAACTCGATAATAATACACGGGCTCTCAAGGCCACCCAAAACTCCAAAAGATCAAACAACCTCCGGCTTAACCAAAGCCTCCAACAGTCCTAATATCAACAGTTTCTCAATCAACCTCCGGGCATGGTCATATGCCTCCAGTACTCCTAATATCGATAAGTTCACAAACAACCTCCGGGCATGGTCATATGCCTCCAGTAATTATAATAACGCTAAGTCCTCTGCTCCTACGACACTACTAAGTGTCACATGCTTATCTCATATTCACTACGTTTCCGTATCATGCTTTTCTAATATTTAAATAAACCTATTCAACCCACGACACCCCGGCGTCACATGCAATTCTACTGTTAACTTTCCTCAGTCAGGGCCGAGATCCGGCTACTTTTCCCTACCTCGTGCGTGTTCTCCCAAAAGCCAAACAACGAGCTCCGGTGATGATCTCAGTCACTCACCCAGCTTTCCCTTGCCTCGGTCCGTGGCACGATCTAAAAGAACACAATTTAAAGGCACTTAACAACTTGCAGGAATAAACTTAAAATCATTAAACTCGATGCCCAAACTTAACCCCGACAATGTCGATCACTCCCAAACTTCCCAATTACTCGACATTGTCGATAAAGGACCCGTAAAGGCCCCATTCGCCCGACATGGCGAATCTGCCCGGTTTTTATAAATTGCCTTCCGGGGCTCCAAAAATTCCCGTTTTCGTTTCTACGGTCTTAGAACAATTCAAGGGTCCCAATGTACTTGCCCGAATCGAATTCCGACTCACGAGTCAGTTAAATGCCGTTTAAAGTTTCTAAACCCGATAAATTACAACTTCTCCAATTTAATTCCAATTTTCGATTTGGTTAAGGATAAATGGTCCGGGGAACGTTTTAAACCACCCGAAACACAAAACCCGATCACCCGAGCACGTGGGCCCCACCCAACCCACTTGGCCGAGAGCCCTAGGGTTCAAGGGGGGGCTCGGCCACCATGGTGGTGGCTGGTCCCAGCTCCGGCCAGCCACCCATGGCCGGCCGGCCACCACCCACGGTGGCCGGAGCTCCTCCCGAGCCTCCGGTCACCGGAAAACGTGCCCCTTCGCCTCCAAATAGCTCCAAAACGTCTCCAACAATACCCCCAACCTCAATACACCCTAAACTAATAGTTTTACACAAACCCTAACTTCCAAAATTAAACCAAACGAGAATCGGTTTGGGTATTACCGTAGAGGAGGATGAGGGGAACGAGCTTGCTCCTTGCCTTGAGACGATCCAAGGACTCGATGTCGTGAATAGTGCCTCCAAACCCTAGCTTCCTCCCTTTTCTCTCTTCTTCTCCTTCTCCTTCTCTCTCTAAACACTTCTCTTCCTTTTTCTATTTTTTTCCCTTTTTTTTTCTATGTTGGCCGAACCCTATAGGTCTCCCACCTCTCATTTTCCCCCCAAATCTAACACCACCACTTGTTTGACAAGTGGCAAGGTGGGTCCCACACCTTTTGGAAAATATCTACTAGCTAAAATTTAATCAGATTCGCGAAAAACGGACGTTTCGGGGCCCGAACGGGCACTTTTCCCAAGAAATTACGAAACTTGACGGGCTACAAGGAAACGGCTCAACTAAGACCGCTGCGACGACGGCTAAGCTTTTTGGATCCAAAACGGTCCTCGAATGGACCAAAACGTCGCTCGGTTGACTTTTCCTGCGAAAAGTCAACACTATCCAAATTGATCAGAAAGTTGCCCTGAGTCCCCCGGAACTCACTTTGGTCAATAACGGGGTCAACTTAAGTCCGGTATGACACTCGGGGTCATTTTTGGTTCACTTAACTGCCAGTCTAATTTTTTTTTAAATTTTCCTGTTTTTCGCAGGTTTGACTGGCGTTGACCGGGAGTAGTTATT
The DNA here is from genome assembly GCA_963921825.1 of Erodium maritimum. Classification (NCBI taxonomy): domain Eukaryota; kingdom Viridiplantae; phylum Streptophyta; class Magnoliopsida; order Geraniales; family Geraniaceae; genus Erodium; species Erodium maritimum. The sequence continues at coordinate 47,824,136 of OY997592.1, forward strand.
ACAACTGGGACGCCATCGAGAGAGAAGTCGTTGAGATGCGTGGACCAGTTGATCCATTGCGATCTAAAAAGAACTGCAAATACCACTGGGGAAATGTGAACCCTCGAATGATGAAGTTACAAGGGTACTACAAACGTTGTGACAAGGATCATAGGAGCGGACGGTCCGATGACCAAGTTATGACGTTGGCCGAGGAATTATACAAGAAGAAGGCAGTGCACGAATTTGTGTGGAAGCATTGGTGGAATCTCATCAAAGGCTAGCACAAGTGGACGTCAAGGTACTTTGCCGTATCCGATATAGAGAAGCTTGAACAACATATGGCATCAGCGTCTTCTTTCCAACCATCTAGCGAATCGAGCAAGCGTAGTCGGGAAAACACACCTGGAGATGACAATAAGCAAACCACGGGGATGAGCCAAAGTTTGGAGTACCACCGGCCTAGGGGTCCGAAGGTTGCCAAAGCTGCAAGGCTCAAAGGGAAATGGAAAGTCTCTAAGGCAAAGAAGATCGCCTCGAATGTTGCGGAGGCCCAACAAGCGATGTACAATGCGCTCGAATTGAAGTTGAAACTCATGACCAACAAGCAGCAATATTTCGACATGTTAAAGGAGGAGAACTCAAATGACGCATCGAGCATGACCCCTAGTAGCTTGAGGCCCACTGTGCGACCCTTGCGATGTTGCGCCATATGATTCAACAATGACGTTCCAGTGTTCCTTTGTATGGCTTATTAATTTCGTTTCTAGTTGTCTGTATATGTTTTTCAATTAATGAATTATAGTTGTTGCTTTCCTTTCAATGAATGAGGTTAATTAATCGTTTGTTTCCTTTTATCTTTGAATTATTTATTTTCCGTCTTATTTTATCGGTTTGAATGCCCATTGCATATCCGTTAATTAATTGCGGGGTTGAATTGCATTTTCCTAACATTTCACTTGAATTTGGTCTTCATTATAAACTCTTTGGCTTGCGTGACATAATTGCACAACATATGAGAAAATGACCAAAATGCCCTTCTATGGGCCGACGGTTCGGTGGCAATAACTCCACCCCTCACCTATAAATACCACCACTTCCATCACCTATCTTCACCACTTCCACCACCAAATCCTCTCTTCCTCCAAAACCTCTCAAAGAATTTCTTCTCCACCGAACCGTTGATGGACCGCCACCGTCGAACCTTTCTATGGTCACACGAAGAATAAATGGTGTTTCCCCTTGTGTGTCTTGAACATGCTCGCTCGACCCAAACATCCAGTATTATTCGGATGTATACAACTACTACGTCTAATCGGCCCCTGATGTCGCCCAACACGAACCAAGAAGTAGTGCAAAGGACCATTGACAAAGGACGCCAGACAAGGTAAATCGTTTCAATTTGATCTACCGTGAAAGACTTCATGCTCGCCTGCCAGGACAAACCGATGATCAACTTAGATCCTTGGCTGCGGACATGTATCGGGAGTGACATCACCAACCTTTCACCAACTTTGTGATTTGGAATCTCGTCAAAGATCAACCGAAGTGGCTACAATACCTTCACGAAATACAAATCGTTGTTATGTTATGTTTAGTTTCCACTTAAGTGATAATAAATCGTGGTTAACGTATGTTTAGTTTATGATCCGGTAATATTAACCGTGTAATATAATGTGTTTTTGATTAATAAAGTGTTATGTTTACTATTATTTTATTCGAGCAGCCAACAACGAACAATCAGCAGAAAAAACACCACTGGAGGTGCTTGCTGATGAATGAGAGAGGACTAAAATAATAATTTTTAACCGAACAACCAATACGGACAGTCAAAACAAATAGCCTAAAGACTATCCACAATGGGATTAAACCGAACCGGTCTAATCCCGGTCTATTGAGGCTACTTTTTGGGGAAAATGGTGGACCCCACGAATCAATTAGACCCGATTCGTGGGTCTAATTGAAAGCACCTCACAGTGGGAATAGACTCGAATCGGTCTATTCCGAGTCTAATGTAAAAATAACTTTAAAAAATATATAAATTTATAATTTAAAAACAATGAAAAAACAACGAAAGACGATGGAAACATATTATTCTTTCCAAGAATCAACAAAACACACCAACGACCAAAACCTACCGCATGATAAACACTACAAAAACGTCACTTCGAAGCGTTTAATATTAATAAAAAAATGAAGGGATTTTTCATATAAATAAAATAATATAAATTATTCTAAAATTAATAAATATAAAATTACCTCATATTAATAAGGAAATATTAAATTATGAATAAGAAATTAATATAATATTAATTAAGATATATTAAATTATAAATCATACATTAATATAACCTTAATTAGGTAATATGAAATTATAAATTATTAATTATGAAAATATTAAATAACATAATTTTTTTTTTGAGAGGAACAACTGATATTATTAATATAAAAGCATTTTGGTGTCTTTGGGGGCCAAAGACACCTTACAACGGAACCAAACTAACAATACTTTAAAGACATAAGCATAGAAATATAAATAAATTTTGCTCTTTGACTTAAGGGCGGTCGGAGGAGGTCGACTGCGGTAGCGTCCAAGGACACTGATACAGTACACTACAACCATAAGATACTGATCGAGCAGACCAGAGGATAACCAAGCGGTGGTGGACCAATTATTCCCCCGGTAAGTCAGTGTGCGTCGTCCTCCCTTGACTGATAGTGGTAGGGCTCCTAACGCGGGATTGCTGACTCCGAAGTGGTAGGGAAATAACACATCAACTGTTGGTGGTACCCTTGCCACCTATACACCAGGGAGAAGGTACAGTCGACCAAACCCTCCCTGGCCTTCCCAGCATTCATTCCTGGAGGTGAGGGTGCTTGAAGCCCCCCGCCGCTACTGAAGACACCTCATTCGACGCCGCTGATTCTTCATCCCCTGCAGATTCCCCGTCTCTCCCAGCCCTCTTATTTCCTGACAACGATGGCATCGAGCGACGTGGAAACCATTCCGCTGGTGTAACCTCCTCCTCTACATCCCGTTGACCCCAGCGGCCCATATCCTCTCTCCTCAGCGGAGTGTGTGGTGGGGCCGGTGACTGACCTCCCTTCCTTGACCCACTCAGATATGTCCAATTCGTTCCAGGGACGGCCTTCCCATGCTTTGCCTTTTCTAGCGCCGATCTCGGGTCCCTTGGGGCCTTTAGCGAGGACCCCCGAACACCCCCCACGATCGGGCAACCCGTGAAGAGATGCCCCGCACAACATCATACAAAGCAGTGCTCAGGTAAATATTCGTACGAAATGTGCATACGAGTGCGTACCTAAGATACCAACAACCGAAACCAAAGTTGGCTCTGCAGCGGAATTCGGATATATGCCCTTATGCGGATCTTCATAAAGTCTCCCCAGCAGAGACCCTTCTTGTCCACATCTACCCCTTGGCACACTCCCAACATGTTGCCAATTCTAAAGCTCACATCCCTCGTCTAGGCTCCTACTGGTAGGTTCGAGACACGAGCCCAGACCGAGAACTGATGGAATTGGAGATCCGAAACATACATGTGAGCCCGTAGGTCCGTGAAGAGGACAAGAGAGTCCCAAAAGGACCATGGCTCACCCATTAGGACCCGGTCTCTCTCCTTCGCAGACTTCAAGAAAAAAGCTACCAGCCTCCCCTCCAGCGGTTTGGCCTCGACCTTCATTACCCAGACATCCTCCATTCTTGCAACCACAGACTGCCAGTAGATGGTCTTTGAGGTCAAGACCTTTGCCGCCAAAGCAAACCTATACAGGTTCCCCTAGCCCGTGACCTCCTGTACCGGCACTACTACTTCCTTAATACACATAGCACCCATCTGGTAGTCCAAACACCCCATCTGTTCCCCCGAGGATCGATCCTGTCCTCGGTGTAGATTATTCCCCTCCACCCTAGAGGATGGATTGGTCCGACATACCTAGGATGGAATCGCTCCCCCCCATCCCTGCTGACCCGGCCAGGTGTCATGTCCATCCCAGTTACCCAATCTAGCTGGCCTCTCCTCAGATTTCCGGCCACCCCCAAACCTTGCCGCCCATCGGGCCACAGCACCACCTCCTCCCTGGGCCCAAACCGACTTCTGACCCAGCGTAATCGCTCATCGAGTGTCGCCCATGAACCCGCGATCCGAACACGGTACCCTAGCAGCCCTACCCGAATCCCTAGCACCCTGATCCGGTTCCGTAGCCGCCACTCCCTTTCCTTTGCTTCGTCGCCAAGCCAACTGCTCCGGCGTCTCTACCAGCCCCTCCTCCGACAAACTAGCAACCCCCGACGAAATAGTGATCGGGTTCTGCTTCTCCCCCCGCACCACCGTGTGGAGAGATACCAGGCCCCCGTTGTTAGTCTTAGTGCCCGTAGTTCAATCCTAAATGTCCAAATGTATATATCATCGTTAGCAATAAAATTAAAGCGGCTTTATATTACTTATGTGTTGGAGTAATATATCGATGTGTGCTCTGATCTATGCCCACCATGCGAATAGAACCATAGATCGAGATAGATCACACTCGATGGGTCCCTAGTCAACAAAGCTTCACTAGAACCGACTAGTATGAAAAATGGCTCTTTATGGCTTACGTTCTGTTAGTCATTGGAATGGGATTCCGGAGTCTGATCATAGATATCATGTGGGACATGATATTGGACGACCCGCCCTGAATATGTTCCATAGATTAAGTCATGAACATATTCAGTGTTGTAGCTTGTCATGTATCCTTAGAACAAGGAGTCTTTGTGATCGCTATGTAGTCAACAACTGAGTTTGACCTGAGCCTAACGTTGTCCGTAACAGGGCTTCCATAACGGCCAGGATTGGCTTGGGGATGGGCTACATGAGTGACACGAAAGACGGCTAAGGGATTTATCCCTCATACTAAGGTATGGGAAAGATATCGGTTCTCGGCCACTTGATCGAGAGTGACTGGAAGAATAGCATGGCCATGCACATGATACTGGGTATCATATCTTCAGTCATCTCACATATCAAGGAACGGTGATTGAGAATAATAAGGATGACGGCTCTATGCCTTATCTCAATCAGGATATCGGAGATAAAAGGATAATGACAGGGACGACGGAAAGGTTAGAATCGACAGGGTCGATTCGTTATGCAATGTCGGGCAATACTAAAGTCTCGTTAGTTTCCACTTAAATAGGATCAAGTAAAATGGGATTTTACGTTGATCTATTGACATGCATAAACCTAAGGGTCACACCGGAGGATGAAACTCATTGACATATTTATGGAGAATGGCCAAAAGGGAGTTGTCTCGGGACATGACCAAAACTGGGTTTTGGGTCATGTGCCCGTAAGTGAATAGGACTTTACGGATCGAGACAAGGCTTGGAGTCTTGGGATTGATCGCGTCGGATAATGTTGGACATTTCCAGTATGGAAAGCTTGGAGGCGATGAGCGAATCACGGGACCTCGTTGGAAATGGCCATGGGCCATGTTCCAAGAGGCCCATGAAAGGCCCATGCAACCAAGGCCCATGGAACTAATTAATCAAGTCTTGATTAATTAGTGCTAAGTAAGCAAGACAAGGATTAAGGTGTTGGTGATTCACCACCTAACCCAATCTTGTCTTGCCATACTTTGTCCTATTTACACCTTACTTGACACCATACTTGTCCCATGCCTTTAGTTGGACAAGTATGGGTTTTGTTATGTTTAAGTCATCTTTTTTCAACATAACAAACACAAGACAAGAATAGGAAACACAACTTCTCTCTCTCTTCCCTTGCAATTTCGGGTTTGGCAAGCTCCCACCTCCATTTTTGTGTTCTTGAGTCCTCAAAGAGAAGAACTACGTGGCTTTGATTCCCATGTGGATACGTAGGCGTCTTGGAGACTCAAGCCAATCATTCGTTAACCGGTGTTCTTGTTTTGGTAAGAGATAGTGCTGAATTTTTCTCTTGTGAATCCATTCTTTGTTAGTTGTTTCGTGGTTTTAATCGTCTCTTGGTTTTTATTGATTTTCCGCTGCGAGTTGGTTCATCTCCAACCCTACCTCGAGACCCAACAGTGGTATCAGAGCCGTGCTACCTCCGGGATTCACAAGACGGTGTTCAAATTTTCGGTTTTGCTTGAAAGTTTCGTTTTTGGCATGTTGTTTTGCTAAATTGATTGATAACATGTTTTAAATTATTGTTTATGGATTTAATGCATGTAAAATGAATTTTTGAAAATTATTTCAAATCTGGAAATTTTGAAAAAAGTTTGATTTTTCGGGTCTCGGGAGCGGGACTCTCGGGGAGCCGAAACCGAGACCGAACGGGGCTCCGTTGGACGGAGCTAGGCCAAGCATGACCATTGGATGGTTGATATGCCAAGGCTAAACCGTTTTGTTAGTTATGACGAGTTTGGAACCGTCATGATGAACTCGAAGATCAAATGTTCAAAAGTTTCATTTTTGAACGGTTTCGATAAACCGAGCATCAAAAAATTTCGAAACTTGGCTATTAATTAAAACCGGAAAATCACATGATGTTTGATAACATGCTTGTTTGATAACACGATGTGTGATGTGATGTTGGCATGGTGTACATAATAGCCCCGAGCTCAATTTAATTATGTATCGCTTTTCACGGCCTGCGAGCCGTTAGAGTTAGCGTGTAATTATTATTTAAAGGTGTGATCGTCGAACCACTTGTTTGTAATATTTATTTATTCCCGACCTGCGAGTCGTGTATTAAATTGTAATATTTTACTCAAGACGAAGAAAGGGCGAAAAGGTCATTTGGTGGCTTTTCGGGTGTTGGCATCGGCTTGGAGTCGGTGGAGCTCAAGAAGCTAGTGGGAGTTAGTTTAGGGGGCTATTATGTGCACATTTATCGCTTTATGCTTGGTTTAGTTTATGCATGATTAATTCTATGTGTTTTAGAATTGCATGCTTAACTTTATTTACCGAGCATATCACCTCACATGCAAAGATAAAATTGGAATTTTAATCCTTGTGTGTGAACCCTTAGAACCGTCATTGCATTGGATGTAGTTGACGGGTTCAAAGGAAGAATTACATTGGATGTAATTTGAGGCATCATTGCATTTGGAATGTAGTTGATGTGCTCATCGCATCTAGGATGTGCCAAAGTTTTGAACACAACTGGACAAGTAAAAGCGGGTCATGTCCGATACCTCCCAATCATCAACACCTTACTACCTCCCCGTCCTATGGTTGTCGTGCGCATTAGCGGAGCATCCATGGGGAAGCGGGGTAGTAGGTTTGGACGACATATGTGGGTGTCGTGCGCATTAGCGGAGCACCTACATAGTGACGAGCCATAGTTGAAAATTGGTGGACCCGACTACGATTCTCGGCCTGAGGTTGAGCTAGGGTAACAGATAGGGTAAGTCGTGTACATAAGTACATACCCTAGCCAAGAGTCACATTGGATGTGATTGGATGGAGTCCTACCTACATAGCTCGATTAAGTGGTGAGCATTAGTTCAGCTTAATCGAGTGAATCAAAGATCTTGGTTTCAGATTCTAAAGGTTTAGAATTGATTGTTGGTGTTTAAGCTTGATCTTCATAAAATTTATTCAGTTTACTGATTGAATTTTATCTGTTGTAGATCAAATGGAAAATTCAGCGAACATTAATAGTTTGTCATTAAAAACCATTCTTGACAGGGTCAAGCTAAATGGGACAAACTATTTGGACTGGTACAGAATTTTGAGGATAGTCCTCAAGTCTGAACACAAAGAATATGTCCTTGACAAGGCTGTCTCTAAGACCATATCAGAGTTACATGAAGTGTCATCAACTGCTGAGAAGAATATCTCAGGGATCTGGGATCCAAGGATATTCTGATGGTCAACAAGGGAATTGGAAGTGGCAAGGGCTGGGCCCATGCGCACTTGGCAGGAAAGATGAGACACCTGAGAATGTCTGCTTCTACTGCCAACAGCCTGGTCATTGGAACCGGGATTACAGGAAGTTCACGGCTGATCTGAAGAAGGGCAGTGGGACTGCGCCTTCATCAAATAGCCTGGATGATCTGAAGAAGGGCAGTAGGACTGCGCCTTCATCAGGAAACCTGGATGATCTAAGGAAGGGCGGTGGGATCGTGCCTTCATCCGGTATTAACTCTATAGAGCTACATCTTTCTACTTCCAAAGATTCATGGGTATTAGATACCAGGACTGAATCTCACACATGCACTTATATATGGTGGCTGAAAGTAGGAGAGGTTTGGAAAGCACGAAGTGGACCTCAGAGTTGTGGCAACTGTTGTAGGATCCATGAGTCTTGCTTTGCCAAGAGGCCTTGTCTTAGTACTGTATAATGTATATTGCATACCTACTTTTAGTAGAAATATTATATCTGTATCCGTGTTTGACAAGGAAGGATATAATGTTAATATTGGAAATGGAGTTTTCAATGTTCTATGCAATGATATGTTTTATACCAGTACTGACTTGGTTGGAGGATTGTACATATTAGATATGGGTAACAATGCCTCAAGTTCTATATATTCCGTTAATACCAAGAGGTCTAAATCCAACGATTTAAACCTAACTCTGTTAAGGCACTGTCATTTAGGTCGCATAAACAAGAAGCACCTATCAGCATTTCAGAAGTGCGGACTTTCAGGTTCATTCGAATTCCATTCGATCGATAGGTGCAAGGTTTGTTTGATGGGAAAAATGACTAAAGTGCCCTTTTATCGATCACGATGAAAGGGCGGGTGAATTATTGGGGCTGATACACTCGAATGTGTGTAGACCAATAAGTTCACTTGCCAGGAGGGGTTTTAACTACTTTATCACATTTACTGATGATTACAGTAAATATGGTTATGTCTATTCGCTGAGACATAAGTCTGAAGATTTTGATAAATTCAAAGAGTTTAATACTAAAGTAGAAAACCAGCTCGACAAAGGTATTAAGGCACTTCGATTGGATCGAGGTGGAAAATACTTGACCACAGAGTTATTAGATCATCTAAAAGAGAATGGGATCCTTTTGGAATGGACTCCTCCTGGGACACTGTAGATGAAAGGTGTAGCCAAACGGAGAAATCGGACATTGTTAGACAATGGTCCGTTCCATTATTAGTTGGACTGATCTCCCAATCTCTTTCTGGGATTATGCTCTAGAGACGACCGCATTCATAGTGAATCGGGCTTCGACGAAGGGTGTGGAAGGGACACCATTTTAAAATGATATGGGATGATGCCCTCTTTGTCCTTCCTAAAGATTTGTGGTTGCGAGGCTTATGTGAAACATTTGGTTTCGACTAAGCTCGAACCAAGATCTGAGATATGCACCTTCGTGTGGTATCCCAAAGCAACAAGGGGATACTACTTCTACAATCCCAGTGAGAACATGGTGTTCATCGCATGGGGTGGGGTCTTTATGGAAAAGGAGTTTTGTTTCCAAAGACGTCATTGGGAGGACTGTGCATCTCGAAGAAATTCAGGATGGTACAGATCTGTCTAAACCAATTGGCAACCCAGTAGAAAGAAGCCAGAGATTGTCGTAGAGTAGGAACCAATTCCTGTTACAATTCCGGAAGGTCCAAGGCGATTTGAAAGGATCAATCTTCCTCCTCCAAGATATGGTATCCGGAGGTGACAATGAAGTCATGGTGGATCACGATGATCCAGCCACCTTTCAGGAAGTCGTGGATGGGCCCAACTCCGAGTTATGGCTGGGAGCCTTGAGGGAGGAAATGCAATCCATGTCGGACAACCGAGTCTGGGAACCGGTTGATCCCATCAATGGTGTGAGGACCATCGGATGCAAATGGATCTTCAAGGTGAAGATGGACATGGACGACAAACCTCTGACCTACAAAGCTCAACTGGTGGCGAAAGGTTATAGGCATGGATTGACTATGAGGAAACCTTCTCCTTAGTGGCTATGGTCAAAATCGATCCAAATTCTTCTTGACATAACTGCGTATCATAATTACGAGATATGGCAAGTGGATGTCAAAACTGCTTTCCTAAATGGAAATTTGACTGAGTACGTTTGTATGTCTCAGCCCAAAGGTTTTGACGATCCGAAGAATAAAGGAAAGATTTATAAGTTGTTGAAATCCATTTATGGATTGAAACGAACTTCTCGGAGTTGGATCCTTCGTTTTGATGAAGCTGTAATTGGATTTGGCTTAATCAAGAGCGAGGATGAATCTTGCGTTTATAAGAAGGCTAGTGGGAGCAAGATTACCTTTCTGGTTCTCATTGAAAACGACATCCCAACCTTGCACGAGACTAAAGCTTGGTTGAGGAAGTGTTTTTCAATAAAGGACTTAGGCGATGCTTCTTATATCTTAAGGATTAAGATATGTAGAGATCGCACCAAGAGGGTCTTGGATTTAAGTCAGGGAACCTATGTGAACAAGGCATTGAGTAGGTTCTTAATGCTCGATTCAAAGAAAGGACTCTTACCCACTAGTCATGGCATTCATCTCAGCAAGACTCAGTGTCCTAAGACACCTGATGAGCTGAAAAGGATGATGAGAATCCTATGCGCCTGGGGGCAGGATCGATCATATATGCCATGACATGTATGAGACCAGACGTCTCGTAAGCCTTATGTTGTACCAGTAGACATCATTCTAACCCGGGGAAAGATGATGCTGAACTAGTCGCCGAAGGATAAGTAGACGCTAGTTTTCCAAGACAAATCCAGATGACTTTAGAAGTTAATCAGGATATGTGTTTACGCTGAATGGCAGAGCTTTAGCTGGGAGAGCGTAAAGCAAGATATCATTGCCGAATCTACGACAGAGGCCAAGTACATGGATGCTGCAGAGGCAGCTAAGGAGGCTATGTGGATTTGGAAATTCATGGCAGGGCTGGGTGTAATTAAAAACCCATCCAGCCCGGTGAATCCATCTTGCGACAACACAAGGGCCATTGCTCAAGCTAAAAGCCTAGATCGTATAACAAATCCAAACATGTACTACGGCGTATCCACCTCATCAGATAAATACTGAACTGAGGTGAAGTGAAGATAACCTATATTGCAACAGATGATAACATAGCCAACCCTTTGACTAAGGCAGTGTCGCTGCCTGAACATGTTAGACATGTAAAGTCGATGGGGACATATTGGAGTTTAGATTGGAACTAGGGCAAGTGGGAGATTGTTAGTCTTAGTGCCCGTAGTTCAATTCTAAATGTCCAAATGTATATATCATCGTTAGCAATAAAATTAAAGCGGCTTTATATTACTTATGTGTTGGAGTAATATATCGATGTGTGCTCTGATCTATGCCCACCATGCGAATAGAACCATAGATCGAGATAGATTACACTCGATGGGTCCCTAGTCAACAAAGCTTCACTAGAACCGACTAGTATGAAAGATGGCTCTTTATGGCTTACGTTCTGTTAGTCATTGGAATGGGATTCCGGAGTCTGATCATAGATATCATGTGGGACATGATATTGGACGACCCGCCCTGAATATGTTCCATAGATTAAGTCATGAACATATTCAGTGTTGTAGCTTGTCATGTATCCTTAGACCAAGGAGTCTTTGTGATCGCTATGTAGTCAACAACTGAGTTTGACCTGAGCCTAACGTTGTCCGTAACAGGGCTTCCATAACGGCCAGGATTGGCTTGGGGACGGGCTACATGAGTGACACGAAAGACGGCTAAGGGATTTATCCCTCATACTAAGGTATGGGAAAGATATCGGTTCTCGGCCACTTGATCGAGAGTGACTGGAAGAATAGCATGGCCATGCACATGATACTGGGTATCATATCTTCAGTCATCTCACATATCAAGGAACGGTGATTGAGAATAATAAGGATGACGGCTCTATGCCTTATCTCAATCAGGATATCGGAGATAAAAGGATAATGACAGGGACGACGGAAAGGTTAGAATCGACAGGGTCGATTCGTTATGCAATGTCGGGCAATACTAAAGTCTCGTTAGTTGCCACTTAAATAGGATCAAGTAAAATGGGATTTTACGTTGATCTATTGACATGCATAAACCTAAGGGTCACACCGGAGGATGAAACTCATTGACATATTTATGGAGAATGGCCAAAAGGGAGTTGTCTCGGGACATGACCAAAACTGGGTTTTGGGTCATGTGCCCGTAAGTGAATAGGACTTTACGGATCGAGACAAGGCTTGGAGTCTTGGGATTGATCGCGTCGGATAATGTTGGACATTTCCGGTATGGAAAGCTTGGAGGCGATGAGCGAATCACGGGACCTTGTTGGAATTGGCCATGGGCCATGTTCCAAGAGGCCCATGAAAGGCCCATGCAACCAAGGCCCATGGAACTAATTAATCAAGTCTTGATTAATTAGTGCTAAGTAAGCAAGACAAGGATTAAGGTGTTGGTGATTCACCACCTAACCCAATCTTGTCTTGCCATACTTTGTCCTATTTACACCTTACTTGACACCATACTTGTCCCATGCCTTTAGTTGGACAAGTATGGGTTTTGTTATGTTTAAGTCATCTTTTTTCAACATAACAAACACAAGACAAGAATAGGAAACACAACTTCTCTCTCTCTTCCCTTGCAATTTCGGGTTTGGCAAGCTCCCACCTCCATTTTTGTGTTCTTGAGTCCTCAAAGAGAAGAACTACGTGGCTTTGATTCCCATGTGGATACGTAGGCGTCTTGGAGACTCAAGCCAATCATTCGTTAACCGGTGTTCTTGTTTTGGTAAGAGATAGTGCTGAATTTTTCTCTTGTGAATCCATTCTTTGTTAGTTGTTTCGTGGTTTTAATCGTCTCTTGGTTTTTATTGATTTTCCGCTGCGAGTTGGTTCATCTCCAACCCTACCTCGAGACCCAACAGTGGTATCAGAGCCGTGCTACCTCCGGGATTCACAAGACGGTGTTCAAATTTTCGGTTTTGCTTGAAAGTTTCGTTTTTGGCATGTTGTTTTGCTAAATTGATTGATAACATGTTTTAAATTATTGTTTATGGATTTAATGCATGTAAAATGAATTTTTGAAAATTATTTCAAATCTGGAAATTTTGAAAAAAGTTTGATTTTTCGGGTCTCGGGAGCGGGACTCTCGGGGAGCCGAAACCGAGACCGAACGGGGCTCCGTTGGACGGAGCTAGGCCAAGCATGACCATTGGATGGTTGATATGCCAAGGCTAAACCGTTTTGTTAGTTATGACGAGTTTGGAACCGTCATGATGAACTCGAAGATCAAATGTTCAAAAGTTTCATTTTTGAACGGTTTCGATAAACCGAGCATCAAAAAATTTCGAAACTTGGCTATTAATTAAAACCGGAAAATCACATGATGTTTGATAACATGCTTGTTTGATAACACGATGTGTGATGTGATGTTGGCATGGTGTACATAATAGCCCCGAGCTCAATTTAATTATGTATCGCTTTTCACGGCCTGCGAGCCGTTAGAGTTAGCGTGTAATTATTATTTAAAGGTGTGATCGTCGAACCACTTGTTTGTAATATTTATTTATTCCCGACCTGCGAGTCGTGTATTAAATTGTAATATTTTACTCAAGACGAAGAAAGGGCGAAAAGGTCATTTGGTGGCTTTTCGGGTGTTGGCATCGGCTTGGAGTCGGTGGAGCTCAAGAAGCTAGTGGGAGTTAGTTTAGGGGGCTATTATGTGCACATTTATCGCTTTATGCTTGGTTTAGTTTATGCATGATTAATTCTATGTGTTTTAGAATTGCATGCTTAACTTTATTTACCGAGCATATCACCTCACATGCAAAGATAAAATTGGAATTTTAATCCTTGTGTGTGAACCCTTAGAACCGTCATTGCATTGGATGTAGTTGACGGGTTCAAAGGAAGAATTACATTGGATGTAATTTGAGGCATCATTGCATTTGGAATGTAGTTGATGTGCTCATCGCATCTAGGATGTGCCAAAGTTTTGAACACAACTGGACAAGTAAAAGCGGGTCATGTCCGATACCTCCCAATCATCAACACCTTACTACCTCCCCGTCCTATGGTTGTCGTGCGCATTAGCGGAGCATCCATGGGGAAGCGGGGTAGTAGGTTTGGACGACATATGTGGGTGTCGTGCGCATTAGCGGAGCACCTACATAGTGACGAGCCATAGTTGAAAATTGGTGGACCCGACTACGATTCTCGGCCTGAGGTTGAGCTAGGGTAACAGATAGGGTAAGTCGTGTACATAAGTACATACCCTAGCCAAGAGTCACATTGGATGTGATTGGATGGAGTCCTACCTACATAGCTCGATTAAGTGGTGAGCATTAGTTCAGCTTAATCGAGTGAATCAAAGATCTTGGTTTCAGATTCTAAAGGTTTAGAATTGATTGTTGGTGTTTAAGCTTGATCTTCATAAAATTTATTCAGTTTACTGATTGAATTTTATCTGTTGTAGATCAAATGGAAAATTCAGCGAACATTAATAGTTTGTCATTAAAAACCATTCTTGACAGGGTCAAGCTAAATGGGACAAACTATTTGGACTGGTACAGAATTTTGAGGATAGTCCTCAAGTCTGAACACAAAGAATATGTCCTTGACAAGGCTGTCTCTAAGACCATATCAGAGTTACATGAAGTGTCATCAACTGCTGAGAAGAATATCTCAGGGATCTGGGATCCAAGGATATTCTGATGGTCAACAAGGGAATTGGAAGTGGCAAGGGCTGGGCCCATGCGCACTTGGCAGGAAAGATGAGACACCTGAGAATGTCTGCTTCTACTGCCAACAGCCTGGTCATTGGAACCGGGATTACAGGAAGTTCACGGCTGATCTGAAGAAGGGCAGTGGGACTGCGCCTTCATCAAATAGCCTGGATGATCTGAAGAAGGGCAGTAGGACTGCGCCTTCATCAGGAAACCTGGATGATCTAAGGAAGGGCGGTGGGATCGTGCCTTCATCCGGTATTAACTCTATAGAGCTACATCTTTCTACTTCCAAAGATTCATGGGTATTAGATACCAGGACTGAATCTCACACATGCACTTATATATGGTGGCTGAAAGTAGGAGAGGTTTGGAAAGCACGAAGTGGACCTCAGAGTTGTGGCAACTGTTGTAGGATCCATGAGTCTTGCTTTGCCAAGAGGCCTTGTCTTAGTACTGTATAATGTATATTGCATACCTACTTTTAGTAGAAATATTATATCTGTATCCGTGTTTGACAAGGAAGGATATAATGTTAATATTGGAAATGGAGTTTTCAATGTTCTATGCAATGATATGTTTTATACCAGTACTGACTTGGTTGGAGGATTGTACATATTAGATATGGGTAACAATGCCTCAAGTTCTATATATTCCGTTAATACCAAGAGGTCTAAATCCAACGATTTAAACCTAACTCTGTTAAGGCACTGTCATTTAGGTCGCATAAACAAGAAGCACCTATCAGCATTTCAGAAGTGCGGACTTTCAGGTTCATTCGAATTCCATTCGATCGATAGGTGCAAGGTTTGTTTGATGGGAAAAATGACTAAAGTGCCCTTTTATCGATCACGATGAAAGGGCGGGTGAATTATTGGGGCTGATACACTCGAATGTGTGTAGACCAATAAGTTCACTTGCCAGGAGGGGTTTTAACTACTTTATCACATTTACTGATGATTACAGTAAATATGGTTATGTCTATTCGCTGAGACATAAGTCTGAAGATTTTGATAAATTCAAAGAGTTTAATACTAAAGTAGAAAACCAGCTCGACAAAGGTATTAAGGCACTTCGATTGGATCGAGGTGGAAAATACTTGACCACAGAGTTATTAGATCATCTAAAAGAGAATGGGATCCTTTTGGAATGGACTCCTCCTGGGACACTGTAGATGAAAGGTGTAGCCAAACGGAGAAATCGGACATTGTTAGACAATGGTCCGTTCCATTATTAGTTGGACTGATCTCCCAATCTCTTTCTGGGATTATGCTCTAGAGACGACCGCATTCATAGTGAATCGGGCTTCGACGAAGGGTGTGGAAGGGACACCATTTTAAAATGATATGGGATGATGCCCTCTTTGTCCTTCCTAAAGATTTGTGGTTGCGAGGCTTATGTGAAACATTTGGTTTCGACTAAGCTCGAACCAAGATCTGAGATATGCACCTTCGTGTGGTATCCCAAAGCAACAAGGGGATACTACTTCTACAATCCCAGTGAGAACATGGTGTTCATCGCATGGGGTGGGGTCTTTATGGAAAAGGAGTTTTGTTTCCAAAGACGTCATTGGGAAGACTGTGCATCTCGAAGAAATTCAGGATGGTACAGATCTGTCTAAACCAATTGGCAACCCAGTAGAAAGAAGCCAGAGATTGTCGTAGAGTAGGAACCAATTCCTGTTACAATTCCGGAAGGTCCAAGGCGATTTGAAAGGATCAATCTTCCTCCTCCAAGATATGGTATCCGGAGGTGACAATGAAGTCATGGTGGATCACGATGATCCAGCCACCTTTCAGGAAGTCGTGGATGGGCCCAACTCCGAGTTATGGCTGGGAGCCATGAGGGAGGAAATGCAATCCATATCGGACAACCGAGTCTGGGAACCGGTTGATCCCATCAATGGTGTGAGGACCATCGGATGCAAATGGATCTTCAAGGTGAAGATGGACATGGACGACAAACCTCTGACCTACAAAGCTCAACTGGTGGCGAAAGGTTATAGGCATGGATTGACTATGAGGAAACCTTCTCCTTAGTGGCTATGGTCAAAATCGATCCAAATTCTTCTTGACATAACTGCGTATCATAATTACGAGATATGGCAAGTGGATGTCAAAACTGCTTTCCTAAATGGAAATTTGACTGAGTACGTTTGTATGTCTCAGCCCAAAGGTTTTGACGATCCGAAGAATAAAGGAAAGATTTATAAGTTGTTGAAATCCATTTATGGATTGAAACGAACTTCTCGGAGTTGGATCCTTCGTTTTGATGAAGCTGTAATTGGATTTGGCTTAATCAAGAGCGAGGATGAATCTTGCGTTTATAAGAAGGCTAGTGGGAGCAAGATTACCTTTCTGGTTCTCATTGAAAACGACATCCCAACCTTGCACGAGACTAAAGCTTGGTTGAGGAAGTGTTTTTCAATAAAGGACTTAGGCGATGCTTCTTATATCTTAAGGATTAAGATATGTAGAGATCGCACCAAGAGGGTCTTGGATTTAAGTCAGGGAACCTATGTGAACAAGGCATTGAGTAGGTTCTTAATGCTCGATTCAAAGAAAGGACTCTTACCCACTAGTCATGGCATTCATCTCAGCAAGACTCAGTGTCCTAAGACACCTGATGAGCTGAAAAGGATGATGAGAATCCTATGCGCCTGGGGGCAGGATCGATCATATATGCCATGACATGTATGAGACCAGACGTCTCGTAAGCCTTATGTTGTACCAGTAGACATCATTCTAACCCGGGGAAAGATGATGCTGAACTAGTCGCCGAAGGATAAGTAGACGCTAGTTTTCCAAGACAAATCCAGATGACTTTAGAAGTTAATCAGGATATGTGTTTACGCTGAATGGCAGAGCTTTAGCTGGGAGAGCGTAAAGCAAGATATCATTGCCGAATCTACGACAGAGGCCAAGTACATGGATGCTGCAGAGGCAGCTAAGGAGGCTATGTGGATTTGGAAATTCATGGCAGGGCTGGGTGTAATTAAAAACCCATCCAGCCCGGTGAATCCATCTTGCGACAACACAAGGGCCATTGCTCAAGCTAAAAGCCTAGATCGTATAACAAATCCAAACATGTACTACGGCGTATCCACCTCATCAGATAAATACTGAACTGAGGTGAAGTGAAGATAACCTATATTGCAACAGATGATAACATAGCCAACCCTTTGACTAAGGCAGTGTCGCTGCCTGAACATGTTAGACATGTAAAGTCGATGGGGACATATTGGAGTTTAGATTGGAACTAGGGCAAGTGGGAGATTGTTAGTCTTAGTGCCCGTAGTTCAATTCTAAATGTCCAAATGTATATATCATCGTTAGCAATAAAATTAAAGCGGCTTTATATTACTTATGTGTTGGAGTAATATATCGATGTGTGCTCTGATCTATGCCCACCATGCGAATAGAACCATAGATCGAGATAGATTACACTCGATGGGTCCCTAGTCAACAAAGCTTCACTAGAACCGACTAGTATGAAAGATGGCTCTTTATGGCTTACGTTCTGTTAGTCATTGGAATGGGATTCCGGAGTCTGATCATAGATATCATGTGGGACATGATATTGGACGACCCGCCCTGAATATGTTCCATAGATTAAGTCATGAACATATTCAGTGTTGTAGCTTGTCATGTATCCTTAGACCAAGGAGTCTTTGTGATCGCTATGTAGTCAACAACTGAGTTTGACCTGAGCCTAACGTTGTCCGTAACAGGGCTTCCATAACGGCCAGGATTGGCTTGGGGACGGGCTACATGAGTGACACGAAAGACGGCTAAGGGATTTATCCCTCATACTAAGGTATGGGAAAGATATCGGTTCTCGGCCACTTGATCGAGAGTGACTGGAAGAATAGCATGGCCATGCACATGATACTGGGTATCATATCTTCAGTCATCTCACATATCAAGGAACGGTGATTGAGAATAATAAGGATGACGGCTCTATGCCTTATCTCAATCAGGATATCGGAGATAAAAGGATAATGACAGGGACGACGGAAAGGTTAGAATCGACAGGGTCGATTCGTTATGCAATGTCGGGCAATACTAAAGTCTCGTTAGTTGCCACTTAAATAGGATCAAGTAAAATGGGATTTTACGTTGATCTATTGACATGCATAAACCTAAGGGTCACACCGGAGGATGAAACTCATTGACATATTTATGGAGAATGGCCAAAAGGGAGTTGTCTCGGGACATGACCAAAACTGGGTTTTGGGTCATGTGCCCGTAAGTGAATAGGACTTTACGGATCGAGACAAGGCTTGGAGTCTTGGGATTGATCGCGTCGGATAATGTTGGACATTTCCGGTATGGAAAGCTTGGAGGCGATGAGCGAATCACGGGACCTTGTTGGAATTGGCCATGGGCCATGTTCCAAGAGGCCCATGAAAGGCCCATGCAACCAAGGCCCATGGAACTAATTAATCAAGTCTTGATTAATTAGTGCTAAGTAAGCAAGACAAGGATTAAGGTGTTGGTGATTCACCACCTAACCCAATCTTGTCTTGCCATACTTTGTCCTATTTACACCTTACTTGACACCATACTTGTCCCATGCCTTTAGTTGGACAAGTATGGGTTTTGTTATGTTTAAGTCATCTTTTTTCAACATAACAAACACAAGACAAGAATAGGAAACACAACTTCTCTCTCCCTTCCCTTGCAATTTCGGGTTTGGCAAGCTCCCACCTCCATTTTTGTGTTCTTGAGTCCTCAAAGAGAAGAACTACGTGGCTTTGATTCCCATGTGGATACGTAGGCGTCTTGGAGACTCAAGCCAATCATTCGTTAACCGGTGTTCTTGTTTTGGTAAGAGATAGTGCTGAATTTTTCTCTTGTGAATCCATTCTTTGTTAGTTGTTTCGTGGTTTTAATCGTCTCTTGGTTTTTATTGATTTTCCGCTGCGAGTTGGTTCATCTCCAACCCTACCTCGAGACCCAACAGTGGTATCAGAGCCGTGCTACCTCCGGGATTCACAAGACGGTGTTCAAATTTTCGGTTTTGCTTGAAAGTTTCGTTTTTGGCATGTTGTTTTGCTAAATTGATTGATAACATGTTTTAAATTATTGTTTATGGATTTAATGCATGTAAAATGAATTTTTGAAAATTATTTCAAATCTGGAAATTTTGAAAAAAGTTTGATTTTTCGGGTCTCGGGAGCGGGACTCTCGGGGAGCCGAAACCGAGACCGAACGGGGCTCCGTTGGACGGAGCTAGGCCAAGCATGACCATTGGATGGTTGATATGCCAAGGCTAAACCGTTTTGTTAGTTATGACGAGTTTGGAACCGTCATGATGAACTCGAAGATCAAATGTTCAAAAGTTTCATTTTTGAACGGTTTCGATAAACCGAGCATCAAAAAATTTCGAAACTTGGCTATTAATTAAAACCGGAAAATCACATGATGTTTGATAACATGCTTGTTTGATAACACGATGTGTGATGTGATGTTGGCATGGTGTACATAATAGCCCCGAGCTCAATTTAATTATGTATCGCTTTTCACGGCCTGCGAGCCGTTAGAGTTAGCGTGTAATTATTATTTAAAGGTGTGATCGTCGAACCACTTGTTTGTAATATTTATTTATTCCCGACCTGCGAGTCGTGTATTAAATTGTAATATTTTACTCAAGACGAAGAAAGGGCGAAAAGGTCATTTGGTGGCTTTTCGGGTGTTGGCATCGGCTTGGAGTCGGTGGAGCTCAAGAAGCTAGTGGGAGTTAGTTTAGGGGGCTATTATGTGCACATTTATCGCTTTATGCTTGGTTTAGTTTATGCATGATTAATTCTATGTGTTTTAGAATTGCATGCTTAACTTTATTTACCGAGCATATCACCTCACATGCAAAGATAAAATTGGAATTTTAATCCTTGTGTGTGAACCCTTAGAACCGTCATTGCATTGGATGTAGTTGACGGGTTCAAAGGAAGAATTACATTGGATGTAATTTGAGGCATCATTGCATTTGGAATGTAGTTGATGTGCTCATCGCATCTAGGATGTGCCAAAGTTTTGAACACAACTGGACAAGTAAAAGCGGGTCATGTCCGATACCTCCCAATCATCAACACCTTACTACCTCCCCGTCCTATGGTTGTCGTGCGCATTAGCGGAGCATCCATGGGGAAGCGGGGTAGTAGGTTTGGACGACATATGTGGGTGTCGTGCGCATTAGCGGAGCACCTACATAGTGACGAGCCATAGTTGAAAATTGGTGGACCCGACTACGATTCTCGGCCTGAGGTTGAGCTAGGGTAACAGATAGGGTAAGTCGTGTACATAAGTACATACCCTAGCCAAGAGTCACATTGGATGTGATTGGATGGAGTCCTACCTACATAGCTCGATTAAGTGGTGAGCATTAGTTCAGCTTAATCGAGTGAATCAAAGATCTTGGTTTCAGATTCTAAAGGTTTAGAATTGATTGTTGGTGTTTAAGCTTGATCTTCATAAAATTTATTCAGTTTACTGATTGAATTTTATCTGTTGTAGATCAAATGGAAAATTCAGCGAACATTAATAGTTTGTCATTAAAAACCATTCTTGACAGGGTCAAGCTAAATGGGACAAACTATTTGGACTGGTACAGAATTTTGAGGATAGTCCTCAAGTCTGAACACAAAGAATATGTCCTTGACAAGGCTGTCTCTAAGACCATATCAGAGTTACATGAAGTGTCATCAACTGCTGAGAAGAATATCTCAGGGATCTGGGATCCAAGGATATTCTGATGGTCAACAAGGGAATTGGAAGTGGCAAGGGCTGGGCCCATGCGCACTTGGCAGGAAAGATGAGACACCTGAGAATGTCTGCTTCTACTGCCAACAGCCTGGTCATTGGAACCGGGATTACAGGAAGTTCACGGCTGATCTGAAGAAGGGCAGTGGGACTGCGCCTTCATCAAATAGCCTGGATGATCTGAAGAAGGGCAGTAGGACTGCGCCTTCATCAGGAAACCTGGATGATCTAAGGAAGGGCGGTGGGATCGTGCCTTCATCCGGTATTAACTCTATAGAGCTACATCTTTCTACTTCCAAAGATTCATGGGTATTAGATACCAGGACTGAATCTCACACATGCACTTATATATGGTGGCTGAAAGTAGGAGAGGTTTGGAAAGCACGAAGTGGACCTCAGAGTTGTGGCAACTGTTGTAGGATCCATGAGTCTTGCTTTGCCAAGAGGCCTTGTCTTAGTACTGTATAATGTATATTGCATACCTACTTTTAGTAGAAATATTATATCTGTATCCGTGTTTGACAAGGAAGGATATAATGTTAATATTGGAAATGGAGTTTTCAATGTTCTATGCAATGATATGTTTTATACCAGTACTGACTTGGTTGGAGGATTGTACATATTAGATATGGGTAACAATGCCTCAAGTTCTATATATTCCGTTAATACCAAGAGGTCTAAATCCAACGATTTAAACCTAACTCTGTTAAGGCACTGTCATTTAGGTCGCATAAACAAGAAGCACCTATCAGCATTTCAGAAGTGCGGACTTTCAGGTTCATTCGAATTCCATTCGATCGATAGGTGCAAGGTTTGTTTGATGGGAAAAATGACTAAAGTGCCCTTTTATCGATCACGATGAAAGGGCGGGTGAATTATTGGGGCTGATACACTCGAATGTGTGTAGACCAATAAGTTCACTTGCCAGGAGGGGTTTTAACTACTTTATCACATTTACTGATGATTACAGTAAATATGGTTATGTCTATTCGCTGAGACATATGTCTGAAGATTTTGATAAATTCAAAGAGTTTAATACTAAAGTAGAAAACCAGCTCGACAAAGGTATTAAGGCACTTCGATTGGATCAAGGTGGAAAATACTTGACCACAGAGTTATTAGATCATCTAAAAGAGAATGGGATCCTTTTGGAATGGACTCCTCCTGGGACACTGTAGATGAAAGGTGTAGCCAAACGGAGAAATCGGACATTGTTAGACAATGGTCCGTTCCATTATTAGTTGGACTGATCTCCCAATCTCTTTCTGGGATTATGCTCTAGAGACGACCGCATTCATAGTGAATCGGGCTTCGACGAAGGGTGTGGAAGGGACACCATTTTAAAATGATATGGGATGATGCCCTCTTTGTCCTTCCTAAAGATTTGTGGTTGCGAGGCTTATGTGAAACATTTGGTTTCGACTAAGCTCGAACCAAGATCTGAGATATGCACCTTCGTGTGGTATCCCAAAGCAACAAGGGGATACTACTTCTACAATCCCAGTGAGAACATGGTGTTCATCGCATGGGGTGGGGTCTTTATGGAAAAGGAGTTTTGTTTCCAAAGACGTCATTGGGAGGACTGTGCATCTCGAAGAAATTCAGGATGGTACAGATCTGTCTAAACCAATTGGCAACCCAGTAGAAAGAAGCCAGAGATTGTCGTAGAGTAGGAACCAATTCCTGTTACAATTCCGGAAGGTCCAAGGCGATTTGAAAGGATCAATCTTCCTCCTCCAAGATATGGTATCCGGAGGTGACAATGAAGTCATGGTGGATCACGATGATCCAGCCACCTTTCAGGAAGTCGTGGATGGGCCCAACTCCGAGTTATGGCTGGGAGCCATGAGGGAGGAAATGCAATCCATGTCGGACAACCGAGTCTGGGAACCGGTTGATCCCATCAATGGTGTGAGGACCATCGGATGCAAATGGATCTTCAAGGTGAAGATGGACATGGACGACAAACCTCTGACCTACAAAGCTCAACTGGTGGCGAAAGGTTATAGGCATGGATTGACTATGAGGAAACCTTCTCCTTAGTGGCTATGGTCAAAATCGATCCAAATTCTTCTTGACATAACTGCGTATCATAATTACGAGATATGGCAAGTGGATGTCAAAACTGCTTTCCTAAATGGAAATTTGACTGAGTACGTTTGTATGTCTCAGCCCAAAGGTTTTGACGATCCGAAGAATAAAGGAAAGATTTATAAGTTGTTGAAATCCATTTATGGATTGAAACGAACTTCTCGGAGTTGGATCCTTCGTTTTGATGAAGCTGTAATTGGATTTGGCTTAATCAAGAGCGAGGATGAATCTTGCGTTTATAAGAAGGCTAGTGGGAGCAAGATTACCTTTCTGGTTCTCATTGAAAACGACATCCCAACCTTGCACGAGACTAAAGCTTGGTTGAGGAAGTGTTTTTCAATAAAGGACTTAGGCGATGCTTCTTATATCTTAAGGATTAAGATATGTAGAGATCGCACCAAGAGGGTCTTGGATTTAAGTCAGGGAACCTATGTGAACAAGGCATTGAGTAGGTTCTTAATGCTCGATTCAAAGAAAGGACTCTTACCCACTAGTCATGGCATTCATCTCAGCAAGACTCAGTGTCCTAAGACACCTGATGAGCTGAAAAGGATGATGAGAATCCTATGCGCCTGGGGGCAGGATCGATCATATATGCCATGACATGTATGAGACCAGACGTCTCGTAAGCCTTATGTTGTACCAGTAGACATCATTCTAACCCGGGGAAAGATGATGCTGAACTAGTCGCCGAAGGATAAGTAGACGCTAGTTTTCCAAGACAAATCCAGATGACTTTAGAAGTTAATCAGGATATGTGTTTACGCTGAATGGCAGAGCTTTAGCTGGGAGAGCGTAAAGCAAGATATCATTGCCGAATCTACGACAGAGGCCAAGTACATGGATGCTGCAGAGGCAGCTAAGGAGGCTATGTGGATTTGGAAATTCATGGCAGGGCTGGGTGTAATTAAAAACCCATCCAGCCCGGTGAATCCATCTTGCGACAACACAAGGGCCATTGCTCAAGCTAAAAGCCTAGATCGTATAACAAATCCAAACATGTACTACGGCGTATCCACCTCATCAGATAAATACTGAACTGAGGTGAAGTGAAGATAACCTATATTGCAACAGATGATAACATAGCCAACCCTTTGACTAAGGCAGTGTCGCTGCCTGAACATGTTAGACATGTAAAGTCGATGGGGACATATTGGAGTTTAGATTGGAACTAGGGCAAGTGGGAGATTGTTAGTCTTAGTGCCCGTAGTTCAATTCTAAATGTCCAAATGTATATATCATCGTTAGCAATAAAATTAAAGCGGCTTTATATTACTTATGTGTTGGAGTAATATATCGATGTGTGCTCTGATCTATGCCCACCATGCGAATAGAACCATAGATCGAGATAGATTACACTCGATGGGTCCCTAGTCAACAAAGCTTCACTAGAACCGACTAGTATGAAAGATGGCTCTTTATGGCTTACGTTCTGTTAGTCATTGGAATGGGATTCCGGAGTCTGATCATAGATATCATGTGGGACATGATATTGGACGACCCGCCCTGAATATGTTCCATAGATTAAGTCATGAACATATTCAGTGTTGTAGCTTGTCATGTATCCTTAGACCAAGGAGTCTTTGTGATCGCTATGTAGTCAACAACTGAGTTTGACCTGAGCCTAACGTTGTCCGTAACAGGGCTTCCATAACGGCCAGGATTGGCTTGGGGACGGGCTACATGAGTGACACGAAAGACGGCTAAGGGATTTATCCCTCATACTAAGGTATGGGAAAGATATCGGTTCTCGGCCACTTGATCGAGAGTGACTGGAAGAATAGCATGGCCATGCACATGATACTGGGTATCATATCTTCAGTCATCTCACATATCAAGGAACGGTGATTGAGAATAATAAGGATGACGGCTCTATGCCTTATCTCAATCAGGATATCGGAGATAAAAGGATAATGACAGGGACGACGGAAAGGTTAGAATCGACAGGGTCGATTCGTTATGCAATGTCGGGCAATACTAAAGTCTCGTTAGTTGCCACTTAAATAGGATCAAGTAAAATGGGATTTTACGTTGATCTATTGACATGCATAAACCTAAGGGTCACACCGGAGGATGAAACTCATTGACATATTTATGGAGAATGGCCAAAAGGGAGTTGTCTCGGGACATGACCAAAACTGGGTTTTGGGTCATGTGCCCGTAAGTGAATAGGACTTTACGGATCGAGACAAGGCTTGGAGTCTTGGGATTGATCGCGTCGGATAATGTTGGACATTTCCGGTATGGAAAGCTTGGAGGCGATGAGCGAATCACGGGACCTTGTTGGAATTGGCCATGGGCCATGTTCCAAGAGGCCCATGAAAGGCCCATGCAACCAAGGCCCATGGAACTAATTAATCAAGTCTTGATTAATTAGTGCTAAGTAAGCAAGACAAGGATTAAGGTGTTGGTGATTCACCACCTAACCCAATCTTGTCTTGCCATACTTTGTCCTATTTACACCTTACTTGACACCATACTTGTCCCATGCCTTTAGTTGGACAAGTATGGGTTTTGTTATGTTTAAGTCATCTTTTTTCAACATAACAAACACAAGACAAGAATAGGAAACACAACTTCTCTCTCCCTTCCCTTGCAATTTCGGGTTTGGCAAGCTCCCACCTCCATTTTTGTGTTCTTGAGTCCTCAAAGAGAAGAACTACGTGGCTTTGATTCCCATGTGGATACGTAGGCGTCTTGGAGACTCAAGCCAATCATTCGTTAACCGGTGTTCTTGTTTTGGTAAGAGATAGTGCTGAATTTTTCTCTTGTGAATCCATTCTTTGTTAGTTGTTTCGTGGTTTTAATCGTCTCTTGGTTTTTATTGATTTTCCGCTGCGAGTTGGTTCATCTCCAACCCTACCTCGAGACCCAACAGTGGTATCAGAGCCGTGCTACCTCCGGGATTCACAAGACGGTGTTCAAATTTTCGGTTTTGCTTGAAAGTTTCGTTTTTGGCATGTTGTTTTGCTAAATTGATTGATAACATGTTTTAAATTATTGTTTATGGATTTAATGCATGTAAAATGAATTTTTGAAAATTATTTCAAATCTGGAAATTTTGAAAAAAGTTTGATTTTTCGGGTCTCGGGAGCGGGACTCTCGGGGAGCCGAAACCGAGACCGAACGGGGCTCCGTTGGACGGAGCTAGGCCAAGCATGACCATTGGATGGTTGATATGCCAAGGCTAAACCGTTTTGTTAGTTATGACGAGTTTGGAACCGTCATGATGAACTCGAAGATCAAATGTTCAAAAGTTTCATTTTTGAACGGTTTCGATAAACCGAGCATCAAAAAATTTCGAAACTTGGCTATTAATTAAAACCGGAAAATCACATGATGTTTGATAACATGCTTGTTTGATAACACGATGTGTGATGTGATGTTGGCATGGTGTACATAATAGCCCCGAGCTCAATTTAATTATGTATCGCTTTTCACGGCCTGCGAGCCGTTAGAGTTAGCGTGTAATTATTATTTAAAGGTGTGATCGTCGAACCACTTGTTTGTAATATTTATTTATTCCCGACCTGCGAGTCGTGTATTAAATTGTAATATTTTACTCAAGACGAAGAAAGGGCGAAAAGGTCATTTGGTGGCTTTTCGGGTGTTGGCATCGGCTTGGAGTCGGTGGAGCTCAAGAAGCTAGTGGGAGTTAGTTTAGGGGGCTATTATGTGCACATTTATCGCTTTATGCTTGGTTTAGTTTATGCATGATTAATTCTATGTGTTTTAGAATTGCATGCTTAACTTTATTTACCGAGCATATCACCTCACATGCAAAGATAAAATTGGAATTTTAATCCTTGTGTGTGAACCCTTAGAACCGTCATTGCATTGGATGTAGTTGACGGGTTCAAAGGAAGAATTACATTGGATGTAATTTGAGGCATCATTGCATTTGGAATGTAGTTGATGTGCTCATCGCATCTAGGATGTGCCAAAGTTTTGAACACAACTGGACAAGTAAAAGCGGGTCATGTCCGATACCTCCCAATCATCAACACCTTACTACCTCCCCGTCCTATGGTTGTCGTGCGCATTAGCGGAGCATCCATGGGGAAGCGGGGTAGTAGGTTTGGACGACATATGTGGGTGTCGTGCGCATTAGCGGAGCACCTACATAGTGACGAGCCATAGTTGAAAATTGGTGGACCCGACTACGATTCTCGGCCTGAGGTTGAGCTAGGGTAACAGATAGGGTAAGTCGTGTACATAAGTACATACCCTAGCCAAGAGTCACATTGGATGTGATTGGATGGAGTCCTACCTACATAGCTCGATTAAGTGGTGAGCATTAGTTCAGCTTAATCGAGTGAATCAAAGATCTTGGTTTCAGATTCTAAAGGTTTAGAATTGATTGTTGGTGTTTAAGCTTGATCTTCATAAAATTTATTCAGTTTACTGATTGAATTTTATCTGTTGTAGATCAAATGGAAAATTCAGCGAACATTAATAGTTTGTCATTAAAAACCATTCTTGACAGGGTCAAGCTAAATGGGACAAACTATTTGGACTGGTACAGAATTTTGAGGATAGTCCTCAAGTCTGAACACAAAGAATATGTCCTTGACAAGGCTGTCTCTAAGACCATATCAGAGTTACATGAAGTGTCATCAACTGCTGAGAAGAATATCTCAGGGATCTGGGATCCAAGGATATTCTGATGGTCAACAAGGGAATTGGAAGTGGCAAGGGCTGGGCCCATGCGCACTTGGCAGGAAAGATGAGACACCTGAGAATGTCTGCTTCTACTGCCAACAGCCTGGTCATTGGAACCGGGATTACAGGAAGTTCACGGCTGATCTGAAGAAGGGCAGTGGGACTGCGCCTTCATCAAATAGCCTGGATGATCTGAAGAAGGGCAGTAGGACTGCGCCTTCATCAGGAAACCTGGATGATCTAAGGAAGGGCGGTGGGATCGTGCCTTCATCCGGTATTAACTCTATAGAGCTACATCTTTCTACTTCCAAAGATTCATGGGTATTAGATACCAGGACTGAATCTCACACATGCACTTATATATGGTGGCTGAAAGTAGGAGAGGTTTGGAAAGCACGAAGTGGACCTCAGAGTTGTGGCAACTGTTGTAGGATCCATGAGTCTTGCTTTGCCAAGAGGCCTTGTCTTAGTACTGTATAATGTATATTGCATACCTACTTTTAGTAGAAATATTATATCTGTATCCGTGTTTGACAAGGAAGGATATAATGTTAATATTGGAAATGGAGTTTTCAATGTTCTATGCAATGATATGTTTTATACCAGTACTGACTTGGTTGGAGGATTGTACATATTAGATATGGGTAACAATGCCTCAAGTTCTATATATTCCGTTAATACCAAGAGGTCTAAATCCAACGATTTAAACCTAACTCTGTTAAGGCACTGTCATTTAGGTCGCATAAACAAGAAGCACCTATCAGCATTTCAGAAGTGCGGACTTTCAGGTTCATTCGAATTCCATTCGATCGATAGGTGCAAGGTTTGTTTGATGGGAAAAATGACTAAAGTGCCCTTTTATCGATCACGATGAAAGGGCGGGTGAATTATTGGGGCTGATACACTCGAATGTGTGTAGACCAATAAGTTCACTTGCCAGGAGGGGTTTTAACTACTTTATCACATTTACTGATGATTACAGTAAATATGGTTATGTCTATTCGCTGAGACATAAGTCTGAAGATTTTGATAAATTCAAAGAGTTTAATACTAAAGTAGAAAACCAGCTCGACAAAGGTATTAAGGCACTTCGATTGGATCGAGGTGGAAAATACTTGACCACAGAGTTATTAGATCATCTAAAAGAGAATGGGATCCTTTTGGAATGGACTCCTCCTGGGACACTGTAGATGAAAGGTGTAGCCAAACGGAGAAATCGGACATTGTTAGACAATGGTCCGTTCCATTATTAGTTGGACTGATCTCCCAATCTCTTTCTGGGATTATGCTCTAGAGACGACCGCATTCATAGTGAATCGGGCTTCGACGAAGGGTGTGGAAGGGACACCATTTTAAAATGATATGGGATGATGCCCTCTTTGTCCTTCCTAAAGATTTGTGGTTGCGAGGCTTATGTGAAACATTTGGTTTCGACTAAGCTCGAACCAAGATCTGAGATATGCACCTTCGTGTGGTATCCCAAAGCAACAAGGGGATACTACTTCTACAATCCCAGTGAGAACATGGTGTTCATCGCATGGGGTGGGGTCTTTATGGAAAAGGAGTTTTGTTTCCAAAGACGTCATTGGGAAGACTGTGCATCTCGAAGAAATTCAGGATGGTACAGATCTGTCTAAACCAATTGGCAACCCAGTAGAAAGAAGCCAGAGATTGTCGTAGAGTAGGAACCAATTCCTGTTACAATTCCGGAAGGTCCAAGGCGATTTGAAAGGATCAATCTTCCTCCTCCAAGATATGGTATCCGGAGGTGACAATGAAGTCATGGTGGATCACGATGATCCAGCCACCTTTCAGGAAGTCGTGGATGGGCCCAACTCCGAGTTATGGCTGGGAGCCATGAGGGAGGAAATGCAATCCATGTCGGACAACCGAGTCTGGGAACCGGTTGATCCCATCAATGGTGTGAGGACCATCGGATGCAAATGGATCTTCAAGGTGAAGATGGACATGGACGACAAACCTCTGACCTACAAAGCTCAACTGGTGGCGAAAGGTTATAGGCATGGATTGACTATGAGGAAACCTTCTCCTTAGTGGCTATGGTCAAAATCGATCCAAATTCTTCTTGACATAACTGCGTATCATAATTACGAGATATGGCAAGTGGATGTCAAAACTGCTTTCCTAAATGGAAATTTGACTGAGTACGTTTGTATGTCTCAGCCCAAAGGTTTTGACGATCCGAAGAATAAAGGAAAGATTTATAAGTTGTTGAAATCCATTTATGGATTGAAACGAACTTCTCGGAGTTGGATCCTTCGTTTTGATGAAGCTGTAATTGGATTTGGCTTAATCAAGAGCGAGGATGAATCTTGCGTTTATAAGAAGGCTAGTGGGAGCAAGATTACCTTTCTGGTTCTCATTGAAAACGACATCCCAACCTTGCACGAGACTAAAGCTTGGTTGAGGAAGTGTTTTTCAATAAAGGACTTAGGCGATGCTTCTTATATCTTAAGGATTAAGATATGTAGAGATCGCACCAAGAGGGTCTTGGATTTAAGTCAGGGAACCTATGTGAACAAGGCATTGAGTAGGTTCTTAATGCTCGATTCAAAGAAAGGACTCTTACCCACTAGTCATGGCATTCATCTCAGCAAGACTCAGTGTCCTAAGACACCTGATGAGCTGAAAAGGATGATGAGAATCCTATGCGCCTGGGGGCAGGATCGATCATATATGCCATGACATGTATGAGACCAGACGTCTCGTAAGCCTTATGTTGTACCAGTAGACATCATTCTAACCCGGGGAAAGATGATGCTGAACTAGTCGCCGAAGGATAAGTAGACGCTAGTTTTCCAAGACAAATCCAGATGACTTTAGAAGTTAATCAGGATATGTGTTTACGCTGAATGGCAGAGCTTTAGCTGGGAGAGCGTAAAGCAAGATATCATTGCCGAATCTACGACAGAGGCCAAGTACATGGATGCTGCAGAGGCAGCTAAGGAGGCTATGTGGATTTGGAAATTCATGGCAGGGCTGGGTGTAATTAAAAACCCATCCAGCCCGGTGAATCCATCTTGCGACAACACAAGGGCCATTGCTCAAGCTAAAAGCCTAGATCGTATAACAAATCCAAACATGTACTACGGCGTATCCACCTCATCAGATAAATACTGAACTGAGGTGAAGTGAAGATAACCTATATTGCAACAGATGATAACATAGCCAACCCTTTGACTAAGGCAGTGTCGCTGCCTGAACATGTTAGACATGTAAAGTCGATGGGGACATATTGGAGTTTAGATTGGAACTAGGGCAAGTGGGAGATTGTTAGTCTTAGTGCCCGTAGTTCAATTCTAAATGTCCAAATGTATATATCATCGTTAGCAATAAAATTAAAGCGGCTTTATATTACTTATGTGTTGGAGTAATATATCGATGTGTGCTCTGATCTATGCCCACCATGCGAATAGAACCATAGATCGAGATAGATTACACTCGATGGGTCCCTAGTCAACAAAGCTTCACTAGAACCGAATAGTATGAAAGATGGCTCTTTATGGCTTACGTTCTGTTAGTCATTGGAATGGGATTCCGGAGTCTGATCATAGATATCATGTGGGACATGATATTGGACGACCCGCCCTGAATATGTTCCATAGATTAAGTCATGAACATATTCAGTGTTGTAGCTTGTCATGTATCCTTAGACCAAGGAGTCTTTGTGATCGCTATGTAGTCAACAACTGAGTTTGACCTGAGCCTAACGTTGTCCGTAACAGGGCTTCCATAACGGCCAGGATTGGCTTGGGGACGGGCTACATGAGTGACACGAAAGACGGCTAAGGGATTTATCCCTCATACTAAGGTATGGGAAAGATATCGGTTCTCGGCCACTTGATCGAGAGTGACTGGAAGAATAGCATGGCCATGCACATGATACTGGGTATCATATCTTCAGTCATCTCACATATCAAGGAACGGTGATTGAGAATAATAAGGATGACGGCTCTATGCCTTATCTCAATCAGGATATCGGAGATAAAAGGATAATGACAGGGACGACGGAAAGGTTAGAATCGACAGGGTCGATTCGTTATGCAATGTCGGGCAATACTAAAGTCTCGTTAGTTGCCACTTAAATAGGATCAAGTAAAATGGGATTTTACGTTGATCTATTGACATGCATAAACCTAAGGGTCACATCGGAGGATGAAACTCATTGACATATTTATGGAGAATGGCCAAAAGGGAGTTGTCTCGGGACATGACCAAAACTGGGTTTTGGGTCATGTGCCCGTAAGTGAATAGGACTTTACGGATCGAGACAAGGCTTGGAGTCTTGGGATTGATCGCGTCGGATAATGTTGGACATTTCCGGTATGGAAAGCTTGGAGGCGATGAGCGAATCACGGGACCTCGTTGGAAATGGCCACGGGCCATGTTCCAAGAGGCCCATGAAAGGCCCATGCAACCAAGGCCCATGGAACTAATTAATCAAGTCTTGATTAATTAGTGCTAAGTAAGCAAGACAAGGATTAAGGTGTTGGTGATTCACCACCTAACCCAATCTTGTCTTGCCATACTTTGTCCTATTTACACCTTACTTGACACCATACTTGTCTCATGCCTTTAGTTGGACAAGTATGGGTTTTGTTATGTTTAAGTCATCTTTTTTCAACATAACAAACACAAGACAAGAATAGGAAACACAACTTCTCTCTCCCTTCCCTTGCAATTTCGGGTTTGGCAAGCTCCCACCTCCATTTTTGTGTTCTTGAGTCCTCAAAGAGAAGAACTACGTGGCTTTGATTCCCATGTGGATACGTAGGCGTCTTGGAGACTCAAGCCAATCATTCGTTAACCGGTGTTCTTGTTTTGGTAAGAGATAGTGCTGAATTTTTCTCTTGTGAATCCATTCTTTGTTAGTTGTTTCGTGGTTTTAATCGTCTCTTGGTTTTTATTGATTTTCCGCTGCGAGTTGGTTCATCTCCAACCCTACCTCGAGACCCAACAGTGGTATCAGAGCCGTGCTACCTCCGGGATTCACAAGACGGTGTTCAAATTTTCGGTTTTGCTTGAAAGTTTCGTTTTTGGCATGTTGTTTTGCTAAATTGATTGATAACATGTTTTAAATTATTGTTTATGGATTTAATGCATGTAAAATGAATTTTTGAAAATTATTTCAAATCTGGAAATTTTGAAAAAAGTTTGATTTTTCGGGTCTCGGGAGCGGGACTCTCGGGGAGCCGAAACCGAGACCGAACGGGGCTCCGTTGGACGGAGCTAGGCCAAGCATGACCATTGGATGGTTGATATGCCAAGGCTAAACCGTTTTGTTAGTTATGACGAGTTTGGAACCGTCATGATGAACTCGAAGATCAAATGTTCAAAAGTTTCATTTTTGAACGGTTTCGATAAACCGAGCATCAAAAAATTTCGAAACTTGGCTATTAATTAAAACCGGAAAATCACATGATGTTTGATAACATGCTTGTTTGATAACACGATGTGTGATGTGATGTTGGCATGGTGTACATAATAGCCCCGAGCTCAATTTAATTATGTATCGCTTTTCACGGCCTGCGAGCCGTTAGAGTTAGCGTGTAATTATTATTTAAAGGTGTGATCGTCGAACCACTTGTTTGTAATATTTATTTATTCCCGACCTGCGAGTCGTGTATTAAATTGTAATATTTTACTCAAGACGAAGAAAGGGCGAAAAGGTCATTTGGTGGCTTTTCGGGTGTTGGCATCGGCTTGGAGTCGGTGGAGCTCAAGAAGCTAGTGGGAGTTAGTTTAGGGGGCTATTATGTGCACATTTATCGCTTTATGCTTGGTTTAGTTTATGCATGATTAATTCTATGTGTTTTAGAATTGCATGCTTAACTTTATTTACCGAGCATATCACCTCACATGCAAAGATAAAATTGGAATTTTAATCCTTGTGTGTGAACCCTTAGAACCGTCATTGCATTGGATGTAGTTGACGGGTTCAAAGGAAGAATTACATTGGATGTAATTTGAGGCATCATTGCATTTGGAATGTAGTTGATGTGCTCATCGCATCTAGGATGTGCCAAAGTTTTGAACACAACTGGACAAGTAAAAGCGGGTCATGTCCGATACCTCCCAATCATCAACACCTTACTACCTCCCCGTCCTATGGTTGTCGTGCGCATTAGCGGAGCATCCATGGGGAAGCGGGGTAGTAGGTTTGGACGACATATGTGGGTGTCGTGCGCATTAGCGGAGCACCTACATAGTGACGAGCCATAGTTGAAAATTGGTGGACCCGACTACGATTCTCGGCCTGAGGTTGAGCTAGGGTAACAGATAGGGTAAGTCGTGTACATAAGTACATACCCTAGCCAAGAGTCACATTGGATGTGATTGGATGGAGTCCTACCTACATAGCTCGATTAAGTGGTGAGCATTAGTTCAGCTTAATCGAGTGAATCAAAGATCTTGGTTTCAGATTCTAAAGGTTTAGAATTGATTGTTGGTGTTTAAGCTTGATCTTCATAAAATTTATTCAGTTTACTGATTGAATTTTATCTGTTGTAGATCAAATGGAAAATTCAGCGAACATTAATAGTTTGTCATTAAAAACCATTCTTGACAGGGTCAAGCTAAATGGGACAAACTATTTGGACTGGTACAGAATTTTGAGGATAGTCCTCAAGTCTGAACACAAAGAATATGTCCTTGACAAGGCTGTCTCTAAGACCATATCAGAGTTACATGAAGTGTCATCAACTGCTGAGAAGAATATCTCAGGGATCTGGGATCCAAGGATATTCTGATGGTCAACAAGGGAATTGGAAGTGGCAAGGGCTGGGCCCATGCGCACTTGGCAGGAAAGATGAGACACCTGAGAATGTCTGCTTCTACTGCCAACAGCCTGGTCATTGGAACCGGGATTACAGGAAGTTCACGGCTGATCTGAAGAAGGGCAGTGGGACTGCGCCTTCATCAAATAGCCTGGATGATCTGAAGAAGGGCAGTAGGACTGCGCCTTCATCAGGAAACCTGGATGATCTAAGGAAGGGCGGTGGGATCGTGCCTTCATCCGGTATTAACTCTATAGAGCTACATCTTTCTACTTCCAAAGATTCATGGGTATTAGATACCAGGACTGAATCTCACACATGCACTTATATATGGTGGCTGAAAGTAGGAGAGGTTTGGAAAGCACGAAGTGGACCTCAGAGTTGTGGCAACTGTTGTAGGATCCATGAGTCTTGCTTTGCCAAGAGGCCTTGTCTTAGTACTGTATAATGTATATTGCATACCTACTTTTAGTAGAAATATTATATCTGTATCCGTGTTTGACAAGGAAGGATATAATGTTAATATTGGAAATGGAGTTTTCAATGTTCTATGCAATGATATGTTTTATACCAGTACTGACTTGGTTGGAGGATTGTACATATTAGATATGGGTAACAATGCCTCAAGTTCTATATATTCCGTTAATACCAAGAGGTCTAAATCCAACGATTTAAACCTAACTCTGTTAAGGCACTGTCATTTAGGTCGCATAAACAAGAAGCACCTATCAGCATTTCAGAAGTGCGGACTTTCAGGTTCATTCGAATTCCATTCGATCGATAGGTGCAAGGTTTGTTTGATGGGAAAAATGACTAAAGTGCCCTTTTATCGATCACGATGAAAGGGCGGGTGAATTATTGGGGCTGATACACTCGAATGTGTGTAGACCAATAAGTTCACTTGCCAGGAGGGGTTTTAACTACTTTATCACATTTACTGATGATTACAGTAAATATGGTTATGTCTATTCGCTGAGACATATGTCTGAAGATTTTGATAAATTCAAAGAGTTTAATACTAAAGTAGAAAACCAGCTCGACAAAGGTATTAAGGCACTTCGATTGGATCAAGGTGGAAAATACTTGACCACAGAGTTATTAGATCATCTAAAAGAGAATGGGATCCTTTTGGAATGGACTCCTCCTGGGACACTGTAGATGAAAGGTGTAGCCAAACGGAGAAATCGGACATTGTTAGACAATGGTCCGTTCCATTATTAGTTGGACTGATCTCCCAATCTCTTTCTGGGATTATGCTCTAGAGACGACCGCATTCATAGTGAATCGGGCTTCGACGAAGGGTGTGGAAGGGACACCATTTTAAA
Organism: Erodium maritimum; assembly: GCA_963921825.1. Taxonomy (NCBI): domain Eukaryota; kingdom Viridiplantae; phylum Streptophyta; class Magnoliopsida; order Geraniales; family Geraniaceae; genus Erodium; species Erodium maritimum. Next base: position 47,860,380 of record OY997592.1, read on the forward strand.
ATGATATGGGATGATGCCCTCTTTGTCCTTCCTAAAGATTTGTGGTTGCGAGGCTTATGTGAAACATTTGGTTTCGACTAAGCTCGAACCAAGATCTGAGATATGCACCTTCGTGTGGTATCCCAAAGCAACAAGGGGATACTACTTCTACAATCCCAGTGAGAACATGGTGTTCATCGCATGGGGTGGGGTCTTTATGGAAAAGGAGTTTTGTTTCCAAAGACGTCATTGGGAGGACTGTGCATCTCGAAGAAATTCAGGATGGTACAGATCTGTCTAAACCAATTGGCAACCCAGTAGAAAGAAGCCAGAGATTGTCGTAGAGTAGGAACCAATTCCTGTTACAATTCCGGAAGGTCCAAGGCGATTTGAAAGGATCAATCTTCCTCCTCCAAGATATGGTATCCGGAGGTGACAATGAAGTCATGGTGGATCACGATGATCCAGCCACCTTTCAGGAAGTCGTGGATGGGCCCAACTCCGAGTTATGGCTGGGAGCCATGAGGGAGGAAATGCAATCCATGTCGGACAACCGAGTCTGGGAACCGGTTGATCCCATCAATGGTGTGAGGACCATCGGATGCAAATGGATCTTCAAGGTGAAGATGGACATGGACGACAAACCTCTGACCTACAAAGCTCAACTGGTGGCGAAAGGTTATAGGCATGGATTGACTATGAGGAAACCTTCTCCTTAGTGGCTATGGTCAAAATCGATCCAAATTCTTCTTGACATAACTGCGTATCATAATTACGAGATATGGCAAGTGGATGTCAAAACTGCTTTCCTAAATGGAAATTTGACTGAGTACGTTTGTATGTCTCAGCCCAAAGGTTTTGACGATCCGAAGAATAAAGGAAAGATTTATAAGTTGTTGAAATCCATTTATGGATTGAAACGAACTTCTCGGAGTTGGATCCTTCGTTTTGATGAAGCTGTAATTGGATTTGGCTTAATCAAGAGCGAGGATGAATCTTGCGTTTATAAGAAGGCTAGTGGGAGCAAGATTACCTTTCTGGTTCTCATTGAAAACGACATCCCAACCTTGCACGAGACTAAAGCTTGGTTGAGGAAGTGTTTTTCAATAAAGGACTTAGGCGATGCTTCTTATATCTTAAGGATTAAGATATGTAGAGATCGCACCAAGAGGGTCTTGGATTTAAGTCAGGGAACCTATGTGAACAAGGCATTGAGTAGGTTCTTAATGCTCGATTCAAAGAAAGGACTCTTACCCACTAGTCATGGCATTCATCTCAGCAAGACTCAGTGTCCTAAGACACCTGATGAGCTGAAAAGGATGATGAGAATCCTATGCGCCTGGGGGCAGGATCGATCATATATGCCATGACATGTATGAGACCAGACGTCTCGTAAGCCTTATGTTGTACCAGTAGACATCATTCTAACCCGGGGAAAGATGATGCTGAACTAGTCGCCGAAGGATAAGTAGACGCTAGTTTTCCAAGACAAATCCAGATGACTTTAGAAGTTAATCAGGATATGTGTTTACGCTGAATGGCAGAGCTTTAGCTGGGAGAGCGTAAAGCAAGATATCATTGCCGAATCTACGACAGAGGCCAAGTACATGGATGCTGCAGAGGCAGCTAAGGAGGCTATGTGGATTTGGAAATTCATGGCAGGGCTGGGTGTAATTAAAAACCCATCCAGCCCGGTGAATCCATCTTGCGACAACACAAGGGCCATTGCTCAAGCTAAAAGCCTAGATCGTATAACAAATCCAAACATGTACTACGGCGTATCCACCTCATCAGATAAATACTGAACTGAGGTGAAGTGAAGATAACCTATATTGCAACAGATGATAACATAGCCAACCCTTTGACTAAGGCAGTGTCGCTGCCTGAACATGTTAGACATGTAAAGTCGATGGGGACATATTGGAGTTTAGATTGGAACTAGGGCAAGTGGGAGATTGTTAGTCTTAGTGCCCGTAGTTCAATTCTAAATGTCCAAATGTATATATCATCGTTAGCAATAAAATTAAAGCGGCTTTATATTACTTATGTGTTGGAGTAATATATCGATGTGTGCTCTGATCTATGCCCACCATGCGAATAGAACCATAGATCGAGATAGATTACACTCGATGGGTCCCTAGTCAACAAAGCTTCACTAGAACCGACTAGTATGAAAGATGGCTCTTTATGGCTTACGTTCTGTTAGTCATTGGAATGGGATTCCGGAGTCTGATCATAGATATCATGTGGGACATGATATTGGACGACCCGCCCTGAATATGTTCCATAGATTAAGTCATGAACATATTCAGTGTTGTAGCTTGTCATGTATCCTTAGACCAAGGAGTCTTTGTGATCGCTATGTAGTCAACAACTGAGTTTGACCTGAGCCTAACGTTGTCCGTAACAGGGCTTCCATAACGGCCAGGATTGGCTTGGGGACGGGCTACATGAGTGACACGAAAGACGGCTAAGGGATTTATCCCTCATACTAAGGTATGGGAAAGATATCGGTTCTCGGCCACTTGATCGAGAGTGACTGGAAGAATAGCATGGCCATGCACATGATACTGGGTATCATATCTTCAGTCATCTCACATATCAAGGAACGGTGATTGAGAATAATAAGGATGACGGCTCTATGCCTTATCTCAATCAGGATATCGGAGATAAAAGGATAATGACAGGGACGACGGAAAGGTTAGAATCGACAGGGTCGATTCGTTATGCAATGTCGGGCAATACTAAAGTCTCGTTAGTTGCCACTTAAATAGGATCAAGTAAAATGGGATTTTACGTTGATCTATTGACATGCATAAACCTAAGGGTCACACCGGAGGATGAAACTCATTGACATATTTATGGAGAATGGCCAAAAGGGAGTTGTCTCGGGACATGACCAAAACTGGGTTTTGGGTCATGTGCCCGTAAGTGAATAGGACTTTACGGATCGAGACAAGGCTTGGAGTCTTGGGATTGATCGCGTCGGATAATGTTGGACATTTCCGGTATGGAAAGCTTGGAGGCGATGAGCGAATCACGGGACCTTGTTGGAAATGGCCATGGGCCATGTTCCAAGAGGCCCATGAAAGGCCCATGCAACCAAGGCCCATGGAACTAATTAATCAAGTCTTGATTAATTAGTGCTAAGTAAGCAAGACAAGGATTAAGGTGTTGGTGATTCACCACCTAACCCAATCTTGTCTTGCCATACTTTGTCCTATTTACACCTTACTTGACACCATACTTGTCCCATGCCTTTAGTTGGACAAGTATGGGTTTTGTTATGTTTAAGTCATCTTTTTTCAACATAACAAACACAAGACAAGAATAGGAAACACAACTTCTCTCTCCCTTCCCTTGCAATTTCGGGTTTGGCAAGCTCCCACCTCCATTTTTGTGTTCTTGAGTCCTCAAAGAGAAGAACTACGTGGCTTTGATTCCCATGTGGATACGTAGGCGTCTTGGAGACTCAAGCCAATCATTCGTTAACCGGTGTTCTTGTTTTGGTAAGAGATAGTGCTGAATTTTTCTCTTGTGAATCCATTCTTTGTTAGTTGTTTCGTGGTTTTAATCGTCTCTTGGTTTTTATTGATTTTCCGCTGCGAGTTGGTTCATCTCCAACCCTACCTCGAGACCCAACAGTGGTATCAGAGCCGTGCTACCTCCGGGATTCACAAGACGGTGTTCAAATTTTCGGTTTTGCTTGAAAGTTTCGTTTTTGGCATGTTGTTTTGCTAAATTGATTGATAACATGTTTTAAATTATTGTTTATGGATTTAATGCATGTAAAATGAATTTTTGAAAATTATTTCAAATCTGGAAATTTTGAAAAAAGTTTGATTTTTCGGGTCTCGGGAGCGGGACTCTCGGGGAGCCGAAACCGAGACCGAACGGGGCTCCGTTGGACGGAGCTAGGCCAAGCATGACCATTGGATGGTTGATATGCCAAGGCTAAACCGTTTTGTTAGTTATGACGAGTTTGGAACCGTCATGATGAACTCGAAGATCAAATGTTCAAAAGTTTCATTTTTGAACGGTTTCGATAAACCGAGCATCAAAAAATTTCGAAACTTGGCTATTAATTAAAACCGGAAAATCACATGATGTTTGATAACATGCTTGTTTGATAACACGATGTGTGATGTGATGTTGGCATGGTGTACATAATAGCCCCGAGCTCAATTTAATTATGTATCGCTTTTCACGGCCTGCGAGCCGTTAGAGTTAGCGTGTAATTATTATTTAAAGGTGTGATCGTCGAACCACTTGTTTGTAATATTTATTTATTCCCGACCTGCGAGTCGTGTATTAAATTGTAATATTTTACTCAAGACGAAGAAAGGGCGAAAAGGTCATTTGGTGGCTTTTCGGGTGTTGGCATCGGCTTGGAGTCGGTGGAGCTCAAGAAGCTAGTGGGAGTTAGTTTAGGGGGCTATTATGTGCACATTTATCGCTTTATGCTTGGTTTAGTTTATGCATGATTAATTCTATGTGTTTTAGAATTGCATGCTTAACTTTATTTACCGAGCATATCACCTCACATGCAAAGATAAAATTGGAATTTTAATCCTTGTGTGTGAACCCTTAGAACCGTCATTGCATTGGATGTAGTTGACGGGTTCAAAGGAAGAATTACATTGGATGTAATTTGAGGCATCATTGCATTTGGAATGTAGTTGATGTGCTCATCGCATCTAGGATGTGCCAAAGTTTTGAACACAACTGGACAAGTAAAAGCGGGTCATGTCCGATACCTCCCAATCATCAACACCTTACTACCTCCCCGTCCTATGGTTGTCGTGCGCATTAGCGGAGCATCCATGGGGAAGCGGGGTAGTAGGTTTGGACGACATATGTGGGTGTCGTGCGCATTAGCGGAGCACCTACATAGTGACGAGCCATAGTTGAAAATTGGTGGACCCGACTACGATTCTCGGCCTGAGGTTGAGCTAGGGTAACAGATAGGGTAAGTCGTGTACATAAGTACATACCCTAGCCAAGAGTCACATTGGATGTGATTGGATGGAGTCCTACCTACATAGCTCGATTAAGTGGTGAGCATTAGTTCAGCTTAATCGAGTGAATCAAAGATCTTGGTTTCAGATTCTAAAGGTTTAGAATTGATTGTTGGTGTTTAAGCTTGATCTTCATAAAATTTATTCAGTTTACTGATTGAATTTTATCTGTTGTAGATCAAATGGAAAATTCAGCGAACATTAATAGTTTGTCATTAAAAACCATTCTTGACAGGGTCAAGCTAAATGGGACAAACTATTTGGACTGGTACAGAATTTTGAGGATAGTCCTCAAGTCTGAACACAAAGAATATGTCCTTGACAAGGCTGTCTCTAAGACCATATCAGAGTTACATGAAGTGTCATCAACTGCTGAGAAGAATATCTCAGGGATCTGGGATCCAAGGATATTCTGATGGTCAACAAGGGAATTGGAAGTGGCAAGGGTTGGGCCCATGCGCACTTGGCAGGAAAGATGAGACACCTGAGAATGTCTGCTTCTACTGCCAACAGCCTGGTCATTGGAACCGGGATTACAGGAAGTTCACGGCTGATCTGAAGAAGGGCAGTGGGACTGCGCCTTCATCAAATAGCCTGGATGATCTGAAGAAGGGCAGTAGGACTGCGCCTTCATCAGGAAACCTGGATGATCTAAGGAAGGGCGGTGGGATCGTGCCTTCATCCGGTATTAACTCTATAGAGCTACATCTTTCTACTTCCAAAGATTCATGGGTATTAGATACCAGGACTGAATCTCACACATGCACTTATATATGGTGGCTGAAAGTAGGAGAGGTTTGGAAAGCACGAAGTGGACCTCAGAGTTGTGGCAACTGTTGTAGGATCCATGAGTCTTGCTTTGCCAAGAGGCCTTGTCTTAGTACTGTATAATGTATATTGCATACCTACTTTTAGTAGAAATATTATATCTGTATCCGTGTTTGACAAGGAAGGATATAATGTTAATATTGGAAATGGAGTTTTCAATGTTCTATGCAATGATATGTTTTATACCAGTACTGACTTGGTTGGAGGATTGTACATATTAGATATGGGTAACAATGCCTCAAGTTCTATATATTCCGTTAATACCAAGAGGTCTAAATCCAACGATTTAAACCTAACTCTGTTAAGGCACTGTCATTTAGGTCGCATAAACAAGAAGCACCTATCAGCATTTCAGAAGTGCGGACTTTCAGGTTCATTCGAATTCCATTCGATCGATAGGTGCAAGGTTTGTTTGATGGGAAAAATGACTAAAGTGCCCTTTTATCGATCACGATGAAAGGGCGGGTGAATTATTGGGGCTGATACACTCGAATGTGTGTAGACCAATAAGTTCACTTGCCAGGAGGGGTTTTAACTACTTTATCACATTTACTGATGATTACAGTAAATATGGTTATGTCTATTCGCTGAGACATAAGTCTGAAGATTTTGATAAATTCAAAGAGTTTAATACTAAAGTAGAAAACCAGCTCGACAAAGGTATTAAGGCACTTCGATTGGATCGAGGTGGAAAATACTTGACCACAGAGTTATTAGATCATCTAAAAGAGAATGGGATCCTTTTGGAATGGACTCCTCCTGGGACACTATAGATGAAAGGTGTAGCCAAACGGAGAAATCGGACATTGTTAGACAATGGTCCGTTCCATTATTAATTGGACTGATCTCCCAATCTCTTTCTGGGATTATGCTCTAGAGACGACCGCATTCATAGTGAATCGGGCTTCGACGAAGGGTGTGGAAGGGACACCATTTTAAAATGATATGGGATGATGCCCTCTTTGTCCGTCCTAAAGATTTGTGGTTGCGAGGCTTATGTGAAACATTTGGTTTCGACTAAGCTCGAACCAAGATCTGAGATATGCACCTTCGTGTGGTATCCCAAAGCAACAAGGGGATACTACTTCTACAATCCCAGTGAGAACATGGTGTTCATCGCATGGGGTGGGGTCTTTATGGAAAAGGAGTTTTGTTTCCAAAGACGTCATTGGGAGGACTGTGCATCTCGAAGAAATTCAGGATGGTACAGATCTGTCTAAACCAATTGGCAACCCAGTAGAAAGAAGCCAGAGATTGTCGTAGAGTAGGAACCAATTCCTGTTACAATTCCGGAAGGTCCAAGGCGATTTGAAAGGATCAATCTTCCTCCTCCAAGATATGGTATCCGGAGGTGACAATGAAGTCATGGTGGATCACGATGATCCAGCCACCTTTCAGGAAGTCGTGGATGGGCCCAACTCCGAGTTATGGCTGGGAGCCATGAGGGAGGAAATGCAATCCATGTCGGACAACCGAGTCTGGGAACCGGTTGATCCCATCAATGGTGTGAGGACCATCGGATGCAAATGGATCTTCAAGGTGAAGATGGACATGGACGACAAACCTCTGACCTACAAAGCTCAACTGGTGGCGAAAGGTTATAGGCATGGATTGACTATGAGGAAACCTTCTCCTTAGTGGCTATGGTCAAAATCGATCCAAATTCTTCTTGACATAACTGCGTATCATAATTACGAGATATGGCAAGTGGATGTCAAAACTGCTTTCCTAAATGGAAATTTGACTGAGTACGTTTGTATGTCTCAGCCCAAAGGTTTTGACGATCCGAAGAATAAAGGAAAGATTTATAAGTTGTTGAAATCCATTTATGGATTGAAACGAACTTCTCGGAGTTGGATCCTTCGTTTTGATGAAGCTGTAATTGGATTTGGCTTAATCAAGAGCGAGGATGAATCTTGCGTTTATAAGAAGGCTAGTGGGAGCAAGATTACCTTTCTGGTTCTCATTGAAAACGACATCCCAACCTTGCACGAGACTAAAGCTTGGTTGAGGAAGTGTTTTTCAATAAAGGACTTAGGCGATGCTTCTTATATCTTAAGGATTAAGATATGTAGAGATCGCACCAAGAGGGTCTTGGATTTAAGTCAGGGAACCTATGTGAACAAGGCATTGAGTAGGTTCTTAATGCTCGATTCAAAGAAAGGACTCTTACCCACTAGTCATGGCATTCATCTCAGCAAGACTCAGTGTCCTAAGACACCTGATGAGCTGAAAAGGATGATGAGAATCCTATGCGCCTAGGGGCAGGATCGATCATATATGCCATGACATGTATGAGACCAGACGTCTCGTAAGCCTTATGTTGTACCAGTAGACATCATTCTAACCCGGGGAAAGATGATGCTGAACTAGTCGCCGAAGGATAAGTAGACGCTAGTTTTCCAAGACAAATCCAGATGACTTTAGAAGTTAATCAGGATATGTGTTTACGCTGAATGGCAGAGCTTTAGCTGGGAGAGCGTAAAGCAAGATATCATTGCCGAATCTACGACAGAGGCCAAGTACATGGATGCTGCAGAGGCAGCTAAGGAGGCTATGTGGATTTGGAAATTCATGGCAGGGCTGGGTGTAATTAAAAACCCATCCAGCCCGGTGAATCCATCTTGCGACAACACAAGGGCCATTGCTCAAGCTAAAAGCCTAGATCGTATAACAAATCCAAACATGTACTACGGCGTATCCACCTCATTAGATAAATACTGAACTGAGGTGAAGTGAAGATAACCTATATTGCAACAGATGATAACATAGCCAACCCTTTGACTAAGGCAGTGTCGCTGCCTGAACATGTTAGACATGTAAAGTCGATGGGGACATATTGGAGTTTAGATTGGAACTAGGGCAAGTGGGAGATTGTTAGTCTTAGTGCCCGTAGTTCAATTCTAAATGTCCAAATGTATATATCATCGTTAGCAATAAAATTAAAGCGGCTTTATATTACTTATGTGTTGGAGTAATATATCGATGTGTGCTCTGATCTATGCCCACCATGCGAATAGAACCATAGATCGAGATAGATTACACTCGATGGGTCCCTAGTCAACAAAGCTTCACTAGAACCGACTAGTATGAAAGATGGCTCTTTATGGCTTACGTTCTGTTAGTCATTGGAATGGGATTCCGGAGTCTGATCATAGATATCATGTGGGACATGATATTGGACGACCCGCCCTGAATATGTTCCATAGATTAAGTCATGAACATATTCAGTGTTGTAGCTTGTCATGTATCCTTAGACCAAGGAGTCTTTGTGATCGCTATGTAGTCAACAACTGAGTTTGACCTGAGCCTAACGTTGTCCGTAACAGGGCTTCCATAACGGCCAGGATTGGCTTGGGGACGGGCTACATGAGTGACACGAAAGACGGCTAAGGGATTTATCCCTCATACTAAGGTATGGGAAAGATATCGGTTCTCGGCCACTTGATCGAGAGTGACTGGAAGAATAGCATGGCCATGCACATGATACTGGGTATCATATCTTCAGTCATCTCACATATCAAGGAACGGTGATTGAGAATAATAAGGATGACGGCTCTATGCCTTATCTCAATCAGGATATCGGAGATAAAAGGATAATGACAGGGACGACGGAAAGGTTAGAATCGACAGGGTCGATTCGTTATGCAATGTCGGGCAATACTAAAGTCTCGTTAGTTGCCACTTAAATAGGATCAAGTAAAATGGGATTTTACGTTGATCTATTGACATGCATAAACCTAAGGGTCACACCGGAGGATGAAACTCATTGACATATTTATGGAGAATGGCCAAAAGGGAGTTGTCTCGGGACATGACCAAAACTGGGTTTTGGGTCATGTGCCCGTAAGTGAATAGGACTTTACGGATCGAGACAAGGCTTGGAGTCTTGGGATTGATCGCGTCGGATAATGTTGGACATTTCCGGTATGGAAAGCTTGGAGGCGATGAGCGAATCACGGGACCTCGTTGGAAATGGCCACGGGCCATGTTCCAAGAGGCCCATGAAAGGCCCATGCAACCAAGGCCCATGGAACTAATTAATCAAGTCTTGATTAATTAGTGCTAAGTAAGCAAGACAAGGATTAAGGTGTTGGTGATTCACCACCTAACCCAATCTTGTCTTGCCATACTTTGTCCTATTTACACCTTACTTGACACCATACTTGTCTCATGCCTTTAGTTGGACAAGTATGGGTTTTGTTATGTTTAAGTCATCTTTTTTCAACATAACAAACACAAGACAAGAATAGGAAACACAACTTCTCTCTCCCTTCCCTTGCAATTTCGGGTTTGGCAAGCTCCCACCTCCATTTTTGTGTTCTTGAGTCCTCAAAGAGAAGAACTACGTGGCTTTGATTCCCATGTGGATACGTAGGCGTCTTGGAGACTCAAGCCAATCATTCGTTAACCGGTGTTCTTGTTTTGGTAAGAGATAGTGCTGAATTTTTCTCTTGTGAATCCATTCTTTGTTAGTTGTTTCATGGTTTTAATCGTCTCTTGGTTTTTATTGATTTTCCGCTGCGAGTTGGTTCATCTCCAACCCTACCTCGAGACCCAACACCCGTCGCCGGTGGCCCGATCCTCCTCCCTCCCCAGTGCACGCCCCAGCCCACTCCCCAGGCGCCGGGGGCGAGGTCCCCTCGCCGGCGTACGGCGGAGACACGCTGGCATTGATCGGAGACGGCCCCCCGGGACCCAACCCTCGTCCTCGCCAGCCGAGAATCGAAGGCCCGCCGTCCCGTCCGTCCAACTCGTCCATGCCCCAGCCGACACAACTGGTTCACCATCCCCCGTAACGTCCAACAGTGACGCACCTGACCCACTCCCGTCACCGGCCATATCCCTACATCGTCCCCCGTAGCCTCCATCGTCACCGTCCCAGGCAACACCCTCCGCTCCTGCGAGTCCGGCAACGACCCCGTCATCGGCTCCATCCCAGGGACGACCACCACAGCCGGCACGGAGTCCTGCCACGACTCCTCCTCCGGCTCCTCCTCCAGTCGATCCGTCCCGACACCGGACTCCGAACCGTACTCCTCCGGCAGACGGGGTCCCCAATGAACGCCCCCATCGCCGCCCCGCTCGCCATCATCCAAGCTGCTCGATAAAGCCATGGAGATCAACGCAAATCGCAAAACACCAACCCTAGATAAGAGAGAGGCACTTCGTCTCTCTGCTAAAACCCTAACAGAGCTTTTTTTTTTAATATAATAGTCTTTTAAATAATGTAATATAATTTATTAAGGAAATAATAAAATCTATGATTAAGGAAATTTATTTGTTAAGGAAGCGTATTAAGGAAAGCCATTAACTAATACAAATAATTAAGGAAATTCAGAAAATTCTAATTGTATTAGATGCCACGTGGCGATTCTTCATTGGAGAATCGTGACACTAGACGTCTATTCGATCTCCTCTAGAGTCTATGAATGTGTCGACGGTCTTTTCTCTCTCCCCCATGATTCGACGTAAAAAATTGAATAGACACAAATTCGACGAAATTTTGGATTTTTGGGCTGGTTCGACCCCTCAATTAGATGCCCAAAAGCTCCCATTGTGGATAGCCTTAGTGGTAATGAGTGAATTCGGAAGTTAAACAGTAGATCAAGAAAGGCGCCTAGACAATTGAAGACTTGATCTCTAACCTCACCGAGTGGAAAAGGTGGTATAGGCCCAAGAGGAAGGTCAAAATAGGGATACTGCAAAGCGTTAGAATTTAGAGCAACATCTTCGGACATGATAGAACTGGACTAGTTCAAAAAAATAGAGATCGGTGTTTAAAGTAGGTATTAAACATCAGCCAGTATACTATGTTGTATGAAAAAAAGCTAGAAACTATACTCTAGGACTACTTAGGTCATGTGGGATGAAGTCAGGTTAATAATTCAAGTTTGTGGAAGACATATTACGTTATGTACATCCTCACTCTTTGAGGTGATAACAACAAAAGTTTCTGGTAATGCATTAATTTGGTTAGCATGTTTTTTCTCTATTAATCCTAAATGCAGCGTTGAAAATATAAATATTTTAGATGTGGGCTAGGGACATGGTCCATTCAAATTCATCATTGAAACTTTTGGGAAATTTTATAGAGTTTTAGGTACCTCTTAGTTTGTTTTATGAACACATGATTATGGTCCCTTGCAACAGCTCCACAGGATTCTAAGTTCCGTGTACTTGTAAGGGATGAAGGTCTAGAGCTAGCAAAAAGACTCATCCTATGATCTTTTTGAATCCATGGTCGAAATCATGGGAACGAGATGCTCAAGAATATGGATCAAGTCATGGTTGAGAGTCTGTTATATTGTGTTTCATGTAATAGTTGTGGCTGTGATGTTAGTGTGACTGTGGAAGCTCATTTTTTAGTGTTTCTTTGCTGGTTTTTTGGCCAAGTGAGCTCAAGTTTGTTACTATGATTGTCTCGGAGCCGTGTGGGGCTATGTAAGCTTGGGCTGATCTCTGTGGATTTGGTTTCTTCTTCTTGGTGGTGTTGTCGTCACACGTTTGGATGGTGCTGGTTATTTGATTTCCGTGAAGGTTTTTCGCTGCTTCCGGTGTAGGATGACGAGTATGGGTTTTGAGGTTTTGGGCTATAAGGGTCGGCTCTACCTTATTTGTTGTGGTGCTGTTATGCGGATTATCTGTGGGGTTCGGATAGGGAGTTCTTTTTACTTGGCTGTCTCCGATTTTGGTGTTTTTTTTGGAGGTTTCTTGGAGGATCCTTGACTTGTTGGGTCTATCTCATGGCTCTGTTTTATCTCCTTTAATTCAGAATTCTGAATAAAACTATTATTGATAAAATGAAATAAAAGGTGTGAAATGTTTCAGTGTTTGGTCATCTAGAGAAGGAGGTTGAGGAGATGAAGAGAAAAATAGTCAAGTTTATTAGCTTTAGAAAATATTGACGTTCTGTTGGGGTATAATAACGTCAAACAATATTCAAAGAAGAAGAAACCAAGAAAAAAAAAATAAACAATCACACAATAATACATGGATTTACGTGGTTCAATAATTTGCTTACGTCCACGGCCTCGTTACTTTCTTATTATTGCTCTCACAATGAATGAATCATTCTTGATTTACAAGTACATGGTATTTATAGAGAAGACAATGGATAAATAAGTAGGAATTAAGTTTTCTAATCCTAATAGGAAATTTCTCTTAATTGACTACTCAAATCTCTTACCTAAATTTATTAAGAAGACTAAAAATTTCCTAAATACAATAGGAAGTCTCCACAAACCTTAACCATCGCCCACTTGGAGATTGTCCATGAATGTCTTCACTTTACTCCTACTCATGTAAGTTCAGTAACACCCCTAATGCTCCATCAAAAAAACTTCTAAGGTAGTGTGACATCTTCCTTCAACTAACCATGAAGGCCAACTGAAGTTATACATATATACTTCAGCTTCTCCATTGTAACCACCTTGGTCAACATATCTGTAGGATTCTTTGACCCAATGATTTTCTTCAAGGACAAATTACTATCACTCATTAGTCCTCTAATGAAATAATATCTCAATTGAATATGCTTCGTTGTAGCATGAAACACATATTCTTAGCGAGGTGAATGATGTTATGACTATCGCTATATAAAGCACCATCTGTCTATTTAACCCCTAACTCCTCCAAGAAATTCTTCAACCATATCATTTCCTTTCCGGCTTCTGAAATAGCCATGTCCTCTACTTCAGTAGTTGAAAGAGCAACACTCTTCTACAGTCGAGAAATCCAGCTAACTATTTTGCCACCCAAAGTAATGATGTATCTTGTAGTACACTTCCTTGTGTCCAACCATCCACCTAAGTGTACATCAGAAAACCCTTCTAAGTTCACATCCTTTTTCTTGAAATGTAGTACAATCTTTGAAATGCCTTTCAAGTAGCAAAACAGCCACTGGACTGTTTCCCAACGCTCTCTCCTAGGATTAGACATGAATCTACTAACGACTCCCACTACATGTGCAATGATTGGCCTTATGCAAGCCATCGCGTACATAGAACTGCCTATTGTCGATATATATAGGACCTTAGTCATTTCTTCTTTATCCTTATCCGTCTTAGGGGGTTGTTCTCGAGTGAGTTTGAAATGACTTCCCAACGGTGTACTTCTTACTTTAACATCTTGGAGACTGAACTTGTTCAAAATCTTCTCAATATACTTCTTTTAAGATAACTTTAAACTTCTATCAGACTTATCCGTACTATATCTCATTCCGAGTATTTGCTTTGCTACGCCTAATTCCTTCATCTCAAACTTTTCAAACATCTATCTCTTTAACGTGTTGATTTCTATCATGTTGGATCCTACCATCAACATGTCATCAACATACAACAATAATATGATGTAGGATCCATTGAAATGCTTGACATAGCAACAATGATCCATGAGAGATCTTGAGTATCCACTTCTCATCATAAAATAGTCAAACTTCAAGTACCACTGTCTTGGTGCTTGTTTCAAACCATACAAACTTTTCTATAATTTGCAAACCAGGTCTTCACTCCCAACTATCTAGAAACCCTCGGGTTGTACCATATAAATATATTCATCAAGATCACCTATAATAACACGGTCTTCACATCTAGTTGTTCCAGATGAAGATCCTCTAGAGTCACGATATCTAACACAAGCCTGATAGTAGTCATCTTGACTACTGGAGAAAATATCTCGTTGTAGTCAACTCCCTTCTTCTATTGAAATCCTTTGACCACTAACCTTTCCTTGTACCTCTTGCTATCATCATGTTCTTCCTTGACCCTGAACACCCATTTATTTTGTAGAGCCGTCTTTCCAGCCGGTAACTTAGTTGACAACCAAGTTTCATTCTTTTCAAGAGACTTTATCTCTTCATCCATGGCTGACACCCATTTAATTAAATCATCCATCTGAATTGCCTATGTGTAACATTGAGGCTTTCCATTCTCATCCAACGGAAAATAATGTAGTGACAAAGAGAATCGTTCTGGAGGTCTTGAAATTTTGCTCGATCACCTCACTGTAGCAACTAGGGTAGTTGGTAGTATCTCCTCATTATTTTCCTACATTGGACTCTCATTGTTACCTGTAACATCTTCCGTTGTAATATCTTCCAACATTGCTTCTTCCTTACCTTCAGGTTCTTTTAGTGATATCTTGCTCCATACTCAAGCGATCCTTGTACCGCAGTTTCAAAAAAGGTGACATTTCTGCTTCTAATGACTTTCATCTTTGACTCATCCCAAAATCTATACCCTATGTCTTCAGATCCATATCCAATGAATACACACTTCTTTGCATTTGGATCAAGCTTGTCTTTGTTAGAGTCCTTTACTCTTACATAAGAAACATAACCAAGATTCGCAAATGTTGAAGGTTTACCTCTTTTCCACGCCATTCTTCTTCAGGAATCTTGAATCCTAAAGGAACTGATGGTCCACGATTGATGAGGTAGGTTGTCGTTCTCACTACGTCTGCCCAAAATCTCTAAGGCAATCGTGCTTGAATCTCATGCTTTTCGCTATCTCATTAAGTGTTCAGTTCATCCTCTTAGCAACACCATTATGCTGAGGTGTATCAGGCTCAGTCTTTAGCATCCTGATACCATGCTTAACACATTAATCAATGAAATCATCACTACTGTACTCACCACCATTTTCCGACTTTAAACATTTTGGTTTTAAGTTAGTTTCATTCTCAACAACAACTTTCCACTTCTTAAAGATATTAAAAACTTCATATTTGTGCTTTAGGAAGTAAACCTGTACCTTTCTTATGGATTCATCAATGAATGTGACATAGTAGCGAGATCCTCCAATGGACGAAACTTTTATTGGTCCATACACGTCTGAATGCACCATTTCCAGCTTCTTTATCGTAGGAGACCTCCTTGACTTCGCGAAGCTAACTCGTTTCTGATTTCCGAATACACATGTTTTGCAAAAAATTAACCTTCACATTCTTCATTTTTTTAATCTTCCATTTTGAAGCTAACATCTTCATTTCTTTCTCACTCATATGCCCAAGTAATTGGTACCATAGAGTTGAAGGATCAAGCTCATCAGTAACTACATTAACCTCTTCAACCGACATCTCCGCCATGTACAAAGTTCCCCTCTTTCATCCTCGAGCAATATTCAAATTCCCTTTTGATACCTTCAATTGACCGTCCTTGAAGGTTACACTGTATCCTCAACTTTCCAGGTGACTTATGGAGATCAACATTTTCCTTATGGTAAAGATATACCTTATATCTTTTAACGTCCAAGTTGTACCCATGGGAATTTTGAGATTCACATCTCTTATGCCCTCAATTTCTTCTGTTTGATCATTAGCTAGATGAAATATACATTTTATAGGTCTAAAGTTCATTAACATATCTTTATAATGGGTAGTATGGAAAGAAGAACCTGAATTCATGATCCATGACTCAACCGGGATCTCTACACAACAAATTAAAGCGTCATCTTTAAATCTCTCTACTGCATTCACCGAGTTGTTCTCCTTTCTCTCTTTCTTCGGGTTCAGGCATTGGTTCTTGAAGTGGCCATTTTGTTTACAATTATAACAAGTCACGTCTGCTATGTTTTTAGATTGTCCTCTCCTCATGGACTTCGATCTGCCTCGTCCTTTGTTCTTCCCCTTTCATAATTCCTACCTCTTTCGTCCACGTTCAACGCGGAGTCTGACGATTCTCTAGAATTCCTTCTACGAATATCTTCCCCGAGAATCAAGTCCCTTATCCCTTCGAAAGACAACTTAGTAGGTCTAGACAAGCTACCAACTACTATGAAGGTTCCTGGCCAACTATCAGATAACAAAGACAACAACAATAGGGCGTGTACCTCATCATCAAATTTAATTTGTTCACATGGTCGGTAATATTAGCAGCTTCCCTCATCTTCGTATTAACTGATTGAAGGATCAAATATACCTTGTTTGATGCAGACGGCTTTGCATACATATATGATAACGCCTTTATCATTTTGTATGTAGTCGTCTCCTCCATGACGTTGTAGGAAACATTCCTTGTCAATGTCAACCTCACCGCACCAAATGCTTGTCGATCTAGCAACTATCAATGGATCGAACTTAGCTTCTCTGTTTTGGTCTCTGACAAGAGTTCGTGTAACTTTTTCTGGTACAGATAATCCTCAATCTGCATCTTCTAGAATCCAAAATCTTTCCCATCAAACTTTTCGATTTGAACTTTCCCATCTTCTACCATTGCTCTCACTTGCCACAAATCAGGCTCTAATACCAATTGTTGGGGCATAACAACGTGGAATAATATTCAAGCAAAAAGAAATCAAGAGAAAATAAGCAAACACACAAGAACACATGGATTTACGTGGTTCGACAATTTGCCTACTTCCACGGGCTCACTACTATCTTATTATTGCTTTCACAATGAATGAATAATTTTTTGTTTACAAGTACATGATATTTATAAGAGAAGACAAGGGTAAATAAATAGGAATTATGTTTCCTAATCCTAATAGGGAATTTCTCTTAATTGCCTACTCAAGTCATTTACCTAAATGTATTATGAAGACTAAAACTTTCCTAAACACAATAGGAAGTCTCCAGAAACCCTAACAAGTTCCTATCATCAGCCAAGGTTCGTCGGTCTTATAACATCTAAATTTTTTATGGTCGGCGAAATATTGCATGTTACATAAATGTTTAGTAATGTTTAATCATTATAGACATTTTTCTGACCGTTAGTGATGAAAAACCATATCGACAATCTTTAAACGTTGGTATAGTTTTTCTTTACCAATGGCACAAACCACCGACTGTCACGCCCCAAATCCGGTTTTGACCGGACTCGAGACGTGAACTAAATATAATAATAATAATAAAAGCAATTTTAAATGAAATAAGCTCCAACGATAACATAATTTCAAAACCAACAATTCCAGTAACGCGAGTCAAAGCTCGAAAACCAAATAGTAAAGAGTTTAATACAAAAGAAGGTACGTCACTAAACAACCCACATATAAGGACTCTCGTCAGGCTCCCCAGCTCTGAGACGTCCTCTAAACCGACTCACGATCAAAACCTGTAAAACAGTAATGAGGGGGGGTGAGCTTTCGCTCAGTAGGAAAAAGTAGTTAAAGGGATGAGCTATCCGCTCACTACCACGGGTAACCGTCCAATTAGGGCATACTAGTAAGCACGATAACTACGAATCAATTAAACAAGTAACCCAAGACAACGCTTGGTCCCCCACTCGGGTGCAACTCGTAAATCAAACTCAACACTGAACCAAACTTATACATTTCTCCTCAACGATGCTCTCAGTACCCGTCATCTAATGACTCTTGATGGACAACCACCATACGTGCGAATTTGCACAATACACAGAACTCAAGTATAATTGTATTTCAAATTCACAGAATATCACACAGCATGCATAAGCGATCACAACATTCAACACAGATCAACACACAGAGCAATGCGCCGGCTCATAAACAGCCCGACTTATCACGTCGTCCGAACTCACATCGGCCTGGACATCTTCCCGGAACACGACTCCTCGGGGTAACTCATAATATAACGGACCGGAATCCTCCGTCGGTCGGGTATATCTTCCCGTAGTACGGGGCACAAATCACATTACACGTACCATCCCGGGGTACGGTATAAACATTGCTCTAAAATACCCTCATCGGCTCTAGATCCCCTGTACCATAATCGCACATGCAGCACAGGTATCCCACCGAAACCAAATCCTTGGCCTAGATATCCTATACTGGATTCCTCCACGACATAGATATCATACCGGAAGCCTCGGTCTAGATATCTATATCGGAACCACCATCGATATAGATATCGGATCGGAACACACCGCCTCGGAACATATTGTGACGGAACTGGCACAACATCCGCCACGATATCGAACCGGAATAACATCATCAGACATCGGTCTAGATATCCTATACCAGAATCCTCCGTCGGTATAGGTACCCTACCAGAACACATCATCGGTTTAGATATCCTATGCCGGAATCCTCCGTCTGCATAGGCATCCTACCAGAACACATGGTATATCATTACCAAACAAACTTACCGAAACACATCACATCGGTCTATCAATAACCCGATCATATCACAAGGCAGTAGTTCACGTCATACCAACATATCATACCAGACATATCATACCGAGCATATCATATCATGATCCTCGATTCAACAACGGATATACCACATATCAAGCATTTCAAGTCATCAATCACAACAACACAACCAACATGCAATCCTATGGGCCCAACCAGGGACCCACATGTGATACTACAGCACAACAATTCCCAAACCTACGGGAACGACATAGCCCGCAGGTTATCCCTCATTTTACCCGGCTACACTCTTTCCTCACATCCTACATGCAATTCTACAATTATATCATTTGTTCAAATCCTATATGCATACTAGTAACTTTCCGCAATTAAACCGGTATTTGCTACTTTTCCCTACATCGATCGCTATCCAAACGCAAGCCAAGCGAGTCGCCTAGTAGCCTCCTCCGCCGTGCACGGGACCAACGTCTAAGATCATAAAGAAATTCGAGAATTAATGCTAATTAAAGTGCGGTTTAACGAGAAAAAAACTGAATTACTCCCCACCATGAAAACATGGACCGAAGGTAAATTCGGCCGGAACAAGGCCCATTCCGGGCGGCCCACAGGACCGGTACCCGACCCGGTTCGTGCCGCCCACCGTCCCGGTATCCGACCCGGTCCGTGCGGCCCACCAACTCGGTATCCGGCCAAGTCCGTGCGGCTCACCGGCCAGGTATCCGGCCCGGTCCGTGCGGCTCACAAGGTCGGTCTCTGGCCCGGTCCGTGACTCTCAGAGGGCCGGTCGGGGACCCGTTCCGTGCCTCTCATAGGGCCGGTCATAGGCCCTTTACGTGCCTCCCAGAGGGCCGGTCAGAGGCCCTTTCCGTGCAGTTCTGGGCATACTCATTCTTCTTCTTCCCCTCAACTTCGTTCCCACGAATTCATACCTCAAAAACTCCATTTTTAACCTCAACAACCTCCAAAATCAGTCCCCAAATCCTCCATACTTCCATACCCAAGTGGGTTTCATCAAAAACACAAAAGCCCAATGAAATTTAATCGTCCAACACTACTTTCATCCACCAATCAACTAATTAAACAACAAAAACTCAATAACCATTGAAACCCACCTAGTTGATGCCTTTCTTTATCAAACTTATAACCCCAACCTCCATTAAAAGTGGGTTTTCAAGGATTACTCACCTTGGGAATGAAGAGATGATGAGAATATATGTGTTTTGGGGAAGATTAGTGTTGGAAATCACCCAAAGTAGCTCCCTTTTCCTCCATATCTTCTTTTTCAAGAAAATGAACCACTATCTCTCTCTCTCCCTTGTTGATTTCGGCCAACACTAGGAAAATGAGCTGAAATGCTCACCAATGGCCCCTTTAACCTATGTTTGAAAGGACCATTTTGCCCTCTAGTTCCCTTCCTTCTAATTTGGCCCAAATGAGGGCAAATGGGTCTTTCTAGACCCATTTCTTCTCCTCCAAGCCACCATGGACAAGTGCCCATGTGGGTCCACTTTTACTTTTAATAATTCCAGTACAATTAAAATTAATCCGATTTAGCCTCTACTTTGACCCGCGATTGACTTTTTCACAAAAGTAGTCGTTAGAAAGGAAACGACCCAACTAAGCTAACCGTAAGGACGGCTAATGGTTTTGGGCTCCGAAAAGGTCCCGAATGACTCCCGGAGTCATCGGTTAACTTTTCCGGTGGAAAGTCAACTTTAGCCAAATTTCATCGTTTCGACCGGGATCGACCGGGTGCGGTTCTTACAATCTACCCCCTTAAAGAAATTTTGTATGCGAAATTTAAAACGAACGTTCCTCAAGGGTCAAACAGGTTGGGGTACTTCGTGCGAACCTCATCCTCGCGCTGCCAGGTCGACTCTGCTCCGTGGTGCCGTCACTGCACCCGTACCAGTCGGATAGTCTTGCCACGCAAAACCTGCTCCCGCGTATCCAAAATCCTGACTGGTTGCTCCTCATACGAAACATCCTCGGCTACCTCGATGTCCTTCCACTCAATGACGTGGGAGGGGTCCGTAGTGTACTACCGCAGTTGGGAAACGTGGAACACGTTATGGACATTCCCAAGCTGTGGTGGCAATGCAACGACTCCCAATATGCCTAAAACCTCAAAAGGTCTGATGTACCGCGGGGCCAACTTGCCTCCGCCGCGGTTGAACCACACTAGTCCCTTCTTCGGGCTCACCCTCAGAAACACACGATCACCAAATGTGAACTTGAGAGGTCGGCGCCGTCTATCAGCATAACTATTCTGTCGACTCTGTGCGGTCCTCAACCGCTCCCAAATCAGCGCGACCATCTCGGTCGTCTCTCGGACCAGATCCGGACCAAGTAAACTCTTGTCTCCCACCTCTGCCAAACACACGGGCGATCGAAACGGCCTACCATACAACGCCTCAAACGGTGCCATCCCGATACTGGCCTGGAAGCTGTTGTTGTAGGCGAACTCAGCCAACGGTAAGTGGTCCTTCCATGACCCTCTAAAGTCCAACACACAGGCCCGTAGCATATCCTCCAGAATCTGAATCGTGCGCTCTGACTGACCGTCTGTCTGTGGGTGGTACGTTGTACTGAGCAAAACCTCGATCCCCAGTGCTCCCTGCAAACTCTCCCAAAATCTGGAGGTGAAACGAGGATCTCTGTTGGACACAACCGATACTGGAACTCCGTGGGGACGGATGATCTCCCGAACGTATAAACGACTCAGAGTGTCAACCGTATCGGTCATCCTCATGGCCAAGAAGTGCGCCGAATTGGTCAGTCGGTCGACCACTACCCAAACTGCATCGTGCCCTCTCGGCGATCTCAATAAGCCGCACACGAAATCCATCTTGACGTGCTCCCACTTCCACTACGATCGGTAGTGGCTGTAACAACCCGGAGGGGCGCTGATGCTCGGCCTTCACTTACTAACAAGTAAGGCATCTCGAGACGAACTCCGCAACTCGTCTTTGCATCCCGCTCCACCAAAACTGTCGCCTGAAATCCTGATACATCTTAGTGCCACCCGGATGCACAACAAGACGCGAGTGATGAGACTCTCTCAACACGTCGTCTCTACAGCTGCGCAGCACAAATAATCCTCCTCGATACCGTAAATCCTGATCGGTGCCCTGTTCCCAGCCTTCTGCATCAACACCGCTGACAATCCTCTCCCGGATCTCTACCGTCTCGGCATCCTCATCCTGTGCCTCTAATACTCGAGCAATCAGGGTGGGCTGAGCCACCAGCGAACACATGGCTACGCCATCAGCAACCTAATCTAGCTCAAGCCTAAACGTGCTCAGCTCTCCCATCATGTCCCACTCTAGGACTGATATCCCAGCAAGGCAATGGATCGACTTCCCACTCAGGGCATCGACGACCACGTTCGCCTTACCCGGATGGTAGAGTAGCTCGAAGTCGTACTCCTCAAGTAACTCCATCCACCGCCTCTAGCGCATGTTCAGGTCTCGCTGGGGGAAGATGTACTTGAGACTCTTGTGATCCGAGAACACCCGAAATCTCTCGCCATACAAATAATGTCGCCAGCTCCTTAGCGCGAACACGGCCGCTGCCAGCTCCAAGTCATGGGTAAGGTAGTTGCGCTCATGTGTCTTCAACTACCTGGAGCCATAAGCAACTACCTTCCCCGAATGCATCAATACACAACCCAGTCCCTCTCCAGACGCATCAGAATACACATCGTATCCGATTCCGCGCTACGACACTATCAATACGGGTGCGGTAGTCAGACGAGCCTTCAACTCGGTAAAGGAGCGCTCACAACCCCCGGTTCACACAAACTCAGCCCCCTTGCGCGTTAGGGCAGTCATCGGCGCGGCTAGGCGTGAGAAATCATGGACGAACCGTCGGTAGTATCCTGCCAAGCCTAGGAAGCTGCGGATCTCAAAGACACTCGTGGGCCGTGCCCACTTCGAAACCGCGTCGATCTTCGCCGGATCGACCAGTATACCCTCTTGAGACACAACATGCCCGAGGAACTTCACCTCGGCGAGCCAAAACTCGCATTTCTCCAAGTTGCCGTACAACTGGTGAGTGCGCAACAAGGTCAAAACTTTCCTCATATGCTCCACATGCACCTCCTCACTCGGCGAGTAGATCAGAATGTCATCTATTAATACCACGACGAACTGGTCCAAGTATGGTCGGAAGATACCGTTCATCAGATCCATGAATGCTGCAGGCGCGTTCGTCAGCCCGAACGGCATCACCAGAAACTCATAGTGACCATACCGGGTCCGAAAGGCGGTATTCGCCACATCCTCCTCCCGAACTCTCAACTGATAGTATCCAGATCGCAGATCGATCTTCGAGAAATAGTTCGCCCCTCTCAACTGATCGAACAAGTCATCGATCCTCGGCATCGGGTAGCGGTTCTTCACCGTGACCCGGTTCAACTTCCTGTAATATATACACATCCTTAGTGCTCCACCCTTCTTCTTCACGAAGAGTACGGGCGCTCCCCACGGCGAAGTGCTCGGACGGATAAATCCCTTCTCCCGAAGCTCCTCGAGTTATCGTTTCAACTTGACCAACTCGGCTGGTGCAAACCGGTACGGAGCCATCGATATCGGCGCCGTCCCCGGTATCAGGTCCATCCTGAACTCAACCTCGCGCACTGGCGGCAATCCAGACAACTCCTCAGGAAAAACCTCTAGGAACTCGCACACCACCCGTGGCAGCTCTCTGCTCTGCACGGTCTCCACCTCATCTCCCATGGTCAACGCTGAAAGGAGAACTCCGCTCTTACTGCCCAGGACACAAGTGACGATCGTGTCGCCTGGTACCACCGTCATCTGCCACCGATAGCAGTCGATCGACATCTCGCAAGCCAATCCATCCCCAAGATCACATCAAACGCCGTCATGTTCAACACAAGCAAATCACCAAGAAAAGGGCAGCCAGTTACTCTAATCTCACACGCACGACATACACTACTCAGGACCACGTCCCCCGTAACCGGGGTGTCAAGACATAAGGGTCGACTCAAAGGCTCTACCCTTAACCCCAACATATCAGCAAAGGTATAAGAAATGAAGGAATGTGATGCCCCAGTATCAAATAAGAAAGACGCCCAAGAATTGTAAAGCAAGCATGCACCCTGGGTGGTCTCATGACCGGAGTGATGTACCTCAGATCGAGAGTCAGCAACCGCATACACTCAGCCTTGCGGTGCTTGAGGTCCTCCTCTCGGGGGTGGTGGAAGGGCCACCCGCTGTGGGGCTCCCTGATGCTGTCTCGGCGCCGGCGCGCTCGCTGCCTGCCGCGGAGCTCTCGGCGCCTGAGTCTGACGATGACGGAACTGAGGCGACTGCCAGTCTGCGACTGCTGCGGTCGTGGGGCCGACATCCCTCCAAACTGATCTAGGCACCTAGCAGAGAAGTGTTATGGCAGTCCGCAATGGTAGCACCCCGACTGTACGGCTCTCGGCCTACCCTCAGGTCTCGCCTAACTGCTCGCTGAGCGAGGTGCGGGCCCACTGCTCCTGGAACAATCTCGGGCTAGATGGCCTGGCTGTTCGCACGAATGACACAACTGCTCTGATAAGGCAGGTCCAACATATGCCACTGATCCGGCCTGTCGCATCCCGCTAGAGTGTGCCTGTGGCCGGAATGATCCTGAGGTCCTCTACCTCCTCGGATCACGGACCTCAGATGGTCTCAAGAAGCCGCTCGGTCTCGGCATGCTCTCCCGGGACCTGGCTGTCTCCCGGAGGTGTCGCTCCACTTCCAGTGTCTGATCCACTAGCTCCGAGTACACCTGGGTCCTCAATGTTGTGACCCGATCCACAATCGTAGGGCGGATCCTCCCCTCAAACCGTCTACAGCGGCGAACCTCGGTCGACACCATCTCCGGTGCACAGCGGGACAAGGAGGTGAATCTAGCCTCGTACTCGGATACTGGCATCCCGCCCTGACGCAGTTCCAGGAACTGCTGGTACCTGTCCTCCTGGGCCGACAGCGGGAAGTACTGCTCCAGGAACCGCTCCCTAAACAATTGAAAGTCGCTCCCGATTCTGCTCTGCTCGTGCTGCCACCAGTGGTACGCGTCGTCCCTCAACTGGAACGCTGCGAAGGATACTCTGGTGCACTCATCCTCAATACCTAAAGTATCCAGGTTCCGGACAATTTGTCCCAGCCATCTCTCGGCTGCATCGGGGTCTGGCTCCCCGGGAAAGGTGGGTGTACCCAACCTCAGAAAGTCTCTCAGCATCTGGGCGGTGGAGCCCGCTGCCTGACTAGGTCCCACGGCAGTAGCTGTTGTGGCAGCAGGCACAGTCTCAGGTGCCAGGGCCGCAGTCTCCCTCTAGGAGATAATCGCCGCCAAGCCCTGAACAATGCGAACCAAATCCTCCAGCACTATCGCTTGGGTTGGCTCTGTGACCGGCGGAACTCTGGGCGGAAGACCTGATGGTCCAGCGTCAGCTCTCTCGTGCCCCTCAGTGGATGTACCTTGGGCGCTCATTGCCCCCGCCGACTCAATGGCAGGTGGCTCCCCTTGGCCTCCAGCTGGCCGGCTCCTAGTGCCTCGGTGAACATAGGTATGCGTCATGTCGTATATATCCGCTGCACGGATAAACAAACATGTTCAGTTCTTAAATTCACATAAAGTGACGCGCTTAAATCACTAGCGTTCACTCACGTTTCAAATAAGTCGCACTTGAACTAATAATATGTCTAGTGTTAGTATAGTCATACTAGTTTCACACAACTAGGGAGACCCGCACACCTGTGCGTCCCACAAAGTCAACCACACGGTTCAACAATTTCAACCAAAATCACATAGTCCACAGTTCACATCACGCAGCAATTCCACAAAAGTTTCAGCATCACTTAATTCCACAGATTCTCGACACCTTTCTCTTTCTAACATAAGATTCATGTCGACATCATGTCGTTACAACCTGGTTCAGGTGTCCTCGAATTACGTTGTAACCACTTGACATCCCCCCATCACGTTCGATTACATGAGCTCCTATAGCTGAATCGTGGTGGTACAAACACTTGAGTTTTTGCAGAAAGGCATGACCCGTTTGAACATTCTACTAACCATCCGCTTACGCGGGACATTGAACTCACATCCAGCATAAAGCACTCAACACAACCATAGCACACAGCAATCAGCAAACACAATCATTGGCACCAACCAAGGTGGTACACCACAAGTACACGGCACATAGACAGGACATTTCACCAAACCGAGACTCACTTCATCTCGAGTCTACGCATAGGACCTTTCCGATTTGCGTAACCGACACATCGAAACCTAACGACTTAACTCTATCCACCTAGTTGACGTACGGTCTGAAGTTTTGAAAAACCAGGTGATGCGGGTGCATTTTAACACATAAAATAGCCACTTTATATCGAGTTATATAGGCTTTTGGTCCCGTTTTTTTATCATATATTTAGATTTAGTTTAAATAATTGTTTTTCTCGGTGTGTTCGGTGTTTGATGCAAAACCGACACATTTTGGGTGTTTCGTGCAAGTGGATCGATAAGAGGGTCGATTTTGTTCGCTTCGAAATATATTCATGACTGGTCTTGTTTTGTAGGTCTTGAAAAAAGGAATTTTTTGGCGCAAGAACGAGATCGATCGGAGCTCAAACGAAGCCGGAGCGAGCAAAATAGCGGAAAAGGAGCAAAAATGGAGCAGCCCATCAGAGTCCGCCACGTGGCGCCGCCAGCTCAGCCGCCATTCTTCCTGCGCGCGACACGTGGCCGCGCGGCCCCACTCCCGCAGGCGTGGCGCGTTCGGAAGCTGACGCGTGTCGCTCCAGCCGCCGCCAGACGCCCCTGCATGCGACACCTGTCCGAGCCGCCATCTCTCCTGGTGCTGCCACCTGTCCCCACTCAGCTCTCCTCTCTCTCTCTGTGACATCTGTCCATAACAGTGCTAACCCTATTCCCATTTACAAAGACAGCCGCAACACACAAGGGGAGAGTTCTTTTTCTCCAAATTTATATACAGAACCATTTTTTTGGAGCAAGAGGGAGCACGGGAGGGAGCCGAACCAGGGAGCTCTTGAGCTTTGATTTTTATTTTTTTATTTTTCTTCTTTTTCTCTCTACACACAAACAAAGATACATACATCCTATAGAGTTAATTTGAGAGGAGATCTTTATAAAGAGTATTTATTTTCTGATTTTATTTGGAGGGATTTTGGGGAACACAAGAGGAAGCTTCATTGATTTGAGAGGGATTTGAGCCAAGGGTGTCATTGTTCTTGGAGAAAATTCATGTTTAGGAGAGTCTCTTGGTGCTTCTACACTTGGATTTGTTGCCAACACAAGAAGATCAAAGCTAGGGTTTGGAGGAAGGGGAAGAGCAACCATTTTGTCAATTAATTGTGGTGATTGTATCTAAACCTTCTCTCTAATTCTCATTATGAAATCATTTACTTGTTGGTTCAAACCTATGTCATTGATTATCATGAACAACTAAACCCCCAAATTTCTAGGGTTTTGGATGATTAGAGTAGGGATTTCCATGTTTTAAATGCTTTGAATTGTTGTGATCGTTGAATTGTTTTAGTGTTTATGATCGATTTGTGCTTAACGCTTTATCTCCCGGGTAGGCTTGATAATTGATTTGAATTAGAATTTAACGCTTGAAAGAGGAGAATTCTAATTAGTCTAAAGTCGATCATAAATTGGATTTAAACCCTAGCTAGAACTAGCGGGGTTAATACAATTGCAATAGCTATAGGCTTGGTTGGTCGAAAGTTAGAAGTTGTCATAGAGCTAAACGCTTTGGGTCTTCCTACATCGTGATTCGAAAGAACTCGGTGGTTAGATTCCATTAGGGTCCGAATCGTTCGAAAGAAGTTAGGACTAGAGTTGAGATGACTCGTTGCCTCTAAATCAAGTCTTCATCACAACAATCGAGTATTTTTGACTTTATGGAATGAACTCTATGAACCCGATATCCTAGAAATTTCATCATTTGATTCAAGAAGTTAAGAATTCTCGGCTTCGTGTTACGAGTGCTCTACTTGATTTGCATTACTTGTTAGTTTATTTTAGAAGCATAAAAACCAACTTTTTATAGAAATAGCTTAGCTACAAGCTTTAAATAGTAAGTGTTTGTTTATTGCTCCTTTGGGCTCGATATTCCGGACTTCAAATCCGATTACTACTTGACGGCCGGTGCACTTGCCGTGCTCAAGTTTGCGATTAAACCCGCAGGGCGTCAAGTTTTATGGCGCCGTTGCCGGGGAGCAATTAGGCAACCCTTGCTATATAGTTTGTGCTACGACTATTTCATTTACTTATTTGTCTTTTAAATTTGTTTTCTCGGTTCTAATCTCATCTTGTGTTTGGATTTGAAGGTTTTATGCTCACAAGATCCAAATCTTCTTCAAGTGAACTGCTTAGTGACAAAGAGTTAAGAGAAGCTGAGTTTAGATTCAAAGCATCAAGGAAAGCTGCTAAGGAAGCTAAAGAATTGCATAATATGGAAGACCCACCGGGATTTGGTGAAGATGGGCGGATTGCAAATGTAGGTCAACATGCTAATCAGCAAGAAAGACCACGAAGACTTTTGTGTGAGTTCGGTGCACCACAAACCAACAGATTACATTCAAGCATTCAGGCACCAGCGATCACAGCTCACCAGTTTGAGATTAAGACTTCAGTGATCTCACTACTTCAACAATCTTCATTTAGCGGGAACACCTCTACATGCCCAGACCCGTCATTACACCTGACCAAATTTCTTGAAATATGTTCCACCTTCAGGTACAATGGTGTGTCTGATGATGCTGTCAGATTAAGATTATTCTCGTTCTCCCTATCAGGTGAAGCTTATGAATGGTTTCGCAATTTGCCTTACCATGCGATAAGAACTTGGGAGGATTTGGCTCAAAAGTTTCTAACTAGATTCTTCTCACCAAGGAAGACTCAAGAGTTGAGGTCCCAGATTCAAAACTTCAGACAGACAAATATGGAGTCATTAGCTGAAGCTTGGGAGCGATTTCAAGGGATGATAAGGAGGTGCCCTCACTGTGGGTTAGAGTTGTGGTTGCAAATGCAGATTTTTTATATGGGTTTGAGACCGGCAAGTCAATCGGAGTTGAACGCATCATCAGGTGGTTCCTTCAAAAACCACACCCCAGAAGAGTGCCTAGAGATTTTAGAAATGATTATGTCCAATAATGATTGGCACTCTGAGAGAGGACCTACTGGTGCAGTCAATTCAGTCTCATCCTCAGCAGACATGAACCAAGTTATGGAGATGATGAGAGTGATGAGTGCAAAGATAGAGGGGTTACAGGTTCACTCCCAACAACCTGACCCTTTGGATTGCATTGAGGAAATGCGGCATCCAGCTCATGAAAGTGCTCATTATGTGAGCAACAACAATCAAGGAAGAAGATATGATCCGTACTCTAGCACCTACAACCCTGGTTGGAAAGATCATCCAAGTTTGAGATGGGGAGGAGATCAAGGTCAAAGGAATCAGAATTTAGCACCTCCTGGATTCCATCAAAGGCCTCAGAACCAAGGCCAGCAGCAAAGAGATCCTCAACCTCAGCAGAGCCAACCACCTCAAGAATCTTCACCTATGGATCTCATATTGAGACTGATGCAAAGACAGGATGCAGAGGCTAGAAAGCAAGAGGAGAACACCAAGATGATGATGCAAAAGCAAGATCAGATGTCTAAGAGGCAAGAAGAGTCAGATTCTGCTATGAGGACAATGCAAGCCCATATGGGGCAGATGGCCACCGCTCTGCACTCGAGAGCTCCAGGATCATTACCTAGTGACACAGAAGTAAATCCTAGAGAAAATGTAAATGCAGTAACTACTAGGAGTGGAAAAGGTGTAGAAGTGAGATATGAGGGATTGGATGAAGAGCCCCCAAAAGAAGTTTCTATTGAGCATATTCAAGAGGAAGAGCAAGAGGGCACATCAGAAGTAAGAGGAAGAGAGCACGCCATAGGTAAGAAGGTAAGGGAGTCCGTGGTTGATTCAGAAACCCGGACTTCACCTCTCCCTTTCCCTTCTGTTGCCAAGAAATCTAAACATGATGATCAATATGCTAAATTCTTGAATGTGTTTAAAAAACTTGAGATTAATATTCCTTTTCTAGATGCAATTAGGAGCATGCCTGTCTATGCCAAATTTCTGAAAGATATTATATCTAACAAAAGGAAGATGAATGTGAATGATAGGGTGAATTTAAGTGAAGAGTGTTCTGCTATCTTACAAAATAAATTACCCCCTAAATTGAAAGACCCAGGTAGCTTTACAATACCCTGTGAGATGGGGACCCTTTCATTTGCAAAAGCCTTGTGTGATCTAGGAGCTAGCATAAACCTGATGCATTTGAATGTGTTTAGAAAGCTAGGATTGGGGGAAGAACCGAAACAGACCTCTATTTCTCTACAACTAGCTGATAGATCGATTAAATACCCTAGGGGAGTAGTAGAGGATATCCTAGTAAAGGTTGATAAATTTATCTTTCCTGCTGATTTTGTTGTATTGGACATGGAGGAAGATTATGAGATACCCCTAATCCTAGGTAGGCCTTTCTTGGCCACATCAAGAGCTCTTATTGATGTAGAGCAAGGGAAATTGACCATTCGCTACGGCAAAGAAGAAGTGGTGTTTGATGTCTTTAGATCGATAAAACAAGCTAGGAGTGATGACACATGTTTTAGAATTGAGGCTATTGATTGTGTAGTGCAGGAAATGTTTATTCCTGATGATCCTTTTCTTACATGCCTAGCTAAAGACATTGGTATCACTTGTGAACTTTCACAAGATGTTGTAGACGAAGTGGTCAATTTATTGGAGGCGTGCCCTCCATGGAAGAGGGATAGGCCCCACACTCGCCTCACCTTGGAGGCAAGTCAAGGGCCCAAGCTAAAGCCCTCTATTGAGCAAGCCCCTGAGCTAGAATTAAAACCCCTCCCTGAAAATTTGAAATACATGTTTTTGAATGAAGACAATACTCTACCTGTGATAATATCTTCTGAGTTGTCTTGTCTTCAGGAGGAAAAGCTAATGAGGGTTCTTAAGGATCATAAAAGAGCCTTTGGATGGACAATAGTTGACATCAAGGGAATTAGCTCGTCAGTGTGCATGCACAAAATTCTCATGGAGGAAAATCAAAGGCCAAGTGTGCAACCACAAAGGAGGCTAAATCCATTGATGCAAGAGGTAGTAAAGAAAGAGATTGTAAAGCTTTTAGATGCAGGTATTATATACCCTATCTCTGATAGTGCTTGGGTAAGTCCAATTCAATGTGTACCTAAAAAAGGGGGAATGACTGTAGTGACCAATGAAAAGAATGAGTTAATTCCTACTAGAACGGTCACAGGGTGGAGAGTATGCATTGACTATAGGAAGTTAAATGATGCCACCCGTAAAGACCATTTCCCATTACCCTTTATTGATCAAATGTTAGAGAAATTAGCTGGTCATGAATATTATTGCTTTCTAGATGGATATAGTGGGTACAACCAAATAGCTATAGCTCCTGAGGATCAAGAGAAAACTACTCTGACTTTCCCTTATGGAACATTTGCATATAGGAGAATGCCTTTTGGTTTATGTAATGCACCTGCTACTTTTCAAAGATGCATGACAGCTATATTTCATGATATGATTGGTGATTACCTAGAAGTGTTCATGGATGATTTTTCTATGTTTGGTTCTTCATTTAATGAGTGTTTGAATAATCTGCATAAAGTATTGACTAGATGCGAAGAAACAAACTTGGTATTAAATTGGGAAAAATGTCATCTTATGGTTCAACAGGGTATTGTTCTAGGTCATAAAATCTCCAAAAAAGGTATTGAAGTGGATATGGCCAAGGTGGATGTGATAGGTAAATTGCCTCCACCTAGAAATGTTAAGGGGATTAGAAGTTTTTTAGGACATGCTGGGTTCTATAGAAGATTCATTAAGGGGTTTTCTGAGATTTCCAAACCATTGTGCAATTTGTTAGGAAAAGATATCCCTTTTGATTTTGATGATGCATGCTTGAAGAGTTTCTTGTCCTTGAAAGATAAGTTAGTGAATGCACCTGTGATGGTGAGTCCTGATTGGTCCCTGCCTTTTGAGTTAATGTGTGATGCTAGTGATATAGCGGTAGGGGCAGTTTTGGGACAGAGAAAAGGCAAGATTTTTCACACTATTTATTATGCTAGTAGAGTTCTTAATGAAGCCCAAATGAATTATGCTACTACTGAAAAAGAACTACTTGCTGTGGTATTTGCTTGTGATAAATTTCATTCTTATCTTGTCTTGTCCAAAGTTATTGTGTACACTGACCATGCAGCTCTCAAGTATTTGTTTAGTAAGAAAGATGCAAAACCTAGACTATTGAGGTGGATTTTACTACTCCAAGAATTTGATTTGGAGATTCGAGATAAAAAAGGAGTAGAGAATGTTATTGCAGATCACCTATCTAGGATTGAGAACCCCCATGAGAACCTAAGTGTGCCAATTAAAGAAGAGTTCCCGGATGAGCACTTGTTTGGTATAGAAAATCAAGTCATCCCATGGTTTGCCTATTTTGCAAATTACTTAGCAAGTGGTGTTCTTCCTGCAGATTTTACCTCCTATCAGAAGAAAAAGTTTTTATATGATGTGAAAAACTATTATTGGGATGATCCTTTCCTGTTTAAGATTTGTGCAGATCAAATGGTGAGAAGGTGTATCCCCGAGTATGAGACTAGAGAGATTTTACATCATTGCCATGGAAGAGAAGTAGGAGGACATTTTGGGCCTGCCAGGACAGCACAAAAGGTGTTGCAATCGGGATTTTATTGGCCTACCTTATTTCATGATGCAGCTGTGTTCGTTAAGCAATGTGACAGGTGTCAAAGAACTGGTAATATCTCGAGAAGGCAAGAGATGCCTATGAACATTTCAATTGAGGTAGAGTTATTTGACGTATGAAACATTGACTTTATGGGCCCCTTTCCACGGTCCAATGGTTATGAGTACATTTTAGTGGCCGTGGATTATGTGTCAAAGTGGGTTGAAGCGGTGGCCTTAGCCACCAATGATGCCAAACCAGTTTGTGCGTTTTTAAAGAAATATATATTTTCTCGGTTTGGCACGCCTAGGGCAATAGTAAGCGATGGCGGCTCACACTTTTGCAATAAACAATTTTGGAAGCTTTTAAATCATTATGGTGTTCGTCATCGCTTAGCTACTCCCTACCATCCCCAAACTAGCGGGCAAGTAGAGGTTACAAATAGGGAGCTTAAAAGCATATTAGAGAAAACTGTCAGTGCATCTAGGAAAGATTGGTCACATAGATTAGATGATACACTGTGGGCATATAGGACAACTTTTAAAACTCCTATTGGAATGTCTCCCTACAAGCTAGTGTATGGGAAGTCTTGTCATTTACCGGTGGAACTAGAACATAAAGCATATTGGGCAATTAAGTTTTTAAATTTTGATGCTAACAGTTGTGGTGAGAACAGGTTATTACAAATCAATCAGATGGATGAATTCAGGTCTCAGGCTTACCACAACTCAAAGCTATACAAGGAGCGCACCAAAATTGCCCATGATAAGAGAATTGTAGACAGAGAGTTCAAGGAGGGAGACATGGTTCTTCTCTATAACTCTAGATTGAAGCTCTTCCCCGGTAAACTAGTTTCAAAGTGGAGCGGTCCCTATAAGGTGACCCGAGTTCTTTCCAAAGGGGCGGTAGAGATCTCTGATGGGAAGAATCCCCCTTTTCTTGTGAATGGTCATAGAGTGAAGCATTACTTTGGTGGTGTGTTCGGTCCAGAAGAATGTCTATATCTGGAGGAGCCTGAGTATTAGGCGGTAGGCGGCTTAGGCCGCCTTTAAGTCGAGCTAACGACGTTAAACAAATGCGCTAGTTGGGAGGCACCCCAACAATGGATGGAAAGTGGGAGCAGTTTAGTCACATGCCATGGCGCCGAGCTTCTTAGAAGTTCTCACGGGCGATGATCTTTCCATCCATCCATGCACACTAGGACTCCCACGTCAGCTCACAAGTCGAGTAGCGGTTCTTCGAGGGGCAGTATCTCTTCCCTTCCTATTTTTAATTGTTTACCGCTATTTTATTTCTTATATGCTATCTGGTGGGTGCTGAGCACCCGAATTGATGTGCTGATAGACTATGCATATAGGATTTCTTGACTTGTATATTGCTTGACTCTGAGTGTGGGGTGCTTACTGTTATCATCTATCAGGTGCATGTGTAAATATGTGTTTAGAGTCGCACTGGGGACAGTGCTTAGGTTTAAAGTGTGGGGTGGGATGCTTTGCATTTATGTG
Source organism: Erodium maritimum (assembly GCA_963921825.1). Taxonomy (NCBI): domain Eukaryota; kingdom Viridiplantae; phylum Streptophyta; class Magnoliopsida; order Geraniales; family Geraniaceae; genus Erodium; species Erodium maritimum. The sequence goes on from OY997592.1 coordinate 47,894,573, forward strand.
TTTGCATTCTATGCTGCACTTTATGCATTTTTGGTGTAATTTTTTTTTTATGGGTCTTTATTTTGTGTGTAAACCTTGGATGTGCAATTTAGGCCAATATGAGCAAGTTGGGAATAACTTTCATCATTGAGGATTTTTTGAGGAATGTTTGGATGATTTACTGTTGGTAGCATTAACGAGCTGTATTTTGTGTTTGTGCAATATTGCTTATTGGGTTCATGATGATTTTGTGATGCTAGATGCCTTAACACGAAAAGACGATCACACCAAATGTTAGGTGTGGTTAGGTTTCAATTCTTTTTATTGTCACCGGCCTGATTCTATCTTGATTTCTGCATATAGTGGCCCTAGTTAAGTGATACTAGTCTTATTTCACTTGTTGCATGTAGAGGAGGTTGAGCCCACATGCTTGTTGTCTTGGGATCGAACTATGCGTTTCGGTAGATTAGAAATCTAGTCGAGTTCAAATGATTAGTCCCATTGTGCGTTTGTGGTACCAATTTTTCAAAATCACACACACTATGCACGGGGAATTAAGTATAGGTCCCGGGGAAAGGGGATCCAATAAAATCTGTGTATTAACAAAGGCTTGAGGGGCTGCGGCGGATCGCTATGCAGAGTGAGACCCTCATGTCCCGAGTTAATCATAGCGTAATAAAAGGTGAACTCCCCAGCCTATCTTAGTGATCCAAAGTTTCTACACGTAATCGGAAAAACCAAGCAAAACTTTGATCTACCACTTGACTCGTAAAGGAACTAGATAGGTTTACCACTCACATAGTCCCAAGGAAACGTAATTGCATGACAACGTCCACTCATAAGATTTGTGAATGAGATTATGTTATTCTCTTGATTAGTACTATGTTATGTAGAATTGAGAGAGCAAAGGGCTAAATGACAATAGTTAGGCTTGAAATCTTTCTAGTTATTGCACTTCAGCTTGTAACCCACTACACATACACTCTTAATCTACAACATGTAAAAATTGGTTGGTGAAAAGTTGGAAAAGAATGATGAGAGATCTTATTCCTTATGCATGCTCTAGGTCAAATCGCCGATAAAATCCAAGTGTAAGCACACACCTTCTTTGAGTCTTAATTTTTTTGGTCTTTGATTTGCTTGTGTATTTGCATGGGAATTTTGGTCTAGTCGAGTCAGCATATGCATATTTACTGCTTTCAATAACCCGGAGTCGCCAAGCTCCGCCTACGGAGATAGTATCGCGGGGTTTATCTTGGCATTTATCTTAGCTAGTTTATATTTATTTATGTTTAGTCTTCTCGGGACGAGAAAAGTCTAAGTGTGGGGTGTTGATGCGGGTGCATTTTAACACATAAAATAGCCACTTTATATCGAGTTATATAGGCTTTTGGTCCCGGTTTTTTATCATATATTTAGATTTAGTTTAAATAATTGTTTTTCTCGGTGTGTTCGGTGTTTGATGCAAAACCGACACATTTTGGGTGTTTCGTGCAAGTGGATCGATAAGAGGGTCGATTTTGTTCGCTTCGAAATATATTCATGACTGGTCTTGTTTTGTAGGTCTTGAAAAAAGGAATTTTTTGGCGCAAGAACGAGATCGATCGGAGCTCAAACGAAGCCGGAGCGAGCAAAATAGCGGAAAATGAGCAAAAATGGAGCAGCCCATCAGAGTCCGCCACGTGGCGCCGCCAGCTCAGCCGCCATTCTTCCTGCGCGTGACACGTGGCCGCGCGGCCCCACTCCCGCAGGCGTGGCGCGTTCGGAAGCTGACGCGTGTCGCTCCAGCCGCCGCCAGCCGCCAGACGCCCCTGCATGCGACACCTGTCCGAGCCGCCATCTCTCCTGGTGCTGCCACCTGTCCCCACTCAGCTCTCCTCTCTCTCTGTGACATCTGTCCATAACAATGCTAACCCTATTCCCATTTACAAAGACAGCCGCAACACACAAGGGGAGAGTTCTTTTTCTCCAAATTTATATACAGAACCATTTTTTTGGAGCAAGAGGGAGCACGGGAGGGAGCCGAACCAGGGAGCTCTTGAGCTTTGATTTTTATTTTTTTATTTTTCTTCTTTTTCTCTCTACACACAAACAAAGATACATACATCCTATAGAGTTAATTTGAGAGGAGATCTTTATAAAGAGTATTTATTTTCTGATTTTATTTGGAGGGATTTTGGGGAACACAAGAGGAAGCTTCATTGATTTGAGAGGGATTTGAGCCAAGGGTGTCATTGTTCTTGGAGAAAATTCATGTTTAGGAGAGTCTCTTGGTGCTTCTACACTTGGATTTGTTGCCAACACAAGAAGATCAAAGCTAGGGTTTGGAGGAAGGGGAAGAGCAACCATTTTGTCAATTAATTGTGGTGATTGTATCTAAACCTTCTCTCTAATTCTCATTATGAAATCATTTACTTGTTGGTTCAAACCTATGTCATTGATTATCATGAACAACTAAACCCCCAAATTTCTAGGGTTTTGGATGATTAGAGTAGGGATTTCCATGTTTTAAATGCTTTGAATTGTTGTGATCGTTGAATTGTTTTAGTGTTTATGATCGATTTGTGCTTAACGCTTTATCTCCCGGGTAGGCTTGATAATTGATTTGAATTAGAATTTAACGCTTGAAAGAGGAGAATTCTAATTAGTCTAAAGTCGATCATAAATTGGATTTAAACCCTAGCTAGAACTAGCGGGGTTAATACAATTGCAATAGCTATAGGCTTGGTTGGTCGAAAGTTAGAAGTTGTCATAGAGCTAAACGCTTTGGGTCTTCCTACATCGTGATTCGAAAGAACTCGGTGGTTAGATTCCATTAGGGTCCGAATCGTTCGAAAGAAGTTAGGACTAGAGTTGAGATGACTCGTTGCCTCTAAATCAAGTCTTCATCACAACAATCGAGTATTTTTGACTTTATGGAATGAACTCTATGAACCCGATATCCTAGAAATTTCATCATTTGATTCAAGAAGTTAAGAATTCTCGGCTTCGTGTTACGAGTGCTCTACTTGATTTGCATTACTTGTTAGTTTATTTTAGAAGCATAAAAACCAACTTTTTATAGAAATAGCTTAGCTACAAGCTTTAAATAGTAAGTGTTTGTTTATTGCTCCTTTGGGCTCGACATTCCGGACTTCAAATCCGATTACTACTTGACGGCCGGTGCACTTGCCGTGCTCAAGTTTGCGATTAAACCCGCAGGGCGTCAAGTTTTAAACCAAATTTTCACGCCCCAAATCCGGTTTTGACCGAACTTGAGACGTGAACTAAATATAATAATAATAAAAGAAATTTTAAATGAAATAAGCTCCAACGATAACATAATTTCAAAACCAACAATTCCAGTAACGCGAGTCACAGCTCGAAAACCAAATATTAAAGAGTTTAATACAAAAGAAGGTACGTCACTAAACAACCCACATATAAGGACTCTCGCCAGGCTCCCCAGCTCTGAGACGTCCTCTAAACCGACTCACGATCGAAACCTGTAAAATAGTTATGAAGGGGTGAGCTTTCGCTCAGTAGGAAAAAGTAGTTAAAGGGATGAGCTATCCGCTCACCACCACGGGTAACCGTCCAATTAGGGCATACTAGTAAGCACGATAACTACGAATCAATTAAACAAGTAACCCAAGACAACGCTTGGTCCCCACTCGGGTGCAACCCGTAAATCAAACTCAACACTGAACCGAACTTATACATTTCTCCTCAACGATGCTCTCAGTACCCGTCATCTAATGACTCTCGATGGACAACCACCACATGTGCGAATTCGCACGGCAATACACAGAACTCAAGTATAACTGTATTTCAAATTCACATAATATCACACAGCATGCATAAGCAATCACAACAGTCAAGACAGGTCAACACACAGAGTGATATCATTACAATCACTGTCACCTATGGTATTCCAGGGCAATGCGCCGGCTCATCAACAGCCTGACTTATCATGTCGTCCGAACTCACATCGGCCTGGACATGTTCCCGGAACACGACTCCTCGGGGTAACTCATAATATAGCGGACCGGAATCCTCCGTCGGTCGGGTATATCTTCCCGTAGTACGGGGCAAAAATCACATCACACGTACCATCCCGAGTTACGGTATAAACAATGCTCTAGAATACCCTCCTCGGCTCTATATCCCCTGTACCGTAATCGCACATGCATCACATGTATCACACCGGAACCAAATCCTCGGCCTAGATATCCTATACCGGAATCCTCCGTCGGTATAGGTATCATACCAGAACACATCATCGGTCTAGATATCCTATGCCGGAATCCTCCGTCGGCATAGGCATCCTACCGGAACACACGGTATATCATTACCAAACAAACTTATCGAAACACATCACATCAATTTATCAATCACCCGATCATATCACAAGGCAGTAGTTCACGTCATACCAACATATCATACCAGCCATATCATACAAACATATCATACCGAGCATATCATATCATGATCCTCGATTCAACAACGGATATACCACATATCAAGCATTACAAGTCATCAATCACAACAACACAACCAACACGCAATCCTACGGGCCCAACTAGGTACCCACATGTGATACTACAGCATAACAATTCCCAAACCTACGGGCACGACATGGCCCGCAAGTTATCCCTCATTTTACACGGCTACACTCGTTCCTCACATCCTACATGCAATTCTACAATTATATCATTTGTTCAAATCTTATATGCATACTAGTAACTTTCCGCAATTAAACCGGTGTTCGCTACTTTTCCCTACCTCGATCGTTATCCAAACGCAAGTCAAGCGAGTTGCCTATTAGCCTCCTCCGCCGTGCTCGGGACCAACGTCTAAGATCACAAAGAAATTCGAGAATTAATGCTAATTCAAGTGCGGTTTAACGAGAAAACAACCGAATTACTCCCGACAATCAAAACATGGACCGAAAGTAAATTGGGCCGGAACAAGGCCCATTCCAGGCGGCCCACAGGCCCGGTACCCGACCCGGTCCGTGCGGCCCACCGTCCCGGTATCCGACCCGGTCCGTGCGGCCCACCGGCCCGGTATCCGGCCGCATCCGTGCGGTTCATCGTCTAGTATCCGGCCCGGTCCATGCGGCTCATAGGGCCGGTCTCCGGCCCAGTCCGTGCCTCTCAAAGGGCCGGTCGGGGACCCGTTCCGTGCCTCCCAGAGGGCCGGTCATAGGCCCTTTCCGTGCCTCCCAGAGGGCCGGTTAGAGGCCCTTTCCGTGCCGTTCTGGGCAGACTCCTTCTTCTTCCCCTCTACTTCGTTCCCACGAATTTATACCTCAAAAACTCCATTTTTAACCTAAACAACCTCCAAAATCAGTCCCCAAATCCTCCATACTTCCATTCCCAAGTGGGTTTCATCAAAAACACAAAAGCCCAATGAAATTTCATCGTCCAACACTACTTTCATCCATCAACAACTACTTAAACAACAAAAACTCAATAACCATTGAAACCCACCTAGTTCATGCTTTTTCTATCAAACCCATAACCCTAACCTCCATTAAAAGTGGGTTTTCAAGGATTACTCACCTTAGGAATGAAGAGATGATGAGAATAGATGTGTTTTGTGGAAGATTAGTGTTGGAAATCACCTAAAGTAGCTCCATTTTCCTCCCTTTCTTCTTCTTTAAGCAAAGGAACCACTCTCTCTCTCTCCCTTGTTAATTTCGGCCAACACTAGGAAAATGAGCTGAAATGCTCAATGGCCCCTTTAACCTATGTTTGAAAGGACCATTTTGCCCTCTAGTTCCCTTCCTTCTAATTTGACCCAAATGAGGGCAAATGGGTCTTTCTAGACCCATTTCTTCTCCTCCAAGCCACCATGGACAAGTGTCCATGTGGGTCCACTTTTACTTTTAATAATTCCAGCACAATTAAAAGTAATCCGATTTAGCCTCTACTTTGACCCCGTTTGACCCGCGGTTGACTTTTTCACAAAAGTAGTCGTTAGAAAGGAAACGACCCAACTAACCTAACCGTAACGACGGCTAAGCTTTTGGGTCCCGGAAAGTTCCCGAGTGACTCCCGGAGTCATCGGTTGACTTTTCCGGCGGAAAGTCAACTTTCGCCAAATTTCACCAATTCGACCGGGGGCGGTTCTTACACTGAAAAACTTTTCATCACCGAAGGTACCAAATCATCAGTATAAGTTTTCATTATTGATGCTCTGGGAGACGTCAGACTATTTACCATGAAAAAAAATTACAAGCGGGTCTTGAGTTCCACCAACCAAGTGGAATGCCATAATTGAAAACAAATATTTAGTTATCATGCACCTAAACATTCATTACCTACAAAATGATCTCTCATATCAGTCTATTACACACATATTGTTCAACAAGAATTTAATTGATGACCAAAACCACAAATCACAAATTTAAAAAAAATTGTTCAACAAAGTTAAGCATTTGAAGGTAGTTTAAACAATCCTTATCATCGTCAAATAACTAAAATAAAAACCTAAGAGAAACTAGAAGAACCACCTCCCTATTGCAAGCGTTCTATGAATTTGAGGAGTTCGATGTAATTACCTTATGTTCCTCTTAATTCAAGTGGCAAGAAGACTCAACGCATGTGCAAGGCTTTGAGGAGTTCATCTCTTCTATTTATTTTGATTCATAGCTTCTTGACTTGAGGAAAATAAGCCTAAGTCTTAGTTCTAAAATACTTAGACTAAGTAAGTTTGTAATGTTGGTATCTTTGAAACATATGGATTACCAATCCAATATTTTATATTACGGACTGGTAGTTCTATTGGTATATGTGGTGGACTAAGGACTCAGTCCATTCAAATTCATCAATACCTAGGTAGAGCATTAGAAGTTCCCGTATATAGTCGAAGCTTTTGGGAAATCTTATAGAGTTTCAGGTGTTTCAAGTTTGTTTTATGAACATAGCTAAAACCGTTGAGGAAGGATCTTAATGTGTGAAATTTTTTATTGTTTGGTCATCTAGAGAAGGAAGTTAATGATCTGAAGAAAAAGATAGAAATGTTATACCTAACCATAGATAACAGAAAGCTCTATGAGGAATAATATTGTGAGAGATCATTAGCAAAGGTCATGTTTATCTAGTAAACAAGTGAAATTATGGAGCCAAAAGGCTAGTGCTCTATGTTTATTAACACAACATACGATGAGCCAATTACCCAAACCAGTATGCATATTGATCGTCAACAACAATATTACTGTCATGGCGAGACACACTTACAAAAGTAAGCAAAATATGCAAAGGATGACTAACAAAATATGCCCAATGAATTCCATCCACTGCATGCAATTGTACATGGCTAGCAAACAATATATATATATAACAGTAAGAACTTATTGATCCCACAGGGAGCTAATTTATGAGTTAATCTAAGAAAAAAACATAAAATAAAATTTTCACTACATAGTCTAGCTATGTACATGCTGGAAATAAAAAGCAATTTAAAGCAAGGTTTTGGTGTAAAACGAGAAATAAAACAAAAGCCTTTAAAGATGGAAATGAGAGAGAGGCGAAAACAAATGGTAATGTGACATTTATAAAATAGGTAGAGAAAATGACCATGAATGGAAGCTTTGATGCCACAATTAACCATTTGTGGCATTTATATGGAGTACCTCACTAATGCTCAAAGAAAAGCCATAAAAAGGATTTATGAGACTTGTTATGTAGCAGTTAGTCCTACCAATAATTTAATGTCAAGTTCAAGATAATTAGTTAAATAAAACCAATCTAATGAAACGTTGTGAACATTTTAACAAAGAGGATATAAATACAAATACCAATAAGACGCCTACTTAGACTAGTGGAGTTTGTTGGGTTTTGTGCCTTAGGATAATCCACATTAGCATATTACGTCTTTGTGAGCTAATAAAATTTACAGATATTTTGTTATCATTAAATTGTAATGTTAACTGAGTTTAATATACTACTCTTTCTACGGTATCATGGAGTAACTCCATGATAGTATATTTCTTAAAAACAAAGGAGTGAGTTTGTTCATTCGTCTCTAGCCGAAACTGATAGTTAGAGCTAATGTCACTGTTGATTGAAGGATCATAATTTACTGATGGGAAAATTTCAGTATAATACCCTGCCAAACATTTAATTTCAGTATAATACCCTGACAATTTTTTTTTGCACTTTCATACCTAAACCAAACATTTAATTTCACTTTTGTATCCAACCATTAACTTTCTGTTAGTTTGGATGGAAAAAGTTAAAAAGACCATAATACCCCTAACTATTACTCAAATTTTCAAACTCATGCCATTGAATCAGAACTTAAAAATAAGTGAAATAACAATAATACCCTCCATTGTTAGGGTATTAAAATGAAAATTTCACGATTTTAAAAATAAAATCAGTTTTTTATTTTTAAAAAAATCAGATTTTAATTTTAAAAATACATAAAAATCAGTTTTTTTTTTTAATTTAGTTATATTTGTTTTTTTTTAATTTTTCTACCCACAATCTCTCTCTCTCTCTCCTCATCTTCGTCTCTCTCCTCCTCATCTTCGTATCTCTCCATTTGATGCAGACCCAAAAAGCCTGAAACTTGGAAACCAAATAAAACACTTTTCACCATCTTCCTCCTGAAAAACCCAAACCCTAGACCACTCCTCTGCTCCACCAACACCCCCATTTCCCTCTCTTTGATCCCTCGATTCCTCTCCAATACCTACCTCACCGCTCCTTCTCAATCCGCATCCCCCCAATTCCAACCCCAAATCCCCCCGGAGCGCGCCGTAGGATCCTCCGCAGCTTCGCAGATCGCACGTCGATTTCTCATCCGTGAGTTCCATTAAGCTATGGTTTTATCATCCCGGAGCAATTGGATTGATTCAAGTTTATGTTTTTGTTCGTGTTTGCAGAGATTGAGGTTTGGGATTTCTTTTTCTTCTTCTGCGCCGGTTGAGCTGGAGGAGTTGCTTGTGGACGAGTTTCGAGTTCATAGCATCAAAGAGAGAGATAAGAAGATGAGGAGGAGAGAGAGAATGTGGGTAGAAAAATGAAAAAATGAAAATAAAAAAACAAATATAATTAAATATTAATTAAATTAAAAAAACTGATTTTTATGTATTTTTTAAATGAAAATCTGATTTTTGTAAAATAAAAATAATTTTCATAAATAAAAACTGAATTTATAAAAAAAATGATTTTATTTTTAAATTAGTGAAACTTTCATTTAATTACCCTAACAATGGAGGGTATTATTGTCATTTCACTTATTTTTGAGTTTTGAGTTCAATGTCATGATTTTGAAAATTTGAGTAATAGTTAGGGGTATTATGGTCTTTTTAACTTTTTCCATCCAAACTAACAAAAAGTTAACGGTTGGGTTCCAAAGTGAAATTAAATGTTTGGTTTAGGCATGAAAGTGCAAAAAAAATTTGTCAGGGTATTATACTGAAATTAAATGTTTGGCGGGGTATTATACTGAAATTTTCCCTTTACTGATCATGTATGTAGAGATATGAGTCAACATCACAAATGTCAAAGAGTGACCCACCTTGAGAATACTCCATAGAACGTGAGACTTGAGTTTCTCAACTACCAAAGTAGATTTTAGTCCTACGACCATGACATCACCATACTATCTATATGTGTTGATTCATGTTTTGACATAACCAAGAGTTGTTTGGTTTTTGTGCCCTAGGACAATCCACATTGAAATGTTACAACGTCTTTGTGATTAATAAAATTTGGCAAATGTTATGTTATCATTAAGATGTAATGATAACTAACATGAATATACTACTCTTTCTAAGTTATCGGGGCGCCGTTTTACAATATTATAACTCTTAGAATCAAAATGAGTGAGTCTATTCATTCATTCATAGCCTAAACCGATAGTTAGAGCTATTATTGGAGGATCATGTTTTACCGATCATGCATATAGAGATATGAGTCAACGTCAACAATGCCGAAAAGTTTGACATTGGATGACCCACCTTGAGAATACTCCATAGGTTACGGAACATGAGTATTTATCAACTACCAAAGTAGATCTTAGGCCTACGAATATGACATCACATACTATTTATATGATGTTGATTCATGTCATGACATAACTAACCGCTACTCCTAACCAGATGACTATTAAGGTTATGATCAGATATGGATACACACATATGAGGTATATGAGTGATAGATACAGGGATTTTTCACTTGTATTCATACAAGTTAGATGTCACCTAGGCCCATATTAATGGTTGGAGGATTTTAAAAGAAGCATGGTCACGCGTATGATATGTCACCTACAATCAGAACTCAATATCAAGAGAACAATGGGTTGAATAGAAAAGAGATGGTGCTTTTATGCCTTTTTGTTCAGTAATGACATCGCCAAAATGAAAGAGGATAAGATCACTTATTATAATCGGATTTGACAAAGACAAAGTCGATAGTTCGTATGACGTGGGTAGTTATGGAGAGTACGATTACTGTAAGAACCACTCCCGGTCAACGCCAATCAAATCGGCGAAAAACGGGAAAATTTAAAAAATTTGGACAAACACCTAAATGAACCTAAAATTGACCCTGAGGGTCATATCGGACTTGAGTTGACCCCGATATCGACCAAAGTGAGTTCTGGGGGACTCAGGGCAACTTTCTGACCAATTTGGGAAAGGTTGACTTTTTGCTGGAAAATTCAACCGAGCGACGTTTTGGTTCGTTCGAGGCTCGTTTTGGATCCAAAAAGCTTAGCCGTCGTTACAGCGGTCTTAGTTGAGCCGTTTCCTTGTAGCCTGTGAAGTTTCGTAATTTCATGGAAAATGGGCCCGTTCGGGGCCCGAGACGGCCGAATTTCGCGAATCTGACTGAAAAATATCTAGAAGATATTTTCCAAAAGGGGTGGGACCCACTTTCCACTTGTCATAAATGTGGTGGTAGTTGGTTTTTAAAATAAAGAAAAGGAAAGGATGAGTGTTAGTTTTGTAATTAAGTGTTGTTTTTTTTTTGAACAAAACAAAAGGAAGACTTGAGTGTAGGTTCGGCCATAAGGGGAAAAAGAAAGAGAAAGTAGAGAGAGAAAGTGGAGAGAAGAAAGAGAAGGAGAAAATGGAAAAGAGAAGAGAAAAGTGTTGGGGTTTTGGGATTTCCCGACGATCCAACCGGTGGATCGTCTCAACGATCAAGGAATCGAGCTCCCACCGTCATTCCCTACGGTGAGTACCCTTTCGATTTTCATTTTGGTACGTTTAAAGTTTAGGGTTTGGGTTAAAACGAGTAGACTATGGATGAGTGGAGGTGTGGGGTTCGTTGGAGGCGTTTGGAGCAAAAGATGAACGTTTTTTCGGTGACTGGAGGCTCGGGGGAGCTCCGGCCACCGTGGATGGTGGCTGCCGGAGTTGGGGGTGGCTGGCCGGAGCTAGGGCCGGCCACCATGGTGGTGAACCGGCCCAAAACCGTCCCAACCACCCACGACCCTTGATGGCTGAGTGGGGCCCACATGCTCGGGTTTCGGGTTTTCGTGTTCGGGTGGTTTAGGACGTTCCTCAAGTCGTTAATCCACACCCGGAACAAATTTTGGAATTAAATTGTAAAAGTTGTAAATGACGAGTTTAGAAACTTTAAACGCGAATTAAATTGCTCGGAAGTCGGAAATTGATTCCTTCGATTGCGTTGGAACCCTTGAATTATTCTAAGATCGTGGAAACGAAAACGGGAATTTTCGGAGCCCCGGAAGGAAGTTTTCCAATCCCGGGCATATTCGCCGGGTCGGGCGAAACGGGCCTTTCCGGGCCCATTATCGACAATGTCGAGTAATTGGGAAGTTTGGGAGTGATCGACATTGTCGGGGTTGCGTTTAGTCGTCAAGTGTATTAAAATTCAGTTTATGCCTGCGAACTTAAAAGTGTTTTAAATTGTGTTCTTATTAGATCGTGCCACCGACAGAGGAAAGGGAAAGCTAGGCGAGTGATCGTGAGCACGCCGGAGCTTGGTTGTGAGCTTTTGGGAAAGCATACGAGGTAGGGAAAAGTAGCCGGATCTCGGCCCTGATTAGGGAAAGTTAACAGTAGAAATGCATGTGACACTTGGGTGTCGTGGGTTAAGTAAGTTTATCGAACAATAGAAAGGCAGGCGACACCGGGTGGTGTTGTATGATACGGGAACGTATCGAACAATAGCAATGTATGTGACACTTAGTAGTGTCGTAGGAGCAGTGAACGTATTGATATTAGAAATACTGGAGGCATTTGGTTATGCCCGGAGGTTGATTGTATTGTTTGTGGGTGGCCATGAGTGCCCGTGGGGTGTTGAACCCGTATTTTATTGTTGGTGTCTTGGGTGGCCATGAGTGCCCGTGGGGTTGTTGAACCCGTGTTTTACTGTTGATGTCTTGGGTGGCCTTAAGCGCCCGTGGGGTTGTTGAACCCGTATTTTACTGTTGGTGTGTCTTGGGTGGCCATGAGTGCCCCTGGGGTTGTTGAGCCCGTGTTTTACTGTTGGTGTCTTGGGTGGCCATGAGTGCCCGTGAGGTTGTTGAACCGTATTTTACTGTTGGTGTGTCTTGGGTGGCCATGAGTGCCCGTGGGGTTGTTGAACCCGTGTTTTACTGTTGGTGTCTTGGGTGGCCATGAGTGCATGTGGGGTGTTAAACTTGTGTTGTTACTGTTTGTGAACTTTGGTTGTGATTGTGATTGTGGTTGCCTGAGGTTGGGGGCCCGACAGAGATCGGGGGAAGTTGCGTGGTGGTTGGCTAGCTTTCCGACAGAGATCGATAAAGTTGAGAATTCGTTGGCTAGCTTTCCGACAGGGATCGGTAAAGTTGAGCATTCTTTGGCTAGCCTTTCGACATGGATCGAAAAGGTTGAGCATTCTTTGGCGATGAAGGGCGGCTCCCCTTCCGACTAGCTATAGGAAAATTAGCGCTGTATATATCGCTAACAGGTCGACCGTTTGGCCCGACAGAGATTGGGGGAAGTTGATTGAGGCAGGCTCGAGCCCAGCTGGTTAGCAACCGGCACTGAGCAGCTGGAGTGCGATCCTTTGTGATCTTGTTTGGAGTGCAATCCTTTGTGATCTTGGCTGTTGCGTGGTTATTTTTTGAGTCTTTGGTGGAGGTCGTAACCGCTGTGTCGGGTCTACATTACGTGTCCGAGTGTTGAGTTGGTTGGGGAAAGTAACAGGTTGGGTGTCAGTCGGGTTACTTGAGTTGGGGATAGTAGTCACCGGTGTTTGGTTGTTGTTGGTGTTTTCGGCATTGTCTGCTAGTATGCCGTAGTCAGTCTGGTATCCGTGGTGGTGAGCGAACGCTCACCCCTAGCTGCTTTTCCTACAGGTACCGGTCGCGAGACGGACTAGGGGAGCTCTCGAAGCTTGAAGAGCTGGGAGCGGGAGTCCGGGTTTCCTTTTGAGTTTAGCGACGTATGCCATGTCTTTTGTCCGCTTGTTTGGACGTGCTTTTGAGTTGTAAATTATTATTTTGATTAACTAAAGGGTGATTTTAAGCGATTTATTTAAAAGGTTTGAAAATGGTTTTATTGTTTTACCGTTCGCGTTACGGGTTCGGTTCTACTGAATTTGGGGTGTGACGATTATAATAGGATATACCATCACGGTGCACATGAGGGATTTCCAGTTAACTATTAATATTGCATGGTTAATCACAACAAGAAGTATTACTGCAACACCGATGGAAGGGAGAAAAGAGAATCAAAACTGGGACGTCTTGTGTAAAGATATCTAATCTCAATGTCCAGACTATGATTGTTATTGGTTTTATCGGTTTCTATGATTTTTTCCAGGACTTACTTGTTTTTGAATCAATGTAGACAAGCTTGATTAAAAACATCACTCCATCTAATTTCAGACTTTATAGAGGTTTGAGACATGATTGCTCATTCTCCCCTCTTTTATTTGCATTGGTGGTTGAGGGGCTTTACCAAATTCTGGAAATGGGAGTAATAAAAGGGCCATTACGATGTGTTAGGAAGAGTGTAGAAGGTTCAATAATATCTCATCTTCAATTTGAGGATGATACTCTTACATTTTTCAAGGCAAGTCTGGAGATTGTAAATCACCTCAAGCTCTCCTACATACCCTTAAGCTTTCCTCTTGTCTTGGAGTGAATCTTCAAAAATTAAGTTGTTAACCCTTCCTCAATGATTAAGGCTCTTTTTTTTGACATTTTGGGCTCCCTTCTACTACATTATCTTTCAACTACTTGAGTTTTTAACTGGGAGCGGATCCAAGAAGGTTAAAGACTTGGGATCCCATCATCCTCAATTTCAAGAAAAAACTGGGTTTATGGAAAGTTAATTAATTGTCTTTTGGGGAGGAACACTTTAATAAAATCCCCTCCTCCCTTGTTTTACATGCATTTTCTAGGAGATTTGGTAGGTGTCTACAAAGAGTTAGAAAAATGATAGAGAAGATTCCTCTAGAATTGGATTGTTTCAAGAAGAATGCTTCACAAACCCAATTGGGGCTTGGTGCACAGACCAGTGTTGTGGGGAGTTGGGCATCAAGAACCTCCATATAATGAACAAAGCACTCTTGGCTAAGTGTTGGTGGAGGTTTTACTTGGATAAGAATTCTTTATGAAAAAAAAATCATTTGTTCGAAATATGGGTGAGTTGACGCAGATTGGGACCTTTCTAAACTCCCACTTCCCAATGGTCAGAGGTTTATGGATCACATCATTTCGTTATTGTCTGAAGTTAGATTTCTCAGTCTATTTGGCAATATTGGTTTGCAATGGAAATTGGGGAATAGGGTTAGAGTGAGCTTTTGGGATGTTGCGTATCTCTATGATACTCCTCTGGGTTTAGTTATCAAAGGTTGTTTCATCTCAATACTAGTAAAGATGGGAAGGTTAATTCTTACTAGGGAGATGGAGCATGGAGGTTGGATTTTATGAGGTGTTTGAAGGGGGGAGAGTATGTTGAGTTTAGACACTTGGCCTACCAGCTTAAACAAATGTCTCTAATGCTTGGGTAGAAGATTTCTTAATTTAAAAGTCTGATGATAAAAGGGTTAACTGTAAAGAGAATGTGTGATTTATTCGTTGTTGATAATTTAATCTCTTTGGATTGGGAAAAGTGGTTAAGGTTTCCTCTACTTCTTCTAAAGATCTCGACGTTCGTCTAGCTAGCTTGTAACCATGCCATTCCGATCAAGTCCTTTCTACTGAACAAGGGGGATAGTGTTGTCGAATAGTGATATATCTTGTCCTCTCTAGTCAAGGGCCTTTGAAGATATTGATCACATTCTCCTCTGTTGTTTCATTTCTTGGAAAGTTTGGTCGTTAATATTTATATGATGGGCCTTCAAGGGTTCTTTCCCCAATAAATATTACTGAATTGGTCTTATCTTAGAGATATTTATACATTAAGAGGGCAAGGGAGCAATGGCGTTTACTTGTATTTTTGGTTCTCTGGTATCTTTAGTTAGCTAGGAACAACTTCATCTTCAACAATGTTACTGAATCTCCCGAAGAGATAAGTGTTAAAATTCAGGGGACCTCCTTCTATCTTGAATGGTCCTTGTTCGACAAATCTCACCAATTCTCTTTGCAATTTTGGAGGTGTGATCCTTCCTCCATCCGAGAGTGTGCATTAGAAGGCTATAGTTTTTTATGGTTGTCTCTTAGTGTCACTTGTTGAGCCTTATTCTCTACGTCTTCTTATGTGGGTGTCATGCCTAGAAATTTAGTTCTTCATCCTTTCCTTCTCCGATTGTGTGGTGCTAGCTGCTGGTTTGTTGTACTTGTTCTCTTGAGGAGGTATCATTCTTAGTCGTCTTTGTTGTTAAAAGTTGATCCAAATTCAAGCTAGTTTGTGACTTGGTTACCAAGCAACCAAATTTAGGGAATTGTCTTGGCTGGAATAGCAAATAATCAATTTAGGGAATTTATGCCCTGTTTCCCAAACTGGGTCTTAATTGTGTAGAGATTTTTATTTCGCTATTTTGTATGAAGTATCTCTACACCACTCCTATAAATACCACCTGTAAGCTGCCATGAGGGATATGTTGAATCAGTGTAAATCCCCGGCGTTGTGTAAACATTCTCCCTATAGTGAAGTTTTGCTGGTTGGCGCCCGTGGTTTTTTTCCTCTCCGTTGTTTGGAGGGGTTTTCCATGTTATATCGTTGTGTTCTCCGTTTTTGGTTTTGATCTCTATTTCGTTTTATTGCCTATCGTTTTATAACAAGTGGTATCAGAGCCTGGTTGTTCAATCTAGGTTTTCTGACGATATGGCATCATTGAAATTCGATCTACTGTTGCTGGACTACACCACACGATTTTCTTTGTGGCAAGTAAAGATGCGGGCCATTCTAGCTCATCCTGATCTTGATGATGCGCTAGATGGATTCAACAAGAAGGATCCGAAGACGTGGACCGATGAGGAGAAGCGTAAGGATCGTAAGACACTATCTCTAATTCATTTTCATCTATCAAATAATATTTTGCAGGAAGCACTGCTGGAGAAAACTGCAGCAGCGCTTTGGCTCAAGCTGGAATCGATCTGCATGTCCAAAGATCTGACCAGCAAGTTGCACGTGAAGATGAAGTTGTTCACGCACAAGCTGCAAGATGGTGGTTCTCTACTCGATCACCTAGCGGTCTTTAAGGAGATCGTTTCTGATTTGCAGTCCATGGAGGTAAAGTATGATGATGAAGATCTAGGTCTACTACTCTTATGTTCATTGCCTAGTTCTTTTGTAAATTTCCGAGATACCATATTATTGAGCCGCGATGAACTAACTCTTGCGGAAGTTTATGAGGCCCTTCAACAGAGGGAAAAGATGAAACTTATGGTACAGGGAGAAGGATCATCATCCTCCAAGGGAGAAGCTCTGCAGGTACGTGGGAGGACCGAGCAGAAGAACAACAACTATGGAAACAAAAATAAGAGCAATAACGGGAGAGGCCGTTCTAAGTCCAAAGGAGGCGACAAGTTCTGCAAGTATTGTAAGAAAACAAATCACGCCATTGAAGATTGTTATAAGCTTCAGAATAAGGAGAAAAGAAACGGTACGTGCAAACCGAAAAACAATTATGATGGTGATGGTAAGGCCTCCGTTGTTTCCAACGATAATTCTGATAGTGATTCGCTAATTGTGTTTGCTGGCTGTGTTTCTGCTTATGATGAATGGATTCTTGATACTGCCTGTTCATTTCATATATGTTGTAACAAAGACTGGTTCACTTCTTATAAGTCTTTACAGAGTGGAGATGTGGTGCGTATGGGAGATGACAACCCACGTGAGATTGTGGGCATAGGCTCCGTTAAGTTCAAGATGCATGACGGCATGATACGCACATTTACAGATGTGAGACACGTACCAACCATGGCGAGAAACCTCATCTCTCTCAGCACTCTTGACGATGAAGGGTACAAGTATTCCGGTTCACAGAAAATTCTAAAGGTATCAAAAGGCTCTCTCGTTCACATGATACGTGATATGAACTCTGCAAGATTATATGTTGTCACGCCCCAATTTCAGTAAACCGAACTCGGGACGCGAACATTTAAAAACATAAGAGCATTTGAAACCTGTTTTGAATAAATACTTTGAAATTTCCATTTAGTTACCAAAAATAATATTTACAATAAAAAAACGTCCCAACAAATGGACAAGGTACAAGTATCCGTCACTAGACTCAAAATATAAAGACCGGACTCCGCTCCTAGCTCCACAAGCTTCAAGAGCTCACCTAGTCTGTCCCGTGATCAGTACCTGTAGGAAAAGTAGCTAGGGGTGAGCGTTCGCTCACCAACACAGATAACAGACTGACTATGACCTAATTAGCAGACAAAGACAGTAACACCAATACCAAACCCAACACCGGGACTACAATCCCAAACTCACGTACTCAACTGACCCACAACCCATTACCTTCCACAACAGACTCAAACTCAAACTCGTAATGTAAACCCGACACAACCTTTTATGACCTCCTCCAAAGACACGAACACAGATCAGGCTAGCCAAAGAATGCTCACAACCTACCGAGACTCGAACACGGATCAGGCCAGCCAAAGAATGCTCGTAACCTGCCGAGACCCGGTCACGGATCAGGCTAGCCAAAGAATGCTCATAACCTTTCGGGATCCGGACACGGAACAGGCTAGCCAAAGAATGCTCATAACCTGTCGAGACTCGAATTTGGTCAGGCCAGCCAAAGAATGCTCGTAACCTGCCAAAATCCACACCACTCCCCGACACGAAGTCGGGTTACTTACCCCGGGCAAACACAATCACAATCACAAGCAAAGCTCAACAAACAGTAACAAGACCAGTTCAACACTCCACAGGCACTCATGGCCACTCAAGACTCCAACGGTAAGGACACGGGTTCAACAACCCCACGGGCCCTCATGGCCTCCCAAGACACACCAACTGTAATTCACGGGCTCAACGACCCCACGGGCACTCATGGCCTCCCAAGACATCCCAACAGTAAAACACGGGCTCTCAAGGCCACCCAAGACACCAACAATAATACACGAGCTCTCATGGCCACCCAAGACACCAACAACAATACACGGGCTCTCATGGCCACCCAAGACATAAATTAAACAGTCAACCTCCGGGCATGGTCATATGCCTCCAGTAATCCTAATATCGCTAAGTTCTCTGTTCCTACGACACTACTAAGTGTCATATTCTTTTCTCATAAACGCTACGTTCCCGTATCATGCTTTTCTAATATTCGATAACCTACTTAACCCACGACACCCCGGTGTCACATGCAATTCTACTGTTAACTTTCCCTAATCAGGGCCGAGATCCGGCTACTTTTCCCTACCTCGTATATAACTCCAAAAGTGCTCCACTAAGCCTCGACGTGATCCCATTCACTCGCCGAGCTTCCCTTTGCCTCGGTCCGCAGCACGATCTAAAAGAACACAATTTTTAATGCACTTTAAACTCGCAGGAAATAAACCGGAAATTAATAAACTTAACGCCCAAACGCAACCCCAACAATGTCGATCACTCCCAAACTTCTCAATTACTCGACATTGTCGATAAAGGACCCGTAAAGGCCCGATTCGCCCGACATGGCGAATCTGCCCGGGTTTTGTAAATGCCCTTCCGGGGCTCCAAAAATTCCCGTTTTCGTTTCTACGGTCTTAGAATAATTCAAGGATCCCAATGCACTTGACGGAATCGAATTACGACTTCCGAGTCAATTAATTAACGTTTAAAGTTTCTAAAACCCGTTAATTACAACTTTTCCAATTTAATTCCAAATTTCGATTCGGTTAAGGATAAATGGTCCGGGGAACGTTTTAAACCTCCCGAACACTAAACCTGAGCACCCGAGCACGTGGGCCCCACCCGGCCAAGCTAGGACGTGGGCCCTAGGGTTCACTTTGGGGCCCGGCCACCATGGTGGTGGCTGGTCCCAGCTCCGGCTAGCCACCCCATGGCCGGAGCTCCTCCCGAGCTTCCGATCACCGGAAAACGTCCAATCTCTCCTCCAACCACCTCCAAAACGTCTCTAACAAACCCCCAACCTCACTACAACCCTAACACATCATTTTTATCCAAACCCTAACATTTGAAAATCAACAAAACGGGAATCGGTTCGGTGCTTACTCAAGAGGAGGATGAGGTGAGCTTGAATCTCTAACTTTTGAGATGATCAAATGGTGGAGATGACGTGAATAGTAGCCCCAAAACCCTAGCAACCTTCTTCTCTCTTCTTCTCCTTCTCCTTCTCTCTCTAAACTCTCTTCTCTTTTTTTTTTCTTTTTTTTTCTCCTTTGTTTAAGTGTTGGCCGAACACATGTAGTCTCCCACCTCTCATTTTCCCCCCAAAACTAACACCACCACTTGTTGGACAAGTGGCAAGGTGGGTCCCACACAAAAATCGGACGTTTCGGGCCCCGAACGGGCACTTTTTCCAAGAAATTACGAAACTTGGCGGGCTACTAGGAAACGGCTCAACTAAGACCGCTACGACGACGGCTAAGCTTTTTGGATCCAGAACGGTCCTCGAATGGACCAAAACGTCGCTCGGTTGACTTTTCCAGCGAAAAGTCAACATTTCCCAAATTGATCAGAAAGTTGCCCCGAGTCCCCCGGAACTCACTTTGGTCGATATCGGGGTCAACTTAAGACCGGTATGACCCTCGGGGTCAATTTAGGTCAAATTAAGTGTCTGTCTTAAAATTTTTAAATTTTCCTGTTTTTCGCAGGTTTGATTGGCGTTGACCGAAAGTGGTTATTACATATGTTCTTAGAGGTAGCACTTTAAATGGTTCTGCTACTGCTGCTGTTATTTCTGATGAACCAAGTAAAACTAATTTGTGGCACAAGCGCCTTGGACATATGAGTGAACAAGGCATGGCAGAGTTGATCAAGAGAGATTTACTTGATGGCTGCAACATGAGTAAGTTGGAGTTTTGTGAGCACTGCATTTTTGGTAAGCACAAGAGAGTTAAATTCAATGCTTCCGTTCATACCACTAAAGGAATATTAGATTATGTGCATGCTGATGTTTGGGGTCCTTCCCGTAAAACTTCTCTTGGTGGTGCAAATTACATGCTTAATATTATTGATGATTACTCTAGAAAAGTGTGGCTTTATTTTCTAAAACATAAATCTGATGTGTTTGATACTTTTAAGAAGTGGAGAGTTATGGTGGAGAAGCAAACCGAGAAGAAGGTAAAAGTGCTTCGTATTGACAATGGCATGGAGTTCTGTTTAAATGATTTTGACAACTATTGTAGCAATGAAGGCATTGTAAGGCACCACACCATCCCGTCCACGCCTCAACAGAATGGTGTGGCTGAGCGCATGAACCGAACCATCATCTCTAAGGCTCAGTGCATGCTTTCTAATGCTCGCATGAGCAGACGTTTTTGGGCTGAAGCAGCCTCCACCGCCTGCTACTTAATAAACAGGTCTCCAAGCATTCCACTTGATAAGAAAACTCCCATTGAGGTATGGTGTGGTTCACCTGCTTATTATTCACTATTGAGAGTTTTTGGTTGCACTACTTATGCACACGTTGATGATGGAAAGTTAGAGCCTAGAGCTGTCAAGTGTGTGTTTCTTGGTTATGGCTCAGGAGTAAAGGCGTATAAGTTATGGAATCCTAAAACTAAGAGAATTTTGTTGAGCCGGAATGTTGTTTTTAATGAGGTTGTCATGTTCAATGATAGTTCTTCTATAGATGCCTCTGATGTTCTTGATGTTACTAAATTTTCTGATGATGAGCAACAGAGGATAAGTGTGCAGGTGGAGCACCTGGACGACAAAGTAAATGAGGTTGATGAAAATAATGAAAATGATGACGTTGACGTTCAGCTTACACCACCTATTTTGCATCAAACAAATAATTCCATTGCTGCTGATAGACCGAGGAGAAACAAAGGTCCTCGCCCTCGTTTAATTGAACAATGTAACGTTGTTCATTATGCTTTGAGTTGTGCTGAACAGGTGGAGCATGATCGTGAACCTGCTACATATGCTGAAGCGATTGCATCCGTTGACCGTGAGAAGTGGATTTATGCCATGCACGAGGAGATGAAATCGCTTGACAAAAATGGCACATGGGATGTTGTGCGCTTGCCAAAGCAAAAGAAGGTCGTCCGCTGCAAGTGGATATTCAAAAGAAAGGAAGGTTTGTCTCTTAATGAGCCTCCAAGTTTTAAGGCAAGGTTAGTAGCAAAAGGTTTCATCCAGATTCGAGGTATTGATTATAATGATGTATTCTCTCTGGTTGTGAAGCATAGTTCTATTCGTGCACTCTTTGGTATTGTGGCTATGCATGATCTTGAACTTGAGCAGTTAGATGTGAAGACTGCTTTTCTGCATGGAGAATTAGAGGAGGAGATATACATGGACCAACCTGAAGGTTTCCTTGTGCCTGGCTAGGAAGACCTCGTTTGCAAGTTAAAAAGGTCACTTTATGATCTTAAACAGTCCCCAAGACAGTGGTATAAGAGGTTTGATTCATTTATGCTTGCACATGGTTTTAAGAGATCTCAGTATGATAGCTGCGTTTATATTAAGTTTGTTAATGGATCACCTATATACCTGTTATTATATGTTGATGATATGTTGATTGCTGCCAAGAGCAAGAAAGAGATCACTACTTTGAAGGCACAGTTAAGTAGTGAGTTTGAGATGAAGGATCTTGGAGCTGCTAAGAAAATACTAGGTATGGAAATTACAAGGGACAGAAATTCTAATGTTTTATTTCTTAGTCAGTAGAGTTACATTAAGAAAGTTCTTCATCGTTTCAATATGCATGATTCAAAGCCTGTTAGTACTCCTATTGCTCCTCACTTTAAATTGTCAGCACTGCAATGTCCTAGTTCTGATGAGGATTTTGAGTACATGTCAAAGGTTCCATATTCTAGTGTTGTTGGTTCTTTGATGTATGCCATGGTTTGTTCTCGACCTGATTTATCATATGCTATGAGTTTGGTTAGTCGATATATGGCTAATCCTGGTAAAGAACATTGGAAAGCTGTTCAGTGGATTTTCAGGTACTTACGTGGAACATCCAATGCTTGTCTTAAATTTGGCAAGATGGACAAGGGACTCGCCGGCTACGTGGATTCAGACTATGCTGCTGATTTGGATAAGAGGCGGTCCCTCACAGGTTATGTTTTTACTGTTGGTGGATGTGCTGTAAGTTGGAGGGCAACACTACAACCAGTTGTTGCTCAATCTACTATTGAGGCTGAATACATGGCTATTGCTGAAGCTTGTAAAGAATCAGTTTGGTTGAAAGGTTTGTATGCTGAGCTTTGTGGAGATAATTCTTGCATTAATCTGTTTTGTGACAGTCAAAGTGCAATCTACCTTACTAAGGATCAGATGTTTCATGAGAGAACAAAGCACATTGATGTCAAGTACCATTTTGTTCGAGATATTGTTGCTCAAGGTAAACTAAAGATCTGCAAGATAAGTACTCATGATAATCCTGCTGATATGATGACAAAGTCAGTTCATGTTGCTAAGTTTGAGCTTTGCTCAAGCTTAGTTGGTATAACTGTTTAGCCCTAGTGGCTGTTTGGCGCCGAAAGTATTTTTCTTTGTTTGTTCAGGAAGATGTCTACCGCTTTATGCTACAAGGAGGAATTTGTCTCAAGGTGGAGTTTGTTAAAAGTTGATCCAAATTCAAGCTAGTTTGTGACTTGATTACCAAGCAACCAAATTTAGGGAATTGTCTTGTCTTGAATAGCAAGTAATCAATTTAGGGAATTTATGCCCTGTTTCCCAAACTGGGTCTTAATTGTGTAGAGATTTTTATTTCCCTATTTTGTATGAAGTATCTCTACACCACTCCTATAAATACCACCTGTAAGCTGCCATGAGGGATAAGTTGAATCAGTGTAAATCCCCGGCGTTGTGTAAACATTCTCCTTATAGTGAAGTTTTGCTGATTGGCGCCCGTGGTTTTTTT
Organism: Erodium maritimum; assembly: GCA_963921825.1. Lineage (NCBI taxonomy): Eukaryota > Viridiplantae > Streptophyta > Magnoliopsida > Geraniales > Geraniaceae > Erodium > Erodium maritimum. The sequence continues at coordinate 47,917,942 of OY997592.1, forward strand.
CCTCTCCGTTGTTTGGAGGGGTTTTCCACGTTATATCGTTGTGTTCTCCGTTTTTGGTTTTGATCTCTATTTCGTTTTATTACCTATCGTTTTATAACATTTGTAGTATGAAGGGAACAACACCCTCACTCTATCTCTTGCGGTTCTAGCTTATGTTAATCTTATAGTCCTCCTTCTGTATTTCAAAGATATGGATTTTCATTTGCTAATTAAAAAATGAAGGGGCTTCTCCATGAAATACCAGTTCTTTGACTATGGTTTTCACACACTAACGTGTTAGTTGAACTTTTTTCAGAATAGAACGGAAGACTAACGAAAACTATCACATAATACCTGTAATTGTGTATCATTTTGTAGACATCAACGGTAAAAAAACGTCAATTTACCGTTGCTTTTTAAAAAAAAATTACCGTTATTCTCTGCAAAAAAAAAACAATTATGGGGATACAAAGTGACAGTTATGAAGTTAACAGTTATGATGTGATAATGAAAGTCAAAAAACCGGTGTGTAGCGGAGTTTCCCCAAAAATGAATATAAGCATTACTCCAAGTAAAGTTAAATCATGTTTTGTTTTTAAACCCCTATCATTTGTGAAAGGAAAATTTTAAAAGATCGCAACCATGGACAAATAAAATTTTATGAGCAACAATCACATAGTCTTTCCTTTATCTTTTTTTTTTTATCAACAAAGAAACCTCTCATAAGGTAAAAGATGAGTACAAAATGGTTTAACTATAGACCTGAAGGTGAAACCAATGAACAGACTCGAGCGCTGGTATGATAACTCAGCCTCATGACAATCTCAACCATGGTAAACAAAAATGAACGGGTCTAAATAGGCATGTGAAACCAACAACTACAAATAGCAACCCAACATAGGTGCAAACAAGATAAATGAGGTCTACTAACCAGATTTTACAAACTTGAAGAACATGAAAAAGCAGTAAGAGAGGTCTAATACCATAATTTTCTGACCATGAAGCTCAGATCGATAAATAAAAAGGTCTTGGTACCTAGATTTTCCAACCATTAAGAGCTAAGAACACGACGACCTAAACTACAACAAGTCCAAAGAAAAACCAGATCGGCGATAACATCCAAAGTCAAATCGATTGCGAACGGTAGAGCTCGAACTCAGTCCTCCGAAACTCAATTCCAACCTACACTGAGAAAAGCCCCATAGGGGTAGGATTGGTATTTCTACTGAGAACGAACACATACTTCCAAGCAGGCAACAATAAGACATTATTTCCGGGGAGCCGACCAAGGCTGGAATTCGAGCCGAGCATTCTGAAACCGTGACTGATAACCGATCGCTGTCCAAAACCATTCGAGGACCCTAAGGGGAAGGCATGTAGTTATACCGAGCATGAACCAACCCGAACCCGGGCATATCTGACACCAAAGCCAATAGAGAAGCGCAACGCCACGACCGAGCTTCCAACCAACACACTCCAACAAGTAGGTAGCCAAAAGTCAACACTTCCGGTGATCCGAGGATGGACTCGAGCTGAGCGTTTCGAAACCGTGACCGGTAACCCTTTATCGACCAACACCAAGCGAGGATTCGAAGTGGAAGGCCTGTAGTTATACCGAGAACTATCCAACATGAACCCAGAGATCTAACACCAAAACCTGTAGAGAAGTGGAACGCCACCACTGAGCTTCTGATTATCCGCTACGACAAAGGACGAGACCAGATTCACAACGAATCAAATATCCAAATGATCAGAAAATGCTTCCCACGATAAATCTGAAACAAGCCGCCTGAGAACTATCACGAACAAATTCGGAGTAGAACAGCAACCCTGCTTCTACCACCACACCACCGGCCGAAGACTGGCCCCTCCACGATCTGGGGATCCAAGACTAGATCTTGAGCTGAGCGTTACGATACCAAAACCGGTAACCCCTCGTTGGCCAATACCGAAGGAGGACCCGAAGGGGAAGATCTGTAATTATATTGAGCATTAGTGAAGCCAAACCCAAAAAGAGCCCAAAACTAGATCTGACCGGTAACCAGATCTAGCGTGTGAGGTTGGACTCCCCAAATCCGAAGGTCCCCAAATCCGAACTCACGACAGCACGATGAACCGAAAAGCTCTGGCGTGGCTCTGGGACCCTTGAGAAGCCTCTTCATTCCGGTAGGGCGAATCCAGGCACTGCCATCCAGAACCACCTTCGTTGACCCAAGCTCCAGAAAACTCCGGCAACACAAAGAACAGAAAAGGAGCAGTTTGACCTAGTGTCCCGACCTTCTAAGGAACTCCAACAACAAAAAGGCCGGAAAGCAAGTAGTCCAGTCTAGCTAACCCGGTATCCTGAAGAACACCGTCACCCCGACCTCCTTTGTAACTCCAACAAGGTAGGCCAAAAGGGGGACGTCTCCTAGCAGCAGCAAACGCCGACAAAGGCCCAAGCTTCCCTAGATCTGACGAGCATCGGTTTTGCTCCAAATCTGGAAGCTCCACGTTGTAATGAGTCAGAACCAGCTCTGACGAGACGATTGAACAAGCTCAAGCGAGAAAGTCCCGAGCTATTCCCTAACCACCCGAGGTCCGGCGAGAGGTGCTTCTCTGACGAGCGGCGACACAGAGGCAACACCCGAGGTCTGACTTTTAGTCATTCCTTTCTCTTTCATGTTCTTATGTTGTAAGATTTTTGTTCCAATAGATACATCGCAAAGTCCATATTGAATTTTTTGAGATTTCCGAGTAACAATATTTAAAATCCCCATAACTACTTATTTAAATTGTTTTATTGGGACATAATATTTTCTTCATCTCATAAATACTAGGAATAATATTTTAAATTTGTAACAGCCAACAATATATCACCAAATCTAGAAATCAAATTACAACACACCATACAACTCGTCTTAATACTGTCCTTCAGGTAGAATGGAAAAATGCTCTACTAGGGTTTCTTCGCGTCGTATCCCATCACGGCCTCGGCGGTCCCAATCCTCCCAGCATAGTTTCGGCCTCCTTCCTTTGCTACAAGTGCGTAGTTCCCCAACCTCCTCTTCCCCTACTCTGTCTGGACTAGGGCTGGAAGAAATCAGGTCCCAGAGCATCGTGGAAGATGATGGCGCGTCTCGATGCCCATGTCTGCCTCGCTAGGACATGTCCCTCTACCGCAAACTCGATCTCCACCCCCATCTCAGAAAACCCGCTCCCCGCTCCCCTCCCCCCAATTCCCATATTTCGCTTCTAGTTACCGTCCAATCATAGCGAAATTGGGACCCAGGCTCAGGGGTCCTTCCATCGCAGCCAGAAGAACCAGACACTCGCATACTGGCGTGGAACTACCAAGGGATTCTGAAGCCGCCTCTAAAACTTCCTTTGAAGCCGTCGCCACCGCCACCGCGTTTAAAGCTGTCGCGTCCATCTCCCTGGCCTCCACCACCGCACCCTCCTCGACCCCTCTCTCGATTCTGGATCTGGTTAATCGAGTGGGTCGTTTTTGTTTTATCTGATTTCGTTTTTGTAGGGTCAAAAACTAGCGAGCAGAGATTTCGAGACTTTTTCTGGGAGGGAACCTTTGTTTCGCGTATATCCTCCCAATACAACTGCTGCAGTTCAAAGTTGGTCGTTTTGCCCCTATATACAGTGTTGCCTCCTCCTACTGATGCAGTCCTTGGCCAGGTTCCAGAGCATGACTTCCAATACCGTCTTCCAACCCCCCACCTTTCCTTCCTGCTTATATGGCGATGACTTATATGACTTTTCATCCAACGGTGATAGTTACAATGTTAAAAGAATAATGAACAATTTGTTTTCTATGTCTGGTCTTTGTGGTTAAGAATTTCTCCTCATGTACACACTTGTAGATGGTAATCCAAATTAATGAAATTGCATCTTTTAGTTTTTTAAAAAAACAAATCTAAAATGGATGAAAAAGGAACCGTATAAACCGCCTCTAATGAAACGATTCTCCTAAAATTCTTATAATATTAAATAGACCAATTATTTTGATGGAATGAAGTATAGCTCAGTATAATAAAAATAATGGAACCTCATTAATTGGGATGATCTTAATTTGATTAACTTATTCATTTGCGATCCGCAAAATCTCACAAGAAAGAGAAGAGAGCAAGTATGAACAAGTAGATTGGCAACAAGACTTGAGTTTCAATTAATAATTGGTTCCTAACACACATATCATATGTAACTTAATTAATTAAGTATTAAGAAGAAGAATAAAACAAGTTCTTGGGTAAGGTGATAGGATGATACCTCAACAACCAGCTCATGGTCCCACCTGACCTATAGTTTATGTGTATATACGCTGAGGTCAACCGTCAAATATTAAGGCATCCTCATCCGAAGAGTCGATGGCCGAGCTTGAGTGAAGAGTCATCATCTTCCATATCTAATCATGCATAATATATGTTACTATTGTGTCATGATCTCCGCCTGAAGATGAAGCTCGTTTTCTTTATAGTTTCGACCTTCTAGAACCTCCATTTCTTTATGGTTTGGATCTTCTAGAAGCTCACTCAGTATGCAATTGCAAGCACACCAACTTCGTCCTTTTCCCAAGTCCTCACACGGCAAATGGCTTCCTTACCCTTGACCGGCCCTCATCAAAACTAAATATGAAGATATTCTTCTTTAATTTAGTTTTAGCTTAATAAGTAAATATTAGTTCCAACACATCTAAAAATATGAAATTTACGTCTTCAAGGAGATACCATTGTTGTCAAGGCTCATTTTTCTATAATTTCGACTTCAAAATAGATGCGCATATTGCTGAACGATAGAAATGTATTTTGCTAAATTTGATTGATATTTTAATGAGAGAGTATATAATAAAAAGATCATTCATCCATCCAATGATTTATGGTCAACCTGTTAGAAATTGTGATATGTGAACAAGATTTTATGTTATGGAATAGTAGATTAAGCTTGTAATCACCAGTGTGAATTGTTAGGGAAAGTTATAGCAAGTGGTTCTTTTATAGGATTAAAGAATGGCAATTTGCTTGAATTGTTAGACAGTCCACACCCAGCTATAGCAAAAACTTTTTTTCCTTCATGTCCAACCCAAGCAAATCAATCAATTCATTTACCTTTAGAAGAAAAAGAATAATTACTAGTTAAATAATGCGAGTTTGATGAAACCAACTCGTTTGGGATATTAATTTCCAATTCTAACCACAGGGCGCGTAAAGTCAAGACGACGCCCGAGTCATCTGTGAAACCAGCTTATGTAGACTTTAATTAATTACAATGATGGCCTAAAGTATATAAAAACAGAGCATTATGATAATGAAAACAAGTAGGTATAGAGCATAAGTTGGACAAGTTCCATGTCGCATGGATGCAAGGAATTTGTCTCGGAATAAAATAATGGAATTGAAAAAATCAAAAGGAGACAAGAAAGAAAGAAAAGGAGTTGCATAGCAGTTTCTCCATGTTTGGTACTGAGAGCAGTTGAGTTGATGAATACTTTGGCGCTGCTCCTCTCCTTATAAGTCCTCTCCATCCATTACCCACTTTTTCATATCCAAAACATAACTCTAATTAATATCTTAGATCTTAGGTCGATGACAGTGAAGCAGATGATGAGGTCCCTGGTGACCTGCTGCTACCAGGCGGAGTCCGGCAAGCCGAAGAAGCAGGTGACTAAGCAGGGCTCCTTCAAGACCCGTCCGTTCATGGACCTGAGCAACCCCAACTCGACGCTGTCGGAGGATCTCTCCGTGTCCCTCGCCGGCTCCAACCTCCACGTCTTCTCCATGGGGGAGCTCAAGCTCATCACCCAGACCTTCTCGTCCAGTAACCTTCTCGGGGAGGGCGGGTTCGGTCCCGTCTACAAAGGCTTCATCGACGACAAGCTCAGGCTCGGCCTCAAGGCTCAGCCTGTCGCCGTCAAGCTCTTGGACCTGGACGGCATGCAAGGCCATAGAGAGTGGCTGGTCAGTCAATTATATCACATCTCTTTAAATGGTTTACAAAATTACAATATATATAGTTCCTAATTATATGGATGGTTTACAGACGGAAGTGATATTTCTGGGGCAATTGAGGCATCCCAATCTGGTGAAGCTGATTGGGTATTGTTGCGAAGAAGAAAACAGGCTACTTGTTTACGAGTACATGCCACGAGGGAGCTTAGAGAATCAGCTATTCAGAAGTATGTTAAATTACATCATTTATTTCACTCTCCATTCCATGAGGATGAGCCTATATTAATCAATTAAATGTTAATATTTCAGGATATTCAGTATCGTTGCCTTGGTCTACCAGAATGAAAATCGCAATGGAAGCAGCAAAGGGTCTAGCCTTCCTACACGAAGCGGACAAGCCCGTCATATACAGGGATTTCAAGGCCTCCAACATCTTGTTAGATTCGGTAAATATTCATACAAAATAAATATCACTCCATTATATATGTTTTTGATTTATTTAATTAACAAATCTTTTTTGTTGCTCTCTCAGGATTACACGGCTAAACTCTCCGACTTCGGCCTGGCTAAAGACGGCCCGGAAGGGGATGACACGCACGTATCCACGCGAGTGATGGGGACGCACGGCTACGCAGCGCCGGAGTATGTGATGACGGGTCACTTGACGGCAATGAGCGACGTCTACAGCTTCGGGGTGGTCCTGTTGGAGCTCCTGACGGGGAAGAGGTCGTTGGGAAAGGACCGTCCCAGGGAGAAGAGCCTAGCAGAATGGGCCAGGCCCATGCTCAACAATCCTAACAAGCTCAACCGGATCATGGACCCCAGGCTCGAAGGCTTCTACTCGGAAATGGGTGCCCGGAAAGCCGCCGCACTGGCTTACCAGTGCCTGAGCCACCGCCCCAAGCAGAGGCCCACCATGACCGCCGTCGTCAACACCTTGGAGCCGCTCCAGGACTACCAGGACATCCCCGTCGCTTCCTTCGTCTACACGGTGCCGCAAGAAATTTACAATAAGGGATTCAGTAGTCCAGATGCCAAGAAAGTCCACGGTCACAAGACCCACCACGTCCCTCGTGTTCACCGGAATCATCAGAGCAGATCTCCGGTACCCAAATCTCCGATCCGCTACTCCGACAATGTTCCCACCCATAAGGCCATGGGAAGATAGGTCAATTATTATTTTTTTTACATTTTTCTTCTTAATTTTTTCGTTGGTTGGTGAAGAGAAAAAAATACATATATACACTGTAAATAAATAGAGAAATTTGATGGTGATTAATCAACTAACTAATTGCTTAGTTGAAATTTGTAATTGTATATATTATACTCCAACTATATATAGTTTTGAATGAAGCAAGCAACTGAACAAAAAAAAATCAAAAAAGAGATTTTCAACGATATTGTTCAGTGTTACAGCTAATCCACGCGGTATCGTGGCACTCTTGATAACTAGTGATTAACTGTGTGGTACCACTAACACAATTTCCTCATTAGATTAATCATTCATTTGGTATGAATTAAGAGTCGTTAAAGTTGTAAATCATTTCCATTAGCATCTTAGTGTTTCGTATTATATCTTGTTTAGCTGCCATGGATTAGGGCATGCGCATCTCTTATTGGAGGGTGTGAATATTAAACATGAGGGGGCAGGTATACTTGTAGTGCGCGGCTCACAAAGTGCCCTCCCAGTCCCACAGACTCAGTAAATAAGAAGTTATTTAATAAATTTACAATACACCACAGCCTCTCTCTCACGAGTCTGGTTTTGGTGATCCATGACAACAGCGACAAAGATGACTGAATTCAATATTGGGCGTAACCATATTCTGAGCAGCGATGACAGGTCAAGGTTGGCGAGTCTCTCTTTTCTGTTGAAAGTTGATCAAAATTCAAACTATTTTGTGGCTTAGTTACCAAACAACTAATTTAGGGAATTGTCTTGCCTTGATTAGCAAGTAGTCAATTTAGAGAATTTATGCCCTGTTTCCCAAACTGGGTCTTAATTGTGTAGAGATTTTTATTTTCCTATTTTGTATGAAGTATCTCTACACCACTCCTATAAATACCACTTGTAAGCTGTCATGAGGGATAAGTTGAATCAGTGTAAATCCCCGGCGTTGTGTAAACGTTCTCCCTATAGTGAAGTTTTGCTGGTTGGCGTCCGTGGTTTTTTCCTCTCCGTTGTTTGGAGGGGTTTTCCACGTTATATCGTTGTGTTCTCCGTTTTTGGTTTTGATCTATTTTCGTTTTATTGCCTATCATTTTATAATAAGTGGTATCAGCGCCTGGTTGTTGAATCTAGGTTTTCTAACGATATGGCATCATTGAAATTCGATATACCGTTGTTGGACTACACCACACGATTTTCTCTGTGGCAAGTAAAGATGCAGGCCGTTCTAGCTCATCCTGGCCTTGATGATGCGCTAGATGGATTCAACAAGAAGGATCCGAAGACGTGGACCGATGAGGAGAAGCGTAAGGATCGTAAAGCTCTAGCTTTGATTCATCTTCATCTATCAAATAATATTTTGCAGGAAGTACTGCTGGAGAAAACTGCAGCAGCGCTTTGGCTCAAACTGGAATTGATCTGCATGTCCAAGGATCTGACCAGTAAGTTGCACGTGAAAATGAAGTTGTTCACGCACAAGCTGCAAGATGGTGGTTCTATACTCGATCACCTAGCGGTCTTTAAGGAGATCGTTTCTGATTTGCAGTCTATGGAGGTAAAGTATGATGATGTAGATCTAGGTCTACTACTCTTATGTTCATTGCCCAGTTCTTTAGCAAATTTCCGAGATACCATATTATTGAGCCGCGATGAACTAACTCTTGCGGAAGTATATGAGGCCCTTCAACAGAGGGAAAGATGAAACTTATGGTACAGGGAGAAGGATCATCATCCTCCAAGGGAGAAGCTCTGCAGGTACATGGGAGGACCGAGCAGAGGAACAACAACTATGGAAATAAAAATAAGAGCAATAACGGGAGAGGCCGTTCTAAGTCCAAAGGAGGCGACAAGTTCTGCAAGTATTGTAAGAAAACAAATCACACCATTGAAGATTGTTATAAGCTTCAGAATAAGGAGAAAAGAAACGGTTCATACAAACCGAAAAACAATTCTGAAGGTGATGGTAAGGCCTCCGTTGTTTCCAATGATAATTCTGATAGTGATTGCTTGGTTGTGTTTGCTGGCTGTGTTTCTACTGATGATGAATGGATTCTTGATGCTGCCTGTTCATTTCATATCTGTTGTAACAAAGACTGGTTCAGTTCTTATAAGTCTTTGTAGAGTGAAGATGTGGTGCGTATGGGAGATGACAACCCACGTGAGATTGTGAGCATAGGCTCCGTTAAGTTCAAGATGCATGGCGGCATGATACGCACATTGACAGATGTGAGACACGTACCAACCATGGCGAGAAACCTCATCTCTCTCAGCACTCTTGACGATGAAGGGTACAAGTACTCCGGTTCACAGAAAATACTAAAGATATCAAAAGGCTCTCTCGTTCACATGATAGGTGATATGAACTCTGCAAGATTATATGTTCTTAGACGTAGCACTTTAAATGGTTCTGCTACTGCTGCTGTTATTTCTGATGAACCTAGTAAAACTAATTTGTGGCACAAGCGCCTTGGACATATGAGTGAACATGGCATGGCAGAGTTGATCAAGAGAGATTTACTTGATGGCTGCAGCATGAGTAAGTTGGAGTTTTGTGAGCACTTCATTTTTGGTAAGCACAAGAGAGTTAAATTCAATGCTTCCGTTCATACCACTAAAGGGATATTAGATTATGTGCATGTTGATGTTTGGGGTCCTTCCCGTAAAACTTCTCTTGGTGGTGCAAATTACATGCTTAATATTATTGATGATTACTCTAGAAAAGTGATGCCTTATTTTCTAAAACATAAATCTGATGTGTTTGATGCTTTTAAGAAGTGGAGAAGCAAACTGAGAAGAAGGTAAAAGTGCTTCGTACTGACAATGGCATGGAGTTTTGTTTAAATGATTTTGACAACTATTGTTGCAATAAAGGCATTGTAAGGCACCACACCATCCCGTCCACCCCTCAACAGAATGGTGTGGCTGAGCGCATGAACCGAACCATCATTTCTAAGGCTTGGTGCATGCTTTCTAATGCTCGCATGAGCAAACGTTTTTGGGCTGAAGCAGCCTCCACCGCCTGCTACTTAAAAAACAGATCTCCAAGCATTCCACTTGATAAGAAAACTCCCATTGAGGCATGGTCTGGTTCACCTGCTGATTATTCATTGTTGAGAGTTTTTGGTTGCACTGCTTATGCACACGTTGATAATGGAAAGTTAGAGCCTAGAGCTGTCAAGTGTGTGTTTCTTGGTTATGGTTCAGGAGTAAAGGCATATAAGTTATGGAATCCTGAAACTAAAAGAATTTTGCTGAGCAGAAATGTTGTTTTTAATGAGGCTGTTATGTTCAATGATAGTTCCTCTATAGATGCCTCTGATGTTCTTGATGTTACTAATTTTTCTGATGATGAGCAACAGAGGATAAGCGTGCAGGTGGAGCACCTGAATGACAAAGTAAATGAGGTTGATGAAAATAATGAAAATGATGACATTGATGTTCAGCTTACACCACATGTTTTGCAGCAAACAAATAATTCCATTGTTGCTGATAGACCGAGGAGAAACAAAGGTCCTCGCCCTCGTTTAATTGAACAATGCAATGTTGTTCATTATGCTTTGAGTTGTGTTGAACAGGTGGAGCATGATTATGATAGTCCTGGTGAAATGATGAAGCCAGTTCATGTTGCTAAGTTTGAGCTTTGCTCAAGTTTAGTTGGTATAACTGTTTAGCCCTAGTGGCTGTTTGGCGCCGAAAGTATTTTTCTTTGTTTGTTCAGGAAGATGTCTACCGCTTTATGCTACAATGAGGAATTTGTCTCAAGGTGGAGTTTGTTGAAAGTTGATCCAAATTCAAGCTATTTTGTGGCTTGGTTACCAAGCAACTAATTTAGGGAATTGTCTTGGCTTGATTAGCAAGTAATCAATTTAGGGAATTTATGCCCTATTTCCCAAACTGGGTCTTAATTGTGTAGAGATTTTTTTTCCCTATTTTGTATGAAGTATCTCTACACCACTCCTATAAATACCACTTGTAAGCTGCCATGAGGGATAAGTTGAATCAGTGTAAATCCTCGACGTTGTGTAAACGTTCTCCCTATAGTGAAGTTTTGTTGGTTGGCACCCATGGTTTTTTCCTCTCTGTTGTTTGGAGGGGTTTTCCACGTTATATCGTTGTATTCTCCGTTTTTGGTTTTGATCTATTTTCGTTTTATTGCCTATCGTTTTATAACACCTTCCAACAACACCGGTCTCTCGTGTAAGATCACGTTCTCCTCCTGCCTTCTCATCGGAGAACGGTGAAGAAGGGAATCAAGGAGAAACGAAGATGGTGTTTTCGGCGAGTAAGGCGGCGGAGAACACGAAGATCGACACGGTTTTGGGTGGCCGGAGATCTCAGGGGCTGGCGTACGGGATTGTACATCGTACACCGGCGGTGGGGCCTCTCCCACGAATGAGGAAGGAGACGCAGGCGACGATCGGACACCTTCTGGTCCCCCTTCTTTGAAGTTCCTGTGAGGTCCGGCGAATTTGGAGGGGGTTCACTGGATGGCGGGGCCGGTGGAGAATACGGAGACGGAGGAGGGAGACGTTGACTTGGTGGAGACTTACGGCGGGGGCCTACCGGTTGTTTTGGTGAGGACCGTGACCGAGGAAGGTCTAGCTAGCGGCGCGGCCGCCACCACCTAGAAACGGAGGCCGGGCAAGGAACCCGTTAGGGTTACGAGCCTCGACGAGAAAGAAGATGAGGTCTGGGTCGTTGGCGTGGGACTGGACTGGCTGCAACTTGGACCAAGGAGGCGGAATGGGCCAGGGGTTATGGACTTGGGCTTGGGCTGCACCCATCTTGGGCCACGGAGGGGCTATGGGCAGGACCGGCCTATTGTAAGGTCGGGTGGGTCTGACCCGGACCATGTCAAAGGGGGGATCCGAACCGAGTACCAACCGAGCCAAGGGCCTCCTAGGATCATACCAGAGCTGCTTGGAACCCGAGAACTGACAACAGAAGCGGGGGATCCTCTCATCAGTCTGGAATGGGGAACCTGGGAGCTCAGATGGGGAGTTTATGCATCAAAGAGGTGGTGGTTCCCTCGTCAGAAGTATGTGGTAGGGGTACTAATTTTTCGTACGCTCTAGCTGCAAAGGTGTTATCCACGAGAGCATTCTTCTGGAAGACACTGGTGGAATGGCTGGAGGACAAATGGGAGTTCTGAAATATGGAGGCAAGGTCGGTGGAGGAATGAGTAGTTGCCTTCTTCTTCAGGAATGCTAGAGAAAGGGTGAAGGTCCTAGCAGAGCAGCCATGGGAGTTCCGAAATTCCTTGGTGTTGTTTGTTGACCTCCGGCCACATATAAGGCCTAAAGATATGCTATTCATGCACTTTTCGGTATGGGTAAGAATCTCGAACCTGCAAGTGGGAGTGTGGAACAGGGGGGGTCGACTTCAAGTTAGGCAGTATGTTGGGACTCTGTCAGGCAGTTGACGACGATGCCGACAAGATGTACTGGGGAGACTATATGAGGATCCGGGTTTGAGTAGACATCCACGTCCCTCTCTAAAGTCAGCTTTGGTTTAGACTCACTAAGTCTCAGTTACGTAGGATGCTCCATGTCTCGTATGAACGTCTACCCAACCATTGTTTCGGTTGTAGTTGTGCCTCATTGAGATCACCATCAAACCCTAGGTCGGCTTTGACGCGATCAAAGCATGGGAAACCTGTCCCAGGAACAACTCGGGACTACCTAGGAGGTTCCTCGGGACATCAGACTCGATTGTTCGCCCCAAAAGCAACGACTCAGGGTAGGCCTACTCGAGGTCGTAGAGAGGAGGCTCCAGGTTTGGCAACCTCGGAAAGATAGAGACTTTCGCGGAACTAGGCTGAACAACCCGGAGTTTATCCCGGACGATCAGGCTGGCACCTCAGTGTTTGCAGGATGGAAGAGGTTGCTGCGGGAGGATGGGGATGAGGAGTCTAAAGGTTCTTCGAAAGCATGGGAGGCGACAAATGCAGCAGCGGGGGCTACAAGCACCCTCGCCCCACAGAATGTGTCATGCCCCAAACCTGGTTTTGGCCGGACTCAAGACGTGACCTGAAACAAAAATAAAAGTAGCAAAACAGTAATAAACTCTTTTAAAGCTGGAAGCGAGTCCAAAATATTTCTCAATAATTCGATCCTAAATTTCAAATACAGTGTTAAAACTTGACAAGTAACATAGGATAAATAAAGTTCAACAATGTGGACCAACACATCTCTACTACAACCCTCAAGACATCCGAAAGCTCCCGAGCCTCGAATTCCCCAGATCTCAAGTACACATGTACACACAATAAATAAACAATAGGGGTGAGCTTACGCTCAGTAGGGAAAATCGTAAACAACTTTAGCCTCCAAGTTCAATAATAAAACTACTTTAGATCGATGTCACAAAAGTGCTTAAAACCATTAGACCAAAAGATATAATAAACAAATAAAAAGCAACGAGAACAATAGCGCATTCTCAAGGATAACGATAACTTACCAGAGAACAAATAAAGAACATTATAATAAAATGGAAAATCATCACAACTAGAAACGAGTAAACATTATTAATCAATGAAATGCTATGGAATCGGTGTAATGAAATAGTATCGCTTTTTCAACGATAACAATAACTTAAAAGATTCCATGAAAATACTATAATGAATCATAACTTATTAAAATGGGAGCAATTAATATCACGCCAACCACTCGCTTTCTCAAGCCTCCGATCCATGTGTAGATTCTGGGATCACATCGGTTCCCATATTCCGATCCACCAGAGTACCCATATCATATCAAATTTTCCCTCGGTCTAGAGGAGGCACATACTTCGGGGCACCAGAAACCATCCCCTAGGGACGCTCATCGTCAGGATTCTCGGAAATGCCTCCAAAGGACCATAAGTCATAGGGAACCAAGGTAGTGCTCCCGTAGGACGCATACACATGGGTGAAGCCACAGTAACCATTTCTTACCGAGTAACCCAACCAACTGTCCCGAGAAGTCCATCTCCAATAACCAATGCCCTCAGGCTCCAAGAATCAATGCCCTGTAGGGTCCAATAACCAATGCTCTCCTGCTCCAATCATTCCCGTAAACCATCCCCACACCGGACTCCTCAACGGTGTGGGTGCCATACCCAATCACCATTAATCATTTCCGTAAACCATCCCGACACCGGACTCCTCAACGGTGTGGGTGTCATACCCAATCACCATTAATCATTTCCGTAAACCACCCCCACACCGGACTCCTTAACGGTGTGGGTGTCATACCCAATCACCATTAATCATTTCCGTAAACCATCCCCACACCGGACTCCTCGACGGTGGGGTTACCATACCCGACAAGCCAATATTCTAAGAATGAGAATAAGGGAGACACAAAATAACAAGTCAACCAATCAACGTTCACCATAACACACCAAAGACAACCATTTACTCCTTCCACTTACCGTCTACTTACCAGTCACGAACCATCGGTTCATCGATCACCTGATCGTGCCCCTTTGGCATAATCAGTCATACTCGATCATCCGTTCAAACAAACAATTAATCACCACTCAATCAATCAACAAATCATGTAAACGTTCAATCAATCAATCAAGCATACGATCTAGCTAGTTCCGTTAGACTCTTTACTTATTCAAATTAAGCAATCAAACATGTGATCCTAACACAACAACTAATCTGAGGGCTCATCACGGCCTCTCTACCAGTAAATCAGTTCCCAAGTATTGGAAGCGGGTTACACTAGTTATTCTCATCCTAAGCATGCATTCTAGACGCTTCCGGTTATTAGTAATTGAAAGACGATTATTCTAGTTATTCGCATCCTATAAGACATTCTAGGACCTTTCCGATTTTATCAACCTAATATGCATACTATTATCGAAATTACTCGAGTAGTTAGGACTTTCCCTACCTTGTGGTCTTCCTCTAATAATACTCTGCGGTAAAGTATATTAGCCTCTCCTCCGTTCTTCACACGGGTTCCGGAGTGGTCTTCGTCTTCTCGGGCGAAGTCCAAGCTTTGGGTTTTTAACAGTTAAATTTACCATCAGAACAGGTGTTGTGCAAAATAAAATCAACATGTTTCCCTTTTTAAACTTGAACGGGATAAAAGTGGGATTACGATGAATCGGGTTCGAGCACCTGAACCCCGAGCACCGAACCCGGTGCACGTTTCCTGAGGTACGGATCCCGAGGCACATGCTTCGATGCACTATTCCCGAGGTACGGGTTTCGTGGCACGGTTCCCGAGGTCCGGTTCATCGTTCCACTTTTAGTCTGTTCCGAGTTTGATTAACTGTTTGGTTTAGTCGATCCACGTTTCCCAAAAAAACCGTTCACCAGGTTTGTTCACGGTGCAACTTTCTCGTCCTTTTCAAATCAATCCCCTTTTGTTTTAAAACTGATTTTGTTTCAGTTTACTCCCTTCTTAGATTTTAAAACTGATTTTGTTTTCCTTTTTGTCGTAAAACTTTCTCTGTTAAAAACTCAAATTTTTATTTCCAATATCGTCCAAATCCAACCAATATGCTCGTGAAACAGAAGGAACGAAAGAGAAAGGGGGTTTGGTTTGATTTTCCGACCGACCGCCGACGGAAACGCCGCCGACGACCAAGGTCTCAAAGGTCCGAGATTCTCACCGTGAAGGAAAGGACAGCGGCGGGGAGGTTTCCGGTCTGGGAGCGGCGGAGTAGGGCGAGGAGTTCGCCTCAGATCCGGGCGAGACCGGTGAAAATCTCGACGGATCTGCGGCGTGCTTGGCTCGGCTGAGCTCTCCAGTGGCGGGCGACGTCAACGCGTCTCCTTCGCCGGCGAACACGACGCGGACGGCGGGTTTGGTGAACCCCAAGGCGTTTTCCCTCAGTACCCTCCGGCGACGCTCCCTTTTGACGCCTCCACGGGAGACAGAACGCACGGAAAAGGGGAAAGGTAGTGGGAGAGAGGGCGGTGCGTGCTTGGACAGAGAGGGTAACGGGATCGGGATGAGGGAGAAGAGCGGGGACGAGGTGGTGCGGTCGTCTGAGAAGAAGAGGCGAGGGGAGATTGAGGAGTGGACTGTGTCGAGTGGCGAAGATGAGAGAGGGAGAGGAGTCGGGTGAGCTGCGCGAAGTGAGGGTGGAAGCAAAAATGAGCGAAACCCTAAAATGAAAGGGTTATATAGAGCGGGTCGGGTGCGTACTGAGCTTCAGGCGGCAGTTGGGCTTCGCGGCCCAAAGGGCTTGCCTTGGCCTGCTCGCTGGACCCGGTCCAGGCCCGATCTCTGCCCGTCTCTTTTTTTTTTTGCTCTTCTTTTCTCGTTTACCACCAGTTTTGCAAAAACCTACCCTCAAGTTTCTGATTTCACAAAATACTCTTTTAAAAACTAGGTGGGTTTTAGAGATAGAGTCCGAGGTAGTCCAACGGGGGGTCGGTCGGCATCATCGCCCCATTGGATGTAAGGTGGAGTAGGTTCCGCCAAGATCCGACAAGATACCCCTCTAGCTTCTCGGGGGCCAGCAATTCAGCGTTTAGGAGCCCTACTTTTATCAGTTTGAGGAGGACGACGCAAGTTGGTAACTTGGAGGAGTATCCGGTCCACCGCAGTACCAATCCAGAAATGGGTCCGCTCAACCCTAGCTTCCAGATCAGAACAGTTGTATCGGTGTCAATCGATGCTACCGCAGTATCCCTGTCACGCCCCAATTTCAGTAAACCGAACTCGGGACGCGAACGTTTTAAAATAATAAACACTTTTGAAACCATTTTTATAGATCACTTTAAAATCATCATTTGTTTAACAAAAATAATAATTACAGTTTAAAACACGTCCCAACAAGTGGACAAAAGTACAAGGTATCCGTCACTAGACTCAACAGACAAGACCCGGACTCCGCTCCTAGCTCCACAAGCTTCGAGAGCTCACCTAGTCCGTCCCACGAACAGTACCTGTAGGAAAAGCAGCTAGGGGTGAGCGTTCGCTCACCACCACGGATAACAGACTGACTACGGCATAATTAGCAGACAAAGCAGGTAACACCAGGGAACACCATCCCCAACTCAAGTACTCTAACTGAACATACACCCACTGTTGTCTTCCCTGACCAACTCGACACCCTGACACGTAAAGTAGACCCGACACAACCATTGACGACCTCTTCCAAGGACTCGAAAGAAAGTTACGCAACACCAAACAGCATCACAATGGATCACGCGCCAACAAGATCACGAAGGATCGCACACCAAACAAGATCACAAAGGATCGCAAACCAGCTGCCAAGAACGCCCTCCCGGGACTCTAACCCGGTCAGGCCAACCCAAGAATGCTGCAACTTACCGGGACTCTAACCCATAAGCCAGCCGGAAAATGCAGCAACTTACTGGGACTCTAACCCATAAGCCAGCCGGAAAATGTTGCAACTTACTGGGACTCTAACCCATAAGCCAGCCGGAAAATGCTGCAACTTACTGGGACTCTAACCCATAAGCCAGCCAAGGTATGCTCACAAACCCAAACCACACACGCGCGGCCAAGACCCCTTTATTGACGGGAGGGCCCCCTACCCCGTCTGAACATGCAGACGCGTGTGCTCGTGGACCCCCGTTTCAGGAAGCGGGCCCCCAACCTCCGGTAACCACAATCACAATCACAATCACAATCACAAGCAAAATCAACAACCAGTAACAACACAGGTTCAACACCCACAGGTACTCATGGCCACCAAGACACTAACCGTAAAACTCGGACTCAACAGCCCCACAGGCACTCACGGCCTCCCAAGACACACCGACAGTAAGATACGGACTCAACAACCCCACAGGCACTCACGGCCTCCCAAGACACCAACCATAAAACACGCTTGCAACTTACCAAGACTCTAACTCGTAAGCCAGCTAAAGAAATCTTGCAACCCCCCGAGACTCTAACTCGGTAGGCCAACCAAAGACACCAACCTTAGTACACGGGCTCTCAAGGCCACCCAAAACACCAAAGGTAAAGACACGGGTTCAACAACCCCACAGGCACTCATGGTCACCCAAAACTCAACGATAAAACACGCTTGCAACTTACCGAGACTCTAACTCGTAAGCCAGCTAAAACACCAACAGTAAAGTACGAGCTCTCATGGCCACCCAAACACGAATAACAACACGGGCTCTCATGGCCACCCAAGACTCAACAATAATAATACGGGCTCTCAAGGCCACCCAAAACTCGATAATAAAACACGGGCTCTCAAGGCCACCCAAGACACCAAATCAACAATCAACCTTCGGCTTAACCAAAGCCTCCAACAGTCCTAATATCAACAGTTTCTCAATCAACCTCCGGGCATGGTCATATGCCTCCAGTACTCCTAATATTGATAAGTTCACAAACAACCTCCGGGCATGGTCATATGCCTCCAGTAATTCTATTAACGCTAAGTTCTCTGCTCCTACGACACTACTAAGTAACACATGCTTTTCTCATAATTACTAAGTTCCCGTAACATGATTTTCTAATAAACGTTACAATCTCGTATCATGTTTTTGTAATCTTTAAATAAATCTACTCAACCCACGACACCCCGGTGTCACATGCAATTCTACTGTTAACTTTCCCCAGTCAGGGCCGAGATCCGGCTACTTTTCCCTACCTCGTGCGGGTTCTCCCAAAAGCCAAACCACGAGCTCCGGTGATGATCTCAGTCACTCACCCAGCTTTCCCTTGCCTCGGTCCGTGGCACGATCTAAAGGAACACAAATTAAAGTCACTTAACAACCCGCAGGAACAAACCGAAAACTATTAAACTCGATGCCCAAACTTAACCCCGACAATGTCGATCACTCCCAAACTTCCCAATTACTCGACATTGTCGATAAAGGACCCGTAAAGGCCCGATTCGCCCGACATGGTGAATCTGCCCGGGTTTTGTTAATTGCCTTCCGGGGGTCCAAAAGTCCCCGTTTTCGTTTCTACGGTCTTAGAATAATTCAAGGAACCCAATGTACTTGCCCGAATCGAATTCCGACTCCCGATTCAATTAAATGACGTTTAAAGTTTCTAAACCCGATTAATTACAACTTTAAACCAATTCTAACCCCAAACCTCAACCATTCATCTTTAAACCAATTCTAACCCCAAACCTCAACCATTCATCTTTAAACCAATTCTAACCAAAACCCAACCATAATCAAACCGTTTAAACTTAAACCCTAAATTTCAAACGTACCAAAACAAAAATCGGTTAGGTGCTCACCGTAGAGAACGACGACGGGATGACGAATCTTCAATCATTGAGTCGATCGGTCGGTCGGATGTTCGGGAAAATCGAAAAAACCCAACTCCCCTATTCTTTCTCTCCTTCCCTTTCTCTCTCTTGTTTCTCTCTCTTCTCCATCTCCCTTTTCTGTTTTTTTGCCGAGACACTCGACATCCCTTCTTTTATTTTGTTTTAAAAACAAACCAAACCAATCCTTAATTACCAAACTACCATCCACTCATCATTTTCCCTTCTAATTTCCGAGACCAAAAATTGTTTCCCTTTTCATTTTGTTTTAAAAAAAATCATATCTACTACTTAAGTACAAAACTAACTCTAAAAGTAGTCTTCTCTTGTTTTGTCCAATAAACCTAACACCACCACATTGGTGACATGTGGCAAGTGGGTCCCACACCTTTTTTGAAAATATCTTCTAGATATTCTCTAATCAGATTCGCGAAATTCGGACGTTTCGGGCCTCGAACGGGCACTTTTTCCAAGAAATTACGAAACTTCACAGGCCACTAGGAAACGGCTCAACTAAGACCGTTGTGATGACGGCTAAGCTTTTTGGATCCAAAACGGTCCTCGAATGGACCAAAACGTCGCTCGGTTGACTTTTCCAACGAAAAGTCAACATTTCCCAAATTGGTCAGAAAGTTGCCCTGAGTCCCCTGGAACTCACTTTGGTCGATATCGGGATCAACTTAAGTCCGGTATGACCCTCGGGGTCCAATTCCGGTTCAATTCAGTGTCTGCTCAAAAATTTTAAATTTTCCTGTTTTTCGCAGGTTTGACTGGCGTTGACCGGGAGTGGTTATTACAATCCCCCTCTGAACGCCTCAATGAAGCGGTTCGGTTCAATGATTCAGTTTTAAATTTATATTATTGCAAGTTATTTTGCTTGTTTTCCAGTTTCAGAACTTTGTTTTCAATGATAGGTGGTCGTAACTATCTTTTATTTGCTTAAATTTATAATACAAATCGTTCACCTCAAAAAATTACTTTCATGTCACACCTGATTTTGGCTTTTAGTAAGTGAATTGTGAAAGGGAAAAAAAGAACAACTTTTACATATTCATCCACAAACAACAAACAAACAAATCTAATGAGTCACTTGTGCGGAAGCGGTAGTAGCGTATTTAGCCTTTTCAACGGGGATACTAATTTTTTTTATAATAATAACGTATGTAAAAAAAATAACTTTTATTTTTTTAATATCGTACAAAAATTAATAACTAATACTTATTACAAAACATAACGTCGGAGTTTCATATTTTGAGAATGTTGTAAAACATTTTTATCGTCAATACAATAAAAAAAATATTTTTTCTCGACATATACAATATTCATTTGTATTACATACCATATATATATATATAGGATAGCAATCAGGTACAAACTTCTATCTTTCGTCAGAACGCAGAACTTTCAATCTGGGCTCTTGGATCATAGAATTAAAGGCCCAGATTTAATGCATATCTTTTAATATCTTTTTAATTAATGCATATCTTGTAATTGATTTCGTAATCAATCACCCCCCCCCCCCCTGAATTTCGGTGGCCATCCGATCTGAATAATCAATGGCCCAGATTAGTTCTACGTTCTGACCCGAAATAGGGTTTGTACTTGATTGTTCCCCTATATATATATATATAATCACTTTCAGGGGTTACCTTTCCTTATTTTGTTACTTGTTACCTTATTATAGACCATTGGATCATGTGAAATCTATGACTTTAAATTCAGTGGCACACAAAGTGTAAATATGATAAAGTTTTAATATATTTACGTAATTATATAATTGGAGGGGGTAATTCTGTCCTTTCCCCATTGAATTTAACCTTAACCCTAAAATAATTAGGCATTTATCATTCAGAACACCACCTCTTTCTTTGTGCCAACTAAATCACGCCAGCCTCCTCTCCAAGGTTCCACACCATCCGCGCCGTCCTCGCCTGCGCACCTGGCCGCACATCTCTGCCATCGCCCTCAATCACGCAAATCCGGCCATGCGTTTCACACCGCACAGTTGTCGGACAAAGACCACGCCACAACCGCCGTCGATTTCCCTCTCCTCGTGCCTCTCTTCTCACCGTGAATCAGCCGTAGTGCTGCCGCCGCCACCGGATCTGCAAGATGAAGACCCGCCGCCATGAAGCTCGCTTATGCCATCGTACCGAGCTGCCCTTCTTGGAGCAACGAGCAACTACGGTTGATCTTCATCGATCTGTGCTCTGCATGGTCCAAGGAGCACACCAGCGTCGTCCTCCCGCACGACGAATCACGAGTTTCGCACCCCCCCCCCCCCGAGCGGCCGCACCGTGGAGGACTAGACGGATTGGATCTGTGCTCATCGTTCCATCTCCACAAGTTTCCTCGGGCTTTGCCTTGCAATCCTCCATCAAAACGGTACATTTCATTACCCATCTCTCCCTTCTACTGAGTACTCTGCCACGATGACGATTTAAAGATTTGGGTACTTTTTTTTATTGGATCAGTGAAGATAGATGGAGAGATTAATGCGTATTATTGGTGTTGTTGTGCAGGTTAGAGAAGTGATCTTTGTTTCAGCTTGAATATGTAAAGCAAGGTCATTTGATGTAGCAAATCTAGTTTTCATGTATGATTAAGTTTTTTAGAGTTTGTGTTTTTTAACTCTAGTAACTATTGGTGTAGGAATTTTAAACTATTAATTGGTGTAGAAAGTTGGGTGTAAACATATGTAACTATCTGTGTAGAAATCTGTAATTATGATCGTACACATATATAACTATGGTTATAGAAATTTATGTAACTTTCAGTTTAATATTATGTAATTTTTAGTTTGATATTAGTGTTTTGGTTAGATTTAGGGTAGAAATTTGCGAATTTGTAATTTTTTGTAACTTGTATGGTTGTTTTTGTAACTTACAAGGTAATGTTTATAACATGTTACATAGTTTTTGTAACTTTCACTGTATTTTTTTTAAATAATTGTATAAAGTTTATGTAACTTTCAAGGTATATTTATGTAATTATTAAGGTATAATTCTATAACTTATTGTGTTTTGAAATTTATATGGTAAAGTTTTGTAATGCCATGTATAAAATTTATGTAACATTCGATATAAAATTTTGTAATTTTTGGCCTAAAAATCTGGAACATTGGATCCATCAATAATACCGATTTAAAAATTGGAACATCTAATTAAAGTTATAATTTTAATTCAAAATCTGGTATAAATTTGATGGAATATCGATATAAAAATTATGTAACTTCGGATATAAATTTCTGTAATTCCATACATAATATTCTGTAACATCGCATCGCGTACGAAATTTTGGAAAAATTTAAAATTTAAAAATATATTAATACTTTTAAATAAAATATTAAAAAAAATCAAATATGGGCAGTGAAAAAAAATAATTCTGCAGTAAAAAAAAGATAAAGTTATCAAACTATCCTTTTAATGTTTTTTCTATTTTATTTATAGATAATTGAGGATAAAATCTATAGCCATTAGATTTTAAAAATCAATGGTTTATATTTTGGTAACAAGTAACGACTTAAGCCTTGATAACATGTGAAAGTGCCCCTATATATATATATATATATATATATATATGATAACATTCAGGTAAGACTTGGCCAATTTTGTACGAAATACGACTCAATCCCAGCCTTTGGAATCGCAAATCGCATGACCTTTTCCTTTCTTTTTTTTCACCAAGTTTCTTATTTTGATCTTTCCCGCTTCGTTATAACTCCGATTTAATTTTTTCTTGCGCCAAAAACTTTCTTTTTTCAAGATCTATCTATCAAGTAGCATATTGAATATGTTTTGAAGCAAAAAAGAACATGTACAAGCAAAAACACAAATTGTTAATCGTGCACTAATATATGTTTTTGCAACTTCATTTGTATGAATAAGCCAATCTTAATGTATGTTTTGTATGTATGTTTTTACAAACGCATGTTTTTTAATTTTCAGTTATATATGTACGCTGAACTTAATGTATGTTTATACAATTTTAAATGTATGTTCTTGGCATTTTCATTTTTATGTGTAAGCCAACCTATTGATGTTGTTTCAGTTGTATGTATACGCTAAACTTAATGTATGTTCTTACTATTTTAATTTGTATGTGTATGTATGTTTTATACGTGTAAGCTAATACATTAAGATTAGCTAAAACATACATTAAGATTAGCTTATTCATACAAATGTAGTTGCAAGAACATACAATAGTACACGGTTAACGATTTGTGTTTTTGCTTGTACATGTTTTTTTTTTTTGCTTCAAAACATATTCAATATGGTACTTGATAGATAGATCTTGAAAAAAGAAATTTTTTGGCGCAAGAAAAAATTAAATTGGAGTTGAAACGAAACGGGAAAGATCAAAATTAGAAACTTGGTGGAAAAAAATTAGGCCATGCGAAAATCGCAGCCCTTGGGCAATTTGCGATTCCAAAGTTGGGATTAAGTCGTATTTCAGATTTAAAGATTGGGTCGTACCTGAAAGCTCCCCTATATATATATATATATATATATATATAATGTTTTCCGTAATTTTTTCCAAAGTTTGCAAACTAATGTAATACTTTTTGTCTATGCAAGGATATGGATCCCAATTATGGATTACGTGCTTGCAAAAATGATGGCGATTTGTGTATTGTTGATTGCGCGTCGACACACACGATCTTAAGGGGCAAGAAATATTTTTCTTGTCTAACCTTGGGTGAAGAAAATGTTAACACAATTATGGGTATTGGAAACTTGATAGAGGGCTCCCGAAGAGCTACCTTGATATTAGAAAATGGAACAAGGTTGAGTACCCATAATTCTTTGTATGCAAATAGATCCAGAAGAAATCTACTTAGCATTAAAGATATTCGTGAAAATGGATATCTTGTCGAGACCAAAAATGAAAATAAGCCCGAGTTTCTCTGTATTACCCTTTATAAATGTGGTGAAAAGCGTGTTCTTGAAAAATTACAGTATTTATCATCAGGGTTGTATTATACAACCATAAAAACAATTGAAACCTACGCTACAATAAACCAAAAGTTCATTAATCCAAATGCTTTTATGCTTTAGCACAGTCGTCTTGGTCATCTTGGATCAACGATGATGCGTAGGATTGTTGAAAAATCATGTGGGCATTCATTAAATGACCAGAAGATCCTAATGTCAATGAGATATCATGTACAGCTTGTTCATAAGGAAAATTAATGGTCCGACCTTCACAAACCAAGGTTAATATTGAATCTCTATCTTTCTTGAAGAGGGTTCAGGGAGACATATGTGGCCCCATTCATCCATCAAATGGACCATTTAGTTATTTCATGTTCTTGGTAGACGCATCCAGTAGATGATCTTATGTATATTGTTGTCAACGTGAAATATTGAATTTGCTATGTTGTTGGCACAAATCATTAAGCTAAGGGCACACTTCCTTAATCATCCCATTAAGTCTATTCGTCTTGATAATACTGGTGAGTTTACATCAAGATCTTTTGATGATTATTGCATGTCTTTAGGGATTAATATTGAACATCTCGTTGCATACGCCCATACCCAAAATGTTTAGCAGAATCGTTTATTAAACGTATACAAGTAATTGCACGTACATTACTTTTTTTTTGATAGGCTAACAAGTTTATTAAGCGAATGCTCTATGAGGACATAGAACAAAGCAGGAAAAGATCCAAAAAGATCAATTCCTCAAACCAATACAACTCCGAAGAGAGAACAAAGAATAGGAAAAAACAATATTGTCTACTTCCTATCCGGATTCAAACAAGTAAACCGGTTAGAGACCGGAACAGGGGGTAAAGGAAGAACTGGAGTCGGCACGTCGACATTGGTCTTTCCATCTTCGGCGTCCTTCTCGAGAGCCAAAGCATGAAAATCAACCGCCTTTTGTCCAACTTTCGAACTGTACCTCCAATTACCCGTACTGTCTTTTTTGGCAATATCTACCATGTAACGACCCATTGTGACCCCTTTATCAGCAGATGTCCTAGCTCTTTTCTGATAAACAACGGTTGGTTGTGAAGTTACCTTTGAAAGGCTCTTCTTTGGGCGTCCACTTTTCTTAGGCTCGGCCCTAGCTACCGGTTTTTCCAAGGCCTCCTTCCATGGACTTCCTTGAAAGCCAACTTCTAGAACACCATCCCGAGCAGGAGGGTCAGTACACGTGCCAATATCTTTCCCAATTCGGCTAAAAACAGTAGCCAAACTTGGGTCCACACCGACCATCAAACGTGCCTTGTCGGTCGGGCTTAGCTCTCCACCCAAAACAACTTCCTTTGTAACTAAGCCCAATCCAGCAGCTGAAACAAGCCCATCTGACCCGTAGCCCATCATAACCCTTCCAGGCCCACCACGTCCATCGACCTACGTTTGTATCGTATCCGGACGTAACTCTGAGGGCACGATCAGCGGCGGATTCAGTCCTGAATCAACGCGATTTGAAAAAGGGATCCATTGCGATACGAGATTCTTTTTCATCGAAACAATCCCTTGCAACACGGAGTGAATGGCGGGATCGGTATCGGAATCGCAACTGGAAGCAAAGTCCGAATGCAGCAGGTCGCCGGAGTCATGAGAACACGGCGTCGCTGGACGAGCTACTGATGCCGGAATGGTGGATTCCTCACGAGTGTGCTCCTGACCCGCACTGAGAGTCCGAATAACCACTCCAGGACGAGCTTCCGGTGCAGAACGCAAAACAGAGCCTATGCTCTGTTTTTGCTCACCAGTTGAAATAGTCGCCGGAAAACGCAGAAAATGTCTCGAGAAAGCGACGAACAATACATGTCCATTCAGCTTGAATCCGTTCAACGTTTCTATCGCCTGGGCAGCAGCACAATTCGATGAAATACGAATGAAACCAAAAAAGTAACCTTTTTTATTTTCTCGTTTCAGCAAGGTTGTGGATTCAATGTCGCCAAACGGACGGAACATTGATGTGAACGATTCTTCCGAGAACGGGTACGGAAAGTTTCTCACGTACACCTCTGTTGTACTTTCCACGAACTGAGCTCGATATCGTTGATGGCGTACTGCCTCTCCGTTCCCATCCACACCTCCGTCCTCCTTTTGGGCTACAGGCGTCACAGAATCAACATGAAGTGGAAGCACAGCCCCAACCACCTACTTTCCCGTCTCTTTGGCTTGTTCGGCTTTGGTACTCTGTTTTTCGCCATCGACGACCGGACTGGTATTCGCAGCGTGCTTACGAGATGGCTTTGATGCCGAGCCTCCACGAGAACCCTGAGTATTGTCCTTGATCGCAGGACTGCAGAAGGACCTATACTCTCGGTACAGAGACAATAAGTTCGAGCAAAAAGAAAAGAATGGTACCGGTTCCCCCTCAAAAACGCTGGCAGATGCATTCCGGCCAGCCAAGATAGGAGAACGAAACTTTCTTTTCATGAGTGCTTCCCCGTACATTACTAATGCAATAACAATTATCTATTTCTGCTTGGGGACATGTTGTATTACATGATGCAACTTTACTTCGTGTATATAAGACCAAGTGCATATCATCAATATTTTTCTGTACAACTTGCGTGTGGTCATCAACCTAACATATCCCATTTGTAATCCTTTCTTTGTGGCGTGCAAGTGTCGATCGCTCCTATTCAACGTACAAAACGGGACCCCAACTTCGTTTGGGGATATATGTTGGTTTTGATTCACCGTCCACTATTAGTTATCTTGAACCTCAGACAAGTGATTTGTTTACTGCAATATTTGCAGATTGTCATTTTGATGAGGCAACATTTCCACCTTTAGGTGAGAAAGATAAGTCTCCTTAAGTAAGGCATGAACTCTCTTGGAAAGTGAATTCTTTATCTCATTTAGACCCAAGCACATCACAAAGTGTAGCAGAAGTACAAAGAATAATTCACTTATAAAATATTGCAAATTAGATGCCTGATGCATTTGTAGACGTCAAAGATGACAAGGTCGTGTATAAATGCTATCAATGTACCAGCTAAAATTAAGATTACTGGTGATACTGCAAAAGCAGCAGTCGATTCCTCTAGTACACGCCTGAAGCGTGAGAGTCCAATTGGATCAAAAGACATTGTTCCCCGGAAGCGGAAATGTCAGACGAATACAGGGGATGAGAAAGCCACATTAACAGAGATAGTTCTGGAAGAACTAGTAGAGCTGGTTCCAGAAGAACCAATCGTTCCGGAAATGTCAGAAGGCTCTAATACTCTTGATGAATTGAAGAGCAAAGAAATGAAGAAATTCATATGAATTACTCACACATAAGGGAAACATGGGATCGACAATCAGTTATTCTTGATAAAGTCTTTGTGTACACGGTGGCCAATGAGACCATCAATGAGTTTTATTTCGAGCCCCGAAATATTGACGAATGTCGTCACAAGGATGAATGACCTATGTGGGAAGAAGCAATTGGCAAAACACCAAGTCTTTAGGCCCATTTCTAAAACACCAAAAGATGTTAAACCTATTTGTTACAAGTGGGTATCTACAAGGAAACAAAATGAGAAAATGGAAGTCCCCCGATATAAGGCTAGACTTGTGGCCCAAGGATTCTCTCAACGACCAGGAGTCGATTTTGATGATTCATATTCCCTAGTGATGGATATGATTACTTTTAGATATTTGATCAGCCTATCAGTCTCTAAAGGACTTGATATGTGCATGATGGACGTTGTCACTACTTACTTATATGGTACTTTGGACACTGATATCAATATAAAACTCCTTGATGGGTTGAGATTGTCTAAAGAAATGATAGATATTCCTAGAGATCTGTGTTCGATAAAGTTACAAAAGTCTTTGTATGGACTAAAGCAATATGTAGGATGTGGTACCATCGCCTTAACGAGTACCTTACCAGAGAGGGTTATAAGAATGATGTCATATGTCCATGCGTGTTCATTAAGAAAACAACCTCCAGTTTTGTTATTATAGTAGAATACGTTGATGACATAAATTTGATTGGGACTCCAGAAGAGGTCCTAAAAGCTACAGAGTACCTAAAAAGGGAATTTGAAATGAAAGAGTTGGGGAAAACTAGACATTGTCTCGACCTGCAGCTTGAGCATCTGTCTGATGGCATTTTTGATCCATCAATCTACATATGTGGAAAATCTCTTGAAACTCTTTAACATGGATAATTCTCATCCACTCAGTTTTCCAATGGCCGTCTGATCTTTAGATCCGAAGAGGGATCTATTCCATCCCAAAAAAGCAGATGAAGAGATACTTGGTCCTGAAGTACCATATCTAAATGTTATTGGTTTTTTTTTTTATATTTGGCACAATGTACCTGACCTGATATAGCGTCCATAGTAAATGTACTTGCAAGGTTCAGTTCAAAACCCACTTGATGATATTGGAACAGTATGAAGCATATATTTCGTCATTTGAGCGAAACTAAAAATTTGAGGTTATAAGTCCAGAGGGAGCGTTGGTCTGGTTGGATATGCAAACGCAGAATATTTATAAGATCCTTACAAAGCTCACTTCCAGACATGATATGTTTTCACCTGCAGTGAAACATCCATCTCCTAGCGCTCTACAAAGCATAATTTGGTTGCAACATCCTCGAACCTCTCGGAGATTTTGGCGCTACATGAAACTAGCCGAGAGCGTGCATTCTTGTGATCTGTTATCAAGCACGTATTATGCTCAATTGGCATTCCTCTGTCAAGTTCTCCTTCCATTATATATGAAGACAATGCAGCTTGTATTGCTCAAGTCAGAGGATGATATATCAAAGGAGATAGAATCAAGCATATCTCTCTGAATTTCTTTTATACTTATGAGCTTCATAAGAGTAATAAGTTAGATGTCAAACAAATTTGGTCATGCGGGAACCTGGTTGATTTATTTACTAAATTCTTGTCGACCTCTACCTTTGAGAAGCTAGTTCACAAAATCGGCATCTGTCGCCTTAGTAAGAAACCAAAGCAACCTTCCTGAAATCAGGGGGCGACAAGTTTTGTGTGCTCCACCTTGCCCCCATAAGTTTTCGACTGGCCTCCCGGGCTTCTTTCTTAGGCACCTTATTGGTCGGGGAGCAAGTCCACATCTGGCTTATGCCTAAGGGAGTCTTGTACAGGCTGGTTCACCGACTGTGTTGAGGTTGTTGGGGCTGCGACCTAGTTCTTTCCCTAGCTTTCATGTCCTCCTGGAGAAAAGTAGACGAAAATTTCTTCGGGTCAGGCGGGATGATAAGTGTTTAGGTCTGCAAGAGTGGGGGTGATGTGAACGTAAAATGCATCTATTTTAGATGTTTTTAGTCCACATTTATAACCTTTTCAGTCCCGGGATTATATGACTTAATGTATTGTTCTCTCTATTTATGTAATTGGTATCTTTTCATTGGTATTTAAGAGTTTGATTTGAAATAATGAGTTTTGGAGCTAAATAGAGCAAAAATCAGCTTAAGGAATATTGGAGTCTAACTGATCTAGTAAAGGGCATAAGTTTCGCATCCGAAATCCGATTTTCTCCCGTTACCTATCAAATCGAAGGGAATTGAAAGATCTACAACTTTGATGAAGGATTCACCTCTGTCAAAAGTGCATGTTGGACACACGGCGTGTGACAAACGTGCACGTGCAGATTTCATTATTTTTTGGCGAATTTCTCGTCTTATCCCTAAGGTTTAGTGAAGTATAAATATAATTTTAAGTCAGAATTAATGGGATCACGAATTTCAGAGGAGAAAACACATTGGGAGAGAGCTTTGGAGATTTTGGGGAAAGAGATTGAAGATCAAACAAGAGATACGAACTCATTATCGAAGGTTTTTCCATAGTTTTGATTATACTTTGATAGTTGTATTACTTTTATCGGTCAGTATGATTATCATTGCTTTTATCATTTCTCTATGTTCGTATTTCATTGTGATGAACTAAATCCTCGTTGATCTAGGGCTAGGGGAACGATGTGATGAAATGAATTAACATATTCCGATTATATATTTGTTAAACTAAAATAGATGTTAATTCATTCCGATTACATATTCCGATAAATCCTCGTTGTTCGTATTTCATTGTGATGAACTAAATCCTCGTTGATCTACCGCTTATCTAATTCCGTTCGTAATGCTTTGTCGCCTTGATCACGTGATAATTGATTCAATCGTGTTAACCAACAATTGAGAAATGAGGTTGATAGGAGGAAATGGGAATTAGATGGATCGGGTTTTAATCTAAGCTAGAACATGGTTAGATTGACACGAGTGCAATAACCATAGGAGTAAAACCCGAAAGTTAGAGGAATTCATAGATTGTAATGCTATATACCGCTCTACACCTAGATTAGAGATAATTAGGTGGACTGAGTATGTTAGGGTTCTAATATGATCGAGAGAGGGTTTGGACTATACTTAGAGAATTCTCGTTGCCCTTAGAATAGTATTAGTTGCAAATGTGTATCGAATCCCGTTAAGTTATTCATCACATTCGGACCCCGTCAATGTCTTAGATCGCCTTTTTATCGCTGATTTACAATATCGCTGTGATTTTGTGCGTTATTTCGGATATGTCACATTTCTTTTCATTACTTGTATGAAATTACCTTTTACAAATCAAAAACCAATTATTGTTATAGGAATAGCTTGAGTAACGAATTAATTAACTAAAGTGCTTGCTTAATTGGTCCTTTGGGTACGATATCTCGGACTAAACCCCGAATACTACTTGACGACCGGTATGCTTGTCGTGCCATTCTGAGAGTTAATTCTCAGAGTGTCAAGTTAATGGTGCCGTTGTCGGGGAGCAACTAAGGCAACTCGGATATATTTATAATTCGTGTTAAGACTATTTCATTTTTTTTGTATATATTTGTTTAGTTGATTCATTGCATTATAACTTTTATGGAGAATTGGTATTATGATACTGTGTATTGTGATTTTTGTGGAACTTATGATCATTATAACTACAATTGTGAGTACTTACATTCAAATGTCCATTGTCAATATTGGGAGGACACTTCCACTTTTGATCAAGGTTATCAAGTTGAACCTCAATTGTCCCATGGTGAGGAGTCGTCACTCGAGAAAATGTGTCTTGCTCTCATGAACCAAATGAAGGAGATGAATAAGTAAGCCAAAGAATGGAGTACAAAAATGATTGAAACTATGAGAAAACCAAATGAAAAATGAATGAGCGGTTTCAAAAGCTTGAAGATCAAGTAAATCCTCTCATACAAGCGGTGAATGAGAGGGCTCTACACGATCAAGCAATCCACATTTAGGAAGATCTTTCCGAGCACTTAGGAGACACAACAAAACAAGAAATTCATTATCCCACCATGAGTTTAGAGGTAAGTGCGGAATGTGAGGTATCAAGTTCTAATCCCTCTTGTATAATATCTTTGTCATCTCCATGTAGTTTTGATGCTTTGAATTATGTAGATGTATGTAATGATTGTATAATTGTAGAAAGTAGTTCACAAACTCTTTTTGAGTCAAATCTTCCCATAGTATCCATAGAGTTGGCTGACAGATCTATTAGATATCCAATGGGTACTATGGAAGATGCTCTCAAGAGAGAGGTTGTATTTGAATTTCCCATTGATTTTAATTTGCTAGACATTGAGCATGATGTCGAAATTCCCTTTAGTGTGGGAGATTCATTTTTAGATTCTAGCAAATTTAATGCTGATCATAGAGTTTTTAATATTGAGCATAATTTTTGTGATATATTTGCTAGTCATCATTCCCCGTTTGTGACCTTTTACTCTATTGTGGTAGATACTCTTGACCCTCGTTGTCATGAGCAGTTTTCGCTTCATGCGGTTCATATCCCTATCAAGTTATGCCAAGATGAGCAAAATCATAATTATTCTATTAAGCCAAGCTTGGTGAAGTTAACATTGAGTTTGGAACTTTTACAAAACTCAAGGTAAACAATCTTGTGCTACATTGCATTTCTTTTCTCGCGTTTGCACTCACATTTAAAGAGAAGGATGCAATGGAAGTATGAGATTTGTGGGAGGCCTCCTGATTGAACCTCCTAGCCATCGAGCAAACGACGTTAAACAAATGCGCTTATTGGGAGGCAACCTAATATTCCTACCCTCGTTGTTTTGTATATGTTATGTCTTGCTCTTATTTTATAACTATTTGTGCAAGTTGGTGATACAGGATGGAAGCTTGAAAATTAAAGTTATATATGTTGGCACCGAGTTCTCGAGAACTCACTTGAGTGTGGTTTTTTTTTTATCAGAGAGAAATTTTATAAATGATGCAAAAAGTACAAAGGAAAAAACTTAAAAGCAGATCAAGACTAAAGCAATAGCAACAAGAACAAAAAAAGGGGATCAAGGACCCCCGACGGGTCTAGACACTCTACCGCTATAATGAGGACTCAAAGTTGCTTCAACCTTCTTGAAGCCTTCCTCAGCCGAACCACGATAGCAGACTCCCAAGCTTTCAGCAAATCTCGCCACTGTATGGGTGATACTCTCACCAGTGCGACCATCGATCAACGGTGATGAAAACCTAGAGAAAGCATCTTGAGGAAGGGCCTCACTACCATCGATCAGGAGCGGCGGAGAGGACTGATCGGAAAGAGGGATGATAGTTTGGAGCGGTAACGGCGAGGAAACCCTTGAGGTGACTCCCGAGATGGGGAGGGCGGCAGAACATCAACCTGAAGAGACCGTAAAGAACGATCAGCAAGCGGAACAAGGGCATTGTCAAGACCAGCATACAAGTCCAAAGCAGAGGTCAAGTCTTCAGAGTCGTCCTCCATCCTATCCGCCCACCTATCTGTCTTACTATTCGTAGATGTTGAAGCGGCAGACGGAGAAAACCCTACACCGCATAGCGAGGGCCCCACAGGCGTAGAAAGGCCTACTTAGAGATGGGGAGGGTAGCTGTATTGCTAGAGATAAGCGATGGAGAGCTCGAGCAAGAAACAAGAGCAGAAGGATCCCTAATCTTGACAGATGGAGATACGTCCACATATAACCCACCCTGAGGGAGAAAAGGAATAGAGTCAACATCAACCGTCTCAAGCAACACATTCACACAGAAGCCAGGGCATTGCGCTTCAACCACCCGTTTGTCCATCGAAATAGCTGGAACGTGGACTAGAGCTAGAGCTCTAGAAGATTGAGTTGGCAGCAAAGAACACGGGTGAATGGCAATAAGAAGTCCGAACGTCCCAACAATCTTGGAAATTGAGGCCTTGCTCCAACATACAACATGAAGACCTATAAGATCAACCCAAATGAGGCGACCTCCCAGCAGAACCTTGTCAGCACAGTCAGTGAATGAGAAGAACCAAGGACGTAGACATTTCCAGTCGTCGAGCACTAAGGACGCCCAAACATCCTTATCCGAAGAAGACAGCAAAAAGGCCCTTGAACCCAACTCAACAAGTTCCACCCCAATAAGCCATGCAAGCCGAAGACCAATACTAAGGGTGTGCACTGTAGCCGAGGTGTTAGCCACACAAATCACTCTAAAGGCAAGTAGCGTCTCAAAACCAGAAGCAAAAGACAAAGAGCACCGAGACATCTCAACCGAGCTAGGCTGAGGGTGTGCCAAAGCCGGCGGACAAGGTGTTCCAGAGGTAGACCTTACCATAGTACTTGAGGAAGAACGCCCAGCACGCAAAGCAACGGAACCTTTGAGACGTTTACCCAATTCAACCCTGATCTTCCGTCCCTGAAATAAAAATCTGTTTAAGGATGTGACAGCTTGCGTAGGATCGCCAGGATTTTTGAAGTACACAAAAGCGTATCTAATGCCTTTGGAAACTAGCTTCGTCCCAGCGTCGACGACTCCAATATCGCCAACCCCAGAAAACAAGGTCACCAACTGATTGCTTGTTGTTAACGGCGAGAGATTAGCAACAAAGATTGGAAAGTACATAACATTAGCATCCAAAACTTTACCTCTCACTGCCTCTTGAATTACTGACTTGGGCTCAGAAGAAGACACAACACCTACCCCATATTGAGTTACCCCTTTGAAGTCACAACTCATTAGCGGTTGAGCAGAGGTAACCACATCAACAAATGATGTGGCTGGATCCCTTGAAATTTGCTGTCCAAGAAGCTTAGAAGCTGGTGCTTGAGAACCTGAAATCAAGCCCGATGCATCATCAACGCGAACCTGACCAACACCTATCTTTCCAGGACACTGTGCCAACCATGGTAGGAGCAGGAGGTTTTGGCACAGACTGAGGACAGGGTGCAATGGTTATTATGGTTGGTGGTTGGGAGTGAGATTTTAAATGACTAGAGAAATAAGTATTTTGCTAATGTGCCGGGTATATTGTAAAATTTGTTCTCTTGGCCTTCCCCCTAAAAGATAAGAGAGAAAAAAATACAAGAATCGCTTCTATGCAGAAAAAAAAGGTGTGGGGTAAGGTTGAAAATTAGAGCGGATAGAAAGAAAATGCATTATAAATCCTTGTGAAAAAAAATGTTCTTATTGATGCACACAAGGAAACAAAAGGGTGTAGAGAAGTGAAAGAGGTGCTAGTGCACAAATAGGGGTTATGGGTCGTGAGATACACTTTTGGGGTTGTGAGTCGAAGCATGTTTGCCGAGATGTATCTATTGAGCTTTTTTTCATATAACTTACCATACCCTATGCCTAGCCGATCATTACAAGCCTAATTAAAGCTCGTTGTGATTTGTGATTGCCTATATTCCTTATAATTAGTGGAGAGGGGATTGAAAATGCTTTCTTATGAATATCTAAGAACTGTGTATAGGGAAAAGAGGAACGCTTATCAAATTTAACAAAAGGTTTGTAAGCGAAATCCAGTAGGTTTTAGTGCAAGTAGCTTCACATACAACAGGTTCATCGGTTTATGCATTCTTTTGAGCTGTGCAAGAACTTTTGGCATGTGATAACTCTGAGAAATCCCTTTTGATCAATATATGCTTAAACTCGTAAATTACCAACTTTTTGTGAACTTTTACATGCATCATATAGTTGAGTCATAGGCTGCATTAGTAATAGGATCATGCATTGCACATGCATCTTTATTTTCATTATCTTAATAAAGGAGGCTCGGACTCCTCCTATCGAGGTGAACCTTGGGGTTTAAACGAGACATATCTTGCTTCTTTATTTAGTTTAATTTTCTTGGGGCAAGAAAAGATTAAGTGTGGGGTGTTAGGGGCATACAACCGATCCCTTCCCCTAACCCCATTCTTTGTCTAGTCTTCTCGGGTAGACCTCATCAGCCAACTTTGGTTTAGGAAAGACTGAAGACTTGATATTTGGCCACCCCCGTAAGGAGGTAGCCATTTTTGGCCCGCTAGGCACCACGAGTTGGTTGTTACTTGTCCACGTCCGAGAATCTGTAGGAGATGAAAACAAAAAATGGCCCACATGGTACCCGTTAGTAGTACTAGAGCCGAGGGTTTTTCCTGATCTATTAGCACGGGGGCCCTCAGCCAATCTCCGTATCTGATTTTCATTTGGTCTACCGTAGAGAGGATGGCGTTGCATGTTTGGTTTGTACGACGGAGACGGCCACACTAGTGACAAAAATATGGAAGATTCTCATACTCAAGTCGGACCGTTAGAGGCTCCGACTATGAATCTAATTGCAGTTTCAGATGATGTCGTAGAGGTTGCGTCACATCTATCTCCAGATGATGTCTAAGGAATGAGAGCCATTCCCGTGGCTGGTTCGGTGTGTTTGAGTCCTCCAACCCCACACGCTCCACCTCCTTACCGATGGTAGATGCTAGGAATTTCCGCATCAGAGGGGTTCTGGCCTCTATTGGTACATCAAACACCCTTACCGTCATACAAACATACCGAAAGGAGAGTTGCTCCGGTTGGGTTTGAGGGGAGAGAGGGGAGAGGTGAAGCACTATCCCATGAATAGACCATAGCTCATTTACCTTAATACTCTCCAAAGCAGCAAAAGAGGGGAAATAGAAGGCCATGATTTTCTCCGAAAGGGGCTGGATGATAAGGTTTTCCACTTTCCAAGAATTTGCAATATCGATGTAAAGGTTGCAGGGCCTTACTTTTTTATCTATAAGAAGGCGCCCGGTGAGGACGAACCTACATCAGACATCGTCCATCTTTAGCACCGTGTTGGGTGGGACTACAATTACCTCATCGTCTTCTTCATATGCATCCGAAGTGGCCTCTATGACTGAGACCTTCTTTATTTTTGCTTGGACTACTTTCAGGCAGGATGGGGAGAAATTTGGTGTAGTGTGGGCCGAGGTGGAGAGACTGTGGGATGGGTGGATTGTGGGTTGCACCCACATTGATGGATTGGATGTTGCTGGAAGGGGCCGATATCACAAGATAGGGTTAGTTTGATGCCTGGGGTTGCATGGGAGGTGGTCGGAGTCGAAAAAATCGGTGTTAAGGCTAAGGGCGGGGTGTCGGCTATTGGAGTCGTAGAAAACTTTGACCCTGATTTCAACATATTGTGGGTCTGGTGGTCCATAATAGAACATTCTGGAAGAGAGGAGGTTTGAGAAGAAGAGGATGTAGACAGAGAAGCGAGAACCAGTGAACTCCGACGATAAGAAGACGAGAAGAGATAAGGTGTTGCCGTCATAATATACTACCTCAAAAAGACGGAGATGTAGTGAAAAGATCTACAAAGAGAACACGAAGCGAGAGGCTCAGGACTAGGGATGGAAAAACGCCCCGCCCCGACGGGGATCCCCATCCCCGCCCCGCGTAGGGAGGATACGGGACGGGGATTTTTTAAGCGGGGCAGGGTACGGGGCGATAAACGGGGATTTTGGCGGGGCGCGAGGCAAGGATGGGGCAAGCACTCCCCGCCCCACGGAGCGCCTCGCCCCCCACCCTGCACCATTATTTCACAATAAAATATTATAATTTATATATATAATAATAACACTACAGTTGTCTAAGAACATTTTCTCATGTTTAAACTTTTGTTGTGTAAAATTACATATACATAAGGTGATATAATTATATTATATATGATTAGCATTTATGTCAATATCAAATCATAATCAGAATTCAAATATCTTAAAAATTGGAATAACAAGCTAAACTTAAAATTTCCAATGTGATGATTCTATTTGTACTATCATGAAGTCAAGTTGGGAACACTAAGTTTTATGTTATAAGATATTTCGTTACGACATTTTCTATTATGTGTAAAATATGATATCATTTTTATGTGATGTTTATTTTGTATGTATATTGTTTTAAAATTATAGATTAACTATGCATGTTGTTTAAAATTATAGATTGAGAATTGTCATTTCAAATGTGTATTTTTTCGGGTGATGAGAATAGGGCGGGAACGAGATAAGGAATAAATCTCTCGCGGGACGAGAACGGGACGGGGAATAAAATCCCTATTCCCCGCCCCGTCCCTACGGGATCCCCGTAGCACGGGGTCAACATGGAGATGGGGCGGAGACGGGGCGAGTGGCGGGGAAGCGGGACGGGGACTGGGGTCCCCGCCCCAACCCAGCCCAATTGCCATCCCTACTCAGGATCTGTTATTTTTAATATTGTACATCAATTTTTTTGAAACGACGGGATATAGATTTATTATTTGAAATGATATAGAATACATTTGAGTGCATCCAGAATAATGAAGCCGGACCACGAATGGACAGACATAGAACGGGCTTCCCGAGCTAGCCAGTGGGCTGCTCCGTTCGCTGACCTAGAAATATACTTGAGTTTGACATCCTTGAGAACAGCAAGAAGAGACCGACAGTCGTCAACCAGTCACCCCAGGGGGGAGAACACCTGATGAGTCCCCTGAATCAGATGTACCAGATATTGGGCGTCGCTAGGGATAACGACTCTGGGAAGATGTGACGCTTGAATCCATTGCAGGGCCTGCCAGATCACCATAGCTTCAGAAAATTCAAGCCCCAACAAGCCTATCCCTGTACAACTCATTCCCTCCAGGATTGCTCCTGTTTCCGTTCTACATAACCATCCCCATCCAAATTGTCCTGAATCGGCAAACGTTGCACCATCCACATTGATAGTCGACCAGGTCGGAGGCGGTGGGCTCCATCCCGTTTGCCTTCAAGGGGGCAGCCGTTGGTTTAACTCGGGCACTATGGGCCTCTGACTAGCTGCACTGGTTACTGAGGACTGTGGCTATGATACTCTGAGGAGAGGAGATACTATTGTCGCAAACCTTCCGTTTCGTGCTTTCCAGATTTCCCAGAGAATCAGAATCAGTATGCGCTTCATCTTCATATCAGGCAGATTCAGTACCAAAGATATTCAGTCATGTAAATTGCACGACAGGGGAATAGGAACTTGTGTACCCGATAATTCCCAAACGGCATGGGCAAAGGGGCAGTGAAGGAGGAGATGGTCAGTAGTCTCCTGATCAGCCTGACAGATCGGACAGACGCTTGGTATCGGGACGAATTTGGTGCGCAAATTGACTGCTACTTTGAGGGTACTTGATAATCCCCGCTAGCGGAAGACCTTCTTAATACATGGCTAGATATCTAAGTCCTATATGCCCGTCCAGACCGTTGTCCCCACCGATACGTGCCATCGGCCATTCTCCCAGGATAGGGCTCTATACCTTTCCTTAACTGAATACACCCCCGAATGTTGTATTTCCAAGACCACTTGTCTATTTGATGGGGAAGGGGAGGTGGGACCTGCAGGATATCCTCTACTAAGGCAGGAGAGAAGTTGAGCTGAAGCTTCGGAATATCCCATACTGACCCTGGCTCGAAGCTAAATCTGAGACCTTCATGTCTAGGGTAAGACAGGTATGAGGTGGGATGATGTGGTCATATCTAGGAGCCAAGGAGTACCTTCAACCAAGGTCGAGAAACCATCCCTGATAGTACGAATCAATCCTTGCCAGAGTAAAGCCTGAGTTGCCCGGAGTCCTGACCATATCTGACTTGGGTTGTTACCCCCGTCTGCTGATAAGAAATTGCCCGTCGGAAAATACCGAGCTTTAAAGAGACGAGCTACCAAACCATCTGGCTGGGTCAAAAATTTCCATCCCATTTTGGCCAACATGGCTAAGTTCATATCTCTCATATCTCGGAATCCCATTCCCCCGTCCTCCTTCGGCATGCAGAGCTTCTTCTAGCCCTGCCAGATAATCGTCTTGTTTCCCCGAGGGGTCCCCGTCCACCAATATCGTGCTAAGGCAACATGGATCTTGTGGATGGATTCCCGAGGCAGTAGGAATACGTTCATTGCACAAATTGGCATGGCCTGAAGCACCGATCGAATCATCACCTCTTTTCCACCTACTAATAGCATTTGTCCGTCCCATGACCCTATTTTTGTCACTATCCGATCGCATAAGAACTAGAGGCTCTGTCACGCACTCACGCCCGAAATCCGGTTTTGATCGGACTCGAGACGTGAACTAAAATAATAAAATAAATAAATAAACAATTTTAATACTAAAAAGAGTTTCAATTAACAGTTCAAAAGCTCCAAGTAAAAAGCGAGTCAACAGCTCGGCAAAACCAAGTAGTAAATCAGTTTAGAAACGGTGAAACTGTACGTCTCTAGACAAAACTAGCCTAAGACCCTCGCTAGCTCCCAAGCTCCGAGAATCCCGTTAGTCCAAATCCCGCTCAAAACCTGTAACACAATAAAGTAAAAGGGTGAGCTTTCGCTCAGTAGGAAAAAGTAGTTAAGGTGATGAGTGTCCACTCGTCACCACGAGTAACCGTCCAATTAGGGCATACTAG
Organism: Erodium maritimum; assembly: GCA_963921825.1. NCBI lineage: Eukaryota > Viridiplantae > Streptophyta > Magnoliopsida > Geraniales > Geraniaceae > Erodium > Erodium maritimum. The sequence continues at coordinate 47,957,895 of OY997592.1, forward strand.
TAAGCACAGTAACTACAAAAAAGTTAACAGAAATTTTAAGACAATGCTTAGTCCCCACCCGGGTACAACCCGCAAACCAGCCTTGGCACCGAATCGAACTTATACCTCTTTTCTCAACTATGCCCTTAACCACTATCACCCAAACAAGTCTCAAAGGACAACGACCACTGTTATCCCACAACCAACCACACGTGCGAACCCGCACAATAATACACTAAACTCGGGTAAAACTGCACAACGATTCAAAGAAGATCACTTAGCATGCATAAGTAGTCACAGCTGTCAACACAGATCAACACACCGAGTAATATCAAAACCCACTACCACCTATGGTATCCCAGAACAATGCGCCGACTTCCCATAGCTTGACTCAACACGTCGCACCGATATTGACATCGGCCCAGACCTCTTCCCATCGGGGTACAACTCAGAACATACTGGACCGGATTCTCCTACGGTCGGGTATCTTCCCGCAGCACGGGGTACAACTCACAGCGTCCAGCCAATACACACACAATGGTAAAGCAATAGCAATCACACAGCAAATCATTAGTAATACACACACATTTGTCTCCCATAATACGCCGGATCACACCACTATAGCACATTTTACCGACAACCAAGTCGGAGGGCAGGCACACCTTATCATAGAATCATAGCACGTTTTACCGACATCCAGTCAAAAGGAAGGCGCACCTTAACACGAAACCATAACACATTTTACCGACAACTAGCCGGAAGGCAGGCGCACCTGATCACGGAATCATAGCACATTTTACTGACATCTAGTCAAAAGGCAGACGCATCTTAACCATAGCTCATTTTACCGACACCCGGTCGGAAGGCAGACACACCTTACCACATAACCACGGCTCATTTTACCGACACCCGGTCGGAAGGCAGGCACGCCTTGTCACGAAATCACAGCTCATTTTACCGACACCCGGTCGGAAGGCTGGCGCACCTTATCACATAATCCGCTCATCGAGCACACGTCACACCAGCGTACCATGTCAAACATATCAACCAACTTATCATGCCAATCTATCATGCTAACACATCACCAGTCTGAACATCCTATACCGGAATCTCCGTCGGTATAGGTATCATAACAGAACACACGATATAACATTACTAAACAATCTTACCGAAGCACATCATATCGGTCTATCAATCACCCGATCATACCACAAGCAATAGTTCATGTCATAACACGCATGACACACTTGCCCAAACATAGCAACATACCACACCGAGTATACCATATCATGATTCTCAATCTAACAACGGATAACCCAAACATCAAGCATCACAATCATAGATCATGGCATCACAATCAACACACAAACCTAAGGGCTCGACATGGCCCACATGCATTTCTACAGCACGAAAATTCCCAAACTCACGGCTCGACATGGTTCGTAAGCTATCCCTCATTTCACTTGTTCCTCACATCCTAATCATGAAATTCTAACAATTTAATCAAGTAATTACGACTTATAGGCATACTAGTAACTTTCCACAATTAAACCGGTATTCGCTACTTTCCCTACCTCAAAGCAATCCAATCCTAGCCGCGGACGACCTGGCTAGCTTCCTCCTTGTCACTTCACGATGTCCAAGAATCTCCTCCTCCACCACGCTCGGGTCAAAAGTCTAAGATTACAAGCAATACAAGAATTAATGCTAATTCAAGTGTGGATTAAAGAGGGGATTACCCAAACTAATCCCAACTGCTCAACTTGGCAAAATGGGCACGGGAGGCTCATTTTGCCCGGAATCGGGAAAGCGTCCCTCGGGACTCTGGAAATTCCCTTTTTCGTGTCTAACAACATAATTAATTTACTTGCTCCAACGCACTTGACGGAATACAATTCCAGGGTCCGAGCCTTCCCAATTTCGCAATTAAAGTTTCTAATCGCTTTTTCCGAAATTTCATGAATCACATCCATAATTCGTTCCGGGTGTGAAAACATCGTCTCGGGGTTCATCCAAGACCGTCCCATTTACGAAATCACCAAAGCCCAGCCATGTGGGCCCCACGGACACACATGGCCGTGTGTGGCCAAACCGGGTCGGCCGGTCACAGTTCATGGGTGGCCGGTCCTTTCCAAGGGTGGCCGAACCATAGCCGGTCACTTCCCTCCCCGGTGGCCGGATTCCGGCGAACGGCCGGAGCTCCGGCGAGCCTCAGGTCACCGGAAAAAAATCCAATTTCTCCAACATGCTACTAACTAGTTCTAGGTTCTCCAAATCACCATTTTTAAGCTTTTAGAACTTCAGTTTTCACCTCAAATCATCCAAAGTTTCAAGACCCAAGTGGGTTTCATCAAAAACTACTCAAACCAAGTTATTTCTATTATCCAACTCCACCTTTTCTTCGTAAATCAACATGTAAACCTTCCACACCCAAAACCCATTAGTTCAAGTCATCTCTACTCAAACCCACAACACCAATTTCAACAAAAGAGGAAATAAAGCATACCAACCTCTAGGAAATGAAGAGATGGAGAAGATGAAGTAAATTTGAGAAGATTTGGTGTAGAATTTTCAAAAAAGGAGCTTCCTTTCTCTTGCTTCTTCTTCAAGCTTCAAGGGAGCTTCAATGGAGTTTTGCACTCTCTCTCTTCTCACTAAGGGGATTTCGGACAAGATGAAGAAAATGGGCTGAATTGATGCCCCATGTGGTCTTATCCTCCAGGTGGAAATGTTAGGGGTGTCCATAGGCCGGGCCCTGGCCCCATGGCTAAATTTTGGAACCGGCCCGGAGTGACCGGGTCCAAAATAAATAACCCATTCCCGGCCCCAGGCCCGAAAAGAGACTTTTGAACCCACCCGTGTGAATTATTGGCCGGTTCACCGGGTTGGACCGATCCACCCGAATTGCTTAAATAATGATCAAATTAATACATTGACAGTAACACAATATAATTTAAAAAAAATCATTGGCCAAAAAACCATTAAAAACCATTGACAGTAACACATCGAAGGATGTGAATAAATCTATATACACACACAAGTCGGAAATGAATAAATCTACTCAGTACTCACAGGAACCCTCGAAGTGAATGGAGGAAGAAAAAGAGTTGCTCGCATGCGCCGCCAACATGGTTTATTTACAGCCCTCAATTTCCAAGGTGAGTAGGATAAGCCCTTTTGTGTCGCGTGCGGTACAACTGTAGTCTACTATAGTATTAGTATATTAAATAAATGTTTAAGGGCCAAGGGCCATTAAGGCTTATGAGTTATGACCGGGTGGGCCGGGTTAATGTGGTTTTAAAACTTTCAACTCGGGCCCGGGCCCATTCACTCCAGATCAAGCTTTTAGAGAATCGGTACCGCCCCCACAACCCATGGGGCTAGGCCCAATGGGGCGGGTTGGTCCGGATTGACCGGGTGGGTCGGTTTCCGGATTAATTTTGGACACCCCTAGGGAATGTCCATTTCGTCCTTTAGTCCATCTCTCTCTATTTTGTCCATATGTGGGGACCATTTGGTCTTTTAACCCACTTTTCTTCCCCTCCAAGCTAACATGGACATATGTCCCTGTGGGGACCACTCCTACCCAAAAATATCTCAGCTCTTAATATTTTATTCGTTAATAATCCAAAATCGACCTACTTTGACCCAGGTTTGACTTTTTCACAAAAGGTGTCATTTGAAAGGAAACGACCCAACTAAGCTAACTGTAACGACGGCTAAGCTTTTGGGTCCTGGAAAGGTCCCGAATGACTCCCAGAGTCATCGGTTGACTTTTCCGAAAAAAGTCAACTTTCGCCAAAAACCTCCGGTTCGACCGGGATCAATCGGGGGCGGTTCTTACAATCTACCCCTCTTAAAAGAATTTCGTCCTCGAAATTTAAAACGATCGTACCTCACTTGATCATACTACTTACCCAACGTCACATTAGCGCGTGAAATCATCCTTGATCATCAATTTACAATTTCTCGATGTTTCCACTCAGGTCATAACTCGAAGAATTACCGAGTAAGTATACATAGTCTAATATTACCAATACCCACTGGAACACACAGTATTGGCCTATATATCTTCCCGAACCACATCGGGGCACAATCACAATCATACCGGATCATACAGCCTCGGCCTAGATATCTTCCCGGAACCGCATCGGGGCACAATCACGTCACTGATCACGTCATCCTCGGTCTAGATACCCTACACCAACGTACCCTCTCGGTGTAGGTATCACAACGGAATGCACCTCGTCTTGGAACATACGTCAAGAGAGTCTCACGCATCACAATGCCATAATTCAACCACAGTATACTAACCGAGCCAACTTACCACAACACAACACATCGAACCTAATATGGAACCAACACATAGAAAAATCTCCTCAACTGCTCACTTAGTAGTTGTTCCTCGGACAATTCACGCCGGACCCCAAAACATGGTTATGTCACGACTAACCACACACGATAGTACAAGGAAATAACACGCAATTACATCATACTTACTGCACGGTCTGGAATGACAACACATTTTTCCGACACCTAATCAGAAGGTAGGCGCACCTCAACAAGAAAAACAATAAAACATTTTACCGACACATAGTCGGAAGGCAGGCGCACCTTCGAAACACCTAACAAGACAGACAATACCAAGACAACACTCAACAAGAGGTAACACACTGACACAGTCGATCATCAAAAGGTTAAACGACCGGTGATGTCGTACTTGCCTACAACACTTGCTCACAAACCAACAATCGAAACCCATAACCGCTTAAGGTCCGCGCGACCCCTCAATCATTTCTTGAACAACTCAGGACCAAAAAGGTCAACTCTTAATCCTCACTTGTGCCTCGCATGGGCAAATACCCTGATTCACCATACAATGCTTCGCACGGTGTCATCTTGTTACTGGCCTGGAAGCTTTGTGTTAGTCACACCTGGCTAATTGTTCTCACTTCTACTGTGCCATCGAAGGGGTTACATTAATCCTCATGGGGCGCTGGTGTTCGGCCCTCACTTGTTGACAAGTGGCACGTCTCGAAACGGACTCCGTACGGTCGGTACTTTCTCTTCTACGGACAACGTTGGTCGGCAGTCTCCGTTCTCGCTGTCAGTACACACGAGACTATCGTGTTACCTGCTAACGCTGACACTTATCGCTGAACGCCTGATATTTCGCCATCTGGCTCTCATAACTCTCTCATCACACTCGAAGAAAGAAAGTCTAGTACGGGAAGATCGTCGAGGAGACACTGGTCTGTTATTCAAATCTCACATTCACGATTGACGCTACTACACTCTCGACATACGTGTCAAGGCACGGGGTGGGTTCAACGGTTCTAGTTTTAGTCTCAACGATTCAGCAAACACGAAGTAGCAAAGGAATGTGACACTCCGGTGTCAAATAAAATGATACTCAAAATTAAACGGTATGTACGTACCCTGAGCGATCCGCATGCAGGAAAGGACCAACGATCTCCACCCTATATTGAAGCCAAACGCACCCATCATGGATAACAGGATAGACCACTCCACTCTATCGTAAGCCTTGCTCATATCCAACTTTAAAGCCATAAATCCTTTATGCCCTTGGGACCGACGCCTGAGTGAGTGGATAATTTCATACGATATAAAAACGGCATCTTGAATATGACGAACTGGGACAAAAGCTCCTTGATTAGTGGATATAATGGGGGTCCAAGAGTGGTTTTAGTCGATTGGCCAGAACTTAAGACAAGATTCTGAAGATGACGTTGCACAGGGCTAGGTCTGCAATCTTCCTAGCCACAGTCTTCTTGGGGATCAGTACATGGGTAGTCTTGTTGATATCATAATCAATATTGCCAGTTGCCACTGCAGACCGTACGAATTCAATAACCTCATGACGCAGGGTTTCCCAACAATGTTGGAAGAATTTCGGGTTAAGACCATCTGGACCCGGAGACTTCGAAGGACCCATCTGGAAGACTGCCTTACAAACCTCAGCATCCGATACCCGCTTCGTCCACCGTAAATTATGAGCAGGGGATATCATATGAGGAACTGACATAGGGAGGTCGTAGTCATCAATGCCCCAACAGTGAAGATATTGGTGAAGTAGTTGAGTACCAGTTCCCTCATTCTCGTATGCCATTGCATCTCCACTCCCTCATCATTAACCAAGGATTTTATTTTGTTCCTCGTCTACCTTTTCGTGGCCGATCGCTGGAAAAACTTTGTATTTCTATCACCTTCTCCCAACCAATGTTGTTTTTCCCGTTGACGCCAGAACTCTTCCTGTTTGGCCAGAGCTCGGTTATACTGTTTCTGCAGAGCCAAACGGAGTCTGATGCCTTGCTAGTCTGTTCGACCATTCAGTTCAGCCAATTTCGTTGAAAAGAACGAATTTGGTTGATATTATCCCGAAATACAGTCTGACCCCACTCGTCGAGAGATGTACCGATATCTTTGATGTGATGCTTGATGTGACGATCCCCCGGTCTGCCCCATTCAATTTGAACTAGGTTACCACATTTTGGATGCTCCAGCCAGGCATTCTCAAACCGGAATTGTCGCAGGTGGCGCTTTGGAGGTTCCTTTTGAAGTTGAAGGAAGATAGGCATGTGATCTGACATCTAGAAACCCAGATTTTGCAGAGAAGCATCTGATACCTAGCCCTTGCTTGTGGGGATATGAAGGCCTTATAAAGTTGAATCTCCATAATAGTCACCTGATCATGTCCCCTTGTCCACGTAAATTGGTACCCTTGTAAAGGTAATTCCTCCACCCCGATGTCAGTAATGGCATGTTGAAACCCTTGCATGAGTCCTATAGGGTACGCATTGCCCCCCATTTTCTCTGACGGCCGGAGGATACCGTTAAAATCCCCCATTAACACCCATTCTGCTGGAGCCGGAATCGTAGCCAGGTGGCGTAAGAGGTCCCAAGTCCTGTATCGATGCTCCCAAACCGGTTTCCCTAAATCCCGGTAAAACGCATAGGCAGTTCCTGATTGAATCGTATGATAATATCAATATGTGACTGCTGGACCGAGAGTAAGTCTACCGCAGACCTATCCGACCAAAGTAGGATAACCCCGCCTTTGTTCGATGGTTCTCTAGTACCAGGAACAGTCGGTGGAGTCACTCCTGGGATCCCTCTACCCCCGTGGAACCCCAAAGTCCGCTGGAGAATGGTCATCCTTGATCTAGAGTTCTAAGACTCTACATGACGTGTTTCCGTGAGGAAAACCACGTCCGGTTTGAGGCGACCAACTAAGTCCTTGAGTTGACGAAGATTATGATCCGCACTCAATCCACGACAATTCCAGGCAAGAAAAGTCGGCATTTGACAACGAGGCTCTACAAATAGTACGCGACAAACGAAAAACCCAACAAGAATAACGATAACGGAAAATAAGCCAAACAAGTAGGATCACAATGGAATTGGGATACCTTGGTGACCCTAGTCAAAATGGCGTCGAGACCTGAGGCGGAAACCGGCTAAGCAAAGAGGCGCCGAGGAGATAAACTGAGGGGCTGCCGGTGCCACGAGGGTGATCCACAGCAGCAAGCCACCGGCGACGTGATCCCGGATTGGCAAAGGCGAGGACACTGAGAGTGAAAGGGCAGACGAGCGGAGTCGCTGACGGCGGAGGGAGGGGCGTGAAAGACCGCCGGAACCACGAAAGTGATCGACAGCAAAGGGATCACCAGCGACGAGAGCCTGAGATTTTGATGGCGAGGAGGCACGGGAGTTGGACGGTAGAAACAGGCGGATCACCGACTTCGAGAGCCCGGACCTTGGTGCGGATCGACGAGTCGATGACGAAAACCAACCAAAGAGTGCAAGATGCGGGATCAGAACTACGACGATCAGGGTGATCAGCGATGGTGAAGCTTATCCTGTGGGGTTATGGGTGAACCCTAATAGGGTTTGGGAGAACGCTCTTATTGTTGTTTTCAGGTCAAGCAATTAAATTATTGTACATCAAATTTAATTCTCGTGAATTTGTAAAATTATTAGGCAATATGTTTTTGTAACAAAGCCATTGAAAATACACAACCCTACGCATCGCCTACCTCAACCCTGCTCTCAGTTCCCGGTTTATTGTTTAGACCAAAAGAAAAGACCTCGACCCGAACCTTACTTTCCATCCATGGCTACCCTTGACTCCGACGTTCCCATGGTTCCAGTCGGCGAGTCTTCAAGCAGCGCTGGTCCGTCTTCCAGGAAGCCGAAGCGATTCGAAATCAAGAAGTGGAATGCCGTCGCTCTCTGGGCCTGGGGTACCCTCCCCTAAACCCTAATTTTACATGCCTGTTTGTGCATACATATGGTTCCATATGTTTGATTATCTTCTGTCTGTGTATGCTTTTGACTGTATTTTCTTTATTTTACCTGATTATGCTATGTTTGGTGGTTTATCTGCAGATATTGTTGTTGATAACTGCGCAATTTGCAGAAATCACATCATGGATCTATGTGAGCTTCATCTCTCCTGATCTGATTTACAGCCGTTTGTTCAATTCTTTTTCTTTCAAACTTGTTTAATGGCAGTGTTAATTGGTCTATATTTTGTGGTTGTTTATGCTTATTTGGTGATCTGTTGATGATTTAGGCATTGAGTGCCAGGCCAATCAGGCTAGCGCCACCAGCGAGGAGTGCACTGTTGCATGGGGTATTCTCTTACTCAAATCCATAGCTTAGTTTTATTATGCTGGTTTGCTAGGGACATGGTGTATTTTTGGTATACTCTTATTTTATGTGGTGAAAAATTTGTTATTAAACAATTAACTGAGTATGGTTGCTAAGGAATGCAAAAACTTTAAGCAATCTAATCATGCTAAATTGTGAAAATAGCATTGTAGATCAACGTTGTGGAATTTTAAAATGGAAATTCATGCCTCCATGAATCCATCCATTGCTTTTGTTAGTTTATACTGGTGCATATTGATTGGATTGTAGATTGATGGTTTACAGACCGAACAGTTATTTTATATTTATAACTAGAGAGTAAATATAGGGATATAGATGATAACATGAACCACAGAATGGAAAATTAGTCATCTGTGAATTGAGACATCTCCAGATTTCCCTCCTGTTATAGAGAGAGGTGTAATAATGTCTCACTCCAGCATTCTTCTACACGGTCTATCTATTTTACCAAGCTAGAAACATAATACAGTAATCTTGGTAATAATAGAACAAGTGTTATCTTCCATGTATTGCAATGTATCTTGTTTCATGACCATTGCCCGTAAATTTATATAGAATCCTATGTTTCCTGGAAGCCTCCTGACATTCCCTCTATACAATCCATAATTCCCCATTTAACTAGTTTATAAAGTTAGCGCAATTAATATGGAAATTGCTTTAATAGTAAGGTTCAAAATGTTCTCCAGTCCCCTCAACCATTAAAGTTCTAAATTCTGTTTTATGAACCCTTTCCATTTTTATGGATCATATTTGTATCAGAGGTTGCTTTGGCGAACCTTGTTATCTTTTGGTTGATAGTCTTTATTTGAATTGATATTGATGGCCTGCTGTTTACCCATTAATTGTTGTTGCTGCTACTTAAAGAATTTCTAGTTATGCAACCCATTCATCTCAATGATTCCAAATTTCTTTAAGGTTGCATTTGGATTGAATTTCGTGATTTTAATTCTAGAATACGAAGTATTGAAATTCATGTCCAAGTCAATATTTGTGAAACTATGGTACTTAAATGACAGTTATTGCTGTCATTTGAAATCTCTTATAATGCATGTTTTGGATTAAGTTGAAATTGGGTAACATCCAAATTTTCACATCGAAATATTGGATTTGGCTCAACTGTGGATTTTCCAATGAAATGCTAAACATACCATGAATTAGGTTGAGATTCTTTTTGGCGTTTGGCTAGAGGTCTCTGATGATTTCTGCGGCATAATTTATGTCTATCTTTTAGTGTTTAGACTAATCTAGTTCGGGTAACATTAGAAGTACCTCCCTTTGCTCTCACGTCATAAGTCAAGCTTCTTATGTCGTGTGATAGGGGCTTCTTTTTTCATGCTTGTGATAATTCTATTGTCTTCCAGAATGACTGAAATGGGCTTCTTTTCAACACCTTTTACATTTCAGGGTGGAATGAATTTATAATATATCAAATAAGGAGATCTTGTTTTGCCCATTGTGTGCTTCATATTTTTAATTTTATCTTTTCTTATTTACTTAATTAATGGGTTTCATCCCATATCAATATTCATACACATTATTATACTCCATCATTGTGAGATTGATAGAGATTAGAAGTACTAAAACTCACAATTGGTCTATGTTTCTACATCTGGTGGTTTGAAATCCAAGTTTCGAATTCTGCAATTTTGATCAATGCTATTTATGCAACTTAGCATATTTAGATTGCTTGAAGTTCTTACATTACATCTCATAAAAATAGACAACAACTCTATTTCAAACTTCATCAGTTCTAATGGTGATTTAGTGAATGAATATATAACTGTATTTGTGTGTATACATACATCTATTTCGCAGTCCAAAGTACATGTTGAAACTTGAAAACAAAAGAATACATCTAATTGGAATTTCTGATGAGAGTATGCAGTTGATGATTCACTAAATGAGTGCACAATATTTCTCGTAGGGAAGTACGATTTTCTGTGTATGAATTTGGAATGGGTTGATGAGATAGAAGCAGTACATTGAAGTCGACACCCTACATTATTATGCCAAGATTTAGATTATAACGTCATGTTTTTGGAATCTTTTTGAATTCTTTATGATTTGATATTCAAAAGGATTGAATTCAATTTGGCCTAACATCATGTATTACATCCTTAATTATGTGTTGTTAAAACATCTATGTTCAACTAAAGTTATTAGTTGAGCAGAATCTAGCCAACAGAAACTGGTAGTGGATTGCTATGTCAATTATCATTGCTCATTATGATATCTGAGATTAAGTTAGAGTTGGTCTTGTGCATGTAGGTGTTTGCAACCATGCATTTCATTTCCACTGCATCAGTAGATGGCTCAAAACCCGCCAAGTCTGTCCCCTGGGTACGTATCCTTTTACCTTAAGTTGTGTACCCTTGTGGCCATCTCGTAATTTATCAAATGAGTTGTTCTTATGCTCTATTTGGTTGGTTGTTTTTCTGTATTACAGATAACAGTGAATGGGAGTTTCAGAAATATGGGCACTGAGTTTGGGTGCGGTCCAAGCGTGGTCCTCAATCTGCTATGTTGATCTTAATTCAATCATCTGAAATCGTGCCTTCTTGCTCCTAGAAAAGTATATGTTTGTGTAACTTTAGGAGCTTGTACTAGATACATGCCGGGTCCAATATTTGAAGGCACAAATATTTCTGTGCAGGATTATTAGATTGTTAAGATTTCAATTATGTTTTGAATTGGGCATCACCAAAGTGTCCTAACCATCAAGACCATCCTTATTTTCTTTTCAATCAAAAGCCCAAGACCTAGTTGACAACAGAATCAACGTGTGTAGTTGTTGGGCCTGAGCTAGCCATTGTTTGCTCAGCTTAGGCCCGCGTAGAAGATTTGGTGTGTAATTGTGTTGTAAATGTAATAAAATATTTCTGGAAATAGGAAGTGGGACCCTAAGCAGCCCCCACCTTAGCTCTAACTCAGCTGATAAAAGCCATCGTGATGGGTCAGAGTTGCCAGTTTAGTCCAAGCTAATATCCTGACTTTCAATTATTCACAATAATAGCAACAAACCAAAACAGAGGGGATCTCAAATTTGAACTGACGAGTCAATGAAGCTTTGTTCGGCCCTTGCTCTGATCTGTGACATCAAGTAGCCACCCATAATTGAACTATAAAGCAAAATAAAAGCAGTTAAAGTAATTCCCATATTTGCATTAGGGGAAGAAAAAGAACAATATGTTGAAGAAGAAGGCTTCATTGACAAGTTGGTTGAGTATACTAAAAGCAGAGGCAGCAAGAGCAAGGGTTACAACACTTCTTTTTACAGCCACAGCAAAGGCCTAGCTTAGGGCACTTGGTTGGACATTTGGGCAAACAACATTTCCAGCTCCAGCTGCAGCAACATGGGCAAGAGCAATCTGGGCACGAAGGCAACCGGCAACTGCAACAATTGCCCTTACACGACATCTTTCTGAAGCAATTTAAACACGAAGGCAACCCGCAACTGCAACTGCAACTGCAGCACCCGCACTTGGGTAATGAGCAGCAGCTCGAACATGAGGGGCAACTACAGGTAGGAGTAGGACAGGTACATGAACACGAAGGGCATGAACATGCACATGACGGGCATTTACATGGCTTGGCCGGACATTTACAACAGCAGCTTGGCATTTTTACATCACTGCAGCATTTACTACTACTACTACAACAACAGCAAATCCAAGAGACATTGCAACATGAACTCCCACTGCAAAACAAGGGAACCAGTGTTATGGAATGCTAGCAGTAAAATGCAATAATTTGGTCTAGTATTAACAATCTGCATTCTGCAAAGTGTATTTACCAGAGCCACTTCCAGAAGCCACACCATGACCTACGCTTCTTTCGGTTTCTGCTTCAAAGCTAAAAATGTCAATACAATTGGTATTTCGAACTTCAGAAAACGAAACAACAAGAACACTCTTACGTAGGTATAATAGTATCTGCAGTTGCCACCACAAACTCAGTCACCCTACAGAAGAGCAAATAGCAAGTTCAACGAGCTGCCTTTAAAACAAGAAATCGAACAAGGAAAACGAGGTAAGAACACACTCTTTGCAGCATCTCGAAGCAGGTTGAAGACCTTGCATAGACTTGAGCTCCTCCTGCTCACAGAGACATTAAAAAAGGAACACATTACAGCCCACCTTTCTGGATCAGATTAAAAAAAGGAACCAAGACTTACAAGAATAAGTGTAAACTATGATTGTTTAAGCTGCAACATGGTTTTATGCAAATTGTTATAAAGAAATGCAACTATTGTAATGATGCAGGCAGAAAGTAAGGACCACAAACACAATTTGTGCAGAGTGCTCTCAACTCCATGGATTTAGATTCCAAGAAACAGACCAAACATGGGTGAGGTAAGAGGATCTAACATTTTCTACTCTGAATCAAAATTAGAAGCAGAATCAAAGTAGCAAGTGTAAACTTCACTCCAACCCTAAACATATTCCAATTCTGGAGACTGGAGCAGCAATGTGACCAAACGCAATACAACAGTCGCAAAGTTGTCTCCTTTTTGGAAAACCCAGAAGCATTTGAGGGCCAATTTGAAGAAAAGAAGAAAAAAAAAACCCACCTCGAGAAAGCCAATCTCCCTCTCGAGCATCTGAACCTTGGCCGTCTCTCGTCTCTTGCCGTACAAATCAGGGTAGTCCGGCGGAGACCTGGGACGAGGCGGCGGGAGGGTGGGCACCGAGGAGGAGTAGCCCGACGGAACGGCCATTCTCAGAAACGGTGACTCTCTGTCTCTCTTGTCTGCAGTTTCTGATCCTCAACGGTCACAATGCTTGAAACCCTCTTCTGCGCGTAAAAGCAATTTCCCCTAAAACCCAGAAAAAACCAAAAAAAGGACAGAGAGAGAGAGGGGGGGGGGGGGGGGAGAAGGAGGAGAGCAGAGCACTAGGCACTAGCAGCGGTGGAGAGTGAGTGAGTGAGTGACAAGAATGGTTAGGTGTAAATGTGAAAGGTATACGAGAAAAAGTGTGGCAGAAGGAGCAGTAAATTAGGTACTCTGACAGGGATGATTACCATTTACCATTACCATCCAGAAAAAAGGAAAAAGCTCTCATCTTTCCCTCTGAAAAATCAAAAATCAAAAACTAGAGTACAGTACACTAGTAGGTGTAACTAGTAAATAACAGACCAGAGCCATGGCAGAACCAGAGTACATGAATGATTAAATGTGGTAGCACCCAAATCACCTACCCTTTTCAATTTACTTACTTTTTATTATTATTATTAATCAAAGACTATATATATATATATATATATCTGTGACTGACTGTGACTCTGTTAGTGTTCATCTGTTTGATTTTGTGGAAGAGCAGACAGAGAGAGAGAGGTGTAAGTAAATCATACGAGTAATAATGTGGCGGTAAAGACGGCTGTCAAAAAACGAAAAGCCTGCAAGCCTCTGCTTTTTTATTTTTACCCTTTTGTGTGTACGAAACAGATTCAGATTTTTCTTGATTGGATCGAAATGTGAGTGAGTGAGGGTTTTTGTGTTTTATTTACTGAGAAACACAAGGCAGAGACAGAGTGAGTGAGTAAGCGAGTTTTGTAAAATATAATGTTTTTGTTTCAGAGTTTATTGCTGCAACAACGAGGCACAAACCTCAGACCGCTCGTGACCGCTGCGTAGGACAGAGAAAGTGGGTCTTTTCTCCTTTTCTTTTTCTTTTTTTTTAAAAAAAAAACCACATATGTTTACGTTTGTGGGCTTTGAGCTCTGACTTTGAGATGTAAAAAGCAAGAGAACAAAATGGGAAATCTTTTGATGAAAGACAGTGCACTGACTCCTCTTTTTTCTTTGCGTGATTTGATACGAAACTTGAAGTGAATGTGATGCTTCTTTGGTGATGGGAATGATGACACTGTTACTACTGTTGCTGCTTCTGCATCTCAATCTATCTGCTTCTGCTCTGCAACTCTCTCTATCTCCATACTCTTACTCACCTTGTTTACTCCTTACTTTTCCATTTCTGGTAACCCTTTTCAGCTCTTTCATCATTCCACGCAGCTTATTATGAAAGGGATCAAATTTAACTAAGTAATGTAATGTGATGTGGTTAGTTTTTGTTGCAGGGGTTGGGTCAGAGGAAGAAGATACATACAGTAATGTGAATTGAGTTTAGTAGTAGGGCCCATGTATTGATTATGGAGTAGATATATTGATATTGGAGTTGAATCGGATGCTCTCTGCAACACTCCTGTTGCTTCTCATGGAAATTGACAATTCCTCTGTCACGCTCTCTCCACTGCATGTACTTTGCTTCCCTTTTCGTGTCTCCTTCGTTTTTTGATGGGCCGTCTTGCTTTTGCACTTTCTCTATCGGCCTTTCTTTTTTTATTGGGCCCAAAACTGGATGTAGACCCAACTCCAACCACGTACTAGGTCGTCTCGTACTTGTCCATTTCCATGTGTCCATTGGGAAAGATACCACCCCCGATTAAGATTGGCCACTAGCTGATGGGTTTCACTCAAATATTCCATTTCTACTCATTTATTTCACGAATTTTATTAACTTGCTCTGATAATATGTGAATGCGTACATTATTCAATAAATGTTCACTATTGGTTTAAATTTGTAGGATGGACTAGATTTCATTACGTTCTGTGTGATTTGATACGATTCACCTATTTATCATACTTCATGTCATCCTTTTCTTTAAGAAGATGGAAATTGTTGTGAATTTGTTGTAATGTTTGGACAAAAGAGCGGTTTAAGCTTGATGGTATAAAACTGATTGATCTTGAGTTGTTGAGCAATGCACGGCTAAGACATCATTACTTGTCAAAAATAAAAGTGAAAATTTCATCTTTTAACACTCTTTCAAATATTTAATTTCATTTTAATACCATAACATAAATTTTTAACATTTTCATATCCTAACCAAACTTTTAATTTCACTTTCATATCAAGCCGTCAGAATCTGTTAACTTTCCATCCAAAATAGGTAAAATGTCTATAATACCCCTAACTATTACTCAAATTTTCAAACTCATGTCATTGATCTAGAATTTGAAAATAAGTGAAATGACAATAATACTCTTCATTGTTAGGGTGTTAAAATGAAAAATATCCTTCAAAATTTTCAAATTTTACAAAATCAATTTTTTTGTTAATTCAGTTTTATATTTATGAAAAATATTTTATATTTTTAAAAATTCAGTTTTTATTATAAAAAAATCAGTTTTATTATATAAAAAAAATCATTTTTGTGTTAAAAAAAAATCAGATTTTATTTAAAAATCAGTTTTTATTTTAAAATCATTTTTATTTTAAAATGACCCTATATATTTTTTAAATAACAAGTTTACTCCTTATCAATTAAAACCCTAATTTCCCATTTTCTTCTTCTTTCCTTTTTCATTATTTGTCTTCTCATTTTCTGTTCTTTCTCCACACAGCCACTTCGCCTCCTTCCCCCAACCACCAATGGAGAAAAACCCAACATTTGTGCTCTGTTTTACACTTTTCTCCATCCTCGACAGCTTCTCCTCGTGCCACTGCCAACACCATGTAATTACACACATTTTTGTGCAGGTGGACTTGGTCGGAGGGTACTACGATGCCGACGACAATGTGAAATTCGGCATGCCAATGGCTTTCACGGTGACCCTCCTGTCGTGGGCGGTGACCCCTTCGACAGATCCATCCTCCGGATTCGTGACCATGGCCATGGACAGCGGCAGCCGAGTCTTGGACAACGGTGGCAGACAGATCTGGCGGCCGGGTCTTGGACAACGGCGGCGGATAGATTTGGCGACCGGGTCTTGGACAGCGGCGGCCGGGTCTTGAACAACAATATTTACGGATCTGAAATAAGATTTTTTTATGCTACCTTTACTATTAGGAATGGATGTTGAGGTGGGTTATGGGAACTGGGAGCAGAGGGAGGAGCTAGTGATGGAGAGATTGGTACTTTGATTGGGATTAAGACTGTAAATAGAGCTTGTAAATGTCTAAATGGAGCTGTCCACAGAAAGCACGTGAGAGAGGGACGAAGAAGCACATGAAGGGGTACAAAAATGAAAAAATCAAAATAAGAAATAAATTTTAAAAAATATTAATTAAATTAAAAAACCGATTTTATGTATTTTTAAAAATAAAATCTGATTTTTATGTGTTTTTTAAATTAAAATCTGAGTTTTTGAAAATAAAAACTGAATTTATAAAGATAAAAACAGAATTTTTGAAAATAAAAATAATTTTCATAAATAACAATTGAATTTATAAAAAATAAACTGAATTTTTGAAAAATAAAAATAATTTTCATAAAAAAACTAAATTTATAAAAAATAGGGAAAATTTCACTGTAACACCCTGCTAAATATTTAATTTCACTTTGATACCCTGTCATAAATTTTTATCACTTTCATACCTTAACCAAACTTTTAATTTCACTTTCATATCCAGTCGGGTAAAATTTCCAAAATACCCCTAACTATTACTCAAATTTTCAAACTCATGCCATTGGTTCAGAATTTGAAAATAAGTGAAATGACAATAATACCCTTCATTGTTAGGGTGTTAAAATGAAAATTTCACTACTTTTAAAATAAAATCAGTTTTTTTTAAATTCAATTTTTATTTAAGAAAATTATTTTTATTTTCAAAAATTCAGATTTTAATTTTAAAAATACATAAAAAAATCATATTTCATTTTAAAAAATTCAGTTTTTATTAAAAAATTAATATAAAAATCAAATTCTTTTTATTTTTAAAATTATTTTTTTAAAACTTTTTTAGTTTAATTCATATATTTATTTATTTATTATTTCAAAAATTAATATATATTTTTATTTTACTTTTCTACCCAAAACCTTTTTTCTCTCTCTCTCTAAAAGTCCCAAATCTACAGATCTTCATCTTCCCAAATCTTTGTTCATCTTCGTTTCTCTATGCCTGCCCAAGCCCTCAACTTCGGCGGCGAGATCGACGGCCTTGTCTACTCCTAGCTGGACTCCAGCTTCGGCGGCGAGGCTGCAACGGAGTGTCGCCGGTGAGATCGACGGCTGACAGGGGATTCTGCTGCACGAGTTCCGACGGTCGAGGACGGCGGTGGAGGAGCTGAGGGCAAAGATGTAGACGGGCCGGGAGGGGGTGGAGTGGGGATCGGTGAGGGAGAGGGTGGAGGGTTTGAAAGGGTGGTGTTGTTGTTCATGTTTTGATTTTTGGGTTTTCAGTAGAAGTCAAAGACTAAGGTTTCAATTTCTGAGAAATTTCTAAATTTCTGGTTTTGTGTGTTTGAAGAATGTAGGGGAAAATTTGGGGATTGGAGATGGATTCTTTGAACCCTTTTTTAGTTTTTTGAACGGAAAAAATGGCCGATCATGCTCTGTTCTGTACAAGCAGGTGCTGTTGGTGGTGATGGGGAGCTTGGAGGTGGAGGGGAACCGAGTCGGGCTAATATGGTGGTGGTGGTGCTGATTTTGGAGAGAAACTGAAAAAGTTAAATTTGGTGGGTGTTAAATTGAAAAATAAATAAATATATGAATTAAACTAAAAAAAAGTTAAAAACAATAATTTAAAAATAATATTTTTTATTTTTATATTAATTTTTTAATAAAATCTGATTTTTTATGTATTTTTAAAATTAAAATCTAAAATTTTGAAAATAAAAATAATTTTCTTAAATAATAATTGAATTTATAAAAAAACTGATTTTATTTTAAAAGTAGTGAAATTTTCATTTTAACACCCTAACAATGAAGGGTATTATTGTCATTTCACTTATTTTCAAATTCTGAACCAACGGCATAAGTTTGAAAATTTGAGTAATAGTTAGGGGTATTTTGGACATTTTACCCGACTGGGTATGAAAGTGAAATTAAAAGTTTTGTTAGGGTATGAAAGTCATAAACATTTATGCCAGGGTATCAAAATGAAATTAAATGTTTGACAGGGTGTTAAAGTGAAATTTTCCCTAAAAAATAAAACTGATTTTATTTTAAAAATAGTGCAATTTTCATTTTAACACCCTAAAAATGAAGGGTATTATTGTCATTTCACTTATTTTCAAGTTCTGAACCAATGGCACGATTTTGGAAATTTGAGTAATAGTTAGGGGTATTTTGGACATTTTACCTATTTTGGATGAAAAGTTAACAGAATCTGACGGCTGGGTATGAAAGTGAAATTAAAAGTTTGGTTTGGGTATGAAAGCGTTAAAAATTTATGCAGGGTATTAAAATGAAATTAAATGTTTGACAGGGTATTAAAGTGAAATATTCCCAAAATAAAATTGTGTGGTACACAAAAGAGATGTTTAGAGGACAGAGCTTTGTATTAAGTGAAGATAAACAACACCCACATAAAATGTACAGAACCACTCTATTTATAGAGTACATATAATA
This sequence comes from Erodium maritimum, assembly GCA_963921825.1. Lineage (NCBI taxonomy): Eukaryota > Viridiplantae > Streptophyta > Magnoliopsida > Geraniales > Geraniaceae > Erodium > Erodium maritimum. Next base: position 47,976,922 of record OY997592.1, read on the forward strand.
TTAAATAACTAAGTACATGCATTAAGCGATATTCTTCATTAATAGGATTTGACTAGTTAGTAAATCATATCCAACTTGTACTCCTCGGTAAGAAGAAAGTGGGCCACAATTATAACACTCTCCTTTGTCATCGTCTTTCGCAAATATATTAGACGTGTTTCACGCTGTCTCGTTAAAAATCTTTTCAAGAAAATATTGTGGGACAAAATCTGAATAAGGGAAAAAGAGTACAGCGCATGGTTCTAGCTCCTCCGGATCTTTACCCCACCTGATGACTGATAGGATCACTTTGACTGTTGGTTGAGTCGACGCATCCCGATCTTGAACACTAACTTCTCAAAAGTAGATGTCGGCAAGATTTTCGCTAGACCGAACCTGCTTGACATCTATCTCATGACTCTTCTGAAGTTCATGAGTATAAAAGAACTTCGGAGAGATGTGCTTGATTATGTCTCATTTGGTATAGCCTCCTCTGACTTGAGCAATACAAGCTGCATTGTCTTCATATATAATGGAAGGAGAGCTTGGCGGAGGAATGCCGATTGAGCATAGCACATGCTTGACAACGAATCGCAAGAATACACATTCTCGACTAACTTCATGTAGCGCCACAATCTCCGAGTTGTTCGAGGATGTCGCAACCAAAGTCTGCTTCGTAGAGCACCAGGAAATGGCTGTTTCACTGTAGGTGAAAACATATCCTGTTTGGGAGCGAGCTTTGTGAGGATCTGATAAATAGTCTTCATCCGCATATCCAACCAGGCCAACGCTCCTCTTGGACTTAGAATACAGAAGTCCCAAAATCTCTGGTTTTGCTTAGATAATGAAGTATATGCTTGATATCGTTCCAATGTCGTCGAGTGGGTTCTGAACTGAACCTGGAAAGTACATTTACTACGAACGCTATGTCAGACCGCGTATATTGTGCCAAATATAACAACCACAATAGCATTTAGATATGGTATTTCAGGACCAAGTATCTCTTCATCTACTTACTTGGGATGGAATGGATCTCTTCTGAGATCTAAAGAACAGACGACCATTGGAGTACTAAGAGGATGATCATTATACATGCTATAGATCTCTTCTTTTCAACATATGCAGATTGATGGATCAAAATGCCATCAGACAGATGCTCGAGCTGTAGACCGAGACAATGTCTAGTCTTTCCCAAATCTTTCATTTCAAATTCTCTTTTCAGATATTCTACAGTTTGAGGATCTCTTCTGGAGTCCCAATTAGATTTATGTCATCAACGTATATTATTATATTAACAAACCCGGAGGTTGTTTTCTTAATGAACACACATGTATATATAACATCATTCTTATAGCCTGCTCTAGTAAGGTATTCGCTAAGGCGATAGTACAAAATCCTACCAGATTGCTTTAGTCCATACAGAGATTTCTGTAACTTTATTCAACACAGATCTTTGGGGATATCTATCATTGCTTCAGGCAATCTCAACCCATCAGAGAGTTTCATATAGATATCAGTGTCCAAATTACCGTACATGTAAGCAGTCACAACGTCCATCATGCACATATGAAGTCTTTCAGAGACTGATAGGCTGATCAAATATCGTAAAGTGATCATATCCATTACTGGGGAATATGTTTCATCAAAATCGACTCCTGGTCGTTAAGAGAATCCTTGGGAAACAAGTCTAGCCTTATATCAGGCAAATTCATTTTTCTCATTTCGTTTCCTTATAAATACCCACCTGTAACCAACAGGGTTGACATCTTCTGGTGTCTTAGAAACGAGCCCAAAAACTTGGCGTTTTTCCAATGAGGCCAATTCTGCCTGAATTTCTTCTTCCCACATAGGCCAATCATCCCTGTGACGACATTCGACGATGCTTCGTGGCTCAAAATCAATCTCATTTATGATCTCGTTGGCCATTGTGAACGCAAAGACTTCATCAAAAATAAATTTCTTATTTCTTAACTCTTCACGAGTATTAGAGTCTTCTGGTACTTTTGGACCGATTGGTTCTTCTGGAACCGGATCCGATAGTTCTTTTGGAACTACTTCTGGTAATGAGGCTTTCTCATCGGATGGTCCTTCCGGAACCACCGCTTTCTTATCCCCTATATTCGTCTGGTCATGACATCTCTCTATATCACCAGGCATCTCTTAATCAATAAGCTATAGAACATCTAGGAAATCTCAGTTTGAATATTATCTCTGATGCATGAGAAGTTAATGTTCTTCATCTGACTCTATTTATAAAATGAGTTGAGAATGTGTGTTGCTTGGGTTAAATCCTTGTATACTCATGTGCAAGACGTCAACTAGAAAGTCTATTGACATCTCGCTGCTATTGCTGAACAGACTTAATTTAATTATCTCAGGGTTCCCTCTTAAAATTCTGACATTCCACGTGTTCAAATGTAGTTGAATTCTTAAGGAAAAGAGACACACGTTGCTAGACGAATCTTTAAAATGTGGAGTAATGGTTAACCCTTTGAAATAGGGAAGGAAGAGGAAAATACTAGAAGGCGGAGAGAAAAGGGAAATTCTTATTCACCTTGTTTCTTTCAAAAAATTTAGGGTTTTACAAAATCCCCAAATCTCTCTCTCTCCGACCTTTCTCTGAAGAACCTGCTTTTATCCTCTCCAGCAACCTCCATATTTTTCAACCTCAAATCTACATTCAGTTGCGAATAGTGTTTAAGAACAATAACTTTCAACATCACATTCAACTTCCCAACAAGCTAGTCCAACACGCTTGGGAGCTCTGAAGGTTAAAGCAAAAAACAAAATTCAGAGAATGGTTACTGTTAGTCCTTAATCATTGACTGAGTCTTGTTTTCTAACTCTGTTAGTTGTTGAATAAGTCTCCTAAACTTGTTAGGAGTGCTCTGTTTCGTGCCTTACTTTTAGGAACTGATTTTCCTATTTTTGTAATCGTTCCAATTATAAATAATGCATCTAAAACCCCGAACCTTTCATCGTGTCTTCAAATATCTTTTTCCTTGTGTGCTTAGCTTTCAATTTCGCTACTTCATTTGGTATCAGAGCTTCAAAACCTAAAATTCTCCAACCAAAGGTGGGGCTTCTGGTTCCGGATCAGGGAAGAAAGCAAAATGGGGACTTGGTATGTCCTATCCCATGCTGACAGAGACGAACTATGGGATATGGGCGTTCAAGATGATGGCGATGATGAAAGCTTTGGGGGTTTGGGGAGCGATCGAAGGAGGAGATGTAAGTGAAGAGCGGGATCAAGGTGCACTTGCGGTCATCACTCAATCAGTGCCTGAGGTGACCTTGATGTCGATCACTCCTGAAAGACAGCAAATGAAGCCTGGGATTCACTCGCAGTGATGCACATCGGTGAGAAAAGGGTAAAAGCAGTCAATGTCAAATGCCTGAAACGAGATTTCTCACGGTTAGTAATATAGGAAATTGAAACCATCAGTAACTTCTATATCAAACTTACAAATCTCATGAATGAAATTAGATCCCTTGATTATGATTTACATGACTCACAAGTAGTGGAAAAGATCTTCGATTCTGTGCAAGTTCATGCCTATTGTTGGAACTATACAACAATGGGGTGATGTTGAAACCGTGACTGTTGCAGAGGCAATCGGGAGGCTTAAGGCCTATGAGTACAATATGAAGGGAAGGAAGGAGGAGCCAGAAGTTGGGCAATTACTGCTTACCAGAGCTCAATGGGATTCGCTTTCCAAAAGTGGCAGAGCTGGTGATAGCTCTAGCAAGAGGTGAGAGAGCCCACCAAAGAGTCAGGGTCGATGGGAGAGCCCATCGGGAGGAAGAGGAAGAGGCCAGCCATGACACTCCACACAAAGGGATAAGAGCAGGGTGATGTTAGTCTTAGTGACCGTAGTTCAATCCTAAATGTCCAAATGTATATATCATCGTTAGCAATAAAATTAAAGCGGCTTTATATTACTTATGTGTTGGAGTGGTATATCGATGTGTGCTCTGATCTATGCCCACAATACGAATAGACCCATAGATCAAGATAGATCACACTCGATGGGTCTCTAGTCAACAAAGCTTCACTGGAAGCGGCTAGTATGAAAGATGGCTCTTTATGGCTTACGTTCTGTTAGTCATTGGAATGGGATTCCGGAGTCTGATCATAGATATCACGTGGGACATGATATTGGACGACCCGACATGAATATGTGCCATAGATCAATTCATGAACATATTCATTGTCGTAGATTGCCATGTATCCTTAGACCAAGGAGTCTTTGTGATCGCTATGCAGTAAAAAACTGAGTTTGACCTGAGCCTAACGTTTTCCGTAACAGGTCTTCCATAACGACCAGTATTGGCTTGGGGACGGACTACATGAGTGACACAAAGACGGCTAAGGGATTTTTCCCTCATACTACGGTATGGGAAAGATATCGGTTCTCGACCGCTTGATCGAGAGTGACTGAAAGAATAGCATGGTCATGCACATGCTAATGGGTATCATATATTCAGTCATCTCACATATCAAGGAACAGTGATTGAGAATAATAAGAATGATGGCTCTATGCCTTATCTCAATCAGGATATCAGAGATAAAAGGATAATGACACGGACGACGGAAAGGTTAGAATCGACAGGGTCGATTCGTTATGTAGTGTCAGGCAATACTAAAGTCTCGTTAGTTTCCACTTATATAGGATCAAGTAAAATGGGATTTTACGTTGACCTATTGACATGCATAAACCTAAGGGTCACACCGGAGGGTGAAACTCATTGACACATTTATGGAGAATGGTTAAAAGGGAGTTGTCTCGGGACATGACCAAAACTGGGTTTTGGGTCATGTGCCCGTAAGTGAATATGACTTTACGGATCAAGAAAAGTCTTGGAGTCTTGGGATTGATCGCGTCGGATAATGTTGGACATTTCCGGTATGGAAGGCTTAGAGGCAGGGTGCGAATCACGGGACCTCGTTGGAAATGGCCACGGCCATGTTCCAAGAGGCCCATGAAAGGCCCATGGAACTAATTAATCAAGTCTTGATTAATTAGTACTAAGTAAGGAAGACGAGTATTAACGTGTTGGTGATTCACCACCTAATCCAATCTTGTCTAGCCATACTTTGTCCTATTTACATCTTACTTGTCACCATACTTGTCCCATGCCTTTAGTTGGACTAGTATGGGGTTTGTTATGTTTAAGTTATATTTTTTCAACATAACAAACACAAGACAAGAATAGGAAACACAACTTCTCTCCCCCCCCCCCCCCCCCCCCCGCCCTACAATTTCGGGTTTGGCAAGCTCCCACCTCCATTTTTGTGTTCTTGAGTCCTCAAAGAGAAGAACTACGTGACTTTGATTCCCATGTGGATACGTAGGCGTCTTGGAGACTCAAACCAATCATTCGTTAACCGGTGTTCTTGTTTTGGTAAGAAATAGTGCTGAATTTTTCTCTTGTGAATCCATTCTTTGTTAGTTGTTTCATGGTTTTAATCGTCTATTGGTTTTCATTGATTTTCCGCTGCAAGTTGGTTCATCTCCAACCCTACCTCGGGACCCAACAGTGGTATCAGAGCCGTGCTACCTTCTGGATTCACAAGACGGTATTGAAAGTTTCGGTTTTGACATGTTGTTTTGCTAAATTGTTTGGTAACATGTTTTAAATTCTTGTTTATGGATTTAATGCATGTAAACTGAATTTTTGAAAATTATTTCAAATCTGGAAATTTAGAAAAAAAATGACTTTTCGGGTCTCTGGAGCGGGACTCTCGGGGAACCGAAACCGGGACCGAACAGTGCTCCTTTGGACGGAGCTAGGCCAAGCATGACCATTGGATGGTTGATATGCCAAGGCTAAACCGTTTTGTTAGTTATGACGAGTTTGGAACCGTCATGACGAACTCGAAGATCAAATGTTCAAAAGTTTCATTTTTGAACGGTTTCGATAAACCGAGCATCAAAATTTTTTGAAACTCAGCTTGGAGTCGGTGGAGCTCAAGAAGCTAGTGGGAGTTAGTTTAGGGGGATATTATGTGCACATTTATCATTTTAAGTTTGGTTTAATTTATGCATGATTAATTCTATGTGTTTTACAACTGCATGCTTTAACTTTATTTACCGAGCATATCACCTCACATGCAAAGATAAAAATTGGAATTTTAATCCTTGTTTGTGAGCCCTTAGAACCTTCATCGCATTGGATGTAGATGACGGGTTCAAAGGAAGAATTACATTGGATGTAATTTGAGGCATCATTGCATTTGTAATGTAGTTGATGTGCTCATCGCATCTAGGATGTGCCAAAAGTTTAAACACAACCGGACAAGTAAAAACGGGTCATGTCTGATACCTCCCAATTATCAACACCTTACTACCTCCCCGTCATATGGGTGTCGTGCGCCTTAGTGGAGCATCCATGGGAAAGCGGGGTAGTAGGTTTGGACGACATATGTGGGTGTCGTGTGCCTTAGCGGAGCACCTACATAGTGGCGGGTCAAAGTTGAAAATCGGTGGACCCGACTACGATTCTCAGCTAAGGTTGAGCTAGGGTATCAGATATGGTAAGCCGTGTACTTAAGTACATACCCTAGCCCAGAGTCACATTGGATGTGATTGGACGGGGTCCTACCTACATAGCTCGATTGAGTGGTGAGCCTTCGTTCAGCTTGATCGAGCGAATCAAGGATCTTGGTTTTAGATTCTAAAGGTATAGAATCGATTGTTGGTGTTAAAGCTTGATTTTCATAAAATTTATTCAGTTTACTCATTAAATACCATTCTTGACATGGTCAAGCTAAATGGGACAAACTATTTGGACTGGTACAGAATTTTGAGGATAGTCCTCAAGTCTGAATGCAAAGAATATGTCCTTGACAAGGCTGTCTCTAAGACCATATCAGAGTTACATGAAGTGTCATTAACTGCTGAGAAGAATATCAGGGATCTGGGATCCAAGGATATTCTGATGGTCAACAAGGGAATTGGAAGTGGCAAGGGCGGGGCCCATGCGTATTTGGCGGGAAAGATAAGACACCTAAGAATGTTTGCTTCTACTGCCAACAGCCTGGTCATTGGAACCGGGATTATAAGAAGTTCACGACTGATCTGAAAAAGGGCAGTGGGACTGCACCTTCATTAGATAGCCTGGATGATTTGAAGAAGGGTAGTGGGACTGCGCCTTTATCAGGAAACCTGGATGATCTAAGGAAGGGAGGTGGGACCGTGCCTTCATCCGGTATTAACTATATAGAGCTACATCTCTCTACCTCCAAAGATTCATGAGTATTAGATACCAGGACTGAATCTCACACATGCACTAACGTATAGTGGCTGAAAGTAGGAGAGGTTTGGAAAGCACGAAGTGGACCTCAGAGTTGTGGCAACTGTTGTAGGATCCATGAGTCCTGCTTTACCAATTGGCCTTGTCTTAGTATTGTATAATGTATATTACATACCTACTTTCAGTAGGAATATTATATATGTATCCGCGTTTGACAAGGAAGGATATAATGTTAATATTGGAAATGGAGTTTTCAATGTTCTATATGATATATTGTATGCTAGTACTAACTTGGTTGGAGGATTGCACATATTAGATATGGGTAACAATGCCTCAAATTCTATATATTAGGTTAATACCAAGAGGTCTAAATACAACGATTTAAACCTAACTCTGTTATGGCACTATCATTTGGGCCTCATAAACAAGAAGCGCCTACCAGTACTTCATAAGTGTGGGCCTTCAGGTCCATTCGAATTCCATTCGATCAATAGGTGCAAGGCTTGTTTGATGGGAAAAATGACTAAAGCGCCCTTTATCGGTCGCTATGAAAGGGCGGGTGAATTATTCGGGCTGATACACTCGGATCTGTGTGGACCAATAGGTTTTAGCTACTTCATCACATTTACTAACGATTATAGTATATATGGTTATGTCTGTTCAATAAGACATAAGTCTGAAGCTTTTGATAAATTCAAAGAGTTCAAGACTGAAGTAGAAAACCGGCTCGGGAAAAGTATTAAGACACTTCGGTTGGATCGAGGTGGAAAATACTTAACCATAGATTTTTTAGATCATCTGGTGCAGAGCGGGATCTTTTCAGAATGGCTCCTCCAAGAACACCGCAGTTGAATGCTGTGTCCGAGCGGAGAAATCGGACTTTATTGAATATGGTCCGATCCATGATCAGTTGGACTGATCTCCCAATCTCTTTCTGGGGTTATGCTCTAGAGACGACCACATTCATAGTGAATCGTGCTCCGAAGAAGGTTGTGGAAGGGACACCATTTTAGAAATGGCATGGGAAGATGCCCGCTTTGTCCTTCCTAAATATTTGTGGTTGCGAGGCTTATGTGAAACATTTGGTTTCAACTAAGCTCGAACCAAGATCTGAGATATGCACCTTTGTGTGGTATCCCAAAGCTACAACGGGATAGTACTTCTACAAACCCATAGAGAACATGATGTTTGTCGCTTGGGGTTGGGTCTTAATGGAGAAGGAGTTTTGTTTGCAAAGACGTCATTGGGAGGACTGTGCATCTCGAAGAAATTCAGGATGGTACATATCCGTCTAAACCAATTGACAACCCAGTAGAAAGGGAGCCAGAGATGGTCATAGAGTAAGAACCAATTCCTGTTACAATTTCGGAAAGTCCAAGGCGATCTGAAAGGATCATTCGTCCACCTCCAAGCTATAGTATTCGGAGGTGACAATGAAGTCATGGTGGGTCACGATGATCCAGCCACCTTTCAAGAAGTCGTGGATGGGCCCGACTCCGAGTTATGGCTGGGAGCCATGAGGGAGGAAATGCAATCCATGTCAGACACCCAAGTCTGGGAACTGGTTGATCCATTAATGGTGTGAGGACCATCGGATGCAAATGGATATTCAAGGTGAAGATGGACATGGACGACAACTCTCTGACCTACAAAGCTCGAATGGTGGTGAAAGGTTATAGGCAGATCCAATGGATTGACTATGAGGAAACCTTCTCCCTAGTGGCTATGGTCAAAATCGATCCAAATTATTCTTGACATAACTGCGTATCATAATTACGATATATGGCAAGTGGATGTCAAAACCGCTTTCCTAAATGGAAGTTTGACTTAGGACATTTTATGTCTCAGCCAGAAGGTTTTGTCGATCCAAAGAATAAGGGAAAGATTTTTAAGTTGTTGAAATCCATTTATGGATGGAAACAAGTTTCTCGGAGTTAGACCCTTCATTTTGATGAAGCTGTAATTGGATTTGGCTTAATCAAGAACGAGGATGAATCTTGCGCTTATAGAAGGCTAGTGGGAGCAAGATTACCTTTCTGGTTCTCATTGAAAACGACATCCCAACCTTGCACGGGACTAAAGCTGGGTTGAGGAAGTGTTTCTCAATAAAGGACTTAGGCGATGCTGCTTATATCTTAGGGATTAAGATATGTAGAGATCACACCAAGAGGGTCTTGGATTTAAGTCAGGGAACCTATGTGAACAAGGCATTGAGTAGGTTCTCAATGCTCGATTCAAAGAAAGGACTCTTACCCAGTAGTCATGACATTCCTCTCTGCAAGACTCGGTGTCCTAAGACACCTGATGAGCTAAAAAGGATGATGTGAATCCCATGCGCCTGGGGGCAGGACCGATCATGTATGCCATGACATGTACGAGACCGGACGTTTACCCCTTACCTGTCACCATACTTGTCCCATGCCTTTAGTTGGACAAGTATGACGTTTTTTTTATGTTTAAGTCATCTTTTTTCAACATAACAAAAACAAGACAAGAATAGGAAACACAACTTCTCTCCCTCTCTCCCTACAATTTCGGGTTTGGCAAGCTCCTACCTCCATTTTTGTGTTCTTGAGTACTCAAAGAGAAGAACTACGTGGCTTTGATTCCCATGTGGATACATAGGAGTCTTGGAGACTCAAGCCAATCATTCGTTAACCGGTGTTCTTGTTTTGGTAAGAAATAGTGCTGAATTTTTCTCTTGTGAATCCATTCTTTGTTAGTTGTTTCATGGTTTTAATCGTCTCTTGGTTTTCATTGATTTCCCGCTGCGAGTTGGTTCATCTCCAACCCTACCTCGAGACCCAATAGGTGAGGTGTTACAATTGCTCAGAATTTGGGCACTTCGCCTATGAATGCAAGAAGAGAAAAGAGGAAGTGAATTTTGCTGAACAGGTTCAAGACGATGAACCTGCTCTTTTCATGGCAACGATTCAAGAAGAGCATGAGTTTAATATGCTGAATGAGGAGAAGGTGAGTCCTAAACTGGAAGGAAGCCAGAATAATAATACCTGGTATCTCGACTCTTGCTCAAGCAACCATATGACAGGGAGGGAGGATGTTTTCTCCTTCATTGATAAGAAGATTCAAGGTGCAGTAAAATTTGGTGATGGGTCAATTGTGTAGATCAGCTGGACGAGGGCTGATCGTGTTTGAAGGCCAAAGCGAAGAACACAAAGCCTCTCAGGTGTGTATTTAATTCCTAAGTTAAGAAGTAATATTATAAGCTGAGGGCAGCTTGACAAACCTGGCTGTAGAACAGAAATCGACAAAGGAATGATGAAGGTGCTTGATCATCAAAACCAGATCTTTTTTAAGGTAAAGAAAATGCAGATTTGTCTTTATGTTGTGAAGCTAAAATGCACAGTTCCAGTTAACCTGTTGACGGGATTAGAGACAGATTAATGGCTCTGGCACGCTCGATGCGGACATATAAGCTTTTGAGCTTTAGAAAAAATGACGAAGGAAGGCATGGTGGAAGGATTGCCCAAATTTACACAATCTGAACAGCTATGCGATGCCTACTTAGTTGGGAAGCAGAAGCGATTGCCTTTTCCAAAGGAAGCGACTTTCAAAGCCTCGAAAAAGTTGGAGCTCGTCCATACTGACTTGTGCGGACCGATCACACCAGTAACCCCTGGAGGTAAAAAATATTTCATGCTGATATTTGATGATCTCTCACGTTTTATGTGGTTGATCTTGTTAAAAAAAAGATGTTGCGTTGTCACACTTTGAGAGAGAGATGCAACGGGTTGAAGTTGAAGTGGAAGAAAATTTTAAAGCATTGAGAAGTGACAAAGGAGGAGAGTTTAGATCCAAAGAATTCAATAAGTTGTGTGAATCAAGTGGAGTAAAGCATTATTTCACATCACCTCGCTTTCCACAACAAAACGGAGTTGCAGAAAGACGAAACCAGACGGTGGTTGGAACCGCACGAAGTCTACTGGAGAGCAAAGGCTTGCTTGGCCATTTTTGGGGAGAAGCTGTCATGACGGCCGTTTATTTGCTGAACAGAGCTTACACTAAGAGCATTGAGGGTATGACGCCGTACGAGGTCTGGCATGGCAGAAGACCTCCAATGCATCACCTACGCGTGTTTGGATGTGTAGCTCACATCAAGGTAATAACTCAACTTCGTAAGCTTGATGATCGCAGCTAAACCGTTCTTTTTGTGGGTTATGAAACAGGTTCCAAAGCATACCGGTTTTATGATCCAAAATCAAAGAAACTGGTTGTTAGTTGCGCATGCAATTTTTGAAGAAGCTAGAAGCTGGGATTGGGTATTGGAACCTCTTTAGGAACAACAATCTCAAAATGTTTTTGAGGTAACTTTTGAAGATGATGAAACCCAACCTGAAGTCATCGAGCCAATCACTCTAGATGAGCCGAGCCCAAGCAATAAAAGGGAAATGAGTCCGTCCACAGAGCCGCCTCTTCGTTTCAAAAGCTTGTCTGACATCTACGAGGAAGCTCCTATCGTCCAACTAGATGAGCAATGCTTTCTGTCCACAGAAGAACCAAGGACACCTAAAGAGGCTCTACAACTTAAAGAATGGAGGATGGCTACGGAGGAAGAGCTGAAGTGCATCCAAAGCAATGATATTTGGCAACTAACCGACTTACCTAAAGGGCAGAAAGAAATTGGCCTAAAATGGGTATTTAAAGCGAAAAAGGATACAGAAGGAAGGATTGTGAAGTACAAAGCCAGGTTAGTTATGTTAGTAGCCAATGGATATGTTCAGAGGGAAGGAGTCAATTTCGAGGAAATATTTGCACCAGTTGCAAGGCTTGAAACTGTGAGATTGATCGTGGCCATGACAGCACAACAAGGTTGGAGCATTCACCACATGGGGGTCAAGTCTACTTTTCTCAATGGTGAATTGTCTGAAGAGGTATTCGTTTCTCAACCCTATGGTTTCACTGATGAATCTAATCCCTCTGGTGTTCTGAAGCTAGAAAAGGCCATGTATGGACTGAGACAAGCACCACAGGCCTGGAACGCGAAATTAGACGAGAGCTTGGTGAAGCTTGGATTCGTGAGGAGCGTTTTTGAACATGCCATGTACACCAAGAAAGAAGCTTCTTCTCCTCTGGTCGTAGGTGTATATGTCGATGACTTGCTCATCACGGGAGAATCGGCCAGTAACGTGTCCTCTTTCAAAAGGCAGATGATGGAAGTATTCGAAATGAGCGACCTCAGGGTTCTCACTTACTATCTTAGAATCAAAGTGACATAGAGTAATGAAGCCATAACTCTTTGTCAGCGAGGATATGCATAGAAGCTGCTCAAAATTTCTGGTTTGGAGGACTGCAACCCTTGCCAAACAACCATGGAGCATAAAATGAAGTAAAGTAAGAAGATGGGTGAAGTTCTCACAAATCCGGCTCATTATTGCAGCTTGATTGGAGGTCTCATGTATTTAGTAAACACCCGACCTAGCCTTGCTTACTTTGTTGGCATTGTGAGTAGGTTTATGGAATCACCAGAAGAGGAACATCGTGCTGCTGTAAAGCATATTTTTCGATACATAAAAAGAACAATTGAACTTGGCCTGAGTTACAAGAAGAATGAAAAAAGAGAGAGTTGATAGGCTTCAACGATAGTGATCTCGCAAGCAATACAGATGATAGAAAAAGCACAAATGGAGTCATATTCTTCCTTGGTTCGCGTCCAATTTCATGGCCGTCCCAGAAACAAAAAATTGTAGCACTTTAATCATGCGAGGCTGAATATATTGTTGCAGCAACCGTGGCTTGCCAAGGTACTTGGCTGTGCAATTTAATGTCAGATATATTGGGAACCAAAGCTTCAAGGTGGCAGTTGATGATTGACAATCGATCAACTATTCTCTTGAGCAAAAATCCAGTACACCATGACAGGAGCAAGCATATTGATACAAGGTACCATTTCATCAGAGAATGTGTGGAGAAGAAGCAAGTGAAAGTTAATGACATTCGAACTCAAGATCAAGTAGCAGCCATTCTTACAAAGCCTCTAAGCAAATTACCTTTCAAGGATCTGCGGATGAAGATTGGGATGGTTGAAGTTAAGACAAGTCAATGCTTAGGGGGGTGATTGTTAGTCCTTAATCATTGACTCAGTCTTGTTTTCTGATTCTATTAGTTGTTGAATAATTCTCCTAAACTTGTTAGGAGTGCACTGTTTCGTGCCTTACTTTTAGGAACTGATTTTCCTATTTTGGTAATCGTTCCAATTATAAATAATGCAGCTAAAACCCCGAACCTTTCATCGGGTCTTCAAATATCTTTTTCCTTGTGTGCTTAGCTTTCAATTTCGCGACTTCAGTTACAACATTTACGCCTGTAACTAAAATGGCTTCGACAAAAGTCGATGATGATGTCGACAACCAACAATGATCGATAGAATAATATCAGTGTTTCAATCAGCAACTAATGGAAATCCTTTTGGATTTTTATAGTTGCTCCCTCTATTTTAGTCGTGCCTCCCTAGGGTTTCTCAAGCCAAAGAGTCACGATCTAACTCAATCTCCAAGTTTCCATAACCTGAAACAATTACTAAAGCAAACATATATTTATAGTAGAAGTATATTCAAGTTAGGAAACAAATCATAAAACAAATATGATGCTTGGAATAGAAGTATCTTCAAAATAGGACACATAAGATACTTGTCTTTAACTTAGGAGACGCGCAATACTTATCTTCATATCATGAAAACGGACGCTGCCATTTGGTTTGACATCTGTGATGTCATTTGGTCAAACCAACGATAAAACAGAGCTCTAAATATCTTTACGAGTTATATAGCTCATACAACTTGTAAACGTGCCTCCTACGGTTTCCTTAATCCATGGAGTCGTGATCAAGCTAAATCTATTTGTTTCCTTTCACTAGAATCTTTCTTAGATCGAAGAGATCACTATCACGGAATATCTTCACTTTTGAAAAACAAATAAATCTTAGGGATAATTCCACCTCAGTACCCTAAATTTTTCATATTTCATTTTGTTAGCCTCAGAGTCAAGATTACGATGAACTTCTTATTTCCTTAATTAGCATAACTTCCCAAAAACGATCCATACGGATCTTTGTAAATATATTTTGATTATCTTTTGGAAAGTGCACGATCTTGTTTCCTTATTTAATTAGAACTCTTTAATCAGTATCTATAAGAATAATAATACAAATCTTCAGCAACAAATATAGATGGTCGTTTCCTTGATATACACGATAAAGCCCACGCACGTGTACTGTCATACACTATTATGTTAATGACATTATGTGCTGACATATTTACTTAGCTTCGCACCGGTTGCACATAGATGATGTCCACTGACTAACTAGTTAAGATCTTGCTGAACTCAAATGTGGGCAATACAGATATAACAACAACTAAAATGAAATTAAACTTGAAATTTTATTACTCCACGAATAATACATAACTAAAATAAATTGACAAGACAATTGGTGCATAGATGGATCATCTCACTCGTCGTCTAAGTGGTAAGTCGCTCCAAATCGATCTCATATGTGCTCAACAAGGTCATCTTGGAGTTTCTGGTGGGTCAGATCATTTGTGACATCGAGTCGAGCATTCAAGCGTTGTCGATAGGACATGGCCCTCCTTGATGTCATCGTTCAGGTGGTGTCCAATTTGGTATTTCAGGAGGGACGTGGTAATACAAGTCTTCATCTCCTGCTTCGTACCGGCCGCGTTCATCCTCTACAATCATGTTGTGTAGAATGATACAAGTGTGCATCATATCAACCAAAGTCGTCCTCTTCCAAACACGAGCGGGCTTAGAAATTATGTGCCATGGAGGAACCCAAAACCCGTTCAATATCTTTCTGAGCACCTTCTTGGAATTTAGCAAACAATTTGTGTTTGCGAGTATGGGGATGGAGAATCGACTTCATGAACCGACTCCATGATGGGTAAATGCCGTCAACCAAATAATAAGGTTGGTCATAGCGATGCCCGTTGATCTCGTACTCCACGGCAAAGTCACGGCGATGAAAACGTCCTTGAATAAGTAGTGGCCAACGTTGAGGACGTTGATGTCATTGTTCGAGCCAGCCATCCCGAAAAAAGAATGCCAAATCCACAAGTCACGGAACACTACAACTTCAAGCATAACGGTTGGATCCCCGTGGTGGTCTCCCAGACCGCGGGCTCTTTATAATGTGACTGGGAAATTCTTCCACTCCCAATGCATGCATTCAAGACTCGCAATCATACCGGGGAACCCTTAGTTGTACCCCCATTCGAGTAATCAGGTCATGTCCTCTGCTGCGGATTTACGCTCGTATTCTTCCATAAAAACCTCAATAATGGTCTTACAAAAATGTTTTACACATTCTAGTATGATACTTATCCCAATACGTAGGGATTTGTCCAATGAATCGACTGAGCACTCGTACGATAGCATTCGTCTCGCGACGGTGTAAATCTGGTGCGTTGATAACCTCACGCGTTTTGCACCATCTGACTTCTGAATGAAGTAATCGTCATGCTCCGCTATCTTTTGCATCACTCATTGAAAGAGTGGTCGGGACATACGTAATCGACGCCTAAACATATCGGCCCCATAGGTTGGGTGCTCGACGAAATAGTCCTGCATCAGTCAGTTGTGGTCTTCGACACGACCTTTGTCAATCTTCCGTTGGGAAGGTTCACCACGTTCGATCCTTTGCCTCCATGCGTTGATCTTTGGTATTGCTCTCTCTATTATTTTGTCCGTCCTTCGCCTGATTCGTTGCTCCATTGTACGATGTTCGATTTCCAATTCCTCCCTCGTTTAAGACTTGTCGTCAAACATTTTGGAGTAAGGAGTATTTATAGGTGTGCGAAAAAAGTTTTTTTTGTATGTAATTTAATTAAAAAATAGCCGTTTCGGACTGTTGGGGAAACGGTCCGAAATTTTTTCCCCTCATATGACCACGTGTCAACGCCTAATTGGCGCGGTGCGAACGACGATTCGCAAAACAACGGCTCACAATTGTAAATCGCGGTTCGACATGCGAAACGCGAACCACGATTTAGTGGTTCGCTAGTCGCGAATCACGCACGCCACAATGTGTAAATCGTGACTCACGAACCAATAAATCGTGATTCGCAATTCATTCGGATTGCGGTTCGCTTGCCTTGTGCTCTAACCGCTAATATAAGGTCTTCTTGACTTGTTTACTAACGGTCATTTTGTGTTAGGCACTCAAACGAGCGCGTGGGAGGGAGATGTTCCGCCGTTTAGTACAAGCAACCTCATTACAATATGCTTCCAATTACTAGAAAGCAGAGGCATGACAAGTCAAATATTAAATGGCCAAACCTTCCCATACGACAACCACTCACCAAACGCCTTAACTATTCCCGTTCCAATCCAAATCTTGTTGTGTGTATAAAACCATATGAAAGAAACAACAGTCTAATTCAGTTGATAGAGAGACTGAGGAATGATGTTAAGGATAAAGCGTAAGGCAAACTCAACCCCGGCGCCGGTTGTTAGCAAGATTTACTGCTCGCCGTCACAGGCTGTTCTCGTGGTCAGGAGGCGGCCTCACGTGATCAACGGAGGAGGATTCGTGGTGACGGATTGCAACCAGAAGGAGGTATTCAGGGTTGATGGGTGTGGAGTTCTTGGGGCACAAGGAGAGCTGCTCCTTAGGGACGCTAATGGACACCCTTTGCTCCTCATCCGCCGAAAGGTATGTATGTATGTAACTCAACATGCTTATTCATATATATGTTCTTCGGTTTTTATTGATATCAGACTACACATAGGTTACCAACTTATGTTTAAATCTCACAAAATATAGATATATCCAACTTAAAGATACTTTCTTAAAACGAGTTTTTAATATCAAATTTGTCACCATTGTTTAGTTCGTCTCTTATATTTTAGTCAAAAAAAGAAAATAAAGCCAATGCAATTTTTCAAGTAGGATTATAGCTAAACTCATATGCATTTAAAGGTAGAAATAAAATTTTCAAGAAATGAAGATAATTGTTGGATGTGTAAAATCTAGGTTTTCACTTTCGTGTTTTGTTTTAAGCCGTTAATATAAGCTTATGTTTATATGGCCTCAGTTCCTTGAGAATATTAGTTGTCGGACTCTTATCTTATCGTTCAATCTTGAAGGTTTAGTTCTTTGAAACAAAAAAAAAAGGTAGTTTGCAACAAATACCTAAAGCAAGTAGCATCTTCCTATAAGGAGAGGAGGTGCCGTGCCAACTTTATGCATGCACATGTTACGTCAATCCATTTTTGCACTTATTTTTTATTCGTTGTTTCTTTCGTTTTAGGATATAGTCATGAATGAAGTATTAATAACATCCTTTATCGGCTATGACAAGCATGTATTAAATAAATCCATCTTGACACTCCAAATAGAAAGATGGTACGTGAATGGGGATTGTGTGTGTTGACTAGATAACCTATCACTCATCAATTCAAATGGACAAGGTAAATATTAAGGAAAACTCTAAAAATAAATAATCATTTGATTATTGTATTCAAAAACTAATTATAAACATTTTAGTTGATCATTTGATAGTGTAGACTTAAGGTAACTAAACAAACTAACATTTTCCATTAGAAATAACAGATAACGTTAGGAAAAACTCTAAGAACAAACAATATGACAGTTAGTTCTTAGAGATTTTCCTAACGTTTTCCCAATCATTTCTAACGAATAATATTAGTTTGCGTAATTACCTTAAGTTTACAGTATCAAATTGATCGACTAACGAGTCTATGATTAGTTTTTGAGCGGTATATTTTTTTAATAATTAGTTCTTGGTGTTATCCCTAAATATTACAGTTCGTAACAACAGGGAGGAGTGGTCCAAGCCCTGAGCATCCACAAGAAATGGAAAGGATACGCTTATGACTACGAGGGGTCGAAAAAGCTGGTGTTCACTCTGAGAGAACCCAAGTCTTGTTGCCTGGGGAACAACAACAACACGGCCATCAAAATCTCTAGGAAGCCGCCGGGGCGGGCGTGGCTCGGCAGCAAGAGCCGGGACTTGGAGGTAAAGGGGTATTTCCCGGACAGAGCATGCAGCATAGTTGAGGCCGATGGGAGCACCGTCGCGGAGGTTGGGATGAAGGAGGAGATGGCCACCAAGGATCTGTACCATGTGTCCGTAATGGCTGGTGTGGATCAAGCTTTTGTCTTCGGCATCATTGCTGTTCTTGACTACATATATGGTGAATCGACTGTATGTTGATCATCATGTTTCAACCCACATGTATTCGACTACCAGGATCCTTATATATGTGTTTGGTGCCAGAACCAAAGATGGCCTTATTTGGCACCATATATATATATAAAAGCACCCCTATAGTTAGACTGATCACATGTAATTCGTCACCAAATTTCCCTATTCAATTTTATTATTCTTTTTTTGGATTTTTTGAATTCTTTATCCAAATCGTTACCCTGTCTTATAATGTCTGACTATTTCACAGTTGAATTCGCTAATGAACACAACAACAAAACCCAATAAATCATAATTAAATAATTATTTTTTATGAGCTAAAATTTATTAAACAAGCGTTTTATAAAACAGTAAAACAATGCAAGAAAATGATCCTAAAAAATGGATTTTCCTCCCGACCAAAACAGCTACTAAGAATAACAAAACCAAGCAGGAAAGCAAAAGATGCCGCCCTCCTTGCCTACTTCCTTCCAGAGTTCAAGCACATAAACCGGTTAGAGACCGAAACAGGGAGGAGAGCATTTCCTGGAATCGGATCAAGGTAATCCTCGTCTTCACTATCCTCAATGTCTTCTTCAAATGAATTGGACTGATCGAGCACCAAAGAACCAATATCAACAACCTCTTTTCCAACTCTCTTTCTGTAACTCCTAACACCATAAATTAATATCAAATAAACATGAAATTACATAGATGAAAACAGTTCGAGTGCAAGGCAGCTCTGATTTCGAAGAAGAGCAATACTAATAGTGTTTTCAATAGATATAAAGAAGACAAAGTCCCCCAGAATGAGATTTATGAACTGGTGATAAAAATGGGTTTTTGTAGCAATTAATTAGTAGAGGATTTGCAATCTCTCTGATTCAGCTCCCGTAATGAAGCAAAACTATCGCTGTCGCCGGAAGAGGACCGTAGCAGGTGACTCCTCTAGTAAGGGTGGTCTTGTTGATCTGCTTGAAGAGGTCACCGGCGTGTTGGGTGCAGTCGTGAAAGTCTTGAGCAAGGTGACCGACGTCACAACATCCATCCATGATCGGGCAATGAAGACAGGGTCTAACCAGGCTGAGAATGTTTCGATTAAGAACCTTGTTCCGGCTCATAAGCAACACCAGTCGAGGTCGAAGGTTTCACCACCAGTTTCGGTGGAGGACCCTTTAGCTGTTACGGATCCTAAACCTGTGAAGGGCGAAGTGCCTGGTAAGTCTCTGTCCATCTCTGGTGCAAGACCAACAAGGGAGGCGATGGCTACCAAAAGTCGTCGCCGGCAGCCGTTACGTTTTGTTGAGGTTTCGTCTGATATTTTCGTTTGTAACCTACCTTTTGATTCCTCAGAGGAGTGGGTAAGGTGGGTATTCGGTCCTTTTGGTGAGATTGAGTTGCTTTCAGTGTTGCGACGGCGAAACCTAACCGGAAAGTATTTCGGCTTTGTTCGTTTTTCGTCGGAAGGGGCAGCATCTCAGGCAATTGATCATTATAATGGTTATAAGATGAATGGCTATGTCTTATTTGTTTCTCGTGCTCGGCGTAAGGTCGTAAATACTGACGTTCCGGTGGCTCGTGTGTTTGATTCTCTAAAATAGAGCATATGCTCTGTCCCTCGATTGATCAAGAACAACGTCGGTTCTTCGGCCGGACGTTCTCTGGAAGGTCAGGTGGTCGACGCTGTGTTGAAGCTCGACCTCTCAGGGTCACCGGAGCCTACTGGTTCGACGCGTGAAGTCGCAGTGTCGCCGGAGTCCGATGGAAATAGTTGGCGTTCTCTCTCGTCCGATTCAGGTGGGACTCGCGGGAATCAAGGGGTTCTCTTGATTTCCCCGAATCACGGAGCTCAATCTGCTTCTTCAAATTCTGAAATTCCCGTGTTGCCCGGGGAAGAAGATGAACAATATCCTCCTTCCGTTTCGCTACATGATATCGCGCGGGCTGGGTAAACTGTTGAGGCCCAAATACTATTTAGACCTGGCCCATCTGTTGTGCAGGTCCAAAACCCATCTGCAGCAGTTAGTACAGATCTAGGTCCAACTTGTCAGGCTGTTGGGTCAGGCCCAGAACCCGTTTCAGGTAGTGCGGATAAAGAGGAGGGTGTTTCGTCTGGGGACCAATCCGGTCCATGGAAAGATGTTCTGCTTAGGTCCCCGAAACGCGTGAGTCGCGCCCCCGCTTATCTTTCGGATTACAAAGTGTTTGGCACGAAGCTCCCTCCCCTGGAAAACGTGTCCCAAAAAACTTTACAAATGATCGATCGGTGGGTCGAGGATGCATGCGCTTCTAAAGGACGTAAGGGACGGCCTAAATCTAATCTGGCTCCTCGTCCTCATACTCCCAGGTCCAAGACCCGAGCACTTAATTCCAGTGTGCCGACTTCAGATAGTGAATGGTATGAGGACGATTAGAAGAAGCTGTTTTTGACTAGATGATTCTGGTCGTTTTTTGTTAAGGGTTTCAGCCCTGTTTCTCTTATGGAGACTTTTTGTAATCGTGGTCGTTTGCTTTTTGGCTTCTCCTCCTTGGAGAATGACCTTCGAATAAATTTTTTAGCGCTTATCCAAAAAAAAAAACAGTTCGAGTGTACGAATGTGGTATTACATAAATTTGATTATTTGAATTTTTTACAATTAGTTAAATGACAAAAACAAAATCTCAACTTTGTTATTGAAATAAGAAATGTGCGGTCACAATTCGATTCGCCTTAGACTAGTTTCAACCAATATTTTTTTTTGGAATAATTCTCTGTATTGTTATTTGTTTTTTATCAGCAAGATTACATTTTAAAAAGGACTATTTCAGAATTTGAAATGGAACCCAAAACCAACTACAGATACAAAAGCAAAATCAGCACCACGGAAAGCATCAAAATGAAATGAAGCAAAATGAAAAAGAATGGGGAGCAATTCTTCTAAGAGGCAGAGAGGGAATTGAGGCTTCTCTGCATTATTGTATGTCTTGAGAGTCCAGTTTTGTTCCTATTGTCGATTAATTATGATAAGCTTCTTAACTTTCTTAGTAATTTTCAACAAATGATTTTTCACTTGTTTGCATTATTGTAGAATTTGACTTGACCAACGGATGCAATATCTTTGGGTAAAGTGATAACTTATCCAACGGATCAAAACTGGCCAAGTAGTCGTTATAGTCGAAGAGATCAACCATTAAAATAGTGGGTTTTGTTATCGTTTGGTCTTGTCTAATGGAATTTGGTAGGTCTCGTCGATGTTAAAATTTTCGTTTTGTGGGTATGTGCAACGTTAGTCTCGTCGATTGGAATTCAGAACTCCAAATCTCCGCTAACCACGTCGTGTTCGTCATCATCTTTGATCGTGTTCTCTGATAAAGTAGAATTGTCTGGTCGTCGTTAGGACTCGTCAACGTTGCATACCGTTCAAGGGAAGAAACAAATGGACTCGATGCTTGAGTGCTTTGGCGTGTGCATGTAAGGGGAAGAAGACAATCACATCATCCACACGTTTTAATTTTTTATTATGAATATAATTTCAAAAATACTTGTAAAATTCTATAAAAAATAAACCGATATTTTGTATTTAAAAATATTGAAAATTTCGGGAAGGAAAATTTTGATTTAAGAAATAATTTTAGATTTAAATAAGTATTTTGATATTTAAAAATGTGGGGACGGTTAATCATTTAACTCGCATTTAACTCTATAACGATCAGTGTTCTAAAAATCCCAATTGAGTGCAGCCTACGTCCCATTTTATGCCACTAGGCGCCTATATCAATTTTGCATATTATAGCCATTAAATTAAAATAATTATATGGTTGTACAGAGTTGTTTGGTATTGGTGATATTAGGAATTGTGCTAAGTTGTTTGGTGTTAGTATTTTCGGTATTTTAAATATTTATTATCATTTTTAATATAAATAAATTCACATTTCGTTTCTATATATATAGTAATATATCTATTAAAAAATAAAAATAATAATAAAAGAGTACAAGTCCGATTAGTTTCCGATTAATCTTAGTCTAGTCCCCGAAAGTCGTACCCGCCTGACTAACGTCTAGCGATTTTTAGAACAATAATATTTGGATCACAATTTGATATGTTTTGAAGATAACAGATTTGATATGTTTCAAAGATAACAGTATTGTATTTTTTTATAATTTATCCTAGAATTAACCCTCAATAGAACTCAAACTCACATTTTATAACGAATCTTAAACGGCTACCAAACTAAACTACATTTTTTGTGTAATAATGAACTTGAACAGAGGACTATATCGTATTGGTGTTGCTGAATTATAAAATTGTCGTCTTTCTAGCTAGAAAATGGACAAGATGACCGGGATTCCCTGTATCGATCAGTCGGCAAAAGAGGAGAATCTAGCAGAAAAAGCAAACTCTGAGGTGCATATGTTTCCACATAAATCTATAAAAGTGTGTGCAGGAAACAAACTATGAATTCTTCTCCCTGATAATTTTGAAACTTTGGATACAGTAAAGAGCTAGAGTTGATGTGAATACCCAACACAAACAAGTACAGCATGAATTTGCAATGCATTGTAGTGACAATATGCCTAAAGAAATAAAGGAGTCATTGCCTCTATTCTTTATTGCATGTTTTTGAAAGGAAGAGTTATTGACCAACACCTTATGAACTGGCTGCCAATGTATAAACTCGTTACATAATACATAGCCTGACCTGTAAAACTCTCGGTAGTTTTGCAGCGAGAAAGCACACATTCAAATAACATTAAAATTGGAGCGAGTTGATCCACCATACAACATTAACATTAAATTTGTAAAACATGCATGATGGAGATGTTCAGCTGCCTCTCATGGCAAACTCAACTCAACGCTATTATACAAAGGCTATAAACAAAATCTACTATCTTTTCAGTTTGACTTACTTGCTATAATGCATTGTAGGTGGAATAAAAGTAATGATCCTCAAATTGTATTCTCTCCCCGAATACAGAACATAACAAACCAATTAGTAGGTTTACCTCTCCAAAGCCAAATCAACTTTAGGCTATTGGCGTTGACATAAAACCCATAGAAACGGTCACTCTGAAGGACAGAAATAGCAAATATATTGTTATGAGGCCAACTCCCAACATCTTGTTCGGACACATGTCATTTCTAGGGAGCACAATAAGCGCCCAAATCAGCCCCAAAATCAGAAACCCTATGGTAATGCCCAACATACTATTAAATGGAACCTCATATGATAAAGGTCTGTTCGACCATGCCCCGAGCAGCAATGAGATCCCCAAGCCAAAAACAATGTTGAACATAGGGCCCGCATAGCACCCTGACATGGCAATTTGTACCCCATCTCCCCCATTTATAGCAAGTGCAACATTCGACATCAAATCACCCATGGAATTTCCCCATGCCAACACAGTTACTCCAAGAATCGATGGACTGATTTGGAATATCACACCCAATGCCACCAGCAATGAAACAAGTTCATTTGCAACAATGTAGAACCATATGATGCTCATAAAGAAACCCCCCAAGACCCATATTAATAAGAACTTGCGAGGTGGCTCATCAGCTCTTGTGTTTAAATAAGCAAGAATGCCAAGTGTGGCTCCAATGGCAATACCAATGATATATGCAACTGTTCCGCTCAAAGAACTTACATCGTCTTGGGTGTTCCACAAAAGTGCCAAAAGAACTGGTGCTAATGAAGCACTTGCAAAAGCAAATCCTTTCGACCACCGCTCCTCCTCAACCATAGGAATTGTTAGCTGCCTCGGAAGAGTCAATGGCATCCCAACCACCACAAATAATTTAGAAAAGGAGAATGAAGGACGGTTGCTCTCCTGGGACCCCTCATTCCATCCCCACAAACTCCTTGGGCTCTCTTGACTACTCTTCACAGGTTCGTTCGAATAAATTGCTACATTAGAAGCCCACATCCAATGTGGCAGCTTATTTTGGAGGTGTGGTACATCACTTCCACATTCAGAATCCAGCAGGGAGGAATAAACAGATTCATCCTCCTCATTTCCATGAGAAAAAATGCTTCCTTTAATGGGAAGCAATGGTGTAACAGCATCTAGCCTTAATCTCCTAACTTGTTTTCTCAAGATCTCATTGGCAGCCACCACAGTAGCGTAAATAACATAAATTGAAAAAAATGCCAATGCACCCCCAACCGTCACCTTACCCACCACCAAAACAACAGTGAGCAATAAGAGAGTAATGAGAAAGAAGCATATATCTCTAATGAAGCATCTCTTATCAATCTGAACCTTCTTATCAGCTACAAATAAAGAAACAACACCCACAACAATACATGTAATGAAGACTGCTCCTCCCAACACGCTGCTAAGGCCCACTTCACCTTGATCCTTACCCACAAAAGCAGCAATGCTAGCAAACACATCCGGAGCTCCATTGCCTAGGGGAAGCAGGGTCACCCCTGCAACTGTGGGCGCTAAATGCAAGAGACTTGAGAGCTTCTCCAAAGAACAGCAAAAGTAGTCTGCTGCAGTATTACCCAACAAATAGAACAAAGCAACCAGCCATGTTGCCAATACAACATACCCCAAAACACTAAATTTCTGACAGTCACAATAAAAAAACTCGATATAATTGAAGAATCCATCAGAGGCACACTCCGGATGAGCAATCAAATACTCGCACGGGCTTCCATAACCGGGGTGCTTTAGCAACCCAGAACACAATGTTGGTTGCAAATTAATATAATCCGACCCATTAACGTTTACGTTGACACGATTATAACCATTGCCCTCAGCCATTCTCCTACGAATTACATCGATCCGATTGTTCTGACCCGGAGAAAGAAGAAACAGAGACTTCCCTTGATTGTACAATAAGACTAGCAAAATCAAAGCACAAATTCCAGTGAAAGCTCCACTAAACCAGAATCGTGGGTTTCTTCCACAATACCCTTTTGACTCTATCATAATCTCGACCCTCAGACCCCAAATTCCTCAGCAATCGATCACGAAATCAAAGAGAGGAGCATTGAAATGGAAAGAATGATAGGGTTTGAAAATGGAGGATCATATGAGAAGCGTAGAAGATGTGATTTGGAGAGAAAGATGGGGTTTCGGGGGTACCTGATTCGGAGATAAGGAACAAGAGAAGCAGCTTCCGAGTAATTTCTGTAGAATCTGCGAAGAATTGTCGGGCTCTACCGTTGATCGACACGGTCGCTTGTTCTTTGGGTCCCAATCTCCCGTGTCAACGTCTTTCTGTTGGGAAATTATTCAGAAAATTTTTGGGGGTTAATTCATTTTAGAGGTAGTTTCCGTCATCTGTTTTTTTTTTAACTCGAAAAATATGAAAATACAAAAATAAAACAACCATTCCACTTTACTCTTCAATTCCTTATGATTTGCAACTCTTTATTTTTCTTCTCCTCTTCTGTACATTTCATTCAAGTCAAAACAAAATTTCTCTAGTTCTCTCTCGCATCTCTGCAAATCCGAACAAGAGTCGGCGACACCATCTTTATCTCCGTCACAACGAGGTTCCACGACAACGATCTCTACCCAGATACGACTTGAACTATAGGATTTAGGATAGATTTAGTTTTTTTTGCAAAAACTAGGGTAATGGGTTCACTGTCGGTGTGTAAGAGGCCAATCGACGGTGTTTGGGGAGGAAAACGAAGGGGTTTTGGGCCCTTTCCAAAGAAGGACCAAAGGCCCATAGATTGGCTACCAAACGGTGGCGTTTTTGCCCCTTGTAGGAGAAAGAAGGTAGAACCGTCGTTTGGGGCCATATGACACCGAATGGGGCCAAACGACGGCGTTTTGACCCTTTGTATGAGAAGGAAAGGCCCGTCGTTTGGGGATATACGACGACGAGTGGGACCAAACGACGCCGTTTTGACCCCTTGCAGGAGGAGGAAAGGCGCGTCGTATGGGGCCATACGGCGCCGAATGGGGCCAAACGACGGCGTTTTGGTCCTTCTTATGCAAGGGGCCACACCTTTGCCGTTTGGTACTATTCGACGTCGATTGGTCCTTCGATAAACTCTCTGTCGACCGATCGGCGAGATATACTAGCCGATCGACGAGTAACACTGTTTAATTAAGTTGAAATTAGCATGTCAGTTATATATTTTGCATTTAGTAATTGTAATATTACTACTATAGACAATGGCATATCAAATGCAGCTCGTAGTTTCTGCAGCTAGTGATTCTCGTTCGGTACCTAGTGCAACTCCCTCCGAAATACCGCAAAGGTTTGCACGACTAGAAACCAAACTCCAAGAAGGTCAGTTTTTCGATTGTCGTGTTACCATGAGGTGTGGGTATAGAATGTTGGA
The DNA here is from genome assembly GCA_963921825.1 of Erodium maritimum. Lineage (NCBI taxonomy): Eukaryota > Viridiplantae > Streptophyta > Magnoliopsida > Geraniales > Geraniaceae > Erodium > Erodium maritimum. Next base: position 48,003,630 of record OY997592.1, read on the forward strand.
AGAACTGAACGACGACTTGAAGGACGACAGGGCCACAATTGAAGCATTAAAAGAGGGTCCATTCGGGAGGTTCACGAAGTTACATGAGAAGTTTACTCACTCCAAGAGTCTTGCGTGGTCCCTCATAGTGAGGAGTACAAAGTTGACAAGATCCTTCGAGATGTGGTTCGTGATGAAAGGGACACCGATCAGGTTGTCCCTCAAGGAATACACATTGATCACGGGGTTGAATTACTCAAACGGTGCAGATGAAGCGCTGGTCAGACAATGTGAGTCTAAAGTATTTGTTCAGAAATATTTTCCACGTCATAAACGTGGAGTGATGGAGGTAGACTTAGAGAATAAGTTGAAGGAGATTGTGAAGAACCGGTTGAGATCGAGGAGCCAGAGGAACGAGCCACATGTAGATATATGCAAAGTGGCTCAACTACTGTTCGTCGTTGATGCATTGCTACCGAACAAACAAAAAAAGATCAACAGATCGATGAACAGTGGATAGGGTTAATGGATAACCTGGAGATGTTCAACAACTACCCATGGGGGTATGACTCCTTCAAACATCTAAGGAAATAGTGTATTCGAGACTTGTGAGCGAAGTATGCATCGATTGCGCCTGGTCGACCAAGGCCCACATACACCATTTGGGGTTTTCTCCCGGTGTTTACGGTAAGTAAAACGGAAATGATAATATTATTATTAGCATCGTTAATATTTAATTTACTGTATTGGTTATAAATTAATGTATCTGTGTAACAAACATAGGTTTTCGAGTATATGCCAACACTTGCAGCAAATTGGGGGACCCTGGATAAAAATTACACTGCGGACATACCAAGATTTTTCAAATGGTGCACGAAGTGGCCCAAGGCCCCGTCTCCAAAGGAGGTTGCAGAAGAACTTGAAAAAACCGAGGTAATAAAATGTAGGGTTATTTACGATTTGGTGCCCAAATGTTTCGTCCACGAACGATATGGTACCCTTATGAATTTTTTTTTTCAATTTGGTACCCAAATGTTTCGTAAACGAACGATTTGGGTTAATGGGGTTAAAAAACTAACAGACCAAAGTGAAAAGACCATTTTACCCTTTATCATTTTAGTTGACTTTTGACTTAAGAGTGAAAAGACTATTTTACCCCTTGCATTTAATTTCATTAAAATTTTAAGTAATTATTAAAATAATAATAATAATAATTAGTTATTTAAAAATTAATTTAATTTATATAAATAATTAATTTAGTTTATGTATTTACTTATTTTTTAAAATATTTTATTAATTGTATTATATAATTATTAAAAATAATATTAACTTTTATTCTTTTTCTTTAATTTATATTTTCTAATTATTTTTAAAAATTTAGATTATAATTTTCTAATTCTTTTAAATTCTTTAATTCTTTTAAATTTATATATTCTTTTTCTTTAAGTTCAATATTCTATTTAGATTATAATTTATGATTAATAACTAAAACAATTATCCATTAAAAAAAACAATTATTCCTCTAAAAAAATATAGATCTGAATTTGCAGAGGAAGAACACGAACACTATCTGCATCTGGGATGAAGCATTGATGCCGTCTGCATCTAAACAAATCGAAGAATACTCTGGTCAAGTTGATTGTCGCTACCTTGCCGAGGGGGGTTCCGAGCCGGTTCATCTTGAAATCAATTGCGTATTTTTCAATCAAGTGATCTCAAATATAGAAGGAGCTCAGATCTGGAAGCTGGAGGCCGTTTGGAGATTTCTGATATGCCCTGAAAGAAAACCGAAGAGGAGAGACCATGTCGGCCCGCCTTCTTGCCATCAACAACCGTGACCAGATGGTTACTCCCGCCTCGCCATCAACTATCGCGCCCAGATTCGAACGACAGCGAACAAGGACCATGGAGAGGAAGAGACTCAGGTTCGCCACCGCCGCCCATAGCTCACCGCCGTGGAAGACGAGTTTCGCTGCCTAGACATGGAGATGGAAGATGAACAGACTTTGTAGATTAGGTTTAACCCTTAATTTAGAGAGATAATGAGATATGGATTTGTTCTGTACAATTAAAAATAATTATAGTTGTACAGATAGATTTAACCCTGAATTAATTAAAGAGTTAAAGAGATAGGTTTAACCCTTAATTAAAATTAGTTTAAATAGGTTTAGGTGTAGATATATTTTTTTTAAATTAATTATTTTGTTTGTTAATTAATATTTAAATATTATCTGAATTTATAATTTTATTTATTTAGTTTTTTATATTTATTTTATTTTTATTAAAGAGGGTAGAATGGTAATTTTATGTATCAAATCGACAAGGTTAAATTGAGAAAGGGAAAAATCGTCATTTCACGTGCCACTTTAACTGCACATGGTGTCACATGACTAACTTAGAGGAATATTCAGTTAACTTTCTAACGGAATATGCCAATTCCATCCGTGGACAAATCATTTGGGTACCAAATTGGTCATTTGAAACATAAGGGTACCAAATCGTTCGTGGACGAAACATTTGGGTACCAAATCGTAAATAACCCTAAAATGTAATTGTAGACGTATTTATTTAACTTTGAAGTAGGTTGTTTACATCAATTTAATGTAATTGTAATGTCTGTGCATGTGCAGGTGACTCAGAGTGTCCTCATCCCGACGGAAGTAGAGAGGGAACTTCCGCATAATCAATGTCACGCCCCAATTTCAGTAAAACCGAACTCGGAACGCTAACGTTTAAAACAATAAAACCTTTCAGACATTTTAAATAAAACACCTTAAAATCACAATTTAGTTACACAAAATAATTATTTACAACTCAAAAGTACGTCCCACAAGCGGACAAAATACAAGTGTACGTCGCTAGACTCAAAAGTAAACCCGGACTCCCACTCCTAGCTCTTCAAGCTTCGGAAGCTCACATATTCCAACCTGCGACCAGTACCTGTAGGAAAAGCAGCTAGGGGTGAGCGTTCGCTCACCACCACGGATAACAGACTGACTACGGCATACTTAGCAGACAATGCCGGTAACACCAACAACAACTCAACACCGGGGACTACTATCCCCAAACTCAAGTAACCCGACTGACACACACACACACACTGTTACTTTCCTCAACCGACTCAACACTCGGACACGAAATGTAGACCCAACACAACGATTGACGACCTCCTCCAAAGACATGATAGACAACCACGCAACACCCAAGATCACAAAGGATCGCACACCAAGCAAGATCACAAAGGATCGCACACCAAACAAGATCACAAAGGATCGCACGCCAGCTGCTCAGTAACCTCCTCTCTCTCGCCCTTTACCGATCCCTGTCAGGTCAGGCGGTCGACCTGTCGCGCAACTTCTCCCGATCTCAGTCGGGAGGCTAGCCCACAACCTCTCCCCTACCCCCGACCTCTGTCGGGAGGCTAGCCACACCCGCGCAACCCACGAAACTTCTCCCGACACACAGCCGGGAGGCTAGCCCACAACCTCTCCCCTACCCCCGACCTCTGTCGGGAGGCTAGCCACACCACCAACCTCGCAATCCTTCTCCCGATCCCTGTCGGGAGGCTAGCCCACAACCACTCCGCTTCCCCCGATCCCTGTCGGGAGGCTAGCCACACCACGCAACTTCCCCGACACAAAGTCGGTTTTCCAACCTCAGGTAACCACAATCACAATCACAAGAAAAGTTTAATAAACAACAACAACACAGGTTCAACACTCCACAGGCACTCATGGCCACCCAAGACACCAACAGTAAAACACGGACTCAACAACCCCACAGGCACTCACGGCCACCCAAGACACACCGACAATAACTCACGGGCTCAACAACCCCACGGGCACTCACGGCCTCCCAAGACACGCCAATAGTAACTCACGGGCTCAACAACCACACGAGCACTCACGGCCACCCAAGACACACCGACAATAACTCACAGGCTCAAAAACCCCACGGGCACTCATGGCCACCCAGGACACACCGACAATAACTCACGGGCTCAACAACCCCACGGGCACTCATGGCCACCCAAGACACCAACAGTAAAACACGGGCTCTCATGGCCACCCAAGACACAACAGTAAAGTATGGGCTCTCATGGCCACCCAAGACACAACAGTAAAGTACGGGCTCTCATGGCCACCCAAGACACAAATTACACAATCAACCTCCAGGCATAACCAATGCCTCTAGCAGTTCTAATATCAACAGTTTCACAATCAACCTCTGGGCATAACCAATGCCTCCAGCAGTTCTAACATCAACAGTTTCACAATCAACCTCCGGGCATGGTCATATGCCTCCAGTAATTCTAATATCGATAAGCTCACTGCTCCTACAACACTACTAAGTGTCACATGCATTTCTAATGTTCGATACGTTCCCGTATCATACGACACCACCCGGTGTCGCCTGCCTTTCTAATATTCGATAAACCTACTTATCCCACGACACCCAAGTGTCACATGCATTTCTACTGTTAACTTTCCCTAGTCAGGCCCGAGATCCGGCTACTTTTCCCTACCTCGTATGCTTTCTCCAAAAGCGCACAAATAAGCTCCGGCGTGATCTCGGTCACTCGCCTAGCTTTCCCTTTCCTCTGTCAGCGGCACGATCTAAAAAGAACACAATTTTAAACGCTTTTAAGCTTGCAGGCATAAGCTGAATTTTAATAAACTTGACGCCCAAAAGTAACCCCGACAATGTCGATAACTCCCAAACTCCCCAATTACTCGACATTGTCGATATTGGACCCGGAAAAGCCCGATTCGCCGACATGGCGAATCTGCCCGGGTTTTGGAAACGCCTTTCCGGGGCTCCGAAAATTCCCGTTTTCGTTTCTACGGTCTTAGAATAATTCAAGGGTTCCTAGGCACTCGACGAAATCCAATTCCGACTTTCGAGTAATTTAATTAGCATTTCAAGTTTCTAAACCCGTCAATTACATCTTTTTACAATTTAATTCCAAATTTCGATCTGGGTGTGGATAAATCGCTTAGGGAACGTTCTAAACCACCCGAACACGAAACCCTAATACCCGAGCACGTGGGCCCCACCCGGCCAAACTTGGTCGTGGGTGGTTAGGGCTAAAATGGGGCCGGACCACCATGGTGGTGGCCGGCCCTAGCTCCGGCCAGCCACTCCATGGCCGGCCAGCCACCCTACACGGTGGCCGGAGCTCCCCCCGAGCCTCCGGTCACCGGAAAACGTCAACTCTTCGCTCTAAAACACCTCCAACACACCCCACACCTCAACTCATCCAATTTCAACCCATTTCAAACCAAACCCTAACTTTTAAACTTAGCAAAACGAGAATTGATTAGGTGCTCACCGTAGAGAAAGTCGATGTGAGCTCGATTCCTTTAGCTTTGAGACGATCCAACGGTTCGATGAACGAGAGGAGGCAAAACCCTAACCAAACCTTCTATTTTCTTCTCTCCTTTTCTCTCTTCTTCCAACTCACTTTCTCTCTCTATAAAGTCCTAATTTTCACACTATGGCCGAACCACTCTACACCCCTCATCTTTGTTCTTTTCAAAAAAAACAACTAACCTTTAATTACCAAACTAACACCACCTTTTCATCCTTCGTTTTGTCCAATAAACCTAACACCACCACATTGGTCACATGTGGCAAATGGGTCCCACACCTTTTTGAAAAATATCTTCTAGATATTTTCCAATGAGATTCGCGAAATTCGGCCGTTTCAGGCCCCGAACGGGCACTTTTTCCAAGAAATTACGAAACTTCACGGGCTACAAGGAAACGGCTCAATTAAGACCGCTGCGACGACGGCTAAGCTTTTTGGATCCAAAACAGACCTCGAAAGGACCAAAACGTCGCTCGGTTGACTTTTCCAACGAAAAGTCAACATTTCCCAAATTGGTCAGAAAGTTGCCCTGAGTCCCCCGGAACTCACTTTGGTCGATATCGGAGTCAACTTAAGTACGGTATGACCCTCGGGGTAAAATTTAGGTTCATTTAAGTGCATGTCCAAACAATTTAAATTTTCCTACTTTTCGCAGATTTGACTGGCGTTGACCAGGAGTGGTTATTACAATCAACATATCAGAGTCATACCAGAAGATGAAACGGATGCCATGATTGATCGAATGACGGAAATTTTAGAGAATGGAGACCCCATTGAATGGGATGATGAGGGTGTGCGGGAGGCAAAGCTACCTAGAAGAGAGCCGGCACCGGCTCAACCGTTCGGGCCTGGTTTTATGGATAAAGGGATGGGTGCAGAGCCATCCAGAAAAGAAGACGTGGATGAGAGCTCTCGTCGGCAGGATGCGGGGACATTCGGAAGAGGAGAAGTGGGTGAAATTCCTCATCGACAAAGTGAAGAGCCCGTACGGGACGATGTTATGGATGAGCCCGCACCAGCGGTTCATTCGGTAGTCCCGGTTGATGTCCGAGCTGTACGGGATGACATCCGAGCTGTACAAAAGAAATACGAGCAGAGATCAGAGATTTCTGGGGTAAAATCCAATCGATTGAAGACGTAATTGGAACCGTGCGTACAGAGTTTGGGGGTCAACTTTATGAGATCCTCACTCTACTTTGGACCTAGGCCGCTGCCCGTGACGTGCCTTAGGACCATCGATCTGAATCAGATCCCCGTAGATCAAGTGTTGGCTCTCGACATTCAGCTACTCCCACCAGTCTCTTGTTGTCGGCTCTCGTGGGGTGGTTGAATCTCAGCCTCGTGGATCAGATGCCTCACCTCGAGGAGCGGATGAGGTGGTAGAGTATGAGCATCGAGGGGTGGTTCTGGTTGTTGAATCTCAAACACGTGGATCCGGTGGCTCACCTCGAGGAGAGGGTGAGGTGGTAGAGTCTGAGCATCGGGAATTGTCGACTTGGGAGCAGGTGGATGAAGATGGAGACGCTGAGTGTATGCTTCAGGAACTGTCGTCTTGGCAGCAGGCGACTGAAGATGAAGGTAAGGGGGCACAGTCTCAGCCTCCTACTACGACCTCTCAGCCTCCTTCTGCGACCTATCAGCGTCCTGCCCAAGTAGCGCTTCAGACGGAGCATGTTACTCCCTTTATCATAGGATATGTTACTCGTCCCCTTGTCAGAGGTTCTCGTCCCCCCCCCCCCCTCTTATCACCCTATCCTCCAAGTTCAAGAAATAAGAAGAGAATCCTCGACGTGAGTAGGGTAAAAAGCGACGTTGTTTACCAGATGGGATCCTCCAGCTCCGATACCCATACGCCTGAAGAAGTATTCCGAGATCATATGTAGCGGTTTTTCGATCGGACAAACCTACAGAGACCGCGACAACAAATATTTCCAGACACTCAACCGTTGGTTCATGGGTCACACCCCAGGTAAGTTTTAATTATTTTTTAATTTATGCAGCATATGAATCTCCATTTACGTAAGTAATTTTATACCATTTTTTAATTTGTGAAGCATATGGACGATGGGTTGTTAGGCATACGATTCAGACAAAAGCTTTATTGTAAGGTTTTCGAGCGTTTCCATGTACTACTGGATTGTGGGTTCCACGAACTATGTCGTGCACAGTATGTGGCAGATTTAGAGTCGAACCTTCAATTGATGGCATATCCTCGGGGTCAGATGTCGGATATGCATAGCATAACGTTGATCTATGTGAAGAAGATATATTTTCCAATGAACTACAAGGAGGAGCACTGGATATTGTTGATCGTTGACGTAGAAGAAAGACAAATTAAAGTCTACGACAGCATTATTGACCACATATCCGACTATCAGTTACAGTCTATAATGACGTTGTATGTCCACATGATCCCTAAGATGCTCTATCGTTCGTTACCCGGGACACCGGAGAAATTAAGCGCATACAAGGAGGATTTTAGCTTCAAGAGGGTGTGAGGTCTACCTCAAACCAAAAAGGTATGAATGATAAGTCCTTTATCTTGTCTACACAATTGATTTCATGCTTAATATATTGTTGTATGTTGGTAGGAGAGGCGAATGTGGGATCTACACCCTTAAGTTCATCGAGCTAGAGTTGGTAGGGAAACCAATCGGCCGGTACATAAGACTCACACTTCTGAAGTTGTTCCGCATGAAGTATTATATTCATGTGAAGACAAACAACCAATATCTTCTATAGTTTGAATGTTGTTGATGGACAAGTATATCTTCTGATGAAATAATGGTTAAACTTTTTTTTGTAGTTTTTTGTATATGGAAGGAGTTTTTTTGTGTATCCATTTTTGTATATTTTCTGTTGAAAGCCTGGTTTCGTTTTCTTGGTAAAAAAACAGATGTTGATTGAATGTATTCATGTATGAGTTGAAATGACAAGGAGGAATTATGGTCAGATGGTTATCTCTAATGCTCTCTGTCCACCGATCGGTAATGGAAATCGTCGTACGACCAGATTATTCTACTAGTTGAAACCTTAAGATTGGTCCCAAATGACGTTGTACGGCCATAGTACTCATCTAAAGGAACCCTTCGATTGTGCAAAACCCTATAGTTGGTCCCAAACGACGGCGGACTGGCTCATTTTCAACCGATCGGTAGCGAAAATCATCGTACGACCATATTTACACCCTTCGATTGGGAGAAACCGTCCGATTGGTCCCAAACGGCGGAGGATTGGCTCCTTTCCAATCGATCGGTAGCGAAAATCGACGTACGACCATATTTACACCCTCCTATTGGGAGAAACCCTATGATTGGTCCCAAACGGCGGTGGATTGGCTCATTTCCAACCGATCGGTAGCAAAAAACGTTGTACGGCCATATTTTACACCCTCCGATTGGGAGAAGTCCTACGTTTGGTCCTAAACGGTGTCAGATTGATGTTGATGAGTTACACAAAATTACCCTAATACTAAGTTACAAAGAGTTACCCTAATAGCTGGTTACACAAAGCTAATCGAATAGTTGGTTACACATAGCTACCCTAATGTTACTCTTTCTTCTTAGGGGTTTCCTTGTCTACGGCATTTGCATTGAAGGCCGATGTTTTCTCATCACGTTTTCTCATCACCCTTTGATGGGATAATTGTCTATGGGAGGCTCTTCCTCTCTTTGCTCTTCATCTGGAGAAGGGTAGTCCTCTTTTGTTGGAGACTTAAGTACCGTCGGATTACGAGCACATCCGTATATGTGCCAAGTATCGCTCTCGTCCGATGAGGAGTCTTTGGAAGGACAATAATCATTCCACAACATTAAATGAAGTTGATATAATAGAAGTAGATTATAGAATTGGATGGAAGATGAAAATTTGGGGCAAGATGACTATATGCAAGAGAAGGACACAGTTCTTGTTACTTATAGAAGATGAAAAGAAATATATTCCTTATAACTTTATGTAAGGAATATATTATTTCTGACGCCGATTAGATGCAAGATAATTTACGTCGTACTTTCTGACGTCGATTAGATGCAAGATACTTTAGGTCATCAATATAAAACTAACTCGTTCTTAACCCTAACACATGACCCGTACTTAACCCTAACACATGAACCGTACTTAACCCTAACACATGAATTGTACTTAACCCTAACACATGAAACGTACTTAACCCTAACACATGAAACGTACTTAACCATACCACATGACTCATACTTAACCCCTAACGCATGATTCGTATTTGACTCTAACACATGTAAGTTAACCAAATCGGTTTAAACGTGAAAGTAGGCTTTATTTCTAATATTCAAGTTTGCCCAAGGCAACCAGTCTTGCATTCGCTTCATGCAATATATGGGAAAAACTTCTAAACACAGATGCCACTACCCCATTCAGTAAGTCTTTAAGCTCTTCCAACTTCTGTGCCGCCACTACTTGATCCCTCAATACCCTGGTCCTCATTGCGTGTATCTCTTGGAGGCTCTGCTGGATTTCTTGAAGACCTGTAATAATCTCATTCTGGTTGGGGTCCATTCTCTTGGTCTCTTAATTTGCTTGTGGATAGAAAAACTGAGGAGAAGAAGGAGGAGGTCAAGTGAATAATCATTTTCTTTACAGAGGGGGGGGGGGGGTATGGAGTTAATTTATGATTGGGAGAGAAGAATATATTCCTTCATTTCCCAAGAAGAACAATATATGCATAAAGCCTGTTGGACAAGACAAGGCATAACACTTGATGATTTTCCCGTCAATTGGGGTCAATTCTCCGTCGATTGGGTCATTCCTCCGCCGATTGGACCATTCGTCCGTTGTTTAGGATCGTACCACCGCCGAAAGGGGTCATTCCTCTGCCGTTTAAGGTTTATTCTACTATTCGGCGGACCCCTCTACCGAACGACGAAATGGAACTCACCACCCACCTCACATTAATGGAACTCGCCACCCACATCACATTAATGGAACTCACCACACCTATAAAAATGACCCCAAACTTCACTTCCCTCTTCACTCACTTCACCCAATCCACAAAAATCAGATAATCAATAATGTCCACGAACAAGGATAAGATTATTTCATCACAAGGGTCTTCGAATTCAACACCAGGAGAGGTTGTTGAAGCTACATAAAATTAAGACAGGTCTTCTGAGGATCTATGTGAAGGCAATACAACTGATGGAGGAGCTTAGGGAGGCCGCTAGAGGAGGATGGACACCCGAAAACGAGCATACTGCGCATTTAGTCCTTGAGCAGCTTGAAGGTCTTGAACACTTCATAATGTCATTTACATACCAAGACAAGCATAATGTTCGTTGGTAGTATTGCACAAGTCCGTATCGGAAACAAAGACCACAAATTTTCCAATACGTGTGAGCCTTTGTTGTAATAAGTAGGGTTGATGTGTAATGTGAAACATGTTTAGCGTTGAACTTGTTTTATTCTGATGATAAAAGTAAGGTTATTGGTGGAATGTTGTTATTTGTTCCGTCGTTCGGCTGAACCCTTTACCGATCGGTGGACAGAGATCATTTGTGCTAATTTTATTGAGGGGTTGTTCCGCCATTCGGTTGATACATCTACCGATCGGCGAAGTGCATATACAATTTTTATGTATTTTACCGTAAAATGGATACATTCAACACATCTAACAATTGCAATTAAAACATTCACAGCTAAATAGTATCCTTACGAAATAGTAGCATAATCAGAAATAAATACACAGTCTGTCAAATAGTATCCTTACACATTAGAAGAAGAAGCAAGCGAAGGACATTTTCGTTTGTTGTGACTAACATCGCACAATTTACACATTTTCTGGGACGCTTTGCAGCCGCTTCAGTCACTCTTCGAGCCTCACATGTCGAAGGATTTCTTCTTTCAGTTAGTCTACCGCGTTTCGGTACATAGTATGGAGGGAGAACCTCTATACGAACTTCACGATCAACATCATCAATATTCCACTCTGATTCTCATAACACTTGGTAAACGGTTCCATGATAAGCCAGAGCCCATGTTTGTATCGTGTAATAGCCCAAGCACAAGTCATCAAGATTTATCACAACATGCTCACAACACGCTAAGGCATGAGTACAAGGAAGTCTATCGACATCAAACTTCCGACAACTACATCGCTTCATCCCTAAATCAACCAAGACGTCAGTGTCTTCACAACTAACCCGATACTCGACGTGTCTATCCAGTGGTGTTATTCGCATCTCCTTCCCTTTAACGTTCCTTTTTGAAATGATACTCTCTACCCTTGGAGTTACAATTTGGGAATACGATAATTTGTCCATCAAATCTAAACGTAGCATGAACCAATGGCTAACCGTTTTCTGCATGGTGTTTAACATCTCTATAATAGGTCACTCTCTCTCTTCTAGTATTGCATTGTTGATAGACTCAATACTGTTCGTTGTCATGATATTGTAACGAGCGGCTTCGAAGTGAGATCTCACTCATTGATGACGTTTCGATGTTCGTTGTCTCCAGATATTTCGCTAACTCGGGGTACACTTCTTTCAATTGTTCGTACTTATCATTGAACCTCTCTATTGTGTACGCATCAACAAATTTTTGGAATAACTCCGATAATTTTTTTTAAGTCGCGACCCCATGATGAGTTATGACCTTTTGGGTCAGATGCCACCCACAATGGCCATGTTTAGCATTTGGGTAAACGACCGACACTACATTGATGATACTTCTATGTCTATCAGAAAGGATAACCAAGTCCTCATCATCCGGGATCTCCAGCCTCGACTTTTGGAAGAACCATATCCATGAAGCGTCGTTCTCTGAGTAAACTACAACCCAAGAAACAGGATATTGGTGATGATTACCATCTTGCCCTGTTGCAATTAGCATTACCCTTTTATACTTTGTTTTCAACCACGTACCATCTACTGAGATTACCTTTCTTAAGGCAAAGTTAAATCCCTTAATGTATGGTCGATATGCAATGAAACCATATTTAAATCTACTCTCTACATCCATCTCCAAATGAGTTACTGCACCTTCATTCATCTTTTAAACCTGGTCCAAATAAACAGGGAGTAATCCATAACTTAAAATCAGGATCTCCTACAAGTTTAATCATTTCCAGTGTTTTTTCCTTCCAATATTTCCAGTATTTATAAAAGTCTAACTTTATACCCTTCAATTTTTTTTGAATTTCCCTTGGTCTCGGAATATTTTTCCTTCCATTATATTCTTCAACCAAAATACAAGCAATCTCTTCCGTACTCATTTGACCTTTTTGGAAGTTACGATCACTGATCAAACAAGTATGGAGAAATTATTCGATCCCCGATCTTTTGCGGTACGAACTCTCCATCCAAAATTGGCACCACGACATTTTGCAATGTATAACACCTTTGGAGATCTATCACGGTGTATCATAAAATTACCCTTCACATCAATCTCATCCAGATACGTTATCACTGCTTTCTTGTTCCGAAATTGTTTACCAACTACTAAATTTGACTCATCCCTAAAACCGATCATGGTTTGTTCTGGATCCACCGTATCTAACGAAAACTGCTGGTTACCAGAATCATACTCCACCATTTGACCGTTCTCTTCAATATTATCCAATCTTTCTGGTGGTGGCGTAGGAGATGATGCTTGTGCTTCTGAAACACATTCTCTACGTCGACGCCGAATAACTAGGTTATCAGCATTATCTGCACGACTACAAATACCCACGTCAAAATAACTATCATGCCCACCATTGTCATGTTCTTCAATCTCAACTGCAACAGGTTCTGGTACAACTACCACCGTATCATCGTGGACCCCTGTTCAACTTTCATTGTTTCAGCTTCGGCACCAATGATATCTTTGTTGATCAGCTCTACATGTAAGATGGTCTTGTAACCTATATTTCTGTTTTCCATTACGAAGCCTCGAATATGCATATTCTCTACGATCTTATCTGGCGGGATAACTCCTATAAAATTGGGCATACAAGCTATGTAACTAAGTTTCAATTCTGTCTCACTTTCCTTCAACTCGATTGTAGAATAAAGGAGGTCCTTCAATGTTTTCTATGTTGTACTATCATCAACAAGAAGACTAATCAAGTTCTTTTTTGTTGATATCTAATTATACTTCTCATCCTCTACCTTATATTCCCCACCGTAAGTAGCACAGATTAAAACTTCACCCATTCATTTAACATTTACAACCTCATAAAGACATATTACTAATTAAGTAGGTGGTTGTAGAATATGCAAATAATCGTACGACGGACTAACACGTCGTACGACCAGATGACCATATAAGTCCTTACTGATCGATGGACAAACCAGTCGTACGGCCAAAGGACCATATAAGTCCTAACAGTTTCTGTCTACCGATCGGGTATAGGATCAAATTTGTCTTCAAACATAATCTTCCGATCGGTCCTACTGGTTCAGCATTTATACGTGTTAAACCACTAAATATCGTTTTTCCTATCCTCTATTCGAAGTTCAACTCAAACCTAAAACTGAAAATTACAACATTCGAAGCGGATGAAGTTCATTAACTTACTTGGGGCTTTGCTTCAATGCCAAACACGAAGAGGATGAATACACAGTCGGAGCAAGGCGTGACGAACGGCGGTGGACGACGCTCCGGAAGGTGGTGGACGACAGTGTTGATTTATCAGATGTAGAGATCAGGGCTGTAAATGGGTGACGAGGAGGGGCTGATGTGTTATGGGGTTTTTGCAAAAATACAAAAGGGTTAAAAAAAGGGAATAACAAAGTTTCATTAACTAAGAGGTCTTTTTTTCTAAATAAAACATGGTGGAGGTTTTTTTTGCAAAACAAAACATGACATAAGACTTTTTTCAAAATTCACCCTTTTGTTTGATCAATGGAAATAAGTACCCTAAACTTGTATTTTTTTTGTTGTTGCGATTTATACAAAATTGAGGATTTTATCCATACAATTTAAATTTTAAAAATAACAAGAATTTTTTTAAAATTTTCATCTCTTAATGACCTTCCTCTTTATACCATACAAAGGTTAAGAAATTTAAGGAATGCGGAAATTTGGATTTTTTTTTCTTTAATTAGTATCTTTTTCAATTTTAATTTTCAAGGGTAAAATCGTTATTTTGAAACAAATTTAAACAAAAGACATGTTCATGATACTTTTTTTGCAATTATTAAAGAAGAGGGCTACAAATTGCAAAAAGTTAACACTTTAGGGTACTTTCTTGCAATTATCCTTATGAGAAAACACATAAGCTAGCTCCAAACACAATATGAGACGTAGCATTTTAGTCGTAGACGCTCTATCCATGGTGTTGAGATGCAACATATATGATACATAAAAGCCCACAATTCCATTTTCATTGTCGTATTGACATTTGTAACTGCATTGGTTGGTATCGCTAAAGCAGCTAGAATCTAAGGATTGAGCTCGCATGCGACATCTTTCATCACCACACAAGATCATTGACCCCGTTGATGAGCTCTTTGGGCCAAATGGATGGAGCTAAACCTAAAATTTAAAACAAAGCAAGCCAGTTGAATCCACATTGTTAAGCCATTAAATTGAGACCAAGTTATAAAAGCATTGGTGAATAAAGTTACTTGGAGTTCACTTTATTCGGGCCAACCATCATAGAGACTGCAATTGATCCATAAGACATTACTATTAGTGTCAATCTGCATCCGGGATAGATTTAAGGGATTAAGGGTGCCACATCATATCCTCTCCCAATAAACTTATATAAAATTGTAGAGCTTTTAAATACTTTTCATTTGATATCTCGTGTGACTAAATCAGATTTCGTATGAAAAATTATAGTTATTTGAAAATTTGTGGCGCAATGGAGCTTTGAGATTAGGTAAGTTAGCGGATATGGCGGTTTGGGTAATTAAGAGGAAAGGCTTACATGATGGAGTTGACGACGGACAGATGGAGTTGACGATGTATGGATTACCATTCAAGTTTCCGAGAAACTCGAAATCAATATCTCCCCATGTCGACCCTTTCGGTGATACCTACTAATGATTCCATTTTATTAGCCATTTGAAAGACAAGTCGTTGCATACAAATGATAATTAAGGAGAATGATATATAAGACTGAGGCTGGTATCTATATAGAATAGAAACCAGATCTTAGTGATCTCTGGTTCTATCTTAATAATATATTTATAGTAGAGAAAGGATTACAAGAAACTGAAATATAGATATCTACAACCAAAAAACTAACTTCTAACTTGCAGTAATTGCATAAATTCTTATCAGACAAGATTAAACTAACAAGACAACATTGTGTTTCTACGGACAATGGCAGAACGAAGTTGTAGAACTTACGTAATAAGTAGTAACATAGTCATCAAAGTTACCGAGAACAAGCTTGAGCTGCATGTCGGAGTTGAAGGATTTGTCATCGAAAATCCTTCAGTTAATATGTGAAGTCCTTAAAGTTCAAGAAATTATAACGCTCTCTCTGAGAGCGCCTCTCTCTCTTCGACCCCCTCTTCAACCCTAGCCCCCCTCCTCCGTTTTCTCCTCCACCGTCGGCCTCGCCGTGGCTTCCGGTCATGGGCGTAGTCGGCGGTGGTCTGACGTACCTCTTTACTTCGTTTTTTTCTCCTTTTCCTTCTTCTCCCTCCTCGTGGCTTTCGATTTGGCCTGACCTCCCATTTCTTCCGATTTCGTCTCATCTGCTTAGATCTGGGCTTCTGGCCGACAGATCTGCTCCTTGGACGTTGGGTTGGCCTAGATCTGTCTAGATCTACGCTCACCTTGGTTTGGGAGTTCAGGGTGTGATTTAGTCGGTGGATGTGGCTTTCTCGGAGATCCTCGGCTTTGGTGGGTTGTTCCTCGTCTTCCCTTCTCAGATATTGGGCTTGGGCTCCTCGTCTCTTTGTTTTAGACGTTGTAGTTGGATCTCCTCCGGTTGGGTGTTTGCTTCGGTGCTGGCCGACGACGTAGACTCCGGTCTTGGAGCTCTGGGAGATCTGCCTCTGTCTGCGCCTCTTTTACTTCTAGTTTTAGGTACTACTTTCCCAATTTTAGCCCTATACGACTTCCTCTTTCCCTTCTCGGTGGTGAGATTGGGATCCCACGGTTGGTGTTGACCACCGTGGGGGTTTAGCTTCGTGCTGGTTTGAAGTTCGTCTGGGTCTTTTCTCGGGTGAGGGGTTCTGGTTCTAGTTTATTGGGGGGTCGGTTTTGTTCAATCCCTTGGGGTCGTTGTGCGGTGCTGGCCGCCGGGGATTTACATTTTTGGTATTTTGGACTGATGGTTGGGTTTGGCTTGGGACGACTCCGACTTTGGTTGTTGGTCTTTCTCGGGTTCCTCTTTCCTCCTTTTGCTTCGCTGGAACTTTGGTTTCCTCTGCCTCTCACTCTCGTGTTCTGGTCGGACCGTGTGTCTTGTTGTGCGCTTCATCTCCGAGGGTTTTGGTTTCTTCTGGCTTTGGCGTGACTTTTGGCTAACGTGGGACTTGACGGCTTGGATATGTTTTGCCTTTGTTTTTCTTTTTGTTAGTTCTGTTAGTCGACTTTTGTTTTTTTAGGTGTTGTTTCTTGGTTGTTTCTCGGTTCCTTCAGATTAGTTATTCTAGGTATCGGCATGTTAGACCCTGCATGTTGTTTTCAGTTCTTCAAGTTTGGAAAATCAGGTTATTAAGACCTGTGTTGTAAGGTTCTGTTTCACCCCTAGTTGGGTGTTTGGTTGTATTGAGGATGTTTTCTCATCCTTCGGCCTCATTTCGAAGCCGTTGGATTTCTATAAAAAAAATATGCGGAACAAAACAAAATATATGTGAAGTCCTTGTTTGGAAATTTCAATACTAAACCTTAGATCGGGATTTATTCACAGTAAAAGAAGAAAAAGAGATATGATGTGCTTTTGGTGTGCAAAGAGAGAAACATATGCTTAAAAGGGATATAAGTAAATTGGATAAAAAAAAGATTTGTCTCAGTTTTGGTCTTGAAAATTGTAAAAAAAAAACATAGACATTAAATTTTGTACTACAAAAACATTTTTTTTTATGAAGTACAAAGTTCTATTTTGTGGCTAAAAAGCTTTCCCTTCAATCCCCTACTGTCTTTTGCTAATCTTTTTCACAATATTGGTATCATCATTCCATATAAAACTTCTTTGATCTCTCGATTTAGGATCGACGATTTTTTTTTTCTTTTTTTCTACTGTCTCCTTATTCTTTTCCCAGGCAACTCCTCGGCCACCTAAAGTACTCTTCTTTTCCCACGAGTCCCACAAAAGAGCTAAGATGCAACTCAAGCAAAACAAGATGATTCAAGTTGACCTAAGAAAAACAACATACGTGTATCCTCACGAGAATAAGGTCAGATCCCCTAAACATACATCTGGAATACTCAATTGACACAAGGACAAGGATATTTAGAGATGACTTGAAGCAAATAATTTTTTCTGGTCTTGCCTATCAACCATGGTTCAGCTTCAAAGGAAGCGAGTGGAGGTAAAAAGTCTTTCACTATTGCTGGCCCTACTCAGTCAGTCACTACTCATTTTACAGCTGCAATTCATGGGATTCAAAACCCTATTGCCTCTTCAAATTTGGAGGAGTCTCAACATTTGGATGTCTTGGACAATGAACTAGAAGAGTTACAACTAACTTCTCATTCTTTGACAAAATTATCTCCACAAGCCCAGGAAGCAGCAGATTTTTTGGGTCTTGGAAATACTACCCCTTTAACCAATGCAAATATCAAACTGAGAGGGAAGAAAAAAGTGGCCAAAACTCAAGCCAGATCTTATGATACAAGATCCAAAATCAAAGACAAAACACCTTCTCCTCTGAAGATTAGTAAGCAACAACATCAGTTTCTGAATGAGGGTTCTGAGGCACAAAAAGCCTGGGGGTTTGGAAAAGCTATAGGTTTGAAATCTCATTTGGATGATGCTTCTGTCATTCTAAGACTCAAGGGACTAGATGATGATATTGCAGAATTGGAGGATAATTTAGAAGAAGAGATAGTTGATTTGGAGAGATTGGAAGGCTTGGAAGAGCCCATTCAAATGGAGATTCACTCCATTAATCTCTCCTCTCTTTGATCAAAAATGAAGTTCCTCTCTTGGAATGTGAGAGGACTCTCCTCAAGCCAGAAGAGGAGGAATCTTAGTAGATTGTTGCACAAGCAAGCTCCAGAATTCATCTTAATCCAAGAAAAAAAAATTCAAAAATTACCAGCAAACTATCCTAGAATGTGTGGATTGTCCTCAGAATGGGAAGTAGCTTCAATTGATGCTATATGAGCTTCTGTTGGGATTTTATCTTTCTGGAAGAAGTCAGAATTCATTATGATCTCTACTAAACCAATACAAGGTGGTGCACTCATCTGGTTAGGCCTTATCACACAATTCAATCAAGCTTGTTGCATTATCAATGTTTATGCCTCTAAAAATTCTCAAGAAAGAGCATCACTGTGGTTAGAAATTGAAAAAGAACTAAATGAGTTGCCAGATGGATCATTGATTATTTTGGGAGGGGACTTCAATACAATACTATATGTCCAAGAAAGATCTAGTCAAAGAAGTGGTGGAAGCTCAATGGCTAACTTTCAAAGGTTACTGAATAATTTTGGTTTAATAGATCTCCCTTTATAAGGTGGCAAATTTACCTGGTTTGGTCCTGGATCACAAGCTTCAAGAATTGATAGGTTCTTAGTATCTACTGATTGGCTTACTCTCCTGCCCTCCTTGTCTCAGTCTTGTCTTCCCAGATCAATTTCAGATCATAGACCTTTGATTCTCTGCAACAACTCATTGGATTGGGGGCCAAGACCCTTCAAATTTGTAAACATCTGGCTAGAGGATCCAAGATTTTTGCCAGCTATCTCATCTTTTTGGCAAAGCTATAATGTCTCAGGCTCCCCTCCTTACATTCTGTGGAAGAAACTTAAGCTCTTAAGAGCTGATCTCAAGCAATGGAACATCCAGGTTTTTGGAGTTCTAGAATCACAAATTGATCAACTCACAACAACTATCAACACTCTTGATATTTTAGTTGAATCAAGGCCATTAACTAATCTAGAAAGCTCATCAAGAGGGGCTCTCAAAGCTGAGCTAATCAAAAAATACAAATTGCTTGCTAAATTATGGAGTCAAAAGGCAAGGAAAAGATGGTTTGATGATGGTGACAAGGGCTCCAAGTATTTTCACAGGCTTGCCAATTTTAATGGAGTTAGGAAAAAAATCATACAAATTGAGGTTAATGGGGTTACTCTAACTGATCCAGATCAAATTAAAGCTGCTGCAGTGGATCATTTCAAAAAAAGCTTCCAAAGTTCCAACTCTGAGTTTATAGACCTACAACACCTAACTTTCAATTCAATCTCTCCACAAGAAAAGGATTGGTTAGAAAGGCCTTTCCAAGAGGAAGAAGTTCTACAAGCTATCTTGGCCTGTAATGGAGAAAAGGCTCCAGGTCCAGATGGTTTCTCCCTCAAATTTTTTCAAGTTGCTTGGAATATTATCAAGGTGGATTATATGAATTTTATACATCACTTCTACATTACTGGTCAGCTGGGAAAAGGTATCAATTCTTCTTTTATGACTTTAATTCCAAAGGGTACAACTCCTATTACCTTCTCTGATTTCAGACCAATAAGCCTTATGGGGGGATCTTACAAAATTCTCTCCAAGCTTCTGTCCACAAGACTAAAGGTGATCATTAACAATCTAGTTGGAGATGAACAAACAGGTTTTTTGGCTGGGAGGCAGACTGTGGATGGTATTCTTATTGCATCAGAAGTGGTTGATTATATCAAAAAATCAAAAACAAAGGCTTTATTGTTCAAAGTTGATTTCCATAAAGCCTTTGACTGTGTTAGTTGGCAGTTTGTGATACAAATTATATCCAAAATGGGGTTTGGAGAATCTTGGAACACATGGATGATCTCCTGTTTCAATGCTTCAGTTTCTATTTTAATTAATGGCTTCCCAACCAAGGATTTCCAAATCTCTAGAGGTCTCAGGCAAGGGTGCCCTCTCTCCCCTCTCATATTTGTGCTGGTAGCAGAAGGTCTCAATAGAATAATGAAGGCTGGAGTCACAAACAATCTTTTTCAAGGAATTCAACCATTTCCCAACTCCCCAGCTATCACTCATCTCCAATTTGCTGATGATACAATTTTTTTTCTCAAGGCTATCCCAGATCATGTGAGATGTCTCAAGTTTGCTCTAGAGCTATTTTATTCAGCCAATGGTTTAGCTGTAAATTATCAGAAGTCACAGGTTATTCCCATGAATCTCAATGATGGAGAGGAGTTGATCATAGCTTCTATTCTAAACTGTCATGTTTCTTCTCTACTTATGACTTATCTGGGGTTCCCTCTTGGGGATAATATTAGAAGATTGAGTACTTGGACTCCAATTGTTCAAAAATTCAAACAATCTTTAGGCATGTGGCAAGCAAAATACTTATCCTTTGGGGGGAGGATCACCTTAATCAAGTCAACCTTGAGTGCATTACCATTATATTTTTTCTCCATCCTCAGAGCTCCAAAAGGGATTATTAGAAAAATGGAAAGTTGGCAAAGGAAATTCTTATGGCATGGTAAAGAATCAGGACATGGCTGTTGTAAGATCAAGTGGGGTACAGTCTGCAAATCAAAGCTTGAAGGGGGTCTTGGTATCATAAATCTTTCCTCTATGAACATAGCCCTATTGGCCAAGTGGTGGTGGAGGTTTGCAATTGAGAAAAATGCCCTATGGAAGTTGATAATTTGTGGAAAATTTGGCTGGGGAATCCATGAATGGGACCTATCAAACTTTACTGAAATATGATCCTCTAGTTTCATTTCTCATATTCTTCAGTTGGCTAATGATCCTAGGTTTGAGAATTTATTTGGGAATAAGGGGCTGCATTGGAAAGTTGGTAATGGTGAAAGGACTTTTTTCTGGGTGGATATTTGGTGGGGAAACACTGCTTTTAAACAACTCTTCCCAAGACTTTATGTGCTATCTCAGAACAAGGAAATGTTGCTGGCAGATGCTTGGGATGGTGTTGGTTGGGATCTTGAATTTTGCAGATCTCCTAGAGGGAGAGCTGAACTGGATTGGACTACTCTATCATCCATCCTCTTAGGGGTAAAACTTGGCCCCCAGGATGATGTCCTTATTTGGAACTGGGATCCTGAAGGGTTTACTGTTAAAAAGCTATATTCATTGCTTGAGCATCAAGGCAGTCCATCCCCTTCAACCTCAGCTTGGTGTAATTTGCTTTGGTATCCTGCCATTCCCCCAAAGATTACAGCCTTTGCTTGGCTAGCCTGTCATGAAGCCATTCCATCTAAGTGCTTCATTGAATCCAGATGTCTCACTTTGTCCTTACAAGACTTGATTTGCCCAATTTGTCTGTGGGACTTGGAAAATGGAAGTCATGCAGTATTACATTGTGGCAGAGCTTGGCAAGTTTGGTGCCTCTTAGCAAACTGGTGAGGATCAATTTTCATTATCTCAAGTTCAGTTCAAGAATGGTTGATTTTGTGGCCTAAACTTCAGAAGAAGAAAAAAAGTGTAAAAGAAATTGGATTCAATTATTCCAATTAACTCTTTGGCAAATATGGCTAGCAAGGAATGATACCCTTTTCAATGGAACAGTGATCTCTGCAGCTGAGATTTTTCAAAAAAAATCTTCAGATCTCATATGCTTGGGAATGGTCCTCTTTTCAAAAGTCAGGAAAATTCTTCTCTCTCAACAGTTGGAAATCTTCCCCCTCAGATTGTCTTGCTTGGAAATTCTTCAAGCCTTGCTCTAATGCGATTTTGTTTCTTGGTTGACTGTTTTTAGCCCTGGTCTGTCCAGGGTTGGGTTTTGGGGTGGTTTGGGGTGGTTTTGGTGAGTGTTGTGAGTGGTGAGGACCCTCTCTTCTTGCTTGTTGGGTGTTTTCAGTTACCTTTGTGTGTGGTTAGCTCTCTTGTTAGGTCTTGTGTGTGGGTACTCCTTTCTAGGTTGAGTGTTCTGTTCTTTCTTGCCTGCTTCTTGTCTTCTTGCAGGTTCTCTGGTTGGCTCCATTCTGCAGGTTTACTCTTGTCTTGCTCTGAGTTGTTGATGCCTATTGCAAGTTGCCTCAGCCTCTCTCAATTCATGGAACATTCATATCAGCTTTTTGGGTTCTCAGTACATGGATGCCTCAATCATTGTTCATCTCAGTTTTTGGGCTACACATTATTCTCAGCATTGGGCTGCTCTTCATTCTGCAACACTATAGACTTCCATCTGGTGGTACTCCCCCATGTTCATTGAAGACAAATTCACCTCCCTGCTCAATCACACTTAATAAGGTGTTGATTGAGCCTTTACTCCTTTGATCCTGCCTCTACTTTCCTCAGCTCAAGCCCCTGCTTGCCCTAATCTGCCAGGCCATTATTAAGTGCTCTTTCTGCAAATCATTACCCTCTTGTTTTGATTTGGCTAAAGACCATGCTCGTAATCCCTTTTCTGACTCCCTCAGACTTCATGAGTCATTGTCATTCCTTTTTCAGATTTCATGTGGTTTTGGGCCTCAGATTTCCTATGGCTCTTACAGATTTCATTTTGCTACCCTATTGTTCCCTTTTGGTTGTTTTTTGTGGCTTGATCCTTAGTTGGAGAGCTTGTACTCCTTTTTATCCTCTAAAGAGGTTTTAATTGAAAATTATTGCTGATAAAAAAAAAGCCTGGATGTGGCCTCTACTCTAGTTGATCGTGCTTCATATAACAATAACCATCAACTCTAATAGTTCTTTCTCAATGGTAGCTACCGTCGAGAACCATAAGTGGAAAAAGCATCACCTCCAAAGTCTAAAAAATAACCATCCATCATGAGACACAAACAGTTGAAACATGTTTGTATAACTTAAAAAGATAGATTCGATTCCAAACAACAACATAACTCGCTCTTCTGAAACTCCATAGCAGCTTCAGTTATTAGTCACGCTCACTGATGGCAGTCAAATGTTCATCAATTTCGTCAGTTGACAACACTCTGAACACAGGATTTTCTGCTCTCACTACTCCAACCTGCCAAATGTTCAAACATTCATGTCACTAACTCAACCACGCAACAAGTAAATCAAACTAACAATATTATCAATTGGCCACAATACATTTGCCACCCTTAGTCCATTACATTTGATGCCAAAATGTTAATTATAACATACCTCAATTTCAGTGGCTTTGAAATCCTCTTGCAGAACTGATTGTAGAGCAGAAATAGCAGTCTACACAGGTACAAAAAAACTCACATTTAGAATGGTCGCGAGTCAAACGCGAACATACATATCAGCCCATTTATGGCGTAACATAGATTGAAAAGAAATAAAAACCCCATACTACAAGTATTCCGTCTCAATGCACAAAACAATGGTAAAAACGAGATCGTTAAAGAATGCAAGTTCTAAGACAAGAAAATCATTCCCCGGCTACAGTACAAGAGAATCAATTACATCACATATAATTCCGCAATCTACCCAAAGAAAAAGTTCAGCTAAAAGACACTCTAGGCATGTCTAAACTTACATTCAGTGCAGTTACTCACTTTTGGAAAGATCCTGTTCTAAAATGACGCATGGCAAAATTTTCAACTTCTACATCATATCTATAATATTAGGTTATTAAAATATATGCCCTCATATGTCATTTCATAACAAAGTTGAAATGCACAATCTAAATTGAACTGTGAAAAATAATTAAATTAAACTCTTCGTCTAAGGATACATGTAGAATGCGACACCCTAGTAACTGTTTTGAACTCCAAAAAAAACTTGAAGAATACTCACTAAGTCATTGTGATAGAACATGTTTAACCTTTGGTAAGTAAGATGTATTACCTGAACTGTTTCTGCGTAGGAGAAAGCAGGATCATTTTTCATCTTCTTCTCCAAAAAGTTAATTGCTTCTTGTTCTTTTAATCCAGCACTAGTAGCCTGAGGCATGAAAATTTCATTCAAATTAAGTAGAAACAATCATGAATTTCACTTTAGAGTGACAGCAGAACAGTATTTTGTCAATGGATATCGCATTTGTTTACTGCACAGCATACACGTTCTAAACTGTAAAATATTCATCTCAAATGATGTTTTCCTTAAAAAAACATCAGAATCAACTTTAAGACGTGGGCTATTAATATAGACGGTGAGACTCAGTGGTTCACTCGGAAAATGATACATCAGCTTATCTAGCCAGAAGCAAATCATGAAAACTTGGAAGAAAAAATCTTGAACCCCAAAAGAAAAATAAATTTCACTAGGCAACTTGCAACTGTATGGAATGTTTGAGATCAGCCTATGTTGTGATCTTCTTTGGATGACAACAGCTTTTTGTCATCATGATTTCTATTATACAAACTACAAGGTTTAAGAAAAGATCAAGATCTCAGATATAAGCTTCATGAATTTCCGCTATTCTAATCCATAAAATCATATCTATTATCAAAACCATAGAAACAATGGAAATAGCATTCTTAGCAATCCCTATAACCGAAATGCAACTGCAAGCAAGATTGTTAAACTCGAGACACCCAGAGCAGCCAGCTTTATTTTCTATTTCTTTCTTCCTTTTCTCAATCTTTATGAGAACAATCATCACAAATTGTAAAAGTGTAGAGTATTTCACTATCTATCCAAAACATGAAGCCAGCCCTTTCTTTTTCGCCACTAGGATTGCTTTCCTAAACATGTTCATTAAACCAAGTTGATTAAAGGATGATGCATGTCATAACCATCCATATCTAGAAAAATATGCAGAACACCCATAATTCAATGAGAAAACAAAAAAAAATGGAGAGAAAATAGAAGTTATCTGTGAATTACCTTGTGGCCAAAGAAATGGCCAGCTGGATCACACTTAAACAGTTGAGGTCCATTCTCCTCATCAATGCCCAAAACCATAGCAACTCCAAGTAAAGAAAAAATGGAGCATAACAAAATATGTCAGCAATTAGAAAGCATGTAGTGTACTAATGGTTTATGAAACATTTGGTATAATAAAAGGCCTTTGCAGGAAAGTAGGGGTCAAAAACAAACCTACTCCAAGAGGTCTCATATAAGCATGCTGAGTATAAACCTGGGATTTGTCCGCAATCCTGTACGCATAAGATATGAAATTATTTTCCAATGAATTGGAGTAAGCATTGATGAAAAAACTAAGGAATGTGTACAAGGAGCCTCTTCAGTAGCTTTATTGATCCATTGACTTATTCCCAGTGAAATAATAAGTCAGTATTTTTAACTTTTAAGAACGGTACAATCGATGCAAAATTAAAACAAATTCACCCATAAGGTAGCAACTTTCAATATCTGCAACTTTGAGCAAGATACAGTTACAACCTCAAACAACGATCTTCTTTATTGATCTAAAATGACTTGTCTCAACTAGCTTTAAAAGGAATGTGATTATAAGTCAAGACAGGCCCTGAAAATGTAAAACAAATAACTATACCAGGTCCTGAAACAGTTACCAACAAAATTACCATATGGCACATAGCTGAATAGCATTTATACAATATATGTTGCAAAATAGCATACCATCTGGCCAATACATCCGCAGGCATTTCATAGCCATATTTGAAACGAAACTCAGCAGCTTCATTCCTTGCTTGCTGAACCAAGCTCCTTGCATCGGCTGAAAAGGAGTTACAGAATTCAGGATAACTCTTAAGGCATACATACATACATGTGCGTAGAGTGAAAAAGAGATGGACAATCCAAGGAAAAGGGCAACCGCTCGAAGCCTCAAACCAACTCCGTAGTGAACTTAAGTCTATTAAATCATAAGAACAATGTAAAGATCAATTCCAATCAAGCAAGAAGACAGTACAACAGAAACGATAAAGGCCGTATTTTGACATGTTCATGTTTGTGAACTTGGCACTAAAATCCAATCGTTTAAGAACGGTAGAGAAAACAACAGTTCCTTACTAACAAAAGTATCACCTTCAGGTGATGTATTTATGACTATTATGCACCAACCACTTCAAACAAAAATATTGTTATATAGCAGACACGAAATGGTACCTGAAAATAAGTACTAAATTCACTAACTTTAAGATACACAAAGAGTTGAAAAAGCAGACCTGTGATGCCTGTAGCCAACAACCCAAGGTACTTGGTAATAGGAAATAGATGGGTGACACTAGTCTGATCCAGAAGCTTGTCCTACACATGCATAAAACAACCAATTTGCACACAACAACTCAAACCCTAGATCAACCTTAATACAAATATGCAGCTACACCCAAAGCGTAAAATAGAAATATAAAGCAACACAACAAGGCAGACTCACCGGAACTTTCTTCTGAGTCACAACACAGACGGAGTCCTTGCCGCGAACTCCAATTGAAGTGATACTCGCCGATTTTACAGCCTTAAATGCATATTCTGTCGCGAAACCAATCCAGAAACCCAAATTATTCATAAAATATATACAAAATTACAATTGCTATCAATTTTCCGGCGATACGAACAGGCAGAAATTCGAGGAATGGGCAAGGACATACCGACTTGGAAGAGACGACCTTCGGGAGAGAAGATGGTGATGTGGCGATCGTAGCCACCTCCGCTTCCTCTACTCATGCTTCTGAGACTCTGCTTCGAGCTGGCTTATCTAAGTGTATTGCTGATTCGATTTCGGAGAAGAAACAAACCCTTGTATTCGAGACAATGCTTCGAGCTCCGCAGATTAGCTTTACACCCCTATATACAGAGTTAACTCGGGGAACAAGAAATCTATTTTCATTTTTTTTCTTCTTTCACCAACTGTTTATTGTCCATAATACCCCTCAAACTAGACGTCTTTCAATCAGTGTTGTAAAAAACGCTAGGCGCCGATCGGACGGTGAGGGGTCTTAGGCGCTAGACGGGGATTTATCGGAGATTAATCGGGGATTAATCGGATGTGTATTTTTTTATTATTAATAAATATAGATTATCAAATTCAATATTATACTATATAAAAAATATTAAAAAAATAAAAGATTATACATATATATATATATATAAGATAAACTTTATATCAACTAAAACATGTATATATATAGTCTAAAAAATCATATCATCCTCAAAAACAATATAAATAAATATGACTTAACAAAAAAAATATCAATAATGTGATTTGAACTCAAGACCTAACACTTGAAGTGTCCACAACCAATTCAATTAGCACAATTTAATAGTATTATTTAGTTTGTAAAATATAAATAGCATGGAAGTATTTCAAACCAACCATTTTAAAGTCCCACATCGCCGAAGTTTCACCAACACTCTCTTCCTTTCTACTATAAAAGTCCATCACTTGTGTCATCCACTAAGCACTTAATTCTTGACTAATTTTGGGCTCCATCTTTTTTGGGCTCAACTTTAATAACGAATTAAAAAAAAGGTTCAAGTTGTAGCCTTTTATTAGTTCAAATTTTTAGTTTTTTTTTCATTTTTTTTTGGGCTCGGTGGGATTGGGCCGATTAATCGGTGATTGGGCCGACTAATCGGCCAAATCGCCGATTAATTGGGCCAAATCGGGTTTGGCCGCCCGACCGCTTAAAATTGGGCGCTGATGGCCAAATGGGCGCCTAGGCCAATTTTTACATGCCTACTTTCAATTCAGATTTAGTCAGGGCCGATCCAGCCATAGCCATTTTCAACGGCTAGATCTTGAGAATATATTTATTAAAAAAAATTAACATGGAAATCATTTATTTATTTCCAAAATGTATGTTATAGATAAAGACGTTTGGATGCGGAGTCTCGGACCCGAATGATAACAAATTTAAAAACAGAAAATTAAGATGAGATAGTTCCGGAGAGACCCTGAGACGCTAACTCTTTGACTAAGAGTCCGACTATTCCAGGTGACATTTAAGGGGGTAGATTTCTCTTTCTACAAGAGGTGCTCTAGTATTGTAGATTTTACTTTTTCTATTTCGACTCGAAAAGTAATGTTTTTCATAACAAAAGACTTGTTTCGTCTAACGGACACGCTGGTCCTTCGGTGGAAACCTTTGAGGGAAGTGAGGATGAAGTCAAGCATCCAAAGAGGTCCCAAAAAAAAGAGGAGACTTAGGATCAAGCTCTTTCAGATCTTATAGGGACGGGACGTGTCTCCTTAACAATGTCTCGTTCATCTGTTTGTTGGGATCAATAAGGGCTCTTATTCGTGACCCACAAGAGTGTAACGCCGCTGTCGATTGTTCACCAGCGTCTTCTCCCCTCAACACCCACCATCGATGATTCCAACCCTCGAGATTTGGATCTGGGGGGTGAAAGGACCCTACACGGCGAACCATAGTGGCTAGAGCCGAACTTCTCTTTTCATTGGAGTCATTCGCATCCTCCTGATGAAATAGGTGGTCCGTAAAGTGAAGGAGAAGGTATGGGACCATGGCCAAGCCACCGCACTCGGTGGTGGGGATGCGGAGCGCCGTGGATCCTTTGCCCCAACCGCTCCACCGATCAGAGGGCCACCGTCAAGGACGATGAAGGAGGAGGTGGTGGTGGGGTTGATGGTGGATGGACGGAACAAGAACCAAAGAGGAGATCACATACAACGACAACGACTTAAAACTCTGGAAGAAAGAGAGAGCTTCCTCGAGTCTGCGGTGCATGCACACGATTTGGCAACAATGGTGTTGCTGGTCCAAGCTTTCATACTCGGACTAATGGTATGTCAACAGATGGATTCCATACACATGGATGAGAACAAGCTATGGACAACTTTAGTTTATTGTCCGACCTACATGTACTTATCTATTTTACATGGCATATTATCAACAACTCTATGTAGTCTGGTGGTGAATACATCTTCACATCTCATCTCTCCTTGAGGTCACAGGTTCGAATCCCGGTGGGTACACTTGCTTGGGAGTGAGTGTGGGTGTTGGGTGGTGGGTTAGATTAGGTTTAAATAGGATATCCCTGTATTTCTCTCTGATCAAAAAAATAAATAAATCAACAACTCTCTGTAGACGTATATGATATGCCTAGTCAATTTGAGACACTAGCTTCGCGAGGGCTTAGCATTTGGAAGCAAACTCAACTCACAACCACGGTCATGGTTGTAAATGGCGCTAGGCGCTAGTCGGGCGGTGATATCCCTGTATTTCTCTCTGATCAAAAAAATAAATAAATCAACAACTCTCTGTAGACGTATATGATATGCCTAGTCAATTTGAGACACTAGCTTCGCGAGGGCTTAGCATTTGGAAGCAAACTCAACTCACAACCACGGTCATGGTTGTAAATGGCGCTAGGCGCTAGTCGGGCGGTGAGGACCCCTAAGCGTTAGGCAGGGCCTAGGAGGATTTAATTTTTTAATATTTTTAATTATTAATAAATATATATTACACAAATATACTAAAAAAATCAAAATATATACTATATTTGTATACTATAAAAAATATCAAGTATCAAAATACAAAAAAAAAAACTAAACCAAATAATGCTCTTATTTTTATTTTACTCTTTATTTTAATAAAAATCTAAATTATAATGATAAAACACAAAGAGGGACACCTCCCATATTCTTATTATCAAGAAATTCAAGATCATTACAAACATATTGTCTCTCTCAACTTTCTATCTCTTTTTCAAATGTCCAATATCACAAACTAAAGTCATAAGTTTTCGACTAATTGGACGAGACGACGAGTCGAGTTGTTTTCAGATTTTGGGACCTAGGCGGGGCGACGAGTCGGGCGTTTTTACAGATTTTGGGGCCTAGGCGGTGGCCTAAGCAGACTAGGCGGGGACTTTTACAACCATGACTACGGTATAATACATCTATCCCAGACGATCACAAATTTCAACATCATACAAAGAGGTTAAAGGGAATTAGTTGTATTAGGAGATTAAATAGATAAATTATCTAGTATGATAGAAAGTCTTCTAAGAATTATGAAGACCGATAACATATTGATAATTGGAATTTTGAAGAGAGGACTCACTCTGATTTTTTCAGGCCAACTTGTGGAAGCATAGTTTGTGTTGCAATCGTTACACACCACCAACTTGTTCCAAATACTGGTGATTCTCTATACGTAATATCAAGGAAGGGTCAGACACATAACTTTTCTATAAACCACAACCATGACATTGAAGTTATTGGGGTGGTGTAGATTATCCTGTTAAACACATGTTGGTCTACGTTTTAGCTAACTTAACAGATGTCGAGCTGATCAAAAAAAAACTTAACAGATGTCGAGTGCCTCACTGGTTGGTCATCAAACTTAGCTAAAATTCTGGTGTTTCTTGAGCAAAAATGCAGTTATAATATATATATATATATATGTATATATATATGAGGTATTTAAATGAAATTGTCTCAAGGGAGTTTAGTTATGACTTAACTAGGAAAACAAGTTTGGGAAATATTATTATAGATCAGATACAAAAATCCAAAATATTAAAGAAGATTTTTCTCCAAACTTTAGACATCAATAAGATATCTCAAAACTATTACAAAGAACTATAGAGCTCTGAATCCATTATAATTGATAGGGTAAATTACACCTGACTAACCCAAACTATACGCGTTTAACGTTTAACTACCTCAATGTTCAATCGTAACATTTACCTACCCAAAACTATCATTTATTAACGACTTTGGTCACTTTCCATCCATGAGCGTTAATTTTTTTTTGTAAAATGACGAAAGTACCCTTAACTATTATCCAAATTTACACTCTCATACCATTTAAACCCTAAAATTAGTTTTTATATTTAAATCAACAATAAAGGAATTAATTATTTTCAACTATTTATTAATATTTCAAAAATTAAAATATTTATAACTTAATAAAAAATGTTTTAAATTTCTGTTTTATTTAATAAAAGCAGTTTTAAATTTCTGTTTTATATATACAGTTTTAAAATTTGTTTTTTAAAATCAAATCTGTTTTATTTTTCCATTTATTTTAATTTGAAAAATCAGTTTTTATTTTATAAAAATCAAAAATTTATTATAAAAAATAATTTTTATTTAAAAATCGTTTTATCATAAAACAAACAGTTTTTTTAAATCAGTTTTTTTATTAAATTAGTTTTTTAAGTTTAATTTATTTTCAATTCTTTTTATTTTTCCAGTCATTAGATCTGAATGCCATCAGATTTACAGCGTCTTCAACCTCATCTCATGCCGGTCAATTTTTTTCCGGCCAGTACATGTATTGTCGGCCAAATTACAAATTCATTTTTTTTCAGAAACCCAAATTTGAGCAGAGGAAACCCTGAGTAGAGGAAACCCAAATTTGAAAATAATCCGAACTAGTATCAACTCAAATCAAATCCAAATTCAAATCCCTAATTTATACAATCCTAATCCCAAATCAAATCAAATCCCTAATTTATACAATCCTAATCCCCAATGTAACAAAAATCAAATCAAAAATACCCAAACCCAGATTTTGTTCCCTAAACAAACCCTACCAGACACGAGGCTTCAAAGAGGATGAAGGCGAGCTCGAGCCGGTGGGTGAGAACGAAGATGAGAGATGGTGTGGTGGAAGCCGAAACCTGGTCGATGGTGGCAGCGTCCTTGGTGCTCTGAGCTTGTTCGTCGGTGTCGTGTACTCTACAGATCTGAGTTCGCTTCCTCAAAGCTTCGCAAATCTGAGCTCCAACTACGCGAGAGAGATGAATGGGGAGAGATGAGAGAGATGCGGATGAGAGAGATGATTGGGGAGAGAATCGTGTAATTGGGTAAATATTTGGGATAACTTTTTTTTTCAATTTTAAATTTGAAATGCGTTGTAAACAGTAAGGGCGTTTTCGGAATTTTAGAAAAAAATGAACAGTGAACAGATGGAAAAGTGGACGGGAGGTACCAACGTCGTTAATAAATGATAGTTTGGGGTAGGTAAATGTTACGATTGAACATTGGGGTAATTAAACGTTAAACGCGTATAGTTTGGGGTATTCAGATGTAATTTACCTTAATTGATATTGTTCAAACTGATTATGTCCAAAAGCTAGTACCTCAATTTCACCTTGAAGTGAAGCTTCACTATGTTGTTAGTTATCATGGATTGTTTTTGTATCACAAACCCTATAAAGGTTGGTTATGGTACGAACGACTCCTAAAGTATTTGTGAGAGTAAAAAGGGGTACAATTGTAATTGATTATTGAGCAGCAAATGGGAGTGATGGAAACAAGAAAATAATAGATAGTTTCGACCATGAGGAAGAAAGAAAAGCAATGCACATATTATTAGTGAAATGGTTGTTTATAAAACACAAAGTGTTGAGGACATGATTAAGCATATAATTACTGTTATTGTTCGACATGTTTGAAAGTACAATGTGCTTATGAAACAAGAACAAAAGATGTTATGTGGAGGTAAATTTTTCTTTCCACAGTACACTGATAATGTGATTAAGGGAGCTCTCTTTGACTGCATGGTAGTTCGAAATTTGCTGGTTTAAACTCATTGGAACTTACTAACGATTTGGGAAACTATGCTAACATGAGAATGAAGGAAATCATAAACATCGAGCCAGATTAAAGGAAAGAAAACATCATATACATGATGAATTGTCATCTATCTTCCGTAAGCTAAATCAGATTTTTGAAGACAAGAATCATTTGAAGTACAGTACTATGTAACGAGTCATTTATGATATGGGATTGTTTTTTTTTTGAAACGGGTAACCGGAGACTTTCATTAATACCAAAAGGTAATCAAACAGGATGAGGCGTGACCGCCTCGGGTTCCAGATATATGTCCGGGCTGACCGTAGCAAGCCCGGCGCTCATGGACCCATAATAATAGCCCACTTGAAATCGTGGGCACAAACTCAAGACAACTCCCTACCATCGTTCCAACATAACGAGGAAACAAATACCAAGTTCCAAAACCCGCAGAAAATAAAATATCCCAACAGAAACACAAACAATAACATAATAAGTAAAAGATAGGTGCTGAAAATGCAGGCTGCCCGGGACCGCCAAGCAGTGGTTGTCCCGGGTCTGTAGGTATAGTCCGGGGCCGACTCCACCCACCCCTGTTGGGGCAGATCATTCCTCCATCGAAGGCCTCTGTGCCTCCGCTTCATCTACTCCCCCCTCCCCCTGGAAGGGCGGATACCAGGTCTGTTGTTGAGAAGTCGGATCTCCCCTCTGCTTCTTTGTCTCCGGCAGGCGTGCATACAACGAACCACTTCTGGTCTTCAGGGTGGTCATCTTGCCTTTGCCTCGACTGGGCCCGCCTTTCCCTAAGCCCTCCTGGGTGTCTCCCTGCTGTCCCAGGGGATCTTTCTCCTTCTCGTCCCACTTCACTGCAGTATATCCGGGGTCAGCTCGGACTATAGTGTCAATAGCAGGGTGGGCGTTAGCCAGGTAGTCAGGCTTCGTGGACTTGGGTGGCGGTGTGGGTACTCCATGGCCACCCCCTATAGTGTATTGGTTAACCCTTCTCGGTTAACCTTAGCTAGGTAGTCAGGCTTCGGGATGCCTGCATCGGATGATTCTGCGCCCATAGTGATCTCCTTGGACCGAATCAGAGGGTTCAGTGATAGATCACTCAGGAGATAAGTGACTGTCGGATGTGGCACCGGAGGGGGTGCATTCCAGACCGTTCGCAGCAACCATTCCACATCCAGATCCCTTGGGACCAGAATAGAGTGGTCATACCGAATCTCCTCCCGGCCAATTCCCGGCAGGAGGGTCGGGCAGCCCGAGATCCTGTGTGTCAGCATTTCGCACCTGCGACAAAAGTCTACCACTCTCTCATATTGTAGATCAATCACAGCAGGGGTATCAGTACCTGGGAACCGGAGGCGGATTCTGCGCCGTAAGGGTCGAATCAGCTCCATCCGGACCCTTAGTCAGAGATGCATATCCTCCTGTCGAGCCGTCGGGATTGGGGCCGACATGACCTGAGTGCCCATGGTGCCTGCAATGAGGCCGCAGATGTAGTGATTCCTGGCTCCTCTCGGGATATTCAGTGCCCGGACCCCCAGCTCCACATGGTCGAAGCTAATCTCGTCTGCCCGGTCAAATTTCCTAAGCAGTTCGAGGAGGAGGGGGAATCCCTTGAAGCTCCAGGGACCCCTATGACGGATGTCTTCCATTTCCTTGGCGGACGGGAAGTGGTATCCCGTGACCTCCGGGGACATAAAATCCACCTTAATCCCCGTAACTTTCCATTTACGCAACATCATCGCACATACAATGTGTTGGTTGTAGGTCCGATCCCCTGCGACCTTTGCTGCAAGAGAGAACTGATACGACCCAGAGGTGAATAGTGGGACACCCTTCTCCGACACCACTACCTCGTCATCCTCGTCCTCCCAGTCCGGGATCGGGGATATATGAGTTGGTTGGGGCTCAGATGACGACCCCGACGAGCTTCCGGCGACCGGACAGTCAAGCCTCGGGACCGGTATACGCTCTGACGGCGGGAGATAACGAGTCACCACCGGAGAAGGGGGTGGCCAAAGAAGGGATATCAGATCCCTGTGGATCTCCCTCGCCGTTGAGTTGTGTCCGACGTAGGTTGGGAGCGGCTCCGATGACGACGGAGGCACGCTTAGGGCCAGAGACGCGCCCGACCTGTCTTTCAGATCCAACGGCCGCGGTGACAGCCGAGGATGGTGCACCGGGAGAACAGGATCCGGCTCGGTCAGCGGCGGAGGGACGGCGTCGTGACCGTCGTCTCGCTGGGCGGAGACTTCGAGGCGGTGGACATGTAAAGATTGAGAAATTTATCACCTTAAATTCTTCGTTGGAACGTCGCGGGTTGGTGAACGGTTATTTTTGGAATTGAGTTAAAAAAAAGAGGAAAAAAATGTGGTATTTGTTTTTGGGTCAGCTCAACCGGACTTGGGCCGAATCAGGGCAAGGCCCACTCGTGCGCGCGGCCCACTACGACCGGCCCAACCCTTCTGAAACCCTAACTACAAAACCACGCCAGCGCCTCTTCTCCTCCATTTTCGCGCACGTTTCCCCAGAAAAAGACCAGAACCCTTCTCTCGTCTTCTCTCGCAAACCTCGCCGTCAATCGCCCGAACCTGACCTCTCCGACCTCTCCCCGACCCCGTCGTCCTCATCTTCCCTCATCTGCTTCCATCCCCTCGTCTGATTCGTCCTCCGAAACCCAGAAAAGACCAGAACCACATCTCTGCTTCGCCATGTTCTTCTTCGATTCAACGAAACCCACGCCGCCGTCGACTTCTCGAGCTCCACGTCGTCGGAATCGCGCGAACCAGAGATGGTGAGTCTCTGTCCGACCCTTTCCAACTCCCTCGTCCTCCCTCTTCGTCAGATCTGTACCCACGTGAGTTCGCCGTGGTTGTTCTCGGCTGGAGAGGTGTCACCGGAGCCACGGGGTCCAGATCCGTCTTCCCTCGCCGGCGAGACGACACCGCCGTCAGATCCGGAGCTAAGAAGCTCGGAAATGGCGCTGCCGCCCTTCCTTCGTCTCTCCCCGTGTTATGGCACCCTCCCCTCACCGTCAAGAACCACCATCGCCTTCCCCCTCGAGTCCCGCCGCCGCCGTCGCCGGAACCTCAACCGGAACCCTAGTCGCCCCTTCTGACCAGAGCAAGTAGGAGATCGGGCCAGGAACGGACTTGGGCCTCGAGTTGGGCCCTGGACAAGGTTCGGGCTAGAACCTGGACCGGATCTGAGTCCGGGTCCTGAGCCGGGTTTGGGTCCAGGTCTGGGTTGGGCTCGGGTCAGGTCCGGGTTCTAGGTCTGGACCGGATTCGGACCTGGACTCGGGTCGGGCTCAGGCCGGGCCGGGTCAAGGCAGATTGATTAAATTAATTAAATAAAGATTTGACTTAAAATCAGATTAAATACGTGGACTTTTGGACAAAACGGACTATTGGATTTAATTATCAAATTTGAGGACCGTTACGGGTTGGACCGGGATTGATACGTCTCTTTTGTTGTAAACCAGGCCGTTACCCCGAGCACGGAGAAGACCGGTGTTGGCCAGGACGTCAGCAGCTAGGAGACGCAACGGTCGGCTCTTCAAGAGGTAGGGATTACCTCGGACCCGCTTTATTACGGTTTTACTAGAATGTATATAGGGAAACCTAATAAACCGGCTAAAGAACTAGTATGCATATAGGAAACGAACAACTAGCGTAGACGTATCAAACTGTGAACATTTACGATTTCTGTCTTGGGAATTGCTGTGATGGTTGAATCGGGCCATGTCGCGCCCGTAAGACTTGTGTGCTGAATGTATCTGTGTATGCCTTTGATGCTTGAACGGTTAATATATAACGAACACGAAAATGAGTAGAATTGACTAGAGAACGCATGATCAGTGATTTGAGTGCTTTTCCCTATCTTGCTTGATATGATGAATTGAGAATGTTTGGGGATACCGGTTGAGCCGGTGGGGTAACCACGTGGAGAGTGGTATCGATAAGTAATGGTATGTGCCTATTGGTGGTGTTATTATTGAAACATGACTGTGGTTGTGAAAGTGATTATGACGGCTCTGTGATAGTTGTATTGAGTGTGTCCGAGAGGGTGTCGGTAAGTGATGGTCAGTACGGAACAGTTGTGAGTGTAATTTAAGGGTCGAGACATATTGTATTCGGTGTGACATGTCGTTGTTATGTGTGGGCAAGTGTGCCGTGTTTGTGTTGATGTGAACCCTTGGTTGTGATATGGTCAGGTGAGTGATAGACCGACGTGAACGTGAATGTGGTAATGGTACGGTGGTTACTTGTGGTTGTGTTCCTGTTTGTGAGTGTGATTGCGATTGTGTTGATGCGCGACCGGTAAAGTGTGAGAGAAGTACTTCCGTCAGGTGTATCGTACCTTCCGGCGCGTATTCGATTAATTGTTGGGTTTGTGGTACTTGGGTTACATGAGAAAGGTGATTTCCCTACCTTCCGACCTTGAGTTGGTAAAACGCTGTGTCCTGCGAAGAGGTGATTTCCCTACCTTCCGACTAGCACTCGGTAAAACGCTATGTTGAGCACCGCGAGTGACGAGGCCGCGAAGAGGCGATTTCCCTGCCTTCCGTCGATCGGTAAAATGCTGTGTCCGCGATGAGGTCGACCGCCTATCCTGACTTTGTGTTAGGGAAGTTGTGTGCGGTTACGCCGGGCCGAGAGGGTTGCTCCCTAGACCGTGCGATGGCTACGGGCCGTTTCATTTTGAATTGCTTTGAATTGACTGAGTATTGTTGTGTTTTGACTTTGGGTGTTCTTCTTTGTTATGAGTTGCGTGTGACCGTGAATGACTCGATTTGTTTGTCTTTTGGTGAATTCATGTGTGTGGCTCCCGTGTAAGTTAAAGTGTCATATTTGTGGTTGTCCGTAAGTCGTTTGTGAATGGGCTTGGGATGGGGAATCTCGGGACAGTTTGTGGTCAGGTAGAGTGAAGGTTGTTTAAGTTGAATATTGTGTTCTCGTTGTTGCTTCCTCTTTTAATCGTTAAAAAGTTAGTTTAGAAACGTAATTGGATGTCTAAACTGGAGTGTTCCCTTTGTTGTGTGCGTTAGTCGATTGGAGGGGGTTGAGCTAAAGATAGTATGGTTGGTCTTGTAAACGCCAGGTTTAAAAATGAGTTTTTCTTTAAATTGGTTTAGGAATCGGTGTTGGTATAGTTGGACATTTGAGTATCCGAGTTTAAAGATGGGTATTGGCTCTTTTTTGGTTCATAGGTCGTATTGTGTTAAAACCCTTTTTTTTATATTTTAAGTTATGAAACTGCATTTTGGTGAATTCGAGATAAGGAGGTTTTGATGGTTTTCCCTACTGAGCGTCAATCTCACCCCCTTACTCTTTTGTGTTACAGGTTGAGCGGGTTGTGGTCTAGCAGGATTCTCGGAGCTAGGGAGCTAGTGAGGATCCTAGGCTAGTCTGGTCTAGAGATGTACCCTCATTTGAACTTAACGTTATGGTTGTTTTTTGAGCTGTGACTCGGTTTATTATTTCAGAGTTTATTTCTTTTAAATCGCTTTAATTATTTATTAATTTAGTTCACGTCTCGGGTCCGGTCAATACCGGATTTGGGGCGTGACAGGACAGCCTCTGCATTGGATCAGATCTGATCGGGGGGGACCATTTCCGGTCCGTGGGGACTGGGGGTGGGGAGATTCGACATCGTTCGGACAGAAATGGCCTAGTGCTGCAGGTATCGACGGTTGTGACGACGAGCTCGGGGAAGAGAAGGCAGGACTGGGAAGAAACGGCTGTGTGGTTGGCGGCGATGACGCTGTGGAGAGAGGAGGGTTGTGCGGGTGATGGTGATGGCGAGAGGAGTAGAAGATGATCGGAAATGGTGGTGATTGAACGGCGACGACGACCCTAAGTAGGGTAAGAGAGAGACCTCACTTGGAGGTGTGTGGAGAGCCTTTTTCTTTCGCTAATTTTTCTTTCACTTAAGCACAGATGGGATTGTTAGAGCTAGTTGAAGTTGATATTATAACAGGTTATAAGATAGATAGACTTTTATATACCTTAATGAACTTGTTAATGATTGGCACGGACCTTATCTTTAGATATCAAGCCTTAGCTCAGGCCCATAGTTATTGAGCATTTGTTGTCTTCTTCTCTACAAAACAGACATCGTGGGATAGCAGAAGCAGGAGTTTGACCTCATTGACAAAACATATCTTCTCTCCTCTTTTCTCCTTCCTCTGTGTCCCTTCTCTCCCTTCATTCCTCTTTCACATACTCCAACCCTAAATCCTATCATTTTACCTCATCAATCCAGTTTAGAGTGTATCAACATCTTTCATTATCAGCAACTAGAGTGAATTATGCAGAAGAAAAACTTGCAGAAATTCTAAGTTAGTGGCTAGTTTAGCCTCATCTTCTTGTCTGAAACTCTTTGAGGCGATTGCTTTGTGGATGCATGTTCTGCTCTTTTTCTGTTGACAAAATCTGAGAAGGATGGAATGGGAGGCAGCCTTGTCGTTGGCGAAACACTCTGCAGTATGGGAGAAGCAAATGGAGTTCTGGAAGTTCGCGATCCAACTGTCGCATTGAATGCTTCAGGAGTAACTTCCGTTTGTTCTTTACCTGAAGGCGTTGATGGTGTCAAGGGGGTGGACTCTGAGGAGCAAGAACTGGACCCAAGCCGCTCTGTTAGCCCAGTTGTGCTTGTGGCTGATAGCCACCTCACAGTACTTGCCACTTGTGAGTAATAGAATGACTTCCCACTCTTCCCATATCTTTTATAGCAGTCATTTTCAAGGGAAGTTGCCGATGTTTCTAAATCGAGCCTGAAAAAGAAGCCCTTAAGGATTATGACCAATTTAGACGATGCAAAAGGCTTGTTCTCACTTCTCATAGCAATGAAGCTAACACAATATTTTACTCAGAACTATTGGGCTTAATATAACGTGAAGCATGGAATGGACAGGTACAGAGGCACACATACTTTACGTCAACAAGCCTTTGCTGAGCCTGCTTCAGGGCATCTTTTAACCTTTTCTTTGTTGCTTCTCTCAGTGCTTCTGATATGGCATTCTTCTCCGATTTACCGACCTGTCATCAATTTGGATATCAACAGCTTGCCAGGACAGGTGTCAAGAAAGTTCTCTGTGGTTAGGTTAACTTAAAATTGCCACTAAACACTACTCTAAATACTTAGAGTAGTAGATGAACTATCTTTAAAGATAGTTCATCTACTACTCTAAGTATTTAGAAATAGTGCATTTGTGCATGTATTTTATAATCCATGACACAACGTTAGTCCCTTCTCTAAATGGCAAGTCATAATGTGATGATTCACAGAAGAACCCAGGGCAAACAGAAATCACATTCAAGCAAAAAATTTAAGACAACTGTAGGGAATTAAGAATGTGGCCACTAAGAGAATGAGTTGCAGATAAAGATCAATCCCAATATCGAGCATTAATTATGGAATTTGACACGCAATCTAGAAGAGCTTTAAAAACAGCAAAGAATACGGAATAAACGCATGTGTTTTGAACACTATTTGCTTCTTTTTGGCTTCTCTCTTGGCAATGGAATTAAATTACTGCATTTGTTCTGCATTACTTTTGCTCAGATGAGAATATCAAGAACAAACCTGTTTATCATGGCCCTTATTCCTGTAGTAGCTTTCTTCTGCTTGCTGCAAGAGTTCAAGCTTCTCATTCAGTTTTGACCTTGATGTTGAATTCGACTTGGGTAAGCTCTTAAGAATGTCACTGTCATCTAACAAGTGAAGGACTCAATTAATCAGATAATGAATTAGTACTTTGGCTAGCCCCACCACTGTCCACCCTAAACCCGTCAAATGAAATGATATACTCCAACCTTCTGTCAGCTATATTTTCTTATCAATACTATTAGACAATGTTTTAGGCAAATAGTAAATAATTATTTTAATTGCCTCTCTTGCTGACCAGTCCCTTACCCGTCTAGCAGGGGATGTTCAAGATTCTTCCACTAACATGAGGACTTGATTTGTGAGGGGCAGGGCTACCACTTGCTGTATAACCCACTGCACCTATACAGTTTGATTTAGAGGGAAATAGGAAGACTTACCATCAGAATCAGATATATCTTCTTCAGAACCACTTGCTTCATCATCACGATTCCAGAATTCAGAATATGGTTCTGCATCAGCCATATCAGAAGAGCTGGCACAAGAGGAAAATTAGCAAATTATCATCTGACATGATAACTAACTTGCTATAGAGCGTGCAATAATAATCCACAACAGCAGACCTTAACTGTATCAGAGATCAAATCAAGCTTACAAGAAATAGCAAAAGTGTTGAGGTAAAATTTAAACAAGTCATATTTAGAGTATAATTTGAATTTCCAGAAGATTGTGGGAAGTGTTCAAGCCATAAATCAAATATCTTCCAAAAGAAGATGAATGCAATGTTTACGTTTAAATAAACACGTACTGCTAATAATTCTCTTAGGTAGTCATACCTCATTCATGTTTTTTACTTCGCATAAAACACTGACAGACAAGTTGAGCCATATTTGGGTGAAAAAGATAAATGAAGTACCTCTTCATAGAAAATCGGTAAAAACCATTTTTCTGGCGTGTAGCACAAGCACTTGTAAGCTCCTCTAAATACTTGGCCACTAGACTTGGATGTTTGCAAGCATCACATGATTTTTCACATAGTGATGCAGGTACCTGATTTCGGCAACGATTAAATTAAAACGGCATTTAAAAGTTAATGAAACCTACTACTACTACTATAAACAGAACATAATATCACCCCCAGTTTCTACTACCTGCTCCCCGAAACTCTCAAGAACTTTTTTCCTACGGCATCCAGACCCTTCACAGTATTCAACCATCTGCACACGGTATGTTTTTAGTTTCTATAACAGAGACATAAATATAGTTAATGTAAGCGTATATCAAAAGATATGAATTTAACCAGATTGAAGTCTGAAAGGGGTTTCTTTGACTCTGAACCCTGTGAGCTTGCAGACTGTAACTTTTTGCTCTCACCATTGCAAAGAATGAACTCCTGCCATAGATCCAAACACTTAGAGTTCTATAAAAATCTAGCAACCTAAAAGATTGTGGGTATGACGGCCTATGAATAGCTTCACAACCATTCTTTTGCGATCATCCACTCCATAGTACAACAAACTTCTAGAGGGCAATTGATCACGGCCTGCTCTACCCGATTCTTGATAGAAGGCCTCCATTGACTTTGGAATATTATAATGGCAGACAATTCTAACGTCCTTTCGATCTATACCCTAGAGACATAAACCATGGACAATAAGTAGAACGTGGAAGACATAATATTACTCTTCAACACCTGAACTTCAACTATAATGTCATAGTATGAAATAGTTATTGACTGCATACCATCCTGTAGAAACGC
Source organism: Erodium maritimum (assembly GCA_963921825.1). Lineage (NCBI taxonomy): Eukaryota > Viridiplantae > Streptophyta > Magnoliopsida > Geraniales > Geraniaceae > Erodium > Erodium maritimum. The sequence goes on from OY997592.1 coordinate 48,045,730, forward strand.
CAGTTGCTCAATAAATGCAATGCACCCGAATAGCTCCAAGTAGGGTTCCAGAAAGAAAGCAATTAGTGCATCGCAGTCTCATGTGAGCCATGATTTGCAAGTGAAGATAAAAACAGAAAAAAAAAATGGCATAAAGTCAGTTGAGAACTAATGGGAAAAAAATACTGCAGGCAAACTAAATTATTAAGCATATGTAACTCCAATTTCCCCGGCACAGAGCTCTCATCCTAAAAGTCCACCCATTAATTCACAATGTGCAAGATAAAAGAGTGAGGGGATCGATGATCGAAAGATATTGATGCCCTAATGTCCCACTCAGAATTATGCCTGATGATCTAGAGCCAGGTCTGGTTTGGTAACATACATACATAAGTCAAAATTTTCAACCTCAGCCCTATAGTTCTGCGTGTCATATAAGATGAAACTTTGACCAGGATCAAAGACCTACTTTAATCATGATCCACAAGGATGCACATAAAAGGAAAAGAAATACTGCCTCATCTATAATAACTAGAAATATGGAGACGACTATACCCAAAGGCCACTGTTGCCACAACAACTTGAATTTTTGAAGAAATCCAATCATCTAAAACAGAGCTCCGCAACTTATTATTCAACCCTGCATGATAAGCTGCAAAAATACCAGAGAAGAAAAAGGTATAATTGGAGCTTCTCAGAGCTGCATTTTATTTTAAGAAAGGAGAGATGCTGTAAGGTAATCAATTACATGCACAAGAAATGCCATTCTTTGAAAGATGAGTAGATAAGTCATCACAAGTTGAGCGTTCTAAGCAGTAAACAATTCCACAGACATCTCCACAAGATCTGAGTAAATTAGACAAATCAGTGTAGGTATCATCTAACAGATCTTTGTACCGAACTGCATTATAGAAGAGCATGGTTAGATGCACACTTAAGCAACTATGAAAATAGATTTCACAAAGCAGCTACAAGCATCATAAACAAACTAGTGCAAAGATTATGGATCGATATGCTTGAACAATTATCCTCTAATTGAAATCAACGATGTGAACTCTACCGGAAACAAAAAGACACACAAATTAATACAAACAAACTGGAAATATCAAACTAAGCTTGAAGGATGTGACCTTCATAATAGATATTTGGACGATTGAAAGATGATTTAAGGACCAAAGGATTTTGCAAGCACAAGGACTCAATCACATCCTTCTGAACTCTGCAGAAAGAAAGATCAATTAAGGAATCAATATTTATTTTTAGAAAGTTGCCTTTTTTTCAAATGACAAGGAATGCCAGATAACTAACATTGAGTACATAAAACACATATCCCTACACAAATGAGTGCCAGTTCCATTAGTTACAACAACGTGTAATACTATAGCAGGAAAAATATATTAAAAACAACCACTTGTATAGGTATCACAGTGCCTACACTCTAATGATACGTAATTCCATTTGAGTACAACTTTGATAGTTTTTACACATCTCCAGCACAGTGCAAAAAGGTATTAGACCTCTAGAAGTTCCCTAAGGTGTCGAAATTGCTTGTCCAGCATTTTTTCTTGGGTTAATTGTCAAAAACTACAATAAACCTTGGTCCACAAACGGAAGCATGCAAAAACTTTTGTCCACGTTTTGTGGGTGCACTGAAGTTTTGTCCACGCTTTGTGGGTGCACTGAAGTTTTGTCCACACTTTGTGGGTGCATTATGTATTGCCCAGAAATCTATTGAATCTGGGAAGCACTGCCCAGACCATCATTCTGAACATCCCTGTTACGTTTAAACTAAAAAAGTCGTGGACAAAACTTCAGTGCACCCACAAAGCGTGGACAAAACGTTATGCATGCTTTCGTTTGTGGACAAAACTTTACTGTAGTTTTTGACAATTAACCCTTTTTTTCTTTCTTTAATGTTGACATAAGCAGTTAAGAGCTCAGTTTCTTTACCAAAGGTTATGAGTTCAAGACTGGGGGCCTATGGTACTGCATATTTAAAGCACAATATGAAAGGGCAGGAAAAAATAAGTTCTCTGCAATCGAGGAAATTATAGTTAGACTGACAATTACGCCTTGATTTCATCATTTAAACATGTAATGATACAATTGGAAAGGCAATCTGCTTATCCGGTCATAGCATTGCAAAACTCACTTAGGAACTGCAGTAGCAGTCAAAGCCAGTATCGGTACATCTTGAAACCGGCTCCTTAAAGATGAAAGCTTCCGGTAGCTAGGCCTGTTCAACAAGAAACGTCAGGAAATGATGTGAATGCACAAAGCTGGAAGATATACAACATCTCTGACTCAAACTCCAATGGATTCTGTTAACATGCCAATAGAATTAGAACAGGGGACACATGTTCAAATAAAATTTGAACTGAGATATTATCACAGCAGCTTATTAGAAGATGTCCAACAAGGAAATGCAAAACAAGTATTAACAGAAACCCTTTTTCTCTTGGTGTGAAAATTACCCTTTTATTGCTGGAATTGAAAACAAACCTGAAATCATGGCCCCATGATGAGATGCAATGTGCCTGAGATTTTGACAAAACAGATAAAAGTTGTATATATAATCTTAGAATTCCAGCTGCTGAAGAAAGATCAAATTTCTGTAGAGATATATCCATTCAAACCTCATCTATAGCAATAAGAGTTAACAAACCCCTGGCATAAATCTTTGACAACTTTGACATGAATCCTTGTGTTGCAATTAATTCTGGAGTTACATAGAGCAGCCTTAGAGATGGTTTTCCTGATTCTAGTTCTTCATTAATCTAGATTACAGATCAGGAACATTAGTAGTCATAAGTAAAAAATACCATGGTACCGAAAAAAAGTCTCAAGCAGGTATTGAGTTTAGTAAATTTCAAGCAATAGTCAAAAAGTATAAAGGTATTTCTAATTGTCAAAGTGTTGAGCATGATATAGTTAATTGAAAAGCTAACTGATGAGAACAGTTTTGCCCTAGCTCAGGGTTTCAGTTTGATGAAGAGCTTGATGACAGTATAATCAGTTCATAAAACTTCACTAAGAGTAAAATAAGAAATATATGTCTGCAATGAGAAAAAGAAGCACTGAAGAGAATGGCTGTAATAAAACGGTAGAGCAGTTACCAAGCAAGACAGATGAGAGGTGATGGTTAGCTAATACATAGTAGTCAGTGTATCAAGTTATTAACATTAAATCCACACTATCATCAAGTACATCAGATCAACAGTCAAATTAAGCAAACAACTGATAGTTGAACTAAGATTTCTGAAGAAGATAATCATAAGATTCAACTTATTTGCTACATTACAATTGCTCAAGTAATTAAACTGACTCGACATGTTGAATTCACGAATACAATTTCAAATTATAGCAATATCAATATTTGAAGCCTTTTTGCAAAAATGATTTCTATATGGGGACCACAGCCAATAATCGAAGGCATCCAGTTGCTATTATAAGGCAGCATCTTATTCTTACCAAGATCCAGTACCACATTCAATGACATTAGTTGTTAGATGATGAAAGAGAACAATACTCCCTCCATTCTAAAACAAGTGTCCCCTTTCTCTAAAAAAATGTTCCACGATAAGTGTCTACTTTTTTGGGTAACTTTGCTGTGCATGAAGTACCACTCAGATCCCTAGAATCAATTCAATCCTTTTAGTTTGTTAGAGCACATAGCCACATAGGGTATGTGGGAGAAAGTCCATCACTAAATAACTTATCCTTAACTTTTACAAAAAAAAAAAAAGGGAAAGTAGACATTTATCTTCAAATGGAGGAAATACCAAAAGAGTATGAGTTTCAAAGACATAATGTTTAGTCTCAAGAACTGAAAAAGCTAGTTGCATTCAGCCATTCAGTAATTCACCTTATTTCTGGCATGGGATGTTTGGGTTGAGGAAAGATATTCAGCAGCAATTCCTTTCTCCTTTAATGCCATCACTTGATTCTCCTAATTAAATGATCACACCATAAATCCACTACACATCACCCTCATTATCAGAAAATAACATGTAGAAGAAAGATAACATATACGTACCATTAAGGCTGTGAATTAAACAGAGAACCAGTAGAAATTTTTTGAGATGGTTCCTAGCATTTCATAACCAGCAATGTAATGTAGTTTAAGCTCAATAAGGTGCAAATTAAAATATGATAAGTACCATTCACCTATTAATGGGCAAACGACAAGCACAATTCCCGATTTAGCCAAAGCAGGGATCTGGTAACACATTGACTTTCCTCCACCAGTTGGCATGAGACAAAAACAATCCCTTCCTGTACAAAAGAGATAATTAGAAATGACAAAAATGCTAGGTGCAGATAATCCCAAGCTATAAAATAAATAAAAGATACAAAGACATGCTTGTACTCCAATCTATGGCTAATTAAGGTAAGACAAGCCAACCCCTAATTGGTCAAAAATATCACTAAAATGTTTAAATGTAGTTTTAACACTACTACACTAGAACAAAAGGTGAATACTTCATTTTTCTATAATGAAGAAGAAGAAGAAGAAGAAAACAACAAAGTTCTCCTTGTACATTTGTGCCTGCCTATTATTCAAAATCGTTTATTTTATATCAATTGATGAGAGCATATCCCACAAGCACTAGGTCCCTCCGTACAGGAAACTTATCTGAGTTCTAAGTCATTTGGATCCAAAATAGTGTCATCGTAAAAGCAGGCATGACAATGTAGAGAGAACAAGTCAAATGGGATGGCGGTTTTGGGTCAAAAAAGGCATGTTGTTATGAATACATTGGCAACAAATATAAAGCATACCAGAAACAACTGCATCAATGGCCTCCAACTGCTTCCCTCTAAATTCAGAATGGCCAAAATGCCATCTTAAGAGCTTCACCAGAGCATCCTTCCCACATATTTGCTTCTCAGTGCCACTTACCTTTTGCATAGGCAAAGGTGTCTTCTTCATATCTGCAAGAAAATCTGTCACAAATCCTTTTTTTCCTTTTACAATTTATCAGCGAAATGCAAAACAATTCCAATATGAACGCAATACCTATCATTCAATCAAGAGTATTAAATCGAAGCAGTGCTCGAGGATTGGATTAAGCGCATTGTTAGTAAAAATTCAAATGCTTAATATAATAGATTTGTCAGATTACAAGTCGTATTATGAGAATTTAAGTAATGTACAGAGGAAACTGGACGGAAATGCTCACCGGAGTGCCTGCCGGTATCGGCCTTCACCGCTGAATTCCGACCGTTCGCTGCAAACAACAACCACAGCTCTCTCTCTCTCTGAACCCTCGAAATGGGAAAGATCTTTTTCACGGCGTGAGACGACGTCGTTTTAACCAGGTGGAACTCGACTGTAGTTTAAAAGGTTTAGTAGGGGTAATTTAGACATCTCAAACGTCACGAGTAGCATAAATAACACCCTGTTCGCAAAATTAGGGTTCTGTAATTTCTGTGTGCTTCCATTTAGGGTTTTAGCCGCGAGATTTGCAGAGCGAGGAAGAAGAAGATGGGACACTCAAACATCTGGAACTCCCACCCCAAGACCTACGGCCCTGGCTCGCGTGCCTGGTTAGTTAGATTCTAGATTCTTTTGCTGCGTTTTATTTTCGTGATTTTTTAAGAATCTATGGAAAATGAATCGTTTTTATGATCGTTTGCGAGGTTTTCAGTGCTGTTTTTGAATCGAAGCTGTTTGTTTTTGAAAATAGGTGATTGTGTCTGATGTAATTTTTTTGTTCTAGCTACTGAGACGAAGTTTATTGTTTGTTGTTATCAGCCGTGTATGCGGAAACTCTCATGGGTTGATCAGGAAGTACGGGCTCATGTGCTGCAGGCAGTGCTTCCACAGCAACGCCAAAGAAATTGGCTTCATCAAGGTCAGTTTCTTCTATATGTGGATGCATTTTAATTCTCTGCTTACATTGTCAGTGTAGAGGGAAATGATCCTATGTTATATGGTCAAGTAACTTGACTTACAAACATGGCGATCTGGAAGTGTATCCCTCTACCTAATCATCTAATGGAATTTTACTGGGATATACCTGTGAAATGAATGACTAGTCAGAATGCTTGAATTTGAAATTGAATTGGGAGTCACATTATTACATTTAATGATATTTTATTTTCCTTAGATTTGATCATATTAAAAACTGACAATTACAAAAAATAAGGTACATTTTGCAAGTTGTACCCTCTTTGATAATTGTAAAGAAGTACCATGAGCTTGCCTTTTTGTTGCAATGTGTAAATATGTTTCAAAATGGCAATTCTGTCATCTAAAACCATTATGTTATAAACAAAAAATCCAGAATTTTCATCTATCCCAACTTTATTCCTCTTATTATGTCCAAAAAAGATTTATATAGGTGAAAATTCTGGATTTTTTACTTATTACTTTTGTAATATAAAATTCCAATCTTAAAACCACCATATTGAAACAAATTTACAGTGCATCCAAAGGACAAGATCTGGGTATGTTTTTGCAATCATCAAAGAGGGCTACAACTTGCAAAAAGTGATTACCTTTGACAAATGTGCTTTAGACAGTAAAATTGATAATATAATGTCAAATTTCTGTCTGTTGAGTTTGAATCATTTGTATGAGCCTTGAAAATAGTCACAACCTTGTGTATAAATTTGCAATGACATGATTTTTTTGTTCTATTTTTCTGATTATTTATTAACCGTCTGTCACAATTATCTAGTTCCTTGTGGTTTAAATTGTTATTTTGTGTTGCTGATGCATGATTTTATGTGTTTGCTCAGTACCGTTAAGAGAATCAGCAGATGTTTGGCAATCTGCGCAAGTTTGGATGGCGCTACCTAATCAAAGCAACTCTTTTCTGTTATTCATGTTTTTGTCTAATTTTCCAAGTATGAATACTTTTTAGATTTTTGTAATATGAGCACTTTGGAGCTACATTTGAGTTTTATATAACATTTCCTATTTAACCATAATATGAATTGCTATGACTGTTTAGTTTGCCATTTGTTTTAGCAATTCATTATATAGTCTACTTTATGAAATAAACTGCAAAATAGGTGCTCAATTTGTTAAACAGCCAGGGAGGAAAGAAGTATCTGAAGTAAAAAAAATACTGATTATTAAACTTCTCTCGCTATTCTCTAAATGAAATTAATAGTATCTGAAGTGGGTATTAATTTGAAAATTTAGGGTATTCAGCTGACACAAAAAAGATAAGATTTAAGATACTCTAAATGAGTTCATAAAATTTTAAGATTCTGAGGTAACAACGATTTAAGATACTGAGGTGGAATAACCACATCTTTCTTGTCTATGCTCATCTCTATCTACTGTTTCTTTTTGGGAAACGATGATTTCTAGATTAATCAGAAAGATCATTTGTACATCTTAACCGTGCTTCATCTTTTGTCACAGATCCTAACACAAATGTGGTATTTTGTTATAAAAAATAACATAAAGATGGTATTTTGTCAAAAAAAAAGTAGCATAAAAGTGATATTTTGTTACAAGGAACACCATTTTTTTCATAATTATTTTACATGTGTTTATTACTTTTTGTTAGGATTTGTGACAAAAGTTAGAGCATGGTTAAGATGTGCAAATAACCTTTCCAACTAGACTCTGAATCGACATTATCCATTCTTTTTACTTTTCTATAATTCTTCTCAACTCCTCATACTCCATTTTTTTTGGGGTCAAAACTACAAACTTTTCAAAAAAATACTAATAACAACAACTTTCATCTTGTTCCTCTCGCCAACATCTAATCAAAGTCTTATTGTTATCTAACCTTTAGAGCATTTTCAACGTTGGTGGTAAAGCTGACGGTAACGCGCTGGCGGGGAGAAAACACTGACGTTAAGCAGGCGGGGAGCCGACGTTAAGCCGGCGATTCGACGCTGGTGGGGAGTGCTAACGTTGAACTAGCCGTTGACAGCCACCGCCAGCGTTTGGAGTCGTTGGCACCTCGAAGACAACGCGGTCGTTGGCTCTCTCTACTGGCGACACGTGGTAGCGTCGGTAGATGCCTTTTTTCCCCTTCTCCCCTATATAAACAACAAACCCCCTTTCATTTTCACATACCAGCACAATTCCCCTCAAAATACTACTATATTCTTTCTCTACACTTCTTTTTTTTCGTTCGCAATGGAGTACAATTGGAATGAATGGTAAATCTAGCTTGCAAAAGAAGATTACATCCCGTCAAACCAAGTGAAGTTCTTCCCGAGCCAAAACTCTGGACCGACAAGCCAAGAAAGTCCCATGGTTATCGAAGACGTCACCGTGGTGTCGAACCCCCGTGCTACCGGAGGGGCAAGAGGACGAAAAGCTACATCAAGCGTGGAGGAACCAAAAAAGGCCACACGAAGACTGTGGAGCTTCGAGGAGGACGAGCATTTTGTTCGCGCTTTGGATGGTCAATTCTTATTATTCAATTCACGGGAATGGCAAGATGAACGTGAAGTATTGGGACGCCATCGAGAAAGAAGTCGCTGACATGCGTGGACCAGATGGTCTGTTGCGGTCTGAGAAGCAGTGCAAGGACATTAGACACAAGTGAACCCTAAAGTGACGAAGTTTCAAGGGTGCTACGAACGGATTGAGAAGGAACATATGAGCAGACGGTCCAATGACGAAGTCACGACATTGGCCGAGGAAATGTATTTGAAGAATGAATGGCACTCCTTTGTGTGCAAGCGTTAGTGGAGGCTCGTCAGAAACCAAGAGAAGTGGACGTCAAAGCACTTTGATGTATCTGACACAGAGGAGGTTGAACAACATATGCCACCGACGTCGATGTTCCAACCATCTGGCGAATCAAGCAAACACACTGAGGAGGACACACCTGGGGATGACAGTGAGCACACCACGGGGATGAACCAATGTTCGGGGTACAGCCGGCCTATGGGTCAGAAGACTGCCAAAATTGCAAGACTAAAAGGGATAGGGAAACAGTCGGGGCTTGGGTCAAAGGGACCGAAAGAAGTTGGGTCCGTCGAGTTAGTCAAGGGTCGGAAAGTGTTGGTCCGGGCGAGAACGGGATCTCTTTTGCACTCCAAGATGAGCCAACCACGTGTTCTTCGACAGTCGAGAAGGCCTCCCCAACCCAAAACAACAAGTGGGGCAAGGGGTTGCTCCTTGCATGGCAGAGGCGACTAGAGGAGATAGTGAATTACCTCCCTTCTCTCCTGAAAGTGGAGGCTGGGTAGTTATAGGGAGGCACTTTGGGCTTCGGCCTTATTGTGGATCCGAGGGTGCGAGGAGGGTGGAATCCTCCCGGGCTATCGTGGGTGAAGGTGGAGAGCGAGAGACAGAGGAGAGATGGGCAAGCCGCTTAGATCTCCTAGCGCGCTCCGGTTTTATGAACTCTTGAGTGGGTGCAGGAGGCATGACAGGAGGCGACGGGACATGGCATGGGTCTGTCTCGAGTCCACCGTTTGTCGCCCTGGGACTCGATGTGGGTGTAGGAATCTCAAGTAAAGGAGGATTCACGAGGGGTGTCAAAACCTTGTATTCCATTGGAATGCACAAAGATCATCGTATAAAAATCTTATTGGTAGAGATCGACAACAACAAAGACACACTAAAGAGGAGAGTTGAGAGAAAACTTTATTGGAACACAATTATAACAAGACACTTCAAAATTAATTAATTGATCAGTCAAGATAAATTATATATCGTCTATAACATTTTTTTCCTATCCTAATGGAAATTAATAGAGCAACCTCAAGAATCAAAGATTTAAGTACATATTATACTATCCCAAAAATGTGGTGTATGGGCCACCCCTGTCCTTCCCTTCAATAAGTATTCAACTCATCCCACCCTTTTTGTCCCGAAAAATTTAAAAACATAGCGAAGAAGATTTGAATTTGAAATAAAATATCTTTCAAAAATAAAAAAATGAGCTAGAAAATATATACAATTGTACCGTTATGATTTAATTCCACGAAACACGGGTAAGGTTGATTTTCTGTATGGGCAGAGTCCCCCGTCAACGCCAAGGCCATTTCCACCTCGTTTCTCTCTTCCTTCATTTGTTTTTTTCCTCTTTTTTCTCCTACTCCCCACTTCACAAGCACAAGCTCCATCACTTTCTGCTTCATTTTTTGTCCCTTCCAACATTTTTGACTTTGTATTAATCTTCCTCAGATGTTTCAGTTTCCATTCCATTTCCAGGTTGGTTTAATGATTTTTGTCTTTATTGATCATTATATCTATTTTATTCTTTGATTAACCATTTGAGGGTCTTAATTGCTTTTCTTCATTCTTCCTGGATCGATCAATTGAAACTAATGGTGTTGTCAGAGTGTTTCATCCTTATTCTTTGGCAGACTTTTTTAAATGATTTCCTCATTTGCATGTGTTCTGTTGTTATTGCTAAACATGAAAAGGAATGTATTTGAGAAATGAGATGGAATAGGAAATAATAAGGAAAATGATTAATTTAAAGGGTTTGAAGCTTGCATTAAGATGAGGTTTAAATGTGGTTGTGGCCATGTGGTTGTGGAAGAAGTTGGAAGGGTTTTCTTGTTTTCACAACCTTTGTCACCATTCTCTAGGCTGAAGTTTTTACTATTTGTAGTTTCCAAAGGGAATCTTGTTCATAAATATGAGTTGGGTTCTTCACCCGTCTTTAATGTAGTTGATCATCCTTGATGTCGTATTTGAGCTCACTTCTCCACCTCTATGTAGCTGCAAATTATAGAAAAGGATTGTTTTACAAAGTTGTGCTTAAGGCGGTGTTTTGTTCCTGAAAGGGAAAATGTTGGTTATCGAAACTATTGGGTGTAAGGCTTAGGGGTCATTGGAGTCATGACATTTTTGTAAATGCTCTTTTCTTGGTTTATTTTGCAGAAGATGCTGAAAGTTGAAAGTGGGGTATGTGAAAAGGTGTAAGAGTTTTATATATGCATGCATAAAGGATGAAAGGAACCTCCACTAGATTGAGGGGTTCTCAACTCTCTCTCATCCTCATTTTACTCATGTGTACAACCATTTTTTTCTGGGCTTTGGAGAAAACCCCACATCTCTCTTCTTTGCTCCCTCCTCAAAACCCCTCTTTGCAGTTGTTGCACCTCTCTTCAGGTTTGTCTCAATTTCTATTTCAAAATATCAACATTCAAAAATATACATACACATACACGTTTGTTTATCTTTCTTTTTTTTTCATTTGTGTGTGGTGCAGATATCTTCACTCCTACTCCTGTATTAAACCCACTACCTTCAAAACCAAAAATGCATGTAGGCAGATACAAATCCAAGTTCACAAAAAAGGAAAAACTATTGGACCAAGTTGCTCCAGTGATTATTAACAACTCCCCTTTTGACAAGAGAGGTAAATAATGCTCTTCTTTTCTGCTTCGAGTAATCAAATTTTGGGCATATTTTTGCTGATGAACACTAGATGTGTTTAGACATGGAAATGTTATTTAGAAAGTATAGTTTAGTACCATGTCAGCCTATCAACTAGCTAATATCATTTAATCAACATCACTTGTAGTTGTTAATAAGTATATTAATTCCATATTGTACTCTGAATGTTTGCGGAATCTTTTCATTACAATGGCGCAGATAATCTAGTCAGGCCTCCAGAAAAGGAGGCAACTGGGAAAAAAAACTTGAAAGCGGAAAAAAAGAGCACTTCTAAATTTGGGAGTGCTAATAGTGAGTTAGAAAGAAGGTACATGGAATCTGTAAGAAAAGTTATTTCTGAAAAACGAACGAGTACAAATGCGGGATCAAAGAGACCGTCCACTTTAATTCAGCCAACAAACAATACAAGTTCCAGTTCCAGTTCCGTCATGGTAGAAAACCAAGGTAATTAGTAAAACATTTTGGTCCTTTGTATTTCCAGTCTAGTTAGTTGGACAGTAGAAATTAGTGACCTACATTATTCATAAGAAATGGCGGATTTGTGGCAGGGTGCAATTATGCAAAAGGAAAATGGGTTGTTGACAAGAATCGGCCTTTGTACTCGGGTTTCAACTGCAAGCAATGGCTGTCAGGGATGTGGTCTTGCCGCTTGACTCAGCGTACTGATTTTTCCTACGAGAAGCTTCGTTGGCAGCCAAAAGACTGCAAAATGGAAGAATTCGATGGAGATAAATTCTTGTCAAGGTACCATTCTATTTCGTCTTCGCCTGAGAATAGTCCTAAGAATGTGATCATGGCTTGGTTTTCAGGATGCAAGGCAAAACTCTTGCCTTTGTTGGAGATTCCCTGGGACGGCAGCAATTTCAGTCTTTGATGTGCATGCTCACAGGTGGTAAGCACGTGAAAGATGTCATAGACGTGGGAATCGAGTATGGATTAGGTAAGCCTAACAGCACAAAACGCCCTGACGGGTGGGCTTATCGCTTCACCAGGACCAACACTAGCATTCTCTATTACTGGTCTGCATGTCTCTGTGACTTGCAACCTGTAGATATCAGAAACCCCAAAACCGATCATGCCATGCATCTTGATCGACCACCTGCATTCCTGCGCCGCTACCTCCACAAGATCAGTATCCTGGTGCTCAACACAGGTCACCATTGGAACCGAGGGAAGCTGAGAGCTAATAGGTGGGTGATGCACGTTGGTGGTGTGCCCAACAAGGATAAGAGGCTAGCTCCGCTTGCAAGCGCTAGGAACTTCACAATCCACAACACAGTGCAATGGGTGGACTCACAGCTCAGAAAACACCCGGGAAAGAAAGTGTTTTACCGTAGCATATCCCCAAGGCATTTTGCGAACGGGGAGTGGAACACTGGAGGGAGCTGCAACAATACAACCCCTATGTCTATAGGTAAACAAGTGGTTCAAGAGGAGTCAAGTGATGTTAGCGCCGCCAGTGCAGTGAAGGGGACGAGAGTGAAGCTCTTGGACATAACGGCCCTGTCAAACTTGAGAGACGAGGGGCATATGTCCCGGTTCAGTATCAACGCGACACCTGGAGTCCAGGATTGCTTGCACTGGTGTCTTCCAGGAGTTCCTGATACTTGGAATGAAATACTCTTGACACAAATATAGTCCTAGGTTGCTGAAGAGATTAGGATGAAGGATGTGTGTAGCTGAAGTGAATTTTAGGAATAGTTGAGGGTTTAGATAAGTTATATTTAGACAAGAGTATTAGTATAAGTGGATATGAAGTATGAACAGTAAGTTATTATGAGTTTTTCATGTCCAGAGTACCGAGCGAGCAACTTACTCTTCCAAATAATCAAGTACACTTACATTTGGGCTCTCATATTTGCAGAAAAGAATTGATACATACTTACATCAAATTTATTTATATTATACTTCTTCCTAAGAGTAATAATAACATAATAGAACATAAAATCGTCGATAAGACAATTTACAATAACAATTCCTCTGAAACTCTTTCATATGGGAAGAGTCAATTGATTTCTATTTAATACAAATAAAATTATGACTTGTTTAGATGATTTCATGATTAAATTGGAAGTTTTATATTTGAGTGGAAGGTCCGAATTTCATTAGTTCAAAAAAAGTCATTATATATTTGAAATTCCTGAAGGGTCGAACAATAACTTTGTAACAAAAGACCGTCTAGCACTATTGTTGATAAGTAGTTGACAGACGGATCCTATCCGTTGCCTAAAAACCGTATCCGTCAACCAAATTTCCAACCAACGGATGAATCCGTCGGCCTGCTCGCGTGGACCAAGTATTTGACTAACGGATGAAAATATCTGTCGATACGAACTGAACTTTACGAACGGATCCAATCTATTGGTAAAGTAGTACACTTTACCCACGAATTGGATCCATTGGTATAGTTCAGTCACTTTACCCACATATGTCATCCGTTAGTAAAGTAGTACACTCCACCAACGGATGTGATCCGTTGGTAAAGTAGTAAACCTGACCCACGGATGGGATCCGTTGGTAAAGTGTACTACTTTACCAATGGATGATATCCGTTGGGGGAATTTGTACACCTTAGTCACGGATGGTATCCGTTTTTGTAGTCCTAAACCTCACCCATAGATAAGATAGGTTGGTGAATCAACAAATCATATCCACGAATCTTATCCGCATGGCAACAGTTGTCCAGAACAAAAAAAAAACATTTTACGAATGTTGCACCCAATCGTTCATTATACCCTATGTTGGGCCTGTAACTGTACACATAAAATGTTCAACACAACACACAATTATTCATTCTACACTAGTCCACACAAGTAGATAATCAGTTACAACAAGCAGTAACTAACAGTTTTATCAAACATGGTAAAATAAATAATGTTTGTGTGCAAATGTTGAGGAATGACATTACTACTGGGGGGTTAAAGCATGTGGTGCTGAAGACGGGGTGGTTGAGGAAAGGACGGAAAATTGTTGGGACGTAAACATTGTGAACATCTCTTAAAGTTTGGCTTGTTGTGCTGCTTGCGCAACAAGCCTTTCCTCCATCTCTTTGCGCTGCTTTTCCACCAACCCGTGTTGCTCCTCCATTTTTTGTTCAAACATGGCCTCCTGCTCAACAATATGAGTCTTCAACTCTTCTAACTCTTTATCGTCATCATCCAAACTGTCAAAAGTTGGCTTGTTAATTGGCATGTATGTACGAATTATGACGCCAATGGCCAGCACGACATCTTTGTGCTCTAGAGTGCCTGTGAGACCCTTCTCGTCATGCCCCAATTTAAATTTCCCTCCATCCGCCATGTCTTTCAGTCGACGTTAGAGGTTTTTATTCGTCACCGGTCCTCTTTTGCCGGTCTTCTCCTTCTTCGTAGGTTGCAATGCCTCTACCTCCAACATGACAACCACATCCGAGGACAACGAATGTTGGGGGCAGCCGAACGGTTGTTTGTTGTGGGGGTTGCCTCATCAATGCTAACCACATGGCTTTGGCACTCTCGTAACTTTCGAAATGTCGGTGCGCAGGTTTGCTACAGATTGTGAAGAGGCGATAGTGTTGCCTCTCGATTCTGTTTGCTCTTGAGTCGTCTGATGGGCGACTAAGAAATGAAGTTTTGAAAAGAAAAGGGTGTTCTTTTTTTCTGCCTATCCCGCAAACTCATTTTCACCTTCACAAAAGGAGAAATTAATTCAATATATACGCAATGATTACTCTTCGACATATCAATCCACAAATTTATTCAAGTAATTCTCAAGTCATATAACAAAATCAACCTATCAATTCTCACAATTGAATGTTTGTACTTACTTAAAGTCACATCAATTCACAATATCAATGTTTGTCATCAATGCCTCATATTACCATATCAATTCCTAAATCTCTAAATTCAAATGCCAATTCCTAAATTCACACATCAATTTCTAAAGTGGAACCCTCAAAGCCATTTCAAAAATCATGCACTGAAATTAACTTAAGATAAGTGTCAATTCATTTGAGACTATGTCTAAATCACGCAACGATTATGATTACAAAAGGGGAGGTGAGGTTTTTAAGAAAATGGGTGAAGCAAAGGTGATTTATCAAACTAAAGCAAACTCTAGGTCGTTGAGTCTGACGATCATTACGAAGACTTATGCTTCATTATGTTAAGATGGACAAAACTGCTTGGGAATCGTGTGCGGATATAGGTTTCAAGCCTCTAGATTTGAGTGGCATTTTGGTCCATCTTGTTTCTCGGTCGAAGGAGATACGCAAGTTGCTATCTTTCGAGGAGGAAACTGACTTCTATTACTCGTAGCAGTAAGATTTCAGCCTTGAAAGCTTTGTAGCCATTTGGTTGAGAGTTTTGCTTTGGGGTGAGTTGCTTTTCTTTGTTTTTAGGCCTTTATAGACAAGGCGTATTTGTCCTAGTTGTGTTTCTAGCTTGTGTGCTTGCTTTTGTAACCAATTTTTATCTCGTTAAGTGGGGAGCTTGGGTCAAAGTTTCACTAACTTTGCCTTGAGTTTTTTTTTTGTAGTTTTCAGGGTTTTTCTTTGGATCGTTTTTTATGGTCTTGTTTTGGTTTGGGGGTTGATCCTTAACGGTGTATCATATTTCCCTCATCTTTTTCTTATAGATTCGTTATTCCAATAAATGTTCGCTTATAAAAAATGTGAAAACGTGTATAGTTTAGAGTAGATTTTTGATTTTATATAAAAAAAACACGTTTTTGTAAACTCATAGTTAACTTAACAAAACATATTTACATAAATAAAATGTTTATTCACTGAAAAAACAAAAATTGAGATGGTCTTCTTCCTTGCGAGTCGGAGGGAAGCAATTCTTCATCTTCAACGATGATAGGCGGAGGTGGATGGACTACAATAGCTATCTCATTCCCTAATTTGTGGCAGTACGACAAAACTATGTCAAAATATGTGAGATTGAAAATATAGAAAAGAAGAGAACAAGAATAAAGCCACTATGGTGACCCTGTCTCTGAGAAGGATTTCGTGATGCTTAGATTCCTAGCGACCTGGTTGTAGGTTAAGCTCACTAAGTGACTCGACGTGGTTTGACTATAGGGTTGATATACATTATTTTAAGGTATGATTGAGGCTACTTAGAATTTAGGAATAAAAATGTACTTTAGAGTTTATGGCTATTTGTCTGTTAGATACCTTATCTTGGGCCCGAGAACTCGAAACAATAAAAAAATGAAAAATAGATTAGAGTACTCACGATTGGAAAGAAATTGGCGATGATGATACAGAGGGCCGTTGCAAGTACACGACGTCTAGATGTTATCGATGTCGAAGCTTGATGCCTAAGACGACATCATAAGGAGACACTACTGCTATCGAAGAACGGACGTCCAATGATTGCGTGACACATTGCAGCCTCTTTAATTTCTAACAAGCTGTTTCTCTTCGCGGATGAGCTGTTCCTTTTCTCTGGCAAGCTGCAAATCGTAGTTGGGGATGAATGTCTTGGTTTTCATTGAGGGTCAAAAAGTTCTTCACATAAATCTTCGATCAAATATGTTCAAATCGTAGTTGGGGATGAATGTCCGACGACGAAACTTAGCGTTCGCATTTAACGGATGACGAACAACGTAGGGCGGACGATTTCGAGTTGTCTCCCGAGGACCTAGGCAGCTTCCGCGACATGTTGACGTAACCTGGTGAGAACTCCGCTTTCTCCCCCTATATGCAACCGGGTTCCAGCTCATGTACTTTCAAACTTTTTTTAATTTATTTTTTGTGCTTTATTTTTTGTAATTTATCTTTTATACTGTATTATTTTTTTTAATTTATGTTTTTTACTTTATTTTTGTAATTTATTTGTGTAATATACATATGCACCCGATACAACAGGTTCATGTCAATTCAACATCGGTCTAGGTCCATTCAACCTCGGTCCAAGTCAATTCCACCCCGAGAAAAACTACCTTTTTCCACCTCAATACAACCCATTCCCTGGTCAAAGCTACCCGGTTCCACCTCAATACAACTAGGTACCCAACTACTATGGGTACCCCGATTTCCCATCATGGCAACAACACGTGCCCGTCAACAACGGTACCCGTATGTCATCCTAGTTATCTTCTGCCAGACATTCCCTACCACGACCAACAAGGGTGACACATTCCCAATCTAGAAGAAGATGGTCTGTCGAGGCGGAGAAGCACCTCATAAATAGATGACTCGAGACATCAAAAGACCCGATTAGGGGAAAATCCCAACAAGGTACCACATTCTGGTGCACAGTTGCGAAAAGGTACAACGAGGGAGGTCAGTATCCGTATTTCAGATGGAATGCGGTCAAGAACCATTGGAACAACCTCACAGCGTGGACCATGATACCTCGGTATTCTGAAGGTCTCAAAGGCCAAGTACCATATAGGATGGAGCCACGATGACCACATGAGGACGGCGAAGGAGATGTGGCACAACATACTGGAAAAAGACAAGGTGAGGGGTGACTCGAAAAATTTCGACCTCTATCATTGGGTCGAGCTGCTTGAGAACGAGGAAAAGTTCACCGCCCAAGAAGGCACAATCGCTCATGTACGGCGACAACGATTGGATGAGGCTGGGACTTACATCTCAACCCCACCCACTAGTACCGGTGAAGATTACACACCTCTCGATGGTGATTCCCAACAAGAATGACCAACTACCGAACTGACCGAAGGAGGTTCTCAAGAAATACCCCCTTTCCATACGACCACCGAGGGAGGTCCTTTTGAAAGACGCCCCTCTCAAAGACCTCAGCGTGTAGAAGAGAAACCGTTGGGCAAGAAGTTTTCGAAGAGGAAGGGGAAGACCCTCATCGACCAAATACAAGACATAGTGGACATGGAACGAGCAAGGGTCGAGGCACAACGAATAGACTTAGAAAGGGCCCGACTATATCAGGACTTCTCCAGGCAATGGGAGGGACTCTTCAAACAATACAACGAGATGCAGGATAAAGACATCTCCGAGGAAAGGTTAACCCAACACGCATTAATGATGTCCTGATTGTGGGCTCGAATGGAAGATCTTGACGCTCAAATGAGAATGCTTCAACAACAACGATCGGGGTCCAACTTGAAATGTATGCTTCAACTTGTATTTTTTGGGGGTTGTATTATTAAGGGGATGAATAAAAGTTGAAGTTCTATATTTCGGGGTCCAAATTAATTTATGTTTTTTTTAAATTTTTTTCAAATTTATTTCAATTTATATAATACTTATTGCTTTAATTCTTGAATGAATTCAACATCTAGTCAGCATCTATTCACAATACAGTTTGATGATACGGTTTATACCATTGTGGAGCACAATTTATTTTAAAGCTTGCAAACTACTATTTTATACAGTTAACATACGATTTAGGGTAAACTACAAATGCATACCCTGAAGTTAGCACGTTTAACCGATGATTATCCTGAAGTTTAAAGTTAATTGATGCATACCTTGAAGTTACGACTTGTAACTAAAAAACCCTTTTGCCAGCTAAAATGACGAAAATACCCTCAGTGATTTTTTTAAATAACTTTTTTAAAATATAAATGAAGTGATTTTTTTTAAATAAAAATGAAGTCATTTAATAAGTAAATATATATATGTATATATAGGTGGCTTTCGGGTACAAACCTTATTTCGGGTCAGAGCGTAGAACTAATCTGGGCCATGATTATCCAGATCGGATGGCCACCGAAATTCAGGGGGGTGATGATTGATTACGAAATCAATTACACGATATGCATTAATTAAAAAGATATTAAAAGATATGCATTAAATATGAGCCTTTAATTCTATGATCCAAGGGCCTAGATTGTAAGTTCTACGTTTTGACGAAGATATAGAGTTTGTACTTGATTGTTATCGTATATATATATAGGAGTGTGATCACGTGTTACCCCATGCTTAAACTGTTACCTGTTACCTGATTGTGGGCCTTTGGATCAACTGAATCAATGGTTATAAATTCAATGGCATAGAGCTGTAAATATTTAAAACTTCTGTTATATTTTTGTAATTCATTAATTCTGAGGGTAGGTACGTAATTTCTCCTTTAATTTACCCTAACCCTAAAACACCACCACAACCCTCATTTTTGTCACACAGCCTCTCCCTACTACTCATATTTCTCTCCTCACACGAAGCTGCCGCAGCCTAAATCGTCGGCCAGCCCCCCGCTCTGAATCCAACGCCAAACAAGGAGCCGATCTAAAGCTTGTCGGATCTCCGCCCCACCGAGTTCGCCACCGCCGCCGTAGCTCTGTGCTTTCATCGTTGCGCTTCCCCATGCATTTCAGACGCCCGCCGCTGTTCTGGTCTTCATCCAAACACCAACAACGCCATTCTCATCCCCACTTCGTGGGCGTAACTTCATATCTGGAACATGAGCTCCACTAGTGCAGCACCGCGAGTCCCATCAGCAGAGGAGACCTCGGCGTAACCAGTAGACCACCACGAATACGCCATCTGCAACCAAGGAGCTCAAGCTATCGCCGTGCACAGCTCCGGCGTCCACAACTATACCCTCGCCGGACAATTTTGAGTTCCACAAATGGTGGGTCTTCTTCCCCCGAGCAAACAGATCTACAGTTTTGATTTTTTTTAAAATTTTATGTTCTGAAATTGTATTAGTATAGATTTATAAGAATTATATAAGTTTTTGTATAATATTCTGTAATAACACTGGTTGGATTATGTATCCCAACTTTCGGCTAGTTTTTTGTAATTTTGGTACTGAGCTTTGTAACTTTAGTGTAGTTTTCTGTAACACTTGTAACTTGCAGGGTAGTTAATGGTAACATTGTTACAATGTTTTGTAGCAATTTGTAATTTGCGGGGCAAATTTTTGTAGTTATGTTACAATGTTTTTGTAACTTGTGTGTATTTGTTTGTAACCATTATTATACGGATTTTGTAAACTATAGTGTATATTTATGCAACTTTTAGTTCATGTTTCTTTAATTTGTTGGATTTCTGTAACCCAAAGAGTAAAACTATGTAACATGTGTGTAAAAAAAGGGTAAATTACAAATACATACCCCACACTTTACACGATTAACCGATACCTACCTTAATCTTTTTTTATAACCAATACATACTCAATTGTTACCGAAATATAACAGATAGCCCCTGTCGTCTGATTTTCCATCCATTTTCTGTTAGTTTTTTCAAAAATACCGATAATACCCTTAACCCTAAATCTGATATGTTTTGTTTTTATTAATTATTTTTAATACTTTTTTTTCTAATACTTCTTTTTTTAATATAATCAAATAACAGTAAACATATTTAATTTTATTAACAAAAAAAATCAGTTTTTTATTAATTAATTAATATATATATCATTTTTTCATTTTTTTAAATTTTCTCTCTCCTCCTCCTTATCTCGTCTCTCTCTCTCCCACCCATATCCTCTCATCTTCTTCTCTGTAACTGGTTCTCTACCCAGATTCAAACCCCCTTTATCTAATCAATTCAAAACCAAATCTGATGAGCAACTCATGGCACCTGATTTTTTTTGTTCTTTGTTCAATACATCTGATTTCAACACAACTCAATAAACAACAAATAACAACTCAATCCATCTGATTTCTTGTTCCATATTCAACACGATTTCGAAAAAAACAGATCTGATGAACAAAGAACAAACTACAGGCGAGAGGTGAGGGAGGAAGAGGACGACGAAGTAGCGATCTGGACGCCGGAGACGAGAAGCGAACAACTGCTTTACGAGACGCGAACGCCAGAGACTAGAATCGAACCAGAGACCTCCTCGCCTCTAAGAAGCACAAAGCTCCTCACCTCTGAAGATTCGATGTGAACCAGAGAGCTCCTTGTCTCCAAGACGAAGTAGAAGGGAGGGGTTTGAGAGCGGTGGTGTTGAATCAGGTGTCGGCGCAGCTTGATTTGTGGACGGAGGTGAAGGATGAGGCGAGGAAGGATGGGGTCGAGGGAGAGAGATCGAAGGAGAAAAGGAAACAGCAGAGATCGAAGGATGAGACGAGGAAGGATGGGGTTTGAGGGCGGTGGTGTTGTCTCGGTTCGCGTGCGAAGACGAGTAAAGAAGGAGAAGGAACAGTAGAGTTATAGGGTTGGAGAGTTTTTAAAAAAATTGATTTTAATTAAATATATAAAACATAATTAATAAATGATTTATGAGAGGGTATTTTCGTCATTTAACAACAAAAAGACTGACGGAGTTGGACGGCAGGGGCTATCTGTTATATTTCGGTAACAATTGAGTATGTATTGGTTATAAAAAAAGATTGAGGTAAGTATCGGTTAATCGTGTAAAGTATGGGGTATGTATTTGTAATTTACCCAAAAAATTATTTGGTTTTCTGTAATTCAAAAGGTAAAATTCTGTAATATGTGTATACAAAATATGAATTTTTATTTGTAATTATATTATACAGATTTTGTAATTATAGAATATATTTATGTAATTTTTATTGTATTTCAATAATATACTGGATTTCTGTAACTCAAAGAGTAATAATTTGTAATATCAGATATAAATTTCTGTAATATTATACACAATATTCTGTAACATCATGTATGAAATCTATGGAACGGTCAAAAATTTAAACTAAAAAAAATATTAAAAAAACCTGATTTGGATAATAAAAAATTAATTTTGCAGTAAAAAAATAGAGGAGATGGACTTACCAAACTACCCTTTTGGTGTTTTTTTCTATTTAATCTGTGGATACTTGAAGCAGAAAATCTACAACCATTAGATTTCAAAATTCAATGGTCTAGATTTGAGTAAGAATTAACAACTTAAGCATGGGTAACACGAACACACTCACGTGTTACCCCATACTTAAGTTGTTACCTGTTACCTGATTGTGAACCATTAGATTAAGTTGATCCAAGGGCTATAAAACTAGTGGCATACAGCCGTAATAAACACAAACTTTTTTTTGTAATTTTACACAATAAGAGGGCTAATATGTCATTTCACCCATATATTGTATCTAACCCTAATACCACCTCACATCTCTCTCATAAAGCACTCTCTAGTCTCTCCTCACCTTCTCAGCCGCGTGACCTACCACAGCCACCAGAAACAACGACTGTGATGCTAGGGCGGAGCAACGAGCAAGCATACAGGACGCCGCCGAGCTCTCCGTGGAGATAGGACACGAAAAACCGTCGTCTTGCTCGTTTTCCCACACCACACAACTGCAGGACACGAAAAGATCCTCCATAGTTGGAGGCGCACGATCTTGAGGAAGTTCGACCAGCAACTCGCAGCCACCGAGCTCTCCGTGAAGCATGCCGCCGCTTAAAGGAAGATCTGGCAAGGTCGACGGGAGAAGACGCCACAGACACGTCGTGTGCCACAAAGGAGCTCAGGCTCTCGCCTACACCGTACCCAGCTCCGCGTCCACAGATCTAGCCGAGCTCAGATCCACCACCGCGCCTCCACTGGAACACCACCACCAGTGAATCCATAACTGGTCGTTCTTTCCCACAGGCCAGGTCTGATCTTTTTTGTTGAAGATCTGTTTTTCTATCATTTATTTTTATTTTTAATGTTATGGGTTGAAATATGTAATGTAAGAACCGCCCCCGGTCGAACCGGTGATTTTTGGCGAAGTTTGACCTCCGGTCGGAAAAGTCAATCGATGACTTCGGGAGTCATTCGGGACCTTTCCGGGACCCAAAAAGCTAGCCGTCATTGCGGTTAGCTTAGTTGGGTCGTTTCCTTTCAAATGACTGTCCTTGTGAAAAAGTCAACTTTCGGTCAAACGAAGACTAATTATCGACTAAATCTAATTAAGTTAGAGATGCTGAAAATAATTAAGGAAAAAGTGGTCCCTACATGGACACTTGTCCATGTTATCTTGGAGGGGAAGAAAGAAGGCTAAAAGGACCCTTTTAACCCTCATAAGTTGGTCTTGAGTGGATAAGAGCTAAGGGGCATTTTGCACTTTACAACTTTTATATTTTAAAGCATTTTGGGAGCAAAAATTCAGTCATTTACTTGTGCTAACCGAAATTTAGAGAGAGAAAGAAGGAGAGGAGAAACCATGGAGACTTGAAGAAGAAGAAGAAAGGGAGAAAGGAGCAAGCTTTGGTCAAGTTCTTTATCCAATCTTCTCAAAAACCCCCCCAAATCCTCTTCATCTATCCATTTCCAAGGTAATTAAACTCTAATTTTCCATTTTTAATTCATTTCAAGTTATGGGTTTCCATGGAAATGCATGAACTAGCTTGGTCTTTTAGTATTGGTTGTTAGATGATGTTTTTAGAGAAGTAGATGATTGATTTAAGTAGAAATCAATTGGGGTTTGGTTGTTTTGATGAAACCCATTGTGGGTATTGGAGTTTTGATGTTTATGGTACTGTTTTTGGAGCTTTTAGAGGTTAAAAATGGAGTTTTGGGTGTTGATTTCGTGGAAAGGAGGCTGGAGGAAGAAGAAGGACGAAACAGGTCTGGGCCGTCACGGATCCGTGACGGGCACCGTGAAGGGAGACGTCATGGCTCTGTGAGGGAGACCATGACGGCACACGTCACGGGTCTATGACGTCATCCGTGACGGGTAGCCTCACGGCTCCGTGACCCGAACCGTGGCAGACCAGTTTTGGTCCTTTTGAGTCCTTTATAGGTGTTTTTCGTTTATTTCGAAAGGTTATCTTCAACCGAATGTTTGGGGTTTTTAACCTAGATGTTTGCATCTTAAACCACCCTTGGTTTGTCTTTAATTCTAGTATTTAATTGTGATCCAAGACCTTGGACCCGAGCTTGACAGAGGAGGAGACGTTTGGACCTCGTGAAGTGACAAGGAGGAAGCTAGCCAGGTCGTCCGCTGCTAGGTTGGATTGCTTTTGAGGTAGGGAAGAGTAGTAAATTTCTGATTTTAAATTAAGGAATTATAATAGTATGCATGTAGGATAATAATAACCGGAAGAGTCTTAGTTTGCATATAGGATGTGAGTCACTATAATAATCGCTTTCAATTATGGGAAATTGTTGTGTTGGTAGAATGGCCATGTCGAGCCTTAGGATTGCGTGTTGGATGTGTTTGATGATGTTTGTCCGTCCTTAAATGTCGATGCATGATACACTCTTAGTTAAGTTTAGAATCATATTATACCATATGACTTATGATGAATGCAATATGAATGGTTGTTTCGTGATATGATTTGTTGAATGAATGAGATGAATGTGGTATGATTGTTGTCTTGTGATATGATCCGGTGAATGATAGACCGATACGGTGTTCTTGGTAAGTTGTGAGGATAAGCTCGTTGGTACGATAAGTTTGGTAGTGTAGTTGTGTGGCCTTGTGTGTTGTGACTTGTACCCCGAGTGACAGGAAGATACCCGACCGAGGTGTGTGCCGGTCCGCTATGTGTTCATTGAGATTTTCCCCGATGTGTGTTCCGGAAGATATCTAGGCCGAGGGATGTTCCGGTATGATGTATGTTGTTTTACCCCGATGCTGTGTGTCCGGGAAGACATCGAGACCGGTGGACATTCCGGTATGATGTAGTGTTTCACCCCGATGATGTGTGTCCGGGAAGACATTTAGACCGATGGGTATTCCGGTACGATGTATTTGCTTCACCTCGATGATGTGTGTCCGGGAAGACATCTAGATCGATGGGTATTCCGGTACGATGTACTTGCTTCACCCCGATGCTGTGTGTCCGGGAAGACATTTAGACCGAGGGTATATACCGGTATGATGTATTGAGTGAGTTGTGTGTGATGATCGGATTCCTGAGTACTTGTCTATTGTTATGTGGTGTTGAGTGTAAGTGGCGTCCGCAATGTCCTTAGTAGTACATGTCCTGTTACTCGCTTGTTATTTCATTTGGTGCTATTATTGAGATCATGTGTTCTCTTTGGTTTCTATTTGCGTTCTCAGTTTTAGTAAGAATTGTTGACCAAGTATTTCTGACACGGAGCGGAAGTCCTTTCACTTTACTACTTTTTCCTACTGAGCGTAAGCTTATCCCCTCTGTTTTTATTGTTTTACAGGTTTTGTTGGTGAGTAGGCTTTTAGGACGTCTCAAGGCTCAGGAGCTCCTCGAGGGTTTGGGTGATTACTGTAGTAGAGACGTATTTTCCCATTCCTGCACTAAATTGTATTAGACTTTGTCTTACTTGGTTATATTTTGAGCTTTTGACTCATAGCTTCGGCTCGGATTTATGTTTTACTCGGAGTTTTACTTTATTAAATGTTATTTTACTATTATTATTATTATTATTTTAGTTCACGTCTCGAGTCCGGTCAAAACCGGATTTGGGGTGTGACAATTTGGTATCAGAGCCTGGTTTCATTGAAATTGTTTTTCAAAACCTCGGACCGTATGTCAATTAGTGGGGTAGAGTTAGGTTGTTAAGGTTCTACTATCGGTTACGCAAGTCGGAAATGTCCTACGCGTAGATCCGAGACGACGAGAGTCTCGGATGGCGAAGTACCTTGTTTGAGTCTTGCCTTACTTTGTGTTATGTTATGTGCCTTGGTTGAACTGTTATGCCGATTGGTTGAGATCGAGGTTGGGTTAACGAGCGGTGCTCGATGCTGTTTATGACGTGGTTGTTGAGTGATCGTTATGTGTGTTTCCGCCTTGGTCGGTCGCTTAGTGATTGGTTGGATCGAAATGTTGACTTGGCCGGGTGGTAATCGAGTAATTACCGAGACCCGAGGTGTGTAACTGCGATGCTTGGTTGTGTGTTATGTTATGTTGAGTGCTTTATGCAGTTTGTTTATTGAATGTCCCGCTTAAGCGGATGGTTAGTGAAATTTTCGAACGGGTCATGCCGAAATTTCTGCAAGACTGAAGTGTTTGTACTATCACGGGTTGGCTCAGGGGCGCCACTGTAGTCGAACGTGATAGGGGGATGTCAAGTGGTTACAACGAGATTCGGGGAAACATGAATCGGGTTGTAACGATGCGATATCGACATGAATGTTGTGATAGAAAGAGAAAGGTGTGAGAACCTGTGGAAATGAGTTAGTGGGGAAACTCTTTGGAATTGTTGTGTGATGTGAACGGTATACTGTGTGACTTGTCACGCCCCAAATTCAGTGGAACCGAACCCGGAACGCGAACGGTAAAACAATAAAATCATTTTCAAACCTTTTAGATAAATCGCTTAAAACCACCATTTATTTAAACGAAATAGTGTTTTACAACTTAAAAGCACGTCCAAAACAAGCGGACAAAAGACAAGGCGTACGTCGCTAAACTCAAAAGGAAACCCGGACTCCCGCTCCCAGCTCTTCAAGCTTCGAGAGCTCACCTAGTCCGTCCCGTGACCAGTACCAGTAGGAAAAGCAGCTAGGGGTGAGCGTTCGCTCACCACCACGGATACCAGACTAACTACGACATACTAGCAGACAATGCCGGAAACACCAACAACAAACCCAACACCGGGGACTACTATCCCCAACTCAAGTAACCCGACTGACACACAACTGTTACTTTCCCCAACCGACTCAACACTCGGACACGTAATGTAGACCCGACACAACGATTACAACTTCCTCCAAAGACACGAAAGATAACCACGCAACACCCAAGATCACAAAGGATCGCACACCAAACAAGATCGCAAAGGATCGCACTTCAGCTGCTCAGTCCCCACGCAACTTTTCCCGACACGACGGTCGGATCAGGCGGTCGACCTGTCACACTTTTCCCGACACGACGGTCGGATCAGGCGGTCGACCTGTCGCACTTTTCCCGACACGACGGTCGGATCAGGCGGTCGACCTGTCGCACTTTTCCCGACACGCAGTCGGATCAGGCTGTCGACCTGTCACACCCCAACCTCAGGCAACCACAATCACAATCACAAGCAAATTTCAACAACAACAACAACAACACCGGTTTAACACTCCACATGCACTCATGGCCACCCACGACACCAACAGTAAAACACGGGCTCAACGACCCCACGGACATTCATGGCCACCAAAGACACACCAACAGTAAAATACAGGTTTAACAACCCCATGGGCACTCATGGCCACCCAAGACACCAACAGTAAAACACGGGTTCAACAACCCCACGGGCACTCATGGCCACCCAAGACACAAACCAAACAATCAACCTCCGGGCGTAACCAAATGCCTCCAGCAATTCTAATATTGATAAGTACACTGCTCCTACGACACTACTAAGTGTCACATGCATTTCTATTGTTCGGTAAGTTCCTGTATCATACGACACCACCCGGTGTCGCCTGCCTTTCTATTGTTCGATAAACTTACTTAACCCACGACACCCAAGTGTCACATGCATTTCTACTGTTAACTTTCCCTTGTCAGGGCCAAGATCCGGCTACTTTTCCCTACCTCGTATGCTTTTCCAAAAGCTCACAACCAAGCTCCGGCGTGATCACGATCACTCGCCTAGCTTTCCCTTTCCTTTGTCGGTGGCACGATCTAACAAGAATACAATTTAACACACTTTTAAGTTCGCAGGCATAAACTGAATTTTAATACACTTGACGCCCAAATGTAACCCCGACAATGTCGATCACTCCCAAACTTCCCAATTACTCGACATTGTCGATAATGGGCCCGGAAAGGCCCAATTCGCCCGGCTCGACGAATCTGCCCGGGTTTTGAAAACGCCCTTCCGGGGCTCCGAAAATTCCCGTTTTCGTCTCTACGTTCTTAGAATAATTAAAGGGTTCCTAAGAACTCGACGGAATCACTTTCCGACTTCCGAGTAATTTAATTCGCGTTTAAAGTTTCTAAACCCGTCATTTACAACTTTTACAATTTAATTCCAAATTTCGATCCGGGTGTGGATTAACGACTTGGGGATCGTCCTAAACCACCCGAACACGAAAACCCGATACCCGAGCATGTGGGCCCCTCCCGGCCATCCTTGGCCGTGGGTGACTAGGGCTGTTTTGGGCCGGTCCACCATGGTGGTGGCCGGTCCTAGCTTCGGCCAGCCACCCCATGGTCCGGCCAGCCACCCCATGGTCCGGCCAGCCACCATACACGGTGGCCGGAGCTCCCCCGAGCCTCCGGTCACCGGAAAACGTCCAATCTTCGCTCCAAAACGTCTCCAACGAACCCCACATCTCAACTCAACCAAAAACTACTAGTTTTAACCCAAACCCTAACTTTCAAACTTAACAAAACGAAAATCGGTTAGATGCTCACCGTAGAGAATGATGATGGGAACTCGTTTCTACTATCGTTGAGACGATCCACCGGTCGGATGATCGAGAAATGGCAAAACACTAGAAACTCCTTCTCTTTTCTCTCCTCCTTCTCTCTTCGTTCTATTTCCTTTTCTCTCTCTCTTCAAACTCTCCCTTTTTTGCTAAGTGTGGCCGAACCTACACCCCCTCTTATCTTTGTATTTTTTCAAAAACCAAACAACTATCCTTTAATTACCAAACTAACACTCAAGTCCCATCTTTTGTTTTGTCCAATAAACCTAACACCACCACATTGGTGACATGTGGCAAGTGGGTCCCATCCCTTTTGGAAAATATCTTCTAGATATTTTTCGGTCAGATTCGCGAAATCCGCCCGTCTCGGGCCCCGAACGGGCACTTTTTCCAAGAAATGACGAAACTTCACGGGCTACAAGGAAACAGCTCAACTAAGACCGTTGTGACGACGGCTAAGCTTTTTGGATCCAAAACGAGCCTCGAATGGACCAAAACGTCGCTCGGTTGACTTTTCCAGCAAAAAGTCAACCTTTCCCAAATTGGTCAGAAAGTTGCCCTGAGTCCCCCGGAACTCACTTTGGTCGATAACGGGGTCAACTTAAGTCCGGTATGACCCTCGGGGTCAAATTTAGGTTCATTTAAGTGTCTGTCTAAAATTTTTAAATTTTCCTGTTTTTCGCCGATTTGACTGGCGTTGACCGGGAGCGGTTCTTACATGACTTTTTTTGAAACTGTGACTCCTATGGGAGATGGTTGAATGGTGTGATTGATTCTTTGATACGCACAAGTGTGCGTGCTTCTCTGATTATATGAAATTATCTATGACTATACTAAGACTAAGTATACTATTGGCCCAAGTATGACCCTTGTGAAACGTGTGTGAACATTACTGTTTTAAGCGAGCCGCTTTATTCGAAATTAAGACACTGAGCATGTGCGTATATCCGTGCAGCGGATACAAGCGACATGGCTCGTACCTACATTCCGAGAGGCACTAGAGGTCGCCCAACTGGGGGGCCAGGGGCAGCCACCTGCCATTGAGCAGGCAGGGGCAGCGAGTGCTCAGGGTGCTACCTCTGTGGAGCACGAGAGAGATGAGGCTGGACCGTTAGAGCCACCGCCCAGAGATCCTCCGGTCGCAGAGCCAACCCAGACGACCACTCTGGAGGAGGTGGTTCGCACAGTTCTCGCGACAATCAGCGCCCAGAGGGAGACTGCAGCACCGGTAACAGAGACAGTGCCTGCTGCCACTGCAACTGCTGTTGTGAGGCCGAGTCAGGCCGATGGTTACACAGCCCAGGCGCTGAGGGACTTCCTCAGGTTGGGTACTCCTATCTTTTCCGGGGAGCCAGACCCCGAGGCAGTCGAGTGATGGTTGGGACAAATCACTCGCAACCTGGATACGGCGGGGATCGTAGACGATCATATGAGAGTATCCTTTGCAGCATTCCATCTGAGGGATGAGGCATACTATTGGTGGCAGCGTGTGGTTGGAGACGACTTCCAGTTGTTCGGAAGACTGTTCCTGGAACAGTATATCCCGAGATCAGCCCGTGTGGACAGACATCAGTAGTTCCTAGAGCTGCGCCAGAGGGGGTGTCTGTATCGAAGTATGAGGCGAGGTTCACCTCCCTTTCTTGCTTCGAACAGGAGATGGTACCGACTGAGGCACTCCGTTGTAGGCGATTCGAGAGGGGACTCATCCCGTCGATCGTAGACCGAGTGACCGCCTTCAGGATTGAGGTGTACACTGAGCTAGTTTACCAGGCACTAGCAGTGGAGCGACACTTCAGAGAGACCACCAAGGCCCGCGAGAGTAGGCCGAGACCGAGTGGCTTTCTGAGGCTGTCTGAGGGCCGCGATCCGAGGAGGCAGAGGACCTCAGGATCCTTTCAGCCACAGGGTCAGTCTGGTGGGAGGCAGAGGACCTCAGGATCCTTTCAGCCACAGGGTCCGTTGGACATGCCCCAGTAGCACTGTTGTGCCCCTTGTGCAGTCAGTTGGGCCACCTGGCCCGAGAGTGCCCAAGGAGTAGAGGAGCTGCAGATTGCCCGCCGAGGTTCGGGGAGAGACCGCGCGCCGATGAGAGGACATGCTACCAGTGTGGTCGACTGGGACACATATCTTTTGAGTGTCCTGACCGCGTTAGAGGAGTACCAGTGCAGAGACCTCATCAGTCACAGCCCCGCCAGGCATCCACTTTCCGCCCGCGTCAGACTCAGACTCCGAGAGCCCCACATCAGGCGGCGAGCGCAACAGCTCAGAGACAACAGCCGAGGGCCACACATCAAGTGACTCTTCCACCACCCCCGAGAGGAGGACCTCAGGCTCAGCAGGGTCGGGTGTATGTTGTCACTGACTCATGAGCAGAGGGACGCCACTCCGGTCATGAGACCACTCATGGTACGTTCTTGCTTTATAATTCCTGGGCGTCTTTCTTATTTGATACGGGGGCTTCACATTCTGTCATCTCTTCTACTTTTGCTGATTCTTTGGGGTTAAGGGTAGAGACGTTGAGTCAACCCTATGTCCTGATACCCCGGTTATGGGAGATGTGGTCTTAAGTACCGTATGTCGTGCATGTGATATTAGAGTGGCTGATTGACCTTTTGTTGGTGATTTACTTGTTTTGGACATGACGACATTTGACGTGATCTTGGGGATGGACTGGCTCGCGAGGTATCGAGCGTCGATCGATGGCTATCGACGGCAGGTGACAGTGGTTTCAGGAGACAAAATTGTTACTTGTGTCTTGGGTAGTAGGAGGGGAGTCCTCCTGTCAGCATTGACCGCGGGAGATGAGTCGACGAGCGCTGAGAGTAGAGAGCCCGGAGGTGTTTCCGGAGGAGTTATCAGGATTACCGCCTGCACGCGAGGTTGAGTTCAGGATCGACTTGATACCGGGGACGACACCGATATCCATGGTCCCGTACCTGTTTGCACCAGCCGAGTTAGTCGAGCTGAAGCGACTAATCGAGGAGCTTCAGGAGAAGGGATTCATCCGTCCGAGCGCTTCATCGTGTGGAGCACCCACTTGTGAAGAAGAAGGGTGGAGCGCTGAGGATGTGCATCGATTACCGGAAGTTGAACCGGGTCACGACGAAGAACCGCTACTCGATGCCGAGGATCGAAGACTTGTTCGATCAGCTGAGAGGAGCGAAGTGCTTCTCGAAGATTGATCTTCGATCAGGGTATTATCAGTTGAGAGTTCGGGAAGAGGATGTGGCGAAGACCGCATTCCGGACTCGGTACGGACACTACGAGTTCCTAGTGATGCCGTTCGGGTTGACGAACACGCCTGCAGCGTTCATGGACCTGATGAACAGTATTTTCCGACCGTACCTGGACCAGTTCTTCGTGGTGTTTGTAGACGACATTCTGATTTTTTTCGCCAAGTGAGGAGGCGCATGAGGAGCACCTAAGGACAATTTTGACGTTGTTGCGCACTCACCAGCTGTACGGCAACCTGGAGAAGTGCGAGTTTTGGCTCGCAGAGGTGAAGTTCCTCGGGAATGTTGTGTCCCGAGAGGGTATACTAGTCGACCCGGCGAAGATCGAAGCAGTTTCGAAGTGGGCACGGCCCAAGAGTGTGTTCGAGATCCACAACTTCCATGGCTTGGCAAGATACTATTGACGGTTCGTCCAGGACTTCTCACGTCTGGCTGCTCCGATGACTGCCTTGACACGCAAGGGTGCCGAGTTTCTGTGGACTGATGAGTGTGATCATTCCTTTACCGAGCTGAAGGCTCGTTTCACTACCGCTCCCGTGTTGATCGTGCCGGAGCGGGGGATCGGATATGATGTGTATTGTGATGCATCCGGTGAGGGACTAGGATGTGTGCTGATGCAGTCCGGAAGGTGGTTGCCTATGGCTCTAGACAGTTTAAGATACATGAGCGGAACTACCCTACCCACGACTTAGAGTTGGCAGCAGTCGTCTTCGCTCTGAAGAGCTGGCGACACTACTTGTATGGAGAGCGATTCTGGGTGTTCTCGGATCACAAGAGTTTCAAGTACATCTTCTCCCAGCGCGACCTGAAGATGCGCCAGAAGCGGTGGATGGAGCTACTTGAGGAGTACGACTTCGAGCTACTCTACCACCCGGGCAAGGCGAACGTTGTCGCTGATGCCCTGAGTAGGAAGTCGGTCCACTGCCTGGCCAGTATATCAGTTCGAGAGTGGGGCATGTTGGAGGAATTGAGCTCGTTCAGACTTGAGTTAGATGAGATCTCCGATGGCGTGTCTATGTGTTCGCTAGTGGCTTAGCCCACCCTAGTCGCTCGTGTGCTGGAGGCACAAGCCAAGGATGCCGAGACGGAAGAGATCCGGAAGAGAATTACCAGCGGTGTTGACGCTGAGGGCTGGGAGCAGGGTACCGATCTGGGTCTACGATACCGAGGAGGACTGTTTGTGCCGGGTGGTTGTAGAGACGATGTGTTGAGAGAGTCTCATCATTCCCGTCTTACTGTGCACCCTGGTGGCACCAAGATGTATCAGGATATCATATGGCAGTTCTGGTGGAGCGGGATGCGGAGAGTAGTTGCAGAGTTCGTCTCGAGATGTCTCACCTGTCAGCAGGTAAAGGCCGAGCATCAGCGTCCCGTCGGTTTATTGTAGCCACTGCCGATCGCAGAGTGGAAGTGGGAGCACGTCACGATGGACTTCGTGAGTGGCTTACTGAGGTCACCGAGAGGGCACGACGCTGTTTGGGTAGTGGTCGACCGACTGACCAAGTCGGCACACTTCCTAGCCATGAGGATGACTGACACGGTTGACACTTTGAGTCGGTTGTACGTTCGGGAGATCATCCGTCTTCACGGGGTTCCGGTGTCGGTTGTGTCCGATAGGGATCCTCGATTCACCTCCAGGTCTTGGGAGAGCTTGCAGAGAGCGTTGGAGACCAAGGTCTTGCTCAGTACGGCTTATCACCCGCAAATCGACGGTCAGTCAGAGCGCACTATACAGATCTTAGAGGATATGCTGCGAGCATGTGTGTTAGACTTCCGAGGATCATGGGAGGATCACTTACCATTAACTGAGTTCGCCTACAACAACAGTTATCAGGCCAGTATTGGGATGGCACCGTTTGAGGCTTTGTATGGTAGGTCGTGCAGATCGTCCGTGTGTTGGGCAGAGGTAGGAGACAGGAGTTTTCTTGGCCCGGAGCCTGTCCGGGAGACGACCAAAAAGGTCGCGTTGATTCGGGAGCGGTTGAAGACCACGCAGAACCGACAGAAGAGTTATGCGGATAGACGACGCCGACCGCTCGAGTTTACAGTTGGTGATCATGTGTTTCTGAGAGTGAGCCCGAAGAAGGGTTTATTGCGGTTTAACCGCGGCGGAGGCAAGTTGGCGCCGCGGTTTATCGGACCTTTTGAAGTTTTGGGCAGAGTTGGAGCCGTTGCTTACCGTCTTGCATTACCACCGCAGCTCGGGAACGTTCATAACGTCTTCCACGTCTCCCAACTGCGGAAGTACACCGCGGATCCCTCCCATGTTATTGAGTGGACGGACATCGAGGTAGCCGAGGATGTCTCGTACGAGGAGCAGCCAGTCAGGATTCTAGATACGCGAGAGCAGGCCTTGCGAGGCAGGACTATCCCACTAGTACGGGTGCAATGGAAGCACCATGGAGTAGAGTCGACCTGGGAGCGTGAGGATGAAGTTCGTACGAAGTACCCCAGCCTGTTCGACCCTTGAGGTACGTTCATTTTAAATTTCGAGGACAAAATTATTTCAAGGGGGTAGATGGTAAGAACCGCCCCTGGTCGATCCCGGTCGAACCGGTGATTTTTGGCGAAGTTTGACCTTCGGCCGGAAAAGTCAACCGATGACTCCGGGAGTCATTCGGGACCTTTCCGGGACCCAAAAAGCTTAGCCGTCATTACGGTTAGCTTAGTTGGGTCGGTTTCTTTCAAATGACTGTCCTTGTGAAAAAGTCAACTTTCGGTCAAACGAAGACTAATGATCGACTAAATCTAATTAATTTAGAGGTGCTGGAAATAATTAAGGACAAAGTGGTCCCTACATGGACACTTGTCCATGTTAGCTTGGAAGGGAAGAAAGAAGGCTAAAAGGACCCTTTTAACCCTCATAAGTTGGCCTTGAGTGGATAAGAGCTAAGGGGCTTTTTGGACTTTACAATTTTTAGGTTTTAAATCATTTTGGGAGAAAAATTTCCGTCATTTACTTGTGCTAGCCGAAATTTAGAGAGAGAAAGAAGGAGAGGAGAAACCATGGAGACTTGAAGAAGAAGAAAGGGAGAAAGGAGCAAGCTTTGGTCAAATTCTTCATCCAATCTTCTCAAAAACCCCCAAATCCTCTTCATCTATCCATTTCCAAGGTAAGTAACTCTAATTTTCCATTTTCAATTCATTTCAAGGTATGGGTTTCCATGGAAATGCATGAACTAGCTTGGTCTTTGAGTATTGGTTGTTAGATGATGTTTTTAGAGAAGTAGATGATTGATTTAAGTAGAAATCAATTGGGGTTTGGTTGTTTTGATGAAACCCATTGTGGGTATTGGAGTTTTGATGTTTATGGTACTGTTTTTGGAGCTTTTAGAGGTTAAAAATGGAGTTTTGGGTGTTGATTTCGTGGAAAGGGGGCTGGAGGAAGAAGAAGGATGAAACAGGTCTGGGCCGTCACGGATCCGTGACGGGCACCGTGAAGGGAGACGTCACGGCTCTGTGAGGGAGACCATGACGGCACACTTCACGGGTCTGTGACGTCATCCGTGACGGGTAGCCTCACGGCTCCGTGACCCGAACCGTGGCAGACCAGTTTTGGTCCTTTTGAGTCCTTTATAGGTGTTTTTCGTTTATTTCGAAAGGTTATCTTCAACCGAATGTTTGGGGGTTTTAACCTAGATGTTTGCATCTTAAACCACCCTTGGTTTTTCTTTAATTCTAGTATTTAATTGTGATCCAAGACCTTGGACCCGAGCTTGACAGAGGAGGAGACGTTTGGACCTCGTGAAGTGACAAGGAGGAAGCTAGCCAGGTCGTCCGCTGCTAGGTTGGATTGCTTTTGAGGTAGGGAAGAGTAGTAAATTTCCGCTTTTAAATTAAGGAATGCTAATAGTATGCATGTAGGATAATAATAACTGGAAGAGTCTTAGTTTGCATATAGGAT
Source organism: Erodium maritimum (assembly GCA_963921825.1). Lineage (NCBI taxonomy): Eukaryota > Viridiplantae > Streptophyta > Magnoliopsida > Geraniales > Geraniaceae > Erodium > Erodium maritimum. Next base: position 48,081,341 of record OY997592.1, read on the forward strand.
GTGATTCACTAGAATAATCGCTTTCAATTATGGGAAATTGATGTGCTGGTAGAATGGTCATGTCGAGCCTTAGGATTCCGTGTTGGATGTGTTTGATGATGGTTGTCCGTCCTTAAATGTCGATGCGTGATACACTCTTAGTTTAGTTTAGAATCATATTATACCATGTGACTTATGATGAATGCAATATGAATGGTTGTTTGATGAATGAGATGAATGTGGTATGATTGTTGTCTTGTGATATCATCGGGTGAATGATTGACCGATACGGTGTTCTTGGTAAGTTGTGAGGATAAGCTCATTGGTACGATAAGTTTGGTAGTGTGGCCTTGTGTGTTGTGACTTGTACCCCGAGTGATAGGAAGATACCCGACCGAGGTGTGTGCCGGTCCGGTATGTGTTCATTGAGATTTGCCCCGATGTGTGTTCCGGGAAGACATCTAGGCCGAGGGATGTTCCGGTATGATGTATATTGTTTTACCCCGATGCTGTGTGTCCGGGAAGACATCGAGACCGATGGACATTCCGGTATGATGTAGTGTTTCACCCCGATGCTGTGTGTCCGGGAAGACATCTAGACCGATGGGTATTCCAGTACGATGTATTTGCTTCACCTCGATGATGTGTGTCACGCCCCAATTTCAGTAAACCGAACTCGGGACGCGAACATTTAAAATCAAAAAACAATTGAAACCTGTTTTGAATAAACACTTTAAAATTACCATTTAGTTAATCAAAATAAGATTTACAACTCAAATAAGTCCCGACAAGTGGACAAAACAAGGTATCCGTCACTAGACTCAAAAGTAAAACCCAGAATCCCGCTCCTAGCTCTTCATGCTTCAGAAGCTCACCTAGTCCAACCTGCGACCGGTACCTGTAGGAAAAGCAGCTAGGGGTGAGCGTTCGCTCACCACCACGAATAACAGACTGACTACGGCATAATTAGCAGACAATGCCGGTAACACCAAAACCAAACCCAACACCGGGAAAACAATCCCTAAACTCAAGTACTCAACTGACACACAACCCGTTACCTTCCTCAACAGACTCAACACTCGGACTCGTAATGTAAACCCGACACAACTATCGACGACCTCCTCCAAGGACACGACAGAAAGCTACGCAACACAAAACAAGATCACAAAGGATCGCACACCAAACAAGATCACAAAGGATCGCAAACCAGCTGCTCAGTAACCTCCCTCACACCCTTTACCGATCTCATCAGGTCAGGCGGTTGACCTGTCGCATTTCCTCGACACAAAGTCGGATCAGGCTGTCGACCTATCACACTCACAACCCCGAACCACACACGCGCGGCCAGGACCCCTTTACTGACGGGCGGGCCCCCTACCCCGTCTGAACATGCAGACGCGTGTGATCGAGGACCCCCGTTTCATGAAGCGGGCCCACAACCTCAGGTAACCACAATCACAAACAAAGTTCAACAAACAGCAACAACACAAGTTCAGCACTCCACAGACACTCATGGCCACCCAAGACACCAACCGTAAAACACGGACTCAACAACCCCACATGCACTCACGGCCTCCCAAGATACACCAACGGTAACTCACGGGCTCAACAACCCCACGGGCACTCACGACCACTCAAAACCACCAACAGTAACTCACGGGCTCAACAACCCCACGTGCACTCACGGCCTCTCAAAACCACCAACAACTCACGGGCTCAACAACCCCACGGGAACTCACGGCCTCCTAAGACACACCAACAGTAACTCACGGGCTCAACAACCCCACAGGCACTCACGGCCTCCCAAGACACACCAACAGTAACTCACGGGCTCAACAACCCCATAGGCACTCACGACCTCCCAAGACACACCAACAGTACAGACACGAGTTCAACAACCCCACAGGCACTCATGACCACCCAAGACACCAACAATACAGACACGGGTTCAATAACCCCACGGGCACTCATGGCCACCCAAGACACCAACAGTAAAGACACGGGTTCAACAACCCCACGAGCACTCATGGCCACCCAAGAAACAAATTACACAATCAACCTCCGGCATAACCAATACCTCCAACAATCCTAATATCAACAGTTTCACAATCAACCTCCGGGCATGGTCATATGCCTCCAGTACTCCTAATATCGATAAGTTCACAATCAACCTCCGGGAATGGTCATATGCCTCTAGTAATTCTAACATCGATCAGTTCTCTGCTCCTACGACACTACTAAGTGTCACATGCTTTTCTAATATTTGCTACGTTCCCGTATCATGCCTTTCTAATATTCGATAAACCTACTTAACCCACGACACCCCGGTGTCACATGCAATTCTACTGTTAACTTTCCCTAGTCAGGGCCGAGATCCGGCTACTTTTCCCTACCTCGTATGCTTTCTCCAAAAGCGCACAAATAAGCTCCGGCGTGATCTCGGCCACTCGCCTAGCTTTCCCTTTCCTCTGTCTGCAACACGATCTAAAAGAACACAATTTTAAGGTACTTAACAACTCGCAGGAATAAATTGGAATTCAATAAACTTAACGCCCAAACGTAACCCCGATAATGTCGATCACTCCCAAACTCCCCAATTACTCGACATTGTCGACATTGGACCCGGAAAAGCCCGATTCGCCCGACATGGCGAATCTGCCCGGGTTTTGAAAACGCCCTTCCGGGGCTCCGAAAATTCCCGTTTTCGTTTCTACGGTCTTAGAATAATTCAAGGGTTCCTAGGCATTCGACGGAATCGAATTCCGACTTCCGAGTCAATTAATTAGCGTTTCAAGTTTCTAAAACCCGTCAATTACAACTTTTACATTTTAAATCCAATTTTCGATCCGGTTGTGGATAAATGATCCGGGGAACGTTCTAAACCACCCGAACACTAAACCCGAGCACCCGAGCACGTGGGCCCCACACGGCCACATTGGCAAAATTCCCTTTTTGCCCCAAAACGTTCCTAACGAACCCCAAACCTCAACCATTCATTTTTAAACCAATTCTAACCAAAACCCAACCATAATCAAACCGTTTAAACTCAAACCCTAAATTTCAAACGTACCAAAACGAAAATCGGTTAGGTGCTCACCGTAGAGAATGACGATGTGAGCTCGATCCTTTTATCGTTGAGACGATCCACCGGTTTGATCGACGGGAAACGTCACAACACCTCCAACCCCTTTCTCTTTTCTCTCCTTCTTCTCTCTTCCTTCTAACTCATCCTCTCTCCAAAAAAAACTCCCTTTTTTACACTTAGCCGAACACACCTCTCATCTCTTCCTTTTTAATTGTTTTTAAAACAACAACTAATAATTAAATACAAAACTAACACTTCAAGTCCCATCTTTGTTTTGTTCAAGAAACCTAACACCACCACATAGTGGACATGTGGCAAGTGGGTCCCACGCTTTTTGGAAAATATCTTCTAGATATTTTCCAATCAGATTCGCGAAATTCGGCCGTCTCGGGCCCCGAACGGGCACTTTTTCCAAGAAAATACGAAACTTCATGGGCTACAAGGAAACGGCTCAACTAAGACCGCTGCGACGACGGCTAAGCTTTTTGGATCCAAAACGAGCCTCGAACGGACCAAAACGTCGCTCGGTTGACTTTTCCAGCGAAAAGTCAACATTTCCCAAATTTGTTAGAAAGTTGCCCTGAGTCCCCCAGAACTGACTTTGGTCGATATCGGGGTCAACTTAAGTCTGGTATGACCCTCGGGGTCAAATTTGGGTTCATTTAAGTGTCTGTCCGAAAATTTAAAATTTTCCCGTTTTTCGCAGGTTTGACTGGCGTTGACTGGGAGTGGTTCTTACAATGTGTGTCTGAGAAGACATCTAGATCGATGGGTATTCCGGTACGATGTACTTGCTTCACCCCGATGCTGTGTGTCTGGGAAGTCATCTAGACCGAGGGTATATACCGGTATGATGTATTGAGTGAGTTGTGCGTGATGATCGGATTCCTGAGTACTTGTGTATTGTTATGTGGTGTTGAGTGTAAGTGGCATCTGCAGTGTCCTTAGTAGGTTATGTCCTGTTACTCGCTTGTTATTTAATTTGGTGCTATTATTGAGATCATGTGTTCTCTTTGGTTTCTATTTGCGTCCTCAGTTTTAGTAAGAATTGTTGACCAAGTATTTCTGACACGGAGCGGGAGTCCTTTCACTTTACTACTTTTTCCTACTGAGCGTAAGCTCATCCCCTATGTTTTTACTGTTTTACAGGTTTCGTTGGTGACTAGGCTTTTAGGACGTCTCAGGGCTCGGGAGCTCCTCGAGGGTTCGTGTGATTACTGTAGTAGAGACGTATTTTCCCATTCATTCACTAAATTGTATTAGACTTTGTCTTACTTGGTTATATTTTGAGCTTTTGGCTCATAGCTTCGGCTCGGATTTATGTTTTACTTTATTAAATGTTATTTTATTATTATTATTATTATTATTATTATTTTTAGTTCACGTCTCGAGTCCGGTCAAAACCGGATTTGGGGCGTGACATGTAAAGTTTAGGGTAGATTCTTGTAAATTGTAATTGGTACAATATTATTATGTAATGTTTAGGGTACATTTTGTTCTGCATTGGATACTATGAGTGGAAATCTATAATATTTAGGGTAGATTTTTGTTATTGGTATAGTATTGTTATAAAACTATTAGGGTATGTTTTTGTAATTTATTGTGTTTATTTAATATTTATGACACTCAAAATATGTAATACTTAGAGTAAATTTCTGTAACTATTAGAGAATGTTTCTGTAGTTGTTAGTGTATGATTATGTAAATGTTAGGGGATGTTTTTGTAATTTATTGTGTTTATTTTTTTCACTCAAAATCTGTAATATTCAATGTTTATTTCTGTAACTTAAAAGTTAAATTCTGTACCATGTGTATAAAAAATCTGTATTTTTTATGTGTATTTGTTTGTAACTATTGAATACAGATTTTGTAATTATAATGTCTATTTCTGTTGTTCTTACTGGATTTCTATAACTCAAAGAGTAACATTACGTAACATGTATAGAAAAACTGTATTTGTTTATCTAGAAATCTGTAACTTTTTGTGTAGAATTATATAACATATAATTTTATGGAATATCGATATAAAATTCATGTAATATCGGATTTTCTGTAATATCATACATAAAATTCCGTAACATCACGTACGAAATCTATGGAACATTCAAAAATTTAAAGTAAAAAAATATTGTTTTTTGAAAAAATTAAATATTAAAAAAAATCAGATTTGGACAGTAAAAAATTAATTCCGCAGTAAAAAAATAGAGGAGATGAACTTACCATACTACCCTTTGGTGTTTTTTCTATTTAATTTGTGGATAATTGAAACAGAAAATCTACAACCATTAGATCTTAAAATCCAATGGTCTACATTTGGGTAACAAGTAACAACTTAAGCATGGGTAACATGTGAGTGTGCCCCTATAGGAGTGTGCTCACGTGTTACCCCGTGCTTAAGTTGTTACTTGTTACCTGATTATGGGCCTTTGGATCAGTTGAAATCAATGGTTATAAATTTAGTGGTATGGAGTTGTAAATAATTAGAACTTTTATTATATTTTTGTAATTCATTAATTGTGAGGGTAGGGACGTAATTGCTCCCTTTAATTTAACATAACGCTAAAGCACCACCACAACCCTCATTTTTGTCACAAGACCTCTCCCTACTCATATTTCTCTCCCCACACGAAGTTGCCGCCACCACTCCTTGCCGAAGTCTGTCGCCACTCCTTGTCGAAGTTCGTCGCCACTCCTTGTCGAAGTTCGTCGCCACTCCTTGCCGAAGTCCGCCGCCGTCGCCGCTCCTTGCCCAAGTCTACCGCCGCCACTCCTTGCCCAAGTCTACTGCCGTGATCCAATCGAAGAAGAAGCTTACACTTCCTCCGCCGCACGGGGAACTGAGTTGTGACCTTTTCCGGATAACCTCGACGCGAGGTCCAGATCTGTCGCGAGCCTTGTCAGATAACCACGACGCCGCCTTCCCCCAGATCTGCAACAGGTTGGGTCCCGCTGTGAGTCAGATCGTGTCGTCGCTTGCCGGCAGCCGCCGACCTCCTTCTCCGATGACCTTTTCTTTTGTGGTCATTATATTGACGTTTTTAGGTTATGACATATACATGATTTATAAATCACATAGTTATTTGATTGATTTGTTCACGAAATTGGGAGTTTAGGTTTTAGAATTTGATTGTTTTGTTAATGAGATTGAGGTTTCTTTTTTGGAATCGAAATGGGTTGTTATTTCCATAGTTTATTTTCGGGAAATTGTAATGAAAATTTCTGAAACGTTCCTGTAGAAATTATGCAATCATAAGTGTATATTTTTGTTGAGTTTTAGATTGCAGCTGCGGATAATGTTTCTGTAATCTTGAATGTAGTATCATGTAACGTGTGGGTTATTGAATGTAGTATTATGTAACAGGTAGGTTATTATTATGTATTTCTAGTGTAATATTCTGTAAAAGTACTGTTTGGATTATGTAACCTAATTTTTGTGTATTTTTTTGCAATTTTGGTACCAAACTTTGTAACTTCAGTGTACTTTTCGGTAACATTTGTAACTTAGAGGGTAGTTTTTTGTAACACTGTTAAAAAAAATTTGTAGCTATTTGTAACCTGCTGGGAAGATTTTTGTAACTATGTTACAAAGGTTTTGTAACTTGGAGGGTATTTGTTTGTAACCAATGTTATATAGATTTTGTAACTTATGTATTATAAAAAAGAGTGGATTACTGGATTTTAGGTAACCAACATAAACATACCAACATTCTGTAACACATATATACAAAATTTATATTTTTTTATCTAGACATCTGTAACTTTATGTGTAGAATTATATAACATATAAAATTTATGAAATATCGATATAAATTCATGTAATATTGGACATAAGTTTTTGTAATATCATACATAATATTCCGTAACATCACGTACGAAACCTATGGAACGGTCGTAATTTAAACTAATTTTTTTATTTATTTTTGAAAAAATAAATATTAAAAAATCAGATTTGGATAGTAAAAATTAAATTTTCAATAAAAAATAAAGAGAGAATTACCAAACTATCCTTTTGATGTTTTTTCTATTTAATTTATGGATAATTGAAAACCATTAGATTTCAGAATTCAATGGTCTATATTTGAGTAACAAGTAACAACTTAAGCATGGGTAACACGTGAGCGTGTGTATATATGTATATAGGGGAACAATCAAGTACAAACCTTATTTCGGGTCAGAACGTAGAACTAATCTGGGCCATTGATTACACAGATCGAATGGCCACCGAAATTCAGGGGGGGTGGTGATTGATTACAAAATCAATTACAAGATATGCATTAATTAAAAAGATATTAAAAGATATGCATTAAATCTGGGCCATTAATTTTACGATCCAAGGGCCCAGATTGATAGTTCTACGTTCTGACGAAAGATACAAGTTTGTACCTGATTGTTATCCTATATATATATATATATATTTCGTCAGAACGTAGAACTATCAATCTGGGTCCTTGGATCGTAGAATTAATGGCCCAGATTTAATGCATATCTTTCAATATCTTTTTAATTAATGCATATCTTGTAATTGATTTCGTAATCAATCACCACCCCCCCTGAATTTCGGTGACCATTCGATCTGAGTAATCAATGGCCCAGATTAGTTCTACGTTCTGACCCGAAATAAGGTTTGTACTTGATTGTTCCCCTATATATATAGGTACACTTTCAAGTGTTCCCAATGTCTTAAGTTGTTACATGTTACTTAATTTTAAACCTTTGGATTAAATTGATCTAATGGTTATAAAAATAGATGACATATGATGTAAATAAGGTAAAATTTGATTTTCTTTATGTAATTTTATAATGACGAAGGACATTAAAGACATTTTAACGTCTCAGTATTAACTTAGAAAACATAAATAGCATATAACTTAAACCTACCCATTCTCATTCAATCCAGCCGCCCTTCGTCTACCTCAAATATCTCGTGTATATTGCTGCACCTAAGCACGAAGTCGTCGTCAGCGATCCCGTCCTCCTACTCGTCGTGTCAGTTATGAACATGACCGGAAGATCGGGATGCCTCCTGGTTATTGAAGAACCACCCCGACGAAGCTCGGGAGACCGCGCCACTCATGCCGATTTCTAGCCTTGCTTCACGGTGAAGCTGTACGCCCCGCGCCCCATGAAGAACCCGTCGTGAAGCGTGGATCTCCGTCGCCGTGCTTCCGTGGACGGTGGAGCGTGGAAGAGAAGATCTGGAAGCTCCCTAGTTGTCTCTCTCGTCTTCCACCGTGCGCCATCGATATCTGAACAAAGCCGCCGATATGCTCCCGTGTGCCAGTAAGCTCTGAAACTCATATTTGCCCGAGTTTCAGAGCTCCAATGGCGAGCCCATGTGAAGAACTTGCTAGCTGTAAGTCGCGCGCCTTCGTGCCTGAGTTCGTAGCACAGCCTCTTGATCTGCAGATCTCGACGTCGTCCCGACTTAGTTCGTTCAGATCCACACACAGGACTTTCAATCTGTAGGTTGATTTTTTGGTTTTTGTTTTTCTGTTATATAATGGCGTGTGTATTGGTGAGGAAGGAGCTCAGCCGAGGTCGCCAATTATGTTCTTGTGTGCATATAATTGAATCATCTACTACTGTCTTGGGTTTTTCTATACCTGGTGTATTTGATTATTGAATCCGATGTTTGGTGAAGCTACAATGGTTTCATGATTTTTAGTTTAATGCTGAGGCAGAATTACGGTAAACCAGAGCTCTTTTTTTTTTGTACTTTGTTGATGGTATTTAGTTACAAGATAGACAAAATATTTCTGTAATATTAGCAAAACATTTATGTAATATTTAGGGTAGAATTTTGTTATTTTTGATGTATTATTGTGTAATTGTATTATAATAATAATACAACGTGGTTTGCAGGTAGTTTTTTGTAACTTGTTCTTGATACAGAATTATGAGTTTGATGTTCTTTGAATATTTAGAGTATGTCTTGGAGTAGAGTAGAATGTAGTTTTATTTGTAATAATTTATGTAACTTTCCGTAATAATTTGTGTAATTTTATGTAACACGTCATATAATTTTCTGTACTTGATTTAATAACATTTTGGGTTTGTTAAAATTGTATAATTTTTCTAATTGTATTATGTAACAAGTGGTACCCATTTCTATAACTTTTTGGTGTGCTTTTATCGATTTAAAATCTAAACTCTCCAATATAAATATTTGAAATTTCGATATAAAATTTCCGTAATATTATACATAACATTCTATATTGTGTACGTAATTTGAGTAATGATCACAATTAAAAAAAAATTAATAAATTTTTTTATATAAAAAATACGTTCTTAAAATAAAATATTTAAAAATCAGATCAAGACAATAAAAAATAATTATGCAGTATTATTTTCAAAGAAGACAAAATTACAAAACTAACCTTTTGTTAATATTTCTATTTAATTTGTACATAATTAAGGCTAAAAATCTATAACCATTAGATTTAAAAATTCAATGGTTTAGATTAGTGTAACAAGTAACAAATTAAGCATAGGTAACACTTGAAAGTGCCCCTATATGTATATAGGGTTGGTATCAGGTACAAACCACCCTTTATTGTGCAAACTACGAACCAATCTGAGCCATAGGATCCGCCCAAAGTGATGTCAGCAGAGCGCACCAGATGCTGACATGTGGGCAATAAATATATAAAACACCGCATCTTATTGTGCAAACTATGAACTCACCAGGTGCTGACACGTGGGCGCGCGCGCACAATACTGATAGTTTTGGGCGCACAGTGCTGATCGTTTGCGCGCACAGTGCTGATAGTTTGCATTTGTGCTAAACTATCAGCACTGTGCTTGTAAACAATCAGCACCCGCGCGCGCGTGGTCAACACGCTCACACGCGCGCGCAGAGGCGTGCGCGAAGCGGCCACGTGTCAGCATCGCGCGCGCTCTGCTGACGTCACTTTGACCGCATCCTGTGGCTCAGATTGGTTCGTAGTTTGCACAATAAGGGTGGTTTTTACTGAATAGCTACCCTATATATATATATATATATATATATATATATATATATATATATATATATAGGATAGCTTTCAGGTACAAATTTTCTTAAAATACAAACGGTGTGAACCATGTAAATCTGTGGAAATAAAATGTAATTACAAATTATTTATGTAGATTTACATTTCCGATTTACATTTACGTTAGACTATCCTATTTTTGATTTACATAAACAAAATATAATATCTCTAAAATAAAATGTGATTACATTTTTTTCCGCAAATTTACATGATGTTCGCATATTTGTATCCTAAGAGCGGTGTGTACCTGAAAGCTTCCCTATATATATATATATATATGCCTTTAATTCTATGATCCAATGGCCCAGATTGAAAATTCTACGTTTTGACGAAGTTATAAGGTTTGCACCTGATAGCTATCCTATATATATATAACAAAAGTAATTTTTAAATAATTTTTTTAACATAATTATTGAAGTGTAGTTGAGAGTATTTTCGTCATTTTCGCTGACGGAGGGGTTTTGAGTTACAACTCGTAACTTCAAGATATGCATCCATTAACTTTAAGTAATCATCGGTTAAATATGACAATTTTAAGATATGTATGGGTAGTTTATGTAGTTTATGGATACGGTTTAACTCATCATACATGCTCTTACCCTCGGAAATATTCTTAGACAATAATATAGTTGAGCATCCAACGAAGCTTGCCCAAGTGTTGACTCTAGTCCTAAACAGTGGAGCAGTTGAATATGTGAAGGAGCCGTTGTGGCTCATCGTGGTCCAATTCTCTTAACGGTAACTATCTTGTTGGCCGGCGCTTATTCATTTCCTTTAAAGGAGCTCGATTGTAACGATCGTATTCTATTTCAATTCACTACACTCAAATCTCATCCGATTCTTCCCCTATTTTCTTCACTCCACAGAGATCCGGCCTCTCTTCAATGGCGTACGACTTCTCCAAGGCCGTGGACGACGGCCTCAACCTGTCCAAGCGCCTCTACTTCGGGAAAAACGCCGACGTCATCGCGCCGCCCCTTCCGCCTCTTTCTATGGAGCACTCCTCCTTGCCCACCGCTCCCATGGTGTACGCCGTCATCCACGACCCCGGGATGGTGGACAACCCGGATCTGCCCAGTTACCAACCCCACGTCTATGGCAAGTGCGATCCTCCGGCGCTCATCCCGCTCCAGATGAACGGGGTTGACCTCGCCGTCGATTCCTATCTGGATACTGTCTTCGTCACGCTTACCGGGACTTGGAGGCTGCATTGCGTCATGGCAAGCAGAAGCTGCGATTGTCGCTTAGCTATCCCCATGGGCGAGCAGGTCTCCCCACTATCTCCCTCACTGTCTCTGTTTTTTCTTGTTAATTCCCAATTTTTTCAATTGTGAATTTGGGGGTTTAAGTGTTTTGTTTTTGTGTTGTTCAGATTCGAAATAGGGAATTACAATTTGCTACTAATTGCTGATTTTAAGATTTGTAGCAACTAGGGTTTTTCTTCTTCATGCACATTAAAGGACTGATCTCAAGGAATATCTTGGAAGAGTTTGAGATTATACTGTGATTTTCTAGTATTTTTCTTCTTCTTCATGCCCAATAGTTTGCCTTGGTTAGTTCTGTAGGTTTGCCTTTGGTGGTAGGCAGAATGAGATATTGATGTCAAATTGAGCTTCTGGGTGTTATTTTAATTCTCTATTAGTACTAAAATAGTAGCAAAGAAGTTTGGTTGCATGGCTTGCTCTAGCTAAATGATACTTGGGAGATGAATATCATGGCACCTAGAACGAGTGAGTTGTCATTTGGATATCCTTAGAAGTGGTAAACACTGAGTAAAAATACTTGCAAGTTCCAAATTGCAATGCTCAACAGTGTGAGACCATTATGAAGTAATTTAGAAAGGGCTCTTGTGTTCTTCCTGTTCTGGTATCGAAGTAAGGTTTTTAATTTGGATAATTTAAAGTATCAAGCACCATAAGCTTTGGGGATGTTTACCAGATGTTGAGTATTTTGACAAAGAAAAGCACCATACGGCCTGGCGTTTGCTGATTGAACACATCTTACCCATTTTTTATTTCTTTCTTCTGTGCTGGGATTTGCTTATATTTGATTCTCAAGCCATACTATTATTTGGCTAACAGGGTTCAATTCTAGGTGTTGAGGTTGAATTGCCCAAAATATCATATTCTACTCAACTGCTTGCACATGAAACAAACAAGGATGCACAAAAAGGCATTAGAGTTGAAAGTGGAGCCTTTCTGAAACCCCATATATTTACTGTAACAATACCACATGTAAGTTACTTGAGTCTATGGATAGACTACAAATAGGTATTCTTATTCTTATACTTTATTTATCATATTTACACTAATTATTTATCGTCTATGGTTTCATTCATTTTGCAAAATAATTATTTTCTCTTTTCCAGATTGACGGTGGTTCGTATTTGTCGATCAAACTTACTTGGTCTCAGAAATTATTATATAGAGATGGCCAGTTTTCTTTCAAAATACCGTTTACATTTCCAGAGTATGTCTCTCATGTTGTGAGAAAAATTCCAAAGAAGGAAAAGATACGACTGCTTGTCAATGCTGGTACAGGAACAGAAGTTTTGTGCAAGACAGTCAGTCATCCTTTGAAGGTGAATACGGGTTTTAGTTCCTCCGGACATTTTTGTCACGTTTAACGCTCGAAAGTTCTGATGGGGTTTTTCTCTTTTGCCAGCAAGTAGGACGCCATGTAGGGAAGTTGGATTTCTTTTATGAATCAGATGTTCTGGTGTGGTCAAAGACTGACTTTAGTTTCTCATATACTGTAAGAACCAGATCCTAAATATACTGCCACTGTATATACCAGAGAGCATTAGCTTCGTTATATATTAACACTTCATGTTTTGCACACTATTGGGCTCTATATATTGTCATTCCATATGTTATAGAACACTAGATTTTTCATACACAATCACTTTATATTTCACAGAGCACTGGGTTCTATATATATATATATATATATATATGTGCCACTGTGTATGCAATGGGACATGCACCTTCATATTTAAATATAGTTGCTTGCATTCATCAGTGTACATTTCAGTGTAACTCTGGATCACCCATAGGGAAAGGCCTTTTAATTTGCTATGTGAAGGAACTTAAATTCTAACATTTGTGTTTTAGGTCATTTCAAATCACATGTTTGGTGGTGTGATTTTGCAATCCCCCCCTGTGCATGATGTGGATCAAAGAGAAATGTTCTGTGCGTATATTTTCTCAGGAAATGACAAAAGTAGGAAGGTTGGTGTCCAGTACTCATTCATTAAGATCATAGAAATTTACTTCCATATATATATATATATATATATTTTTCTCATCTTATTCAATTTGATAGGTTTTCAGAAAGGATGTAGTATTTGTTGTTGATATTAGTGGAAGCATGGTGGGAAAGCTACTTGAGGATACAAAGAATGCATTATATGAAGCCCTCAATAAGCTTGATCCAGGAGATTCATTTAACATTATAGCTTTTAATGGAGAGAGTTATCTGTTTTCTTTATCAATGGAATTGGCTACCAAGGAGGCAGTTGAAAGGGCCACCCAGTGGATTGACATTAACTTTATTGCAGGGGGTGGTACAAATATTCTGCCTAATCTAACCAAGGTGGTGATCATATCTTAACTCCCAATGTCAGCAGTTGCCTTTCACTGGGATTTACCAACAACATATTTGGTTTTACTCGATTCAGATCTGCATGTAAAAGAAACTATGTGGTTATATACCCACCCGAAATAAATTGAAGAAATTAAGTAACAAACACTTATTCTTTTTTAGGAACAATTTATTCTTTTTTATTTTAATTTGTAATTAAGTAATCTAGGAGTACCTATTCCACTGGCTTATTGCATCTTTATATGCCCTCATTATGAATTAGATTTCCATATTTGCTGTCCTTTATATGTCGTGTTATTGCATCTTCATATCACTTCTCTTTGGAGGTGTTCATGTCTTTAATTGCTCTTTATTTCAGGCAGTAGAGATGTTATCCAGCAGACGTGATTCACTTCCGATTATAATTCTTGTTACTGATGGAACTGTTGAAGATGAGAGACAGATATGCAAAGTAATGAAAAGTCATTTAACAACTGGAGATTTATTGTGTCCACGATTATACACCTTTGGAATAGGTAACACCTTCTGGAACCTTATGCTGGTCCTTCAACTATTGGAATGTTTTCGTATGATACAACTACAAGACCAATTTTAGCTTTTCTATACCATACACTCAACTCGGTATGATACTTTCAAATTTCTAAAAAGCATTTTGTATCTGTTGCTAGCTATACCAATTTGTTATGTTATTTTTTGTTTTGCCTCGTTCATATCTCCCCATTCCCCTACATCATTTATAGCATGCATTTTTGTTTATTTATTTATTTGTTTCAAATGGTACATTCTTGTTAACTTGTCATGTGCAAATTGTCCAGGTTCATACTGCAATCATTATTTCCTCCGGATGCTTGCAATGATTGGCAGGGGCCACTATGATGCTGCATCTGATGTAGGTCAGTTCTATACTATAAATTTGATGAATAAGCTTCTGTGTGGAGCTAGTTAACTTGGTTTAATCATCAGTGTTGATTTGGGTTTATATTGGACTTCCCCATTCAATGGAAATTAAGGATAAGATTGTGATGTTTAGTTATGTTGTATGATATGACTACTTACTAATAGAGATAAGAGTGTGAAGTGATCAACTACTGTTGGCTAGATTGTGTGGGAATAATAACATGCAATATTCCTTAAGCTTGTAGCATAAACAAGGGTGCTTGGGGAGTAACCAAGCTAGGCCTAGGAGTCTAGCAAGAGTGAGTAATATCCGGAGGTCTGTTTTCTATTTATCTTCATCATCCTCTTCTTGTATCAACTCTAATCCAACTAATTTCCTAAGTGGTTACCACTACCTGCAGTTTTGGTATTAGAGTCTTGTCACGCCTAGCACTAATCCTATACGGGTTAGGTGAGGATGTGAATGTGACACACTATCGGAAACCACATTCCACGCAAGTCTGTGTACCCTCTCCTGTTGATCCCTCACACATGCAGCCACATCTGTGTGCGTCCAATTGAGCTCCCATACACACGTCTCAAGGTGAGGGCTCCGCATCCAAGTCCCTTTTGCGGATTCCACTTATAGTTCCAGATCAGATCCATGTTCGATCCGGACACAATTTCCATGTCACTTGCCGTGGCTCCATCTGTAGGATACTAAGGCTGCGCCTTAATTTTCAACACAACATAGGACTTACTTCTCCCATATACGGGCCCCTTAATTATCTTCGTAAATCTATGATCCATTATCCCCTTCACTTGTACTTTCAACCTTCAATCCTTTGCTTTGTCGCTACTAGTTGCTCTTGCGAGGTTAACTTAGGTCCATTTGGACGCAACTTTCCCGAGCCTGAGTGACCTGCAAATCTTGGGTTGAATTGTGCTACTTGGTTTTCTACGCTTTGCTTCTTAAGTTTTTAGGATTGATAATGAAAGTATGCTCTGTGGTGAGTCCTATCGTGCCAAGAAAAAGAGATGAATGTGTTGCTTTGGTTTTAAGGCCTTAAAACTTCAGGGATGATCCTATTTATATTCTTGGGTTAATTGCTAAAAACTACATTATGTATTGTCCACGCTTTTAAACTACACGGTCGTTTACTTACAAAATTTGGAATATTCCGTTAAAACTAGGGACGTTGACAATACATAATGCAGTTTTTAGCAATTAACCTTATATTCTTGGAACATAATTGATGAATCATTATCTTATATACTCAAAAGGTTGGAAAGGATCTGAGCTTTACCATCTTGGTCTCTGGTCTATAACATACAGACCATGGAAAATACTTCTCTATCACATACTCCCTCCTCCAATCTCAGAAAATCAAATGCTAGTAAAAGTAGATTATCTTTATGAAGTAAAATGTAGGAGTGATGATAGTAAAGTCCCTGTTACTCAACTCCCTTTTCTAAACCTATACAAAGCCTTCATGGAACTCACAGTCCATGCACTTGGCCTCACAACAAATAGGCTGCCAAAGAACTTGTTCTAGCCTCCTAGCTTGAACAGTATTTTGTTTCTATAACTGAAGCAGTGCAGATGATCCCCCTTCACCTCAACAACGAAGGAATGATCCACCAATGGAGGACTCAGGGCTACACTCATTTACATCATCATGGAGCAGTGGCGCTCACCCTTCATGGAAGAAAAGGCCTCCTTGATAGTCCTGCTCGATACCAGATACTGAGAGCAACAACATGCATGCATCACAACTAGATATTATTCGGTCTTATCTTAGTTTGTTATACACAATTTAAGTGGACATTTCACAATGTTACCTAGATATCATTCTCTTATCTCTAATGGTAATTAGTCACATCACAATTTCATCAAAACTAGGTATTATTCACATAATCTTATCTTAGCTTATATTTTTAACTACATTTTTATCTTAGCCCTGCTCGATACCAGATACTGAGAGCAACAACATGCATGCATCACAACTAGATATTATTCGGTCTTATATTAGTTTGTTTTACATAATTTAAGTGGACATTTCACAATGTTACCTAGATATCATTCTCTTATCTCTAATGGTAATTGGTCGCATCACAATTTCATCAAAACTAGATATTATTCACATAATCTTAGCTTAGCTTATATTTTTAACTACATTTTAAGTGGACATTTCACAATGCTACCTAGATATTATTCTTGAATTTGTGACAAGTAGTCACGTCACAATTTTATCTTTAATTGACATTAAATGGGATTTCCAGGAATCATCTAAGGTGTGTTTTCAACTAACAATGATATTGTTAATGAATGTATATGCTGGTTGTAACCATTGTTCTTTTATATAATCTGCATTGCTAGATACGGTTGAGTCTCGGATGCAAAACTTATTTACCCGAGCTTCATCTACTGTCCTTGCAAGTATAACAATTGACAGATTGGATGATCTTGATGTAGCTGAGGTATGTATCCTGAGTTTCATTTAGACATTTTCTGCATCATTAATAAGCTCAATATACTGCCCTCTTAGAGGAAAATACGAGTCTGCTGTGCTCCTGTAGTCCTATTGCAAACTTCTAATTTTACCAATGCATATGTTTTTGCATCCCTGCTTTTTTCTTTGTTAAACATTAGGAATATGCATGTATGTTGTACCTGTCCTATTAGAGAAAAATCCCTGTACAGTCTGCTGTGCTCCTGTAGTCCTATTGCAAACTTCTAATTTTACCAAGGCATATGTTTTTGCATCCTAGCTTTTTTCTTTGTTAAACATTAGGAATATGTATGTATGGTGTACCTTGTCAACACACAATTAGCACTATGATTTATTTACTTGACCAATACATTCTAGTTTATTAAGGTTTTCCCTGTAATCTTGCTGTTGTACAGGTGTATTCTTCCTGCATTCCAGATCTTTCGTCTGAGAGCCCATTGATTATATCTGGCAGATATCTTGGAGATTTTCCTGAAACTCTTAAAGCAAAAGGTGTCTTGGCAGATTTTAATAATTTTGTATTAGACTTGAAGATACAAAAGTCAAAGGATATACCACTTGACAAGGTAAAGACGCTAAAATACTACTAGCCTGTTGTTTATTTGTGTTCTACTTTTTTATAATATCATTTCAGTTATTAGAATTTGTCAAATTTGTTTTCCTTTTCTGCCGCGGAATTTGGGCTATTGTTGTGCTGTGGAATATATTTGAATTTCTGTTTTTCAATTTTACATGTTTCTGGTGAAGAATTTATTTCAAGTAATCTGCATGCCCCTTCAGAATAATTGTTTGTTGTAGTCCTCCATGGTTATGCGGTTTATATATATTTACAAATTTTTAATTGTGTGGGGCAGGTGTCTGCAAAGCAACAGATTGATTTACTTACAGCTCAGGCATGGTATTCAGAAGATAAACAGCTTGAAGAGAAGGTTTGTTGCCTTGTTTTCTAATGTTGTCTTACAAGTAAATGAGAACAGAAGAGGGTAAACTGAAAAATAGAAATTCCAATCCAAGAGTACATACAAACTTGATTTGGCTTTTCTAGCATGTGCACACTGACTCAATGAAGGCTTAAATCGCATGTTCTCTTCATGCATGATTCTTAAGTTTCTGTTGCAAATTAGAGAATTTGCATGTTCTTCAACTGGCAGGTTGCAAATATAAGTGTGCAAACTGGTGTCGTGTCCGAGTATACCAGCATGTTTGTGATTGAGACGATCAAAAGAAACAAAGCTATAGAACGAGTTGGAAAGGTACATTTCATTCTCCGAACCTGTGTGAGTAACAAATTGAAAAGTTAAACTAGAAATATCTTGTGATGTCATTTATATTTTACTTTCTTGCATATATTTCAGATTATATATAGCAATAACATGTGCAGTTAAGTTGTGATGTTCATCATTTAGTTTAGAGCAGCTGAAAGTCCAGTTATGTAGAGATTTGGGCATTGTGGACATTACAAGTTGATATGGTTTTTATTGATGTTGAATAGTATTGTAAACAGGCGGCGCCAAAGAGAAGTGAAGCACAAGCAGTAGAGCCCGAAACTTGTAAAATAATACAAGTGGCAAGCCTCTCTATTGGTTTTGGCAACTTAACTGCGACGGCTGAGAACATACCTCCTGGAGCCAAAGAATCA
The DNA here is from genome assembly GCA_963921825.1 of Erodium maritimum. Classification (NCBI taxonomy): domain Eukaryota; kingdom Viridiplantae; phylum Streptophyta; class Magnoliopsida; order Geraniales; family Geraniaceae; genus Erodium; species Erodium maritimum. Next base: position 48,100,067 of record OY997592.1, read on the forward strand.
AAATTGGCTGAGGCTGCTGAGATATTTGTTAAGGCGGCATCGAATTGGTGCGGCAAGATCTGTGGCTACTGCTGTTGTTTATGCTGCATCCGGAGTTGGTCCAAGATGAATAACCAATCTGCAACTATGCTCACGCAGTTATGCACTGCTTTAGCATGTTTTGGTTGCTTGGAATGCTGTTCAGAGTTGTGCTGTGGTGGAAACGACGGATGACACACAACTCCTAGACAGAATATGTATATTTCTGTGTATAAAACCCAAATTATAAATGAAATATATTTTTTTGATCGGCAATGCATATTGAAAGTTTTGTAAACTCTCGTTTGAGGAGAAATGGGAAAACAAGGTTTAACTACAAACCAACAAAAAAGAACCCCAAGACGCTCAAAGTCGTCTTTTAAGGGAACAAGTGAAGCGAGCGCTGGCAAGTCGCTCAGCCTCATGAAAGCTAAGAATGGGTACGCCGACCCTGAAGCCCCACACCGGGGAAGACCAACAATCACAAAGAATGGGTACGCAGACCCTATGAATGAGTACGCAAACCCTGAAGCAATGAATGGGTACGCAGACCCTGAAGCTAACAACCATCACGAGCATGGCGCTCTGAATACTACCACGAGCATGGTGCTCGGAATACAACCATGAGCATGGCGCTCGGAATACAACCACGAGCACGGCGCTCGAAATACAAAGGCTAAAAAAAGAGTCTAGAACCCGGATTTAGCCACCATGAGGCACTAAGAAAATGAGGTCTACTACCTAGATTTGGCAACCATGAAGCGCAAATAGCCGTCCTCCACTGAAAACCCAAAACTTTATCCGAACTTGAGGAAAGAACTGTATCTCATCGGCACCCACACTCAGAGAGTAAAGGGGCACCGACACGCCGACGACCAACGTCGCTAAACGACATAGATAATCCAGTGAAATATCACTGAAACTCGAAACCAAAAGAAACAGGACTCGTCAAAATCCGAGGCCAAAAGACCAATATAACTCGTCAAAGGGCAACACCTAAAAAATGACGGGCCCCTACCAAAAAGACAGGGATACTAAGGAAGATACTATGAACCTGAATCTAGGGACGAACAGAAATCCAACAAGCCACAGATAAAGCAAAAGGTGACACAAAGATTACCAACCGCGACGACGAGGGAGTAGTCCAGACGCACAACGAATCCGAAAATAGAAACGCTTCCCATGGTATATCTGGAACCAGCCACCTGCAAGCCACCTTGGAGGGATCCGGAGAACGGCACAACACCAACCGGGTGTTCTGACCAAGGTAGCCAAAACGTTCGGAGAGCCAAGATTAAACTCGAGCTAAGCCTTCTAAAACTAGAAAAATTAATCAGAAGACCTATAGTAATACCGAGCAGGAGCAACCCCTAATCCGGATCGAAAAGATACCAGGTCCGTAAAGAAGTGCGCAACAGAAGCGACCGATCCAGTACCACAACGATCCACTTCCGGGAGGGAGTAGAAGCATGTACCACGTGTTGGGTCTCGAGGTAGGGTTGGAGATGAACCAACTCGCGGCGGAAAATCAATGAAAACCAAGAGACGATTAAAACCATGAAACAACTAACAAAGAATGGATTCACAAGAGAAAAATTCAACACTAGTTCTTACCAAAACAAGAACACCGGGTAACGAATGATTGGATTGAGTCTCCAAGACGCCTACGTATCCACATGGGAATCAAAGACACGTATTTCTTCTCTTTGAGGACTCAAGAACACAAAATAGAGATGAAACCTTGCCTTGGCCGAAATTGGGGAGGGGAGGGAGAGAAAATTGTGTTTCCTATTCTTGTCTTGTGTTTGTTATGTTGAAAAAATATGACTTAAACATAACAAACTCCATACTTGTCCATCTAAAGGCATGGGACAAGTATGGTGACAAGTAAGGTGTAAATAGGACAAAGTATGGCTAGACAAGATGGGGTTAGGCGGTGAATCACCAACACCTTAATCCTTGTCTTGCTTACTTGGTACTAATTAATCAAGACTTGATTAATTAGTTCCATGAGTCTTGGTTGCATGAGCCTTTCATGGGCCTCTTGGAACATGGCCCGTGGCCATTTCCAACGAGGTCTCGTGATTCGCTCATCGCCTCCAAGCCTTCCATACCGGAAATGTCCAACATTATCCGACGCGATCAATCCCAAGACTCCAAGCCTTGTCTTGATCCGTAAAGTCCTATTCACTTACGGGCACATGACCCAAAACCCAGTTTTGGTCATGTCCCGAGACAACTCCCTTTTGGACATTCTCCATAAATGTGGCAATGAGGTTCACCCTCCGGTGTGACCCTTAGGTTTATGCATGTCAATAGATCAACCTAAAATCTCATTTTACTTGATCCTATTTAAGTGGCAACTAACGAGACTTTAGTGTTGTCTTACATTGCATAACGAATCGACCTTGTCGATTCTAACCTTTCCGTCGTCCATGTCATTATCCTTTTATCTCCGATATCCTGATTGAGATAAGGCATAGAGCCGTCATCCTTATTATTCTCAATCACCGTTCCTTGATATGTGAGGTGACTGAAGATATGATACCCAGTATCATGTGCATGGCCATGCTATTCTTCCAGTCACTCTCGATCAAGCGGCCGAGAACCGATATCTTTCCCATACCTTAGTATGAGGGATAAATCCCTTAGCCGTCTTTCGTGTCACTCATGTAGCCCGTCCCCAAGCCAATCCTGGCCGTTATGGAAGCCCTGTTACGGACAACGTTAGGCTCAGGTCAAACTCAGTTGTTGACTACATAGCGATCACAAAGACTCCTTGGTCTAAGGATACATGACAAGCTACAACACTGAATATGTTCATGACTTAATCTATGGCACATATTCAGGGCGGGTCGTCCAATATCATGTCCCACATGATATCTATGATCAGACTCCGGAATCTCATTCCAATGACTAACAGAACGTAAGCCATAAAGAGCCATCTTTCATACTAGTCGCTTCTAGTGAAGCTTTGTTGACTAGGGACCCATCGAGTGTGATCTATCTCGGTCTATGGTTCTATTCGCATGGTGAGCATAGATCAGAGCACACATCGATATATTACTCCAACACATAAGTAATATAAAGCTGCTTTAATTTTATTGCTAACGATGATATATACATTTGGACATTTAGGATTGAACTACGGGCACTAAGACTAACACCGCGATCAGCATTAAAAGGACTCCTCAAAAGCCACGCTCACGACGAACAGACGGTCACCAATCCAACCAACACGAACAGCTCCGCCCCAAAAGACCAGAAAACCGGAAAACCAAGCAGTACCGAGCAGAGGCCACCGACCTAGATCCACAGAAATCTCAAAAAAGTCGACCAACAAACCAGAGACTGGGTGGCGAAGCACCAGAAGTGGCTAGAATAGCTCAACAACGATCTAAACCCAATAGGATGTAGAAGCGCGTCCCACGACTTGAGCTAGAGCTAGACACCTCCAATGACCTGCGAGAAGCTCCTCGAACAAAACCGCGATACATGGAGTAGACAATGAAGCTCGCACTCAGCCCTCTGATACCTAATTCCGGCAAACACCAAAAAGAGGCCCAAAAAGGGGGAGGACCGATATTTCTATCGAGAACGAGATCCAAACTCCAAGCCAGCAGCATCAAGTCTACAATTCTGAGAAACCGAAGCTGGAATGCGTGTTGAGCGTTCCGAAACCGAGACCGGTAACCCCTCGCCAACGATAGCAAGGACCCAAAGGAGAAGGCCTGTAATGATACCGAGCACAATCTAGCCCGGACCCAGACAAAAGAAGACACCAAAGCCAGCAAGCAGAGCAGTAGTCTACTTAAAAACCGGTGACCAACACCTTAGAATCCGGAAAAAACCAACCCAAGACATGAAAACCATAAGGAAGCTTCCCTAGACACCAAAACGAGTCACCAAACGCGACCGAATCAAATCCGCGACAATCAACACCCAAGAGGATGGGGAAAGCGTCCCACGACTAGATTTGAAACAAGTAAATAACAAAGACACAAAATAGCTGCTACCCCGCTGGCCAACACCAAAAAACGGAGATCATAGCAAGCTCAGCATCATAGAACAACCACCCCACAAAACCGTTCCACGGAAAGTCCACCTACACAGAGATATCCACAAACACCGACCGAGCAACCACCACAACCGAGCACCTCCGCCCAAACCAGAACTACAACGAATCCTTCATGGAAACACTTCCCACTATAGAATTGGAATCACTTCTACAGTGACGAAGAGAGCGGGACGGACGAGGTCTCCGGAAGCGCACTCACCACTGTCGGCGAGACTAAAGAGCCCCTGATCTACAAGAGGGGCTAGATCCGAGACCCCCACCGTGGAGTTGAGCTCCAGCGAGCCGAACTCAGTGATATTCCACCAAACAAGCCATCTTTCCTTTAGTTACCAATTCTAAGGCACATGTGGAGATAAAATTGGACGTTTGTCCATCAATGCAAATGTTGACTCCACAATTTAAAGGACACTGTTGAAATGGAATGAACGAGGTTTTAAGGATCAAAGAGAAAAAACTTAGCCCTTGAGCTCCAGCGAGCTCCAGAAACCCTACGTTCCGGCGAGTAGGTTCGGAAACAGCGACCCCGAAATGTTGGAAGGGATTTATGGCTCAACCAAAATAAAACAACAACCAAAGTGTTAATCCATAAACTCAAACCATGCCTTAAGAGTCTTTGTTGAACTAATAGGAACACAAAATCAAAGCAGCGGAATTAATTAAATGTTACTTACTTGAAGCCATGGAGATCACTTGAAGAAGAAGAACAAGGCTATGGATGTCACGCCCCAATTTCAGTAAACCGAACTCGGGACGCGAACGTTTAAAAAAAAGAGAACACTTTGAAACCCTTTCCATTAAAACACTTTACACTACCAGTTCAGTTCAACAAAAAGATAATTACAACTCAAAATAAAACATCCCACAAGCGGACAAAAAGCGAGGTATCCGTAGCTAGACTAAAAAGTAACCCGGACTCGCGCCCCTAGCTCTTCAAGCTTCGGAAGCTCACCTAGTCCGACCTGCGACAAGTACCTGTAGGAAAAGCAGCTAGGGGTGAGCGTTCGCTCACCACCACGGATAACAGACTGACTACGGCATAATTAGCAAACAATGCCGGTAACACCAACAATAAACTCAACACCGGGGAACACTATCCCCAACTCAAGTACTCCGACTGACACACGCCCACTGTTACCTTCCCTGACCAACTCAACACTCTGACACGTAAGTTAGACCCGAAACGACGATCAAGACCTCTTCCAAGGACTCAAGACCACCATGCAACAACCAAGATCACAAAGGATCGCACACCAAACAAGATCACAAAGGATCGCATACCAGCTGCTCAGTAACCTCCCTCAATCACGCGCTTTGCCGAACTACTCAGGCCAGGCGGTCGACCTGTGTCAGTAACCTCTCTCTCTCTCTCTCACGCGCTTCCCCGACACAAAGTCGGGCCAGGCGGTCGACCTGTCACACTCACAACCACCGAACCACACACGCGCGGCCATGACCCGTTTACTGGCGGGCGGGCCCCCTACCCCGTCTGAACGTGAAGACGCGTGTGATCGAGGACCCCCGTTTCATGAAGCGGGCCCACAACCTTAGGTAACCACAAACACAATCACAATCACAAGCAAGTTCAACAACCGGTAACAACACAAGTTCAACACTCGCAACACTCATGGCAACCAAGACACCAATAGTAAAACTCGGACTCAACAGCCCCAAGGGCACTCACGGCCTTGCTGCACTACTCCACGGCGGTGGATCGAGTAGGGAACACGAGCACGGTGCAGGAGCAGGCAGAGCAAGGCGCGTCGAAAGAGAGGTCTGGCCATGAACGGCGAGAACTCCGACCCAAGCAGAACCCTCCGAGCAGCAACCCTAGCCAGACCCGACGACTCAAGGAGGCGAGACCACCGTAGAAGACGAGGTACACGCTGGAAGAAGAAGAAGAAGAAGAAGAAGAAGAAGAAGAAGAAGAAGAAGAAGAAGAAGAAGAAGAAGAAGAAGAAGAAGAAGAAGAAGAAGAAGAAGAAGAAGAAGAAGAATAAGAAGAAGAAGAAGAAGAAGAAGAAGGATAGCAGAGGAAGATGACCACCAACGACAACCAAGGCTGGAGGCCCTGATGTCGCCGGTGGGAAGCACAAGCCGACGAAGTTAGAGAAAAGAGCGTATAGTTTGAGAGAAAAAGGGTTTTTTTTACAGGTGGTTTGGATTTTAACTTATAAATGTAATATTAGTGGATGTTGTATGATCGTGTTTATCGAATCGAGATTGGATGGAACCAATACCAAGACACCGATGACCCAAAATAATACAAAGGTTGGTGTCTACGGGTTGGTTACCGAACAAACAAAAAAGGACACTTAAGAGTTAAAGAATAGTGATAATTTCTATATCTTGAGAATTGCTTACAAGAAATGGTGTGTTGGGAGTGTGTTGGTTGTGTCTAATACAAGGGTTTGTTACCTCTATTTATAGGAACCAAGAACACATGAGGTAATGTCACACATACTATTTACATGCAAGTAGGGGTGGCGTGTGAATTGTGGTGGCCACAAGAGGCATACATATATGCCACTTCTACAACACTCCCCTTGGACATCACAATGCACTTCAAGTTCAAATTGTCTCATTAAAAAACCTCTTCAGGAAAGCTCGATGGGACAAAGCCTATAATGGAAAGTGTGCAACACACAAAAATATGCTTGAAGTTGTGTTTGATATTGCCTCGTCAAAAGCCTTTCCAAGAAAACCCTATGGGACAAAACTTGGATAAGGGAAAAAGAGTACAACGCACAAAACTTGACTTTGGCTGCTTGGTAAGGCGACTCATGCCGATTATGTGTACTAGCTTCTCAAAAGTATAAGCCGACAAAGCTTTAGTAAATAAATCAGCCAAGTTCTCGTCGGAGCGAATTTGCTTGAAATCTATCTCATTACTGTTATGGAGCTCATGAGTGTAAAAGAAATTTGGAGAGATGTGCTTGATCTTATCTCCTTTGGTATAGCCTCCTTTGACTTGAGCAATATATAACAAAAGGAGAACTTGGCGGAGGAAAGAAAATTGAGCATAACATATGCTTGATAACGGATTGCAAGAATACACATTCTCGGTTAGCTTCATGTAGCGCCAGAATCTCCGAGTGGTTCGAGGATGTCGCAACCAAAGTGCGGTGACAATGTTCCCTGCGTAGTTCACCATATATGCCTGTAAGGTGAACGTCCTCATAACCTAGCGCTGAGACCTCCACATTAATATGGTTTTCACCTTGGTCCCTGAGAAGGACATCAATACCGATTAACCAGAACAGTGCTAAACCCTGGGTCGAATTTGTCTTGAGCTCACAAATATGCCCTCGAAATCCTAGAGACCTTGCCAGAAGAAGGCACTTCTGTGTAGAGAGGACCGTCTCGGATAGAAATAGAATATGGGGTTTATGGTCCCGGAGAAGGTGGCGCAGTTGTTGTTTGTGAAGGCGAGACCCCAGACCCTAAAAATTCCAAGCCAATACTCTGAAATCTGGCTTTTCTAGAAACAAGTTCGAATTAGGGATTGAGCCCGAATCTGGATCCATCATGTGTTGGCATTGGGGCATCGGTGTAGGGTGGGATAACCCAACTTGGGCCGACCCCCGTGATATAGGAACCAGAGATGGGGGTGGCGATGACCCCTGTGGTACAGAAACAAAAGATGGGGATGGCGATGAAGGCGGCGATGGGGGTGGCGATGATGCGTGATGATTTGGGGAAGAAGGAGGTGCGGTTGTGGGGATGATCTAGCCCGTGGGGATGATACCTGTGAAAGGCCCACGACGATTGGATTAATGGGACGCCACGACGACTGAGCTTGAGGAGGAGAGCGGGACTGAAGTCGGGAGGCATGATGCCGCCCACGAGGAGCGGCCACTGCGGAGACCAAAGGCCGAGAAACCCTAGCAGAGGGCATGGTTTTTACAAGATTTCTTAAGCATCTTAACACTTACAAATCATAAATGCTCACAAATCTAAATCTTTCGTTAATTTTCAGAGAAAAAAAATTATATATTTAAGCAAAGTTAGAGAGAATTGTTATAAGACTAAGAAAAGATTAGCATCACGAAGAGATCTCTTTATTGTCCTCAACCCAATTGTTCTGAAGTTGTTCAACGCCAAGAAGCAATCTCAAGCGTAGGGTTACCGAAGGTTATCAACAAGACCGAAAATTCAACCAACAAAGGCAAGTCCAAGCCTGATTGTTTCCTCAACACATCGTATCCCTTCATGAATCAAGACGGTTAGGTGATGCGCCTCCGAGATCCTATCAAAATCCACGAGGTGATGCACTATTCCTTATTCTCCTTGAAAATCGGTGGAATTTGAGGGTATGGAGTAGTTGAAGTTCATCCACGAGACGATGCGCTACTCCCTCCTTCGTCAAAAAAATCGATCGATCTGAGAACGATTATGGGCGATGCTAGGTTTAATAGTAACATATTTGGGCGGGGAGAAAGGAGATGAGAGATGAGAGATGAGAAACGAGAGGGGGAGGTCGAGAAAAATCTAGAGAATGAGCCAAACACTCAAGGCCCTTAGGATTATTGAAGGTGCCAACTCTGACACTTATGGCATCGATATGTTAAACCACAATCACAACAAATTGCACAAATGATTTATAAAACAGTACAAAATCTCCGAGGATTAAGTTTAGAGGAATAGAGACCTTATCGATATCGGGATCGTTGATGAGGAGAACCTCGAGCAAGTTGGGGAGGACGATACATCAGTATTCCCGCTTGTTAGTTCGAGGCTTTAGTATCTCACCAATGACGATGTCTACCACCTTGACGACGAACTATTTTCACGCGACCTTGTGATTGACTTGGAAGGGTGGTCTAAAGCAGCATACATGCGGGATAGATAGGGGAGAAGAAAATAGAGAGATGAAAAATTTATATGTAGAGTTTTAAATTATGAAGGGTAGTTTCAGTATTTTTGGAAAAAATATAATTTTCCATCCAAAAACTAACTAGATGTAATAAATTGAAAATTTGTAATAGGTAGGGTATCTCTCAGTTTTTTTTGGTGCAAGTAGGTGAAAATCTGTGATAATTAGTGTAATATTTCCTAAAAATATTAATAAACACGAGCATGTGTATAACTTCTTTAATCTTTACAAAGCAACAATAGTTACACGAACTTAGGCATATATTCTAGGGTTATTTTCATCTCACTATCCTAACTATGTTGGTTTTTTCATCTCACTACCCTAACTATTTTTTGTGGCACCTCACTACCCTAGAATGCAATTTTTTTTCACTTTCATACCAATTTGTCATTCATTTTTGGATGAAAACACTTAAAAAGTCCATAATACCCCTTCCTAACAATCAAATTTTCAAAAGCATGTCATTGGTTTTCAAAATTTCTTTTTTAAAAAATAAGTTTTTAATGTCACAAAAATGCATTCTAGGGTAGTGAGGTGACACAAAAAAATGCATTCTAGGGTAGTGAGGTGCCACAAAAAATAGTTAGGGTATGAAAGTGAAACAAAAATGAATTCTAGGGTACTGAGGTGCTGTAAAAAATAGTTAGGGTAGTGAGATGAAAAAACCACATAGTTAGGGTAGTGAGATGAAAATAACCCTATATTCTAAGTTGATAAGGAGAATGTGTTTGGCTCGTACTATTTTGGTTTTGCAGGTTAACCAACGTGTTTTGGTAGCGAATACCTAGGTTCTTGAATATTGTAACCTAGCTTTTACTTTACCCCATTAGTGTCGGTTATGAAGATTTTCTTATTTTCAATTATATTTTATTTCTTCTAGTTATAGCCCATATTTAGTTTGAAAAAAGAAAGATTTTTAAGTGCAAAAAATTTCTAGAAGTTGGTGATAATGACTACATACATGATAACACATATAAGCTAACATAACTTAATGTAATTATCTAGAATTATTTTGAGCCAATCACATTCGAAATCAACATGAATATATCATTTTTAAACAGGTAACCGGGGAAGTGCATTACTGCAAATAATAAACCATACAATATAGAGTGTAACCGCTCTAGGTTCCAGATATTTGTCATGGACGATCGTAGCAAGCCCAGCGCTCATGGACCCGTAGAAATAGTCTACTTTTAGTAGTAGACACTAACTCATGTCGTGGAGAAAACCTGGGGTGGCCGGGATCTCTTGGGGTGGCTTGGGAGGAGATTGGTGGCCGGACGTCATAGAGATGGGATCGGAAAAGATGGCGGCGTCTGGAAATTGAAAGTCCAACCCTAAAGGGTTCTTTTGCAACCCAAAAGGTTTCTCCGAGAGCTTTTTTACTGCGTAAGAGATTGTTACATGAGTATATCTTATTTATGGATAAATTTGAATCCTAAATTATTTGGATTTTTATATAGACCGAATTCTTATAATCCATTTTAGATATTGAGTATTAAAAATATGATGTTGAACCTTATTTTCTCAAATATCATCTAGTATAATCTTTTTTGTTGCTAAATGTAGAAAGATACCTTTATGTATTAGTCATGAAAAAGTGTTAAAAGGAAGGACCTTATGTTTCAATCACATGTCATTATATGAATGTGGACGCATATGATTTACATGCCTTATAAATTGGTTACATATCATTTACATACTGATGTGGACGCAAAATATCTCGGTTTTCGATGTTTTTAAACCCACATCTTGAGCTTTGCAGTCCCGGGTTAGTGTGTTTTGATGCATTTCTCCTCCATTTTGTGCAGATAGTCAATTTGAAGGAGAATTCAAGATTTTGAAGAGAAAATGAGCTGAATTCGAGCAAAAAATCCAAGAGTCAACTTGCGGAGGACTTAGAGCCAGACCGTAAGCCACTCTGCGGCGGATCCATATGCGGACCGTGAGCCGCTCCACAGCGGACCCACAGACTGGCCGTGTCCCACACCGCAACGGAATTAGAAGTCATTCGTCTCTCAGCCCACAACGAAATCGCAGGTTGTTCGTCCACGAGGGACTCTTATTCTCACTGTCCAGATACCGTTTGGTATACGGACCAATTCCCAGTCTGCTATAGACTTAGGCCCGGTCCGTCCGGTAGTCCGCAACGCGCGATTGGACTGATTTTGCATCTCATTTTTGGGTCTTATAGAAAGTTAGCTTATTATTTTGGGATGTACGAATCTTGAGAGAAAAATATGAGATTGGGAGATCTAAGGCTTGAGAGTTGGAGGGAGAGAAGTGCATGAGAGATATGATTGAAGGATTACTTTGAGCTTTCATAGAACATAGTGGTATCTATATCAACTTTACTCTGAAATAATGTTTATCTCCTGTTCTACTTTCTCTTTGTGTTTTATCTTCTTCTCCTTGAGCTAAGTCTCTATTGATCTAAGACTAGGGGAAGCATTATGATAGTTTAATTCAACGAGTTCGCGTTTACTCAGTACAATTTGGTTGTAGCTTAATGTTTGCATGATTTACACTTAAAGTTTTGTCAAATTGATCACTTGGTAAATGATTAGGTTTAAGTATTCAACAATTGTAAAATGAGAATTTCTAAAAGGACCACAGATTATACAACTCGGGTTTAAATCTAATCTCTAGTACATTTAAGTTAACAAGAGTGCGATACGAAAGCTAGAGAAGTTCATGAATCTTAATGTGTTAAATCTCTCTACACCTCGATGAGGAATAACTAGGCGATTAGATTATAATAAGGTCTTACTTCAATCGTGGGATGTTTAGGACTAGTTGAGAGAACTTCTGTTGCCATTAAATTAATCTTTTCTGTAGTTGTAGACACGGATCCCTACAAAGTAACTGTCATATTATAACCCCGTTAAAGTCCTAGATCATTTTTCCCCTCTGAATTTCACAACAACTGATAGTTTGTCTCTTACTTAATTGCAATTTCTTTACTTTACATCACAAGTTGTTATTTATTTTCCAAAACAAAAATCTAATCTTTTCAGAAACAACTTAAGTAACGAATTTAAAATTGAGTGACTATTTTATTGCTCCCTTGGATACGATACTCGGACTCAAACTGAAATACTACTTGGCGATCGGTGCGCTTGTCACTCCCTTTTTGTGAGTTAATTCTCATGGCTTCACATACTTTTATAAATTGATCACAGATCTTTTACATGTCTTATGAATTGGTCACAAATAATTTACATCCCTCTAATAATGGCCAATACTTTAGAATAGTTTATTGTTCGTGACTAATACTTCAGGGTAAGTTTTTACATTTAACCCATCTTTCTATATGAACAATTTACTTGTTTTCTAATTATTTTCTTTTATAAGGAAACAAGATATTGATCAAATTCTTGCTTTAGGCTCCGATAATCACTGGACTGACCTTAAAACAATAATGGTGTTGGTGGGTCTTTATATAAGCTGATACATTTCTAGGACCGCCTGGATAAATGTTAGAACCCCAAAACTGAAGATGTTGGGTTGTCAAGAAGTATGCAAATCCTAATTTAAACGGAAAAGCACAAGTGGTATGATCTGGAGATGGGAATGAAGTAAGTTGTCTTCATACACGATGAGTTCCAATATTATCTATGACATTTTCTTCTTCATTGAAAGATCCTAAACCAGGCTCTTCTTCCTTAGATTCTGACCTATGGTGGAAGGCCTCCTGGAACTTAGTGACGCCTTTCCCAACCGGACCTATTGCTTGATTGATGGTTAGCACAACATCTTCCACAACCTACCCACAAAGACGAATATCAAGCCCTCCTTGCTTACTTGTAACATATAATACTTATATAGGGAGAGAAAGAGAGACTTACATGATGACCACCTTCAATAACAATATCTTGGACGCTCTTGCGGATACTTGTTCCTGGAGAATCAACCTGATTGTTTGTACCTTTAAACACTTTTAGTATCTTCTTGTTACCTTGGTGTAAGGGAAACTCTGCTTTGGGCTGCTTCACACATACAGTGGGTAGGGGGAAGCGATAGGGTTCCGCTGAAAATACAAAGACATGAGCTACAGCTGCAAAGGCCATCTGCAAATCAATAAACAGATAGATATGTGGTTTCATCAATAACAGGATGATCGAATGACATTAATAAACTTCTTTTGACAAACTAATTAAAGCTTACTTCTATACATATCAAAAAATCCTGTAAGCCGGTTTTGAGTTTTCCTTCCTTGGGTAGAGCTCCAAATGAACTCAACAAGGCAATGGCAACACCTTGCCACCAAGTAGCAAAACCAATTGCCTTGAAACTAATGAACTTGGCAAGTGGCTTTATGGGCTGGAGTTTCTCGTGAGTAACATTATAGAACTGTATCAGGCAATATAATGCCCACATCTGGCTGAAGTTTATAATCACAGTAATATACGGATACCTGCAAGAAAAGAATATTATCTACTACTTCACTTCATCATGATTATACTAAAGGCATGAAATTGCACATACCCATAGTCCCATTTGAATCTCCCATCACCATAAACACCAAAGAGTTGTAACACGGATGCTAAGAATGCACCAAGTGTCTTCAGAATCATCTACAATGTGTAAAATATATCAGTTCAATAAACAGAAACTATAAGGCACAAGTTATTTCTTACATATTGTACAAGGCTGAATCTTTCTATAGTAAGCAAGTCTTCCCCAATGACACTTGGTCGAGCAAAGAAGTTAGAAAATGACCCTTGTTGTTGCACCCCTTGATTCTCATCCCCGCCTTCTAACAATGGCTTCTCCAACAATTTTCTTGACTTGTTTTCAAGTAATTCCATGGTTCTTCTTTCACCACCTACCATAGATTCTCTTCTAATTGATAAAGTTCAGATGCAGTATAAAATCAAATCATATTGCACAAGTATGTATCTGAAATGGATGATTATGCATCAACCAAAGACAAGTTAGATTTTGTATTGCACAGTCTGCAAGTTAACGAGACTGAGGGTTACATCCTAATGTTTTTTTTAATTAGTAGGTCAAGAAGAAGCTGAGAAGACCAGACCAGCATTTTAGAACATAACTTACCCAGGCAAGCAACTAAATAGCTCCCAAAGGCATACAAGGCAAATGCTTCATAGCAGCTTCTTAAAATGTCAAACACTAGAGACAGTCTTGGGTTCGATAAAGATATAATCTGAGAAAGATAGAACAGAAGAGAATTATGGAAACATCTTGCTTTACATTTGTTTTCCTAGATATTCCAGAAAAAATTGCACACGGAAAGGTAGAACCTTACTGACTCAGTAGCGTAGAAGGGAACCATAAATATGACTGCAACAATCCATTTTTGCTCCTGAACAAATATCAAGCAAGAGATATGAATTAAATTATAAGCAACATTGGACATGGATATCTCTGTCACGCCCCAATTTCAGCGAACCGAACTCGGGACGCGAACCTTTTTTTTAAAAACATGAAACACTTAAAAACTGTTTTGAATAAAAGCTTTGACATTTCCATTTACTTCTCAAAATAATAGTATTTACGATACAAAAACGTCCCAACAAGTGGACAAGGTACAACATCCGTCACTAGACTCAACAAAAAGTAAAGACCAGACTCCGCTCCAAGCTCCATGAACTTCAAGAGCTAACCTAGTCCATCCGGTGATCAGTACCTGTAGGAAAAGCAGCTAGGGGTGAGCGTTCGCTCACCTCCACGGATAACAGACTGACTATGGCATAATTAGTAGATAAAGCCAGTAACACTAAAACCAAAACCAACACCGGGACTACAGTCCCCAACTCAAACAACCAACTGACCCACAACCCGTCACCTTCCTCAACAGACTCGACACTCGATAAAAACAGTGTAGACCCGACACAACTATCGACGACCTCCTCAAGGACTCGAACGAAACGACACAACACCAAACAAGATCACAAAGGATCGCACACCAGCTGCTCAGTAACCAATCTCAATCAGGTCAGGGTTCGACCTATCGCAATTCCTCGACACGAAGTCGGATCAGGCTGTCGACCTTTCAAACTCGCAATTCCTCGACACGAAGTCGGATCAGGCTGTCGACCTTTCAAACTCGCAATTCCTCGACACTAAGTCGGATCAGGCTGTCGACCTTTAAAACTCGCAATTCATCGACACTAAGTCGGATCAGGCTGTCGACCTTTAGAACTCGCAATTCATCGACACTAAGTCGGATCAGGCTGTCGACCTTTAGAACTCGCAATTCATCGACACTAAGTCGGATCAGGCTGTCGACCTTTAGAACTCACCACCCCAGGTAACCACAATCACAATCACAGGCAAGTTCAATCACACAGGCACTCAAGGCCACTTAAGACACCTCAACAGTCAAGACTCGGGTTCAACAACCCCACGTCACTTACTGCCACTCAAGACACCAAATTAAATACACGGCTCTCATGGCCACCCCGACTCAACAATTAAATACGGGCTCTCAAGGCCACCCAAACTCAACAATTAAATACGGGCTCTCAAGGCCACCCAAACTCAACAATTAAATACGGGCTCTCAAGGCCACCCAAACTCAACAATTAAATAAAACGCACGACAACCTCCGGCATACTCGATGCCTCCAACGGTCCTAAAATCACCAGTTTCACAATCAACCTCCGGGCATGGTCATATGCCTCCAGTACTCCTAACATCGATAGTTCACAATCAACCTCCGGGCATGGTCATATGCCTCCAGTAAAACAATTATCGCTAAGTTCTCTGTTCCTACGACACTACTAAGTGTCACATGCTTTTCTCTTAAACGCTACAATCCCGTATCATGCTTTTCTAATAATTAAATAAATCTACTCAACCCACGACACCCCGGTGTCACATGCAGTTCTACTATTAACTTTCCCTAATCAGGGCCGAGATCCGGCTACTTTTCCCTACCTCGTATATAATCCCAAAAGCGCTCCAACAACACCCGAGGTACACCCAGTCACTCGCCGAGCTTCCCTTTGCCTCGGTCCGTAGCACGATCTAACAGAACACAAATTCAAAGTACTTTTAAACTAGTACGAATAAACCGAAAATTAACACTTAACGCCCAAGCGTAACCCCGACAATGCCGATCACTCCCAAACTTCCCCATTACTCGGTATTGCCGAAAAAGGACCCGTAAGGGCCAGATTCGCCCGACATGGCGAATCTGCCCGGTTTTGGTTAATTGCCTTCCGGGGCTCCAAAAGCCCCCGTTTTCGTTTCCACGGTCTTAGAATAAATCAAGGAACTCAACGCACTTGACGGAATCGAATTCCGACTTCTAAATCAATTAATTAACGTTTAAAGTTTCCCAAAACCTGTTAATTACAACTTCTCCAATTTAATTCCAAAATTCGATTCGGTTTGGGATAAATGGTCCGGGGAACGTTTTAAACTACCCGAGTAATTAAAACACGAACAACCGAGCACGTGGGCCCCACCCAAAGGGCTTGGCCGTGCCCTAGGGTTTGAGGGAGGGGCTCGGCCACCATGTGGTGGCTGCTGCCACCTCCGGCCAGCCACCACATGGCCGGCCGGCCACCACCCACGGTGGCCGGAGCTCCTCCCGAGCCTCCGGTCACCGAAAAACGTGAAATTTCTCTCCCAAACACCTCTAAAACGTCTCCAACACCTCTCTAATCTCTACACAACCTTAAACCAAATTTTATAACCAAACCCTAGCTCTTGAAAATAATTGAAACGAGAAACGGTTCGGGTATTACCGTAGAGGAGAACGAGGGGAACGGGATTGCTTTTTGCTTCAAGACGATCCAAAGGTTTGATTTTCCTCCAAACCCTAACTTCCCTCTCTTCCTTCTTCTTCTTCTTCTCCTTCTCTCTCTAAACTCTCTCTTCTTCTTTTCTAATTAAAATAACTAACACAAAACACAACTTTCCCCCCTTTAACCATGTGTTTCGGCCAACACACCACAACCATCCATTTTCCCCCCAAAACTAACTCCACCAAGTAGTTGACATGTGTCAAGGTGGGTCCCACACCTTTTGGAAAATATCTAGTTGATATTTTCCAATCAGATTCGCGAAAAAAGGACGTTTCGGGCCCCGAACGGGCACTTTTCCCAAGAAAATTTTAAATTGGACGGGCTTCAAGGAAACGGCCCAACTAAGACCGCTACGACGACGGCTAAGCTTTTCGGGTCCAAAACGGTCCTCGAATGGACCAAAACGTCGCTCGGGTGACTTTTCCAGCGAAAAATCAATCTTTCCCAAATTGACCAGAAAGTTGCCCTGAGTCCCCCGTAACTCATTTTAGTCGATAACGGGGTCAACTTAAATCCGGTATGACCCTCGGGGTCAATTTAAGTTAAGTTAAGTGTCTGTCTTAAAAAATTTAAATTTTCCTGTTTTTCGCAGGTTTGACTGAGAGTGACCGGGAGTGGTTATTACAATCTACCCCCCTTAAAGGAATTTCGTCCGCGAAATTTAGAACAACGCACGTCAGGAGTCGAACCGGTCGGGGTACTTCGCGCGAACCTCGTCCTCGCGTTCCCAAGTCGACTCGGCCTCGTGGTGTCGCCACAACACCAGCTCTAAGCGGATAACCTTTCCGCGCAGGACCTGCTCTCGTGGATCCCTTTCCCGCATCGGTTTCTCCTTACACGGGACATCACCCGTTACCTCGACATCTGCCCATTTAATGACGTACTCAAGACCTCGAAAGGCCCGATACACCGCGGGGCTAACCCGCCTCTGCCGCGGTTGAAACGCATTAGTCCATCTTTCGGGCTCACCTCCCGGGATACATGATCCCTGAGTGCTGGCTCGAGAGGTCGGCGCCGTCAGTCAGCATAGCTCCTGCTGACTCTGCGCGGTATTCAACCGCTCACGCTTTGGCACGACCAACTTAGCTGTCTCTCGATCCAGTTCTAGACCCAGTAACCTCTTATTTCTCACTTCTGCCCAGCACACGGGCGACCGACACGGCCTATCACACAACGCTTCAAACGGTGCCATCATGATACTGGCCTGAAAGCTGTTGCTGTAGGCGAACTCGGCCAATCACTCACGAAACCCATCGTGACGTGCCCCCACTTCCGCCGTGCAACCGGCGGTGGCTGCAATAATCCAGCGGGACGCTGTTGTTTGGCTCTCACCTACCGACAGCCGAGGCATCGCGATACTAACTCCGCGACCGCTCTCCGCATCCCGCTCCACTAGACATGCCACCTGATGTCGCGCTCCTCTTAGTGCTATTCACGTGCACTGTTAGACGCGAATGCTGCAACTCTCGTAGCTCATCGCCTCTGCCGTCACGCGGTATGTACAAACCTCCACAATACTGTAACTCCCAATTAGTACAACGATCCCAGCCCTCGGCATCCGTACCGCCGGCAACTAACTCCCAGATCCTGGTCGTCCACAAAACACCATCACAAACTGATTTAAGAACAGCCGGGCTATACTGTTCATCAGGTCCAAGAACGCTGCAGGTGCGTTCGGTAGTTCAAAGTCATCACCCAGAACTCGTAATGCTCATAGCATGTCCGGAATGCAGTCCTTGCGACGTCCCCCTCTCGGACTCGCAACTGGTAGTATCCGGATCGCAGGTCGATCTTCGAGAAATACGTCGACCCACTCAACTGGTAGAGCAGGTAATCAATTTTCGGCATCGGGTATCGGTCATTCACCGTAACCCGGTTCAGTTTCCGGTAGTCCATGCACATCCGAAGCTCTCCACTCTTCTTCTTCACGAAGAGTGCTGGCGCTCCCCACGGCGATGTGCTCGGACGAATAAGCCCCTTCTCCCGAAGTTCCTCGAGCTGACCCTTCAGCTCGATCAACTCGGCTGGCGCGAACCTGTAAGGCGCCATCGATATCGCTGCCGTTCCCGGCACCAGGGCAATCCCGAAATCCACCTCACGAACTGGTGGCAACCCGCTCAATTCCTTAGGGAAGACCTCGGGGAACTCGCACGCCACTCGCGGAAAACCTCGGCTCTGCTCGGCCGATACTTCCTTTACTGCAGACAAGCCGACAGGAGAAACTCCGATCCTACTGCCAAGAATACACGAACCTTTCGTGTTGCCTGTTGACACCGTCACTCGTCGCCTGTAACAGGCGATAATGACTTGGTACTTCGCTCGCCAATCCATTCCCAGGATCACGTCAAGGCGGTCATTTCGTGTGTATCCTTCCCACGGATACACGCACAAGCTCAGTCGCTGCTAAAACTCACGGACCCTCGCGGTCTCTCTAAGACCTCGCTCCACTATCGTCGTCGTGCCTACCAACTCCCAACATACCCGATCCTCGGGTTGAGGAGCCCTCTCTCGAACCTCTTGTACCGGTTCGCTTCTCTAACTCCGCAGGCACGACAGACCCTAGTCAACACCCCCCACCACCAACCGGCGTGTCACGACGCAGGGGTGGACTCAACGCCTCTAAACTCAGCCCCAACCTCTCAGCACAACTCGACGAACAAACGAGTGTGATAACCCGACATCCAATGAAACTGACGCCCAAAATGGAAACCGAACACCAACTCCATTAGTTACCCTGGTAAGGTCTAGTGTAACCCTCACACGGTCCTCTAGGCATTACTTGTAACTTTCCGCAACAAACCAGTGTTCGCTACTCGTCCCTTGCGGGAAAAGTAGTAAAGGGGATGAGCGTTATGCTCACCTCCACGGACACCCGTTCGATTATGGCATACTAGTAAAGCACTAAAGACTTACCGATCTAACCAGGGCAGACCACTACCTCAAAACCTGATGCAAAACGTCACACTGCTCACGCTATCAACACCTCAAGTACTCGCTTACGTAAGATAAAACTCGACACGGGGAACACTTCCTCAATTCAGTAATCACTATTGTTCACAACCTCAATACCCCAAAGACCCGATCACGTAGGGAAACCTCAAACGGGGATCATGTTCTCAACTAAGCCAACATTGTTGCTCACAATATCGATACCCCAGTTACTCGAACGTGTAGGGAACCTCAATTAACCCACTCGCGTGAAGGAAACCTCAATCACCCGCTCACGCGAGGGAAAACTCGAACACTCATTTACATAGGGAAAACCTGGTTCGCATGGCACCGCAGCGCACCAACCCTAACCTCTCTCCGTGGTGAGACTCTCACACCGAGGCACTGTACTACTACCGCACGTTACCGATGAATCTCGAACCCAAGCCCTCATCCCTTAACACCGAGCCTACGGCCTCTACAACCCACAACCGCGAACACAGTCACGTAAAACCAACGCTCAAACCGCACGAACGTGAACCGAGTCACACAACCCCGAACCTAAACGCACAACGAAACAACAAATTTTTTTTGAAGATAACCGGCTGGACCGATCCGGCACACGACCCGGGCCGTGCCACCTTCCGGGCCGGTAACTAAGCCGGGCCGTTCCCCATACCGGGCCGGCACCAAGGCCCTGCCGCGCCCCCTACCGGGCCGGCACCTAACCCGTGTCGTGCCCCTTACCGGGCCGGAAACCCAACCGTGCCAGGCCGCTTACCGGGCCGGCGTCCGAACTCTGCCGCGCCCCTTACCGGGCCGGCGTACAAACCGTTCCGTCTCACCTACCGGGCCGGTACTCCGTCCTGCCCATTTCACCTCCTGGGCCAAACCAGTGACCCCGATTTCCTAGCGGTGATAACTTCGCACTACTTACACCCGCTATGTCTACCCTAGGGTATTCGTAACTTTCCCGGCTAATAGCGACCCGTACACTAGTACGTCGCAAACAACGACCACCAAACACATAACACAGTTACGGCAACTCAAGACTGACCTCAAACACAAGCCAACACGGCCGAGTAACAACAATACACGCCCACCGGGCCAACCAACACCGAACCACGCCCACCGGGCCAAGCACAATCAAACACACACGCCCACAGCGTCAAACAAAATCAAAACACGCTCACCGGACCAACCAGTCTTACACACACGCCCACAGGGCCGGTCAAAATCAAATACGCCCACCGGGCCAACCAACTTACACACGCGCCCACAGGGCCAACCAACTTACACACACGCCCACAGGGCCAACCATTTTTAAAACTTTCTCCACTTCATTTTTAAAACCTCATACTTGACATCACGCAGTTACAACCCGGTCCAGGCGTCCCCGACTACGTTGTACCGACTTGATATCAGCACCGTCACGTTCGACTACAGGAGCGCTCCTGAGTCGACCCGCGACAGCTTAAAAACTTTTCACGCAGCAATACACAAACAGTATGCCAGTAACACCGTACTGCACATACACACAAACACAAGCAGGACTCACAACACTACAGGTCTACACTGACTCGACCCTCCCCACCTAATTGACGGACAGTCCGAGGTGTGAAACCTCGAGCTCTGATACCAAGCTGTCACGCCCCAATTTCAGCGAACCGAACTCGGGACGCGAACCTTTTTTTTAAAAACATGAAACACTTAAAACCTGTTTTGAATAAAAGCTTTGACATTTCCATTTACTTCTCAAAATAATAGTATTTACGATACAAAAACGTCCCAACAAGTGGACAAGGTACAACATCCGTCACTAGACTCAACAAAAAGTAAAGACCAGACTCCGCTCCAAGCTCCATGAACTTCAAGAGCTAACCTAGTCCATCCGGTGATCAGTACCTGTAGGAAAAGCAGCTAGGGGTGAGCGTTCGCTCACCTCCACGGATAACAGACTGACTATGGCATAATTAGTAGATAAAGCCAGTAACACTAAAACCAAAACCAACACCGGGACTACAGTCCCCAACTCAAACAACCAACTGACCCACAACCCGTCACCTTCCTCAACAGACTCGACACTCGATAAAAACAGTGTAGACCCGACACAACTATCGACGACCTCCTCAAGGACTCGAACGAAACGACACAACACCAAACAAGATCACAAAGGATCGCACACCAGCTGCTCAGTAACCAATCTCAATCAGGTCAGGGTTCGACCTATCGCAATTCCTCGACACGAAGTCGGATCAGGCTGTCGACCTTTCAAACTCGCAATTCCTCGACACGAAGTCGGATCAGGCTGTCGACCTTTCAAACTCGCAATTCCTCGACACTAAGTCGGATCAGGCTGTCGACCTTTAAAACTCGCAATTCATCGACACTAAGTCGGATCAGGCTGTCGACCTTTAGAACTCGCAATTCATCGACACTAAGTCGGATCAGGCTGTCGACCTTTAGAACTCGCAATTCATCGACACTAAGTCGGATCAGGCTGTCGACCTTTAGAACTCACCACCCCAGGTAACCACAATCACAATCACAGGCAAGTTCAATCACACAGGCACTCAAGGCCACTTAAGACACCTCAACAGTCAAGACTCGGGTTCAACAACCCCACGTCACTTACTGCCACTCAAGACACCAAATTAAATACACGGCTCTCATGGCCACCCCGACTCAACAATTAAATACGGGCTCTCAAGGCCACCCAAACTCAACAATTAAATACGGGCTCTCAAGGCCACCCAAACTCAACAATTAAATACGGGCTCTCAAGGCCACCCAAACTCAACAATTAAATAAAACGCACGACAACCTCCGGCATACTCGATGCCTCCAACGGTCCTAAAATCACCAGTTTCACAATCAACCTCCGGGCATGGTCATATGCCTCCAGTACTCCTAACATCGATAGTTCACAATCAACCTCCGGGCATGGTCATATGCCTCCAGTAAAACAATTATCGCTAAGTTCTCTGTTCCTACGACACTACTAAGTGTCACATGCTTTTCTCTTAAACGCTACAATCCCGTATCATGCTTTTCTAATAATTAAATAAATCTACTCAACCCACGACACCCCGGTGTCACATGCAGTTCTACTATTAACTTTCCCTAATCAGGGCCGAGATCCGGCTACTTTTCCCTACCTCGTATATAATCCCAAAAGCGCTCCAACAACACCCGAGGTACACCCAGTCACTCGCCGAGCTTCCCTTTGCCTCGGTCCGTAGCACGATCTAACAGAACACAAATTCAAAGTACTTTTAAACTAGTACGAATAAACCGAAAATTAACACTTAACGCCCAAGCGTAACCCCGACAATGCCGATCACTCCCAAACTTCCCCATTACTCGGTATTGCCGAAAAAGGACCCGTAAGGGCCAGATTCGCCCGACATGGCGAATCTGCCCGGTTTTGGTTAATTGCCTTCCGGGGCTCCAAAAGCCCCCGTTTTCGTTTCCACGGTCTTAGAATAAATCAAGGAACTCAACGCACTTGACGGAATCGAATTCCGACTTCTAAATCAATTAATTAACGTTTAAAGTTTCCCAAAACCTGTTAATTACAACTTCTCCAATTTAATTCCAAAATTCGATTCGGTTTGGGATAAATGGTCCGGGGAACGTTTTAAACTACCCGAGTAATTAAAACACGAACAACCGAGCACGTGGGCCCCACCCAAAGGGCTTGGCCGTGCCCTAGGGTTTGAGGGAGGGGCTCGGCCACCATGTGGTGGCTGCTGCCACCTCCGGCCAGCCACCACATGGCCGGCCGGCCACCACCCACGGTGGCCGGAGCTCCTCCCGAGCCTCCGGTCACCGAAAAACGTGAAATTTCTCTCCCAAACACCTCTAAAACGTCTCCAACACCTCTCTAATCTCTACACAACCTTAAACCAAATTTTATAACCAAACCCTAGCTCTTGAAAATAATTGAAACGAGAAACGGTTCGGGTATTACCGTAGAGGAGAACGAGGGGAACGGGATTGCTTTTTGCTTCAAGACGATCCAAAGGTTTGATTTTCCTCCAAACCCTAACTTCCCTCTCTTCCTTCTTCTTCTTCTTCTCCTTCTCTCTCTAAACTCTCTCTTCTTCTTTTCTAATTAAAATAACTAACACAAAACACAACTTTCCCCCCTTTAACCATGTGTTTCGGCCAACACACCACAACCATCCATTTTCCCCCCAAAACTAACTCCACCAAGTAGTTGACATGTGTCAAGGTGGGTCCCACACCTTTTGGAAAATATCTAGTTGATATTTTCCAATCAGATTCGCGAAAAAAGGACGTTTCGGGCCCCGAACGGGCACTTTTCCCAAGAAAATTTTAAATTGGACGGGCTTCAAGGAAACGGCCCAACTAAGACCGCTACGACGACGGCTAAGCTTTTCGGGTCCAAAACGGTCCTCGAATGGACCAAAACGTCGCTCGGGTGACTTTTCCAGCGAAAAATCAATCTTTCCCAAATTGACCAGAAAGTTGCCCTGAGTCCCCCGTAACTCATTTTAGTCGATAACGGGGTCAACTTAAGTCCGGTATGACCCTCGGGGTCAATTTAAGTTAAGTTAAGTGTCTGTCTTAAAAAATTTAAATTTTCCTGTTTTTCGCAGGTTTGACTGAGAGTGACCGGGAGTGGTTATTACAATCTCAGAGTTTGTGCACATTATTTATATAAAGCACTAGGAAAAAATGTCTTTTAACTACCTCTCTCCAAATTCATATGTTATGCTTCCTCTCTATGTTTCAAAATACTTTTGGCACCTCCCACCATGCCCTCTCGCTTATTAAGACACTCATGAGGGAGTAACTAACTAATACAAGGCCATTATTTTGGCATAATTCACTTGCTCAAAATGCATCCAATTCCAAATCAATGAACAAAGACACTTATTTTGGAACAATGGAAGTAATAAATAGTTGGAATAAAAACATGAGACATCCACTTTATCAATAAAATCAAAGGTTTCGGTCGGATAAAACTAACCGCACAAAGCACTCTTACATAAAATTCAAGTTAAATAGATAGTTATTGAAGGAAAATGACTAACTTCCGGATTGTTGTAAGATCTAAGGTGCTGCAAAATTAGAAATAATGAGAGAGCGAATGCTACAAGCACAAAACTTCCTCCGATAACGACAGCGGGTTCATATACGTTGCCATATATGTCTTCACCCAATGAGATATAAATTGATGCCATTCTGTATGCATATTATACCCCTAATGAACCACAAGGCATGAAAACCATAATGTTGATTCAACCTGATGCACAACAAAACCTGCTTAAAATTGTTAGTCATTGGTAAGTAATAATAGAAGTAGTAGCAAGTAATCAATATTTATATCTTTCTATTATATTCCAACCAGTAATATCATCTAACAACTTATTTCATTGATGGTTCAATTATATTTTCGTCATGTGTATGTATTTGGTTTTAGGTCATGCATGTACATAAATGATTCTTTGTACAAAAATAACATGAAAGAAAGAGAAAAATATACAGAAACACCTCAGCCAGATTAAGATCTGAACCAGAATAACAAAACTTGGAATCGACACCAAATTTCACAAAAATGACAACTAGGTTTTGGTAATTTCTTCTCAAATCTTATCAATCTAAAAGGATAATTGTAAAATATAAGGCTAAGTTGTGAGAGTAAATTAAGATTGAAGATGTCACTTGTGACAAGATGGAACCCTAGTAGAATAATTGTCTTGGGCTGGAGATGGTAGATTGACATTTGTTTGATGAAGCCTAAAGCAACATGAAATGCAAGATACTGATAATAAATCGGTGAGTGTTTGTGTTCCATATGATTTGGTTGTAACAGCAGGTGCATGTTTTGAATGACACCTTTATTTTAATTTTATTTTAAAATTAGTTTACGTATAATTAATTTCTTTTTCGAACGAAAGGTGCAATTTTATTAAATTCAAAAATAAACTACAATCGAGTACATTAAGATTAGTATTCCATGGTCACTAAATAAGAACAAACATAGAACATAAAAGTTCGCAATTCTTTTAAAAATATAACCGTTATGAACGGTATTGAGACAACACATAGGCAATCTGAAGGAAAGGTGGAGGGTTGGAAAGCGAAACTGAAAATCCTGCTCAAGGTACTGCCTGCATGCTGCATCTAGGGAAAAATCAATCGAACTTGAACTACATTAGTTGTAGGAGGAAATGCTTCAACCAAGGGCCCCTCCTGGAGCCCGTCCCTGAAGGCAAAGGATTCTAACATTCTTCCTAGCGAGGCTACTTACCAGCCCTCGCCTGATCATCTCGGGGTTCACCAGTAGACCCCCTTTTCACTCCTCTAGTGCCAACTCCAGCTCCAATTCTATCTCTGTGCCCAGACAAACCTGAAACTTCGGTTTCCTTGTTACTAGAGAGCTGGCCGACCACCAAAATTTTCAAGCCTAGATCGACTATTCTGTCCTGGATGTTGACTCGAGGATTTGCACTCTTAGATGTACTACTCAAGGATACAATCGGTCCCCTTCCTCGAAGCAAGGCGCCCTTAGGTACAATACTCGGGGATACAGACCCTACTCCTAAAGGCGAGCCCCGAGGCCCCTGATTCCCCCAATCGGTTGTATATGGCTTAATATTCCATCCTTCTAGAACTCCAAAATAGAGGAGTCCAACCGTGGGGTACCCACCATTCCCCGGTCACACTCCCGGATGATATGGCAAATCGACCCATATTGAAAACAGAAGAAAAGCAGTTTTGTGTAAGTGAGGCAGACACTGATCGGTTCCGTAAATTCCCTGAACCTCAGCAGCAGATGGAGGCGCATGGGGTACTCCACGAGATACTAGAATCTCACTTTCACCACTCATCCCCAGTAGAGGCCCATTGGTCACATGAGACAAGGACACAAAGACCAAGTGTCGAGCCAATTGTTTCTCCTGTCGCTCGGGTCCTTTGCAATGGAGGGATGTCGTGAGTGTGAACCTAGAGCTATAGCTGATCCAGAACCGATGGTTCCCTAGCCATCGGGTCTAAATCGCCGAGGAGTAGCGAACGTCCATTGAAAAACCAAGGCTCATTGCCTCGAACCCAAGCACGAGCCTCCTCCCACTCGAAGTAGAAGCCATATACCCCATGGCTTATATCCTTGATCACCAAGCCTTCCACGGATCTTCCCCGTGTCTTCGTGATGATCCATAGTAGAACCTCCTTCCGGGGAGGCTTCGAAGACCAAACCTTGCCTATCATGGAAAACTATTGGTGTGGAACTATCAACGGGCTTATCGGGGTGTATAGTACTAGGACCTCCATCTCTTCCTCCTCCTACAATGAACACGAGGAGAAGCCATCTTAAAGATTCACCAAGTTAGCCTCAAGAGAGGCTAGCGGTACCACTACCCCCGAAGTAGGATCGACTTCTTGTGGCTTGGGAACCCGACGTCGTCGTACCATACCCGAAGGCGGTGTAAGTAGATACGAGATCATAGGGACTCACGTGGAATTAGGGACCGAAACCCCGTCGATAAGCACCTCCAATTCCTCTCTCCCGACTTCGATTATGGGTGCTTTCCTACGAAGAGGGTCCCGACACAGTGGAAGTGGCGAGATATCGCTGAGAGCGATGGATGGTGGCTGGCCAATATTGAGACCAATGGGTGGTGGTGGAGCAGCGACGAGAGCCACGATTGGTGGCTTGCTTGTAGAAGAAGCAACCGGTGGATATTTGACCAGACGGCCTCTCCGTGGCTTCATGATTGGGGTAGAGGACCCTGGAAAGAAAGCAACGATAATTGTAGATGGTGGTGGTATAGTAGTGGATGGTGGAGAAGGGAGGAGAGGTGGAGAAGCTTGTCTCGCCCTTTTCTTTTTCATTGTACCTCTCTTTATGTCGTTCCACGTTATATTTCATATCAATGAACTTAAACTAGGTAAATTTACACACAACCTCGTCTAAAATCGACTTTTCACATCCCCATCCTAACTAATTTTTTTTTTCTCGTTTTTATTACCCAAACTTTTTTTTTCACTTTACTCTTTACATCAAAAAATGAACGGAAAATAAGCATGTATAAAAGCACATGCTGTTATGTTTTTCTAAAATGTTCAAACTACCCTCTTTTAAATTTCAAAATCTAACTTAAACCTAAATTCAGTCCCTCTCTTTTCTGCTTCTTATTCCTCTCTCTTTTATCTACATCTTCTTTGTAAATCCTCACAGCCACATCTATAAAATGTTGGGTTCAAATTAAAAAGTTTAATTTTGAATTCAATATGATTTTTAATGATGGTCGGATGTGATGGTGGTGTGGGAAAGTTCCGGTGTAATAACCACTCTCGGTCAACGCCAATCAAACCTGCGAAAAACAGGAAAATTTAAAAAATTTGGTCAGGCACTTAATTAAACCTGAAATTGACTATGAGGGTCATACTGGACGTAAGTTGACCCCGTTATCGACCAAAGTGAGTTCCGGGGGACTCAGGGCAACTTTCTGATCAATTTGGGAAATGTTGACTTTTCGCTGGAAAAGTCAACCGAGCGACGTTTTGGATCCGAAAAGCTTATCCGTCGTCGCACCAGTCTTAGTTGAGCCGTTTCCTTGTAGCCCGTCAAGTTTCGTAATTTCTTGGAAAAAGTGCCCGTCCGGGGCCCGAAACGTCTGAATTTCGCGAATCTGATTGGAAATATCTTATAGATATTTTCCAAAAAAGTCTGGGACCCACCTTGCCACTTTTCAAACAAGTGGTGGTGTTAGTTTTGGGGGGGAAATTGAAGAAGAGAGTAAAGGGGGGGGGGGGGGTTCGGCCACTTCAGAAAAAAAAGAGGAGAAAAAAATAGAAAAAAAGAAGAGAAAAGGTTAGAGAGAGAAGGAGAAGGAGAAGAAGAGAGAAAAGGGAGAAAGCTAGGGTTTGGAGGCACTATTCACGTCATCTAACCCTTGGATCGTCTCAAAGTTCGAAGAATCAAACCCTCCTCGTCTTCCTCTACGGTATACACCAAACCGATCTTCGATTTGTCGTTTTCTAAATTTAGGTTTTGGTTTGAAACTATTAGTTTAAGGTTGTTTTGATGTTGGGGGAGTGTTGGAGACGTTTTGGAGACGTTTGGAGGTGAAGGAGAACGTTTTCCGACGACCGGGAGCTCGGGAGGAGCTCCGGCCACCATAGGGGGTGGCTGGCCACCATGAGGGGTGGCTGGGTCCGGCCACCACCATGGTGGGCCGGGCCCACTTGAACCCTAGGACCCACGGCCAAGTTGGGCCGGGTGGGGCCCACGTGCTCGGGTGCTCGGGTTTTATGTTCGGGTGGTTTAGAACGTTCCTCGGACCATTTATCCACAACCGAATCGAAATTTGGAATTAAAATGTGAAAGTTGTAATTGACGGGTTTAGAAACTTTAAACGTTAATTAAATGACTCGGAAGTCGGAATTCGATTCCGTCGAGTGCCTAGGAACCTTTGAATTATTCTAAGACCGTAGGAACGAAAACGGGAATTTTCGGAGCCCCGGAAGGGCGTTTACAAAACCCGGGCAGATTCGCCATGTCGTGCGAATCGGGCTTTTCCGGGTCCAATATCGACAATGTCGAGTAATTGGGGAGTTTGGGAGTGATCGACATTGTCGGGGTTACTTTTGGGCGTCGGGTTTATTAAAATTCAGTTTATGCCTGCAAGCTTAAAAGAGTTTAAAATTGTGTTCTTGTTAGATCGTGCTGCAGACCGAGGAAAGGGAAAGGTAGGCGAGTGACCGAGATCACGCCGGAGCTTAATTGTGCGCTTTTGGAGAAATCATACGAGGTAGGGAAAAGTAGCCGGATCTCGGCCCTGACTAGGGAAAGTTAACAGTAGAATTGCATGTGACACTTGGGTGTCGTGGGTTAAGTAGGTTATCGAATATTAGAATTGCATGTGACACTTGGGTGTCGTGGGTTAAGTAGGTTATCGAAGATTGGAAATGCATGTGACACTTAGTAGTGTCGTAGGAGCAGTGAACTTATCGATACTAGAATTACTGGAGGCATATGACCATGCTCGGAGGTTGATTGTGAAACTGTCGATATTAGGAGTACTGGAGGCATATGACCATGCCCGGAGGTTGATTGTGAAACTGATGATATTAGAACTGTTGGAGGCATTGGTTATGCCGGAGGTTGATTGTGTATTTTGTGTCTTGGGTGGCCATGAGAGCCCGTGTTTTACTGTTGTGTCTTGGGTGGCCATGAGAGCCCGTGTTTTACTGTTGTGTCTTGGGTGGCCATGAGAGCCCGTGTTTTACTGTTGTGTCTTGGGTGGTCATGAGAGCCCGTGTTTTACTGTTGGTGTCTTGGGTGGCCATGAGTGCCCGTGGGGTTGTTGAACCCGTGTCTTTATTGTCGGTGTGTCTTGGGAGGCCGTGATTGCCCGTGGGGTTGTTGAACCCGTGTCTCTACTATTGGTGTGTCTTGGGAGGCCGTGAGTGCCTGTGGGGTTGTTGAGCCCGTGAGTTGCTGTTGGTGTGTCTTGGGAGGCCGTGAGTGCCCGTGGGGTGGTTGAGCCCGTGAGTTGTTGGGGGTTTTGAGAGGTCGTGAGTGCCCGTGGGGTTGTTGAGCCCGTGAGTTACTGTTGGTGGTTTTGAGAGGCCGTGAGTGCCCGTGGGGTTGTCGAGTCCGTGAGTTACTGTTGGTGGTTTTGAGTGGTCGTGAGCGCCCGTGGGGTTGTTGAGCCTGTGAGTTACTGTTGGTGTATCTTGGGAGGCCGTGAGTGCTGTGGGGTTGTTGAGTCCGTGTTTTACGGTTGGTGTCTTGGGTGGCCATGAGTGCCTGTGGAGTGCTGAACTTGTGTTGTTGCTGTTTGTTGAACTTTGTTTGTGATTGTGAATATGGTTACCTGAGGTTTTGGGCCCGCTTCATGAAACGGGGGTCCTCGAGCACACGCGTCTGCATGTTCAGACGGGGTAGGGGGCCCGCCCGTTAGTAAAGGGGTCCTGGCCGCGCGTGTATGGTTTGGGGTTGTGAGTGTGACAGGTCGACCGCTTGGCCCGACTTTGTGTCGGGGAAGCGCGTGAGAGAGAGAGGTTACTGATATAGGTCGACCGCCTGGCCTGAGAGTTCGGCAAAGCGCGTGATTGTGGGAGGTTACTGAGCAGCTGGTATGCGATCCTTTGTCATCTTGTTTGGTGTGCGATCCTTTGTGATCTTGGGTGTTGTGTGGTGGTCTTTTGAGTCCTTGGAAGAGGTTGTGATCGTTGTGTTGGGTCTACTTTACGTGTCAGAGTGTTGAGTCGGTCAAGGAAGGTAACAGTGGGTGTGTGTTAGTCGGAGTACTTGGGTTGGGGATATTGTTCCCCGGTGTGAGTTTGTTATTGGTGTTACCGGCATTGTCTGCTAATTATGCCGTAGTCAGTCTGTTATCCGTGGTGGTGAGCGAACGCTCCCCTAGCTGCTTTTCCTACAGGTACCGGTCGTAGGTTGGACTAGGTGAGCTTCTGAAGCTTGAAGAGCTAGGAGCGGGATTCTGGGTTTATTTTGAGTCTTGCGACGTATACCTTGCTTTTGTCCACTTGTTGGGACGTACTTTTAAGTTGTAAATGATTACTTTTGATGAACAAGTGGTGACTTTAAAGTGATTTATGTAAAAGGTTTTCAAATGTTTTATTGTTTTAAACGTTCGCGTCCTGAGTTCGGTTTACTGAAATTGGGGCGTGACATCCGGTGAGTTCAAAGAATTGAAAAATAATAATAAGAACTTACTATGATTTGGTTAAATTCAAATAGGAGAGCAACATTGAACTCATTCAAACTTGGTGCAACTCTATTAATAACGTTCAGGGTATTAACAAAAAGAACTTGATGTATCCCTGTTTTTTTTTTTGACTAATGGTGCAATTTTATTACTTAGAAACGATTACATTATCCTGCACCGGAAAACAGGCTCCCCGACCAGAGAGAAGGTCAGAAAGATGAACAATAGTTTTCTGATCCTCATAGTACCATAACCGTCACAGACGGTATTGTGATGCCTCATGGACAAAGACAGACTACAGAGAGGGGGAAGAGGGTACCGGAGATCCTAAGGGACCTTAACAGTAATAGTGATGGTGGGAGGCAAAGCATCGTCTTGGTCGGGCCAGTCCCTAATGCTCCCCTCCCTGGAGAAGTCCTTGATTCTCTGATCGATAGGCATTGATCCTGCAAAGACAAACTCAACCAAAATAAATGAAACCCTTTCGATTAGCAAGAGCCATAATTTTGAAAGGGTACGAGGCGGTTGCGGCGGTGGAGGCTAGGGAGAAGGACGTGCCGGCTGCGATAGAGCCGGTTGCTACAACTTCATGGACGCATCTAGGGACGGTGGCGACATCCGAGGTAGCGACAGCAATAGGGGCGCTGGCGGCTTCAAGGATGGCAACGACAGCATCAAGGACGGCGACTGTAGAGACGGTAACCCCTAGGGCAGAGGAGAGACCGAAACAGATCGGGAGATGCTCCGTTGGTGGCGGGAGGTGGTAAACATCGCGGTGGCTAGGGACGGCTTGAAAGAAGTCCTGGCAGAGAAAAACTTCGTAGGATCCAAGGGGAAAGTGCAAAGGAGAGATTGTGAAGACGAGAGAAGAAGAACCATGGCATAAGCTATGACGATTGCCATAGCTATAGCCATGGAGGTGTAGACGGCGACATGACTCTCAAAACCCTAACAGAGAGAATTTCTTTGATATATCTCTGTTAATGAAATTAAAACAAACAAAAGAATTAACAAAACTAATTTATATTTAGACTAAAAATTAATAATTTGAAAATTAATTAAAATTAGAAATATAAATAAAATAATAATTAAACTATAAAAGTAGTAAAATAATTGAGATTAAAGAATTAAATAAATAAAGAAATTATGTAAATAAATAATATTAACAAAATATTAATAAAGAAAATAAAATTAATGGTAGATTTTGTAAATTTGATGGGTTCTTAAGGTTAATTGGGAATAGAGATTATACATTTCATACAATAGTAATCCTAACTTCGGTAAACGAATTAGTCGGCCCTAGAACGCGCTCATCCACGCGTCAGTCTCTTCCGTCCGGTTCTGCGGTTGCCGTCTGTTGAAGCAGAACCAAAGGACACTGAAGCCTGAAGGGACACTATTTTCTCTACTTATGGATAAGGATTCGAGTTGGAATCGTTTTTTCCCGGAGTTGGGTATCATTGACGCCCGCCTGTCTCTTTCGTTCGTGTCTGCGGTGGCTCCGGTTGAAGCAGGTGGCTCCGGTTGAAGCAGGTGGCTCCGGTTGAAGTAGGGTCGAAGGACACAGATCGTGCGAGTCTTGCGATTCCCTTTAGTTTTGGTCCTCGTCGCTCACCGTCGTCGCTTGAGGGAAGTGCAGATCTCGCTTTAAACTGTCGTCGTCTAGAATCACCATACCTTCGTCGGTGTTGTGTGTTGTCGTTGAGGTCAGATTCGCTATCATCTCTGGTTCAAAAATCATCGTATCCTCTTCGGTGTGGATGTGGTCACGCCTTCAGGGTCGCGTTTGAGGCTTTGCCGGAAGGAAAGCCAGTTCCAGCAGGTGTCGCAGGTCGGAGACCACAGGGACGTTGGTGGTTGCCGGAGGAAAGCCGGTTCCAACAGGTGCCGTAGGTCGGAGACCACAGGGAAGAAGCTGTTGTTGCGTTCTGCTTGATCCTAGTGGGTGTGCCGATGTTCCGGTGAGTTTGTTCTGTGGTGGCGTGAGTCTGGTCGTTTTGGGGGTTTCGTCACCGACCTCGTCTTCGGTCTGTCTCCAAGCTGATCCTCGTCTCTCGTAGAAGTCAGGTATGACGGTTCCTACGCTCTCGTTCAAATCCTTCTGCTCTGTTTTATTGGTTTCATACCGAGAGTACTGTTCCATCTCCGGTGGTGCAATCAACAATGAATTGGGTAGAGTCAAGGGATCTTTGATCAAGCGTGAGTCCAAGGTTCGTGTTCGACGGCCATTACGCAATAAGAAACGATCAGTTGTGAATGGTGTGGCGAATTTGAATGACGTTGTGCAGGGTAGTTCTTCTTTCGATGGGATTAAGAGGACCGAGACTGTTCCGGCCAAAGGCCCTGAGGTCGATGGGCCACAGGTTGCTGTAGTGCGTCCTCAGACCGTTACAGAGCCTCCTAGAGCTGTTGTAGATGGGAATCTGTTCAAAAAAGCTAAACCAGAACCTGAGGTGAATGATAAGGAATTTACTTCGGAGAACGTCGGACCAGGGAGCTGCGCCGATGTTTTTGTTTGTAATCTTCCTCATAGATCCACAAAGGAATGGGTAAGCAACGTCTTCAGTGCTTTTGGGTCCGTCCGAAGGTGCTCTGTTTTGAAGCGCTCGAACAAGGGAAGGAGGTTCTTCGGTTTCATCTCTTTCTCGACGGTGGGTGAGGCTTCACAGGTTGTTTCGAAATTAAACGGATTGACATTGAAAGGTCATAACCTTTTCGTCGCTTTGGCTCGTCCCGGAACTCACCACCGTGAAATAAGAGCTTTTGAAGCTCGTTTCCCTCGTGCTGACCCTCGTGGTGTGGTGCAAGTGGATGGGATTCAAGGTTCTGGCTTTGGTACGAGTGGGACTGCTCCCTCCTGCAATGGTACGACCTCGTCTTTTTGTTCTGAAAAACCGCGATCTAATCCAGGTTCAGTTGATGGTGGAGAAGATCACGGGTTGAGTGAGTCTGGAGAGATTCACGGGGTTGATGATTCGATTGCAGATGCTTTGGTTGCAAGTCGGGCTGAATCACAGGCTTCTGAAGGCGCTGTTCGGATTGTGGATGAGGCCCAAGTGTGTAGGTTGACTCTGCAGGCCACAAAGCCTTCAGAACAGGTCCAGTTTGGCCTCGACCTTCCTGTGGTGGCGGAGTTCGGTGATGGACCTCTTGATGTTGTCATCCCGATTGTTGACCAAGGAAGCCCTTGGAAGGACGTTTTGACTAAATCTCCGGATCCTAAGGTTTTACCCCAAAAGAAGGGTCGTGGATGTCCGAAAAAGGTGCAACCAAAGACAAGTGTTCCTCCAGATGTTTTTTATCAGTCAACACCTCTGCTGATAAAGGAGACATTTCGGGGAGCTTCACTGTCGATATTGCTAAAAAGGATAGCTTGGGTGCTTGGAGTTTTAGCAAGAAAGTTGGGAAAAACCGGTCGACCTTGCTTCTTTGGCCCTCGAACGTAGAGTCCCGCAGGATGAAGAATCTCTTATTCCGGTTCCGGTGTCTAACCGGTTTATCTGTTTGAATTCGAGTAGGAAGTAGACAATTGTTTTTTCGTTTGTTTTCTTGCTTGGGTGTTTTGTTGCTCTTTGTAGCTGTTTTGGTATGGGGAAACGGTTCTTTTTATGGATCGTTTTCCGGCTTTGTTTTACTTTCTTGTAGAACATTTGCTTAATAAAAATTTTAGCTTATAAAAAAAGGTTAATTTGGGAATCGAAAAGTTCTAAAAACGCTATGCCTTTTAGTTTTTTTTCCTTCCCTTCTCTCTCTACTCCGCCGCACGTCGCGTCATCCTCCACTGATCACCCATCACCACTTCCACCACCAATCCACAACTCCGACTATTCCCATGGCCTTTACAACTCATGCTCGTCCCAATATCTCTATCACGCCTCACTCATGTCATGTTTCCTCGGTGCAGACTCTGACGTTGTCCCCTCCATGACCTCGCTCATGGTTCTCCCTCTGGTCATGCCTCCAGTACCAAGCCAAGAGCCCTATAAAACCGATGAGGTACTAGAAGAAGTCAAATTGTACGACTCCTCCCCCCCCCCCCCCCCCCGACCGCTTCCCATCATGTCGATGATCTCTGCCTCTCACGGTCTTCTCCCAGAACGATCACCCATCCCGAAACTCGACCCGACAACCAACCTTGAGATGCAGATGACATCCTCTAGCCCTCCCGTTCCCACGATGGTGCTCCACCTGGGGTTCATGCCGAAGGCCCTCTTCCCACCGCTATCGACCCCTGAGAAGGTCTTGTCCCCCATGGTGACCACCACATCGCTTACTTATGGATAACCAATGCCTACAATACTAGACCAAAATATATCCATTCTTAAAGCCATATCGGCACCAGTGACCTCTCCCGAGGCCAATATAATCCTGACTTCAATGAAACTACTACAAGAGGGCATCGCTGATACTGGGAGTGGTGGCCCCTCGATGATGCCACCCCGAACCTGGTTGAAAAGGCCTGGAGCTCGAGGGAAGCCCCAACCCATGGAGTTTGAGGATGATGTCACACACAACGACCTCTAATGGAGGCTCTCCAGGCACTTCAAGAGGGATTTCGACGCCCTGAAAGTTGAAGAAGAAGAGGATCAGATTATATACGTCCCTAGAAACCCGATGGCAGAGAAAAATCAGGGTCGTACGACCTTCAGACTGGTGGGTAGGCTCTTCATTAATCATCACTATGATCGTGATTCAATGGAGGGGTCATGAACAGGGTGTGACACTATTTCAGCCTTGTTATTAAGGATCTTGGTTAGGGTATATCGTGATTCTATTTTACATCTTAAGGGAGAAAGTGCACATCCGATGGGGTGAACCATGGTCTTTCAAGCATGCTCTGTTTAGTCTAGAGGACCTCTGACCCGATATCAATCTGGACACTTTACCATTTACAAGTATCCAGATGCAGGCGGTGGTTTCGGAGCTCCCATGGGATGGGCTCACGAAAGAAACTAGCTACAAGATAGGAGAAGCCCTGGGAGGTTTTGTGTACGTCCATGCTGATGAGAATGGAATGGCATGGGGAGGTACAATCAGTGTTCGGTTCTGGAAGGACCTCGTTACACCCCTTCAATGAACGACCAGGATAATGGTCGACGACCATAAAACGCCAACTCGTGTTAGACTCCAATACTTCTGCTTCAGTTGTGTGTGTATTGGTCACCAAGAAGCAGAATGTCGAAGGAAGGACTCATATAAGCCCCAAAGCATGCACCGCTTTCACCTTTCCTTCATGGTGCTAGAGAGGCCAACATCAAGGCGGGATCTGACGGGATTGGCCGCATCATGGATCGACCGTACGATGACACTGTCAAGGGTTCGTAGCAAGGAATGGAATGCTCTCTATCAGCCCCTCAACACCGAAGTTAGGGTTTCGCCCCACTGGCTCCTCCACCATCAAGTTAGGTATGCAATTTCCTAGCCTAAGGGGCCAACGCAAACATGGATTTGGACACTTGCGTCCACTCTTTTCAAACCGTCTCTCCGAACTTACAAGCCTCGACAACCTCACCCTCGCCTCCGACAGCACGTCACCTTCGGAAGGGGACCGTTAAGTTGTTCCCTACCCCTTCCCCCAACTCTAAAATTGGACGCCCCAACCCCGATCAAGGATACAACTTCCCCATAACCCATTGAGGCTAGGTCTGCTAAAAAAACCTGCTAGGGTCAATGAGTGACCCTAACAAGAACGAGGTGTGTGTGGGGACGCACACTTGGCCCTACCAAGGTCGGTGCAAGTCCCCCCCCCCCCTATTTCTTGGTCTTCCTTATCCGTTATCCCCTCAAGTGTTCCCCATACTTTAGTACATATATTTTTAGATCGAGTCAGGAAATGATCATCATCAACAAGTTCTCGTTCACAGCAACAAACAAGATGACTGCCTCCCAACTATTCTAATTGGTATAATCGGGAATCTTGTTAAAGGGTTAATTATCATTACCTATGGGCTTGAACATAGTTTCACCCTTTTTTTCTTTCATTTCCATAATTGTTTCTACTTTATTTTCACAAGTATAAGATTCCTATTATGTTAATAAAAAGAAGTTAATTTTGACAGCGTCAGTTAGTTTCCGATCAATCCGTTGAAGATCAGCATGAATTCGATCAGTTTGTAAAAGATTTACATGAATCTTTGACAAATCACGAGACATGATCGCAACGTGATGGAGTTGACACAGTAGTTCCGGGTGAGGTTGGCTCTCGGGCCGATTATGAGGCCCAAGTCGAGAAGGCCCAATCAGTTGTGGTGGGTCAACAGTTTTTTGGCAGCCCATGGGTTGACTTTGGTGGATGGACCTTGGGATTTGGTTTCGGGTTCCAAGGCAGTTCGTGGAAGGAAGCCTTGCCTAAACCCCCAAAGGGTGAACCAAAGAAACGAGGTCGTCCCAAAAAGGCTCAGTCAAAAAAGACAATTGCTTCTCCAGTTGTTTTCTATCAAGCAAGAGCCAAGACCTCTAATGATATTGGAGGAAATTTCGGAAGCTTTACGGTTGATATTGCAACAAAAAATAGCTCAGCTTAATGGAACCATCGCTCGAAAGTTGGAAAAGGGTTGTTAATCTCGGTCATGTGGTGATCGAACATATCAACCCGCATCTTATGCTGGAGGACGTCGAGGATAGTAAGGACGAGGTTTCCTCTGTATCGACAAGAAAAGCTATCAGCCCTGTCCCGGTCTCTAATACGTTTGCCTGCTTGGACCCGAGTAGGAAGTAGGTTAAGAGGCTTGTTGTTTCGATTTTGTTTTTGTTTTGTGGTTTCAATCATTGAGGCTTGTATGCCTCGTTGCTCATTTGAGCTTGTTTCAGTAATTGGGATGATCCCTTTGTGAGGTTGATCTCCTGCCTTGTTTTTCCTATCTTAAGAAAACAAAGGTTCAATAAATCTTTCGCTTATCGTTTTTTTTAGACATTTTATAGTGTTTATTTTTTGCTGAGATAATAACATGACTTTGAAAATTTAATGGTTGGTAAAAGGTAGTTTAGACTTTATAAATTAATGGATGGAAAGTTAACTAGGGCTAGAACAATGTAAAAAAAGACAAGTTTTTTTTATATAGTAATCTAGGTATTTTATAACGAATGATCAAAGTTCAACAAGCCATTTAAACATTATGGCACAACATTACAGTTCATACTTAAATTTACCCAATTATTCACATTTTTCGCCAGTTCATGAGCTACTTGATTTGCCTCCCTTCGGATATGTCTGATAGTAACGCCCTACAGGTTCTGGAGAAGTCTTTTACAATCATTGATTATGCCCCCGATCGAAGGTTATATGTTCTCCGAACTTGTTATGGCGAACACCACATTCTGACAGTCCGATTCCAGCTCCCTCTCTCTCCATCCTTCCCTTCGGATCCAGCTTAGTGCTTCGCGGACAGTCAAGGCCTCAATCAATTCCGAGTCTCTCACCCCCGAGAATAAAATACATCTCCAGCCCGTCACCAAACCCTCTCCATCCCGGCACACCATCCCTCCACTTCTGCCAAACAGACCAGCAGTTGCCCCGTCGACGTTAACCTTCAGGGTAGCTCCAACCGGTTTAACCCATCTTTTAAAATACTAAAAAGAAAAAAATAGATAAGAAAGTAATGTGCAAAGGGTCGATAGTTTAACGGGATCAGGGGTAATTTTTCCTTAATTGTATGCTAAAAAAAAATTAGAAGCACAGGCCTTGTCGAATTACAGAGAGAGCGCTCAAGTCAAGGGGCAGAGGTGATATCTTTCCTCAAAAGCCATCGATCCGATCTAATCTAAAGGTCAAAACTTTGTATTATCGACATTATAGAAAAAGATAAATACCTGTTGGGTTTGCTTTGCTTTGCTCAATACTCAAGAACCAGAACCCGAACCCGAACTAGGGTTTGTATACTGTGGATTGACTAGAGCTTGTGCTTGTTTTTTTTTTGTGGAATGCCATTCGTGAAGTTGCTGTATAGATCATAATTCCTTTCCCTTTCTCTTCTTCTTCATCATCATGTCGTGGGCTGGACCTGATGATATCTTCCTCTCCACTTCCCTTGCTACCTATCTCGATAGTAAGTTCTTTCTCTCTCTGATGCGCTACATCTACAGATGCAAGTTTTGATTTTTGTGGACTTAATAGAGTGTATTGGGTTGGGCACTTGCAGCAATTTTGGTGGGTTTTTTGTGTGTGCGGATTTTGATTCATAATCCCATAATTCTACCTATGTGAGCTTCAATTTAAAGATAATGTATTGTCCCTGTTCTACTAAAACTTTCTCATGCGGTCCATTTTGAAGCTTCTTGTTGAACTATATAGTCTAGAATGTAGGCCTATTTAATCCTACAATGTAGTTTGGATTTAATATTCAGGCATAATTTATTAAGCACAATACTACTGTATATGTTAGAACTTAGAGGAATCATCAAGTGCCCTATGGCCTTATTTAACTCAATTATTTGTGTAAGAAATTTAGAATTACTATTGTCTAATCACAGTGCACTGATGCCTGAGAAATGTCAATAAGTCATCTCACATTCTCACTTAGACTCGACATCTGCATTTCCAAAATTGGATGGTTTATAGGGAATGAGATTAAAGGCTATCTGATAAGCATTTGATGTGGTCATGCTCAGCACCAAGCATCACTTTACATAGCTACGTACCCCAGATGGAAGTTTTGGGAGTAAGCTATATTAGATTGTTTTTTTATTTCTGTAAAATCTGTTGAGCTTGATGGTATTCCCGTATCACTCTTAACGAGAGTCAGGTGATGGGACTTTCTTGTATGCATACCTATTAGTTGATTGTTGTATAATGTCTATGTATGTACTTCACTTGCGTATTCTGTGGACTTCATATCAGTATAGGTTTTAGATCACTGACAGTTGTATCTTGATTCAACCCTGTGCACGCTTGTCTGTCAACTTTATGGGAAAGTATATCTTGCTCCTTATAATAATTTGTTTTACAGAAAAAATCCTTGTTTTACTGCGAGATGGTCGGAAGCTCTTGGGGTTGCTCCGCTCCTTTGATCAATTTGGTAGTTTCCAGCCCCTACAGTATACTAATTTGTCATTTGCGTGCATGTTGAACCTGTATGACTAATAGCAGTTCTCTTCTCTGTGCACAGCTAATATAGTTCTTGAAGGTGCATGTGAACGAGTCATAGTTGGTGATCTCTACTGTGATATCCCCTTAGGCTTGTATGTAATTCGTGGGGAGAATGTTGTGTTAATCGGAGAACTGGTTTGTTTAGTCATATTTTCTACTGCTAAACTGCACTGCCGTTGACACTAGAATTGCAAGAAATATCTTAGTATATTCTTTATCCTGCAGGACTCCAATAAGGAGGAGCTTCCCCCACACATGACCTGTGTGTCAGAAGAGGAGATTAAAAGGGTGAGCCACATAGACATAGTGTTCTTTGTTTCATTAAGGAATAATTTATTTTGTGCTATTGATGTATGCTTGCCATTCCCAATGTTTCTACTGGAATAGCTATTGAACCTCTTAATGTTATATGTTATCTTGAAAAATAATTTGACCTTTACGAAATTTAATCCTTTCTAGAGAAGTTGAAGAAATTATACCATCATTATCGTTACTGAGGACCAACAATTGATCCTCAATTTTCTGCTCCACTTTTCATCTTTGCAATAGCAGCTAATGCACTACTTTGTTTTCAGTAGTTGAGTTGAAAGTAGAAATTGCATTTGCCCTTTGAAAATTTGTTTTTTACTGTCATGTGAATCTTGTTTACAAATGCCAAAAATAATTGTCTGTCCAGGCTCAGAAAGTGGAAAGGGAGGCAACAGACCTAAAGGGGTCCATGAGAAAAAGAATGGAGTTCCTTGATTTTGATTAAAGAAAATAGTGTTACCTTGTTAATGTCATGTGTGCAAATATTAGAGTGCCAATGACAAGAACAGGCAAGTGGATCAATCGGACCAGATTCTCGTTCTCAAGCTGGATGGAGTAGTGAAAGACCTTGTTTGCAAGATGGAGTTGGGTTTTTGGAAGCAATGTCTAAGGTTCCTTTATGACTCTTGCATGTGGATTATTTATTGTAATGTGCAATGTGGATTGCTAGGTATTTTTTGTTTAGTTCGAGTCTTGTACTTGTCATTAGGCTTTATATCAGAGGTGGCAAGTGATCTTGGACACAAATTGCTGGCCAGGAGCCACAATTTGCAATTTGTTCATGTTAACAAACATTGTATTTACATGC
Source organism: Erodium maritimum (assembly GCA_963921825.1). Lineage (NCBI taxonomy): Eukaryota > Viridiplantae > Streptophyta > Magnoliopsida > Geraniales > Geraniaceae > Erodium > Erodium maritimum. The sequence continues at coordinate 48,141,658 of OY997592.1, forward strand.
AAGTGCTTTTTTGTTTTGTTTTGCAACTTGGACTGTTCCTTTAGCACATTTCAAATCTTTTGAATCTCCTGCCAAGAGTAGTAGTGTAGATTGTAGAAACAATATTACTGTATCAGTTGAAATTGAGCCTGCTGACAGTCTACATTTTCAGTATGTACTGTCTTACAAAGAGGACAAGGTGAAATACAATAAGCTAGAGGTTCTATAAACTCTACATAATTAGGATTTGTTTTAGTCCGGAAAGGTGAGAAGAGAGATTAGGGGTTCAAGTTTGAGGAAGAGTGATGGGCTCGGAGCGATTAGCCAGCTTGAAGCAAGGAAGTAGAATTTTTCTTCTTCTTCTGGAAGCTAATAAAATTAAAAGAAAAAGAATTAATAATTTTAAAAATAAATAAACAAAGAAAATTAGAAAATAATTATGAATTAATTAAGAAATTAATGATATTAATAAGAATTATATAAATTATTAAGTAGTTAATGATGAAGAGGGGTAATATAGTCTTTCAACTCGTATGGATAAATTAATTTAAATTCAAAAGGGTAAAAATGCCGTTACACATGTAGTGTTAGTTTTTACTAATAGAATCGCGTGCACAATGCTTAAGATAATGCATTTGTTATTTTGAAACGTTGGGTATTATAGTGTTTGTGACCAATACTTAAGAGTAAGTTTCAATATTTAACCATTTTTTAAAAAATATTTTTTTTTGAGTAAAATTGTTATTCCATTCTATTAAAAGAGTCAATACATGTTTAAAACCCCAGGGGGTAAACAGAGAAACTCTGTAACTACTATCACGTTAGAGACGTGGTGGTGATGTGCCGTAGTGGCGACTAGACTTAACAACCAAATATAGATAACTAGATTAAAAGAAAAACAGACACTCAAACCTAATAGCGCAAAATTAAAACCCATGGTAGATAAAATACGTTGACGAACACTGCTCAAGGTGGGGTCTGGGTACATCTGGGTCACCCAATGGTGACTCTTTGCCTCGTTGATGCAACCGAACCTGTGATCGTCAGTGGGGGAAGGCTGGTGGGCCACCCCTAGAGACTCCTTCCTGCCTCTGGGGCCAGCCTGGGAGTTCATGTGAATCGGTGGGGCTGGTACCCAGCCCTCGCCTGTCCAAGTAGTTGTCGATCCCACCAGTCCTCCACATCTTGTTGACAAAGATATTCTATCCCAGTAGGGGGGCTGGGAGGTGTAGCAAGACGAACACCACGCGGTGTCTGACCTGTACCTCTGAAACTTTCCCCGGGGCCCGGGACTATAGTTAGTTGGCCAGACCTCCGAAGACATTGGTGATCCCAGCATCCCAATGAGTCTAATGCCTGTAGAGGACCGTGACCCAAGGTAGAGACCGGCACCACTGGTAACTTGGCCCCCAAGCCACGATGCAACCCAATCTTAGGTAATGGGTCCAGGGGCAAAGGTGGCAGACTTAGCATCCCCGTGCCACCATGGCCCCGCGGTCCCTGGTGCCCTGGCCAAGGCCGAGATCCTCCCAGCCGCCCTGTGTGGACAGTTCATGCAGGGTCATAGTACGTTAGAGGCTCCACTCGAAGGGGTCGTCGATTTCCCAACGCACCTTGTTCCTTGCCATCATGCAAAGAGTCCGACCAACCCGGGGGCCAAGATCCCCCATCGAGATAGACGCCCGATGTGGACAATATACCTGGGTGATCGAAGGAGGCCAGCCAGAAGGATGGACAAGAATCCCGGCCCAGCCCCTCACAACCCTAGGGCACTCTAGGGATTGACAGAAACCCGTCGGATGACCAGGTCAGCTTTGCACCCAACGACGCCCTAAAGCAAGGTCATGGGACGCAACTTTCTCAAAGCGTGCCTGACGGCAAGGCTGGCCTTACACCCAATGATGACCCAGAGCGAGATCATGGGTCGCAGCAGTCATGAACAATGGTAGCTGGATGCGAGGAGGACCACCAGAACGCTGACCTTGCACCCAACGACGACCTAGAGCAAGGTCATGGGTCGCAGTAGTCTTGAAGCGTGGTTGTTGGATGCGAGAAGGACCACCAGAGCGAAGGGCAGGCTCCCATGACCGCCCCCACGTGAAGCCTCGTCTTGGCGGGAACGCCTCCAAACCCGAGCGCCGACGACGCGGCCCCCATGTGGGAAACGGCGAGGTCGGAGGAGAGTGGTAGGATCGGTGCAACGACGAAGGGGTCGAAGACGAGTCGTCCGAGGAGATAACAATCACGCTCGGGGGAGAGGCGGACGAACATGTTGCCGTTTCGAACGAGGGCCTCGACTTGACAGGAGGGGAAGGGGATGCCGACCATGGTAACAGGGAAGATCACTCCGCCGACGCAGCCTATGTAGAGCTCTGCTTGGGGGAGGCGGCGGGAATAGGCGCCAATTCCATAGCTAGGGTTTCGGTCTCGACAGAGCGAGGAGGGGAGGTCTCAATAGAAGCGAGTGGTGTTTTTTTGTGATAATATATAATTGTTATCTTAATTTTTTTTTATTCATAAATTAATGGTCATAGGACCATAAGAATTTATTAAGGGAAAATGACACATAACCATGGCTAACTATCACCGTTTTTCACATCACCCCCCCCCCCCCCCCCCCCAACTATTTTTTAGCTCCTCTAACTTCATTTTTTTTCACTTTAGTCCAACGATGTTAACTTTCCATCTAATGAAAGTAAAATGTCTAAAATATCCCTCATTGATCATCAAATTTTCAAAACCTTACCATTGAGTCCTACAAACTTTAAATGTCAATAATACGCTTCTCTAACTCTCAAATTTTCAAAATTTACCATAAAAATATTAGTTTTTTATTTCCATTATTTTCTTTAATTTTTTTAAATTCGTTAATCCTTTTTTATTCTTTTCCTTTATTTTATTAATTCTATTTTTAATATTGATATATTTTTATGAATTAAATATTATTAATTTATATTAAAAAAATATATTTTTTGAGTAAATATGAATTCTTATTTAAATATTGGCAATAATGATGTTTTGAAGAGGTTCGGGGATATGATCCCCTTGCCAATTCCAGACAGGGGAAGAACAAGACGCCCTGGCAAGCCAATGAGCTGCTTTGTTCGCTGCCCGTTTTACAAAATCGAGCTGCACGCACTCGAGTCTAGCTAAAAGAGAAATACAATCCGTGACGATTGTTCCCAAAGGAGATAGCACACGCCCTCCTTTCCTGATCATATCCACTATGACCTTACAATCACTTCGCACATTGGTCTGTTGCCTTGGATACTACAGCAGCCACATCAACGTGTCTCGAATAGCATATGCCTCCACAAGCCCCGGATTCTGAAGTCCGTGGAATGAGGCAGAACGGGCCCCCATGAGACGTCCTATATCATCTCTACACATCCAGCTTGTTCCCATCTTATCCGGCGCCGCAAACAACGCACCATCCATATTTATGGCCCAAGCTCCTTGACTGGGACATTCCCAAGACTCAGCTGCTATTGTATGTGTTTGGCGAGGGACGGCCCGTGCTTGTGTTTTCCTATTCTTGGCCTCCAGCCAACCCGCCTGTAGGTAGAATGTCGTTTGAAAAATACTAGCGGCTGGCTGTGAATTATTTTCCCATAATACTTTGTTTCTTGCCTTCCACAGTTCCCACAGGATACATCCCACCAAACCACCACTTGCCGGGGGGTTGAGTTGAAGTGTGCCTTTCAACCATACTTTGATATCCTGAGCATCTTGGGGGCTGTGTAGGTCTGACCTGGCCCAACATTCCGTTGCTACGGGACACTGGACCAACAAATGCAACTCGGATTCGTTTGCCTCTGAGCAGACAAGGCACCTCGCCTCCATTGCCACGTGTCGACGCCTAAGATTTACTGCCACATGTAGACACCCGAGCACATTCTCCATAGAAATGTTCGCACCTTTGGCATTACTTCCAGCGCCCAAATGGTTGTCCATATATCCGTCTGGGGGAGAAAAGACGCTTGCTCATGTTGACTCAGGGCATATGCAGACTTCACTGAGTACTGCCCCAAGTAGTCCCCCGCCCAGTACCACGAGTCCGTGCTGGCTGTCCTGTTGATCGGGACCGCCAGAATCGCCCGTTGGTCTTCCATAGTGAATAGAGTGTGGATCACGTCTGTGTCCCACTGTCTCTCATTAGGCCGCATAAGTCTCGAGACTGTAATGTTATCAATTCTCGGCCCCACCGATTGCACCCGTGCCTCTACCCCTGTCAACCACGGGTTTCCACGGACCGACGTTGATGTTCCTGGACCGATCGACCGACGTGCTCCGCTTTTAACCAACTCCTAAGCGGATAGAATGCTTTGCCAGATGTAACTCTGATTCGGTTTCCTGACCGCCTCCAACACCGAGGACTCCGGATAGTAACGAGCCTTCAGCACTCTCGCTACCAAGTTAGAGTCATTTATCATGAGTTTCCATAATTTTTTCCCCAACAGAGCCGTATTAAAGTCATGCAGGTTATTGAATCCCAGCCCTCCTTCCTCCTTTGGTCGGGACATGGCCGCCCATGACTGCCATATGACATCTTTCCCGTCTGGACCAGATGTCTTCCACCAGAATCGGGCTAAAGCTACATTCATCTTCTCTAGAGTCCCTTTCGGAAGCCTCATTACACTCATCGTGTATGTAGTGATAGCTTGTAGCACAAATTTAACTAAGACTTCCTTACCAGCTCCATTTAACAGCTTTCCGTCCCATTTCTGAATCCTACGCATGACCCTGTTCAAGACATATTGCAGCCCTTGTTTCTTGCTGCGACCCATCATATTCGGAATCCCCATATATGGGGATGGTTGTTGAAACTCCGGGATCCCTAGGTTTCGGACCCCCTCCGCCCGTCTGGGTGCCGGTGTATTGGTACTAAAAAACATAGATGACTTTTGTTGATTCACCACCTGCCCCCGATGCTTCCTCAAACATCTAAAGAAGCTCTCTCAGACGTTCCATTTCCCTAAGGGTCGCCTTGTAGTAGACATAACAATTGTCCGCAAAGAACAGATGAGTGAGCGAGGGTGCCCGTGAAGCCACCTTAACCCCATGTATGTCCCCCCCCCCCCCCCCGCTTTCTGCCTCTTGTAGTAGGCGTGAGAACTCTTCCATGCAAAACAGGAATATGTATGGGAATAACGGATCTCCTTGTCTGATTCCTCTCTCCGGTTGAACGAACCCTGCCTGTTGGCCTCTTGCCACAATGTTATATGTTAACGAATACGTACATCGGCGAACCAGTGCTATCCAATCCTCTACAAAGCCAAATCCGCGCATCATATCCCACAGAAAGCCCCACTTCACTCTGTCATAGGCCTTACTCATGTCGAGCTTCAGGGCCACCCCTCCCTCCCGACCCTGTTTCTTGTTCTTCGGGAAATGTAAGGTCTCGTATGAAAGAATAAAATTATCTTGTATCGATCGGCCTGGTACAAACGCCCCTTGAGAGGCCGAGATTATACCATCCAGCATGCCCTTTAGCCGGTTTGCTGCCACCTTCGAGACCACTTTAAACACCACATTGCATAGGGAAATAGGCTGGAGATCCTTCAACGACTTGGGACATTCTACCTTCTGAATGAGAAGCAAAGTTATCCTGTTCATTTCTCGCGGTATCTCCTCCCCTGCGAATATACGACGCACCCAGCTGGTAACGTCTTCCCATACAGTACCCCAACCCATACGAGCCCGACGACTTGTTGGGTCCTATCGAGAAAGTAACGTCTCGCACCTCCTCTGACGTCACCTCACTCATCAATGCCCTGTTCTGCTCCTCTGACAGTTGTTGCAGAAAGCGTGGAAACCCTGTTTCGTCCCCCCTTGACTTCCCGGATAACGTTTTATAGAACTCCAGAATGTGGTCCCCCAGTCCTGTGTCCCAGGTCAGGACATTCCCAGAATCGTCCTGAAGCTCAGTCAGCTTATTGACATTCTTCTGATGTGATGCTGACGCTTGAAAGAACTTCGTATTCTGGTCACTCTCAGTAAGCCAATGTTGTTTAGCCCTCTGTCTCCAAAACTCTCATATCCTGTCTAACGCCGTCTCGTAGAGTTTTTGAAGGGCCCTACGTCTCTGAATACTCATACGGTCTCCCCTGCCTTCAGCCACAAAATGTCCCTCTCGTACCCGGCTATTTTACTGGCCAACGCATTATACACCTCTTTACCCCATATCTCCAGTGCGTTCCCCGTTTCTCTCGTCTTTGTGAAAATGTCCCTATCCTTGGGAGCTCCCCACCACGACTGGATCAGGTGGCCACACTCCGGGTCTTCTGCCCCGATATTCTCAAACAGGAACTGTCTAGAGCCAATTGGATCCACCCTATGATCAGAGTCCAATAAGATCGGTAGGTGATCGGATGTTGATATTCCTAAACTGGCCAAATGTGCTTCTGGCCACATTTGCTTGAGGCTCAGAGACATAAAAGCTCGGTCCAACTGCACCGCCATCCTCGTCTCCAGCTCACTCCCAATGTGCCAGATAAAACCATACCCCTGAAGGGGTACATCCTGTATGTCCAAGTCCTACAGCGCTCCCCGAAAGCCCTCGATCAGATAGTCCGGATACTGCCGTCCCCTGCGTTTTTCCTTATGTCTCAGAATAACATTAAATTCTCCCATAAGAAGCCACCTCGTCGAAGCCGCCAGAATCATCCCTAATGTACGAAGCAGATCCCACGTTTACCATCGGAGTTCCCGTTTTGCTTCCCCATACATACCGGTGAATCGGAAACCATCTCCAACTGAAAACTTGATATCCACGTCGATATACTATCCATACCCGGGTGTGGCGTTACCGAAACTTCCGTTGTCCACATCGGAATCAACCCCCCTTTATGACCCTCCGCTGGTATTTCACACCCACCTGAAAACCCTGTCTTGAGGTTCAGTTTTTCCACTTCCCCTTTCTTGGTCATGGTCTCACGTGGGAAGATAACCTGCGGTTTCCGACGTCGGATCACCCCTTTCAGGTATTCCACCGTCGCCAACTTCCCTAACCCCCTACAATTCCAAGACAGGAATCGCATGTCGTGTCGTCCGAAACCACCTATGCACCCTTACAAACGTCTGAAGGCCGACCAAGTCGCTGGTCGACTGCTCCTGCGATGCCCAAGGATGGTACCCCTGCTCTCGCCGCTCCCGAACACTCCGCACCACAGCACAATCGCACCCCGCCACACGGCTGGATCCAGGGCTACAATAGTTCCGACGGTATGCTTCGGAACCGACCAGACTCAGACGAGCAACACCCCCCTCCGCCGCCGTAGTCCTCAACCTCCGATCTAGACTTGCCGCCTGAATCCAACGCCAGACGGCCCCATTTCGACAAAACAGGCCCCTAATACCCCCAAAAACAAAATATCAGGCGACAAAACACCTTACCTGAGACGCTGTCCACTCCACACCGATGATCCAGTCGAATCGCAATCACTACCGCCGTCGAAAGCCGCGCGCCGCCAATCATCCTCACAGCATCACCGAAGTCACCTTTCCTAGATTTTTGTTTTTTATTTAATATTATTTTTTTTCTTTACTAATTTTTATTTTCATTAATGTGTTTTTATTATTTTTCCTTTATTTTCATTGTTTTTTTTTTAAATATTTACTACTTCCATTCATTATTTCCCTTAATTCTATTTTTGTAAATTCTCTTCGCTAATCTCTCATATTTAATTTAATTTTATCGTTAATTCTTGATTAGTTGAAACTAAACAAAAAACGAAAAAAAATAATGACCCGTTCTCCACAGATCCGGCCACCATCAAACCCCAGACCCATTTTGAATCCCCCCCCACCCCACCCCCGAATTTCAGAAACAGAGACTTACAAAAATCGAATTGGGTTTGGTTGTGTCAATGAGTTTGATTTTGATTTCAACTTCCTGGCGAAAGAGAAGAAAGTTGAAAGCAAGAAGAAGTGTTTGAGATGAGAGAAGAGTAGAGGAGATTATTGGAGGTGAGAGTTTGGAGTTGGAAGCTTTGTACGGTTAAAGAGGAAATGAGAAAGAAGAAGAGGGGGGAAATAAGGGTTTGAGTTTAGTTAGATTAAGCTAGTATATATCAAAGGGTGGTTATGTCATTTAATAAAAATAAAACATCATGTGCTTTGCACATGGTTGTTTCCATCCAAAATTTAAAACTGTTAGGCTAAAGTGAAATAAAATAAAATTAGAGGAGTTAAATGTCACAAAAAAATAGTTAGGAGTGATGTGAAAAACGGTGATAGTCAACCATGATTATGTGTCATTTTCCCATTTATTAATTAAAAGAGATATTAATTAATCAATAAATTAATATTTTATTAATTTACAACGAAACACTCAACTGTACCAATGTAGTAAATGAAGGGTCCAATGTATCACTTTATGCTTTTTGTGTTTAATATATCACTTTATGCTTATTGTGTTCAATTTATCACTTTATGGTCATTTAAAAGTAATTTATATATAAATACAAGATCAAAATATGATAACTCAAACAAATCATACACACAACATGCCTTCTCGTCTTAAAGGCATGGAAAAAAACAGTCTCACTACAAAAATAAATACAAGAATGAGTTCAATGAGTTCTTAATAATTGTGGTGTACAGGTGAGTCAAGACACAATATCGAATACAGTTAAGAAGTCTTCAGAGTTTCCTCACTTGCTCTTGAAAAAGGTGATGTTAAGCGACACAAACCAACGAAATTTTCTAAGGTAGAAAAATAGCTCTACAAACGGATTCTTCAATATTATGAACATATGAATTTGATAGGTCAAATAATCATCGAGAAGACGAAAATTTTCTTACATTGCTAAGAAAAATTAGAGATGAAATTGAAGGTGAAATTGATTTCAAGAAAAATTAAAAGACAATTGATTCGTGTTTCAAAAAATCTTCGAAAATCATTAATGTAATATGTAGTATATAAAGAATTATTAATTTATATTTTATATGCGACCTATAGAAATTATCAAAAATGTATTATCTTATAATTTTAGCGAATTATTAATTCAGCACCCTATCCTCGAGTCGGGACCGAACAAAAATATTAACTTAGAGAGTTTATTAAATAATCGAGTATTAATTTATCGAGTTTATATTGTTTGAGTTTTTTCTATAATTATCTATCTTTTTAATAAATGAAGGCCATAACAAAAATTGTCTACGCATAAGTAAATATGCGCTATTCGTTCTTAAGAAAGTTAAACCCGGAAAAAAAAAACAAATTACTGGTCCAAATAAATAATCCACGGATGATTAACTACGGATAATTAAGTAATTTTTTTTCCAGCTCTCTAAAAACCCTTTATTGGGTATAGCAATACCCTCTTAGGGTTCGTTTCACTGCCGCCGCTCCTCATCCCTTCCCGAGCCATCTCGCCGACATCCGATCACTCCCGGCCTTCTCCACAAGGCACACTTATCCCTGCTCGACTCCCTCTTGGATCTATACCCTTTCTCCGTTTCACTTCCATGACGTCCGCCCCTCCAAGCCACCCTGACGCTGCGAAGCCCCTCCCTCCGGGATGCCTTCCCGAGGTCGAGTTCACTATGTCGCCTACCGCCTGATCCTTTTCCCTTCCGGCAAGCCATCAAGACCTCGGGTGTAACGACGTTCCGCCATTAAAGGATAAGCTAGGCTCGTCCGAGATGGGAGCAATCGTCCCCTATGTACCACAGCTACCGGAGACAACCGCCAGTTCGGAAGATATGACGTCGTGCCGACCGCATGCAGAGATCGGTGGTGTCCTCAACGAGCCCCGACATACTCGTGGCAACCTGCCGCGGTATCATCCCCCGAGCATGCAAGTTTCGAATCCGGTGGGCCGAGCGACGTCTACCCCCAGATCTGCTTCTTGACATGGTGGAATCCCTCCGGAACGTATCTCCCCGGTGCAGGATTGGGAGGACGGAAACGAGGAACTGGTTGTTCTGGACAAGACCGAGGAGGATCAGATGCATCAAGCGGAGGCTGGGCAGCCTCCTATGCAGGAATGAGAAGACCAGGCAGGGGTGGGTCTGGCCTTTGCTGGCCTATACCCACAGGCCCGGGACAGTCAGTGATGGGAGGTCTCGGGAAGCCTGCAACTACAGCTCTCTACATCTGGTCGTTTTTATATTATCATATTTGTTTTTGGAACACTTTTATTTCTGTGTTGCTTTGGATAATTTTCTTTATGTCTCGTTGTTTTGAGACATCGGTAAGGGGATGTCCTAAGTTATTGTCTACGATATCAAGTAGGCTATCTTTATGGGTCCATGAGAGGTGGGTTTGCTACGGTCGGGCCGAACATATATCTGGAACTCAGGCCGGTTACACTCTATCTTGTATGGTTTCCTTTTTGCATTAATACACTTCTCCAGTTACCCGTTTCAAAGAAGAAAGAAAGTTAAACCCGTAATACATAGATATTATGGTCTTACCATACTAATTAAACTACACAATTCAACAAGTTGGATGGTCACTAGCAACAACTTCACTAATCAAATGAGAGCGACTTCCAAACAAATGAATAAATTTATATGCATGTATAGTTGATAACTCTTTGCTTGTTTTGTCATGTTTTCTCAACAACAATGTCACCTGTGTCAATGCTCACCTATTTAAGATTCACGTACCAACAACTCGGTTTATGTTTGTACTGTGCCTATACTTTTCTTGCTTCCTACTTAGGAAAGATAAGGGACTATTATAAGGAATTTAATTAGGTTAGTTTCTTAGCGTACAGTTGTTTCTTTTTTGGTGGGCCAATCAATCATGTGATTCTAATTAGGCACCTAACTACCTCATATATGTCCTAAACACTTCATTACCATATACTATATGTAATCAGATATATAGTGATAGTCTATCAAAAAGGGATTAATTTACTTTTCTTATTATATATAGTAATAATATTATATGTATGATTTATAATTAAAATTATTTCAAAAACATATTCTATTTTTATATTAAAGAATTATTTTTTGACACAAGCAGTGTTTTCTCAGTAATAGTGACGACCACCATAGAAAGCGGTTTCTTGATCACAATAGGTACAACAACGGAAGGAAGGGAGATAAGAATTGATCAGGATGTTTAGAGAAACTACTGGGAGATTTCATTGGCGGAGCTCGAAATCCCAGAGAATGAGATAAATGCATTGGTGTTGCTTTGACCACACGTTGGTAGCAAGTGTCATCTCATCCCATCCGTACAATAGACATGTCCTAGCCGACGTCACGACAAACTTTTGGAAGGTCCGGGATCTCATGGTCAAGCCTTAAGGGGAGGGGACCTTCGGGTTCCTCTTCCCGATAACGGAAGACAAGGTCAGGTCTTGGCGTCAGAACTTTGGGGGTTGCACAAGGTGTTTCTAGTTCTAACGGATATTACCCCTCATATATACATTTTGAGACCACCATCCACCTCATTTATACGTTCGTATGAGTGAGAGCGACGAACTCTCCATCGGGGAAATGCGTAGGAAGATATGGTTTCAGATTGGAAACCTTCAGGAAACATATATGGGCATGGACAACGATTATAATGATAGATGATGGGGGGATTATATGTGAATCCGGGTCTGAATTGATGTGGAGAAGCACCTTCGGAGACATATAGTCCTAAAGATGGGAGGAGAGTGGTCGATGGTCATAGAAGATCTTTCCTACGAGCATCTTACGGGCCATTGTTTCCGCTATGGTGAATTAAGCATGTGGTCTGTAATTGTACGGCGACCATAGAAGGCATCGGACTGGAGAAACGTCCTTTCGACACCTCCATCAAAGCCAACCTGGTGTCGAGGAGGAGTGGACACTTGAAAAAGGACTAGACTGATGGTCATGGACACATATATGGCCAGAGGACGATGATCTAAAGCATAGAGGTTCCGCTCAACATACCCTGACAATGTACCGAGTCACTTCTTTCATCCAAAGAGTTTTCCGACCCACGAATACTCCGATGAGGTTACATGTAAAGAGCCAATAGGGTACTTCAACAAGATCCACACTTTGTGGTCGCAAGCTAGGCCCAACACCTTCGACCCTATTATGTTAGAGGGACACAAAACGTCGTGGGCTGTAACGCCTACCTACCTCCACCAACACAAGAAGGGACACAAAACGTTACCGAGGACGGTCTCCTTGATCATTCTGGTTGGCGGAAGAAAAGGCCAAAAGCCTATATCTAGATATCTCAACCATTTGGGAGTCACCAAACAACCAGAGTCACCTAGACGGGTGAAGAAAGGTCATAACATGAGAAACACATGCTCAAAACAAACTTCGTAGTTCGGGAAAAAAGCTTGAGCTTGACCCGTAAGACCTGAGCCCGTCAGGGACGGCTCAGGTTGAGGGGATATTTCTACTCAAACGAGGGGTGGTAAGCACACACGCCTCTACCCATAAGAGCTTCATTTGACAGTGGGTAGTCCGCGGAGTCTGCTCATATACTATGTACACTGGGGTACTAGAACCATTAAGCTCCCACATGACAGACTTCTCTCAAATCCTGGTCGTGTAACTCTATTCACACTCAGGTTCATATTTTAGTAACACGCTTTACAACAATAACTTTGTTTTGGTGAATATATACACTGGATTTAAGAAAGACTGCAAATTTCATTTATGCTCCACCAACATTTCAAACACCGATCTGTCAAGTCTAATCTCCTATGTTCATGCGATTACTCTTGAGGCGATTTTGTTCATCACAACATTCTTTTGTTGATAAAACCTTGTAATTGTTTGTGATATTTTACTGTTTCATACACACAGTATAGTTGTTTCTTATAGCCTTGAGAGATATTGACTTTAGGCCAAGTTGTCTAATCTATTTTCTATTTTCGTTGAAAAAAGTTACTTTTAATGGTAAGCATAAAGGGGTGGGCATCGGCCGGGGCCCGACAATATTTTCATTATCCGTAACTCAAACCGGGAGGATCAGTTACTTAAAATCCATAATCGTCACCGTACTGGGTTTCAATGGGAAACCTAAAAATCGACCATCACAGAACCGACCGATTACGGTTTTTAACCGGCCCATCGGGCTTTCTTTTGGGCTTTCAATTATAGCCCAAAATAGAAGAAAAAAAAAACATCAATTTCCGAAACAACTAGAACAATAAAACCAATTTACAACAAAAACACAATTAATTGTTACTAGTAATTTGCTATTAAGCTATTACATCAGGAAAAACATTTTCAAAAAAAAGTCTTTAATGGTCGATAAAAACAAAAACCTTCAACTTAAATACATGCCACAAATAATAAATAAATGATTAAAATGTATGTTTATTCAAGTACAAAGATTTAAATTCAAGTTCATTACAATCGAATAAACTTTGAAATCAAATAAATTCATTAATACTAATATCAACATTTAATCTATTTTAACTTGAACAACCAACTTACTAGATGATTGTCTATAGGTAAATTTATGATTAAAAGTAAACTAATCTCCTACATTTTACCTATGTTACACAGTTAATCTAATACTAGTGTCAACATTTAATTTAAACCTCTTGTAATACTATAATCATCAAATCAGTAAAACAAAACATAAACATTTTTATATACACACCTAAAGCCTGTCGGTCGGTTTTTTACCGGTTTGAAAGATAAAAAATCTTACCCACCCAAAATGTTGTCGGGTTGGTATTTTTTTAATCGTAACCGTCGTCGATGACACCTGTTCAGGTGATTCCGGTGATGGAGACGGCCGGTGACGGTCGGTTTTCAGTAACGACCGGATATTTGCCCAGCCCTAAGCATAATATCTCGTTTTTTTTACCAGTGTGCTGCTTTTTTTAACTGACCAGTGTGTTGCTGATCGGGACAATTTAGATAGAAAGTATCAAATTAACATTTTAAATTTAAATTATAATACATACAATTTGGGATTAAATTGTAAGGGTAAATTACAAATGCATACCCTTAAGTATGCACGTTTAACCGATGAATACCCTAAAGTTTAAAGTTAACTGATGCATACCCTGAAGTTTCATATATTAACCCAGAACCCCTTCTGTCAGTCAATTATGTCTGTTTACTGTTCATTTTTTCCAAAATACCCAAACTGCCCTCAATAATCATTTTAACAAATTATTTTTGTTTACTTCAATTTTTTTTATAACCTAACCTTATTTTAGATCTAACAGCCTCGTCTCCTCCTAATCCATTGCTTCCATTGCTTCATGTTCTCCTTCTTTCACCATGCTTTCTCCTCCATCCACATGTGTTCTCCAATAAAGCAATCCTCAGCCCAAAACATCAAACACTCATCAGATCTAATAGTGTTTCTCCTCCTAATCCAAGACTTCGATTTCTCGGATTCACTTTCTTTGATTTCTCGACAAATACGGCGAGCTCTCTACAAATATGACGACGAACCACGAAACCCGAGTTCTGTCTCCGGCCGGCGTGAAGCAAGAAGCACGAAGCCCAAGTCTGGATCTGCATGTGTTCTTCGATTATGGTTTGGGTTCTGAAATTGGGGGTTTGGGTTCGATTGAGATCTGAGTCTGAACTCGTTTGTGGGTTTGTTGTATGGTTTTCGACGATTGAGACATGAAATTTGTGGGTTGAGGTTTGACATGAATGAATTTCATCTTAAGTTTGTTACAAAACCAAAGAGGATGCTGGAAACAGGTTGAAGACGATGAACAGTAAAAAGATAAAGAAAAAAAAAGAATGTAAAATAAAATAGATTTTTAATAATTAAAAACTGTTTTAGTAATAATAAAACTGATTTTTAAAATTGAAATTTGATTTTTTAAATAATAAAACTGATTTTTAAAATTGTAATTTGATTTTTTAAATAATAAAACTGATTTTCAAATTGAAAATTTATTTTTTAAATAATAAAACTATTTTTTAAATAATAAAAATGATTTATTAGTAATAAAAAGAATTTTTGAAAATCAATAGTAGGATTCTGTAATATTGATAGGTAGTTGAGGACATTTTTGTCATTTGACATAAAAAAGACTAACTCTGACTGACGGAAGGGGTTCTGGGTTAATATATGAAACTTCAGGGTATGCATCAGTTAGTTTTAAACTTCAGGGTATTCCTCGATTAAACGTGCATACTTAAGGGTATGCATTTGTAGTTTACCAAAATTGTAATGTAACATATAATGGAGGAAAAATCAAATAGAAACCACTCCTTAACGTAATAACTGTGTGAACCAATCCAAGCCATTCATTTTAAGAATGGATGGATGAGATGCAATTGATTTGTTGACTGCAAAAAAACAGCACTTTTTAGTTAAGGGTAAGAGTTTTTTTTAGTAAAACCATCATATTTTTTTTACCAATTCACTAATTTAATTTTTCCCGCTTCGTTTGAACTTCGATTGGCTTCAAACTTGCATCATTAGTTTTGTTTTTTCAAGGGCTTTCTATCAAGATCAGTCATGAATATATTTTGAAGCACGAAAAAAAAAAATTTCGGGGTTGATTTTTTTAAAAAAAGTTTAGTCTGGGTAATTTTTATCAACACTATACACTGAGTTTATCAACACTATACACTGAATTTATCAACACTATACACTGGATTTATCACCTCATTTTCCAAAATAGAACATGATTTTTATCACATCATCACATGTATTTTTATGAACACTAAACACTATGTTTATCATTAAATTACATGTGTTTTTATCATCCCATCACATGTTTTTTATCAACACTAAACTCTAGGTTATCACCCTTATTTCGGGGCTGATTTTAAAAAAAGTTAAGTCTGGGTAATGTTTATCAACACTATACACTGAGTTTATCAACACTATACACTTTATCAACACTGAACACTAGTTTTATCACCTCATTTTTCAAAATCGAACATGATTTTTATCACATCATCACATGTTTTTTATGAACACTAAGCACTAGTTTTATCAACACTAAACACTATGTTTATCATTAAATTACATGTGTTTTTATCATCTCATCACATGTTTTTTTTATCAACACTAGTCTCTAGGTCATCACCCTTATTTCGGGAATGATTTTAAAAAAAGTTAAGTCTGGGTAATTTTTATCAACACTATACACTGGGTTTACCAACACTACACACTGGGTTTATCAACACTATACACTGGATTTATCAACACTGAACATTAGTTTTATCACCTCATTTTCCAAAATCGAACATGATTTTTATCACATCATCACATGTTTTTTTTAGGAACACTAAGCATTAATTTTATCAACACTAAACACTATTTAGCACTAGTTTGATACCCCGATATAAAAAAATTATTAGTGAAAATTTATTAACACTCAACATAGTTTTTATCACCCCAATATAACTTTTTTATTTTCGTGCTTCAAAATATATTCATGACTGATCTTGATTTAAAGCCCTTGGAAAAATAAAAATATTGGCGCAAGTTTGAAGCTAATCGGAGTTCAAACGAATCGGGAAATATTAAGTTAGTGAATTGGTTAAGAAAAAAATGGACATTTGTCCACATGGCACCATGCTATTACAATTATGCCCTTGCTTGGGTGAGAGAGGATGAAAGTGGCCTGAGTTATGTTGGAATTGGGGTGATGATGTGACATTATGGTGAATGTTGGATCTAAAGGGTGTGTGGTTAGGATTGGTTCACACAGTTTTTAGGATAAGAGGAGTTTCTATTAGATTTCTCATCTCTTTTAAAATACTAAAAAGAAAAAAATAGATAAGAAAGTAAATAATAAAACTATTTTTTAAATAATAAAAATGATTTATTAGTAATAAAAAGAATTTTTGAAAATCAATAGTAGGATTCTATAATATTGATAGGTAGTTGAGGACATTTTTGTCATTTGACATAAAAAAGACTAACTCTGACTGACGGAAGGGGTTCTAGGTTAATATATGAAACTTCAGGGTATGCATCAGTTAGTTTTAAACTTCAGGGCATTCCTCGATTAAACGTGCATACTTAAGGATATGCATTTGTAGTTTACCAAAATGGTAATGCAACATATAATGAAAGATTTTTATAACAATTTGGTAGCCGGGACATTGCCTAGAAAACTCTTCTTCACGCGCGCGTGACTCACACGCTCCACTGTAGTCCACCTTCCCCAACCCAAGTACCCAACACCTTCCCCAACCCAAGTACCCAACACCTTCCCATCTTCCCAACAGAAGTGAGTAAGCAGAGACTTGCCTTCAAATGCACTCTTTGGATTTGATATCTTACTGCAAACCCAGCACCTGCTCCTCAAGAGTAACGTCTCAACCAGACGCTCGCATCACTCTCACTGCCACCAATATTATGTTCAAATTTGACCTTATAGATCTCTCCCATCCCCGATCCCTCTGCTCCTGCACCGGAAACCCACCGCACCCATCTCCTCTTTCGTCTTTTCGCTAATTGGGTTTCTTCAAGTTTCGATCTTTTCTTCGATGGTGGAGACCACTGGACTGGGGCGGTTCCACCCGCTCGAGTTCAAGCGCTGGCTGTCGGCGTTTCTGTCCTCGCACAAGACCCTCTTCGGGGTCCTCTGGATCGCCGCCTTCGCCTCGGTGTTCGTCTGGCAGCGGAACATCGTTGGTGGATTCTCGATCTTCGGCCGGGCGGTTTCTGGTAAGCCGGGGCCGAAGTTCCGGCCAGTGGCATTCGAAATTACTGATTTTGGAGGGGTCGGGGATGGGGTCGCCGTGAACACGGAGGCGTTTGAGAGGGCTGTCTCTGCTATCTCTAAGCTGGGAAAGAGAGGGGGTGGGCAGCTCAACGTGCCCGCTGGGAATTGGCTTACCGGACCATTTAATCTTACCAGTCATATGACTCTGTTTCTTGCCCAAGATGCTGTCATACTGGGAATTCAAGTAATATTTCTTCTTCCTGTTTCTATTTCTATGTTTATCTCTGATATTGGACTCTCAAAACCTGTAAGTGTGAACTCTTTCAATTTGGTAACATTATGATTCTAGTGCTAGTAGTATTCCTGTCACTGTCTGTTTCTGCTTACAAATTTGAGCTAGTGTTCATAAGAAAAAATCTGTTCCTTCTGCTAGTAGCTGTAGCCAGTGTGTCATGCCTTTAAAACTTCCATTTGAGGTTATTTGATATTGCAATTGTCAATCTTTGACAGCAGATCGATTTGTGAACACTAGAGATGTAGGTGACAATACATGACATTCCATAACCTCCATAGTTGTTTGTTAATTGTGATCAATGAGATGGCTTGCAATAAGAGGATTTGTGTTAATGACCAGTATTTTTTGTATAAAGGTTTTGTTTAGGAAACACCAGGGATATGTGGTTGATCTTTGTTAAGAATCTGTTTCATGTTAAAATATCTCCTCTCATTTTTCTTTTCATTATCATGGTTTCTATTGGCCTAAGCTTCCAATTCTATTACCATTTGTACTTGTGAAGTTGTCTGTATAAATACATATTATCGTGGTTATTCTGTGTCCTTCATGGTTAGATTTTGGCATTTTCATACTCGGAAGATTCTTCACCTTGGTCATGGTTTTGTCATTCTGTGTTCGGCCATTATCATTATTTTAGCATTTCTTTATGTATATTCTAAATGTGGAAGTTCCTTACATACACAGATTACTATCTTGTACAAACTTTAGTTTTCGTTTATCTTACGCTTGTACAGACATACTTGCTAGCCAGATATATTCTGGATCTATTGCTTTTGTCTTCATTCGGGCCCGTTTCCATTATGCCCATGCCTTTAAAAGCAATATCTGCAACCTGTGTTGCATCAATCTTAATAAGTATTATCATCAACTAAATGTGTTCACGTTACAGAGTCAAGTCATTTAAGACGATATGAAAGCTAAACTAGCTTACGAAATGACATGGTCAGGAGAACATCGAAAAGATACCACTTCTGCTTTCTAAGTTAGCCTCAATTGGGAATACGGAATGGGAACACATGATGAGCACTCTAGTCATATCTGATATGCCTATGTTTTAGTAAAAAATTCTAGAAGTGCTTTGGTTATTCGGAGACTATTTTGTATGTGACTTAAGTTAAATTTTGGATTTCAGCCTTTGCTTTTACTTAATTCAGATTTGGTTGGCAGGCTATTACTTGTCTAGAATCTGATCTGTTAGTTTAACATTTAATAGGATGAGAAACTATGGCCTTTGATGCCTCCATTGCCTTCATATGGCTATGGGAGAGAGCATCCAGGACCTCGGTATGGTAGTTTAATACATGGTCAAAATCTCAAAGATGTTGTCTTAACAGGTTAGTTATCTCATCCTTTTATTCTGTGTTCAGTTAATTACTATTTCCCTTCAAAATATAAGCCTTGAATTGGTAGGTAATTGACATTATATGCATGGTATCTTGGTTTTTATGATGATTTTAGTTTGCGGTCCTTTGTGTACAAGTGGTGTATGACCAGTATTGACCTTAATGTTCAATAGATTCCTAAGACCATCCTCTTTGCATTGCAACTCAGAGGTTGAGTTCAGAAAATATTTGTTTTTCTTAGAATGTTTTTTCCCCATATGGTGCTAACTATTTAAATCCTGCTACATCAGAAATTACAGCACTAAGGATTTTTAAGATCCAATAATCTATGTGAAATGAGAAGAAAAGAAGGTGGTGCAAATCTTACTCTTCGAAACTATCCCAACTTTACAAAGAATATAAAATATAACAAATTACCACATTATAATGATACGTGAGGTATGCTTGAAAATCTTTAAGCTATAAACTATTTGGTGAGTTGGTTAAGTTGTGTTTGTGCAGGGCACAATGGTACGATAAATGGGCAAGGTGAAACTTGGTGGAAAAAGTACCGTCAAAAACTTCTGAACCATACTAGAGGTCCGCTGGTACAGATCATGTGGTCAAGTGACATCGTAATCTCTAATATAACTTTGCGTGATTCTCCGTTTTGGACACTGCATCCATATGACTGCAAGAATATTACAGTGAAGAATGTTACCATTTTGGCCCCCATATTTCAAGCCCCTAACACTGATGGAATTGATCCTGGTGAGCTTTGTTCCAGACTGCATTTTGTGAGATGAGTTCATACAGACATATATGATACAGTTCATTTTTGTGACATTGACAGATTCATGTGAGGATATGGTGATCAAGGATTGTTACATAAGTGTAGGAGATGATGCAATTGCTATAAAGAGTGGATGGGATCAGTATGGAATTGCTTATGGACGGCCTTCAGTGAACATTCTCATCCAGAACCTTGTGGTTCAATCTATGGTCAGGTAGAAAGAACCCTTTTCTGTTTGCTATGTGCATAAGTTGAGATAGGAACTAATAACATCTTGACCGCTTTATATATACAACAGTGCTGGCATATCAATTGGCAGCGAGATGTCAGGTGGGGTGTCCAATGTTACGGTGGAGAACATCCTTGTGTGGAACTCAAGGCGTGCACTTCGGATTAAGACTGCGCTGGGAAGAGGGGGATACGTGAGACACATAACCTACCGCAACATAACGTTTGAGAATGTTCGGGTAGGGATTGTTATCAAGACAGACTACAACGAACACCCTGATGGAGGTTATGACAAAAAGGCTGCTCCGCTGCTTCAGGACATAACTTTCGCGGGAGTTCACGGGCAGGGAGTCCGCGTACCTGTGCGAATACACGGGAGTGAAGAGATTCCGGTGAGGAACGTGGTGTTCCGGGACATGTCAGTAGGGCTGACCTACAAGAAGAAGCATGTGTTCCAGTGCGCGTACGTGCAAGGCCGAGTTATTGGCAATGTGTCCCCAACACCGTGTGAAAACCTTGATCAGTATGACGAGCAAGGACGGCTTGTCAAGGCATCTGTTTCCCAAAATATTACGGACATAGATTATGATTTTTGATGAGCCAGACTTGTATTTTCTGTGGCCTGTTTTACAGGCTTGTGTGTAGATAAGAATGTGAACATGTTAATACATGTACGGGATTAGACAAATGAACTGGACTCTTGCCTAGTTTGACGTGGTTACAATGGAGGGTATAGTCTCGGAGGTAAATATTGGTATCAGATGATTCAGGTTAAGGACTTGGAATCGGTATCAAACTCAGCTAGTAATGGAAGACATCAACTTGGAGTTGGGACAGTACGGAGCCACGTAAGGAGTTGTAAGAAGCCTGGCATTCTTTAAGGAGTTTTGGTCTTAATTTTTTTTTTTTGATCAGCAAAGGTATATCATAAACCTGTTCTTCGAAAGAAAGACAGGGTAATGAAACTTACAATATAATAACAGTCCTCACAGGAAACTTCAACCAACACCTCAATACACTGAGGGAACAAAGATCACAACAACACAACCTAACACAGAAAGGGCTAAACAATACCCAAAACAGAGACAATTACAAAGAATTGTTTTGATCTGAAATCACAATTTATAAACCATGAAGTTCATAAAAAACAGGGTCTCAAAAAC
This sequence comes from Erodium maritimum, assembly GCA_963921825.1. Taxonomy (NCBI): domain Eukaryota; kingdom Viridiplantae; phylum Streptophyta; class Magnoliopsida; order Geraniales; family Geraniaceae; genus Erodium; species Erodium maritimum. The sequence continues at coordinate 48,163,005 of OY997592.1, forward strand.
CTAGATTTATCCAACATTAAGCCCATAAACGAAACAGCAGCACCACTTCTCGATCTCCTCCACCCACCCCAAAGTTGGACAAAAAATCTCCCTGCTCAAAGGACCAAAGCTCCCAATTAAGGGAACCCTGGTCTTATTAATACCGGCGGCCAACACCGCGACGGTAGAGACTTTCCGGGGAAGAACACCGGAACCCACTGGACCAAGTACCGAACCGTAGGTCTTTCGAAGGCTTAAAAGCCAGAATCTCGCCGGCGGCCAACACTGATCCGGCGAGCCCAAGCCACAAATGTGGTCGGGAACTCGAATCAACCGAACGACCAGTAAATGAACAGGGAATGGAGAAATTAAAAGCCATCTGAGGTAGAGCAGAGGAAAAACCAAACCAAAGCAAAGGAATGATTGTCACGCCCCAAATCCGGTTTTGACCGGACTCGAGACGCGTACTAGAAATAATAATTTAAATAGTAAATAAAAAGGAATTTAATAATACAATCTCCGCAAAACTTAAATTCAGTTCAAAATTTAAGAGTCAAAAGCTCAAACCAACAGAATAACAGAAAATGTAGTTTAGTACAAAGTACGGTACGTCTCTAAAACATAAAATCTCCCGAAGCCTCAAGGAGCTCCCGAGCCCTGAGACCACCTCTAGGTCTACTCATCAAGAAAACCTGTACAAACAGTAAACAAGAAGGGGGTGAGCTTACGCTCAGTAGGAAAAAGCAGTAAAGTAAAGGAACCCCCATTTAAACAATAAAACCGATTAGTGCAATTATCCAACAGACACTAAATAAAGATCAACAAGAATTACAATACTTTAAAGAAGGTAACACTAAAGGGGATCAACGGAAAGATAACAAATTTACCAAAGGGATCGATTAAAGAAACACACAAATACCGAAATACTGAATATCAAATCCCAAGACTCTGATCCGTACACTGACTTGTACATCATATCAGATTGCCCCTCGGTCCAGAGGAGACACATGCCGTCAGGACTTCCGGAAACATTCCCTAGGAACACATATCGTCGGAGGTCCCGGAAATGTCTCCAAAGGACCACGGATCATCGGGGCGAAACCAGCAATACTCCCTCGGAGTAAATAACCACACGCCATACCTGAAACGCACATCGGCCTCGATGTCTTCCCGGAAAGGCATGTCGGGGTATACAATCACATACCATACCGGAACCGCACGTCAGACTAGGTATCTTCCCGGAATGTCCACCTCGGGGTACACACTCACATCATACCGGAACCACACGTCGGTCTAGATGTCTTCCTGGCATGTCCACCTCAGGGTACACACTCGAGTCACACAATAGCATAACACGTACACTACAGCCACACACAATGTCAAACCAAGCTTACCTGCATGACTTACCAACCACGTACCATCGGTCTATCACTCACCCGATCATATCATTAGGCACAACCAATTCACATTCAAACATTCACTCAATCAATCAATCATAACACAGATCAACCAATTACATTACGATCATCATAATTCAATTAGTTTAGTATGACTCTTATTTTATCCTAAGGACAGAACATGCATCGACCTTACGGCGAACAATCAACAATAAGTACAATCAACAAGCAATCCTAAGGCTCGACATGACCATTCTACCAGCACGACAATTTCCCAAGATATGGAAAGCGATTAATCTAGTGAATCACATCCTATATGCAAACTAAGACTCGTCCGGTTATTATTGTAATTGAAAAGCGACTAATCTAGTTAATCACATCCTACATGCAAACTAGGACCTTTCCGGTTATTATTATCCTATAGGAATACTATTAACATTCTTTAAATTAAAAGAGGAGTTTAGTACTTTTTCCTACCTTGAAATCTCCAACGATCAAATACTCTTAGTTGCTGACGTCCTGCCTAGCTTCCTCCTCGTCCTCTCTCGCGGTCCCAAGGGCTTCCTCCTTCGTCGAGCTCGGGTCCAAGGTCTTGGATCATAAATAAAAATATAATTAAAGACTAAACAAAGGTGGTTCAAGAGGCACATATTTAAGTTACAGTCCCCAAAACAAACGGTTCAAGATAAACGTTTGAATTAGAAGGAAACACCCCAAAAAGGGGACAAAACAGGTCTATCACGGATCGGGTAAGGATCCGTTACCTGCGCCGTCACGGTTCTTCTCACGGAGCCGTGACTGACGCCGTCACGGTCTCCCTCACGGAGCCGTGACGTCTCCCGTCACGGTGCCCATCACGGATCCGTGACAGGTCTAACGGGTTCCGTCCTTCTTCTTCCTCCAGCTCCCTTTTCACGAAATTTCAGTCCAAAACCCCCATTTTTATCAATCCAAAACCTCCAAAACAGTTCTAAAACCTTCAATAACTCAATACCCATCATGGGTCTTCAACAAACTCCCTAAATCCAAATCAAAACCATCATCTACTTCCTTTTTATCTTCAAAAATCATCATCCAAAGTCATCTTTCCAAAACCCAACCATTTTCATGTTCTTCCTTCTAAACCCATAAATCAAAACTCAAGGATAACGGATTTACCTTAGCAGTGGAATGGGGATGAAGAAGATGATGTTTTGGAGAGTTTTGGGGAAGCTAACCACCTCAAGACTCCATTTTTGCACATTTCTTCACCTTCACCTTCAAGCTTCAAAATTCCTTCTTCTCTTCCTCTCTCTCTCTAATTTCGGCCAACACACATAAAGAGGAGAAAAGTGACCCCAAATGCTTTAAAAACCTAGCTTGTTGAAGTTCCAAAAAAGCCCTTAGGTCCCAACCTTCCAATTTGGCTTTTGTGAGGGTAAATGGGTCCTTTGAGACCCATTTCTTCTCTTCCAAGCCAAAAAGACATGTGTCCTAGTGGGGACCACTTAGCTCTTACGAAAATCCAGAATTTCCAATTTACTTTGTTTTAGTCAATAAAAAGTCCCGGTTTGACAAAACGTTGACTTTTCCACTATTACAGTCAAACGAAAGGAAATGGCCCAACTAAGCTAACCGTGATGACGGCTAAGCTTTTTGGGCCCGGGAAAGGTCCCGAACGACTCCCGGAGTCCTCGGTTGACTTTTCTGGCCGAAAGTCAAACTTTGCCAGAAATCACTGGTTCGACCGGGGGCGGTTCTTACAATCTACCCCCCTTAAAAGAATTTCGTCCTCGAAATTTAAAACAGGAGTACCTCAAAGGTCTAACAGGTGGGGATACTTCGCACGAACCTCATCCTCGCGCTCCCAAGTCGACTCAGCTCCTTGGTGCTTCCACTGCACTCGTACTAATAGGATAGTCTTGCCACGCAAGACCTTCTCCCGCGTGTCCAAAATCCTGACTGGTTGTTCCTCATACGAAACATCATCAGCTACCTCGATGTCCGTCCACTCGATAACGTGGGAGGGGTCCGCAGTATACTTCCGCAGTTGGGAAATGTGGAAGACGTTATGCACGTTCCCAAGCTGTAGTGGCAAAGCAAGGCGATAGGCAACGACTCCAACTCTGCCCAAAACCTCAAAAGGTCCGATAAACCGCGGGGCCAGCTTGTCACGCCCCAATTTCAGCGAACCGAACTAGGGACGCGAACGTTTAAAAAGTTACGAAACTTGAAGCCTGTTTTCATTAAATCACTTTAAAAGCCAGTTTAGTTCAACAAAATAATAATATTTACAACTCAAAATATAGTACCAACACTTGGACAAAACGAGGTACACGTCACTAGACTCAAAACACCCAGAAACCCGCTTCAAGCTCTTCAAGCTTCAGAAGCTCACCTAGTCCAGACTGCGAACGGTACCTGTAGGAAAAGCAGCCAGGGGTGAGCGTTCGCTCACCACCACAGATAACAGACTGACTACGACATACTTAGCAGACAAAGCCGGTGACACCAACAACGACTCAAAAGACACACACACGACCCAAAAAGATACTTTCCTCAACCGACTCAACATTCGGACACGTTATGTAGACCCCACACTACTATTGACGACCTCCTCCAAGACACGACTGACAACCACACAATACCAAACAAGATCACAAAGGATCGCAAACCAGCTGCTCAGTAACCAATCTCTGTATCTCGCCCTTTTCGATCCCAGTCGGGTCAGGCGGTCGACCTGTCGCGCAACTTCTCCCGATCCCAGTCGGGAGGCTAACCCACAACCTCTCCGCTTCACTCGGTCCCAGTCGGGTGGTTAGCCACACTCGCGCGTCCTTCCCCCGATCCCATTCGGGGAGCTAGCCCACAACCTCTCCGCTTCTCCCGATCCCAGTCAGGAGGCTAGCTACACCACACAACCTCCACCAGTATCAAGTAACCAAACACAATCACAAACAAGTTCAAACAGACAGTGACGACACCGGTGACAACTCCACAGGCACTCAAGGCCACTAAGACACCAACAGTAAAAACACGGACTCAACAACCCCACGGGCACTCACGGCCTCCCAAGACACACCAACCATAACTCACGGGCTCAACAGCCCCACGGGCACTCACGGCCACCCAAAATACCAGTAATAATAACCTGGGCGCTCATGGCCACCCAAGACTCAACAATAGTACAGGGGCTCTCATGGCCACCCAAAACTCAACAATAACAACACGGGCTCTCATGGCCACCCAAAACTCAACAATAACAACACGGGCTCTCATGGCCACCCAAAACTCAACAATAACAACACGGGCTCTCATGGCCACCCAAAACTCAACAATAATAACACGGGCTCTCAAGGCCACCCAAAACTCAACAATAAATATACACAACAACCTCTGGCATAACCAATGCCTCCAACAATTCTAATATTACCAATTTCACAATCAACCTCCGGGCATGGTCATATGCCTCCAGTACTCCTAATATCGATAAGTTCACAATCAACCTCCGGGCATGGTCATATGCCTCCAGTAATTCAATTATCGCTAAGTTCTCTTCTCCTACGACACTACTAAGTGTCACATGCCTTTCCAATAATTGCTACAATCCCGTATCATGCTTTTCTAATACTCGATAACCTAAATAACCCACGACACCCCGGTGTCACATGCAATTCTACAGTTAACTTTCCCTAGTCAGGGCCGAGATCCGGCTACTTTTCCCTACCTCACGACGAAACCACAGCAGCGTCTCCTACCTGCTGGCGACCGGGCCAACGCCGTCTTCCAGGGCGAAGTCCGCGTTTGGGTGTAACTCCGGTTTTCTCTTCGATCGAAGTCGTACTCTACTTTACACAGAAAGTTACAATTAAAACCGGTTTCACAACTTAATTTAAAGGTTACGACGGTTTCGATTAAGTTCAAAGGATTCTTTTTGACTCGAGCGAGCTAAAAGTGGGATTACGACGAATCGGGTTCGAGTACCCGAGCACCGAAACCGGTGCACGTTTCCAAGGCACGATTCCAATGCACAGATCTCGAGGCATGATTCCCGAGGCACCCCTTTCAGCGTTCCTCTTTTATCTCGTTCAAGATCCAAATTACCGTTCAGTTTAAACGTCATGTTTAGTCAAAGCTCCAGATTTATTACAACAGTCCCAAAACCCAAATTAAATCGAATCTGATTTTTAAACCCCTTTCTATTTAAATTAGGTTTTGTTATACTTTCCTTTTGAAAATTGTTTTCTTTTCACATTTATTTTCCAACTTCGATTCCACACGCCCAAAATCAGTTCCTTTGATCAAAACAGATCTTAACCCTTTTTGAATAAATCTGATTTTCGTTTTAAATTCAGTTTTCTTTTCATTTTCTTTTAACAACAATCTCAACCAAAACTTTCAGATTCCAGCAGAACTTTCCAGATCAAAAGTAACGGAAAAGAGAAAGAAGAGCGAGCTCGGTTGAACTCCGGCCGACCACCGGCGACGCCGTTGCCGACCGAAGCTCTAAGGATCGGATTCTCACCGTAGGAGGAAGAAAGGGACGACGGAGGCGTAAGGGTTGAGCACGGCGGAGATTCGCCTCAGATCCGGACGAAAACGGACTGTTCCGTCCCGGATCTGTGCCCGCGCCGGCGAGTCCGTCTCGGCTCGGCCGTGCACGGCGACGGCGGGACTCAGGGACGCTCGGGCGCGGAGGGGCAAAGGAAGCTCGAAGACGATACTGACGGCGACAGCCGTGAGGGGAGAGGAGACGGTCGGGGATGACGCCGGCGATGGCGGCCCGGGTCAACTGAGAAGTGAAGGAGAGGGAGGAAGCACGGGGCTTCTTCGCAGGAGCGGCGGGCTTGGACGGAAACGGGGAAGAAGGAACAAGGGTCGGAGATCTCTCGTCGAGGGAAGGAGAGATCGGACGGAGGGAGGTGTGGCGGCCGTGTGGTGGTGATGAGAGAGGGAGGCGTGGTGGTGCGCGAAGAGAGAGAAGGAGGCGTGGGTGAGGTCGGGAGAGATCTGGTGAGAGGGTTGCGCGAGTTCGACGAAGGAGGAGGGTTCTGACGCACTGAACCCTAAACGCGTTTTAAATACGCGGGCCGGAAATGGGCCTCAGACTGTTCTGAGTTGCACGGCCCAGAAGGAGGAGGCGGGCCGAAGGGAATGGACGGGTCTGCTCGGCCTGATCCGGTTCGACCTGGTCCAGCATCTTCTATATATATTTTTTTCCCTCTTTTCTTTTCTTTTTTTTGCACTCGATTAAATTTTTCGCTCCGCTTTCCGCTCCCGTCGTTTTGAAACCGTCAATTTAGACATTTTAAATTAACAGGTCTTTACACAGCTTGTCTCCGCCGCGGTTGAACCGTAATAATCCCTTCTTCGGGCTCACCCTCATAAACACGTGATCACCAACTGTAAACTCAAGATGTCGGCGTCGTCTATCTGCGTAACTCTGCTGTCAGCTCTGAGCGGTCTTCAACCGCTCCCGAATCAACGCGACCTACTCGATCGTCTCTTGGACAAGCTTCGGACCAAGTAGACTCCGGTCTCCTACCTCTGCCCAACACATGGGCGATCTGCACGGTCTACCATACAATGCCTCAAATGGTGCCATCCCAATACTGGACTGATAACTGTTGTTGTAGGCAAACTTGGCCAATGGTAAGTGATCCTCCCATGTGTTAGTCTTAGTGCCCGTAGTTCAATCCTAAATGTCCAAATGTATATATCATCGTTAGCAATAAAATTAAAGCAGCTTTATATTACTTATGTGTTGGAGTAATATATCGATGTGTGCTATGATCTATGCTCACCATGCGAATAGAACCATAGACCGAGATAGATCACACTCGATGGGTCCCTAGTCAACAAAGCTTCACTAGAAGCGACTAGTATGAAAGATGGCTCTTTATGGCTTACGTTCTGTTAGTCATTGGAATGAGATTCCGGAGTCTGATCATAGATATCATGTGGGACATGATATTGGACGACCCGCCCTGAATATGTGCCATAGATTAAGTCATGAACATATTCAGTGTTGTAGCTTGTCATGTATCCTTAGACCAAGGAGTCTTTGTGATCGCTATGTAGTCAACAACTGAGTTTGACCTGAGCTCAACGTTGTCCGTAACAGGGCTTCCATAACGGCCAGGATTGGCTTGGGGACGGGCTACATGAGTGACACGAAAGACGGCTAAGGGATTTATCCCTCATACTAAGGTATGGGAAAGATATCGGTTCTCGGCCGCTTGATCGAGAGTGACTGGAAGAATAGCATGGCCATGCACATGATACTGGGTATCATATCTTCAGTCACCTCACATATCAAGGAACGGTGATTGAGAATAATAAGGATGACGGCTCTATGCCTTATCTCAATCAGGATATCGGAGATAAAAGGATAATGACAGGGACGACGGAAAGGTTAGAATCGACAGGGTCGATTCGCTATGTAGTGTCAGGAAATACTAAAGTCTCGTTAGTTGCCACTTAAATAGGATCAAGTAAAATGGGATTTTACATTGATCTATTGACATGCATAAACCTAAGGGTCACACCGGAGGATGAAACTCATTGACACATTTATGGAGAATGGCCAAAAGGGAGTTGTCTCGGGACATGACCAAAACTGGGTTTTGGGTCATGTGCCCGTAAGTGAATAGGACTTTACGGATCGAGACAAGGCTTGGACTCTTGGGATTGATCGCGTCGGATACTGTTGGACATTTCCGGTATGGAAGGCTTGGATGCGATGAGCGAATCACGGGACCTCGTTGGAAATGGCCACGGGCCATATTCCAAGAAACCCATGAAAGTCCCATGCAACCAAGGCCCATGGAACTAATTAATCAAGTCTTGATTAATTAGTACTAAGTAAGCAAGACAAGGATTAAGGTGTTGGTGATTCACCACCTAACCCAATCTTGTCTTGCCATACTTTGTCCTATTTACACCTTACTTGTCACCATGCTTGTCCCATGCCTTTAGTTGGACAAGTATGGGGTTTGTTATGTTTAAGTCATATTTTTTCAACATAACAAACACAAGACAAGAATAGGAAACACATTTTCTCTCCCTCTTCCATGGCCATTTCGGGTTTGGCTAGTTTCCACCTCCATTTTTGTGTTCTTGAGTCCTCAAAGAGAAGAACTACGTGGCTTTGATTCCCATGTGGATACGTAGGCGTCTTGGAGACTCAAGCCAATCATTCGTTAACCGGTGTTCTTGTTTTGGTAAGAGATAGTGCTGAATTTTTCTCTTGTGAATCCATTCTTTGTTAGTTGTTTCATGGTTTTAATCGTCTCTTGGTTTTTATTGATTTTCCGCTGCGAGTTGGTTCATCTCCAACCCTACCTCGAGACCCAACACCATGATCCTCGGAAGTCCAACACACATGCTCGCAACATATCCTCTAAGATCTGTATAGTGCGCTCTGACTGTCCATCCGTCTGCGGGTGATAAGTCGTACTAAGTAAGACCTCGGTCCCCAACGCCTTCTGCAGGCTCTCCCAAAATATGGAGGTGAAACGGGGATCCCTGTCGGATACAACAGACATCGGTACCCCGTGAAGGCGGATAATCTCTCGGACATACAACCGGCTCAGCGTATCAACCGTATCGGTCATCCGCATAGCTAAGAAGTGCATCGACTTGGTCAGTCGGTCGACCACTACCCAAACAACATCGTGCCTCTTGGCGACCTCGGTAAGCCACAGACGAAATCCATAGTGACGTGCCCCCACTTCCACTCTACGATCAGTAACGGCTGTAGTAAACCGGCGGGACGCTGATGCTCGGCCTTTACCTGCTGACATGTGAGGCATCTCGAGACGAACTCTGCGACTGCTCTCCGCATCCCGCTCCACCAAAACTACTGTCTGATGTCTCGATACATCTTGGTGCCACCCGGGTGCACAGCAAGACGGGAGTGATGACACTCTCTCAACACGACGTCTCTACAACCCCGCGACACAAACAACCGTCCTCGGTAACGTAGACCCTGATTTGCACTCTGCTCCCAGCCCTCGGTATCAACACCGCTGATCATCCTCTCTCGGATCTCTGCCGTCTCGGCATCCTCGGCCTGTGCTTCCAGCACACGAGCAACTAATGTGGGCTGAGCCACCAATGAACACATAGCCACGCCGTCCGTGATCTCATCTAGCTCAAGTATGAATGAGCTCAACTCCTCCATCATGTCCTACTCTCTGACTGATATACTAGCAATGTAGTGAGTTGACTTCCTACTCAGGGCGTCGGCGACGACGTTCGCCTTGCCCGGATGATCGAGTAGCTCGAAGTCGTACTCCTCAAGTAGCTCCATCTACCGCCTCAGGCACATGTTCAGGTCGCGCTGAGAGAAAATGTACTTGAGGCTCTTGTGATCCGAGAACACCCGGAATCGCTCTCCATACAGTTAGTGTCGCCAGCTCTTCAGAGCAAAGACAACTGCTGTCAACTCTAGATCGTGGGTAGGGTAGTTGCGCTCATGTATCTTCAACTGTCTGGAGCCATAGGCAACCACCTTCCCCGACTACATCAGAACACATCCCAGTCCCTCACCTGACGCATCACAGTACACATCATACCCGACTCTCCGCTCCGGCACAATCAACACGGGAGCGGTAGTCAAATGAGCCTTTAGCTCAGTAAAGGAGTGCTCACACTCATCAGTCCACATAAACTCTGCTCCCTTACGTGTCAGTGCTGTCATCGGCGCGACCAGACGTGAGAAGTTCTGGACGAACCGTCGATAGTATCCCACCAATCCCAGGAAGCTACGGATCTTAAATATACTCTTGGGCCGTGCCCACTTCGAAACTGCATCGATCTTTGCTGGGTCTACTAGGATACCCTCTCGGGACACAACATGCCCGAGGAACTTCACCTCGGCGAGCCAGAACTCGCACTTCTCCAGGTTGCCGTACAACTGGTGAGTGCGCAACAACGTCAAGACAGTCCTCAGGTGCTCCTCATGCGCCTCCTTACTAGGTGAATAAATCAGAATGTCGTCCACAAATACCACGACGAACTAGTCCAGGTATGGTCGGAAAATATAGTTCATTAGGTCCATGAACGCTGCGGGTGCGTTCGTCAACCCAAACGGCATCACTAGGAACTCGAAGTGTCCGTACCGAGTCCGGAATGCGGTCTTCGCCACATCCTCCTCCTGAACTCTCAACTAATAATACCCTGATCGTAGATCAATCTTCGAGAAGCACTTCGCTCCTCTCAGCTGATCGACCATGTCATCGATCCTCGGCATCGGGTAGCGGTTCTTCACCGTAAACCGGTTCAACTTCTGGTAGTCGATGCACATCCTCAATGCTCCACCCTTCTTCTTCACGAAGAGGGCAGGTGCTCCCTACGATGATGCACTCGGGCGGATGAATCCCTTCTCCTAAAGCTCATCGAGTTGTCGCTTTAGCTCGACTAACTCGGTTGGTGCAAAACGATATGGGGCCATAGATATCGGCGCTGTACCAAGGATCAAGTCGATCCTAAACTCCACCTCGTGCACCGGCGGCAAACCTGACAGCTCCTCCGGAAAGACCTCCGGGAACTCACATACCACTCTCGACAGCTCTCTTCTCTGCACAACCTCCGTCTCATCTCCCACGGTTAAAGCAGACAGGAGGACTCCGCTCCTACTACCCAAGATACAAGTAACGACTTTGTCGCCCGACACCACTGTCACCTATCGTCGATATCAATCGATCGATGCTCGATACCTCGCGAGCCAGTCCATCCCCAAGATCACGTCGAAAGCAGTCATATCCAACACAAGCAAGTCACCATAAAAGGGGCAATCAGCCACTGAATCTCACAGCTACGTCACACGGTACTCAGGACCACATCTACCGTAACCGGGGTATCAAGATATAAAGGTTGACTCAACGTCTCCACCCTCAAGCCCAATAAACCAGCAAAAGTAGAAGAGATGAAAGAATGAGATGCTCTAGTATCAAACAAGAAAGACGCCCACGAATTATAAAGCAAGCACGTACCCTGAGTAGCCTCATGGCCGGAGTGCCGCCGCTCAGCTCGGGAGTCAGTGACAGCATACACCTGCCCCTGCTGAGCATGAGGTCCTCCTCTCGGGGGTGGTGGGAGAATCTGCTGTTGTAGTGCCCTCGGCTGCTGTCTCTGAGCTGGCGCTCCTACTGTCTGCCGTGGGACTCTCGTAGCCTGAGCCTGACGCTGGCGGAAAGGAGGTGCCTGGCCTGCCTGCGCCTGCTGTGGTCGCTGCACGGGTCCTCCTCCTACCCGATCAGGGCACACGGTGGAGATGTGTCCCAATCTGCCGCAGTGATAGCATGTCCTCTCAGCGGGACGCGGCCTCTCCTCGACTCTCGCCGGACGACTTGTGGAGCGGTTTGCAGATCCACCACTCAATGGGCAGTCTAGGCCCAAATGCCCCAACTGCCTGCACGAGGGACAAAACTGTGCCAACGGAGCAGGTCCAACAGACGCTACTACTCCAACCCGTCGCATCCCACCGGACTAGGCCTGTGGATAAAAGAATACCGAGGTCCTCTGCCTCCTAGGATCGCGGCCCTCGGACGGGCTCAGGAAGCCACTCGGCCTCGGCCTAATCTCCCGCGCCCTGGCGGTCTCCCGAAAGTGCCTTTCCACAGCTAATGCCTGATCCACTAGTGCAGAATAGTCCTCAATCCTGAAAGCAATGACTTGATCCGCGATAGACGGGATGAGTCCTCTCTCAAAGCGCCTGCAGCGGCTCTCCTCGGTCTGTACCATCTCTGGTGTGAAGCGAGACAAGGATGTGAACCTCGCCTCATACTCCGAGACGGTCATCCCTCTCTGACGCAGTTCCAGGAACTGCTGGTGCCTGTCATCTCGAACAGATCGAGGGAAATACTGCTCCAGGAACAGTCTGCTGAACCACTGGAAATAATCTCCAACCCTGGTCTGCTCATGCTGCCACCAGTAGTACGCCTCCCCCTCTAGATGAAAGGTTGCGAAAGATACCCTCAGGTGACCATCAGACACCCCTGACGTATCCAGATTGCGGGTAATCCGCTCCAGCCACCACGTGGCTGCTTCGGGGTCTGACCTCCCGGAATAGGCTGGTGTGCCCAACCTGCGGAAATCTTTGAGAGCTTGAGCTGTATAGCTGTCACTCTGACCCGACCTCTCAACAGCGGTTGTAGTAGCAGCAGGCACGGTCTCTGGTGCTGGTGCTGTAGTCCCCTGCTGTGCGCTGATCGCTGCAAGAACCGCGCGAACCACCTCCTCCAGAGGGGTCGCCTGGGCCGACTCTGCGACCGGAGGAACCCTGGGCAGTAACTCTGACGGCCCGGCCTCATCTCTCTGGTGCTCTGTAGAAGTAGCACCCTGGGCGCTCGATGCCCCTGCCTGATCAATGGCAGGTGGCTGCCCCCGGCCCCTAGCTGGGTGACTCCTAGTGCCTCTCGGTACGTAAGTAGGTGTCATGTCGTATATCCTCTGCACGAATAACGCATATGTTCAGTTTCTCGTATTTCGAATAAAGTAGTTCGCTTAAAACAGTAACGTTCACATGCGTTTTACAAGGGTCCTACTCGGAAAAACGATATACTTAGTCTTAGTACAGTCATATATAATAGTCTCATATAATCACAGAAGTCCGCACACTTGTGCGTCTCACAGAATCAATTCACACAAATCAACCATCTCCTGCAGGAGTCACAGTTTCAAACAAATCACAAAACGACATACTGGGCCGGTATACACCTCGGTCGGGTATCTTCCCATAGCATGGGGTACAAATCACAACACAGAACAATTCCGTAAGTTTTTGCATTAATTCATCTCTACAGGTTCTCAACACCTTTCTCTTTCTATCACAACATTCATGTCGATCTCGCGTCGTTACTACCCAATTCAGGCGTCCCCGAATCTCGTTGTAACCACTTGACATCCCCCTATCACGTTCGACTACAGTGGCGCCCCTAAGTCAACCCGTGATAGTACAAACACTTCAGTTTTACAGAAATTTGGGCATGACCCGTTCGTATATTTCAGTAACCATCCGCTTAAGCGGGACATTTAATAAACAAACCGCACACGGCGTCCAACACATAAAGCACACCACAATTATCATAAGTACACACTACGTAAAACATCCAAAGTACATCACTCGGGTTTCTGTAATTACTCGATTACCACCCGACCAAGTCAATATTTCAAATTCACCAATCCAACAACGGCCGGCCAAAGCGGCAACTCACTTAACGATTAATCAACCAACACGTCATAACCAGCCCGAGCATCGCTCGCTAAACCAACCTCAATCTCAACCGGCCGGCATCATAGATCAACTAAGGTGTACAGCAAAACAGAGAATAAGGTACAATTCAAGTAAGGCTAGAGGTATAACATAAAGAAGGTAAGACTTAACAACCACTTCAAACTTAACAACCTAACTCTACCCACCTAATTGACGTACGGTCCGAGGTTTTGAAAACAATTTCAAAATGAAACCAGGCTCTGATACCAAATTGTCACGCCTCAAATCCAGTTTTGACCGGACTCAAGACGCGAACTAGGAATAATAATTTAAACAGTAAATAAAAAGGAATTTAATAATACAATCTTTGCAAAACTTAAATTCAGGTCTAAATTTAAGAGTCAAAAGCTCAAACCAACAGAATAACAGAAAATGTAGTTTAGTACAAAGTACGGTACGTCTCTAAAACATAAAATCTCCCGAAGCCTCAAGGAGCTCCCGAGCCCTGAGACCACCTCTTGGTCTACTCATCAAGAAAACCTGTACAAACAGTAAACAAGAAGAGGGGGTGAGCTTACGCTCAGTGGGAAAAAGCAGTAAAGTAAAGGAACCCCCATTTAGGAGCAAAACCAAGGTTCAGCCGGCAACAATAACCCATAAACTGGCGGCGTTTCACGGTGGCATGCTCTGGACAGGGGAGAAGGGACTCACGACGGTATCATGCTGCGACAGCGTGCTCGGAGGAGGCGTTTTCTCCAGTCGACCTCACTGGATCTGGTTTCAATCTGGTGGTAGAGGCTTCCCACAGTGAGGACCTTAACTCCAGATTCGTGCGACGATGGATGTTGCAGCCCGCTCGGCGACTAGTACAGAAAGTTGGAGGAACAGTGGGGCTGAGAACCCTTGCAGCGTGGTCACAGTGGCTTTCTGGATCTGCGAGCAATAGAGCTTCGACAGCCACAACTCGAGCTCTAGGGCAGAGTGGTTGCTCCGGCGAGGCTTTGCAGCGGCGGGCACGCTAGTGGCACGAGGACCAGCCGGACAATCTCCATCAACGACGAGACCAGCAAGAATTCGAAGACGGTGCGCTGGAGCTCGGACGTTCCTCCCCTTCTCCGACAAGGTGTTGGGCCTCGACAGTTCTTCACCCATTAATGCCGCCTCTCCTGCTTCGAGCGGCTGCTCTACAGTGAAACAATAATGTGAAATAATGACAAAAAGATGGACCCGTGAGTTAATAGGATTAAGGTATTTGAAAGGTTCGAAAAGACAGTTCTGTCCTTATAGTACGTAAAATTACCATTAAATAAATCAGGTTTCATTTAATTACAAATATCTGTTATTAGTTTAACAACCCTTGGATCAACTGGATCCAAAGGCCCAAAATCACGTAACAAGTAACAAAATGCTTTAGGTAACATTTGAAAGCATATATAGGGAAAATTTCATTTTACCACCTTGGTAAACATTTAATTTCAGTTTGATACCCTGACATAAATATTTTTCACTTTCATACCCTAACCAAACTTTTAATTTCACTTTCATACCCAACCGGGTAAAATGTCCAAAATACCCCTAACTATTATTCAAAATTTCAAACTCATGCCATTGGTTCAGAATTTGAAAATAAGTGAAATGACAATAATACCCTTCATTATTAGGGTGTTAAACTGAAAATTTCCTTCAAAAATTTTCAAATTTTACAAAATCATTTTTTTTTATTAATTCAGTTTTTATTTATGAAAAATATATTTTTATTTTTAAAAATTCAGTTTTTATTTTTAAAATTTTAGTTTTTATTTAAAAATTAATATAAATATCAGTTTTTTATTTTATATTATATACATAAATATTTATTTTAAACTATATATAAATATTTATTTATTTTTTAAATTATTGTTTATTTTTTAATTTTTTAGTTTAATTTATATCTTCTTCTTTTTCAATTCAACACCCATTGAAAAACCCTAAAACTAAATTTACATACTTTTCAATTAGATCCTCTTTTTTTCACGCCATCTACCTTCTTCACTAAAGCAGAATAGATCTGAACTGAAGAAATCATCAACCCTATCGACCAAAATTACCCCCTTTCATATCAAAACCCTAAAACTAAATTTACATACTTATCTCCCTCATCCCTCACTCTCAACCTTCTCACCTGCTTCGGATACAACCACATCCGGCCATGGTTGTCCAGCACAAGAAATGAGTTCTCTAGCACAAAACCAAAGCACATCAGATCTGAACTCGACGCTACCTCCGGCGAGCAGCGTTCCAGATCCGACCTTGTTTTCTTGGACACGCCTCCGTTGAACCAGATGAAGAAGGTGCGTGACGTTGTCGAAGACCCACGCGTCGTCGAACAGGTCGCACTCCTCTGGCGGCAACTCCACGTCCTCTTCCAGAGGTTCGATTATTGGGTCTTTGGGGGTCACAATCTGGTCTCGAGTTTTCGGCCTCCCTTCATCTCCGAGTAGAGCATAGGTGTTTTCTGGCGAATCGGCTTCATGAAAACAGAGCACAAGAGAAAAGAGTTTGTGTTTAGTTAAAATTGGTAGATGAAACGATTCATTGTGAGTTTGACAAGAATTTGAGTTCTTATGGCTTATCATTTGATTTTTGGGGGTTTCGTGAGTAGTTGATTAAAGTTCTTGTATTTTGAATTTACTGTGAATTTGGTAAACAAGTGTATATTTGGAATGGATTTGCTGAGAAATAAAATTTCAATAGAGAAATAAAAGCCATTGGAATTGTGACTGCAATTTTCACATGGAGTGTTGATTGTGTTGGTTTGGGTATAGAATTGAGGTTTGGGTATGAAAATGATGAATTATTAAAAGGATTAAGAATAAAAACTGAATTTTAAAAAATAAAAATTAGTTTCATAAATACAAATTGAATTTATAAAAAAACTGAATTTTTAAAAATAATTTTTTTATAAAAAAACATTATTTTTTTATTGGTTTTTATTTTAAAAAATTAATTTTTATAAATAAAAATGATTTTTTAAAATAAAATTCTATTTTAAAAAAATAAAAACTGAATTTTCCCTATATGACTTATACGTATATTTAAAAAAATCTGAACGAAGGGAAAATTATGTTTATTAAAAAAACTGATTTTTATATATTTTTTAAATTAAAATCTGAATTTTTGAAAATAAAGATTGAATTTATAAAAAAAACTGATTTTATTTTAAAAGTAGTGAAATTTTCTGTTTAACACCCTAACAATGAAGGGCATTATTGTCATTTCACTTATTTTCAAATTCTGAACCAATGGCATGAGTTTGAAAATTTGAGTAATAGTTAGGGGTATTTTGGACATTTTACCCGGCTGGGTATGAAAGTGAAAAAAATTAATGCCAGGGTATTAAACTGAAATTAAATGTTTGTCAGGGTGGTAAAATGAAATTTTCCCATATATATATAGGATCACTATCAGGTACAAACCTCACAAATTGGTCAGAACGTAGAACTAATCTCATCCTTTAAAATATTTTATTGGATGGGTGAGATTTGTTTTCCAATTTTAACTACACGCGCATAAAAATATGCTGAAATCGGTTTTAATTTCGAATTTGAGGGTAATTTCGACTTTTTTTTCACCAAGTTTACTATTTTGATCTTTCCCGCTTCGTTTCACCTCCGAAGACCTTAATTTTACTATTTCGACTTTAACTACACGCGCCAATAATTTTCTTTTTCCAAGACCTATCTATCAAGTAGCATATTGAATACGTTTTGAGGCAAGAAAAAAACGATTTACTCAAACAAAAAAAAAGAAACGAAATGAATGTATGTTTTGTAACTTTCAGTTGTATGTGTACGCTAAACTTAATGTATGTTTATGTTTTAAAGTGAAAAGTTATGGGTAGTATACATACAAATGCATTTGCAAAAACATACATTAAGGTTAACTTACACATACAGATGAAAATGGTAAAAACATACATTCAGTTCAGCTTACACATACAAATGAAAATGGGAAGAACATACATTAAGTTTAGCTTACACATATGCAGTTGCGAAAAAATAAAAACATACATTAAGTTTAGCCTACACATACAAATGAAAATGGCAAGAACATACATTGAGTTTTAGCTCCTATAAACATACATTAGGTTTAGCGTACACATACAACTGAAAATTACAAAACATACATTAATTTCGTTTATTTTTTTGTTTGTTTGAGTAAATATTTTTTTCTTGCTTCAAAACGTATTCAATATGCTACTCTATAGATAGGTCTTGGAAAAAGAAAATTATTGGCGCAAGAAAAAATTAAATCGGAGTTGAAATGAAGCGGGAAAGATCAAAATAGTAAACTTGGTGGAAAAAAAACGAAAATAGCAGCCAATTTCGATTTCCCACTTGTATTTTACGATTCCCACTATTTTTTTTCCCGAAAATACCCACAACCAATGCGCGTGAACCTATTTTGGAATCAAAATTTATCAAAAATATTTGCCCTTGATTTGCTATATTAAATGGTGTAGATCAGTTCTATGTTCTGATCTAATGGATGGTTTGTATTTGATAGCCCCCTATATATATATAGGATAACTATCAGGTACAAACCATAGGATTTGGTCAGAACATAGAACTGATCCCATCCATTGAAATCGTTATTTGGATGGTTGAGATTCAATTTGCGATTTGTATATCACGCGCGCTATTCCATTCCAGAATCGTTTTTTTGTTCGGTTTTGAGGGTAATTCAGACTTTACAGTACAATATTCAATCGTATATATCTTAGTTTTAGGGAAATAAAATCACATGTTCCTTATTTTACGTAGTTATCTGATTTTGTATTTTTGGGAACTTTGAGTTTAAGGAATATTCAAACACTACAATCATATTTGATTTGATATACATCATTAAACTATAAAAATAATATAAGATTTCGACTTATTCATAATTCAGTAGCCCGATTCGTTTACTGTAACTGGAGAATGGAGAACAACGAGAACAACGTTAGAGTAATGGAAAAAAACAAGCAGAATTCGAAGAAGCAAGCAACGAATAAGAGTGGAAAGAAGTTACGTCGTCCATTCTTGTTGTTTGGTGGTGAGTATATATATATATATCATACATACAATGTGTGTTTATCTGATATGAAATGTATATGCTATTATTTTTTGTTCATCAGGATAGTGCAATGTATGTTTAGCCTTTTTATTATGTGTATGTAGTTAATCATTAGTAAGTATGATTATAAATTGCGTTCATCGTCTTATGGATGCACAATTAATAGGGTAGTGGAATGCAAACTATACATGTGGATTGTATGTAAAAACAACCCTATATCCCCCAGTAAATGGTGTAGTTATATGTTATTAACCCCAGATGTATGTTTATGTTTTTAACTGTGTGTATTGATTTGTATGAATTATTTTTTAGGGTGGTTATGTGCATTTATCGACTTATGGATGTATAATTGTTTAGGGGAGTGGACTGCAAATTAAGTCCATGCAACGTGGGTACAAATAACTTCAATGTCCCAATAGTATAGGGTAGTAACTTGTAAGTCATTTCAGATGTATGTTTAGCCGTTTTTGTATTTTATATTTAACTTTGTGATTAAACAGGGTGTTAAAATTCATTTATTGTATTATGGATGCATAATTTAATAGTGTATGCGACTGAAACGTATAAGTGTAAACCGTATGTAACAAGTAGTGATTTGTAAGACAGTCCCAATGTATGTTATGGTCCCAACAGTCTAGTGTAGTAACTTGTAAGTCATTCCGGATGTATGTTTAGATTTGTGCTTATGTGTGTATTGAGTTTTGTGATTTACTAGGGTGTTAAAATGCATATATTGAATTATGGATGCATAATTAAATAGGGTAGGCGACTGCAACAAATAATATGAAACAAGTAGTAATGTGTAAGACTGTGCCAAGGTATGCTTAGCTTTTTTATTATGTGTGTATTGTTATGTGTGTTTCTTTAGGGTGGTAAACTGCATTGTTTTTTTGTGGTATTAAATTTTCGTCAACTTAGTGAAATTTATTTTGATTTTGGTACAGATGATCCTGACTTTCAGACAACTCCTGATGTACCGGAATCCAGTGATGATAATGTACCGATTGCCCAGGTACGCAATAAGAAGTTGAAGGCACCTGTTCGGGTCGAAGTTTGTCGAGCTGGGCCGAAAAGAAAGAGGAGGTCCGGTCCGATATCACCTGGAGATGATGTTGGTGCACGTGACAGAGAACGTGTGTTGGAGAAGAAGGTAAAGCATCCAAAATTTACTAAGCAAAACAGGAAGGACCTCATAAAGGCAAGACGTTCGACACTCCCGTTGCTGCACACGAGGGCATCGCCTAAATCGCTGACTCAGGTTATTGCTACCTTTAATAATGCCCAGAGACAGGCGGTCCAGGCTATAGGGTTTGGATACATGCTGCAGTTGGGGGTCAATAACATCCCTCATGCACTGACATATTTCTTGGTGGAGAATTTTGATGTTGCCAGCATGTCGTTGTCCCTGAACGATGGTAGGCAGTCGCTACGTATCACGGACCGCGAAGTGCATGACACCCTTGGGATACCGAAGGGCGAAAGGATTGTTGAATCTAGTCTATTTGCAGTAAAGAATCTACCTGAGTTCGATGCGTGGCGCAGTCAATTTCAAAGTAATGCCCTCACAACAAAAGTCCTGACTGGTAGGATGATGACACAGACAACAGGTTGTGATGATTTCAAACGCAATTTTATGGTGTTGTTTGTCACCATTATGATAGGGTATGGGTCTGACAACATGGTGAACCTATCTTGTTTCCAAGCGACAGTGGACGTTGATCGGATACGATCATTTAATTGGTGCCAGTTAGTGGTGCAGAAGCTTGCGAGTTCAAAGACAGATTGGGTTTACCAGAGCAGGGGGTCTCGTTTAATCAACGGGGCAATTACATTTCTACTAGTGAGTTTCTATACTTGTGCTTTGTCGAATTTTTTATTCATATTTCCATATAGTATAATGTCTATTATGGTATAGTTGTTGTTCTTAACATACATTTCACATCATGCAGTTGTTCTATTTGGACCGTGTTCAAGTTGGTATACCTACTGTTCCAAGGGCGTGGCCATCATTAATTGGATGGACTACTGATTTGGTCAATGACAGGGAAACTTTGGAGATTGAGTTAGAGGGATTCGGGAAGGGTCATTTAGTCACTGAGCCTCCTCTTGTTCCTGATGTTCATGCTGATGTCAACCATAACGGTAATGGTTCTGAAAACCCCGTTATAGTCGAAGAACCTACATATGGCGGTATGCCTAAGGTAAATACGCATTACATTAATGTAGTACATTTGCTTCGTTATAATTGTATATACGGATTATATACAAACATACATATGACTTGCGCACGACATACAATCGATGGTAACATTCAATTGTATTATGTGTTCAGAGGTTTGTTGAAAGATGTTGTGCATCCATGAAGAAGTATACTGAGGCCATAACAGAGTTTACGGATATTATCCGTGAGGGACAACAAGATGACCGTGAAGCTGAATTGTTCAAGCGTATTGGCGAATTGGTCGACAGGATAGCCCAAAGAAAACCATTTGATGATCACACCACACAAACAGAACATATTTTGCCCACATAAGACCCGTGGTTTGATATTCCTGGCGTGTGGGATACTATACTCAGTTTGGAGAAAGCTGAGCAACATGCAGCTACTGGGTTTGCACCATCTTTCGACCTCATACCACCATCTCTACAAACACCCACAATACAGAAACGACGTGTCTCAGATACCAACAATTCAACCTGCAAGGAATACGATCAAGTAGTTAGGACATTGTCGTTTGAAGGAATTGATGTGGTGGATTCACTTGGGGAGATAATTGCTAACTACTCTTGCCTGCAGGATACAATTGTGCATCCACACATCGATCACACTATAGTGAATAGCACTGTTCGTGCTGATCTTATTGTTAATGAGCAGAACATAGGAGATCACAATGTAGGTCCAGTTGGTCCCAATGTTGTTAACAACAACACTGTATGTGTTCCAAAAAAATCTGAACGACTACCCGTTCCGTCCTACAAACTGCTATCGCCATATGTTGACAGGCAAACAAAGTTTGATCACCCCATACAAACCGAGGAACAACAGATCGACGAGTGGATTTGCCTGAGTGAGGGAGATGAGTTGTAAGTATGCTTAGTTTTATTGTTTATTATGTTTGTTTTCCTGTAGGTAGTATGTTGGGACAATTTAATTGGTCATTTTAACCCCAAATTAATCATGTATGATGTTCATGCAAGGAATTGTTGTATGAATGTGA
The DNA here is from genome assembly GCA_963921825.1 of Erodium maritimum. NCBI lineage: Eukaryota > Viridiplantae > Streptophyta > Magnoliopsida > Geraniales > Geraniaceae > Erodium > Erodium maritimum. The sequence goes on from OY997592.1 coordinate 48,184,892, forward strand.
ACCCTTTTGTATCAATAGGGATTGCATGCAGACATTGTTGCCGAATTTAGAATTGGATGCGCAGGTTGTCGATTCATGGTGCAACTACTTGAACCATCTCGAAGAGATCAGGAGCAACACTTCTCCAGCTAGATTCTTTCTGTCGGCGCAAGCTAGCGTACGTAATTATCGGACTGCATTAAATATCATATATAAATTGCTGTTCATGTAGTGAACTAACACATCATTTTTGTAGGTTTGGTATGACCAGTTCGCTAACAACAGTAATTTTGAGGCATAATTCCAAGCAGAGACCAAGCCATTCAAATTTAGCTGGAAGGATTTGGATCTGGTGGGTATCATTTCTGTGTTTTTTTATATCAAATACACCTTCAGTAATGATGTACGAGTATTTTATCTGTTATCCCACCGCAGGTATTCATGGTTATATTACAGAACAAACATTTCACATTGATGTGTATCGGACCGGGTCGGACCAGACCCGACTAGCAGACCCGGCCCAAACCGCAGACCCGGCCCAAGTCCGACCTATTTAAGGTTGACATTAGGGTTATGAAACCCTAAATCCTCACTTCTCCTTCTCCTTCTACTGCCCCTCTCCTCTCCCGAGCCCGACCTCACCATCGCCGACCTCCCTCCTCCATGCCGTCTTCCTCTTCCTCACCTCCCACATCCGACCACAGCTCATCCCCGACCTCCCCTTCGCCGCCGTCTTCTCCTCCGTCCAACCACGACCACGCTGCCCCCGTCTCCCTTCTTCTCCGGCTCAAACCGCCGCCTTCCCTCCCTTCCTTCTCCGTCCAGCCACCACGCCACCATCAAGCCGCCGCCTCTTCTCCGTCCCGGAACCGTCGCCCTCCGTGAGATCCGCAACCGGCGATTCAGCCGAGCTCGCCGGCATCCTCACGCCGGAGAGTGGCACGGCAGGGGTCGTGTACCGGCCTGGTCCAGTGAGCGGTCTTCGTCTTTCTTTGGTTGTTTTGTTCCTTTGTGCGTTTAGGTTCGCGGTTGTGTGACTCAGTTCACGTTCGTGCGGTTGAGTGTTGGTCTTACGTGTTTGGGTTCGCGGTTGTGGGTCGTAGAGGCCGTAGGCCTGGTACACGGTTGTGTTGTTGTTGAGTTTTTTGCTTACGTACTATTATAATTAAGGCATTAATAGCGTGAGCAGTGTGACGTTTGGCTTCAGTTTTGTGATGGTGGTTTGCCCTGACTAGAGTGGTAAGTCTTTGGTGCGTTACTAGTATGCCATAATCGAACGGGTGTCCGTGGAGGTGAGCATAACGCTCATCCCCTTTACTACTTTCCCGCAAGGGACGAGTAGCGAACACTGGTTTGGTTGCGGAAAGTTATAAGTAAGTGCATAAAGGACTGGATGAGGGCTTGGTGTACGTTGATGTGGTTGAATTTGAGGTTCCGCCTACGTGTTATGGAAATTAAAGTATGATTAGCGTGAACGGTGTGGCGTTTAGTAACAAGTACGTTGGGGGTAGACGTAGACCGTGTGAACGTTAGTGTGTTCGAGCTGGTTGTCTTTATTTGAGTACGCAAACTGAACGTTTGCGTGTATCCGTGCAGAGGATACCTGCTGATGGCTCGTGGCAGACGAGGAAGAGCAGCAGTGGCACGGGGACGAGCGCCCTCGCGAGGCAGGCGGGGACGGTCAGCGGGGACACCAGGACGGGTGCCCACCGTTGAGGCCGCCGAGTACGCCGAGGCGCAGGGTACTCCTGTCGGTGAGGACAGGAGGAGCGATGCGGGACCTTCTACGGGCACGCCCAGCGTCCCGCCGGTCGCAGACCTACCCGTCATGACTGCCCTGGATGAGCTGACCAGGACAGTCCAGAGTTTAGTGGCGGTCAGTGCCAACCGAGAGTCGGGTTCACCAGCACCAGAGGCAGCCGCGGTCCCGGGGAGGGCCGTTCAGACAGAGGATCATACATCCCGAGCACTACTAGACTTCCTGAAGCTCGGGATACTTACATTTGTCGGGGAGCCGAACCTCGACCTAGCCGAGAGGTGGCTAGAGCAGGTCACGCGAGACCTGGATACATCGGGTGTCGAGGATAGTCGTCGCAGGGTGTCCTTCGCGGCCCACCAGTTGAGAGACAGCGCCTACCACTGGTGGGGGCGTGTGAAGGACATGGTCGGTTATGACTACGGCATCTTCCAGACAGTTTTTATGGAACATTACTTTCCCGAGTCGGCTCGGTTGGAGCGACATCGGCAGTTCCTAGACTTGGAACAGGAGGGGATGACGGTAGCAGAGTACGAGGCCAGGTTCACAGCTTTGGCCAGATTCGCGCCGGAGATGGTGATGACCGAGCAGAACCGTTGCCTGCGGTTCCAGGGAGGACTGAGGCTGGAGATTCGGAACCAGATTCTCGCCTTGAGACTGCGGAAGTACACAGATCTCGTGGACACCGCAGCGACGGTGGAGCAGGGGATCCAGGATGCGGCCAGAACCCGCGAGGTTCGACAGCGGCCGACCAGCGTTACGGGGCCGTCCGACTCACGAGACTCGCGGAGGCAGAGGACCACGGGGTTCTTTCAACCACATGCTCAGCAGGGTGGACCGAGACAGATGGGGTCGGTAGCATCAATGGGGCCAGCCGCCTCAGAGTGGGGGACGACATGTTTTACATCTGGGCAGCGAGACCACTTTTATCGAGAGTGTCCGATAAGAGGAGGGCCCGCGGTGCTACTAGCGACCAGTTGGACAGGCCAGGGCACGGAGCCGAGGGCCGACGATAGGAGGTGTTTCCGGTGCAACCAGGTTGGGCACACTGTTGCAAGGTGCCCCGACCCGATTTTGGAAACGTCAGCGCGGCGACCACAGCAGTCGTATACCGCGCGGTCGCCCAGAGGCCGCCCTTGTCAGAGTCAGCAGTCGAGGTTTTAGCAGCCGTCGACGAGCGCGCCGACTCCGAGACAGCAACAGAGCTATGGGTATCCAGCAGCCAGTGTGCCGGGTTAGAGGCAACAGGAGTCGGAGGGAAGAGTGTACGCAGTTACCCACTCCCGGACCCCAGGATCCCCTACCTACCGCGAGACCTTTCAGGGTATGTATTTTTATCGTATCATATTTGGTCGTTGTTCTAAATTTCGCGGACGAAATTCTTTTAAGGGGGGTAGATTGTGAAAACCGCTTCAAAAAAAAAAAACTGTTGGGTCGGACCAGACCCGGCCCAAGTCCGACCTATTTAAGGTTCACATTAGGGTTATGAAACCCTAAATCCTCACTTCTCCTTCTCCTTCTGCCGCCCCTCTCCTCTCCCGAGCCCGACCTCACCATCGCCGACCTCCCTCCTCCACGCCGTCTTCCTCTCCCTCACCTCCCACGTCCGACCACAGCTCATCCCTGACCTCCCATTCGCCGCCGTCTTCTCCTCCGTCCAACCACGACCACGCCGCCCCCGTCTCCCTTCTTCTCCGGCTCAAACCGCCGCCTTCCCTCCCTTCCCTCTCCATCCAGCCACCACTACACCATCAAGCCGCCGCCTCTTCTCCGTCCCGGAATCGTCGCCCTCCGTGAGATCCGCAACCGGTGATTCAACCGAGCTCGCCGGCATCCTCACGCCAGAGCTCCTCTCGCCTCTCTCTCCCGAGCCTAGCCGACCCTCCCGTCTCCCTTCTCCTCTTCGCCGTCCACACGGCCGTCCCTGTCCCGAGCGCTCTCTTCTCCGTCTTCCTCACCGGCGCTCACCAGATCCGGCGTGTTACGGCCGGATTCGTTCAGATCTGAGGGGAAACCCTCAGCCGCGCCCCGTCGCGCCCACGGCCACCACCGCCCGCCACCGTTAGTTTTCCCACGGTTAGGCTTCGGCCGGCTACGCCCTTGCCGGTGGTCAGCCAGTTGTGAAAACCGAGTCCCTGTTTATTTTCGTTACCGAGTTATTCTTTCCCTTTACCGCTATTCCATGCTTTGTTCTGGATCTGGCTCGGTTTAAACCGATTTCCACTTGAATCTGAAATGTAAAGAAATTAAAGAAAGTGAGATGTTGTTATTATGTTTCAAAACGAATTTTGGATCTGAAGTGTTTTGTTGTAAGACCAAAGAAATTAAAAAAGGATTGTTATTTGAAACGAGAATTAAATGTCTAAGGGAAAAAAAAAGGGAAAAAGGAAATCAGGTGTTGAGTTCTTAAGAATTTTGATAAAACTAAATCTGATTAAATTAAAAAGGGGTTTTAAAATGAAATTCTGTTATTAAAATTAAACTTGAGTTAAGTTAAATCGAAAAGGGAAAATGAAATCTGATCGGCTTTAGGAGGGTTTTTGACCAAAATCTCAAGTTTGGAAAAGAGCAGAAGGGAATCGTTCTGTTTTAAAATCAAAGTCGGAATTAGATAAAGCAAAGGAGTTTCAAAGACGGTTTTTGAGTTAAAAATTGGTTTTAACTGGGTTTTGGATCAATCTGAGTTCGGTGCGCGGGTGCTCGAACCCGATCCGTCGTAATCCCACTTTTATCCCGCTCGAGTGTAAAAGACAACTGTCGGATTTAAAATGGACTAATCGTAACCTTTAACTTAACGGCGGAACCGTTATTAATTTGTGGCTTTCGTGTTTTCTTTAGCGTCCGGCTTCGATCGAAGTGAAGCCCGGAGGTAGCGAGCCAGAACGTCAGCAGCTAGGAAAAGTAGCGGGTGTTCTTCGGTTGAGGTAGGGAAAAGTAGCCGGATCTCGGCCCTGACTAGGGAAAGTTAAATGTAGAATTGCATGTGGCACCGGGGTGTCGTGGGTTATCTAGGTTGTCGAATATTAGAAAAACATGTTACGGGAACTTAGTAAATATCGGAAAAGCATGTGACACTTAGTAGTGTCGTAGGATCAGAGAACTTAACGATAATTGAATTACTGGAGGCATATGACCATGCCCGGAGGTTGTTTGTGAAACTAGTGATCTTAGGACTGTTGGAGGCATCGGTTATGTCGGAGGTTGTCGTGCGTTATTAATTGTCGAGTTTCGGTGGCCTTGAGAGCCCGTGTTAATTATTGTCGAGTTTGGGTGGCCTTGAGAGCCCGTGTTATTTATTGTCGAGTTTGGCTGGCCTTGAGAGCCCGTGCTATTTATTGTTGAGTTTGGGTGGCCATGAGTGCCCGTGGGGTCGTTGGACCCGTGTCTTTACCTTTGGTGTCTTGGGAGGCCGTGAGTGCCTGTGGGGCTGTTGAGTCCGTGTTCTACTGTCAGTGTGTCTTGGGAGGCCGTGAGTGCCTGTGGGGTTGTTGAGTCCGAGTTTTACTGTTGGTGTCTTGGGTGGCCATGAGTGCCTGTGGAGTGTTGAGCCTGTGTTGTGGCTGTCTGTTGAATTTGCTTGTGATTATGATTGTGGTTACCTGAGTGAGAGAGGTTAGTGAGACAGGTCGACCGCCTGGCCTGAGTGGTTCGGCAAAGCACGTGAGTGAGAGAGGTTAGTGAGACAGGTCGACCGCCTGGCCTGAGTGGTTCGGCAAAGTGCGTGAGTGAGACATGTCAACCGCCTGGCCTGAGTGGTTCGGCAAAGCACGTGAGTGAGACAGGTCGACCGCCTGGCCTGAGTGGTTCGGCAAAGCGCGTGAGTAAGAGAGGTTACTGAGACAGGTCGACCGCTTGGCCTGGGTGGTTCGGCAAAGCGCGTGAGTGAGGGAGGTTACTGAGCAGCTGGTTTGCGATCCTTTATGATCTTGTTTGGTGTGCGATCCTTTGTGATCTTGTTTGGTGTTGCGTAGCTTTCTGTCGTGTCCTTGGAAGAGGTCGTGATCGTCATGTCGGGTCTACATCACGAGTCTGAGTGTTGAGTCGTTCGAGGAAGGTCACCGTGGGTGTTTGTCAGTCAGAGTCCTTGGGTTGGGGACAGTGTCCCCCAGTGTCGACTTTATTATTGGTGTTACCGTCATTGTCTGCTAATTATGTCGTAGTCAGTCTGTTATCTGTGGTGGTGAGCGAACGCTCACCCCTAGCTGCTTTTCCTACAGGTAGTGATCACCGGACGGACTAGGTGAGCTCCTGAAGCTGGTGGAGCTCGGAGCGGAGTCTGGTCTTTATTTTTGTTGAGTCTAGTGACGGATATTGTACCATGTCCACTTGCTGGGACGCTTTTGTATTGTAAATATTATTCTTTTGATGACAAATTGGTAATTTTAAAGTATCGATTCAAAGCAGGTTTCAAATGTTTTATTGTTTTAAAAGTTCGCGTCCTGAGTTCGGTTTACTGAAATTGGGGCGTGACACGATCAGTCTCAGGATGCCGAGTCAAGCCCCAAGCCCAAGCGACAGCACCTCGATCCCGCACTGGATTCTTTGACTGAGGCAGAGAAGGCGTTTTTCGACGCTCTGGAGGCGGAAGAGGAGACCGAGCTCAAGGCTTTAGATGAACAGGAGGAGGACTCCAAGGACTCCGATGTCTCTGATGAGGAACAGGATGAGGAGGACGACTACTATGGTGATGCTGAAGACTCCGATTTAGACGACAACTAGGTAGCATTAAGTTGTTGTTGTGTTTTTGTTTATTAGGATGATAGACAAACAATGATCTAGCATATCGATAGGATGATGATGAACATTAACTTTATGTTTTTGGTACTTTTTGTCTAGTTAATCATCCTGTTACTGATATATTTGTTTGACAATCATCCTATATTATAAAGTTTGGGTTTTATTTTGTGCTATATGTGTTTTCCAATGTTTTTGTTTCATATCTTCTTTCATACTTTGTCACTGTTAAATATGTTGTGGATTGCTCTTTGTATTAACAATGTAGATTGGTGACAATCATCAATGAAGGTGTGATGTTAATTTGGTTGTTTTATGTTTGCCAGTTTTTATGTTCTGCCATTTTTGGTTGTATGAACACTCTCTAATCAGTGTATGTTTGTCTTCTTGATTTAAATATTGGTTCTTGTCCATACTGGTATACATTTTCAATTTACACTAATGTATACAATTGATATGTTTGTTTTTATGCTTGCAATTGATGGTTTGTTATACTTATATACATGAAGGAGTGATGCAATGTTGTGTTGAATCTTGTTTGGTGTTTCTCCTTTTTTACTATGCATGTTATACCATTGGTTCTTGTATGCACACATTCAAAACAGTGTAGGTTTTGGCAATTTGATTTTCTTACATGCAATACAAACGCATTTTTATCTTATGGTTCATAATTTTATAAGATATCCAAGTAGATCAATGGGGTTTTAGATTCCTTTTTCCTGTAGATCAATGGGGTTTTTCACTTCTGATCTCGTAATTTGCTGCATAAACTTTTTGCACTGAGTAGTAATGTTTTTGGTACTTTTTACTGTTGGTCATTTGATTTGCTGCATAATATGGTCCTAAATGGGTTTGGACCAATTAGAACAGTGGTTTATTGAGTAATGTTTTGGTCACAATAGGTATTGATGTTTGGTCATTGTTCTGCTTTCTTATGTATGTTATGGCATTGCATATTGTATGAACAATTTTAAGTCTGTGTATGTTTGTCTATTTGAATTAGATAACTGCTCTTGTTCATAATTGCATAGTCTTTGACATTACACCAAGGTATGTAATTGCTATGTTTGATTATGTCATTCGAATTATGGGTTGTTATAACTAGAATGCATTATATTTGTTTCACTGATCGTTTGAAGCAAAGTTTGTGCTAATCATGTTTGCTGATTCTTCTTGGTCAGTATGTATGTACAATTTCAACTCATTGTATGTCTTAGGGTTTAGGGTTTAGTGGTTTAGTGGTTTAGGTTTTAGGGGTTTCGTTGGTTAGTGGTTTAGGGTTTAAGGTTTAGTGGTTTAGGGTTTAGGGTTTAGGGTTAGGGTTTAGGGTTGAGAGGTTTAAGGGTTTAGGGTTTCGGGTTCATGGTTTAGGGTTTAGGGTTCAGGGTTTAGGGTTTAGGGTTTAGGGTTTAGGTTTAGGGTTTAGGTTTAGGGTTTAGGGTTTAGGGTTTATGGTTAGGGTTTAGGGTTTATGGGTTTAGGGTTTAGGTTTTAGGGTTTAGGGGTTTAGGGTTTAACGTTACAATCATGTATATGTTATGCAATACCAAATCATGTATATGTTATGCTTCATAATTTTATATGGTTTACAATTATACCAATGGGATGTGATATTTTGTAACCCTAAATTTTTTGTTATTATTGTCGATGTCTGTAACCCAAAATTTCCTGACAGTTTCTGCGCCAATGTCTGTAACCCAAAGTTTCGATCCATCAGTACCACACATGTTCAACACACCCAAAATAAATATATGACTTGTAAAATGCTCAAATTTAATGTCTGCACGTTATGTGACAGTAACCATCTTGTTGTAATATTACATTATTGCCAACACTAACATACATTTTAGTCAAACACATTACTCGCATTCAACTCAACAAACATTGTTCTTGGGGATAGGCGATAGTCGGTCAGCTGGGTTCTTGGGGTAATCGCCTAGGCGGCTAGGTGGGTCGGCTAGGCGTAGGCGGGTGCCTAGGCGGCGCCCAGTCGGGATTTTTAGAGCACTGTCTGTAACCCAAAGTTTCGATCCATAAATACCACACATGTTCAACACACCCAAACAAATATATGCCTTATACAATGCTCAAATTTAATGTCTGCACGTTATTTGACAGTAACCAGCTTTTTTTAAGAGTAAATTATTGCCAACACGTGTGGTATTTTATTCAAACACATTATTCAGATTAAACTCAACAAACACTGTTCAAAAAACACAATCGTGATGATGCAAAAATGTCTGCACACAACAGACCACGTGTTAGTACACTGTTACAAGTGCATTTCAGGTGGTCCGTGTCCACCGTTCGTACCACTATTAAGGCATGCATAATTTAATACCATACCACTTATTAACTATTTTTTTCCTTTAACAATACTAATTTATTATACATTGTCTACTAATTTAATACCATCACATTGTCTACTCATTTAAACCCTCACGCCCTAGTCCCTTCCTATTCCACTCTTCCTCTGAAATTCCCCTCACCCACACACGCCCAAATCCACCAGAGCAACCATGGCGACAAATTCCTCCAACATCGACAACCAATCCAGGCCCGATCGTCTTGGCACCCCCAAAGGCGACATCCCTTCATCGGATTACGACCTCTACTCGTCGGAATCCGAGCCCGACTTCGATCCCCTCCATTCCGAGTCCGGCGAACACAGCTATGAATCATATTCTTATTCCGATGGTCCTGAAGTGATCTTTGTCGGGCCTAACGCTGATGAGGAAGACGACGACCCTGAAGAAGCCCCCCCTACTCCGCCGGCAACCGTGGAGGCCCCCCTACTCCCCCGGCCACCGTACATGCTAAAATCAAGGGTTCTGCCATGGCCGAGTCATCAAATGCCATGCAGAACAACCTGAAAAGGAAGCGAGGTGACTCCGAGGAAGTAGACGCACAGTCTCCAGATGCCGAGTCAAGCACCAATCTGAAACCTAAGGGTTTCGAGTCCCAACTAGAGCTTTGGACTGATGCCGAGAAGGCGGCGCGGGAGGCAATGGAGGATGACGAGAAGGCTGACCCAGTTGCTGTGGAGGATCAGGAAGAGGAATCAAATGAAGCTGAAGTCTCTGGTGAGGAGGATGAATCGGACGAGGACTACTTCCCGGATGTTGAAGACTCTGATGAGGACGAGAACTAGGTAGCAATTAGTTCTTGTTCTGTTTTTTGTTAAGTTGGATGATGATCCTAACTGTTAGTACTTACAAGTTTTTTGGGTATATCAACAAGATGATGATGAACAAACAAATTTTGTGTTTTGTATGTTTGTTAGGATTTATACCAATGTCATCATCTTGTGAATCATGTGTTTGACTCTAAACCTTCCAATGTTAGTAAATTATAAGTTTGGAGTTTAAATTATGCTTTATTTTCTGTTTTCAGTACTTTGCATTCCATACTTTGTCAATTTTATTGATAGATCGCATGCTATTTGTCATACTGTTATTGAATTGCTAATTTGGTTGTTGGAAATTCACCAACCATAGTTCTGATGCAATATTGCTTGGTGGTGGATCTTTGTGTCCAATTGGTTTAGAGTTGTATTACTGTTTTTGGTGGATAGTTATGTATGTATACACACTGAAATTTGTATGTATAAATTCACATAAGTGTATGTTGTATTTGTATTCATTATTTCATATGCTTCAACTTAGATCAATCTATGTTTTTTCAGTTCTGGGTTGAATGGAGTAGGGATTCATATTACCTTGGTTTTGTTGATTTGGTAGGTGCTTATTTGAAAGAAGTTTTGTATTTGGCCTGCTGATTTTGGTTGGTTGGGTATGTATGTACCCCTAATTTTATTCCATGTACACAGTTGTGTAATTTTTTCTATTCCATGTACACAGTTGCAATCTCTATACCATTTGTATGTTATTGAACAACTTTGTATATGATTTTAATTATATCAGTGTATGTAATTGGTTGGAGGTCATATGGATGGTTCAAATTGCAGATAATTGTACCATTATCAACTGGTTTATTGATTTTTCATGTTTTGAGATATTGTGATTGAGGTTATACTTAAGTTGGGATTGTTCTTTATGTCTTGGCTGATTATTTTTATTATATTGTGATTGTTGCCTAATTGTTGCCTTTTTAGGGAACGTTTGTACTTGGGAGGTACTTGCCTATCGTCTCTTGAATCCTTTCAAGTTTGTGTGTCTTGCTTCTTTTGAATGGGTATTCTGAATTCACTACATACGCTTGTTTGTGTGTACTTGTTTGTTTTGGGTGTTTTTGTTGCTGTATACTTCTGGTTGTTGGTGGACTGGTCTTCTTTTTATGGTACATATGTATGTTCTGCAACATTAATTTGATCATATGTTAAAATTTAATGTTAATACGTTATGTGCGTTTTTCCTTATGTTTGTTTAGAGTAAATTACTGCCAACACAAACATAAATTATTCCCAAACCAGTTATTGAAAATAAACTCAACAAACATAGTTCAACCATACACAACCGTGATGATGCAACACTACTTCTTCTTCTTTTTCAACGGACAGTTTCTGCTATCGTGATCAATGACATACTGCTTGCATGTGTGGCACAATCTTGGGGCTTTACGTCCAGCCTCTATAGCCTTTTCCTTATTTGACTTCAACCTATCGCTTGTAGGCAACCGTTTCCCTTTAGTGTTTGTAATAACTGGTGGTTTCACGGTCACCAAGTCCGGCAGTGCGATTCCAGTAACCGACGCAATATAACTTGTTCTGCTGAGACGTTGTTCCTCTACTATATCGTGTATTGTCTTCAGTTTAAAATTCTGGAGTGTATCCAACAAATCTCGCAGACTAGACTCAGCTACATCTGCTGTTTTAAGCTTGTCGTCCAACTCTTTCTTCAGAGTCATGAATAATGCCTCAGTGGGTACAGTGGGGTTCTCTGCCGGTTCAGGAAATACATCAACTATTGTAGATATTTTTGTCTCCCTGCACCAACGCCTTTTCACCAATGTTTGAGGGATGTTCTTCAACGTCGTGCTTTGCAGTACACAAAAAATGTGAGAACACAACAGACCATGCGTTAGCACACGGTTACAAGTGCATTCTAGGTGGTCCGTGCTCACTGTTCGTACCACTATGAACTCTTGAGTAGGCTCAAATTTTTTATCAATTACCTTGTAATCTCTGGAGTCCCCGCTCCCCCCCATACTAGTTATCTCGCACATTTTCTGGGCATCCACAAGGTCGTCCTGTACGTTATTGAACACTGGGCGAGTGTAATGTTTCCAAGCGTCTCTTTCTATGTCAGTATTCGTTACCAACTGCGGGAACGAAGTGTGGCTTTGCATCATCTGCCGGTAGTGCTCATGCCTTTGCCTGTCTATTACCCCGTCACAGGCCCACATGAACTATACAAGCTCGTAATACCTATCCGTGAACAGCGAGTACATACTGTTCATAGACTCTGATCGAGATGATGTTCTCATAAATTGCCCCATATCCAAGTGCCTGAAATACGCTGGTATCCATTGATGTCGTACCTCATACATACTCTTCAGCCATTTGTTTTCCTGTAGGTCGTACTCATCCATGATCTCATTCCACTCTTCTTCAAATGCATCTGGTGTTATGTCATCGTTGAAGACGATGTTGTACACACTATTGTAGAATGGCGTGTCCTTAACGCTAGCACTTGCAACCTGCATCATAAAATCGTATGTCCTGAATATATTTAATGTATGATCATCAATTAACAAATATGTATGTTTACATCGTAAGTCATTTTAGGAAAAAAAAAGTTACCTTCGTCTCGAGTTTTTCCATAATGTGCCACATGCATAGCTTATGTGTGGTCTCTGGCATGATTTTTGGAATTGCTATCTTCATTTCCGGATCTTGATCGGTTACCAAATATCTTGGAGCCTTCATATCCATTGCCTTTAAAAAGGCAGTGAACATCCATGTAAAAGAAGGGACGTCCTCATGTGTCATCAGCCTCAATCCGAACGTCACATTATTCTTGTAGTTGTCCACCCCAATGAACGGACAAAAAGGCATCGAATACCTGTTCCAATCATTAAGAGAAGTAATTAAATGAAACAAAGAAGGAAATACATTTACATGAACAATAACATAATTATAACAACTCACTTGTTTGTGGAGTACGTTGTATCAAAACTAACATAGTCCCCATAAAGCTCGTAGTTCTTCACAGAAATCTCATCGCACCAAAACAAATTAACTAGCCTTCCTTCGTCATCAACTGAGCAATCATACCTGAAACCACTGTTGGACTCCTTTTGACTACGGAATTTGTCAAGAATTACTTGCACATCGCTGTTTCCTACATACGCTTTTAGGTCACGCTGGTAGTTAATGAAATCTAGTTCGCTTGCTCCAACATTTTCTGGCCCGCCACACTGTTGACTCATTAACCGATGAGCACCTGCAGGTCCGATGCCTGCTTTTGTACAATGATCAATCCATGAAACGTGATTTTCTATCACATGTCGATTGCCTTTCAAAGTATGTCTCTGGCTCTTGACTACCATTTCATGATTGTGCGCTGGTACGGACTTTTTTACCACATATCCAATAGTAGTGGACTCAAAGTTCAAACTGATCATTGCCGCACATCCAGTCCGTGTGTCTAGACACTTTCTTATTTTTGTCTTTCCACCATCCATGGTTTCGGTTGTTTGCCGCTTATGACCTTCCTTTGAACACGTCATGTATTTCAACTTCACGACATTATCCTTATCCTTGTAATAACCACTTTTGGTCAACGTCAGTCAAACCTGCGAAAAACAGGAAAATTTAAAAATTTTAAGACAGACACTAAACTTAACTTAAATTGACCCCGAGGGTCATTCCGGACTTAAGTTGACCCCGTTATCGACTAAAATGAGTTACGGGGGACTCAGGGCAACTTTCTGGTCAATTTGGGAAAGATTGATTTTTCGCAGGAAAAGTCACCCGAGCGGCGTTTTGGTCCATTCAAGGACCGTTTTGGACCCGAAAAGCTTAGCCGTCGTCGTAGCGGTCTTAGTTGGGCCGTTTCCTTGAAGCCCGTCCAGTTTAAAAATTTCTTGGGAAAAGTGCCCGTTCGGGGCCCGAAACGTCCGTTTTTCGCGAATCTGATTGGAAAATATCAACTAGATATTTTCCAAAAGGTATGGGACCCACCTTGACACTTGTCAAGTATATGGTGGTGTAATTTTTGGAGGGAAAAGGTGTGGTTGGAGAGGGTTGGCCGAGTATGGGGTATTAAGGGAGAGAGTGGGTTTTGTGTTAGTGTTTTAAAATAAAAAGAAGAAGAGAGGTGTTAGAGAGAGAAAGGGAAGAAGAAGAAGAGAGAAGAAGAAAGGTGGAGCTAGGGTTTGTGATCGAGCCCTTGGATCGAGTCAAAGCAAAGAGCAATCTCGTTCCCCTCGTTCTCCTCTATGGTAATACCCGAACCGTTTCTCGTTTCGATTATTTTCAAGAGCTAGGGTTTGGTTATAAAATTTGGTTTAGGGTTGTGTAGAGATTAGAGAGGTGTGGGAGACGTTTTAGAGGTGTTTGGGAGAGAAATTTCACGTTTTCCAGTGACCGGAGGCTCGGGAGGAGCTCCGGCCACCGTGGGTGGTGGCCGGCCGGCCATGTGGTGGCTGGCCGGAGGTGGCAGCAGCCACCACTTGGTGGCCGAGCCCCTCCCTCAAACCCTAGGGCACGGCCAAGCCCTTTGGGTGGGGCCCACGTGCTCGGTTGTTCGTGTTTTAATTACTCGGGTAGTTTAAAACGTTCCCCGGACCATTTATCCCAAACCAAATCGAATTTTGGATTTAAATTGGAGAAGTTGTAATTGACGAGTTTTGGGAAACTTTAAACGTTAATTAATTGATTTAGAAGTCGGAATTCAATTCCGTCAAGTGCGTTGGGTTCCTTGAAATATTCTAAGACCGTAGAAACGAAAATGGGGACTTTTGGAGCCCCGGAAGGCAATTAACCAAAACCCGGGCAGATTCGCCATGTCGGGCGAATCTGGCCCTTACGGGTCCTTTATCGGCAATATCGAGTAATTGGGAAGTTTGGGAATGTTCGGCGTTGTCGGGGTTACGTTTGGGCGTTAAGTATGTTAATTTTCGGTTTATCCGTACTAGTTTAAAAGTACTTTGAATTTGTGTTCTTTTAGATCGTGCTACGGACCGAGGCAAAGGGAAGCGCGGCGAGTGACTGAGTGTGCTTCGGGTGTTGTTGGAGCGCTTTTGGGATTATATACGAGGTAGGGAAAAGTAGCCGGATCTCGGCCCTGATTAGGGAAAGTTAATAGTAGAATTGCATGTGACACCGGGGTGTCGTGGGTTGAGTAGAATTATTTAATTATTAGAAACGCATGATACGGGATTGTAGCGTTTAAGAGAAAAGCATGTGACACTTAGTAGTGTCGTAGGAACAGAGAACTTAGCGATAATTGAATTACTGGAGGCATATGACCATGCCCGGAGGTTGCTTGTGAAACTAGTGATCTTAGGACTATTGGAGGCATCGTGTATGTCGGAGGTTGTTGTGTGTATTTAATTGTTGAGTCTGGGTGGCCTTGAGAGCCCGTTTTTAATTGTTGAGTTTGGGTGGCCTTGAGAGCCCGTGTTTTTATTGTTGAGTTTGGGTGGCCATGAGAGCCCGTGTATTTAATTTGGTGTCTTGAGTGGCAGTGAGTGCCGTGGGGTTGTTGAACCCGAGTCTTGACCGTTGGTGTGTCTTGAGTGGCAGTGAGTGCCCGTGGGGTTGTTGAACCCGAGTCTTGACTGTTGAGGTGTCTTGAGTGGCAGTGAATGCCCGTGGGGTTGTTGAACCCGAGTCTTGACTGTTGAGGTGTCTTGAGTGGCCTTGAGTGCCTGTGTGATTGAACTTTCCTGTGATTGTGAT
Source organism: Erodium maritimum (assembly GCA_963921825.1). Taxonomy (NCBI): domain Eukaryota; kingdom Viridiplantae; phylum Streptophyta; class Magnoliopsida; order Geraniales; family Geraniaceae; genus Erodium; species Erodium maritimum. The sequence continues at coordinate 48,200,227 of OY997592.1, forward strand.
CGTGGTTACCTGGGGTGGTGAGTTCTAAAGGTCGACAGCCTGATCCGACTTAGTGTCGATGAATTGCGAGTTCTAAAGGTCGACAGCCTGATCCGACTTAGTGTCGATGAATTGCGAGTTTGAAAGGTCGACAGCCTGATCCGACTTCGTGTCGAGGAATTGCGATAGGTCGAACCCTGACCTGATTGAGACTGGTTACTGAGCAGCTGGTGTGCGATCCTTTGTGATCTTGTTTGGCGTTGTGTAGTCTTTTGTCGTGTCCTTGAGGAGTTCGTCGATAGTTGTGTCGGGTTTACACTGTTTTTATCGAGTGTCGAGTCTGTTGAGGAAGGTGACGGGTTGTGGGTCAGTTGAGTACTTGAGTTGGGGACTGTAGTCCCGGTGTTGGGTTTGGTTTTAGTGTTACTGGCTTTTTCTGCTAATTATGCCATAGTCAGTCTGTTATCCGTGGAGGTGAGTGAACGCTCACCCCTAGCTGCTTTTCCTACAGGTACTGATCACCGGACGGACTAGGTTAGCTCTTGAAGTTCATGGAGCTTGGAGCGGAGTCTGGTCTTTACTTTTTGTCGAGTCTAGTGACGGATGTTGTACCTTGTCCATTTGTTGGGGGCGTTTTTGTATTGTAAATACTATTATTATTTTGAGAAGTAAATGGAAATGTCAGAGCTTTTATTCAAACAGGTTCAAGTGTTTATGTTTTAAAATGTTCGCGTCCCGAGTTCGGTTCTCTGAAATTGGGGCGTGACAATCCTTCTTTGTCGTTGTTAGCCTTGTGCCAAATCCACAAAGCGTAGCATACGTCCTATAGAACAATATGCCATGATCCAACGTGGGGAATATTTGCCCTACAAATGGCGTTCGGTTTGCGGCACACGATGGTATATAACTTCTGGCTCCTCTGGGTCCTACGACAACTGTCTCATTTGCTACGTGTTCACTATCGATATCCATATCTACACCATACGACACAAAAATATGTCATTTCATTCTAAGACATACACACATACTCACCTAAACATACATAGTACAATCATTCATTTTCCATGCCCAACTATATTCATTGATTTAATGCACACATTTGATCTGAGCTAAACATACATTAAACGGGTCGTTCATTTTCATACCCTCATATTTGCGTTTATAAATTTACAAACATTCATAATGACCTAAACATACCTCATCAAAGCATTTCATGACCTACCATAATATATTATTTAATATTCATACATACATATACTGCGCACTACACATACATCATCCTAGTATTTCATTTTCATACACTTCTACTGTTTGTTTTCATACTAATACATACATACATATGTCACTAAACATACATCCTAGCAGTATGACATTACTATACCCTCGTATTTGATTTTCATACTAATACATACACACATACTGTACTACACAAACACCATGGAATTATTTCATTTCAATGCACTACTACGTTTCCTTCTGCTGATACATACATACATTGGTCACTAAACATATATAATATAGACATTTCACTTCCGTACCTCCGTATTTGGTTTAGTACTACTGCATACACATACTGTATAACCTAAACATACAACACGCACCCATTTTCAATTACTTTTACTATTCCACGTATCAAACAAATCAATTACAACTTCATACCCTCAACAACGTAGTTCACCAATTCATAACAAATTGGCCACGAACAAACAACATCAGATGATGAGAACACAATCAAATACAATTGATCCAAATCTTACCCGCCATTTTTCCAGTATAGACTACAATTGCAGTTTCTTCACCGACTTCGAAATCAAATTCCGGTTTTTCCCTTTTTCCACGATCACGACTTCAGCAACTGTTGAACCCTTGTTTGTTATCCGACTTCGATCACAATTTTTCCCTGCTTTGTCGAGATCACGAAATGCTCTTGATCCTTCAGATTCTTCTTCGAACTTTTACGATAATAATATATTCAGAATCACATATATCTACATACATTTATGAATATTGATAATGCACCATAAATTTCGGCTGTTATCCAATTTAATTCGATTTCCCACTTTCATTTTCCGATTTCCCACTTTTTTTTCCGAAAGTACCCACCCAAAATGCGCGTGAACCAATTTTGGCATCAGATTTTACCAAAAATCTTAGCCCTTTATTTGATATATTCAATGGTATAGATTAGTTCTATGTTATGATTTAAGGGAGGGTTTGTACTTGATAGCCCCCCTATATATATATATATACGGGTGCAATCAGGTGCGAACCATGGCTTACGGTGCGAACGTGCGAACTTGCTTGTGCAGTGTATCTGGTTTGCGGAAATAGTGGTCTCGGTTTGCGGTGTTTTCGCAAACCATATTTTTCTCAACATAAAATGCTTTTTTTTTCAAACTTCTTTTCCGCAAACTGGGATGCTTATTTCCGCAAACCGTATTCGCTATTTCCACAAACCAGATACACTATTTTCGCAAACCATATATTTTCTCAACATAAAAATGCTGTTTTTTCAAACTTTTTTTTCCGCAAACTGGGATGCTTATTTCCGCAAACCATGTTCGCTATTTCCGCAAACCAGATTTGAGGTTCGCAGGTTCGCACCGTAAGGGAGGTTCGCACTTGATTATTTCCCTATATATATATATATATATATATATATATATATATATATAGGGAGACAATCAGGTGCGAACCTCCCTTACGGTGCGAACCTGCGAACCTCAAATCTGGTTTGCGGAAATAAGCATCCCAGTTTGCGGAAAAAAAGTTTGAAAAAACAGCATTTTTATCTTGGGAAAATATATGGTTTGCGAAAATAGTGTATCTGTTTTGCGGAAATAGCGAATATGGTTTGCGGAAATAAGCATCCCAGTTTGCGGAAAAACAGTTTGAAAAAAAAAACATTTTATCTTGAGAAAAATATGGTTTGTGAAAACACCGCAAACCAAGAACACTATTTCCGCAAACCAGATACACTACACAAGCAGGTTCGCAGGTTCGCACTGTAACCCCTGGTTCGCACCTGATTGCACCCGTATATATATATATATATATATATATATATAGGGTAGCTATCCAGTAAAAATCATCCTTATTGTGCAAACTACGAACCAATCTAAGCCATAGGATGCGGTCAAAGTGACGTCAGCAGAGCGCGCGCGATGCTGCCACGTGGCAGATTCGCGCGCGCCTCTGCCCGCGCGCGTGAGCGTGTTGACCACGCGCGCGCACGGTGCTAATAGTTTGGCGCGCACAGTGCTAATAGTTTAGCACAGTGCCAAACTATTAGCACTGTGCGCCCAAACTATTAGCACTATGCGCGCCACGTGTCAGCACTGTGCGCGCGCACCAGCAGCGCGCGCGCCCACGTGTCAGCACCTGGTGAGTTCGTAGTTTGCACAATAAGGGGTGGTTTGTATTTGATACCAACCCTATATATATATATGGGTAAACTACAAATGCATACCCCGAAGTTGTCACGTTTAACCGATGATTACCCTAAAGTTTAAAGTTAATTGATGCATACCCTGAAGTTACGAGTTGTAACTCAAAACCCCTCTGTCAACTAAAATGACGAAAATACCCTCAACTACACTTCAATAATTATGTTAAAAGTTACTTTTGCTATATATATATATAGGAGAGCAATCAGGTGTGAACCATGAGTTATGGTGTGAACCTGCGAACTCAATCAGATTGCGCCATGTGTCGCGCTCAGAAAATGCCCCCCTTTTTGTTATAATCAAGTTTATTAATTCGATTTTTCCCGTTTCGTTTCAACTCCGATTTCATTTTTTCTTGCGCCAATATTCTTATTTTTTCAAGAGCTTTCTAACAAGTAGTGGATTGCATATATTTTAATGTGTTTTTGAATACGTGTGTGGATGTGTGAATATGAGTGCGAAAAGAGTGATGTGTTTTGCAAATTTAGTGTATATGGTTTGCGGATTTAGTGTATATAGTTTGCGTGTCACGCCCCAATTTCAGTAGACCGAACTCGGGACGCGAACGTTTTGAAACAATAAACCATTTTAAAACCCTTTCCATAAATCACTTTAAAATCACCCTTTGTTCATCAAAAATAATATTTACAACTCAAAATAAGTCCCAACAAGTGGACAAAACAAGGTATCCGTCACTAGACTCAAAAGTAAAACCCAGAGTCCCGCTCCTAGCTCTTCAAGCTTCAGAAGCTCACCTAGTCCAACCTGCGACCGGTACCTGTAGGAAAAGCAGCTAGGGGTGAGCATTCGCTCACCACCACGGATAACAGACTGACCACGGCATAATTAGCAGACAATTCTGATAACACCACAACAAACTCAACACCGGGGAACACTATCCCCAACCCAAGTACTCCGACTGACACACGCCCACTGTTACCTTCCTCGACCGACTCAACACTCAGACACGTAAAGTAGACCTGACACAACGATTGACGACCTCCTCCAAAGACTCAAGACCACCACGCAACACCCAAGATCACAAAGGATCGCACACCAAACAAGATCACAAAGGATCGCGTACCAGCTGCTCAGTAACCTCCCTCACTCACGCGCTTTTCCGAACCACTTAGGCCATGCGATCGACCTGTCTCAGTAACCTCTCTCACTCACACGCTTTGCCGAACCACTCAAGCCAGGCGGTCGACCAGTCTCAGTAACCTCTCTCACTCACGCGCTTTACCGAACCACTCAGGCCAGGCGGTCGACCTGTCTCGGTAACCTCTCTCACTCACGCTCTTCCCCGAAACATAGTCGGGCCAGGCGGTCGACCTGTCTCAGTAACCTCTCTCACTCACGTAACCACAATCACAATCACAATCACAAGCAAGTTCAAAAAACAGCAACAACCCAAGTTCAACACTCCACAGACACTCATGGCCACACAAGACACCAACAGAAAAAAACACGGACTCAACAAACCCACGGGCACTCACGGCCTCCCAAGACACACCGACAGTAACTCACAGGCTCAACAACCCCACGGGCACTCACGGCCTCCCAAGACACACCAACAGTAACTCACGGGCTCAACAACCCCACGGGCACTCACGGCCTCCCAAGACACACCAACAGTAACTCACGGCTCAACAACCCCACGGGCACTCACGGCCTCCCAAGACACACCAATAGTAACTCACGGGCTCAACAACCCCACGGGCAATAACGGCCTCCCAAGACACACCAAACAGTAACTCACGGGCTCAACAACCCCACGGGCACTCATGGCCACCCAAGACACACCAATAGTAAAGACACGGGTTCAACAACCCCACGGGCACTCATGGCCACCCAAGACACACCAATAGTAAAGACACGGGTTCAACAACCCCACGGGCACTCATGGACACCCAAGACACAACAGTGAACACGGGCTCTCATGGCCACCCAAGACACAACAGTAAAACACGGGCTCTCATGGCCACCCAAGACACAATAGTAAAACACAGGCTCTCATGGCCACCCAAGACACAAAATACACAATCAACCTCCGGCATAACCGATGCCTCCAACAGTTCTAATATCAATAGTTTCACAATCAACCTCCGGGCATGGTCATATGCCTCCAGTACTCCTAACACCGATAAGTTCACAATCAACCTCCGGGCATGGTCATATGCCTCCAGTAATTCTAATATCGCTAAGTTCTCTGCTCCTACGACACTACTAAGTGTCACATGCTTTTCTATAGTCGCTACGTTCCCGTATCTTGCCTTTCTAATATTCGATAAACCTACTTAACCCACGACACCCCGGTGTCACATGCATTTCTACTGTTAACTTTCCTTAGTCAGAGCCGAGATCCGGCTACTTTTCCCTACCTCGTGCGTGTTCTCTAAAAGCCAACCAACAAGCTCCGGCGTGATCTCAGTCACTCGCCTAGCTTTCCTTTCCCTCGGTCTGCAGCACGATCTAAAAGAACACAATTTCAAACGCTTTTAAGCTTGCAGGCATAATGCTGAATTTTAATAAACCTGACGCCCAAAAGTAACCCCGACAATGTCGATCACTCCCAAACTCCCCAATTACTCGACATTGTCGATATTGGACCCGGAAAGGCCCGATTCGCCCGACATGGCGAATCTGCCCGGGTTTTGAAAACGCACTTCCGGGGCCCCGAAAATTCCCGTTTTCGTTTCTACGGTCTTATAATAATTCAAAGGTTCCTAGGCACTCGACGGAATCGAATTCCGACTTCCGAGTCAATTAATTAACGTTTAAAGTTTCTAAACCCGATAATTACAACTTTTCCAATTTAATTCCAAATTTCAATTCGGTTGTGGATAAATGATCCGGGGAACGTTCTAAACCACCCGAACACAAAACCCGATCACCCGAGCACGTGGGCCCCACCCAGCCAAGCTTGGCAAAATTTCCTTTTTGCCCCAAAACGTTCCTAACGAACCCCAAACCTCAACCATTCATCTTTAAACCAATTCTAACCAAAACTCAACCATATTTGAATCGTTTAAACTCAAACCCTAAAATTCAAACTTAACAAAACGAAAATCGGTTAGGTGCTCACCGTAGAGAATGACGGTGTGAGCTTGAATCTTCTATCGTTGAGACGATCCAACGGTTTGATCGACGGGAATCACCAAAACCTTCAACTTCTCCTTCTCTTTTCTCTCCTTCTTCTAACTCACATTTCTCTCTCCAAAACTCCATTTTTTGCAATAATGAACGTGTAACACTCTTCCTCTTTCCTTTTGTTTTAGTTTAAAAACAACTAACCATCATATTCATGACATGTGTCATGTGGGTCCACCTTTATTTTGGTTTAAAAACAACTAACCACCATTTGCTTGACATGTGTCAAGTTGGTCCCACCCCTTTTGGAAAATATCTTTTAGATATTTTTCAGTCAGATTCGCGAAATTCGGTCGTCTCGGGCCCCGAACGGGCACTTTTTCCAAGAAATTACGAAACTTCACGGGCTACAAGGAAACGGCTCAACTAAGACCGCTGCGACGACGGCTAGGCTTTTTGGATCCAAAACGGTCCTCGAATGGACCAAAATGTCGCTCGGTTGACTTTTCCAGCGAAAAGTCAACATTTCCCAAATTGGTCAGAAAGTTGCCCTGAGTCCCCCGGAACTCACTTTGGTCGATAACGGGGTCAACTTAAGTTCGGTATGACCCTCAGGGTCAATCTTAGGTTTAATTAAGTGTCTGCTTAAATTTTTTAAATTTTCCTGTTTTTCGCAGATTTGACTGGCGATGACCGGGAGTGGTTATTACATTGCGAATTTAGTGTATATGGTTTGCGAATTTAGTGTATATGGTTGCGAATTTAGTGTATATGTTTTGCAAATTTAGTGTATATGGTTTGCGGATTTAGTGTATATGGTTTGCGGATTTAGTGCATGTGGTTTGCGAATTTAGTGTATATGGTTTGCGAATTTAGTGTATGTGGTTTGAGAATATAGTATATTTGGTTTGCGAATATAGTATATGTGGTTTAAGAATATAGTATATATAGTTTGCGAATATGACATATATGGTTTGCGAAAAGTGTGATGTGGTTTGAGAATATGAGATAAGTTGGTTTAAGAATATAGTATATGTGGTTTGCGAATATACTATATTCTCAAACCACATATACTATATTCGCAAATCATATACACTAAATTCGCAAACCATATACACTAAATCCGCAAATCATATACACTAAATCCGCAAACCATATACACTAAATTTGCAAAACACATCACACTTTTCGCACTCATATTCACACATTCACACACGTATTCAAAAACACATCAAAATATATGCAATCCACTACTTGTTAGAAAGCTCTTGAAAATAATAAGAATATTGGCGCAAAAAAAAATTAAATCGGAGTTGAAACGAAAATTTGAAAAATTAAATTAATAAACTTGGAGGGAAAAACAAATATGAGCATTTCTAAGCGCGACACGTGTCATGTTGTTGTTGAGTTTGTAGGTTCACATTTTAAGAGGGGTTAGCACGTGAAAGCTTCCTTCTCTCTCTCTCTCTATATATAGGGGCACATTCACATGTTACCCAAGCTTAAATTGTTACTTGTTATCCAAATCTAAGCCATTAGATTTTGAAATCTAATGACTATAGATTTTTTTATCCCAATTATACATAAATAAAATAGAATAATATAAAAAAGGGTAGTTTTGTAATTCCGTATCCCTTAAAATTATTACTGCAGAATTTGTTTTTTAATGTTTGTATCTGATTTTTTTTATTATTAAAAAATCTGACTTTTTAAACTATAAAATTTCGATTGTTTAGCAAATTTCGTATATATTATAGAAGATTATGTGCAACATTACATAATTTGATGTATAAAAATTTACGTTGATTGACAAATATACACCGAGAGTTATAGCTTTTACACTGAGAACATTAAAATTTTAGTCCCAACTACCACAATATTACAGAAATATACATAGAGTTACACAATTTTACATTGAGAGTTACATAAATATGTACTGAGAGTTAAAGAATTTGGTACTGAGAATTTTAAAATTTTAGTCCCAACTATCACAATATTACATAAATATACATTTAGGGTTACAGAATTTTACATGGATGGTTACATATTTACAGATCAATAACAAATCTAAAAGACTTGCACAAAATAATTGTTACATCAATATCCACATGGAATTACATAATTTTTACAAGAGTGTTTCATAATTTTTATGAAAAGACAACAAAATTTGTAAGACAAAAAACTACATCCACATATCTGGTTTCAAAATTTTACATGAGGCAAGATTTGCAGATGAAAAAGAATCTGGTTTGAAGTAAAAAAAACTAAAACAAATCTGACTTTAGAAAAATAAAATCAAAACCTATGGTGTAATACATAAAAAATACATAATAATAAAAGACTAGTTACATAATACTACACCAAAGTATACAGGTTGATTGTAGAGAATACCACCAACGAAAACCACCTATACAAATGTGTTTCAAAAAATTACCCTCCACTTAAAAGTTATATAATAATACACTTACATAATAATACATGAAAAAATACATAGTAATAAGAGACATGTTACAGATTTTACAAAATACAAAGAACCAACTAAAACTACCAAAACAAATCTATTTCAAAAAGTTACTTTCAACTTATATGTATAATGAGATTTTTTTTTTCAAAACAATACCTCCAACATTTCATGAAGCCAGATCCACATATAGATTTTATCCCAAAATGTACCAAAAAAACACAGTACAACAACTAACTAAACCCTACAACAGCCAAAAATAAACTGAATCTAAAATCAAAAATCATAGCAATCAATACCCAGCACCCAAAATCAAATCAATATGAACCATAGAACAACAAAAAACTAAAATGAAAATCAACCATCTGGCCTCTGTTAGTTGCTTGACGATATTATCCACATCCTTGACGGATCTGCTCGGAGTAGAAAGAGCAACACGACGGAGAAGATGAAGTCGGAGTCTGGCGTGTTGTATCCAGGGACGGTTGTTCTGAACCTATAGCAGCTCAGGACGGTGGTAGTGTCTGTGGAGGATGACGGCTAGACGAGCGGAGACGCGGAAGGGAGTGGAGGGGCGGCGACCGTTGCTGTCACGGACGTGGCTACGTGTGTGGTGGCTCGATCTCTCCTCCGGGCGTGTCAGGTGATATTTGGCAGCGAGATCCTGGGTTGAAGAAGGAGGCGCTGCTCATCTCCGATGGACTCGCCGGAGGTGGCCTCCTCTGTGGTTGTGGACAGGTTTAGGCGTGGCTTTGCATGAGCGCGTTTCGCTGGATAGATATGCACGACGGAGTCACGGAAAGTAAGGGCACGAGAGCAGCGGCGGCGGATCCGTGCGGGAGAGGGCCGACGCGTCCTCCGACGGCGGCGGCTTCTGCTCGGCCTCATGGCTTCAGCTGCGATGGCGTCTTCCCCGAGGTCCTATGAGGCTCGGGAAGAACGACGAGGCTTGAAATAGGGCTGGGCAGGGACAGATTCATGCTGGTGGCGGCATAAACGCAACTCATTAGGAGGGAGAGCTTCAGTGTGAGGTGAAATTGAAAGTGACAAGAGATGGGGCATATGATTAGGTTAGGGTAAAGTCAGATTGAAAATGACTTAATCACCCTTAGATCCATTGAAATTACAAAAATAAATCATAAGTTATAGTTATTTATAATTGTATACCACTGAATTCAGAGCCATTGATTTCAACTCATCCAATTGTTAATAATAGGGTAACAAATAACAAAATAATGAAACGTAACACCTGAAAGTGTTCTTATATACATATATATATATATATATATATATATAGGATTGGTATCAGGTACAAACTCCTCCTTATTGTGCAAACTACGAACCCATGAGAGCCACAGGATTCCTCCAAAGTGATGTCAGCAGAGCGCACCAGATGTTGACACGTGGACAATATATATATAAAACACCGCACCTTATTGTGCAAACTACGAACTCACCAGGCGCTGACACGTGGCGCGCAGAGTGCTAATAGTTTGGGCGCACAGTGCTAATAGTCCCAAACTATTAGCACCGTGTTGCGCAAACTATCAGCACTAAACGTGCCACGTGTTAGCACCTGGTGAGTTCGTAGTTTGCACAATAAGGGTGGTTTTTACTGGATAGCTACCCTATATATATATAAGATAACATTCAGGTACGACTGTAAAACCCGCTTATTTAAAAAGGGGTTTTCTTTTGTAATTAGAATCGTCGGGGTAGGTTTGGGCAATAAGTGGTTTTGTAAAAAAAAAAATTGGGCTGGACTGGGCCGACCCGGCCCAAGTCTCAGACCCGGCCCAAGTCCAGGCTTTATAAGTCGAAGTAGGGTTCGGCGTCCCCCACTTTCCCCTCTTCTTCGTTCCTGCGCAGCCAACCCCCAAACCCTCTCCCTCACCTTCCACGTCCGGCCACAACTCCTCTCACCCGCTCATCTCTTGTCTTCTCCTCCGTCCAACCACGACAGCCACCTCCCTCCCTTCTTCTCCGGCTCGAGTCGTCGCCCTCTCTCCTCCAGATTCGTCTCCGACCACACGCAGAGCCGCCGCCCGATCTTCTCCCCTCACGGCCAACGCCTTCGCCCTCACCTCGTCAGTAACGACTCGCCACCATCTCCTTTCCCCCTGTCTTCCTCTTCTGCGTTGAAATCCGACCCCGCCCGTACCGTCCTCATCCCCAACGCCGCCGGCGCTCGCCAGATCCGGCGAGTTACAGCCGGATTCGTTCAGATCTGAGGAGAAATCCTCAGCCGCGCCCCGTCGCGCCTCACCCAGCTCCGCCACCGTTTTTCCTACGGTGAGCCCTCGGCCGGCGACACCTACTGGTGGTCGGCCCGATCTGAAAACCGAGCATCCCTTCCCTTTTCTTTTCGTTTCCCGTGTGTTGTTTTGGATCTGAGTTTCGGGGAAAACTGAAATCATTTTTGAATCTAGTCTTTTGTGAAACTCGAAAAAAATCAGTGAAATCAAAAAGGGATGATAAGGTTTTGAAAATAAAACCAGTTCGGTTCATAACGTTTTTGGAGCAATAAAATAAAAGATATTAAGGAAAGTCAGATCTAAAAGAAAATGGGTTTAAAAACGAGAATCAGCTTTGGAAATAAAATGGTTTTAATCAAAGGAAAATGAAACCAGAGTCGAGCAAAAAGGTTTTTCTTTGAGACTATTGGATCGAAACTGGATTGAAATTTTGGTAACCGAATGTTTAAACTGGACGTTAATCGGACTTAGAACGGAACAAAAGCGGACCGCAAAATCAGACCTCGAGATTCGTGTATTGGGACCGTAATTCCGCTTTTAGCTCGCTCGAGTCTAAAGGACAACTTTTGAACTTAATCGAAACCGTCGTAACCTTTAAAAAATTTGGTGAAACCGGTTTTAATTGTAACTTTCTGTGTAAGGTAGAGTGCAGCTTCGATCGAAGAGAAAACCGAAGTTACACCCAGACGCGGACTTTGCCCTGGAAGACGGCGTTGGCCCGGTCGTCAGCAGCTAGGAGACGCTGCTGTGGTTTCGTCGTGAGGTAGGGAAAAGTAGCCGGATCTCGGCCCTGACTAGGGAAAGTTAACAGTAGAATTGCATGTGACATCGGGGGTCGTGGGTGAAGTAGGTTTATCGAATATTAGAAAGGCATGATACGGGAACGTAGCGAATATCGGAAATGCATGTGACACTTAGTAGTGTCCTGGGAGTATAGAACTTAGCGTTGTTAGAATTACTGGAGGCATATGACCATGCCCGGAGGTTGATTGCGAACTTATCGATATTAGGAGTACTGGATGCATATGACCATGCCCGGAGGTTGATTGTGAAACTTTTGATATTAGGACTGTTGGAGGCATTGGTTATGCCGGAGGTTGATTGTGTATTTGTGTCTTGGGTGGCCATGAGAGCCCGTGTTTTACAGTTGTATCTTGGGTGGCCATGAGAGCCCGTGTTTTACAGTTGTGTCCTGGGTGGCCATGAGAGCCCGTGTTTTACAGTTGTGTCTTGGGTGGCCATGAGAGCCCGTGTTACTTTTGTGTCTTGGGTGGCCATGAGAGCCCGTGTTACTGTTGTGTCTTGGGTGGCCATGAGAGCCTGTGTTTTACAGTTGTGTCTTGGGTGGCCATGAGAGCCCGTGCTTTACTGTTGGTGTCTTGGGTGGCCATGAGTGCCCGTGGGGTTGTTGAACCCGTGTCTTTACTGTTGGTGTCTTGGGTGGCCATGAGTGCCCGTGGGGTTGTTGAACCCGTGTCTTTACTGTTGGTGTCTTGGGTGTCCATGAGTGCCCGTGGGGTTGTTGAACCCGTGTCTTTACTGTTGGTGTCTTGGGTAGCCATGAGTGCCCGTGGGGTTGTTGAGCCCGTGAGTTATGGTTGGTGTGTCTTGGGAGGCCGTGAGTGCCCGTAGGGTTGTTGAGCCCGTGAGTTATGATTGGTGTGTCTTGGGTGGTCGTGAGTGCCCGTGGGGTTGTTGAGCCGTGAGTTACTGTTGGTGTCCTGTGTGGCCATGAGTGCCTGTGGAGTGTTGAACCTGTGTTGTTGCTGTTTGTTGAACTTGCTTGTGATTGTGATTGTGGTTACCTGAGGTTGGGGGCCCGCTTCATGAAACGGGGGTCCACGAGCACACGCGTCTGCATGTTCAGACGGGGTAGGGGGCTCGCCCGACCACAAGGGGTCTTGGCCGCGCGTGTGTGGTTTGGGGTTATGAGTGTGATAGGTCGACAGCCTGATCCGACTTTGTGTCGATGAACTGCGATAGGTCGACAGCCTGATCCGACTTTGTGTCGATGAACTACGATAGGTCGACAGCCTGATCCGACTTCGTGTCGAGGAATTGCGATAGGTCGATCCTTGACCTGATTGAGATTGATAACTGGGTGTGAGGGAGGTTACTGAGCAGCTGGTATGCGATCCTTTGTGATCTTGTTTGGTGTGCGATACTTTGTGATCTTGGGTTTGCGTGGTGGTGTTTTGAGTCCTTGGAAGAGGTCGTGATCGTTGTGTTGGGTCTACATTACGAGTCCGAGTGTTGAGTGTGTCGAGGAAAGTAACGGGTTGTGGGTCAGTCGAGTACTTTAGTTTGGGGATTGTATTCCCGGTGTTGGGTTTGGTTTTGGTGTTACCGGCATGGTCTGCTAATTATTCCGTAGTTAGTCTGTTATCCGTGGTGGTGAGCGAACGCTCACCCCTAGCTTCTTTTCTTACAGGTACTGGTCGCAGGTTGGACTAGGTGAGCTTTTGAAGCTTGAAGAGCTAGGAGCGGGTTTCTGGGTTTTACTTTCGAGTCTAGTGACGGATACCTTGTTTTTGTCCAATTGTCGGGACTTATTTTGAGTTGTAATTATTATTTTTGTTGAACAGTTGGTGTTTTAAAGTAAATTATAAAAAGGGTTTCAAAATGATTTATTGTAACTAAACGTTCGTGTACCGAGTTCGGTTTACTGAAATTGGGGCGTGACAGCTTGGTATCAGAGCTCGAGGTTTCACACCTCGGACTGTACGTCAATTAGGTGGGAGAGTCGAGTCAGTAAAAGTCTCGTTGTGCGTTGGGTACGCAAGGCGGAAACCGTGTGCAGACCCGTCGTGTAGTGAGTCCTGTTTGTGTTTGTGTGTATGTGCAGTACGTGGTTACTGGCATACTGTTTGTGTGTTGCTGCATGAAAAGTTTTTCAGCTGTCGCGACTCGACTCAGGGGCGCCCCTGTGGTCGAGCGTGACGGTGTTGACGTCAAGTGGGTACAATGTAGTTCGGGGACGCCTGGACCGGGATGTAACTACCTGATGTTAAGAAATAGGGTTTGTAATGAAAAGGAGAAAGTTTCTCGAATTGTTTGGCCATGTGGGCGTGTTGTGGAGTTTTGGCTGGCCCTGTGGGCGTGCTTTGTTTATGTTGGCCCGGTGGGCGTGTTTGATTTTGATTGGCCCTGTGGGCGTGTGTGGTTTTGATTGGCCCTATGGGCGTGTGTGGTTTTGGTTGGGCCGGTGGGCGTGGTTCGGTGTTGGTTGGCCCGGTGGGCGAGTGTTGTTGTTTGGCCGTGTCGGCTTGTGTCTTGGTTGAGGTTGAATGACTTGTTTGGTCCGTGAGTCGTGGCGCGTGGGTTTGCTGAATTGGTAGTCAAGCGTGTGTGTCGTTTGAGACTAATTTTAGGGTTGAAACGGGTTAAGATTCGAGTTGGAACCGAGTTTGGAAAACAGGGCTGCGCGAGCGTCACGGATCCTGTCACGGATCCGTGACGGACCAGAGTGTTTTGGCGAATTTTGGGTCTTTGTCACGGCACCGTGACCCCAACCGTGACGAGGTCTGTCACGGGTTCGTGACCCCTGTCGTTTTCACCGTCTTGTTTATGCAGTTGTCGCGTTGTGGTTGCGTGACTTGGTGCACGTCTGTGCGGTCTATTTGAGGTCTCTTTACGTATTATTATAACTAAGGTATTAATAGCGTGAGTAGTAGTGATTTACTAAATTGAGGACGTGTTTCCCGTGTCGAGGTTTATCTTACTTGAGCGAGTACTTGAGGTGTTGTTAGCGTGAACAGTGTGACGTTTGACATCAGGTTTTGAGGTAGTAGTTGCCTTGGTTAGACCGGTAAGTCTTTAGTGCGTTACTAGTATGCCATACTCGAACGGGTGTCCGTGGAGGTGAGCATAACGCTCATCCCCTTTACTACTTTTCCCGCAAGGGACGAGTAGCGAACACTGGTTTGGTTGCGGAAAGTTATGAGTAAATGTATAGAGGACCGGGTGAGGGTTTGTGTTAGACTTCACCGGAGTAACTAATGGAGTGGTTTTTCGTTCTCTGCTTTGAGCGTCATTTCTGTTGGATACCGGGGCGTCACACTCGTTTGTGTTGTCGAGTTGTGCTGAGAGGTTGGGGCTGAGTTTAGAGCCGTTAAGCCCACCCCTGCGTCTGGACACGCCGGTTGGTGGTGGTGTGGTGTTGACTAGAGTCTGTCGTGCCTGCGAAATCAGAGAAGCGAACTGACACAGGAGGTTCGAGAGAGGGCTCAAGAACCCTGAAGCTGGATCGAGTCCTCAACCCGAGGAGTGGGGTATGTTCGGAGTTGGTAGGGACGACGACGGTAGTGGAGCGAGGTTTTAGAGGGACTGCGAGGATCCGTGAGGATCGGCAGCGACTGAGCTTTTGCGTGTATCCGTGGGAAGGATACTTACGAAATACAACCTTTGACGTAAACTTGGGAATGGATTGGCTGGCGAAGTGCCGAGCCAATATCGACTACTATAGGCGACGAGTGACAGTGTCAGTGGGCAACACGAAGGTGTCATGTGTGCTGGGTAGTAATAGCGGGGTTCTCCTGTCGACTTTGTCCGCAGTGGAGGAAGTATCGGTCGTGCAAAGCCGAGAGTTACCGCGAGTGGTGTGTGAGTTCCCCGAGGTCTTTCCTAAGGAGTTGAGCGGGTTGCCACCAGTGCGTGAGGTGGAGTTCAGGATTGACCTGGTGCCGGTAACGGCAGCAATGTCGATGACGCCTTACAGGTTCGCGCCAGCAGAGTTGACCGAGCTGAAGGGTCAGCTCGAGGAATTTCGGGAGAAGGGGTTTATTCGTCCGAGCACATCGCCGTGGGAAGCGTCAGCACTCTTCGTGAAGAAGAAGAGTGGAGAGCTTCGGATGTGCATGGACTACCGGAAACTGAACCGGGTTACGGTGGATGACCGATACCCGATGCCGAAAATTGACGACTTGTTCGACCAGTTGAGAGGGTCGACGTATTTCTCGAAGATCGACTTACGATCCGGATACTACCAGTTGCGAGTCCGAGAGGGGGACGTCGCAAGGACTGTATTCCGGACATGCTATGAGCATTACGAGTTCAGGGTGATGACTTTGAACTGCCGAACGCACCTGCAACGTTCATGGATCTGATGTACAGTATATTTTGGTTGTTCTTAAATCAGTTTGTGGTGGTGTTTTGTAGACGACAAGGATCCGGGAAATAGTTGCCGGTGGTACTGACGCCGAGGGATGAGATTGTTGTACTAATTGGGAGTTACGGTATCGCGGAGGTTTGTACATACCGCGTGACGGCGGAGGCGATGAGCTGCGAGAGTCGCAGCATTCGCGCCTAACAGTGCACGCGAATGACACTAAGAGGAGCGCGACATCAGGTGGCATGTCTAGTGGAGCGGGATGCGGAGAGCGGTCGCGGAGTTAGTATCGCGATGCCTCACTCGTCGGCAGGTGAGAGCCGAACAACAGCGTCCCGCTGGATTATTGCAACCACTGCGAGTTCGCCTACAACAACAGCTTTCAGGCCAGTATCATGATGGCACCGTACGGAGCGTTGTATGGTAGGCCGGGTCGATCGCCCGTGTGCGGGGCGGAAGTGAGGAATGAGGGTTTACGTGGCTAGAACTGGACCGAGAGACAGCTGAATCGGTCTTGCCGAAGCGTGAGCGGTTGAAGATCGCGCGGAGTCGGCAGTATCTATGCTGACAGACGGCGCCGACCTCTCGAGTCAGCAATCAGTGGTCATGTACCCCTGGAGGTGAGCCCGAAAGCTAGACTAATGCGTTTCAACCGCGGCGGAGGCGGGGCAGCCCCGCGGTGTATCGGGCCTTTCGAGGTCTTGAGTACGTCATTGAGTAGGCAGATGTCGAGGTAACGGGTGATGTCCCGTATAAGGAGAAACCGATGTGGGAAATGGATCCACACGAGCAGATCCTGCGCGGAAGGGTTATCCGCTTAGAACTGGTGTTGTGGCGGCACCACAAGGCTGAGTCGACGTGGGAACGCGAGGACGAGGTTCGCGCGAAGTACCCCGAGCTGTTCGACTCCCGAGGTAGGTCTGTTCTAAATTTCGCGGACGAAATTCCTTTAAGGGGGTAGACTGTAAAACCCGCTTATTTAAAAAGGGGTTTTCTTTTGTAATTAGAATCGCGGGGTAGGTTTGCGCAATAAGTGGTTTTGTAAAAAAAAAAAAATTGGGCTGGACTGGGCCGACCCGGCCCAAGTCCGGGCTTTATAAGCCGAAGTAGGGTTCGGCGTCCCCCACTTTCCCCTCTTCTTCGTTCCTGCGCAGCCGACCCCCAAACCCTCTCCCTCACCTTCCACGTCCGGCCACAACTCCTCTCACCCTCTCATCTCTCGTCTTCTCCTCCGTCCAACCACGACAGCCACCTCCCTCCCTTCTTCTCCGGCTCGAGCCGCCGCCCTCTCTCCTTCAGATTCGTCTCCGACCACACGCAGAGCCGCCGCCCGATCTCCTCCCCTCACGGCCAACGCCTCCGCCCTCACCTCGTCAGTAACGACTCACCACCGTCTCCTTTCCCCCCTGTCTTCCTCTTCTGCGTTGAAACCCGACCCCGCCGGTATCGTCCTCATCCCCAACGCCGCCGGCGCTCGCCAGATCCGGCAAGTTACAGCCGGATTCGTTCAGATCTGGGGAGAAATCCTCAGCCGTGCCCCGTCGCGCGTCACCCAGCTCCGCCGCCGTTTTTCCTACGGTGAGCCCTCGGCCGGCGACACCTACTGGTGGTCGGCCCGATCTGAAAACCGAGCATCCCTTCCCTTTTCTTTTCTTTTCCCGTGTGTTGTTTTGGATCTGAGTTTTGGGGAAAACTGAAATCATTTTTGAATCTAGTCTTTTGTGAAACTCGAAAAAAATCAGTGAAATCAAAAAGGGATGAGAAGGTTTTGAAAATAAAACCAGTTTGGTTCATAACGTTTTTGGAGAAATAAAATAAAAGATATTAAGGAAAGTCAGATCTAAAAGAAAATGGGTTTAAAAACGAGAATCAGCTTTGGAAATAAAATGGTTTTAATCAAAGGAAAACGAAACCAGAGTCGAGCAAAAAGGTTTTTCTTTGAGACTATTGGATCGAAAATGGATTGAAATTTTGGTAACCGAATGTTTAAACTGGACGTTAATCGGACTTAGAACGGAACAAAAGCGGACCGCTGAATCCGACCTCGAGATTCGTGTATTGGGACCGTGCCTCGGAAACATGCACCGGTTTCGGTGCTCGGGTACTCAAACCCGATTCGTCGTAATTCCGCTTTTAGCTCGCTCGAGTCTAAAGGACAACTTTTGAACTTAATCGAAACCGTCGTAACCTTTAAAAAATTTGGTGAAACCGGTTTTAATTGTAACTTTCTGTGTAAGGTAGAGTGCAGCTTCGATCGAAGAGAAAACCGGAGTTACACCCAGACGCGGACTTCGCCCTGGAAGACGACGTTGGCCCGGTCGTCAACAGCTAGGAGACGCTGCTGTGGTTTCGTCGTGAGGTAGGGAAAAGTAGCCGGATCTCGGCCCTGACTAGGGAAAGTTAACAGTAGAATTGCATGTGACATCGGGGGTCGTGGGTGAAGTAGGTTTATCGAATATTAGAAAGGCATGATACGGGAACGTAGCGAATATCGGAAATGCATGTGACACTTAGTAGTGTCCTGGGAGTATAGAACTTAGCGTTGTTAGAATTACTGGAGGCATATGACCATGCCCGGAGGTTGATTGCGAACTTATCGATATTAGGAGTACTGGATGCATATGACCATGCCCGGAGGTTGATTGTGAAACTTTTGATATTAGGACTGTTGGAGGCATTGGTTATGCCGGAGGTTGATTGTGTATTTGTGTCTTGGGTGGCCATGAGAGCCCGTGTTTTACAGTTGTGTCTTGGGTGGCCATGAGAGCCCGTGTTTTACAGTTGTGTCCTGGGTGGCCATGAGAGCCCGTGTTTTACAGTTGTGTCTTGGGTGGCCATGAGAGCCCGTGTTACTTTTGTGTCTTGGGTGGCCATGAGAACCCGTGTTACTGTTGTGTCTTGGGTGGCCATGAGAGCTCGTGTTTTTCAGTTGTGTCTTGGGTGGCCATGAGAGCCTGTGCTTTACTGTTGGTGTCTTGGGTGGCCATGAGTGCCCGTGGGGTTGTTGAACCCGTGTCTTTACTGTTGGTGTCTTGGGTGGCCATGAGTGCTTGTGGGGGTTGAACCCGTGTCTTTACTGTTGGTGTCTTGGGAGGCCATGAGTGCCCGTGGGGTTGTTGAGCCCGTGAGTTATGGTTAGTGTGTCTTGGGAGGCCGTGAGTGCCCATGGGGTTGTTGAGCCTGTGATTTATGATTGGTGTGTCTTGGGTGGTCGTGAGTGCCCGTGGGGTTGTTGAGCCGTGAGTTACTCTTGGTGTCCTGTGTGGCCATGAGTGTCTGTGGAGTGTTGAACCTGTGTTGTTGCTGTTTGGTGAACTTGCTTGTGATTGTGATTGTGGTTACCTGAGGTTGGGGGCCCGCTTCATGAAACGGGGGTCCACGAGCACATGCGTCTGCATGTTCAGACGGGGTAGGGGGCTCGCCCGACCACAAGGGGTCCTGGCCGCGCGTGTGTGGTTTGGGGTTGTGAGTGTGATAGGTCGACAGCCTGATCCGACTTTGTGTCGATGAATTGCGATAGGTCGACAGCCTGATCCGACTTCGTGTCGAGGAATTGCGATAGGTCGATCCTTGACCTGATTGAGATTGATAACTGGGTGTGAGGGAGGTTACTGAGCAGCTGGTATGCGATCCTTTGTGATCTTGTTTGGTGTGCGATCCTTTGTGATCTTGGGTTTGCGTGGTGGTCTTTTGAGTCCTTGGAAGAGGCCATGATCATTGTGTTGGGTCTACATTACGAGTCTGAGTGTTGAGTCTGTCGAGGAAAGTAACGGGTTGTGGGTCAGTCGAGTACTTGAGTTTGGGGATTGTATTTCCGGTGTTGGGTTTGGTTTTGGTGTTACCGGCATGGTCTGCTAATTATGCCGTAGTCAGTCTGTTATCCGTGGTGGTGAGCGAATGCTCACCCCTAGCTGCTTTTCCTACAGGTACCAGTCGCAGGTTGGACTAGGTGAGCTTCTGAAGCTTGAAGAGCTAGGAGCGGGTTTCTGGGCTTTACTTTCGAGTCTAGTGACGGATACCTTGTTTTTGTCCAATTGTCGGGACTTATTTTGAGTTGTAATTATTATTTTTGTTGAACAGTTGGTGTTTTAAAGTAAATTATAAAAAGGGTTTCAAAATGATTTATTGTAACTAAACGTTCGCGTCCCGAGTTCGGTTTACTGAAATTGGGGCGTGACAACGACTATGCCAATTTTTTGCGGAATACGAATCCATCCAGCCTTGGAATCGCATGTAATCGCATAAGGCAAGGCTGAAATGTTTTTATTTTTATTCACCAAGTTTCTTATTTTTATTTTTCCCGTTTCATTTGAACTTCGATTTAATTTTTTCTTGCGCCAATTTTTTTTCTTTTTTCAAGATCTATCTATCAAGTAGCATATTGAATATGTTTTGAAGCAAGAAAAGACATGTACAAGAAAAAACACAAATTGTTAACCGTGCACTAATGTATGTTTTTACAACTGCATTTGTATGAATAAGCTAATCTTAATGTATGTTTTTGTGTATATGTTTTTACAACTGCATGTTTTTAATTTTCAGTTATATATGTACGCTGAACTTAATGTATGTTTATGCAATTTTAAATGTATGTTCTTGGCATTTTCATTTGTATGTGTAAGCCAACCTTAATGCATGTTGTTTCAGTTGTATGTATACGCTAAACTTAATGTATGTTCTTACTATTTTCATTTTATATGTGTGTATGTTTTATACGTGTAAGCTAATAAATTAAGATTAGCTTAAACATACATTAAGATTAGGTTATTCATACAAATGCAGTTACAAAAACATACATTAGTGCACGGTTAACGATTTGTGTTTTTGCTTGTACATGTTTTTTTTGCTTCAAAACATATTCAATATGCTACTTGATAGATAGATCTTGAAAAAAGAAAGTTTTTGGCGCAAGAAAAAATTAAATCGGAGTTGAAACGAAGCGGGAAAGATCAAAATAAGAAACTTGGTGAAAAAAATAAAAAAATCAGCCATGCGAAAATCGCACCCTTGGGCATTCTACGATTCCAAAGTTGGGATTAATTCGTATTTCGTATTTAAAGATTGGTTTGTACCTGAAAGGTCCCATATATATATAGGGGGGACTATCGAGTACAAACCTTGTTTCGGGTCAGAACGTAGAACTAATTTAGGCCATTGATTATCCAAATCGGATGGCCACCGAAATTCAGGGGGGGTGGGGGGTGATTGATTACGAAATCAATTACAAGATATGCATTAATTAAAAAGATATGCATTAAATCCGGGCTTTTAATTCTATGATCCAATGATCCAGATTGAAAGTTCTACGTTCTAACGAAAATATAAAGTTTGTACTTGATAGCTATCCTATATATATATATATATATAGGTACACAATCCGTTATAAATAGATCTTTATATTGTAAAATATAAATAAAAATCTTAGCCATAAGATTAGTGTAAATCTAGGGCTTAGATTTTTTCAGCATCTTTAATGATATACGTGTAATTCTTATGAAATTTATTTATATTTAAGGTATTTCATATCATATAAGGGTATTTTCGTATATTACCATATCTATTTTTACCTACCCAATATACTAAATTAACTCATTCATGTCTTCGTCCAAAACATGACGAACCCTATTTCCAAACCTCACGAACCATATCTCCCAACCTCACGAAACCCTCTTCCCAGCCGCCATTGTTGTTGTTGCTCGAGCTGTCGTCGTCCAGAGAAGAACCAAGCCTTTCCAGAATGTTGTGGCCGTCTAGAGAAGAAGGAAGCTAGCCGTGGGTGCGTTGAAAATATATAACTCGCTGTAGCCACACGCGATGAGGTGCTTTCCCGAAGATCGGCCACCTGTTCCGGCTCAGTTCGTCCTCTATGGAACTCATTGTAGAACTACGGGTGTCGTGGGTTAGAGATCTGCTAGTGTAGTGGGTCGTGGATCTGCAACCCAACACCACTCTTCTGTAGATGGCCCCTCTCGGGTTTTGGTTTGTACGGATGCTATGTTCTGTAGGCAAGTGAAACATGCATCGAGATCACTAATTCATTGCTCATACCCGAAATCTCTAGGTAACATTTACTATTTATTATTTATTCATTTTATGATTGTTTATTATCTGAAACTTTTTTACTATATGTGCATGTGTTTTTTTAGTGATTAGTACATGTGCTTTTGCTCCACCTTTTCTTGTCCTCTCTGGAAATGTCAAACAACCCATCTTAATCAATTATATGTATGTATATTCATGACACTGTAATCTGTATAAGTTATCATTCATATGATATGTTATTATCCATATGATGGGTCTATTGTAATAAAATGAGGTAGATATAATGCTCCGTTAGGAAGCTTTATCAATCGGCTCAGTTGTATGCAACAATGAAACGGAGGAGTAGGAATTTAGCCGCCGTGGGTGAGTATTCAAACTCTGTAGATAATATTGTATAGGTATTCAAACTTTTATCTTATCTGTAACTGATTACTTATACGAGAATAGACTCACGGTTGAAATCCCAAAACCTTCATGGTATCATAGCTTATCTGATTTTTCTCTTATTTTTTTACTTTCTTTCTATCGCTTCCTTATCTGCGATCATATTGCTGATCTGCAATCTCAACAAACTGCGATCCCGTCCTCATCGCATCGCAAGTCACAATCTGCACTACAGTGTGTTTGCAATTCTGCGTTTTCTCGGTCGACTTCTACCCTGGTCTGCAATTACGGGTTCTCCTCTACACCCGATCGAAACTCCGGCTTCTCTGTGCAGCGTGGTGCTGATTCTAGGCCTCTACGATTCTGTTTTATCTGCACCTGATGTCCATCTGCTTCCAATTGCTTCAGTCGACATATTGCTCCTGGTTATTGGGGTTGTACCCGTGCAATTTGCTCCTGGTAATTGCGTGTCCCATTTACATTGCTGCCATAAATTAATTGTTGTGTTGGTGTGGATGTTGGGATACATTGATTGATGTTGGTGTGCCAATGCCATACATTAATTTCCATTTCCATTTACGTACTATATTGGTGTGTTGGTCCATTTACGTACTGCTGCATATTCTCTACTTCATTAATTGTGCTGTTGTGTTGTCATGACTGATCATCGACTTTATCCAATTTCATCGGGAAAATGGGTCTACGTCCCACTAAGTCAGCAAAGTTTGTTGGGCCCGCGCCCTCCAAATACTCCTCAAGCTCATTCAGATCCGAGAGTTTATCAGGCTCTTTTTTCGCGATCTCTTAGGTCTTCTGCTAGAGACGACAATGATCGGACCTCGGCACGTGGTTCTTCTCGAGGCCAGGACAATCCTCAGAGGCGTCGTCCACCCGCCAAAACCTACCGTGGCAGCTCCCGTCCGACACCTCGAGCGTCTGCGTCTGGCTGGTCTACACAACAGCAGCAATGGGCCGGTCCTCCTTCACATTTCTGGAACGGGCAGTCATATATGTGTCCTGGGCCACCCATTTGGGCATCGCCTACTAATCAGTCTTGGCCCAACCCTCATATGCAGCAGCAGGTCAACGCCCTTTCGCAGGCTCATCTGCCAGTCCCAACGGATATTTCCAATGCTATGGCCAACCTATCTATGCAGCAGGCGCCTGATGGTCAATGGTATATGGATTCGGGTCCTTCCTCCCACATGACAGCGAACTCAGGTACTCTACGTTCTTATGTTAATTCAAATATTTCTCGTTCGGTTATAGTAGGAGATGGTAATCACATACTTATATCTGGTTATGGTCAAGCATCATTGTTTCCCACTCATCCAAAATATACCTTGAATAATGTTATCCATGCCCCTAAGCTAGTTAAAAATTTGGTTTCTGTACGCCGTTTTACTTGTGATAACAATGCCTCGATCGAATTTGACCCTCTTGGTTTCTCTGTAAAGGATTTTTCGACGGGACATCAAATTTTGAGATGCAATAGAACAGACGATTTGTATCCCGTCACACCTGCTGTTTCGTTTTCATCATCACTTCCTTTTTCAGCTTCTGCAACTGTGTCTCCAGCTTTGTGGCATTCTCGTTTAGGTCATCCGGGTGCACCGGTGTTTAATTCCCTTCATAATGCTAAACTTATTGGTTGTACGAAAACTTTTGATTCAGTTTGTCAATCTTGTGCACTTGGAAAACACGTTAAATTACCTTTCAATTCATCTACTTCTTTTACTTGCGCACCATTTGATATTGTGCATGCTGATTTATGGACGTCTCCTGTTTTGAGTACTTCAGGTCATAAATATTATTTGATACTACTTGATGATTTCACTAACTTTGTCTGGACATTTCCTCTTGGCAAAAAATATGACGTCTTCAAGATATTTGTTTCATTTAGTGTTTTTGTCTCCACTCAGTTTGGAGTACCCATAAAATGTTTTCAATGTGATAACGGAAAGGAATTTGACAATTCTCCATTTCGTTCGTTCGGCGCCTCATCAGGATTGGTGTTTCGTTTCTCCTGTCCCCATACCTCTTCTCAGAATGGACGTGCAGAGCGCAAAATCCGGAGTCTCAACAACATTGTTCGTACACAACTCCTCCATGCGTCAATTCCCCCGTCATACTAGCAGTATGCTCTTTCTATGTCCACATATTTGTCTAATATTCTTCCATCGAAATTACTTAATTTCTCTTCTCCCACATTTGCTCTGTATCGTCGTCATCCCTCTTATTCTCACCTTCGTATTTTCGGTTGTTTGTATTTTCCCCTGTTTTCCTCCACCAATATTAACAAACTGCAGGCTCGTTCTACACCGTGTGTTTTCGTCGTATTTCCTCCAAATCATAGAGGGTATGTTTGTTTTGATTTAAAAGCAAATAAAGTTATTATATCGAGGCATGTATTATTTGATGAAACGGTATTCCCATTTTCAGATACTTTTACCCCCTCCAAACCCACATATGATTTCCTATCCGACCCTGTCTCACCTACCACCCGAACTCATATCTTTTTTGGGCCTTTGACACCTACTCACCCGACTGCCATCCCTGCCCTACCCATTGAGCCCATTCACATACCATCTGTCGCACCTACCCCGCGTGTCTCGTCTCCCACGCGCAATGGGCCTCCCTCCCCACCCCGTCCCAGCCCACCTCGGTCCAGCCCAACAGTAACCTAGACCGAACACTCTCATCCTACGGCCTAGAACCAGCCTTCATTTGAAACCGGTGTGCTAGTCCCTGCTCCCCATGCGCCCAAACATCAAATGGTCACAAGGAGCAGGTCTGGTATCTCCAAACACAGAGTATTATTTGACCTTCACTCTACCACATCTTTATCTCCCATTCCCCTGAATCCTAAAGATGCTTTGCTTGACCCTAATTGGAAACTTGGTATGACTGACGAGTTTAATGCTTTGATTAATAATAAGACGTGGGTCTTGGTTCCACGTCCTATGGATGTGAATGTTATTCGTTCCATGTGAATTTTTCGCCACAAAACTCGATCTGATGGTTCTTTTGAGCGCAATAAGACTCGTCTTGTTGGTGATGGCAGGTCTCAGCAGGTTGGAGTCGATTGTGATGAAACATTCAGCCCCGTGGTCAAACCATCGACCATTCGCACTGTACTTAGCATCGCTGTTTCTCGTTTGTGGTCCATTCATCAGCTCGATGTCAAGAATGCTTTTCTCCATGGCAATCTTAATGAGACAGTCTACATGCATCAGCCTCTTGGTTTTCGTAGCGCCACTCATCCGGATCATGTTTTCTTATTGAACCGTTCTCTTTACGGTCTCAAACAAGCTCCTCGGGCTTGGTACCAGCGTTTTACTGACTTTCTCTCTTCGATTGGTTTCTCTCACAGCAGGTCTGATCATTCTTTATTCGTGTATCGTCAAGGTGCAGACACAGCTTACATACTACTGCATGTTGATGATATCATTCTGGCCTCCTCATGCGAACATCTCCGATTTTTTATTATGTCCTGCCTCAGTTCGGAATTTTCTATGAAGGACCTAGGGCCTCTATCCTACTTCTTGGGCATTGCTGTCACCCGCAATTCTGGTGGTCTTTTTCTATCGCAGCAGAGATACGCCACCGAGATCATAGCTCGTGCCGGTATGAGTTCTTGTTCCGCCTCAGCAACTCCGGTCAATACTCAAGGGAAACTTAGCGCTTCTGATAGTTCTCCCTTTGAGAATCCCTCTTTATACCGTAGTCTTACTGTCATAACCACTTCCGGTCAACGCCAGTCAAACCTGCGAAAAACAGGAAAATTTAAAAATTTTAGGACACACTTAACTTAACCTAAATTGACCCCGAGGGTCTTACCGGACTTAAGATGACCCCAATATCGACCAAAATGAGTTCCGGGGGACTCAGGGCAGCTTTCTGATCAATTTGGGAAAGTTGACTTTTCGCTGGAAAAGTCAAAAGAGCGACGTTTTGGTCCATTCGAGGACCGTTTTGGATCCAAAAAGCTTAGCCGTCGTCGCATCGGTCTTAGTTGAGCCGTTTCCTTGTAGCCCGTCAAGTTTCGTAATTTCTTGGAAAAAGTGCCCGTTCGGGGCCCGAAACGTCCGATTTTCGCGAATCTTAGTAGAAAATATCTAGTAGATATTTTCCAAAAGGTGTGGGACCCACCTTGCCACTTGTCCAACAAGTGGTGGTGTTAGTTTTGGGGGGAAAATGAGTGGAGAGGGGGTTATAGGGTTCAGCCAACACTTAAACAAAAGAGAAAAAAAATAGAAAAAAGAAGAGAAGAGAGTTTAGAGAGAGAAGGAGAAGGAGAAGAAGAGAGAAGAAGGTTGCTAGGGTTTTGGGGCTACTATTCACGTCATCTCCACCACTTGATCATCTCAAAAGTTAGAGATTCAAGCTCACCTCATCCTCCTCTTGAGTAAGCACCGAACCGATTCCCGTTTTGTTAATTTTCAAATGTTAGGGTTTGGTTAAAAATGATGAGTTAGGGTTGTAGTGAGGTTGGAGGTTTGTTAGAGACGTTTTGGAGGTGGTTGGAGGTGAGATTGGACATTTTCCGGTGACCGGAAGCTCGGGAGGAGCTCTGGCCACCGTGGGTGGTGGCCGGCCGGCCATGGGGTGGCTGGCCGGAGCTGGGACCAGCCACCACCATGGTGGCCGGGCCCCAAATTGAACCCTAGGGCCCACGGCCTAGCTTGAACGGGTGGGGCCCACATTCTCGGGTGCTCGGGTTTAGTGTTCGGGAGGTTTAAAACGTTCCCCGGACCATTTATCCATAACCGAATCGAAATTTGGAATTAAATTGGAAAAATTGTAAATAACAGGTTTTAGAAACTTTAAACGTTAATTAATTGACTCGGAAGTCGGAATTCGATTCCGTCAAGTGCTTTGGGATCCTTGAATTATTCTAAGACCGTAGAAACGAAAACGGGAATTGTTGGACCCCCGGAAGGGCATTTCCAAAACCCGGGCAGATTCGCCATGTCGGGCGAATCGGGACTTTACGGGTCCTTTATCGACAATGTCGAGCAATTGGGAAGTTTGGGAGTGATCGACATTGTTGGGGTTACGTTTGGGCGTTAAATTTATTAAATTTCAGTTTATTCCTGCGAGTTTAAAGTGCTTTAAAAATTGTGTTCTTTTAGATCGTACCGCGGACCGAGGCAAGGGAAAGCTGGGTGAGTGACTGAGGTCACACCGGAGCTCATTGGTTGGCTTTTGGAGAACTTTTACGAGGTAGGGAAAAGTAGCCGGATCTCAGCCCTGACTAGGGAAAGTTAACATTAGAATTGCATGTGACACCGGGGTGTCGTGGGTTGAGTAGGTTTATTTAAATATTAGAAAAGTATGATACGGGAACGTAGCATTTATGAGAAAAGCATGTGACACTTAGTAGTGTCGTAGGAACAGAGAACTTAGCAATATTAGAATTACTGAAGGCATATGACCATGCCCGGAGGTTGACTGTTTAATTTATGTCTTGGGTGGCCATGAGAGCCCGTGTATTATGGTTGGTGTCTTGGGTGGCCATGAGAGCCTGTGTATTATCGTTGGTGTCTTGGGTGGCCATGAGAGCCCGTGTATTATTGTTGGTGTCTTGGGTGGCCATGAGAGCCCGTGTTTTACTGTTGGGATGTCTTGGGAGGCCAGAAGTGCCCGTGGGGTCGTTGAGCCCGTGAGTTACAGTTGGTGTGTCTTGGGAGGCCATGAGGGCCCGTGGGGTTGTTGAACCCGAGTCTTTACCGTTGGAGTCTTGAGTGGCCATGAGTGCCTGTGGAGTGTTGAACTGGTCTTATTACTGTTTGTTGAGTTTTGCTTGTGATTGTGATTGTGTTTGCCCGAGGTTAGTAACCCGACTTCGTGTCGGGGAGTGGTGTGGATTTTTGGCAGGTTACGAGCATTCTTTGGCTGGCCTGACCAAATTCGAGTCTCGACAGGTTATGAGCATTCTTTGGCTAGCCTGATCCGTATTCGGGTCTCGGCAGGTTACGAGCATTCTTTGGTTGGCCTGATCTATGTTCGAGTCTCGGCAGGTTACGAGCATTCTTTGGCTGGCCTGATCCGCATTCGATCCTCGGCAGGTTGTGAGCATTCTTTGGCTAGCCTGATCCGTGTTCGTGTCTTTGGAGGAGGTAATAAATGGTTGTGTCGGGTCTACATTACGAGTTTGAGGTTGAGTCTTTCGTGGAAGGTAATGGGTTGTGGGTCAGTTGAGTACTTGAGTTGGGGATTGTAGTCCCGGTGTTGGGTTTGGTGTTGGTGTTACTGGCTTTGTCTACTAATTATGCCATAGTCAGTCTGTTATCTGTGGTGGTGAGCTAACGCTCAACCCTACCTGCTTTTCCTACAGGTACTGATCACTGGACGGACTAGGTGAGCTCTTGAAGCTTGTGGAGCTAGGAGCGGAGTCCGGTCTTTATATTTTGAGTTTAGTGACAGATACTTGTACCTTGTCCATTTGTTGGGACGTTTTTGTATTTTAAATATTATTTTTGTTAACTAATTGGTAATTTCAAGGTATTTATTCAAAACAGGTTTCTAGTGCTTTTATGTTTTTAAATGTTCGCGTCCCGAGTTCGGTTTACTGAAATCGGGGCGTGACAGCTTGGTATCAGAGCTCGATATTTAACACCTCGGACTGTCCGTCAATTAGGTGGGGAGGGTCGAGTCAGTGTAGACCCGTCATGTCTTGAGTCTTGTTCTGTTTGTGCGTATGTTGCAGCATTTTGTTACTGACATACTGGTTGTGCGTGGTTGCGTGAACTGTTTTTTAAACTGTCGCGACTCGACTCAGGAGCGCTCCTATAGTCGAGCGTGACGGTGTTGATGTCAAGTGGGTACAATGTAGTTCGGGAACGCCTGGACCGGGTTGTAACTACCTGATGTCAAGAAATGAGGCTTTTAATGGAGTGGAAAAAGTTTTAAAATTTGTTGGCCCTATGGGCGTATGTTTTGATTTTGGTTGTCCCGGTGGGCAAGGTTCGACTTTGGTTGGCCCGGTGAGCGGGGGTCGTGTTGTTGTGTTGTTGTTGGCCTTGTCGGTTTGTGTTTTGATTGATGTTGGAGGACTTGTGGTTGGTTTTGATTTGTTGCACGTGTGTAGTTAAATTGGTGGTCTAGCGCGTGTTGTTGTGAGTGGCTTGGTGTGCGTCTATGCGGGTTAATTTGAGGTTTCGCTTACGTATTATTATAATTAAAGTATAAATTGCGTGAGCGGTGTGACGTTTATTGACAAGTACGTTAGGGTAGACGTGGACCGTGTGAACGTTAGTGTATTTGAACTTGTGGTCTTTATTTGAGTTCGCAAACTGAACGTTTGCGTGTATCCGTGCAGAGGATACTGATTTATGGCTCGCGGTAGACGCGGACGAGCGGCGGTAACACGAGGACGGGCGCCCATGCGAGGCAGGCGGGGACGGTCATCAAGGACACCATGACCGGTGCCAACCGTTGAGCCCGCCGAGTACGCGGAGGCGCAGGGCACTCCTGTCGGAGAAGACAGAAGAAGCGACGCGGGACCGTCTACAGGCACACCTAGTGTTCCGCCGGTCGCGGACCCTCCCGTTATGACTGCCCTGGACGAGCTGACCAGGACAGTCCAGAGTTTGGTGGCGGTCATCGCCAGTCGAGAGTCGGCTTCACCAGCTCCAGGGGCAGCAGTGGTCCCAGTGAGGTTCGGTCAGGCAGAGGACCACACAGCCGGGACCCTACTAGACTTTCTGAAGCTAGGGATACCCATCTTCGTCGGGGAACCGAACCCCGACCTAGCCGAGAGGTGGATAGAGCAGGTCACGCGGGACCTGGATACATCAGGTATCGAAGATGGCCGCCGCAGAGTGTCCTTCGCAGCTCACCAGCTGAGGGACAGCGCCTACCACTGGTGGGGGCGTGTGAAGGAAATTGTTGGGCACGACTACGACATCTTCCAGGAGGTGTTTCTGGCACAGTACTTTCCCGAGTCGGCTCGGTTGGAGCGACATCGGCAGTTTCTAGACCTGGAGTAGGGAGGGTTGACAGTGGCGGAATACAAGGCCAAGACCCGCGAGGTTCGACAACGGCCGACCAGCTTTACAGGGCCGTCAGAGTCACGAGACCCGAGGAGGCAGAGGACCACGGGGTTCTTCCGACCACTGCCTCATCAGGGTGGATCGAGACAGCTGGGGTCAGTAGCATCAGTGGGGCCAGTCGCTTCAGAGAGGGGGCCGACATGCTATCTCTGCGGGGAGCCAGGCCACTTGCAGAGAGGGTGCAAAGCTAGAGGAGGACACGCGGCACTACCATCGACCAGCCGGACAGGCAAGGGCTCGGGGTCGAGAGCCGACGAGGCCGGCTGTTTCAGGTGCGGCCGGGTGGGACACACGATGGCATGGTGTCGTGAGCCGTTGGGAGAGACATCAGCGCAGCGACCGCAGCAGTCGCGGATAGTACAGTCACCCAAGGGTCGCCCTCGTCAGAGTCAGCAGTCGAGGTTGTCACGGCCGTCTACGAGTGCACCTATTCCGAGACAACAACAGAGTCATGATTATGCAGCAGACAGTGCGCCGCGTCAGAGGCAGCAGGCCTCGCAGGGGAGAATGTATGCAGTCACCGACTCCAGGGCCCCAGGATCTAGCACGTACCGCGAGACCATCCAGGGTACGTGTTTATTGTATCATCTATGGGAGTTATTCTTATTTGATACCGGGGCGTCGCACTCTTTTATTTCGTTGGGTTGTGCTGAGAGGTTGGGGTTGAGCTTAGAGCCGTTGACACCACCCCTGTGCCTGGACACCCCAGTTGGGGGTGGAGTGTCGTTGACTAGGGTCTGTCGTGCCTGCGAGATTAGAGTCGCAGACTGTCCTTGCCCTGGTGATCTTCTCGTACTGGGAATGACGACCTTTGATGTGATCTTGGGAATGGATTGGCTGTCAAGATAATGAGCCAATATCGATTGCTACAGGCGACGAGTGACAGTGTCAGTGGGTAGTACGAAGGTGACGTGTGTTCTGGGTAGTAAGAGTGGGGTCCTCCTGTCGGCGTTGTCCGCTGAGGAGGAAGTATCGGTTGTGCAGAGCCGAGAGTTACCGAGAGTGGTATGCGAGTTCCCCGAGGTCTTTCCTGAGGAGTTGAGCGGGTTGCCACCGGTTCGTGAGGTGGAGTTCGGGATTGACCTAGTGCCGGGAACGGCGGCGATATCGATGGCGCCTTACAGGTTTGCGCCGGCAGAGTTGACTGAGCTGAAGCGTCAGCTAGAGGAGCTTCAGCAGAAGGGGTTTATCCGTCCGAGTGTATCGCCGTGGGGAGCACCAACACTCTTCGTGAAGAAGAAGAGTGGAGAGCTACGGATGTGTATAGATTACAAGAAGCTGAACCGGGTTACGGTGAAGAACCGATACCCGATGCCGAGGATCGATGACTTGTTTAACCAGTTGAGAGGGTGGACCTGCTTCTCGAAGATCGATCTGCGATCCGGTTATTATCAGTTGCGAGTCCGTGAGGGGGACGTCGCAAAGACTGCATTCCGGACACGCTATGGGCACTACGAGTTCTTGATGATGCCATTCGGACTGACGAACGCACCAGCAACGTTCATTGACCTGATGAACAACATCTTCCGGCCGTACTTAGATCAGGTTGTGGTGGTGTTCGTGGACGACATCCTAATCTACTCGCAGAATGAGGCGGCACATAAGTCACATCTGAGGGCTGTTCTGACACTACTACGTGAGCATCAGCTATATACCAACCTGGAGAAGTGCGAGTTCTGGCTCACTGAGGTGAAATTCCTCTGTCACATCGTGTCCCGTGACGGTATCCTGGTCGATCCGTCGAAGATCGACGCGGTCTCGAAGTGGGCACGGCCCACAAGTGTCTTCGAGATCCGCAGCTTTCTGGGGTTGGCAGGCTACTATCGGCGATTTGTCCAGGACTTAGCGCGACTACCCGCGCTGATGACTCTGTTGACGCGCAAGGGAGTCGGGTTTGTGTGGACAGAGGACTGTGAGCATGCATTCGCGGAGCTGAAGACTCGACTGACTACCGCTCCAGTGTTAGTAGTGCCCGAGCAAGGGATCGGTTATGATGTCTACTGTGATGCGTCCGGAGAGGGACTGGGCTGCGTACTGATGCAGTTGGGCAGAGTTGTGGCTTATGGCTCCAGGCAGTTGAAGACGCACGAGCGCAACTATCCTACCCACGACTTAGAGCTAGCAGCAGTCGTGTTTGCGCTAAAGGGCTGACGATATTATCTGTATGGCGAGGGGTTTCAGGTGTTCTCGGATCACAAGAGTCTCAAGTACATATTTTCCCAGCGAGACCTGAACATGCGCCAGCGGCGGTGGATGGAGCTACTCGAGGAGTACGACTTCGAGCTACACTACCATCCGGGCAAGGCGAACGTGGTCGCCGACGCCTTGAGTAGGAAGTCGGTTCCGAGCCTCGCCAGCATATCAGTCCGAGAGTGGGACATGATGGAGGAGCTGAGCACGTTCGGGCTTGAGCTAGAGGAGATTACTGGCGGCATGGCCATGTGCTCATTGGTGGCTCAGCCTTCACTGCTTGCCAAAGTGTTGGAGGCGCAATCGGAGGACGTCGAGGCGTCAGAGATCCGAGAGAGAGTCGTCAGGGGTGACGAGGTGGTAGGGTGGGAGGATAGTGCTGATTGGGGGTTACGGTACCGCGGGGGGCTGTTCGTGCCAGTTAACTGTGAAGACGACGTGTTGCGAGAGGCACATCATTCGCGTCTTACAGTGCACCCGGGGGGCACCAAGATGTACCGTGACCTCAGACGGAACTTCTGGTGGCGCGGGATGCGGAGAGCAATCGTAGAGTTTGTGTCGAGATGTCTCGTCTGTCAGCAGGTGAAAGCCGAGCACTAGCATCCCGCAGGATTGTTGCATCCACTACCGATTGCTCAGTGGAAGTGGGAGCACATTACGATGGACTTCGTGTGTGGACTATCGAGATCGCCGAAGGGAAACCACGCCGTATGGGTGGTAGTCGACCAGTTGACCAAGTCGGCCCACTTCCTGGCTTTGAGGATGACTGACCCGGTCGACAAGTTGAGCAGCTTGTATATTCAGGAGATAGTGCGTCTCCATGGGGTCCCGGTGTCGATAGTGTCTGACAGGGATCCCCGCTTCACGTCCAGGTTTTGGCCGAGTCTGCAGAAGGCGTTGGGGACCGAAGTTCTACTTAGTACAGCATATCATCCCCAGACAGACGGTCAGTCCGAGCGCACTATTCAGATCTTGGAAGACATGCTGCGGGCATGTGTGCTGGATTTCAGGGGATCTTGGGAGACCCACCTGCCGTTGGCCGAGTTCGCCTATAACAACAGCTTCCAGGCCAGTATCGGGATGGCACCGTTCGAAGCGTTGTATGGGAGGCCGTGTCGATCGCCAGTGTGTTGGGCAGAGGTGGGGGGACAAGAGTCTACTGGGGCCAGATCTTGTTAGAGAGATGACAGAGAAGGTCGCGCTGATACGCGATCGGTGGAGGACAGCGCAAGTCGGCAGAAGAGTTATGCCGACAGACGACGTCGACCTCTTGAGTTTGCAGTCGGGGATCACGTGTTCCTAAAGGTGAGCCCGAGGAAGGGGCTGGTACGGTTCAGACGTAGCGGGGGCAAGTTGGCTCCGCGGTACATTGGCCCGTTCGAGATCTTGGGCAGAGTGGGAGCAGTGGCTTATCGTCTGGTGTTGCCACCGCAACTTGGGAGAGTCCATAACGTCTTCCACGTGTCCCAGTTGCGGCAGTACAACGCAGACCCCTCCCACGTCATCGAGTGGACAAATATCGAGGTGGCTGACGATGTCTCCTATGAGGAGCAGACGGTTCGGATCATGGACACACGGGAGCAGGTCCTACGGGGAGGCAAGATTATCCGCTTGGTACGAGTGCAGTGGAAACATCACGGGGCTGAGTCGACGTGGGAACGCGAGGACGAGGTTCGCGCGAAGTATCCCGACCTGTTCGACTCCCGAGGTACGTCTGTTTTAAATTTCGCGGACGAAATTCCTTTAAGGGGGGTAGACTGTAATAACCACTTCCGGTCAACGCCAGTCAAACCTGCGAAAAACAGGAAAATTTAAAAAATTTAAGACAGACACTTAACTTAACCTAAATTGACCCCGAGGGTCTTACCGGACTTAAGATGACCCCGATATCGACCAAAATGAGTTCCGGGGGACTCAGGGCAGCTTTCTGATCAATTTGGGAAAAGTTGACTTTTCGCTGGAAAAGTCAACTGAGCGACGTTTTGGTCCATTCGAGGACCGTTTTGGATCCAAAAAGCTTAGCCGTCGTCGCAGCGGTCTTAGTTGAGCCGTTTCCTTGTAGCCCGTCAAGTTTCGTAATTTCTTGGAAAAAGTGCCCGTTCGGGGCCCGAAACGTCCGATTTTCGCGAATCTGATTGGAAAATATCTAGTAGATATTTTCCAAAAGGTGTGGGACCCACCTTGCCACTTGTCCAACAAGTGGTGGTGTTAGTTTTAGGGGGAAAATGAGTGGAGAGGGGGTTATAGGGTTCGGCCAACACTTAAACAAAAGAGAAAAAAAATAGAAAAAAGAAGAGGAGAGTTTAGAAAGAGAAGGAGAAGGAGAAGAAGAGAGAAGAAGGTTGCTAGGGTTTTGGGGCTACTATTCACGTCATCTCCACCACTTGATCATCTTAAAAGTTAGAGATTCAAGCTCACCTCATCCTCCTCTTGAGTAAGCACCAAACCGATTCCCGTTTTGTTAATTTTCAAATGTTAGGGTTTGGTTAAAAATGATGAATTAGGGTTGTAGTGAGGTTGGGGGTTTGTTAGAGACGTTTTGGAGGTGGTTGGAGGTGAGATTGGACGTTTTCCGGTGACCGGAAGCTCGGGAGGAGCTCCGGCCACCGTGGGTGGTGGCCGGCCGGCCATGGGGTGGCTGGCC
Source organism: Erodium maritimum (assembly GCA_963921825.1). NCBI lineage: Eukaryota > Viridiplantae > Streptophyta > Magnoliopsida > Geraniales > Geraniaceae > Erodium > Erodium maritimum. Next base: position 48,235,882 of record OY997592.1, read on the forward strand.
GGAGCTGGGACCAGCCACCACCATGGTGGCCGGGCCCCAAATTGAACCCTAGGGCCCACGGCCTAGCTTGGCCGGGTGGGGCCCACGTGCTCGGGTGCTCGGGTTTAGTGTTCGGGAGGTTTAAAACGTTCCCCGGACCATTTATCCATAACCGAATCGAGATTTGGAATTAAATTGGAAAAATTGTAATTAACGGGTTTTAGAAACTTTAAACGTTAACTAATTGACTCGGAAGTCGGAATTCGATTCCGTCAAGTGCTTTGGGATCCTTGAATTATTCTAAGACCGTAGAGACGAAAACGGGAATTGTTGGAGCCCCGGAAGGGCATTTCCAAAACCCGGGCAGATTCGCCATGTCGGGCGAATCGAGACTTTACGGGTCCTTTATCGACAATGTCGAGCAATTGGGAAGTTTGGGAGAGATCGACATTGTTGGGGTTACGTTTGGGCGTTAAGTTTATTAAATTTCAGTTTATTCCTGCGAGTTTAAAGTGCTTTAAAAATTGTGTTCTCTTAGATCGTACCGCGGACCGAGGCAAGGGAAAGCTGGGTGAGTGACTGAGGTCACACCGGAGCTCATTGGTTGGCTTTTGGAGAACTTTTACGAGGTAGGGAAAAGTAGCCGGATCTCAGCCCTGACTAGGGAAAGTTAACATTAGAATTGCATGTGACACCGGGGTGTCGTGGGTTGAGTAGGTTTATTTAAATATTAGAAAAGTATGATACGGGAACGTAGTATTTATGAGAAAAGCATGTGTCACTTAGTAATGTCGTAGGAATAGAGAACTTAGCGATATTAGAATTACTGGAGGCATATGACCATGCCTGGAGGTTGACTGTTTAATTTATGTCTTGGGTGGCCATGAGAGCCTGTGTATTATGGTTGGTGTCTTGGGTGGCCATGAGAGCCCGTGTATTATCGTTGGTGTCTTGGGTGGCCATGAGAGCCCGTGTATTATTGTTGGTGTCTTGGGTGGCCATGAGAGCCCGTGTTTTACTGTTGGGATGTCTTGGGAGGCCATGAGTGCCCGTGGGGTCGTTGAGCCCGTGAGTTACAGTTGGTGTGTCTTGGGAGGCCATGAGGGCCCGTGGGGTTGTTGAACCCGAGTCTTTACCGTTGGAGTCTTGAGTGGCCATGAGTGCCTGTGGAGTGTTGAACTGGTCTTGTTACTGTTTGTTGAGTTTTGCTTGTGATTGTGATTGTGTTTGCCCGAGGTTAGTAACCCGACTTCGTGTCGGGGAGTGGTGTGGATTTTTGGCAGGTTACGAGCATTCTTTGGCTGGCCTGACCAAATTCGAGTCTCGACAGGTTATGAGCATTCTTTGGCTAGCCTGATCCGTATTCGTGTCTCGGCAGGTTACGAGCATTCTTTGGTTGGCCTGATCCGTGTTCGAGTCTCGGCAGGTTACGAGCATTCTTTGGCTGGTCTGATCCGCATTCGAGCCTCGGCAAGTTGTGAGCATTCTTTGGCTAGCCTGATCTGTGTTCGTGTCTTTGGAGGAGGTCATAAATGGTTGTGTCGGGTCTACATTACGAGTTTGAGGTTGAGTCTGTCGTTGAAGGTAATGGGTTGTGGGTTAGTTGAGTACTTGAGTTGGGGATTGTATTCCCGGTGTTGGGTTTGGTGTTGGTGTTACTGGCTTTGTCTGCTAATTATGCCACAGTCAGTCTGTTATCTGTGGTGGTGAGCGAACGCTCACCCCTAGCTTCTTTTCCTACAGGTACTGATCACTAGACGGACTAGGTGAGCTCTTGAAGCTTGTGGAGCTAGGAGCGGAGTCCGGTCTTTATATTTTGAGTCTAGTGACGGATACTTGTACCTTGTCCATTTAATGGGATGTTTTTGTATTGTAAATATTATTTTTGTTAACTAATTGGTAATTTCAAGGTATTTATTCAAAACAGGTTTCTAGTGCTTTTATGTTTTTAAATGTTCGCGCCCCAAGTTCGGTTTACTGAAATTGGGGGGTGACACTTGCGGGGGCGCTTTAGTACCTTACATTCACGAGACCAGACATCTCCTACGCAGTTCAGCAGGTGTGCCTACACATGCATGATCCGAGGGTCAGTCACATAGGCGCTCTGAAGCGCATTATTCGATATCTGCAAGGGATGACACATCTTGGTCTTCACTTATACTCCTCACCCATTTCCGGTTTGGTTGCTTACACCGATGCTGATTGGGCTGGCTGTCCAGACACTCGTCGTTCTACTTCTGGCTATTGTGTCTTCTTAGGAGACAATCTGATTTCTTGGTCCTCCAAACGTCAGCCGACTATTTCTCGCTCCAGTACTGAAGCCAAGTATAGAGGAGTTGCTAACGTTGTGTCCGAGACTTGTTGGATTCAGAATCTTCTTCTTGAGCTTCATTGTCCCCTTCCACGAGCTACGTTGGTCTATTGCGATAATGTCAGCGCCATTTACCTTTCTGGTAATCCCGTCCAGCACCAACGCACGAAACATATTGCCGAGTTCTCCACGTTCCCTCACGTTCACATATTGCCGATGTTTTTACTAAAGGCTTGTCGAGAGTTTTGTTTCTTGATTTTCAGTCCAGCCTGAACGTCCGCGAACCTCACGTTCAGACTACAGGGGGGCAGCCACCCCATGGTGGCCGAGCCCCCCCATTGAACCCTAGGGCACGGCCAAGTGGGTTGGGTGGGGCCCACGTGCTCGGGTGCTCGGGTTTTAACTTTCGGGTGGTTTAAAACGTTCCCCGGACCCTTTATCCTTAACCGAATCGAAAATTGGATTTAAATTGGAGAAGTTGTAATTAACGGGTTTTAGAAACTTTAAACGTTAATAAATTGACTTAGAAGTCGGAATTCGATTCCGTCAAGTGTGTTGGGTTCCTTGAATTATTCTAAGACCGTAGAAACGAAAACGAGAATTTTTGGAGCCCCGGAAGGCAATTTATAAAACCCGGGCAGATTCGCCATGTCAGGCGAATCGGGCCTTTAAGGGTCCTTTATCGACAATGTCGAGTAATTGGGAAGTTTGGGAGCGATCGACATTGCCGGGGTTACGTTTGGGCGTTAAGTTTATTGAATTTTAGTTTATTCGTACTAGTTTAAAAGTGCTTTAAAATTGTGCTCTTTTAGATCGTGCTGCGGACCGAGGCAAAGGGAAGCTCGGCGAGTGACTGGGTTTACGTCGAGTTTTATTGGAGCGCTTTTGGAGTTGTATACGAGGTAGGGAAAAGTAGCCGGATCTCGGCCCTGACTAGGGAAAGTTAACTGTAGAATTGCATGTGACACCGTGGTGTCGTGGGTTATTTAGGTTATTGAATATTAGAAAAGCATGTTACGGGAACTTAGTAATTATTGGAAAGGCATGTGACACTTAGTAGTGTCGTAGGAGCAGAGAACTTGGCGATAATTGAATTACTGGTTTGCGATCTTTTGTGATCTTGTTTGGTATTGTGTGGTTGTCAGTCTTGTCTTTGGAGGAGGTCGTCAATTGTTGTGTGGGGTCTACATCTCGTGTCCGAGTGTTGAGTCAGTTGAGGAAAGTTTTGGTCGTGTGTGTGTCTTTTGAGTCGTTGTTGGTGTCACCGGCATTGTCTGCTAAGTATGCCGTAGTCAGTCTGTTATCTGTGGTGGTGAGCGAACGCTCACCCCTAGCTGCTTTTCCTACAGGTACCGTTCGCAGGCTGGACTAGGTGAGCTTCTGAAGCTTGAAGCGGGTTTCTGGGTGTTTTTGAGTCTAGTGACGTGTACCTCGTTTTGTCCAAGTGTTGGGACTTATTTTTGAGCTGTAAATAATATTCTTTTGTTGAACTAAACTGGCTTTTTAAAGTGATTTAATGAAAACAGGTTTCAAGTATTGTATCTTTTTAAATGTTCGCGTCCCGAGTTCGGTTCGCTGAAATTGGGGCGTGACAGTTTGGTATCAGAGCTCGAGGTTTCACACCTCGGACTGCACGTCAATTAGGTGGGAGAGTCGAGTCAATAAAGTCCCGTCGTGCGTTGGGTACACAAGTCGGAACTTGTGTGTAGACCCGTTAGGATTTGAGTCCTGTTTTGTTTTGTGCTTGTGTAGTACGGGGTTACTGGCACAGTGTTTGTGTGTTATTGCATGAAACGTTTTTAAACTGTCGCGACTCGACTCAGGAACGCTCCTGTGGTCGAGCGTGACGGTGTTGATATCAAGTGGCTACAACGTAGTTCGGGGACGCCTGGACGGGGTTGTAACTACCTGATGTCAAGAAATGAGATTTTTAATGGAGTGGAAAAAGTTTTAAAATTGGTTGGCCCGGTGGGCGTGTGCAACTTTGTTTGGCCCGGTGGGCATGTGCAACTTTGGTTGGCCCAGTGGGCGTGTATTGTTGTTACTCGGCCGTGTTGGCTTGTGTTGAGGTCGGTCTTGAGTTGCGTGTTTTGGTGCACGTTGGTGCAGTCCCTTTGAGGTTTCTTTTACTAATACTAATATGTAAAGTATTAATAGCGTGAGCGGCGTGACGTATTAGTGATATACACGCTAGAGTAAACTTAGACCGTGTGAACGTTAGCGTACTTGAACTTGTTGTGTTTATTTGAGTTCGCAAACTGAACGTTTGCGTGTATCCGTGCAGAGGATACTAACTATGGCTCGCGGTAGACGCGGACGAGCATCGGGAGCACGGGGTCAGGCGCCCACGCGGGGCCCGCGGGGACACCGGGAAGGGTGCCAACCGTTGAGCCCGCCGAGTACGCGGAAGCGCAGGGCACTCCTGTCGGAGAAGACAGGAGAAGCGACGCAAGGCCGTCTGCAGGCACACCCGGTGTTCCACAAGTCGCAGACCCTCCCGTCATGACTGCCCTGGATGAGCTGACCAGGACAGTCCAGAGTTTGGTGGCGGTCATCGCCAACCGAGAGTCGGCTTCACCAGCACCTGAGGCAGCCGCGGTCCCAGTGAGACTCGGTCAGACAAAGGATCATACATCCCGAGCATTGCTAGACTTCTTGAAGCTCGGGATACCTACTTTTTTCGGGGAGCCGAACCCCCCTACCTAGCCGAGAGGTGGCTAGAGCAGGTCACGCGAGACCTGGATACATCGCGCGTCGAGGAAGGCCGTCGCAGAGTGTCCTTCGCGGCCCATCAGCTGAGAGACAGCGCCTACCACTGGTGGGGGTGTGTGAAGGACATGGTCGGTTATGACTACAGCATCTTCCAGACAGTTTTTCTGGAACAGTACTTTCCCAAGTCGGCTCGGTTGGAGCGACATCGGTAGTTCTTAGACCTGGAGTAGGAGGGGATGACGGTAGCAGAGTATGAGGCCAGGTTCACAGCCTTGGCCAGATTCGTGCCGGAGATGGTGATGACCGAGACGAACCGTTGCCTGCGGTTCCAGGGAGGACTGAGGCTGGGGATTCGGAACCAGGTTCTCGCTTTGAGGCTGCGGAAGTATACCGATCTCGTGGACACCGCGGCTACAGTGGAGCAGGGCGTTCGGGATGCAGCCAGGGCCCGTGAGGTCCGACAGCGGCCGATCAGCTTTGCAGGGCCGTCCGACTCACGAGACTCGCGGAGACAGAGGACCACGAGGTTCTTCCGACCACCGACTCATCAGGGTGGAACGAGACAACGGGGGTCAGTGGCAGTAGTTGGGCCAGTCGCGTCAGAGAGGGCGCCGACATGCTTTACCTGCGGGCAACGAGGCCACTTCCGTCGCGAGTGCCCGATGGAAGGAGGGCCTACGGCGCTGCCAGCGACCAGCCGGACCAGCCAGGGCACGGAGTCGAGAGCCGACGAGATCGGCTGTTTTCGATGCGGCCGGGTTGGGCACACCATTGCATGGTGCCGTGAGCCGTCGAGGGCAACGTCAGCGCAGCGACCGCAGTAGTCGCGGACAGTACAGTCGCCCAGGGGTCGTCCTCGTCAGGGTCAGCAGTCCAGACCGTCACAGCCTTCTACGAGCGCACCGATTCCGAGACAGCAGTAGAGCCACGGGTATTCAGCGGCCAATGCGCCGGGTCAGAGGCAGCAGGCCTCGCAGGGGAGAGTGTATGCAGTCACCGACTCCAGAGCCCCAGGACCTAGCACGTACCGCGAGACCATCCAGGGTATGTGTTTATTGTATCATTTATGGGCTTTATTCTTGTTTGATACCGGGGCGTCGCACTCTTTTATTTCGTCGGGTTGTGCCGAGAGGTTGGGGTTGAGCTTAGAGCCGTTGAGTCCACCCCTATGCCTGGACACCCAGTTGGGGGTGGTGCATCGTTGAATAGAGTATGTCGTGCCTGCGAGATTAGAGTCGCAGACTGTCCTTGCCCTGGTGATCTTCTCGTGCTGGGAATGACGACCTTTGATGTGATCTTGGGTATGGATTGGCTGTCGAGGTACCGAGCCAATATCGATTGCTACAGACGAGGAGTGACAGTGTCAGTGGGAGGTACGAAGGTGACGTGTGTTCTGGGTAGTAAGAGCGGGGTCCTCCTGTCGGCGTTGTCCGCAGAGGAGGAAGTATCGGTTGTGCAAAGCCGAGAGTTACCGCGAGTGGTATGCGAGTTCCCCGACGTCTTTCCTGAGGAGTTGAGCGGGTTGCCACCGGTTCGTGAGGTGGAGTTCGGGATTGACCTGGTGCCGGGAACGGCTGCGATATCGATGGCGCCTTACAGGTTTGCGCCGGTAGAGTTGACTGAGCTGAAGCGTCAGCTAGAGGAGCTTCAGCAGAAGGGGTTTATCCGTCCGAGTGCATCGCCATGGGGAGCACCAGCACTCTTCGTGAAGAATAAGAGTGGAGAGCTACATATGTGTATAGATTACCGGAAGCTGAACAGGGTTACGGTGAAGAACCGATACCCGATGCCGAAGATCGATGATTTGTTCGACCAGTTGAGGGGGGCGACCTACTTCTCGAAGATCGATCTACGGTCTGGTTATTATCAGTTGCGAGACCGTGAGGGGGACGTCGCAAAGACTGCATTCCGGACACGCTATGGGCACTACGAGTTCCTGGTGATGTCATTCGGACTGACGAACGCACCTGCAGCGTTCCTGGACCTGATGAACAGCATCTTCCGGCCGTACTTAGATCAGTTTGTGTTGGTGTTCGTGGACGACATCCTGATCTATTCGCAGAATGAGGCGGCGCATCAGTCACATCTGAGGACTGTTCTGACACTACTGCGCGAGCATCAGCTGTATGCCAACCGGGAGAAGTGCGAGTTCTGGATCTCTGAGGTGAGATTCCTCGACCACATCGTGTCCCGTGACGGTATCCTGGTCGATCCGTCGAAGATCGACGCAGTCTCGAAGTGGGCAGGGCCCACGAGTGTCTTCGAGATCCGCAGCTTTCTGGGGTTGGCAGGATACTATCGTCGATTCGTCCAGGACTTTGCACGACTAGCCGCACCAATGACTCTGTTGACGCGCAAGGGAGTCGGGTTTGCGTGGACCGAGGACTGTGAGCGTGCATTCGCGGAGTTGAAGACTCGACTGACTACAGCTCCAGTGTTAGTGGTGCCCGAGCGAGGTATCGGTTATGATGTCTACTGTGATGCGTCCGGAGAGGGACTGGGCTGCGTACTGATGCAGTTGGGCAGAGTTGTGGCTTATGGCTCCAGGCAGTTGAAGACGCACGAGCGCAACTACCCTACCCACGACTTGGAGCTAGCAGCAGTCGTGTTTGCGCTAAAGAGCTGGCGATATTATCTGTATGGCGAGGGGTTTCTGGTGTTCTCGGATCACAAGAGCCTCAAGTACATATTTTCCCAGCGAGACCTGAACATGCGTCAGCAACAGTGGATGGAGCTACTCGAGGAGTACGACTTCGAGCTACACTACCATCCGGGCAAGGCGAACGTGGTCGCCGACGCCTTGAGTAGGAAGTCGGCTCCGAGCCTCGCCAGCATATCAGTCCGAGAGTGGGACATGATGGGGGAGCTGAGCACGTTCGGTCTTGAGCTGGAGGAGATTACTGGCGGCGTGGCCGTGTGCTTATTAGTGGCTCAGCCCTCACTGCTCGCCCGGGTGTTGGAGGCGCAGACGGAGGACGTCGAAGCGTCAGAGATCCGCGAGAGAGTCGTCAGGGGTGACGAGGTAGTGGGCTGGGAGAATAGCACCGACTGGGTGTTACGGTACCGCGGGGGGCTGTTCGTACCGGTTAACTGTAGAGACGATGTGTTGCGAGAGGCACATCATTCACGTCTTATAGTGCACCCGGGGGTACCAAGATGTACGTAACCTCAGACGGCACTACTGGTGGCGCGGGATACGGAGGGCAGTCGCAGAGTTTGTGTCGAGATGTCTCGTCTGTCAGCAGGTGAAGGCCGAGCATCAGCGTCCCGCAGGATTGTTACAGCCACTCCCGATTGCGCAGTGGAATTGGGAGCATATCACGATGGACTTCGTGTGCGGGCTACCGAGATCGCTAAAGGGAAACGACGTCGTGTGGGTGGTGGTCGACCGGTTGACCAAGTCGGCCCACTTCTTGGCGATGAGGATGACTGACCCGGTAGACAAGTTGAGCAGCTTGTATATTCAGGATATAGTGCGTCTCCACGGGGTCCCGGTGTCGATAGTGTCTGACAGGGATCCCCGCTTCACGTCCAGGTTTTGGCCGAGTCTGCAGAAGGCATTGGGGACCGAGGTTCTACTCAGCACAACACTTCATCCCCAGACAGACGGTCAGTCTGAGCGTACCATTCAGATCTTGGAGGACATGCTGCGAGCATGTGTGCTGGATTTCAGGGGATCTTGGGAGACCCACCTACCGTTGGCCGAGTTCACCTACAACAACATCTTCCAGGCCAGTATCGGGATGGCACCTTTCGAAGCGTTGTATGGGAGGCCGTGTCGGTCACTAGTGTGTTGGGCAGAGGTGGGGGACAAGAGTCTGCTGGGGCCAGATCTTGTCAGAGAGACGACGGAGAAAGTCGTACTGATTCGCGATCGGTTGAGGACCGCGCAGAGCTGACAGAACAGTTATGCCAACAGGCGACGTCGACCTCTTGGGTTCGCAGTCGGGGATCACGTGTTCCTGAAGGTGAGCCCGAGGAAAGGGCTGGTGCGGTTCAGACGCAGCGGGGGCAAGTTGGCTCCGAGGTACATTGGCCCGTTCGAGATCTTGGGCAGAGTAGGATCAGTGGCTTATCGTCTGGCGTTGCCACCGTAACTTGGGAGAGTCCATAACGTCTTCCACGTGTCTCAGTTGCGGCAGTACAACGCAAACCCCTCCCACGTCATTGAGTGGACTGATATCGAGGTGGCTGACGATGTCTCTTATGAGGAGCAGCCGGTTCGGATCATGGACACACGGGAGCAGGTCCTACGGGGAAGAAAGATTATCCGCTTGGTCCGAGTGCAGTGGAAACATCACGGGGCTGAGTCGACGTGGGAACGCGAGGAGGAGGTTCGCGCGAAGTATCCTGGCCTGTTCGACTCCCGAGGTACGTCTGTTTTAAATTTCGTGGACGAAATTCCTTTAAGGGGGGTAGACTGTAATAACCACTTCCGGTCAACGCCAGTTAAACTTGCGAAAAACAGGAAAATTTTAAAAATTTTGAGACAGACACTTAATTTAACCTAATTTGATCCCGAGGGTCATACCGGACTCAAGTTGACCCCGTTATCGACCAAAATGAGTTCCGGGGAACTCAGGGCAACTTTTTGATCAATTTGGGAAATGTTGACTTTTCGCTGGAAAAGTCAACCGAGCGACGTTTTGGTCCATTCGAGGACCGTTTTGGATCCAAAAATCTTAGCCGTCGTCGCAGCGGTCTTAGTTGAGCCGTTTCCTTGTAGCCCGCCAAGTTTCGTAATTTCTTGGGAAAAGTGCCCGTTTGGGGCCCGAAACGTCCGTTTTTCGCGAAACTGATTGGAAAATATCAACTAGATAATTTCTAAAAGGAGTGGGACCCACCTTGACACTTGTCCTAATTGTGGTGGTGTTAGTTTTGGGGGGAAACTAGATGGGACAATAGGTGTGGTCGGCCATAGGGTTAAAAGAGAAGAAAAATTAGAAAACTATGGGTTAGGGTTGTAGTGAGTTTGGGGGTTTGTTGGAGACATTTTAGAGGTGGTTAGAGGTGTTATTGGACGTTTTCCGGTGACCGGAGGCTCGGGAGGAGCTCCGGCCACCGTGGGTGGTGGCCGGCCGGCCATGGGGTGGCTGGCCGGAGCTGGGACCAGCCACCACCATGGTGGCTGAGCCCCCCCCCCCTGAACCCTAGGGCACGACCAAGTGGGTTGGGTGGGGCCCACGTGCTCGGGTGCTTGGGTTTTAACATTCGGGTGGTTTAAAACGTTCCCCGGACCATTTATCCTTAACCGAATCGAAAATTGGATTTAAATTGGAGAAGTTGTAATTAACGGGTTTTAGAAACTTTAAACGTTAATAAATTGACTTAGAAGTCGGAATTCGATTCCGTCAAGTGCGTTGGGTTCCTTGAATTATTCTAAGACCGTAGAAACGAAAACGGGAATTTTTGGAGCCCCGGAAGTCAATTTATAAAACCTGGGCAGATTCGCCATGTCGGGCGAATCGGGCCTTTAAGGGTCCTTTATCGACAATGTCGAGTAATTGGGAAGTTTGGGAGCGATCGACATTGCCGGGGTTACGTTTGGGCGTTACGTTTATTGAATTTTAGTTTATTCGTACTAGTTTAAAAGTGCTTTAAAATTGTGCTCTTTTAGATCGTGCTGCGGACCGAGGCAAAGGGAAGCTCGGCGAGTGACTGGGTTTACGTCGAGTTTTATTGGAGCGCTTTTGGAGTTGTATACGAGGTAGGGAAAAGTAGCCGGATCTCGGCCCTGACTAGGGAAAGTTAACTGTAGAATTGCATGTGACACCGGGGTGTCGTGGGTTATTTAGGTTATTGAATATTAGAAAAGAATGTTACGGGAACTTAGTAATTATTGGAAAGGCATGTGACACTTAGTAGTGTCGTAGGAGCAGAGAACTTAGCGATAATTGAATTACTGGAGGCATATGACCATGCCCGGAGGTTGTTTGTGAAACTTGTGATCTTAGGACTGTTGGAGGCATCGATTATGCTGGAGGTTGTTGTGCATTATTTATTGTTGAGTTTGGGTGGCCTTGAGAGCCCGTGTAGTTTATTGTTGAGTTTGGGTGACCTTGAGAGCCCGTGTTATTTATTGTCGAGTTTGGGTGGCCTTGAGAGCCCGTGCCATTTATTGTTGAGTTTGGGTGGCCTTGAGAGCCCGTGTTATTTATTGTCGAGTTTGGGTGGCCTTGAGAGCCCGTGTTATTTATTGCTGAGTCTTGGGTGGCTATGAGACCCCGTGTTGTCGTTTTGGTGTTTTGGTGGCCGTGAGTGCTCGTGGGGTTGTGAACCCGTACTTTACCGTTGGTGTCTTGGGTGGCCATGAGGGCCCGTAGGGTTGTTGAACCTGTGTTTGGTTGTTGGTGTCTTGTTGGCCTTGAGTGCCTGTGGAGTTTGAGACTGGTGTCGTTACTGTCTGTTGAACCTTGTTTGTGATTGTGTTTGGTTACTGGATATTGGTGGAGGTTGTGTGGTGTAGCTAGCCTCCCGATTGGGATCGGGAGAAGCGGAGAGGTTGTGGGCTAGCTCCCCGACTGGGATCGGGGGAAGGACGCGCGGGTGTGGCTAACCACCCGACTGGGATCGGGTGAAGTGGAGAGGTTGTGGGTTAGCCTCCCGACTAGGATCGGGAGAAGTTGCGCGACAGGTCGACCGCCTGGCCCGACTGGGATCGGAAAGGGCGAGATACAGAGATGGTTACTGAATAGCTGGTTTGCGATCCTTTGTGATCTTGTTTGGTATTGTGTGGTTGTCAGTCTTGTCTTTGGAGGAGGTCGTCAATTGTTGTGTGGGGTCTACATCTCGTGTCCGAGTGTTGAGTCAGTTGAGGAAAGTTTTGGTCGTGTGTGTGTCTTTTGAGTCGTTGTTGGTGTCACCGGCTTTGTCTGCTAAGTATGCCATAGTCAGTCTGTTATCTGTGGTGGTGAGCGAACGCTCACCCCTAGCTGCTTTTCCTACAGGTACCGTTCGCAGGCTGGACTAGGTGAGCTTCTGAAGCTTGAAGCGGGTTTCTGGGTGTTTTTGAGTCTAGTGACGTGTACCCCGTTTTGTCCAAGTGTTGGGACTTATTTTTGAGCTGTAAATAATATTCTTTTGTTGAACTAAACTGGCTTTTTAAAGTGATTTAATGAAAACGGGTTTCAAGTATTGTATCGTTTTAAATGTTCGCGTCCCGAGTTCGGTTCGCTGAAATTGGGGCGTGACAGCAGGGGCGTGTTAGAGATAGTATATATCAGAGTTTTGAAACAATTCAAACTCTGTAGATAATATTGTATAGGTATTCAAACCTTTATCTTATCTGTAACTGATTACTTATACTTGAGTTTAATGAGAATAGACTCACGGTTGAAATCCCAAAACCTTCATTTCTGGATTATTTTTTGGTAAAAGGTTTTAATGGATACTTTTTCAACTTGATTTTTTTTCTTTCGCTTTATGATCTGAGTTTGAACTAAATGTATTTCCGAGTTAATTGTATGATCATTTGTTGCTTACTGAATTCATAGATTAAGTCTCGTTGTTTACTGAATTCATGGTTTAAGTTTTGAGAAAGGGATAGAGTCATCTGTTGGTTATTTCTTTGTTGATTCCGGTAGAAGGATGAGGAGAAAGCTCACATTGGATCTGTAATATCGCTTGTACTTAACTATAATATGATTTAGATTATTCTGTAATATTATTCGGATTATTCGATGATTAGATTGATTCTGTAACATCGTTTAGATTATTCTGTAACATCGTTTGGATTCTTCTGTAACATCATTTTGGATTCTTTTGTAACATCGTTTAGATTCTTCTGTAAGGTCGTAATTTGCCAGTCATGTAATATTACTTACAAATTACTGTAATATTGACTATAAAGTTTTGTAACATTATTTACAAATTACTGTAATATTAACTATAAATTACTGTAATATTGATTACAAAGTACTATAATATTAGCGGTAAATTACTGTAATATTGACTACAAATTACTGTAATAAATTATTTGTAATATTGACTACTAATTACTGTAATATTGATTACAAATTACTATAATATTATCTACAAAGTTCTAATATTAGCTATAAAATTCTGCCACAGTAGTATTAATCATGAAATTATAGAAAAAAAAGCTGAATATTTTTTTAAAAAAATTATACCAAATATAAGATACTAAAATAATGATATTTTCGAATTTATTAAAAAATAATAAAAAATAACAGTAAAAATTAAGATTATAGTAATAAAATCAAATTTACCCATTCCATATAAAATGTCCTCAATAGATTTAAAGTTCCTTATATTTACATTTATGCCATTAATGACTATTTTCATCTCATCCTTCCATCTAATCTAATCCAATGATTACAATCTATTTACATTTTACAACATAAGCATCATTTACAATGGATTGTATATATATACTTATAAAATGACTTCATTTTTATTTAAAAAATCACTTCATTTATATTTTTAAAAAATTATTTAAAAAAATCACTGAGGGTATTTTCGTCATTTTAGCTGACAGAAGGGGTTTTGAGTTACAACTCGTAACTTCAGGGTATGCATCAGTTAACTTTAAACTTCAGGGTAATCATCAGTTAAACATGACAATTTCAGGGTATGCATTTATAGTTTACCTTATATATATATATATATTTATATAATTTATAAAAATAATTAGTGTACTGTAGTTGAGGGTACTTTCGTCATTTTAGTTGAAGGCTTGTACTATCTGTTATATAACTAAACATCTGAGTAGGTATCAGTGAAAAAAAACTTTGGGGTAGGTATCAGTTAAACGCTAAAGTTTAGGGTAGGTATTTGTAATTTACGCTAAACATAATATAAATTGACTACCTCTTGTAGCCATTCTTCTATTCACTTTAATATTGAGACTTTGGGACCTTCACTCTAATGGAGATTTATCAAGGCGTCCATAACTCCTAGCAAGGTGCATAACCTACTAAGTCATATGAAGCTTGACATATCTCTTTTCAGAACCTATTACCACAGGTATTCGTATCCTTTGTCATTTTGTGATATCTTGACAGAACCTATAACCAGCCAAAGCATAGAAGTATCAACCTTGCTTTTGTCTGGTTGTTCATTTTTTTATCTCGATTTTAAATTGTATGTGACAAATCTTATTCACTTTCATGAACATGATTCATTTTACAATCCCCACTAATCAAAGGCCTCAATAATATCGGACTTATGTTTATAACACGATTGACAAATTCCAATGACAATCACCCATACTCCTTATATGCGTGTATCCATATCTGAGCCCAAGGTTTTCTATCTATCTTGTGAAGGACATTGTTTTCTTTTTTCAAGACATGAGTATACTCATACATGAGATATGGTTATTCCAAGTTCATAGAATTAAGATATACTTTGGTAGTTGAGAAATATGTATTCCCTTGTTTTATGGAGTATTCTCAATATGGGTAATCCAATGTTAACACTCGTTAAGTTTTATGATATTGACTCATATATCAATATGCATTATCAGTAAAACATGATCATCTAGTCAACCATCATAGTAGTTCTAACTATCGAGTTAGACTAAGGACGAATGAATAACTCATGCCTTTGTTCCTAAGAGTTCTACTATCGGTTGTACCGGATACCTCAAAAAGAGTATAGTATTCAAGTTGTTCACATTACATTGTATGATAATAAAAACCACTTCCATTTATTTCATCACAAATAACTATGTACTATTACACAGTGGTTTTTCGTAAGACCCGAAACCCAACAAAATAAGTTCTGGTAAACAATTATTTAATATGACAATCATATTTTCCTAAGATCTAGACTTTATATATTTTTTCCTATTATGACTTTGATTTGCATTATATTAAGATTGTGATTGAATTAAATAATATTTACTATGAATTTTAATATTTATTAATGTTAATTAAAATAGTATGCGTACAAAACTCTCAATCATATTTACAAAGTGAAATAATTAAAAAAAAATAGATGAGTCATGTGTTGTCCATCCTTTCTATAGAACAGCGACAACATCATTAACATGGTTGGCCAGGTGTACAATACAAGATCCCAGCGAATTTGGTCAACTCGCTCACAGCCGAGCCATCTTTCGGTAGGATCATTTCTCCGTTAACAAATCCATGGGCGGGTGGGGATCCAGACGGAACAAAAATAGCACCGTCTAACAATAAATCTTCTTGTGATGTCCATGACCATGTCTTCCACTCGCTCTCAGGCACGTTTACCCTACTAAGAACCTTTCATACCATATATATGTTAATTAAATAAAAATAATGGATGACATGTGTGAGGAAATATATATACATACATTTTTTTTGGTAGGATCAGGAGGAGCAGTGAAACGGTTGCCTTGGCTGACGATGGTAGGGTGTGAGGTGCCGCCAATGGCGTACATTTTCCATTGGGTGTAGTCGTTATTGACCACATGGAAGAACCCGTACCTGCATCGAGGCATCCTCTGAACACACCCCTCCGCGAAGTGGTTGAATGCCACTGTTACTTGCATTTTATCGTCTCCCGTGTTCGTGTCGCAATGCCCTAACAGCATCACCTGATCATTCACATTCAAAAGTATCAATATGTATATATATATATTTATAAAGAAGATCACATAAATTAGTTAGTCACTTTATTGTGATGAGAGTAATGGGAGTTGGAGACGGTGACAGCCGTTGACTCCCTGGTGACATCAGTGAGTCCATCTGTGGCATGGGACAAGGTGACATGATCTACCCAGACATTTGTGCACCCGCAGATGGCGATCCCATCGCCGGTGCTCTCCGTCTTTGGGCAACAACGATCCACAGAGCTCCTAATCATCCCGCCACTGCAGGGGACGATGTCCGAGACCTCGATGTTGTGAATGATCACATTTTGGACAAAGTGCATTTTCAAGCCAGCGCCGCCGCATATCTTGATGTGGGCCCCACGACCATCGATGGTCTTGTCGTTACAAATATACAGTTCTTGGGTTAGCTTGATGGACATGTTGCTTGCAAATATGATCCATAGTGGCTCTTTTTGGATCGCGCCAAACCGGAGGGTCCCAGGTTTTGGCTCTGCACAGTCGTCATCGGTGGGGTCCACCACGGTGTAGAACTCTCCAGCTGCTCCACCTGTGGTGTTGCGGCCGAATCCCAGGGCGCAGGTGGCCAGCCTCTTGCGGTCTTGTTCCCAATCGGGCTTGCACCTCCAACATTGGTCTATTGGATTTGTCGCCACGCATGTCCCTGTGTTATCCGCCTCTAGCTCCCTCCTCCACGCATTGATTGATGTAATGTTGGTGTTTTTTATCGCCCTTTAACAATAAAAATCAATCACATTCAAACAATCGTGAAATTGTTGTTCAAGATTGAGATCGATGGACTTACAGATGAACGTTATAGTTTAGATGGGTGACAACAGAATGGGGATTTGGGTGATAGGACTCAAGATATGACTTCTTGGCTTGCAGCTTGAGTTGTTGCACGTACTCATCCTCAATCTCATAGTCCGCGACCACCACCACAAAAACCAAACACATGTAAATAAAAATCATTTTAGATCCCTCCATTATTGATCTATACTGATTCATAACTTCTTCTTTTTTGGTAATCGGCCAAGAAAGTATCCAAAAATGAAACCAAAATTGGCCGGAAAACCAAATCTGATGAACCAAAATGTATTCAGCAGATATTAGGTTTAGCTAATCTCACTAAATACAGCTGGTTTTGTTTATTCCTTATTATTGTGCTAATGATCTTATCAGGAGCTTCTTATATTTATATATACACTCAAAAAAATTACTTCGTCTAATTCAGACTAAACTATCTTTAGCTTTTTTTTTTTTTGTAGATTCTGGTCATCCACTCGTTTTCCATATAAATCTCACCACACATTAATTAGCTCGTATTCTGTCTCGTTTTTTTTCTTATTAAACTATTAATTCTAATATTATAATTACCTCTATCGAAGAACTCCATAGAGTAAAATCTTATTAACATAATACTCTTGGTAAGATCTTATCAACATGACACTCAAGTGACTGTCCTAAGCAGTTGGTGAATTCAGCAAAAAATGATGTGTCTCCTTAGTGGAACAATAAAAACGCAATTTGCGGAGTTGTGTCAGCACGTTTTTTTTAATCGGCAAAGCTAATTTTATAAAGCCATTTTCAGAGATTGAAAAGGCAAAGTGCAACCATTACATAGAGTACAAGAACCTTGAAACACTCACCTCACAACCCAAACAAGAACCACCCAGTTCAATCATCAACAAACAACAAGGTAAGTAAATGAAATAAACCTAAAGACATTAACACCAACAGAAGTACCCACTGACAGATTGCCCAAAATGGAAGAGGAACTGCATAATTCTGCAGAAAGACAAGTGCTTGCTTAAATATGCTAGTTATGCAGAACAAAACCAAATGTTGACCTAACTGATCATCCTTGTGGAGATGATATGTGAAACCAAAATTAGCTGGCCTTGGCAATATGTTGTCCAAAAGATCACCCTTGACATAAACAGATAGCAGCCACTGAAGAGCCAAAAAATGAAGAAAAAATTGCTGAAGGTTCACCTGTAAGTTATAGATGCAAAAAGCCTGAGAGCCAATAATCTGAAAGTATGATAGGATTCAAATACAAAAGAAGCAACTGAGGATGCAAAATCATCAGTGTAGAGCTTTGAGGAGTTTTGAAGAGCAAGGTTAGCTTTAGAATACCAGAGGGCCAGACAAGGTATCCTGGCTAAGTACCAATCAGAAAGGAATCTAAGAAGGAAGCCTACCCACACAAAACCCAGAGTTAACCATGTAAAACATAAGGGATCCAAAAAGGAGGATCATAACCCAAGAAAGAGAGGGGGAAGAAAGCACTCATCCACACCAGAGATCCCAACCCTATCCTAAACCCCAACCAATACAAGAACCAAGAAGGATAAATATGAAACCAATAAGACAAGGACCAAAGTAGCTGTTGGCAGATCAGAGTCATTTTTTTGCACACAATCTGGGGGAATTCAACCAGGCATCAAACTTGAAATAATAACCAGCATGGAAGTGAGCCCATTCCCAGCCGAAGACAGAGTGAATGATTTTATTGAAAACCTCTTCTGCAGTAGAAGTAATCCCATTGAAAACAAGGTCATTTCTTGCCAGCCGTATCTGCCAAAGTGTAGCTTTGATGATCAAGCCCCAGACTCTTCTTAATCTTGCATGAACCAGAAGAAAGCAGGAGATGAATAAACATTTAACTTGTCTGGGACATACCCAAGAAATCTGCCACCATGAAAGGATTTTAACCCAAGTTGTCCAGGCTAGAGAACAATGTAGTAAAATATGTGCCCCATCCTCGAAATCCCAGGAGCAGGCAGGGCAAATAAGATCATCCAGGGATAAATGCACCCCCTTTGAATTCAAGAAGCATTTGGAGGGGACAGCCTCATGACATGCTAACCAACAGAAGGCAGTAATTTTTGGAGGAGCTCCAGCTTTCCACAGGTTTGCAGTCCAAAAATATTCATTATTGCCTTGGTGTGCAAGTAAATTGTAAATTCTATGAACTGAGAAGCCCTTAGAATCTACAGTCCAGGTTAGAGCATCATTATGATCAGAAAGGGTTATGGATAGGAGAATTGCTGTGATGGTGCCCCATTCTTGACATTCTCATCCTCTTGGTGGTCTTCTAAGATCCAAATCCCAACCAACCCCATCCCAAATATCAGATATAATATTTCTTTTTTTACGTGAAAGATGGTACATCCTAGGAAACAAAAATTTGAAAGATACATCCCTCACCAATGATCCTCTCAGAACAGAATCCTATTGTCTCTTCCCACAGTCCAGGTAAGGCCCTGAGAACCAAATAAAGAGGCAAAAGAAGGATCTTGATATAGTAGCAAGATATTGGAGGTGAAACTTTGGCTGTTAATTTCAGAGAAATTAGAGAGATCCCATTCTTGAGAATTCCATTGAAGCCTTGCACAAAGGACTTATTTCCAAAGACTTTTCTCTTCAATTGCAAACCTCCACCACCACTTGGCCAAGAGAGCAATATTCATAATTTTTAACTTTTTGATACCCAAGCCACCATCCCTCTTTGATCTGCAGACTTGATGCCAACTGAGCTTGCAAAAAAACCCTTGGAGAAGAGGAACCATGCCATAAGAATCTTCTTTGCCAGCTCTCTAAAGATTTGAGAATAGTAGAGGGAGCTTTTAATAAAGAAAAATAATAAGAGGAAGGGCTCCTAAGGTTGATTTGATCAATGTAATTCTTCCTCCAAATGACAGGAGCTTTGCTTGCCACAAACCGAAGGATCTTCTGAAGTTTTGAATGATAAGCTGCCAAGTTATAATTCTCTTTGGATTAGCTCCTAGGGAAAACCCCAAATATTTCAAAGGAAGTGTATCTATCTCACAAGATAATGTGGCTGCAAAATGGCTAGCTTGTGAAGGTAATAAATTCATTGGGATCATTGCAGACTTGAAGAAATTGACTTTTAAACCTGAGGCTATTTTGAACATAGTAAGGGCATGCTTGAGATTTAAAACTCCATCATATGAGGCCTTGATAAAAAAAATATAGAGTCGTCAGAAAATTGGAGGTGTGAAATAATTGGACCCTCAGCAGCAAGACCTCCAAGATTAATGCCTTGAAACTGATTGAGAAGAAGTCCAACTTTCATAATCAGATTAAGACCTTCTGCCACAAGAGCAAAAAGAAGAGGAGACAAAGCACAACCTTGTCTGAGACCTTTGTGGAGTTGAAAATCTACAGATGGAGTGCCATTTATAAGGATTGATACATGAGCCCTAAGACAAGAAATGATCCAAAGTCTCCATTGTACTCCAAAGCCAAATCTGGCTAACAACTTCATAAGATACATCCAGTTGACTTTATCAAAGGCTTCTTCAAAGTCTTCCTTGAAGATGATTGCTTTTTATTTTGATTTTTTGAGATGATGGACCACCTCACTAGCCACTAAAATACCATCCATAATTCGCCTTCCAGCCAGAAAACCAGTTTGCTCAAATCCTACCAAATCCCCAATGACTTCCTTTAACCTTAAGGATAACAATATGGATAGAATCTTGTAGGTGCCTCTCATTAAACTTATAGGTCTGAAATCCCCAAACTTAAGGGGATCCTCACATTTAGGAATTAAAGTCATAAAAGAGGAGTTGAGGTCTTTACCTAGCTGACCAGAGAAATGGAAATGTGTGAAAAAATTCATCAGATCAATTTTCAGGATTGGCCAACAAACCTGAAACCCATCAGGCCCAGGGGCTTTATCTCCTGCACATGCCATAAGAGCCTTAAGAACCTCATCTTCAAAGAAAGGTCTTTCTATCCAAACTGATTGGAGTTCTGTTAGTGACTTGAACTGCAAGTTATCAAGATTTAAAGATATGGAGGAAGGTTCTGAGAATCTAGAAATGAAGTATTGAGTTGCTGCAGACTTAATCTAATGAGGATCATGAAGTAGTACCTCATTAAACAATATATGTGATATTTTGTTTCTGCTACCCTTGAAATTGGCCACTCTGTGGTAATATTCGGAACCCTGATCATCCTCTTTGACCAATTTTTTCCTAGCTTTTTGGCTCCACAGATGAGATAGCAATTTAGTTTTCCTGATTAGTTCAGCCTTTAGTGCACCCCTGGCATTACATTCAGCAACAGATAGTACCCCTTGCTCCACTAAGTCATCCATACTATCAAGGTCTTTTCTCAACTTAAGAATTTGGGTATCTAAATGACCAAAGACCTCAGTGTTCTATTGCTTCAATTTTTCTTTGAGTAGCTTTCATTTCTGCCATAATACATAGTGTGGGTGGCCAGTAACAACAAAGGATGACCAAAAGCCTTGGACTGCCTGGAAGAACCTATGATCATCAATCCAGATATTCAGAAATTTAAATGGCCTTGGGCCCCAATCAGCAACCCCATTAAATAGAATTAGGGCCCTATGATCTGAGAGACATCTTGGGAGACATAGCTGAGTAAGATCTCTAAAGGCAGATAGAAATTATGAGGAGACAAGAATCCTATCAATTCTAGATGCAGTTGAGGCAGGACTAAACCAGATGAATCTTCCACCTGACAAGGGAAGATCAATAAGGATAGAATGTCAATAAAATTCTGAAAATCTATTGTTCTAGCAGAAGCAGGCCTGAGCAATGATCTCTCTGAAGGGTCAAGCATTGAATTGAAGTCACCAGCCATCACCATTAGGGGCTCACTGTTAAAGAGAGAGGCCTTAAATTCTAAATCCCTCCATAATCTGGCATTTCTTCTTCTTGAGTAGGGGGCAAAGACATTGATGATCCAACAATGCTTATTGATTTCTTTTAGGAGACCACTAATGATTAGTCCTCCATAAAAAATTTTAACAGATGTTTTCTGAAAATGTTGGGTTTTCCACATTGTTATTAGACCTCCAGAAGAACCAACTAAGGGAATAAAGTCTAATTCCCATCCCAGGAGAGACCACATGATCTGAGGAAATTGTAAGGTAAGGAGTACAATTTAGATTCTTGAAGGAGGATAACTTGAGGGGATTGCTTGTGAGCCACGTCACTTAGAGTCCTCTTCTTTTGAGAGGAAGACAGACCTCTCATATTCCATGAGAGGATTTTCATGAGATAAGAGAGATTACAGAAGATGATTGTGAGCAGTTTTGCTCACTACCATCTCTAAATCAGAATCTCTATCCAAATCAACAAAGTCATCTCCACTCCCCAGCTCAAGATCTACACTTAGACTTCTGTCATCTTCAGAGTTGCATCTTTCATCATCCAGAGAGGAGATATGCTGCAGAAGAAGTGCTTCCTCACAATCAGCTTGAAGACCAATCACATTTCCAAAACTTCCAGGCTTGAGCTGCTTTTACCAAAGGTCGTGTCAACACGTTAGTTATGTCTCACAAGTGAATTTACTTGGTAGAACAACATTATTGTAGATGGCCACTTAAGAAGCACTATGTGGGCAACTCTTTGGATTTAATGTAGCGCCTCCTAAGAATTTGGGAGGAGCTACAACCTTCGGGTCGCATCGCGCAAGTAGTGCCTCGTAAGTTCACGTGCTCCAAGATATAAAGAGGCGCGACTGGGTACCATGGTGTTAGATGGTTGACCATCGTCTTTTTTTTTTATATATAGATGATGGTTTTATGAAGAATCTTTTTACTCCAAGGCGTATAAAAAAGAAAGGACTGCCAAAATTGCTATTCTCAACGACCTTCAAATAAATCCCTCAAAAAAATGGCAACAGAAAATTGACCTCAAAAACAAAACAACCAAGATAACAGTCGACTCAACCAGAAAATGAAAATACAGTGATCCCCACAACATTAGTTCCCTAAAGTTCCTACACTGACAAACCATCTCCAAATCTCGCTTTTATGTTTAGCGGCAAGGATTTTATGGCCACTATGAGTTTTTGACCGATTTTTCAAGACATATTTCTTCTTCCTACTCCCTTTGACTTTCTTGACAGTGTCAATCCTCAAAACAGAGAAGGCTTGATCAAAGTTATTACATGGCTTACCCAAAGATTTGGCCAACTGGACTTCACGAAATATGCTAGTATCAACTATCGTATAATCGGTCCCTTTCGAACGCTTCGTCCAACGCCTCCATCAAAGTAGGAATAGAAACGCCCTGGTCCGAATTAGCGCACGAGATGCTGAAAATGCAGTTGGCTGTGAGCTCCTCTCAGTCTAGCCTACTCCCTGGCCCAATGACGGGTCAACTACAACCTTCGCAAGCGAATCTGTTGCATTCGTTGATTGACTAAACTCACCAACTGGTAACAACTCAACTCAAACGTCAGAGGTGAATCAAAACCAGAAAGTATCAACTGGTCCATATCAATCATAGAAGCAACATGTGAACACGGGCTCACCTCAAAAGCACCCTCTGATTTGTCTCAAAGAAGTGTTGTGATTTCCCCTTGATCAAAGGCTTGATCCATTATTTCCAACTCCATCCTAGCGCGAGGTTCATCAAAAGACTATGAACGACCCACCCACAACAATCGCATAATCAAGCTTCGTACCAGGCGTGATTGTAATATCACGCGAATATATAATCACCGATGAATTGGGTTCATTGATGGTTGATTGATAAGAGATTGTCACTCATGTAAATATGAGAGATATCGTTTGGGCCCCTTGATAAGTGAGTGCGGAAATGCATGGCCATGCGAATTGATAAAGAGTTATCACTTACAGTCTACTTAAGATCAAGAAACAACGATCTAATAAAATAAGGATGACGGTCATATGCCTTATTCGATCGAGATATCAATGGAAAATAGATTAAGATATTAGCGGTAAGAGGTTAAGTCGGATTGATGATCATTATACATGTTTGAGTATTCATAATGTCTTGCTAGAGGCCAACTATGGCATGTGGACGAAACGGGAATTTCGGGCCCACTGCCAAACTTGGTATGAGCCTACAAGGTCACACACAAAAACAAGCCCAAAATCGAACTGGACTTTGGAAGTCTATCAAGTGAATAAAATGATATTATATTTGATATAATATTTATTTATTCATTAACTCGTTTTTCAATTGCTAACATAATAAAATTATGTTAGACAATTTACATGCAAAAAAATTACTTGAATTTCCAAATTCAAGGAGGTTATTTTTGCATGTCCACTACTCCTAAAATGACTCCACTTGTCAATATTGGAAACCCATGTGTTGACATTTCCGAAATAAGATAGTGTGGTTATGTTTGGGATCAGAGAGTGCATGCAAACTAGAGAGAAGTCAGATTTGCTCTCAAGTTTGAAAGGGAAAAACGAGAGATACAAAGAAGAAGTGTTCTGCATTTCATGCTAGCACACAATTGTTTTGGGGAACGCTTGTTGGTGTGGATACCGGTAGAGTACGGATTCTTTTGGAGATGTCTCAACATATTCAATCAGAAGAAACGTTCTTGGTCCTTGTCTCGAACAAGCTCAAAACCGAGAGCTAATCTCATTGAATTTTTTGTTTGTCGGTTTATTTGGAATTACATTGATCCTGAGGCTTTTCCAGGGAAAAAAATATATTTTTCGCTGCTTTTCGCACCCTAGAAAATCCTACAATGGTATCAGAGCCTCTTGTAATGAGTTTAAACTGACCATGCATGCTTGTTTGATGTATGAGTTTTCGGGTTTATGAGGTTTGTGTTGTGCATGTTTGATAATTGGATTATACAACATGTGCTACAGTTATGAACTGTGATTATGCAGATTAATTTCTAATGGGGTTCATGGTTTTGAACCGTGAAAGTAATCGATTGTGAACATATTATTAGATCTGCAATATGATTGTGAAATATTGAAGGTGATGGTACCATACAGACATAGGTGCTCGTAACATCCGTGTTCAGGTGATGGTAGCACACATCATAAGTGCTGGTAGCATCCTTGTTCAGGTGATGGTAGCACACATGAATAGGTGCTGGTAGAATCCTTGTCGGGGCAGTGGTACTATACAATACTCTGTTATGAACATATGGTTTAATTCATAATTTGATTTGATTTCTTAAAAGGGAATGGTGGTTATTCAATCGGTTTTAAAACAGATTCGAATATCATGGAATTCAAAGGTTGGAATATATACATATATATATGGACCCGTTCAGGTGCGACCCTCTCTTACGGTGCGGGCGTGCCACCCCCCCCCCCCCCCCCCCACTATGGTTTGAGAAAATATAGCTTCGTAGTTTGAGAAAATAGTATTCTCAGTTTGAGGAAAATATAGTTTGAGAATATATCATTTTAGTTTGAGAAACATAGTTTGAGAAAATAGCATTTCTGGTTTGAGAAATTATTTGTCTGAGAATATTCTCCTCAAACTGGGGACACTGTTTTCTCAAACTAGCATCACTATTTTCGCGATTTAGCAGTCAACCTAAAATACTATATTCTCATCAAACTCCTTTCCCCCTCAAACTTTCTCAGCCTAGGATACTATTTTCTCAAACAACGAAGCTATTTTCTCAAACCATAATGCAGGGACGCACGGACGCACCGTAAGGGGAGGGTCGCACCTGAAACCTCTCCTATATATATATTGTGCTTAATTTTTCAAATTTGAATTAAGGAAAATACTAATTATTCTAAAAAGTCTAGACTTAATAGGGATCCTAGTTTTGAAGGATTCTAGGGTGCCAAAAACGCAGCGGAAGTAATAAAAGCCCTAGAAAATCCTCAAGATCCATGTAATTCTTAATATACTGATATACGAAAATTACCTTTTGTAGTTTCGAGCCTAGTTCGAGACAGGGACCAAGAACACTTTGATTGCTTGACGGTGTAGAGACGTCTTCAAAGGAATTCGTCCTCTTTAGGCATCCACACCAACAAGTCTTCCCAAAATCCTTGTGTGCTAGCACCAAAATCATAATTTTCTCTCTCGTTTCCTTTTCCTTTTTGCTCTCAGTTTTGTTCTGCCCACTATCTCAAAAACGTAAACAATATATCTGATTTCGAAAATACAGAGTTGGTTACGATATCAGATACGTGGAGATCTTCTAGGAGTAGTGGAATTCAAAATATTACCACTTGAATTTCTGAAATTCAAAAAGGTATTAATTGAATTCTCAAAAAAAAAATTGTAATATATATGTTTTACTCCAAAGTTTAAATTTGAAATAAATAATTATATATACATTTATTTCATATCGTCTTCTTCATATAATTACCGAATATAATTTCATTATATTAGTAATTTGAAAACGAGTAATGAACAAATTTATATTATATCAAATATAATGTATATAATTATATTCACTTAGTTGGCTTCTATAGTCCAACTCGATTTTGGGCTTGTTGTTGTGTGTGACCCTGTAGGATCATACAACGTTGGCAGTGAGCTCGAAATCCCCGTTTCGTCCACATGTCATAATTGGCCTCTAGCAAGGCATTATGGCTTACCAAAGTTGTATGAAGATCGTCAATCCGATTTAACCTTTTATCGTTAATATCTTAATCCCTTTGTCGTTGATATCTCGATCGAATATAAGGCATAAGATCATCATCCTTATTTTAATTGATCATTAGTTTCTTGATCTTAAGTAGGTTGCAAGTGATAACTCATTATCGTTTCGCATGACCATGCATTTCCACAGTCTCACTTATCAAGGGGCCCAAACGATATCTCTCATATTTACATGAGTGGCAAATCCCTTATCAGCCGCTCACATTCTTCACATAGACAATTATGTATTCAACAACAATCTTTATTGTTACCCGGTTAAAGACAACGTTGAACTGCGTCAACACACACAACCACTTATGTAGAAATTCATGACAACTATAATGTCAAAGGACTTAATCCATATTACGGTACTGAGAAATATTCATGAAAGTTCCTATGTAGTATTCTCACAGTGGGTCATCCAATACCATTTCCCTAAATGGCATCTATGATTTGACTTCATATCCAATATGAATGATCAGTAAAAAGTGATCATCAGCCAACATCATACTAGTCTTAGTATATCGGTAAGAACATGGATCATTGGAATAATACTCTTTTCTTATAAGATTTTTACTATCAAGTCACGTACTTGATGATCTTAGAAAGAGTCAATTATTCACGCAATTAAAATTCAACAAAATGATAATGAAAGTGCCAGTATATTAATAAATGATAATGTCATACATGAAATAGATTGGTCTAGGGCACAAAACTAACAAGTTTGACTAGGTCAAAAAGAAACAAAACATCTTCTTTCTTGGGTTTCCTATTTCTATTTGGATTGGTTTAGAGTAAAAAAGTCCTATAAATATAACATTTGTGGGGAGAGAAAATAATAAGCTTCATAACTAAAATTTCCGACCACCCTTATAGAGAGAAAAGAGTGATTCGTTCAAGGCTACTTGCAAGTCAAGTTATGGAGTCATCTTTCTCGTGTGTATACCGTTAGAGGGAAAACACTTTGGTGCCTTGGCTTATCTTTCCAAAGGTCACTGTCTCGAGCCATGAAGCTCCAACTTAGCATATATCGAGGTAAACACTTGTACATATATGCGTAGATTAGTTTTAATCGATACATGTGGATCTAGGCTTTTCTAGTATTACTGACAGGATTAAATTTTTGTTTTCCACCGTGTTAACGTAACATATAATCCTACAAAACAAAACACAGATGTTAGGACCCAGGAGATCGTTCCTACATAGGGAGGTCGTTGCAATACTGGAGCCACTTTGTATGGTCTTTCACACGTTCTACCATTCAAACTCGGTGGCTGGTTGACCCGTACGATCCTTGTACGTTGACGCGGCCAAAACTATTATTTATGCATTGATTTTACCAAGTTGCCGAGCATGGAATAGGTCGCGATGGATTAAACTAACGTGCTTCACCTTGAGGGAGATCTTTTTCCAGTGGTCCTTCAACTACCTTTAGGTTCGCACAAGGGCGAACATCGGTCCTTCAGTGACGAAGTAGGTGTGTACCGCTGGCCAATACTGGTTGTTGGGGTCGGGTCGTGCATGTTGAAGGCACACTAGGCACAATCCCGTTTCTTCTCCGGGTTACCATGGGATGTAGCAGCGAGTAGGGTCCATTCGGGAGGCAAACCAATTGAGAGTCGATGGAGACAATGGGAGGATGATGGAAGGAGAAATTTATGCCGATTAGTGTGATTTTGGTGTAAGGTAGAAGGGGTATGGGAGATAAAACCATCCAACCATCGGTGGCACAGGGGTATTATTGTAAGTTTGTAAGGTTGGGTAATTATTTCACGTAAATCGAGGAGTTTTGAATGCAGGTGAAATGGGAATGAAATTTGCCAGAACTGTAACACAAATGCAATGGGAAATGTAATGGAAAATCAAAGGAAAATTTCATTAAATTGAAAATTTTAAAAAGGAAACGAACAACAAAAATTTAAAAACAACGAGACAACTAGTAGGAGAGAGAGAGAGAGAGAAGTCACATTCCAAGCTTCTACGCCAAATTGGTAGTGGCCTGCCAGCGTGCCGCACGCTCTACAAGGGACATGGCCGAAGTGTCCTAGGCCCTCTCCTCGTTGAAGAGCTCGAAGTACAACTGGAGGTCTGTGAGAAGCTTACGCTTTTCAATCGTCGAATGCACAATACATTCATGTGCTTCCTTCTGAATGGTTGCAATCTCCCGCACTTCATGGCAGAGATCCGCTTCTACTGAGGCCACAACTTTCCCTTTTCCTCGTAGCTTTAGCGACCTTATAACACATAGGCCAAATTTCTGAAGAAAAGCTCGTCCTATCGGTGTTTTCGCTCTTGTTATATAACGCGAGTTCCTCAACCCAGATTTTTTTGTTGGATTCGCTTGAAATTTGTTGGACGGGTTCAGGCGCGGTGCTTCATGTAATCCAAAATGTCGAGTTGTCCATTTCGGTTGATCTTTTACCAGGTTCTACCAATGTTTCCATATGAAATCGTGTTTTTCCTCCCTCTTGTATATCTCCTTGGCAAGCTGCATAACTTGGTCATCGGATCGGCCAAATTGTTGATTGTTGTATATTTGTGTGTAGTACCCTTAGAACTTCATCATTCGCGGGTTCACCGTTTGGCAGTGGTCCTTGCAATTCTTTTCGGACCGAAGCGGGTCATATCATTCCCGCAAAATACTAACCTCTCTCCCGCCGTCCTCCCAGTAATCGTCTTTCTTCTTACTATTCCCTTGTATCGAGTGAAATGAATTTACTATCCAAGACGTATATCCTCCTCCACACTCTATTTCACGCGGGTCCTTCTCGCTCGGTGAAATAGACGCGGCCGGAGGTGGAGTTTCCAAGTTTAGGGTGCCCTCGACCCCGAAAATCATCTCCCCACGTCATCATCAAGTTGAGTTTCTTGCATTTCCAGAACAACTATGTCGGAACACCATCGAATGGATTGAATTCCATGGCTAGCTTCAAAAAACCAGGAGAAAAGTAGTAGAAGTGTTGAGATTTTAGAGAAGAGGGGTAGGGTTTAAATAGGGGGGGGGGGGAATTTTGAATGAGCAGATTCGACGACGCCATGTGTCGCCACTGCATCCATCCACGATGTTTGGTGCGGCTTCCCACGCGGTCATAGGTTCAACAATGCGTCAACGGCCGGCTAAAACATGCGGCGTAAAGCTTATCGCCGCTTTGGAAACGCCGGCTTTAAAGCGTTTTCGCCGACGGTTTCTTCCTGCTACCCGTTTTCCGCCTCTTTTCTGCCGCCAGACTGCGGATGCTCTAAGATTGTGATATCATTACAAATCAGTACTGTTAAAGAAGTGAATGTTCTAAGGGGAATTAAAACATATTACACTTGTACCTAATTATATGGGCACCTGAGAATTAAACGTGCAACAGATAATGACGCAAATAGAAAACAAGATCGTTGTCCGATAAAAAACATTTGCTAAAATGTAAATGCACATAGACTAAATGAAACCCACTTTTGTTCTGATAAACTTTCCGGAACAAACCCAGAAAAAATGTTAAGCTTATAACTACTTAACCGACTAGTTACTAGGTAGACGAATTCATAGTTTGAATTAGATATTGATTTGCACAATAATCGCTCTCTACATTCTGTAGTTTCTCCAATTCTATAAATAACTAAATAGGCCATATCATTTACATCAAACTAACAATCAGTGTGCCTCCAAGATCATGAAACACTCAACATACTTCAATGCTGCCATTTTCTTCGTTTTCATTTCTGCCCACAATGTTCTTGCCACTCATGTCTCTTATGATCGAAGAGCGATCAGCATTGACGGAACTCGTAGAATTTTAATCTCCGGTTCCATTCACTACCCTCGGAGCACTAGCCAAGTAGTTAAACTTACACGGCCGTTTCATTTTGTTCATAATTTCACACATATTAATGTAATGTGTAACTTTTCTTGTAGATGTGGCCAGAACTTGTTAAGAAATCAAAAGAAGGCGGATTAGATGTGATTGAAACTTATATATTCTGGAATGCCCACGAACCGCATCGTCGACAATATGATTTTAGTGGAGATCTTGATTTCATAAAGTTCATCAAAGTTGTTAGAGACGCGAGACTTTATGTTTTTCTCCGAATTGGACCGTACATTTGCGGAGAGTGGAATTACGGGTACATTCCTAGATATCATGAATTTGATGTACATATTTCACAACAATTGATCCAACTAAAATACGTTGACTATATAGGGGCTTTCCCGTTTGGTTGCATAATATACCTGGAATCAAGTTCCGAACTAATAATAAGATCTTCAAGGTAAGCCATTATTAAACATGGATTGTAATATATTATTCACTCCGTTCCAAAACAAGTGTCTGTAATTGATTTGTTGTAATTTTTCAGGATGAGATGCAAAATTTTACGACATTGATAGTCGATATGGTGAAGAGAGAAAAACTGTTTGCTTCTCAAGGCGGGCCTATTATCCTTGCTCAGGTACATTCATTTAATCATCATTTGTTCGTCTGATATAAATCCAAGTAATTTCAACAACACTATGACATTACAGATTGAAAATGAGTATGGAGATGTAGCACAATGGTACGGAGAAGGTGGTAAGGCTTATCGTAAATGGTGCATAGAATTGGCCGAATCATACAATATCGGAGTTCCATGGGTCATGTGCCAAGACGATGAAGCTCCACCTCCAATGGTACTAATTCACACGTCACGTTTATTTATTTATTTATTTATTTTCTATATCGATCTTAATGTATTGTATAATTATTAACTATGTGACTTTTTTTTTGTTCTTATTAGCTAAACGCGCATGACGGCTATTACAGTGATCAGTGGACTCCAAATAATCCCAACAGTCCCAAAATATGGGCTGAAAATTGGATCGGCTGGTAAGTTTATTCACCTATCCTATATATTTTAATTAATGTTTCAATATGGAAATACACATCATATTCGTTCTTGTTCTTGTAGGTATAAGACTTGGGGGGACAGGGATCCACACAGGGCTCCCGAGGATTCTGCGTTTTCTATCGCGCGATTTTTTCAATCGGGAGGGACTCTTATGAACTATTATATGGTTGGTTAATTGTTATACATACATAACACGTACATATGTATTTAACACTTGCAATCTCTGTCTCTGCTATGTATTATTAGAACCAAATGTTGAATATGTTTTCAGTACCATGGTGGAACCAATTTTGGGAGAACGTCGGGTGGTCCATATGTCACAACTTCGTATGACTACGATGCTCCTTTGAACGAATATGGTACGATCAAGTTTCATATCCTCGATCAATTCGACTATATTTTCAACTTTTTTTGTGTACACAAAAATTCTTACGCGCGTGTAGGTCAGTATAATCAACCGAAATGGGGACATTTCAAGCAACTACATGCAATTCTCAAGTCAATGGAGAAAACTCTCACTTATGGCAATGTCTCCTCAACTGATCTAGGAAATAATATTACGGTGACTGGATTCGAACTAACTTAACTACTCTATATATATAGTTTACGATCGGGTAGGATATCAATTTACATTGTTGTTACAAATGTTTTAGGCTACCGTTTTTGCTACCAAGGAAAGATCGAGCTGCTTTTTATCGAATGTGAACAAAACCATCGATGTCAACGTCAAGTTCAGAGGAAATGTGTATAGCGTTCCAGCTTGGTCTGTTAGCATTCTTCCGGACTGTAACAAGGAAGAATTCAACACTGCCAGGGTTAGTCTGAATCTTAACTGTACCAACTTTAAATTTGTGGAGTAACTTACCTATTGACTCTTAATGTGACCTTGATTATAGGTGAATTCTCAAACTTCTGTGATGGCCAAGGCACCGGATGTCGGTGAAAATAGGGCTAAATCACTTAAGTGGTCATGGAGGCCTGAGCAAATTCAGGACATGGTAGAGCAAGGAAAAGGAAATGTCACCGCACACCGACTCATCGATCAAAAGGTTGTTGGTGGGGATAGGAGTGACTATGTCTGGTACATGACAAGGTAAAATAATTCTCATCAAAGTTGGCTATTCTATACATAGTATTAACTGTTAACTAATCTCTTCTTGTGCTGAAAAAGTGTACATATTAAGGGAAATGATCCTGTTTGGAGCAGCAAGCACACGCTACTGAGAGTGAATACAACAGCAACCATCCACGCATACGTTAACGGGGATTACATCGGTAACATTTTATAAGTTACTTGAACATCCAATTATACATTGGAAAAACTCCATCATATACTTGTACATTTCAAGAACTGACTATTGACTTATTAGTCGATCAGATCAGGCATGTAGACTTAAGGTAATTACACAACTAATATTTTCCGTTAGAATTAACGGAAAACATTAGGAAAAACTCCAAGATTTAACTGTCATATAACTATTGAACTCAAAAACTAACTGTATACTTGTTACTTTTTCAAGTTTTTCCTAACGTTTTCCGTCAATTCTAACAAAAATGTTAGTTTGTGGAATTACCTGAAGTTTAAAAGCCTGATCTGATCGACTAATAAATCAACAGGGGTTCTTGAATGGTATAAAATGACGATAATTAGTATCTGGTGTTACCCCTATATATTTTCACTGCTAATGATTGTTTTGTAGGTTCACAGTGGGGTTCATACAACATATCATTCCCAATCTTGAGAAAAAGGGTCAAATTGCATAGGAGTAAAAAGAATTTGATTTCACTTCTAAGTGTCACAATAGGATTTCAGGTACACCATAATTCCAACTCCAACTCAAATTGTTTTTTTTTTGTCTAATTTTTACTGAATTGAATGGAGAACAGAACTATGGACCCAAGTTCGATTTAATCCCAAATGGAATAGTTGGACCAGTTGAGTTGGTTAGACGGATAAAGGGTGAAGATGAGACGGTCACTAAGGATTTATCGAGACGAAAATGGACATACAAGGTTGGGTTGGAGGGATTCGACAACAAATTTTATGATCCCGACCACAGCGCATCAGGATGGACAACCGATAAGCTTCCTACAAATAGGATGATGACTTGGTACAAGGTATCGTTATGTTTTTTTAAGGTTCGTAGTAATTCATGTATCTTGATAACTAGTTAATTACAAGTTTTGGTTTCGTCATGTAGACTACATTCAAAACTCCATTAGGAAAGGACCCAGTTGTGGTGGATCTGCAAGGGTTGGGTAAGGGTGAGGCTTGGGTCAACGGCCACAGCCTCGGCCGGTATTGGCCTACTTTTATTGCTGATAAGAAGGGCTGCGAAGAAGGATGCGACTATCGTAGTTTGTACAACAGTTCTCAGTGTCTTACCAACTGTGGCCAACCAAGCCAAAGATGGTAATAATCAACATTTATCTT
Organism: Erodium maritimum; assembly: GCA_963921825.1. Lineage (NCBI taxonomy): Eukaryota > Viridiplantae > Streptophyta > Magnoliopsida > Geraniales > Geraniaceae > Erodium > Erodium maritimum. The sequence goes on from OY997592.1 coordinate 48,269,148, forward strand.
CACACATACATTTTTATTTATAAACATGACCGGTCAGGCTTATGTGTCAAAACAGAAAACAATCTGATCAGCCTAAACAAAAACCATATAATTCTAGACATTTTACACTGGTTCGATGTTGCATATAGGTATCATGTTCCGCGTTCTTTTATGAAAGAGGAAGATAATACATTGGTCTTGTTCGAAGAGTTCGGGGGCAATCCAAGTTTTGTGCATTTCCGAAGAGTTCACATCAGGAAGGCGTGCGCCAATGCTTATGAGAACAATTTGTTGGAGTTGTCGTGCCCCGGGCGCTCCATCTCTGGTGTTAATTTCGCTAGCTTTGGCGACCCTAAAGGAGGTTGTGGATCATTTGAGAAAGGCAGTTGTGAAGGAAACAAGGATGCATTGTCTATCGTGAAACAAGTAATTCCAATTCCTCTTTTTATTTTGGTCATGGAGATTTTAGGTGCATCATTGCTTGAGTACTTATGTGTATTTATGCAGATGTGCGTGGGGAAAGAGAGATGTTCGATTGATGTTTCCAAGCGTACTTTTGGATCGACCAGTTGCGAGGCTAATAGACTAGCTGTGGAGGTCGTTTGCTAGCTGCAGATTTTTTATTTTGTTGGAAAGTTAGTTCATGTTTAGAGATTAAATAGTAAAAGATTGGATCTACTTTTGGCTAGACAAGTTTTGGAAGTTTGGGTTATCTTTTCTATGTTTTGTTATTTGTCGGCTTGAATAATAGTTTTTTGTTATATTTTCATCTTCTACCGAGACATGTCTGGCAGAGTGGCAGTTTATCATCAAATCGTAGATATATTCACTATTGTATATTTTAAAATTCAATCCATCTTATCTCCTAACATTAAGTTACGTTCCTAATAAATTCAGAAATCGATTCATGTATGATGTATTAGGTGTTCCCATTCACTTCTTCATCCAACCCCATCTGATCAAGGACAATGTATTGCATTACAAAGATACATTCAGTCCGGTTAATCAGATCGGGCCTATATTTGAACGGTTCAGTTATCCAAAACAACAACTAGAGTTTTTTCTTATAAGTGGGGGTTTTATTCTTTCCTTTGATTTTCAAGAGAAAAGAAGTATTAATGTGCAGGAGATCAAACCAGAAAAGGAGATTGTCAAGACCAAAACAAAAAATAAGAGCAAGCACTGCAACGGGAATTTGAGCAACAAGAAAGCCAAAAAAAACTCCCCAACCCAAACAAATACCACCCAACAATAATCAGCAACCGAGGCATCTTGAAGAATTCGATTGCCGCTCAGAAAACCCAACCCCTCCCGAAGACCACCTACTGCCCGCATCAACCAAACGAATGTTGCTAAAGCTTCAAAAAGTCACCTCCACCGACTCCAAGACCTAATTAAAAACCAGAGTATCTGTTGGGGAATCGCGGGATTTTACTTCACCTCCTAAGCGGAGAATGAGAGGATCCGACGAGATGAACCCTATTCCTTCAAGCAAGTTTTGCGAAAGATTTCTCCGAAAGGGTTCATTAACTCGCTGATCCTGGAAGACCTCCGACCTTGAATTAATCCAACCACTTTACCATTCTCGGGGCTCTAGATGTGGGCGGTAATCTCTTACCTCCCATGGGACGGCCTCATGAAGAAAACAAGCTTTTAAGTGGGAAAGGCATGGGGGTTTTGTAGATATTCGTACCGACGAGAGTGGACTGGGTGGGGGAGGCATCTTAAGCGTCTGATTCTGGAAGGATCTCACCACACCCCTCCGAAGGACGTCCCTGATAATGGTCGAGGGAAATCAAACACCAACTCGTGTCTGACTCTAGTCGCTACACTTTTGACTTCTACTTCCATTGCGGGTGTATAGGTCATCAAGGAGCAGAATGTCGGCGGAGGGACCCTACAAACCCTCACGTTTTTACAGTATTTCGATCTATCCCTCATGGCACCGAAACGACCTAATATCAAGGTCGGGATTCGAAAGGATTGGTCTGAACCCATCCCGGCCACACAAATGAACCGACGAGGGTCACTACCAAGGAATGCACCCATCACTCTCGCACCTCCAACACCGATGGATTCCCCTCTTTACCCCACCTTCTGTCACAGCGTTGACACATACATAGAGTTGATAGTTGGTGTCCACTCCTTCCAACTCGTCCTCCCTTGGAGTTCAAGTAACATGACCAAGTGAGGATTGTACGATATAAAACCTCCTGCCCAACCAGCGGCACTTCTGGTTGGCATCAGGAATTTGCATGCCTCAACGGGTCAAGATCGCGACCGCTCGCCAACCTAGAAAGGGGACCATCAAACTTTGCCTCCTAGACGCAAGAATGACAGCCTCCCCTCTGGCCAAGAAGAAGAGGATTCTGGACACCCCAACCCCGACCAAAAAAAACAGTCGATCCGTAAAACATCGAAGCGAGGTCTGTCAAGCAGTCTCGCTAGGGTCAATGAACGGCCTATCAAGCAACGAGGTGTGAGTGGGGATGCACACCTCAACCTTCCAAAGTCAGTGTAAGCTTGACAATATGGTTCCCCCATTTTATGTTGTTCTCCCTGGATACTCGTTATCCCCTCAAATGCTCCCGATCTTTTACAACGAGCATCTTCAGGTCGAGTCAGGAAATGATCATCGTAAACTAGCTTGTACAACCAACAGCTTGAAGATCGCCTCCCAACTACTTTTTCTGATATAGACGGGTATTTCACGATAGGATTAGAATTCGATATCTACAAGTTCAAACTACGTCTCGTTTTTTCCCATTTTATCATTTCAATGTTACCTACTATTTGATTTGCATGATTAATAAAATTCTATTATTACATTAAAAATATAAAAATTGACCTTTTGTCGTGAAAATCCAACCCAATATAAATTATTCGTTTTAAACAAAAAAAAATTACTCCCCACCCACACGTTGGCCTATTAGACCATGTTTTCCATATTTAGCATGTTTTACATATAGCTATGTTTCCATTGGAGTGGACTACACCCTGTCATGTCCTTCTTTTACTCATTCATGAATATAAACTGATATATTACACACCTAAGCCATGTTGATGGCGACCATCCCCACTTGCATCACTTTGCCCAATCTTACAAGCCTCGGTTTTTTCTTTAATTCGTAATTTTATACATGTAACAATGTAAAACAGTACACGAACTGTTTCTCTGCTCCACTACCTCAACCCATTGCATTTTTAACAACATTTGCAGAATCAGTAATCATGTAACTACTTCAAGTTCTTCATTCACTCTTCAATATTTGTAGAACTTTGTTAATTTGCCTCGGAATTCATTCTCACTTCAAAGATCACCCTCACTTCAACCTCACTAAGAGCATGTACAACGGACCGATCCTCAACCTCGGCTCGCGTTTTTACGGGTCGGGCCGAGTCCCACGTCCCACTATTACGGGCCGAGGCTCGCGTCCCGCGTCCTTCGGTCAACCAATGGCCGTGTGTCACGCGTCCTTTTTTAAAAAAAATACGAAAAATCAGATTTAACTAAATATGATTGGTTCACTCATAATACAAGCCTCACATCCAAGCCTCATTGTAAAACACCCACTATTTTAAATCCCGAGTCTCACTATTTTATCCGGTCAGTATACACGCTTTACATGTGATTAGTTTTCAAATGTATCCTTCTTGGTATCGTGGAATGTGGATCATTCTTGATGGATCCTGGTTTAGTTTCTATAATTAAAACTTGATGCTCTCATTTCCTTTTTTTCAATCTATAAAAAAAAAGAGGTTAATTTAATTTCTTGGCTAATTTTTTAAATAAAAAAAACAGTACACGAATACGATTCACATTCCGTTTGATATACATGTAACAATTGTGGCGTGACAAGACTCTCAACTGGTCGAACAAAAATTCTGATATTAATCCGACCAGATGGTGCCTTTTTTTAACTACAAGAATGGGCGTGTTAATTAATTAGCTCACTCTGATTAAAAATTCCAGAGAAATGATTCCTGAAACAAAACTTCTTCACACACGCCGTAATCCACGTCGGGAAAAGTCAACGCCGGCGAGTAAAATTCCCCGGCGAGATCGTCGAATCCAGAAAAAAAACCATGATCCGTGGCATAGTTGCCGGAGTCCACTGTCGTGAGCATGTCCAAGTCCAGGAACGAGCCTCCGTCTGAAACCAAATCAAACTCCGATTGAGCAGTACTAGTCCCGGAATGGGCGACACGTGTGGGGCGCTCATTGGCGAAGCGGGCGGCGGCCTGTTGAATCTGGGAGCGGGAGAGGGAGTGGGCGCCGGCGATGTCAGGGGGGTCGTCGGGGAAGTTGAATTTGGCGGAGCGGCCGCGGAGGCAGAACATGGCGGCGTCGAAGGCCCTGGCGGCTTTCTCGGCGGAGTCGAAGGATCCGAGCCAGATACGCTCCCGGCAGTTAGGGAGCCTTATCTCCGACACGAACTTGCCCCACTTCCGCTTCCTCACTCCCCTGTACATACTCTCCCCGGCGGCGGCGGATGTCGGCTTCACCAACTGCTTCTTCATTACCATAATACAAATTGCTTTCCTCTTTTGTGGATAACAGAAATGAATTGAGGGTTGGTTGAGAAATTTGGGGAATTTGCGGCGATATATATACATGTCAGTTGGATTGAGTGAGTGAGAGGTCAAATAGGCGCGTTTACTCTCACGCTGTCCGGAAACTCCCTAAGAATCGGACACGTGTGAACCTACGCGGAAGCTGTCAACATTTTAGCACGTGTGTTTCATGTTTCTCCATTCTCCGAGTGTCCTTTTTATTTTTTTTTATTTGGTTATATTCGTAGTCCAAAATAAGACTCTGCATATCAAATTCGGAAACAGGCCCACCCACATACCACAGCCACAGGTCTCAATCTATGGTGTGGATTGAATTATGAATCTAAAATAGTGTAATTGGTAAATGGATAGTTCAGCCCAAATTTAGCAATAAATCGGTCCATCTGGACGTAGTTTTTTTTTATTGAGCAAAAGTTGTAACTTTATTGATCGAAAAAAAAATAATATCACAGCACATCGAGGAACAAGCTTTTCGACCACGAAAAAGACAGATTGAGCGAACAATGGTTCTCTGATCTTTATAGTACCATAACCGTTACAAACAGTATTTTGACGCCCCATAGGTAGAGACAGAATACGAAGGGGGGAAGGGGGTACCGGAAATCCTGAGGGACCTCGACAGTAATGGTGATGGCGGGAAGCAAAGCATCGTCATGGGACCCCTCCCAGGGCCAGTCCCCGATTCTCTGTCGGCTTTTCATTCCTCCTGGTGGGGCTATTTCCCCGCCCATGCCTAAACAAGAGAACTCATCCCGATCCAAGTGCCTTGATCGATCCCTCGACATTCCTCCCAGAGTTGCGAGGGCCACCAGGATACAATCAGAGGCACGTCGGCTGGCGTTAGTCACAACCTTAGACCACGCAGCAGTAGGGAGAAGAGGCTCGCGCCGTGAAGAGGAGGCAACACTAGAGCCTGCTCCGCTAGTGAGAGGAGGAGCCAGGGCCCATGTCGGAGCAGAACATAATGAAGGCGCAACCCTAGAAAGCGCGCCGCTCGGGAGAGGAAGAGCCGGAGCAAGGTCTTGGAAAATTTGGGGGGCCGGCGGCCTAGGGTTTGGTGGGGGAAGGGCGTTGCTTGAGGAGGACGCAACCAAGGGACACCGCGTGGGCCGTCCTATCGGTGAAGGCCAAGGAGGTGGGGACAACGATGGCTGCTTTAGTGGTGGTTGCAAAGGTAGTGTCGGAGGAGAATGAGGCGCTGAAGGAAACTTGTGTAGAGGTTACTTGGACGTCCTCCCGCGCCGGGCCTTCAAATGCGGATTCACAAGAGGGGACGACGGAGGCTTCAGGGAAAAGTATGCACCGGAGACGCCATGACAGATGCGGCAGGGAGAGCAGCAGCAACGTCAGCAAGATCGTCGGCATCAAGGTCAGGGATAGAAAGCACCATAGTATTAGGGGTCTGACGGCTAGGGCTAGGGTTTGCTCTCAATTTGCGATAGAGAAAAGTTTATTTCTCAAACTACTTTGTTGGACGTTTGCTAAAGTCATGAATTAGGTGAGGCCTATCTGAACGTAGTTATGTTTAGGAAAATTTTCAGAATAATACCTTGTAAAAAAATTAATACATTTTTTTATTTTATAAAAATCAATTTTTATTTAATAAAACTTATTATATAACCTTGATTTAGAACCAAAAAATCTCTCTCTCGCTTGTCGAGAACCTCTGTCCGAGAAACCCTAGCCTTATGGTCTTCTCTGTTCCAACCGCAGTCGCCGTCGCCGACATGTTGCCCAAGGTGGACCTGTCCCGTCGCCGTCTGCCCAGGTGCAGCCCTCGGTACTTATATCGCCGCCTTGTCCTTCCTCGGACGTGGTGCACCAACACCCGATAAGGAGACGTCGTAACCCATTCCAACCGACCAAGACGTCATTTACTCTCCCTCTCATCCCTCACCTCTCTTCTCCGACCACGGCTGAGGGCTCCTTCTCCCTTGGCCAAGAAACCCTGGTGATCAAACCCCGTCGGGGTCAGCCACATAAAACGCTAGGGTTTGTGTCTTCCGCAAGCAAGCCTAGGGCTCCGCTTCTCCACCCTCCAACCGACCTAGTGGCCGCGGCTACAACGGACTCCCCTCCACATGAAATAGAATCGGCTAGGGTTCCGATGTTTGAGGCTCTACCTGAACTCACGGAAGCCGCTCTTCGTCTTCTGCAAGTAGCCTCAGGGTGCCACTCTTTCAGACTACTACTCTGGCAGCCGTGATGGAGAGGGGGGAAACCTCGGTTAAGACTCTGGCCCCTAAGGTCCCTCTTGGTTTTTCTCCCCGGGCAGTAATTGCTCCTGCGGCGGTGGCCTCGAAGAACACAGAACCGGACTAGGTTCCATCCAATCCACGCTATAGTGATCCCAACCGAGGGAAGGCTCCGATGGAGGCATCGGAGCGGACAATGCTGCGGGAACTCTGTGGGGGAGGGCTTACCCCGAACTTTGACCGGATCCCTATCGTCCCTACTGCTCTGAGTCTGACCTCGGGAGTTGCTCGGCGTCACGGGTCTTCAAATCCAGAGACACGGGTTCAACCTCGGAGCCTCCACCGACGGGGCCATACCAGGAGATTAACCTCAACACTCTTCAGGACGGCTTCTCGGCCTGCTCGCTAGAAGATGAAGAGGAGGTGGAGGTCGTGATGACGAGTGCATCATTAAGCCCCTCGTTGTTGGCCCGCCAACAATTTGCTATGATGCCAAATTGTGGGCAGCCAAACCACCTCGAAAGGACGTCCTACTCAGACTAATCACCAGGGTATGAGGGAAGGCCGTGGCGGGCCTGGTCATCAAGGATATTGGACCAGGGGTATTCGACATCTACTTTGAGACGGAAGAGGCACATACGTGGGTCAGTAGAAACGTACCTTAGTGCTTTGACAGACAACCTCTCCTCCTTGGGGATTTGGATCCGATGGCTACGGAGCCTTCGGCCTTGGATTAGCTCCAACTCTGGGCCCATGCTCACGGTCTTCCTCCCTTGGTGTGAACCAAGACAACGGGGGAAACGATTGGCTCAGTGTTGGGGATGGGTGTTGAGGTGCCTTTTAACAAGTGGGGCATATGTTGGGGAGGAACTGTCCGGATTCTGTCCTGGCACCTGATGGAGTGTCCCTTGCGCCGCCATCTACTGCTCCGATTTTAGGAATTTCCCGAACCAATTCATATATCTCTCACATACTCTAAGTTACCTGATTTTTGTGCTAATTGTGGGATGATTGGACATGGGATCAAGGAGTGTTCCTGGGAGGTGGCGGGAACCCCGCGATTCGATTCTTCTATGCTGGAATATCAACGGGATCGGGACAAGAAGGTATATGCGATGGATTGGAAACCAGTATCCGCAACTACCGTGCCTAAGGGACCGTTATATCGAGGCAGCGGCCCAATAGTATCCCCGACTACTGTACCTAATAGTACGAGTCCTCGGGGCACAATCCAGCCCCGTTTGGTGGATCCGGGCAGGAAAATCTGGTGACCGACCGGATCTCTGGTGGCCAGAAGCCTGATAACCCGATCCTATATGGCATAGAGATAGAAGTGGACCTGGAATTGTGTCTGAGTCTGGTACAGGGGCAAGAGTTGGGGGACTGAAACGGGTATCTACTAGTGAACCCCAAGAGGATCAAGAGTGGGCGGAAGCATTCCCGCATGGAGGAATGAAATGAATTCAGTTCTATAGAGACTGGCCCTAGGAGGGGTCCCTGGTTAGAGCGCTACCTCCCGATGAAGTGGATGATAGCAGGTTTAGTCATATATTGTGCATGCAGCATTTAGGCAAGACCTCGAGCAGTCGTAGACTACTTCGTTTAGTTTTAATTCTATTATGTAGCCTCTGTGGCACCCTTTTCAAACCGTTTGTGGCGGTTATAGTTTAACAAGAACTGTGACACAGTTGTGTCTTATGCCTGTTCTTCGTGGTCAAGGATTTATTCCTAATGCAATCATATGTACGGAAATCTAAGTTAATAAAATTGCACCTTTAGCTCAAAAAAAATATAACCTTGATTTTTATTAAATTAAAACTAATTTTTGAAAATAAAAAAATCTGATTCGTATAATTTAAATAAAATCTTATTTTTAAAATAAAATAAATCTGTTTAGGAAGACTCTAAAGCAAGGAAACGAAGAGAATTGACTTGATCGTGATTCTCAAGGTTAAGGAAACCCTAAGAGGCGCGATATAAGGGTTATTCGAGCTATAAAATCCCAAGTAACTATGGTAGCTCGGTTCGGATCATATTTCTCCGAACTCTATGAGTCGTAATTGACCATTTTTTTTTGTCCTGAAGGACTATTTGTTCGTTGTTCATGTGCTTATGATTTGAAGTTTCTTAAGCGTGTTGAACTAGTGTGTTAGGAGACTGAATGATTTAAGCAAAGAGGAACGTTGTTGTGCTCATCCATGATTGAAGTGTGATGAAGTTGTGTTCATGTGATAGAAGTGTCATGATCTACCTTTGAAGACAACAAGCCTAATCCGAGACTGAAGGACTCATAGAGTGGAATCAAGAGTGGTTCTCATATTCATGGGAGAGACCTTGAGATAGGTTTGCACTGTAATAATAACATAGATTTGATCTGGAGGATCAGAACTTGTATGTTGATTGAATACATATAGTGAAACCTTTCCACTGCAAAAGTGCCTCCAGATGTAAGTGATTATGATGCACCGAACTGGGTAACCAACTTGTGTGTCTTCATGTGTTTAATTGTTCTACTTATCGTTTCCACTCTCTTATAATGCAAGATGTCAGTCGACAAGTCATAACATCTTGATTGACATCATGATATTGTACCTAACCAGAATTTTAGATACCCTGCTGCTACATATCCTACTTGACCAACATTTTCCCTGGATTTTAAATATAGTAACCCCAAATCTTTAATTCTACTCAAATAACAAACTACATGTTTGATTCCATTCCAATATCATCTAGTGGGTTCTGAACTGAACCTGTCAAGTACATTTACTGCGAATGCTATATTAGGTCGCGTACATTGTGCCAAGTATAATAAAGCCCCAATTGCATTTAGATATGGTACTTCATGACCAAGTATATTTCATCTTGTTCTTTTGGGAGAAATGGATATTTCTTTGAATCTAACGATCGAACGACCATTGAGGTATTGATTGGATGAGCGTTATCCATGTTAAGAAGATCAAGGAGTTTCTCAATATATGAAAATTGATGGATCAAAATACCATCCGAAATATGCTCAATCTACAGGCCGACACATTGTCTTGGCTTACTTAAATCTTTCATTTCAAATTCTTTCTTTAAATATCATGTAGTCTAAAGGATCTTCTTCTGAGTCCTAGTTAAATTTATATCATTGACGTACACTGCTACGATAACAACACAGAGTTTGTTTTCTTAATGAATACACTTAACATATAATTTTACTGTTATAACCTTTTCTGTCGTGATACTCGTTAAGACAATAGTACCACATTATCCAAGATTTTTTTAGGTCATATAATGAATTTTGTAGTTTTATTGAGAACAAGTTCCTTGGACTATTTTTCATTGTCTTGGACAATTTAAATCCCTCATGTAGTTCCATATAAATGTCGGCATCCAATGTTTTATATAGGTCAACAATGACCACGTCCATCATGCACATATCGATCCTTTCGGTTTCTTGGTGGGTGTGGGGCTGGGTTTTGAGTTGGTGGGGAGTCTCTTTGGTCATGCCCGTTTCCATTGGTGAGGCCCTAGTTCAGTGGAGGGGCATGGGTTCTCATCATTGGTGGAAGTCTTGGTTTCGCGTTTGTTATATCACGATTTGGAATATTTGGCTTATAAGGAATGGGATGGTCTTTAACTCTATGATGGAAAGTGGTGATATGGTGTTTGGGAAAGTTCAAAGTCACTCTTATGGTATTCTGTGGCAGGTTGGCTCTCTACGATCAGGTTCTTCCTTTTTCGATTGGAGTAGGCTCCCGGGTTGGTGTCTTAGGAGGAGGCGTGGTATGGGTTTAAGGCTCGTTTGACTTGTTCTGATCTTGCGGGTCCAGTGAGTTTCTGTTCGAGAGTCAAGCTAAGCTTTGTTTGTTCTTACTTAAGTCCGGTGAGTACTCATCTAGGGGGTTTGTATGGGGTCGATTTGCTTGTGTCGGAGGGGCATGAGTTACTTAGTCCTTTTGGGACCAGAGGACTCACCCTAATCACCTAGAGGTACTGTTCATCGGTTTGGGTGAGGCGCTTAGTCGGGTCTCTTGAGAAACTGTTCACTAGTCTGTGTGTTTACTTGCATTTTCGAGCTTTGTCCCCTTAGCTCTTCTTATAGATCCTTTGTAATCGTTTGTTTTTATCCCTTTCCACCTTGGAAATAGACTTTTTTTTTTAATAAAATTTTCGAGCTTATAAAAAAATATATCTAAAGGTAATCGTATCCATGACACCCAAGATTGAAAACAACCAAAACCTTGATCTCTTTTTCTATATTCTCTCTTTATTTTTCTCTTGCTTTTTGCCTCACAAAAAAACCAATCCCACTCATCCCGCGATAATCAGAACCCTACTATTCCTCTTATGTTTCAAGAGTTGAATAAATAAATGCGCCAAATTCATGGGCTAAAAATAGGCCCAATATTACTTCGAGCCAAATATTCAGTCATTATTTGTATTTAATTAAATGTCTTGGGTAATATTTATTAAAAGAAAATGAAGAATTAGAAAATATATAAATGGTCTTAGCCGAACACCCTAATAGGGTATAGGGATTTTTGGTTAGCCTATGTAATATATATATATATATATATAGACGAAGTCTCTAGTGCACACTTATATATTTGGTGCGAAATGCACACCAATCTAGACAACTGAATGACGACACATAGCAGCATTTGAGAGCGTCACATTTATTTATTTTTTTCCCTAATTCGCTAATTTAATCATTATATATATAGACGAAGTCTCCGGTGCACACTTATATATTTGGTGCGAAATGCGCACCAATCTAGACAACTGAATGGCGGCACATGGCAACATTTGAGAGTGTCACATTTATTTATTTTTTTCCTTAATTCGCTAATTTAATCATTGCCGTTTCGTTTTAATTCCGATTTTTTTTTCATTCGTGCACCATTATTTTTCTTTTTCCAAGGGCTATCTAACGAGATGCATATTGAATATATTTTGAGCACAAAAAAATCAAAGTAGGATAAGTCCAATGTTGTTGTAAGTCGGACAACCATAGTTTGTAAATCTGCATAAATGAGATGTAATCTCCCTAAAATAAAATGTAAATCTTAAGAACATTGTTTTGTAATTCATAAAAATGTGTGTAATCCATAAAAATGGTTTGGTAAATACATAAAAATGCGTTGTGAATCCATCCCAAACTTATTGGTGCAAGAACAAAGCCAAACTAAGCGAGAATGACGCTTGTCAAACCATTTACTTAATATTTACATGATATTTCCATACTTATCACAAACAATTTCCATACTTTTACATAGTAGTGCGCATTTCGCACCGTAAGAGTGGTGTGCACAAGAAACCTTCCCTATATATATATATATATATATATGAACGGTTCCGGGTGCAACCCAGGTGCTACAATGCGACTTTACGACTCCATCGTGACCGCGCAATGCGTTGATGCGGACAATTGAGACTAGAATGCGAGACTCGATGGTACAGATCATATGTACTACGCGTGGCGTTTAGTAGTTTTGAATTCATGGCTTTGTGAGGGTAAATTTTGTTTTACGATAAACAAATTGAAATTTTGATCACGTGCGCAAGCAAGATGTCAATATGGATGTTATGACTTGATAGATGAAAAGTTGCTATATCAGAAACACAGAAGGATCAAACAGACATGAAGACACAAGATTAGTTACCTAGTTCGGTGCATCATCACCTACATTTGGGGCACTTTTCCCGTGGAAAGTTTTTCACTATAATGTAATCAATCAGCATACAAGTTCTCAGATCATCAGATCGACCCTATGCTATTATTACAAAGTAACAAACCTAACTCAGAGTTTTCCCTTGAACCTGAGATCCCATCTCATTTCCACTCTTCGAGCTCTAACAGTCTCGGATTGTTCTTGGTCTTCTCAAATGGTTGTGATGCTTCAGTCACGAGAATAAAACTTCAATGCTTGATCAGTTAGGATGTACAACATGAGCTAACCATGTTTCTTTTATTTCACGTCATCTGAATCATAACGCACTTATCCAACACGTTTAGGAATTCAAACTAATGAATTAATAACAACGGAAAATAGTCCTCATGGGCAGTATGAAATGCTCAAACTTATCAGAATATGCTTGAAGTGTAGTCGTCGAACCGAACCGAGCTATGAATAATAATTAGATATTTACAGCTCCAATCACCTTGTATCGTGCCATCTTGGGTTTCCTTAATCTCTAGATTCACGATCAAGGTGAATCTCCTTGTTTCCTTATTCTAGCGACTTTCTAAAATAGAGAAGATATCTATTAAAATTGTATCTTTGAACTAGGAAACAAAACTTCTAACCGGGATAAGCATGGATACGTTCTGGATATACTTGATAACTTCCACACGCGTGTGCTATCGTTCACTATCATGTCAATGACATTCTATTCTGACATCTTCGTCCAGTTCCGTAACGGTTGTACACAGATGATGTTAAGACATCAGTGTTGGCATCTAGCTTGACACAAATATTGCCAACCCTAGATGTAGCAACACAAATCACATCGCCAAACGCGATGTCGTGATTCTCAGTCTTCTTCTCTTCTAAACGTTTCTATATTTTCATAAATCGTTGGGATTAGGTTGGAGTGAAGATTTTCTGAAATCACTAGGTTTATGCATTATTTAGTAGTTTCAATTCGAGGTATTGTTGAATGAACACGAACATTAGGGAGTTTGATTTATCAAATGTGTGGGGTTGGGGGGTTTTATGCGTTTATTCTGGACACAAGCATTTGAAATTCTAGACAGAGTTGAAATGCCACAGCACCATGCATGATTTTAGATTCTTAACATAGACATTTTAAATTGTGGACAACATGCATGACTTTTAAATCCTGGACACATGCATGTCAAGTCCTGGACACATGGATTTGAAGTTATAGACAATTGATAATATCTTCAACAAATTAGAAGAGCCCACCACGCGTGGTATTCTCTGTATCTATATCCTCCCTCATGCATTAAATGGCTTCAACCAATCAACCACCTGTTGGGTCTCGAGGTAGGGTTGGAGATGAATCAACTCACAGCAGAAAATCAATGAAAACCAAGAGACGATTAAACAATGAAACAACTAACAAAGAATGGATTCACAAGAGAAAAATTCAGCACTATTTCTTACCAAAACAAGAACACCGGGTAACGAATGATTGGCTTGAGTCTCCAAGACGCCTATGTATCCACATGGGAATCAAAGCCACGTAGTTCTTCTCTTTTAGGACTCAAGAACACAAAAATGGAGGTGGGAGCTTGCCTTGACCGAAATTGCCATGGGGAGGAGGGAGAAGTTGTGTTTCCTATTCTTGTCTTGTCTTTGTTATGTTGAAAAAATATGACTTAAACATAACAAAACTCATACTTGTCAAACTAAAGCCATGGGACAAGTATGGTGTCAAGTAAGGTGTAAATAGGACAAAGTATGGCTATACAAGATGGGGTTAGGTGGTGAATCACCAACACCTTAATCCTTTTCTTGCTTACTTAGTACTAATTAATCAAGACTTGATTAATTAGTTCCATGGGCCTTGGTTGCATGGGCCTTTCATGAGCCTCTTAGAACATGGCCCGTGACCATTCCCAACGAGGACCGGTGATGCGCTCATCGCCTCCAAGCCTTCCATACCGGAAATGTCCAACATTATCCGACGCGATCAATCCCAAGACTCCAACCCTTGTCTCGATCCGTAAAGTCCTATTTACTTACAGGCACATGACCCAAAACCCAGTTTTGGTCATGTCTCGAGACAACTCCCTTTTGACCATTCTCCATAAATGTGTCATTGAGTTTCACTTCCCAATGTGACCCTTAGGTTTATGCATGTCAATAGATCAACGTAAAATCCCATTAAGTGGCAACTAACGAGACTATAGTATTGCCTGACACTGCATAACGAATCGACCCTGTCGATTCTAACAATTCCATCGTCCATGTCATTATCCTTTTATCTCCGATATCATGATTGAGATAAGGCATAGAGCCGTCATCCTTTTTATTCTCAATCACTGTTCCTTGATATGTGAGATGATTGCATATATGATACCAGTATCATGTGCATGGCCATGCTATTCTTTCAGTCATTCTCGATCAAGCGGCCGAGGACCGATATCTTTCCCATGCCGTAGTATGAGGGATAAATCCCTTAGCCGTCTTTCGTGTCACTCATGCAGTCCGTCCGCAAGCCAATCTTGACCGTTTTGGAAGCCTTGTTACGGACAACGTTAGGCTCAGGTCAAAATCAGTTGTTTACTGCATAGCGACCACAAAGACTCCTTGGTCTATGGATACATGACAAGCTACGACAATGAATATGTTCATGACTTGATCTATGGCACATATTCATGTCGTGTCGTCCAATATCATGTCCCACATGATATCTATGATCAGACTCCGGAATCTCATTCCAATGACTAACAGAACGTAAGCCATAAAGAGCCATCTTTCATACTGGTCGTTTCTAGTTAAGTTTTGTTGACTAGGGACCCATCGAGTGTGATCTATCTCGATCTATGGTTCTATTCGCTTTGTGGGCATAGATTAGAGCACACATCGATATATTACTCCAATACATAAGTAATATAAAGCCGCTTTAATTTTATTGCTAACGATGATATATACATTTGAACATTTAGGATTGAACTAAGGGCGCTAAAACTAACAACATGGTACTAATACCATACGGAGTATTGGTACCCTTCGTGTTGCGTGTGTGGTCAACGCGCGCTGCGCGAAGTCAAAGGCGCGCGGGAAGGGACTTGTGTCGCGTGCGCTCTTATGACGTCATCTTGGCTGCATCTTGTGGCTTAGCTTGGTTTGTAGTTTGCACGATAAGGGTGGTTTTTACTGGATACCATCCATATGTGTGTGTGTGAGTGTGTGTGTGTGTGTGTGTGTGTGTGTGTGTAGGATATGTATCAAATATAAACCACACCTTATTGTGCAAACCATGAACCAATCTGAGCCACAAGATGCGCGTGCGCTAACGTCATCAGAGCACGCAAGATGGTGACTGATGGCGCTCCTGTACATATGTGCGCACCAAGTACTAATACCTTACCAAACACGGTACTGATACCTACATACAGAATGTTGATACCTACATACAGAGTATTAGTACCTACACACAGAGTGTTGGTACTATATGCAAAGTGTCGTTACCTTACCTGTAATGGTACTAGTACCTTATGTACACAAGTGCTAGTACCTTGCATATACGAGGTGCTGGTACCTTTTGCGTTGCAGACGTGGTCAACACGCGCTGCTGTGCGGTCAAAGGCGCGCGCGAAAAAGGCCACTTGTATGCATCTAGTGCGCTATGATGACATCATCTTGGCCAAATCCTATGGCTCAAATTGGTTTGTAGTTTTCACGGTAAGAGTGGTTTGTATTGGATTTCATCTATATATACATATATGTATATATTGGTGTATTATTTAATTAGAATAAGGAAAGCAGAATCTTAGATTGTCAACACTAAAGAGAAATCCTATTTTGACTAGAATAAAGGAAATAAGACTCCTTTATGAATTTCCATTTTTCAGATTTCCTAATTCTATTGGGAGTTGATTTAAGGGAAATCAAAGTCAATAAATATAATATCATTGTGGCTGAAAATTACAAGCTTATTTGCAGCAAATTTCGGCCACCATATAGAGAGAACAAGAACGGAAAGGTCAATAGCTACTAGCAAGCTTTGATGGTGGAATTGATTACTATTGTGGATACCGTTAGAGGGAAAACAGTTGGGTGTCTCGACAAGTATTCACCATAACCCAAATGTGTCAATCTCGAACCAACTGTTGCTCTACAGCGAGCTAATCTCTATTAAATACGAGCAATAGATTATTCATTACATGATGCATGGATCTTAGAGTTTAAGGATTATGAACAAAAAAAAAATTTGTTTTCTGCCTTGTTTATGAAACACATAATACTACATCTTCGTCCCTGATTTATTTGTTCGAAGGTGAGTTAGGCAGAAAGAAAGCGAAATTTGCAGCCATATAGGTGAATTCATCACACCCATATTCTTTATCTCTCTATGATACCAAAAAAAAACAACCCAAATAACTCTCTCTCTTCTATTGTTGCCTATAAGCGTGAATATGTAAAAAAAATTGACCAGAGAACGGACGATGATTTTATATATAAATCACAATACCAAAAGAAACCCGTTTGAAATTAGCACCATTGAAAGGCACAAAACTTTCAAGAGAGAGAAAAAATAAAATAGAATGAAAAATAACTACAAGAGAGAGGGTGGAGAGAGTGGAAATGGAACAATGAGTATTGTAGGAGTACAAACGTGTGTTTTACCTCATGTTTTTAAGATAGGGCATGCGTATTACAATGTCATTCTTCTTTGGGTTAATTACAATTACCTACCCTTAAGTTTACACGATTCTCCGATGCATACACTGATGTTTTGATCTCCGCTCGTGCTGCCGACGCCAACTCTCTCTCCTCTAAGAGGGATCTCGGATGGGGTCTCCTTCCCATTAGGATCAGCTTCTCCAGATCCGATCATAAAACCGAGACGAGGGAGACCTTCACTCCGCCCCTCAGTGGCTTCTTCTACACGAAACGGCCTCCTCGCTCTCCCCACTCCGATCCCTAGTTCGCTCCCCCTCCCCCCCACAATAGCCAAGACCTTGCTCTGGCTCATCCTTTACAGGGTGGCGCGGGTCCTAGGGTTCCACCGACAGCCGGTTCCTTTCCAACCCTCTCTAGGGTTCCTTCTCCCTCACATCAAGACATTGGCTTTGTTTCCCCCCACTAAGGATACATGGGCTAAGGTAGTGAATAATTCCATTGGTGCTTCGGATTCTAGCCCTATTAGGGTACCGCCGCTACAACGAGACCTAGTGAAGGGTAAGGCACCCATGGAGGAGCTTCCTAGGATTGCGGTGATGTCTTTAGGGTTAGGGCACAACCTTCTCGATCAGGCCAGGATCTCGATTATCCCGGCGTGTTTCATTACTCCAGAAGGGATGACGCGAGACCGGTCGAGGCATTTGGATACGGAGGAAATTGCTCCGGCCGACTTGGTCTCGGATCTTCGAGCTACCTTTGCGGGTCTTCAGGATGGGTTATCATCCTGCTCTTTGAAAGAGGACGAAGAGGTCGAAGTGGTGGTTCCGTCCTCTCGGGTGACATCGACGGCCATTGCCCGCCAACAATGGGGGATGTTGGGGAGGATCTGTTCCCCAAAGACTCCCCTTGAGGAGACACTCATGCTTATCATTACCAACGCGTGGGGGAAGGCTGTTGAGGGTCTCGTGGTCAAAGACCTAGGGCCGGGGCTGTTTGGAGTCTACTTCCGGTCCCCTGAGGCTCAGTCGTGGGTCCGAGGAAACGAGCCTTGGTGCTTTGATTGACGGGCCTTGATGTTGGGCGTGTCATGCCCCAATTTCAGTAAACCGAACTCGGGACGCGAACGTTTAAAACATAAAAACACGTGAAACCTGTTTTTGAATAAAAGCCTTGAAATTACCATTTAGTTATCAAAAATAATATTTACAATACGACAACGTCCCAACAAAAGGACAAGGTACAATTATCCATCACTATACTCAAAATAGAAAGGCCAAACTCCGCTCCTAGCTCCACAAGCTTCAAGAGCTCACCTAGTCCGTCTAGTGATCAGTACCTGTAGAAAAAGCAGCTAGGGGTGAGCGTTCACTCACCACCACGGATAACAGACTGACTACGGCATAATTAGCAGACAATGCCGGTAACACCAATAATAAAGTCAACACCGGGGGACACTGTCCCCAACCCAAGGACTCTGACTGAACATACACCCACTGTTACCTTCCTTGACCAACTCAACACTTTGACACGTAAAGTAGACCCGACACAACGATCACGACCTCTCCCAAGGACTCGAAAGAAACTACGCAACACCAAACAAGATCACAAAGGATCGCACACCAAACAAGATCACAGAGGATCGCAAACAAGCTGCTCAGTAACCTCCCTCACGCCCTTTACCGATCTCATCAGGTCAGGCGGTCGACCTGTTGCATTTCCTCGACACAAAGTCGGATCAGACTGTCAACCTATCACACTCACAACCACCGAACCACACACGCGCGGCCAGGACCCCTTTACTGACGGGCGGGCCCCCTACCCCGTCTGAACATGCAGACGCGTGTGATCGAGGACCCCCGTTTAATGAAGCGGGCCCACAACCTCAGGTAACCACAATCACAATCACAAACCCCGAACCACACACGCGCGGTCAGGACCCCTTTACTGACGGGCGGGCCCCCTACCCCATCTGAACATGCAGACGCGTGTGATCGAGGACCCCCGTTTAATGAAGCGGGCCCACAACCTCAGGTAACCACAATCACAATCACAATCACAAACACAGTTCAACACACAGCAACAACACAAGTTCAGCACTCCACAGGCATTCATGGCCACCCAAGACACCAACCCTAAAACACGGACTCAACAGCCCCACAGGCACTCACGGCCTCCCAAGATACACCAACAGTAACTCATGGGCTCAACGACCCCACGGGCACTCACGGCCACTCAAAACCACCAACAGTCAAACACGGGCTCTCATGGCCATCCAAGACTCAAGAGTCAAACACGGGCTCTCATGGCCACTCAAGACATCGATAATAAAATACGGGCTCTCATGGCCACCCAAACTCAACAACAATTAACACGGGCTCTCAAGGCCACCCAAACTCAACAATAAATAACGCACAACAACCTCCGACATAATCGATGCCTCCAATAGTCCTAAGATCGCTAGTTTCACAAACAACCTCCGGGCATGGTCATATGCCTCCAGTAATTCAATTATCGCTAAGTTCTCTACTCCTACGACACTACTAAGTGTCACATGCCTTTCCAATAATTACTAAGTTCCCGTAACATGCTTTTCTAATATTTGATAATCCAAGATAACCCACGACACCCCGGTGCCACATGAAATTCTACAGTTAACTTTCCCTAGTCAGGGCCGAGATCCGGCTACTTTTCCCTACCTCAGCCGAAGAGCACCCGCTACGTTTCCTAGCTGCTGACGTTCTGGCTCTCTACCTCCGGGCTTTACCTCGATCGAAGCCGGACGCTAAAGATAACACGAAAGCCATAATTAGAGTCAGTTCCCAAGTTAATTTAAAGGTCACGGTTTATCCAGTTTCAAACCGACAGTTGTCCTTTAAACTCGAGCGGGATAAAAGCGGGGTCACGGCGAATCGGGTTTGAGTACCCGAGCACCGAAACTGGTGCATGCGAGGCACGGTCCCAATGCACGAATCCGAGGTCTGATTCAGCGGTCCGCTTTTGTTCCTTTCTAAACCCAATTAGCAGTCCATTTTAACCAGAGTTCCAAATTCGTTCAATTGCTCAAATTTAGTTTTAAATCAACTGAATTTACTTCCCTTTTATTTACAAATCTGATTTTATTTTAAAACTCTTTTCAAATTAGAAGCGTTTCTGTTTCAACACTCCAAAATCGGCTTAAAGACCAACCCGAAACCAATTTCTTTTCAAATTAAGTCATTTTCCAATTTAAATCCCCTTTTTTTTTAAACAAAACTGATTTTTCGATTTAGGGTTCCTTTCCTTTCAACTTCAGAAGTTCGATTTTTCCATCCAAAACAGATCTCAAACCCTAACTGTTTCAAAACGATTTACTTTTCATTTTCCCTTTTACATCTCGAAAATTCGAGTCTAGATCAACAAGACTGTTCCAAATCTGACCAGATCCAAAGTGGTTCGTAAAAAGGAAAGACAACGGGAACAGTTCGGGTTTCGAACCGACCGGCCGCCGGCGAGGGCGGCGTCGGCCGGGGCCTCACCGTAGGGAAAGTGACGGTGGGAGGCGTCGGGTTTGCAGCCGTGGAGGTCGGGAGCACGGTGGGGACCTTCCTCGCCTCAGATCCGGACGGCTCCGGTGGCTCTGTCGAACGCGCCGGCGACCTGGCTCCGGTCGTTCACGGCGACGGCGAAGGGAGGAGAAGACGGAGGAGAGGGCGGCGAGACCGATGGGCTCGGTGGCTGTTTCCCGCCGGCGAGTTCGAAGCGAGCTCGGGACGAGGGAGATTGGGTCGGAGACGGAGAAGACGGCGGTGGTGGTGGCTGGACGGAGAGGGAAGGGAAGCGAGGGTCGGAGCTGGAGAAGACGGAGGTGGCTGGACGGAGAGGGAAGGGAAGCGAGGGTCGGAGCTGGAGAAGACGGCGGTGGCTTGTGACGCCGGGTAGCTCGGGAGGGAGAGACGGGGAGGGATAAGGATGGCCGGCGATGGCGGCCGGAACAGAGAACCGGAGAGGTTACGGGATCGGGAGAGAGAAGAGGGAGGCGAGAGGTCGAGTGCGTGAGGGGGAAATTAGGGTTTTAGAGCAGGTGTGGGGGTTAAATACCCAGACCTGACTCGTTGGGCCTCAGGTGGCTCGGGTCCAAGTACGGCTAGGCTGGGCTTGGCCTGCGCGCCTGGCCTGGTCCAGACCTGTTTTTTTTTGCCACTTGTTTCAAAAACCTACCCTAAGGTTTTAAAGTTGCAATTTAATACCCTTTTGAAAGCGAAGCGGTTTTTACAGGGTGACTTGGATCCGTTCGCTCGGGAGATGCCAATTCTCGACCAAGTGCAATTGTGGGCACATGCAAGGGGTCTACCGCCGCTGGTACGGACGCCGTAAATAGGTACTTCCATCGAGGACGCGCTGGGAGTGTATGTGGATGTCCCATGTGACTAGTGGGGCATGTGTTGGGGCGGCACTGTCAAATTCCGGTTCAGTCACCTCCTTGAGAGGCCACTGCGTAGGGGGCTGGTCCTTCGGTTTAAGGAGTTCCCTGAGCCGATCCATGTGGAACTCTCCTACTTAAAGCTTCCGAGCTTCTGCTACAATTGTGGCCGACTCGGCCATGTCTTGAAGAAATGTAAGTGGGTAGTAAAAAGGCTCCCCGAGGTTTTACTCCTCCTTGCTGGAGTATAAGAGGGAGAAGCAGGTCAAAGCCTATGCAACGGATTGGGGGGAGAGTAACAGTTCGTCTGCTCCACCGGGCTTCATCCCATAAGGCCCCTTGGCTCTGAATAAGGCCCCTCGGCCCTTCATGTAAGAACCACTCTCGGTCAACGCTAGTCAAATCGGCGAAAAACAGAAAAATTTAAAATTTTGGGACAGACACCTAAATGAACCTGAAATTGACCCCGAGGGTCATATCGGACTTAAGTTGACCCCGATATCGACCAAAGTGAGTTCTGGGGGACTCAGGGCAACTTTTTGACCAATTTGGGAAAGGTTGACTTTTTGCCAGAAAAGTCAACCGAGCGACGTTTTGGTCCGTTCGAGGCCCGTTTTGGATCCAAAAAGCTTAGCCGTCATTACAGAGGTTTTAGTTGGGCCGTTTCCTTGCAGTACGTGAAATTTCGTAATTTCTTGGAAAATGGACCCGTTCGGGGCCCGAGACGGCCGAATTTCGCGAATCGGACTGAAAAATATCTACCAAGATATTCTTCTAAAGTGGGACCCACATGACACATGTCACCCAAGTGGTGGTGGTTGGTTTTTAAAATAAAGAAAAAGAAATGTGAGTGTTAGTTTTGTAAATAAGTGGTAGTTGTTGGTTTTTGAACAAAACAAAAGGAAGAAGAGGTGTAGTGTTCGACCATTTAGAAAAAAATGAGAGAAGTAGAGAGAGAAAGAAGAGAAGAGAGAAAAAAAGAAGAGAAAGTGTTGGAATTTTGAAGATTGTCGACGATCCGGCCGTTGGATCGTGTTTTTTTTGCATAATCGTCATCCCCTCATCGTTACCTACGGTGAGAACCCGACTTTTCCTCGTTTCGACGCGTTTGATTTCTAAGTGTTCGTTTATAATTGATTAAATGTTGAACGGTTGAGGTTTAGAGTTCGTTAGGAACGTCTTGGGGCGAGATTGAGCATTTTCCGGTGTGGCCGGGTGGGGCCCACATGTTCGGGTGTCGGGTTTTTCGTGTTTGGGTGGTCTTGGAAGATCCCCGAGTCGATAATTTAAACCCGTATAAAATTATGGAATTAAATTGTGCAAGTTGGAAATTTCGGGTTTAGAAACTTTAACGCGAATTAAATCGCTCGGAAGTCGGAAATTGATTCCGCCGATTGCATTGGAACCCTTGAATTAGTCTAAGATCGTAGAAACAAAAACGGGAATTTTCAGAGCCCCGAAAGGGCGTTTCCTATCCCAGGTAGATTCGCCGAGCGGGGCGAATCGGGCCTTTCCGGACCCATTATTGACAATGTCGAGTAATTGGGAAGTTTGGGAGTGATCGACATTGTCGGGGTTGCATTTGGGCGTCAAGTTCATTAAAATTCAACTTTTGCGTGCGAACTTTAAAAGTGTTTTAATCGTGCCGACGACCGCGGAAAGGAGAAGCTAGGCGAGTGATCGCGAGCACGCCGGAGCTTGGGCGTGGACTTTTGGGAAAGCGTTACGAGGTAGGGAAAAGTAGCCGGATCTCGGCCTTGACTAGGGAAAGTTAACAGTAGAAATGTATGTGACACCTAGTGGTGTCGTAGGATAAGTAAGTTTATCGAACACTAGAAATACAGGCGACACTTAGTGGTGTCGTATGATACGTGAACGTATCGAACAATAGAAATGCATGTGACACTTAGTAGTGTCGCAGGATAAGTGAACTTATCGAACAATAGAAATATTGGTGGCATTTGGTTGTGCCCGGAGGTTGATTGAATTGTTTGTGTTTGTGGGTGGCCATGAGTGCCTGTGGGGAGTTGAACCCGTATTTTTACTGTTTGTGTGTCGTGGGTGGTCAGGTGTTCCTTTGGGGTGTTGGACCCGTATATTTACTATTTGTGTGTCGTGGGTGGTCAGGTGTGCCTTTGGGGTGTTGGACCCGTATTTTTACTATTTGTGTGTCGTGGGTGGTCAGGTGTGCCTTTGGGGTGTTGAACCCGTGTGTTACTGTTTTGTGTGTCGTGGGTGGCCATGTGTGCCTGTGGTGTGTTAAACCTGTGTTGTCGCTATTTGTTGAACCTTGGGTGATGACTATGATTGCATGGAGGTTGGGGCCCGCCTGACAGAAAAGGGGTCCTGTGGTCGCGCGCGTGGGGGTTGGCTAGCCTTCCGACTAACCATCGGTAAAGTTGTGCATTCTTCGGCGATGAAGGGAGGCTCCCCTTCCGACTAGCTATCGGAAAAGTATTGTTGTATATGTCGCTAACAGGTCGACCGCCTAGCCCGACTGAGTGTCGGGAAAGTTGCGTGGGGCAGGCTCAAGCCCAGCCGGTTAGCAACCGGCACTGAGTAGCTGGAGTGCGATCCTTTGTGATCTTGATTGTGGTGTGCGATCCTTTGTGATCTTTGGTGTTGCGTGGTCGTTATTTGCGTTTTTGGTTGAGATCGTAACCGCTGTGTCGGGTCTACTTTACGTGTACGGGTGTTTTGAGTTGGTTGGGGAAAGTAACAGTTTTCGTGTGACAGTCGGGTTACTTGAGTTTGGGGATAGTAGTCCCCGGTGTTTTCGTTTGTTGGTTGGTGTTTCCGGCATTTCTGCTAGTATGTTGTAGTCAGTCTGGTATCCGTGGTGGTGAGCGAACGCTCACCCTTAGCTGCTTTTCCTACAGGTAATGGTCGTGAGGCGGACTAGGAGAGCTCTCGAAGCTTGAAGAGCTGGGAGCGGGAGTCCGGGTCTTTGGGAGTTTAGCGACGTACGCTTTGGTTTTTGTCCGATGTGTTGGACTTATTTTCAAATGTAGAATATTATTTTGATTAACTCAAAGTGGTTATTTTAAGCGGTTTTATTAAAATGTCTGAAAATTGTTTTATGGGTTATTTACGAAAATGTACCCTAATGTTTCGTCCACGAACGATAAGGTACCCTAATGAATTTTTTGTCCGATAAGGTACCCTAATGATTCGTCCACGAACGATTTGTCAGATCTGAACCAAATCGCGAGCTTCAGCTCAACGAGGAGGGTTCAGACGGTGGGAGGTGGAAGAGGGAGGAGTCGGCGGCGGAGGTGGGGGTGGCCGGGGACGACGACGGCGGAGGAGAGGGTGGCCGGAGAGGACGAAGACGACGCAGTTCTGCGATTTTTTTTTATTAATAAAATTAATTTTTTAAAAAATAAAAATGATTTTTTTAATTTTTTGCATTTTTTAATATTTTTATTATTATTTTAAATAATTTAATTTTTAAATTTAAAAAAAATTAAATTTATTTATTTATTTATTATATTTTTATTGTATTATATAATTAAGGGTATAATGGTAATTTTGTCTATCAAATTTATAAGCTTAAAATAAGAAAGGGTAAAATTGTCATTTCACACCCCACTTAACTGCAAATGTCTAAGTTAGAGGAATATTCTGTTAGTTTTGAACGGAATATGCCAATTTTAAACCAAATCGTTCGTGGATGAATCATTAGGGTACCTTATCGGAAAAAAAAATTCATTAGGGTACCTTATCGTTCGTGGACGAAACATTAGGGTACCTTATCATAAATAACCCTTGTTTTATTGTTTCACCGTTCGCGTTCCGGGTTCGGTTCTACTGAATTCGGGGCGTGACACTTCATGCCTTTTGGTCTGGGGCCTTAGGGTCCTACCAAAATTTCCCCAGCTCAATCCCAGTTATCTCGGCACTGATGGCCCCTCCACCACCCTCTAGGCAGATAAGTGGGCGAGCTTGTGAGGGCTCGGGAGCAAAAGTTGTCGGGCTTCCTGGTCCTGTTGTAGTTGGAGAGAGTATTGGAGCGCTCAAGAGATCAACAGCTGGAGCTCCTCGGGAGGATCAGGTCAGGGCGGGAAAGCAGCCCCGCCAGGAGGAATGAGAGGCCAGATGAGAATCAGGGACTGGTCTAGGGAGGGATTCCAAGACGATGCTTTGCCTCCCACAATCACCATTACTGTTGAGGTCCCTCGGGATCCCCGGTACCCCCTTCCCCCTCTTCGTATTCTGTCTTTGCCCATGTGGCATCAAAATACCGCTTGTGATGGTTATGGTACTACGAGGAATAGGATCAGAGAACCATTGTTCATCCAATCTGTCTTTTTCATCGTGATTGAAGAGTCTGTTCTTCAACGCACAATAATATAATTAGCTTTTGATTAATAATATTATAACTTTCGCTAAAAAAAAAAATGAGTGTTTACGATACATAAGGACACATAGTACTAAAGATAACACAATTTGCCGGACGTCACAGCCAAATCACTGATAATTTTTGCATGGGAGCAAATCATAGATGATGAGTGGGACCAATTTGAGTCATCAAAACTTACACCGCCTATAATTTTGGAGGGATCAAGTTTGACTGAAATCGTATTTCCTACGTTCATACACAAAGGAGATTGTGTGGGACCGAATTTAACTCACTTCCTATTTCGGCTACGGACAATGATGTTTTATGTCCAAATTAGTATAACGTTTTTGAGTGTCAACTTTACGTGCTGATCCCCCGAAAAAAAAATCTGAAAGATATGTATCCCAACCATCTCACTACATTTTCAACTAATATTACTATTATCCATACAAAAAAATACAAAGATGCACGATTATAAATCCTATCACAAGGAAAACAAGGCGCAGTATCAAATAAAAGTTACGAAATAGAACTATACAGCAATTGGATTATAATCTCATATTATAAAAATAACTACATGCACAACAAAAAAAACTTCGATTTTAATATATTCACAAAACTTCGTTCTCTGTCAATTTTGAGAGCTTTATCCTAATCTTAACCGCGCAACGCTATGGTGCTCCCCTCTCCTCCCCAGCCGTCGTGTCCTCTGCTACAGTTGTGCCTCTAGCGTTGGCTGCTGCTCCTACCGGTGCTAGTCCTCTTCCTCTGTCGTGTCCTCTGCTTGTCGAACAGAGAATCGATGATTTCTGTAGGGAGGGGAGCATCAGGGACTGCCCTTGGGAGGGGTCTCAAGACGATGCTTTGCCTCCCACCATCACCATTACCGTAGAGGTCCCTCAGGATCTCCGGTATCCCCCCCCCCCCCCCCCCCCCCGCCGTCTTCTGTCTCTGGCCGTGGGGCATCAAAATACCGTCTGTGGCGGTTCTTGTCACGCCCCAATTTCAGAGAACCGAACTCGGGACGCGAACATTTAAAAACATAAAA
Organism: Erodium maritimum; assembly: GCA_963921825.1. NCBI lineage: Eukaryota > Viridiplantae > Streptophyta > Magnoliopsida > Geraniales > Geraniaceae > Erodium > Erodium maritimum. The sequence goes on from OY997592.1 coordinate 48,295,990, forward strand.
AAAAAAACACTTGAACCTTTTTGAATAAAAACTTTGACATTTCCATTTAGTTCTCAAAAATAACAATATTTACAGTACAAAACGTCCCAACAAGTGGACAAGGTACAATATCCGTCACTAGACTCGACAAAAAATAAAGACCGGACTCCGCTCCTAGCACCACAAGCTTCAAGAGCTAACCTAGTCCGTCCGGTGATCAGTACTTGTAGGAAAAGCAGCTAGGGGTGAGCGTTCGCTCACCTCCACGGATAACAGACTGACTTTGGCATACTTAGTAGATAAAGCCAGTAACATAAAACCAACACCAACACCGGGACTACCGTCCCCAACTCAAGTACTCAACTGAACCACAACCCGTTACCTTCCACAACAGACTCAACCTCAAACTTGCAAAGTAAAACTGACACAACCAACAATGACCTTCCCCAAAGACACGAACACGGTTCAGGCTAGCCGAAGAATGCTCAGAACCTGCCGAGCCTCGTACACGGATCAGTCCAGCCGAAGAATGCTCGTAACCTGCCGAGACCCGGTCACGGATCAGGCTAGCCAAAGAATGCTCATAACCTTTCGGGATCCGGACACGGAACAGGCTAGCCAAAGAATGCTCAGAACCCGTCGAGACTGGAGTTTGGTCAGGCCAGCCAAAGAATGCTCGTAACCTGCCAAAATCCACACCACTCCCCGACACACAGTCGGGCCACTAACCTCGGGCAACCACCACCACAAACACGAGCGAGTTCAACAAACAGGCACTCAAGGCCACTCAAGACACCTCAAAAGTCAAGACTCGGGTTCAACAACCCCACGGGCCATCATGGCCTCCCAAGACACAACCAATTAACTCACGGGCTCAACAACCCCAAGACACCAAATAATAAAACACGGGCTCTCATGGCCACCCAAACTCAACAATAAATACACGGGCTCTCATGGCCACCCAAACTCAACGGGCACTTTTTCCAAGAAATTACGAAACTTGGTGGGCCACAAGGAAACGGCTCAACTAAGACCGCTGCGACGATGGCTAAGCTTTTTTGATCCCATACGGTCCTCGAATGGACCAAAACGTCGCTCGGTTGACTTTTCCAGCGAAAAGTCAACATTTTCCAAATTGATCAGAAAGTTGCCATGAGTCCCCTGGAACTCATTTTGGTCGATAACAGGGTCATCTTAAGTCCGGTATGACCCTCGGGGTCAATTCAGGTTAAGTTAAGTGTCTGTCTAAAAAAATTTAAACTTTCCTGTTTTTCGCATGTTTGACTTACGTTGACCAGAAGTGGTTATTACAGTCTACCCCCTTAAAGGAATTTCGTCCACGAAATTTAAAACAGATGTACCTCGGGAGTCGAACAGGTTGGGATACTTTGCGCGAACCTCGTCCTCGTGTTCCCACGTCGACTCAGCTCCGTGATGTTTCCACCGTACTCGTACCAGGCGAATAATCTTGCCTCCCCGCAGAATCTGCTGCCGTGTGTCCATGATCCGAACCGGCTGCTCCTCATAGGAGACATCATCAACCACCTCGATATCAGTCCACTCGATGACGTGGGAGGGGTCTGCGTTGTACTGCCGCAACTGGGATACGTGGAAGACGTTATGGACTCTCCCAAGCTGCGGTGGCAACGCCAGACGATAGGCCACTACTCCCACTCTACCCAAGATCTCGAACGGGCCTATGTACCTCGGAGCCAACTTGCCCCAGCTGCGCCTGAACCGCACACACCCCTTCCTCGGGCTCACCTTCAGGAACACGTGATCCCCGACTGCGAACTCAAGAGGTCGATGTCGCCTGTCGGCATAACTCTTCTGCCGGCTCTGCGCGGTCCTCAACCGATCGCGTATCAGCGCGACCTTCTCTGTCGTCTCTCTGACAAGATCTGGCCCCAACAGACTCTTTTCCCCCACCTCTGCCCATCATACTGGTGACCGACACGGCCTCCCATACAACGCTTCGAACGGTGCCATCCCGATACTAGCCTGGAAGCTGTTGTTGTAGGCGAACTCGGCCAATGGCAGGTAGGTCTCCCAAGATCCCCTGAAATCCAGCACACATGCACGCAGCATGTCCTCCAAGATCTGAATGGTACGCTCAGACTGACCGTCTGTCTGAGGATGATGTGCTGTGCTGAGTAGAACCTCGGTCCCCAGTGCCTTCTATAGACTCGGCCAGAACCTGGATGTGAAGCGGGGATCCCTGTCAGACACTATCGACACCGGGACCCCGTGGAGGCGCACTATCTCCTGAATATACAAGCTTCTCAACTTGTCTACCAGGTCAGTCATCCTCATCGCCAAGAAGTGGGCCGACTTGGTCAACCGGTCAACCACCACCCACACGACGTCGTTTCACTTTGGCGATCTCGGTAGCCCGCATACGAAGTCCATCGTAATGTGCTCCCACTTCCACTGAGCAATCGGTAGTGGTTGTAACAATCCCGCGGGACGCTGATGCTCAGCCTTCACCTGCTGACAGACGAGGCATCTCGACACAAACTCTGCGACTGCTCTCCTCATCCCGCGCCACCAGTAATGCCGTCTGAGGTCACGGTACATCTTGGTGCCCCCCGGATGCACTGTAAGACGCGAATGGTGTGCCTCTTGTAACACGGCGTCTCTACAGTTAACCGGTACGAACAGCCCCCCGCGGTACCGTAATCCCCAATCAATACTATCCTCCCAGCCCACCACCTCGTCACCGCTGACGACTCTCTCGCGGATCTCTGACGCCTCAACGTCCTCTGTCTGCGCCTCCAACACTTGGGCAAGCAGTGAGGGCTGAGCCACCAGTGAGCACACGGTCGCGCCGCCAGTAATCTCCTCTAGCTCGAGCCCGAACGTTCTCAGCTCCCCCATCATGTCCCACTCTCGGACTGACATGCTGGCGAGGCTCGGAACCGACTTCCTACTCAAGGCGTCGGCGACAACGTTCGCCTTGCCCGTATGGTAGTGTAGCTCGAAGTCGTACTCGTCGAGTAGTTCCATCCACCGTCGCTGACGCATGTTCAGATCTCGCTGGGAAAATATGTACTTGAGGCTCTTGTGATCCGAGAACACCTGAAACCTCTCGCCGTACAGATAATATCGCCAGCTCTTCAGCGCAAAAACGACTGCTGCTAGCTCCAAGTCGTGGGTAGGGTAGTTGCGCTCGTGCATCTTCAACTGTCTGGAGCCATAAGCCACAACCCTGCCCAACTGCATCAGCACGCAGCCCAGTCCCTCTCCGGACGCATCACAGTAGACGTCATAACCGACCCCTCGCTCGGGCACCACTAATACTGGAGCGGTAGTCAGCCGAGTCTTCAACTCCGTGAATGCCCGCTCACAGTCCTCCGTCCAAACGAATCCGGTTCCCTTGCGCGTCAGCGAAGTCATCGGCGCGGCTAGTCGCGCAAAATCCTGTACGAATCGCCGATAGTAGCCTGCCAACCCTAGAAAGCTGCTGATCTCGAAGACACTCGTGGGCCGTGCCCACTTCGAGACCGCGTCGATCTTCGACTGATCGACCAGGATACCGTCATGGGACACGATGTGACCGAGGAATTTCACCTCAGAGAACCAGAACTCGCACTTCTCCCGGTTGGCATATAGCTGATGCTCGCGCAGTAGTGTCAGAACAGCCCTCAGATGTGCCTTATGCGCCGCCTCATTCTGCGAATATATCAGGATGTCGTCGACGAACACCACCACAAACAGATCTAAGTACGGCCGGAAGATGCTGTTCATCAGGTCCATGAAGGCTGCAGGTGCGTTCGTCAGTCCGAAGGGCATCACTAGGAACTCGTAGTGCCCATAGCGCGTCCGGAATGCAGTCTTTGCGACGTCCCCCTCACGGACTCGCAACTGATAATAACCGGATCGCAAATCGATCTTCGAGAAGTAGGTCGCCCCTCTCAACTGGTCGAACAAATCATCGATCCTCGGCATCGGGTATCGGTTCTTCACCGTAACCCGGTTCAGCTTCTGGTAATCAATACACATCCGTAGCTCTCCACTCTTCTTCTTCACGAAGAGTGCTGGTGCTCCCCACGGTGATACACTCGGACGGATGAACCCCTTCTGCTGAAGCTCCTCTAGCTGACGCTTCAGCTCAGTCAACTCTGCCGGCGCAAACCTGTAAGGCGTCATCGATATCGCCGCTGTCCCCGGCACTAGGTCGATCCCGAACTCCACCTCACGAACCGGTGGTAACCCGCTCAACTCCTCAGGAAAGACCTCGATGAGCTTGTTCCTCGATGCACAACAATGTAATCGATTATAAAAGTTATAATATTACACCTTTAGTTAAAAAAAAACTACATGAACAACATCTCTAATTACGAGAAATAAGTCAATTTACATATGGCGTGTGAATAATCTTCTTTTTTTTCACTTCAAGTTTACTGATTGAAAGTAAAATACCACATCACATTACTGCACGAGTTACAGAAGACTACATGCTTAATGCCTTAATAAAAACATCAAGGTTAACAACTGGTAATCATAATCGGATAACCAAACATTGAACATTTTAGTTTTTTTGTTTTCGTTGTCTTATCTTTTGCAAGCACTTATGACTTTGACCTTTCATACTTAGATTTGTTATTTTTTGGAAAAACCTCGAATCCTAACTGTGTTGGAAAAGTGTTTTTCACGTCCTAACTGAGCGTCACCTTTTGTTACATGTCATATACCAAATGTGGTTTTTAACAAAACATGAAAAATGACACCAAAAAATTGGTATAACGTTCGCATTCGATGGTTTTTCCTCTTAATTTCTGTATAATTTGAGTTTATCAGTGCACTACAAGAGGTAGGTGGTATAAATTTACCAAAAACACACTTTTGTGTGTGTAATTTTTCATGTTTTGTCAAAAAAAAAAACACCTTTTGTATAGGACATGTGACAAAAGGTGACCTTTGGTATAGGACATGTAACAAAAGGTGACGCTCAGTTAGGACGTGAAAAACACCTTTCCAACACAGTTAAGATCTGGCGTTATCCCTTATTTCTTCCTCTATTTTCCGGTGAGAACTACATGTTCAATTTTTTTTCACATTACCCTACTTGACTAAAGAAGTTTCATTTACGATATCCTAATTTTTTTTTTCATTTTAGTCTGACATCATTAACTTTCTATTTAAAAGACTTGAAAAGTCAAAAATACCCCTCAATAACCATCAAATTATTATAACCATGCCATTATTTTTACCAACCCTAAAAACTATGAAATGTCGAAACTAACATTTATTAATCTTCAAATTTCTAAAATATGTCATCAAATATATATTCATTATTAATTATTTTTGTGTTAATATTTTATTTTTATTTCCAAAAAATATGTATTTCTTTAATTATTTTTAAGGTAAATTACAAATACATCACCCAAACTTGTAGCGTTTAACTGATACTTATCCTAAAATTTGTTTTTAATTGATATGTACTCAGATGTTTAGTTATATAACAAATAGCCCTAGCCGTTAGCTAAAATGACGAAAATGCCCTCAATGATTTTTTAAATAACTTTTTTATAAATAAAACTGAAGTGATTTAATAAGTAAATATATATATATATATATATATATATATATATGTATAAGTTATTTTTAAAATATTTTTTAAAATAATTATTGAAGTGTAGTTGAGGGTATTTTCGTCATATTAGCTGACGGTTTGGGGTATTTGTTATAGAACTAAACATCTGAGTAGGTACCAGTTAAAAGAACTTTAGAGTAGGTATCAGTTAAACGCTACAAGTTTGGGGTAGATATTTGTAATTTACCCTTATTTTTAAATTTTATTTTCAGAAGTTATTTATTTCAATAATATTTTCTACTTTAATATTTTTACTATTTTTATTTCATTAATATTAAGTTTGTCTATATTTTTTTTGTTTTAATATTTTTCTTGTTTTTCATCTACTATTGTTTTTCATTAATTGTTTTTAAAGTTTTTTCTAAATTGTTTAAGGAAAATTATGAATCCAAATAAATCCAAACATGACTCTTTGACTTGCAAAGTCCTTTTTTTTCCATCAACAATTTGTATCATGCCCCTTCTTTGATATAAAGAACAAAAGGATTATCCTCAAAGTGACATATAAACAAAGACAATCTGAAATTTGATTTTTTAGAACAAGAAGACTTATGTAACAAGTAATCAAACAATTAGTACTAAAATGAGATCAGAACAGTTCGAATTAGTACTCTCTTAGTGAACCAAGAAAATACAAACCAGTGAAAGTCTATAATCATGTTAGAATATAACTATAATTAGGCCTTCAACTACCAGTTTTACCTTTTCGTTGAGTTTTTTTTGATCGGCAATACAAATTTAATTGAAACCTCCAACGAGGAGAAAGAGGAGTTACAAGAAGATCTAGCTACAGGTCCATAAAAAAAGAACCCCAAATTGATCATATGTCGATTTATAAGGGAACACAGAACACCATACTAACCAAGAATTACAACAAGATTACAACCAAAGTACCGAACAACAACCAAGAATACAATCGAACAACAGAACAAGAACCACCAAGAAGAGAACCAGCACGAAAAACACAGCAAGAAACCCAGATGTCCACCTTGAAGCCCCGAAAAAAATAAGAGAAGTCTGAAACCCAATAGTAAACCACGAGCGCCCTAAGACAAGTAATGGAAAACCCCCAACAAAACCTAACCAACCAAGAAAAATCGGGCACTCGACCAGACATACCCCTTTAAAAAAAGAGGTACGAGCTAGTGCGACCAGACGGCGGCCAACACCACGAGCGCCCTAAGACAAGTAATGGAAAACCCATCACTTGCAAAGCCCACTTCTAACACCCAAAAAACATAGAACCCAACGACCGTCAAAGACCACCCTGAGAGTCGCAGGTCAACACCTTAATAACGACTCGGCCTATTTCAAGCCAAATGAACTGCGGAAATGGATGAAAGAAGCAATTTAACTCAGAATAAGTTAGGAAAGTATGGGGAGTCCTCACCATGCAGATCTGATCTCCAAACCTAATGGACAGGCAGAACCAACACCGAAGCCTTAGGACCTAAAAATCTTCACAGAGAATCTGTTGCCGAAATGCTTCAAATGGCAACAAGGCTCTAACCACAGCAAATCAAATCTCTAGAAGGGGGCGAAATGCTTCCCACGGTAGACAAATCCAATCACCACTGAAGGGGCTTCCTGCACCACCGAGCATCACCAAATGTTCCGACCAAACCACACACTACCAAATCCCGAGCCACAGGTTGAGTCCAAACAAACCGGACAGAAGAACCTTAACACCTAAGCACAAGAAAACAAAAACCTGGTTACTGGATCTGAGGGGAAGAAACAAGTCCTCACTAGAAAAGCGATGTCCGATCTACAAAATGTGAAGAGCTCCGGCGAATAAACACACTCCGGCTAGACTCAGAAAAGAACCTCCCGAGCAGAGACAACAATTTAGGAGCGAGATAGGGCAACCCTTCGGCCTGAAAAAGCAACGCCGGAGAACGCAAAAGCGACCGACCGACCAGTAGATCAGGGACGAACGAGCCGTTGAAGGGTCTCGAACGCCTCCCACTCTAGATCTGAAGGCAGAGACCGGGCCAAGGACGATATGCGAACGATCCTCGGACAAAGGCTTCAGCCATGGAGAGGAGGGGCGGAGGGATGAGGAGGGGAGACCGCTCAGAGAAACACGGCCAGAAGGAAGGATCGGGGGAAAAGGACGCCCCTTTCTGAAAGTACCTTTCTGGAGATTTAGAGATCACCGAACCATTAGACGAAAGAAAGGAGGTTAGTAGCGAGGTAGAAGATGGCCTCGGCCGGTAACTAGTAAGGCCGGAGCCACAGCCGGTCACCAGCGGAGAGAGAAGGGGAGGTGCGGCATTGAGGGCTAGGGTTTCGCGAATCGCTTTGTAGAGAGAGAATGGGTCTTCTCCTAGCTGATAGTTTAACTTTTAGTTGAGTTGGTCCAAGGACAGGGGTTCAAAACTCACTCTCTACAAAACAAAATCTAATTTCTTATCTATTTATCGAATTTTCCCAAAATGGGCCAGCCCTTATCACTATTCTCATTGGGCTCTTCTCCACTTCTAATAATTCACCTCCAAACCCATAAACGGGCTTGCCCATGAGGGCGCGTGTTAGGATATAACTATAATTGGGCCTTCAACTATCAGCTTGAGCTTTTAGTTGAGTAGGTTCTCAATTATATCATTGGACAACATTCAACATTGGAACCAGTATACTTCTTTAGAGTACAAGAACAAACTCGCTTCTCTCTCTAAAAAACTGCTCTGACCTCTCTCTACAAAAGTAACCCTAGCTTCTTCCTCTTCCTCGGGCCGTTGCCGACTCGCCGGCCTTTATGGCTGGCCGGTCGACGGCGGCTCGACCTTGCTCGCCTTCCCTCACCCTCCTTTCTCCCTTCCTTCCCCTCTCCGCTTTCTCTATCGTCTTTCCCCTCGATGTCTTCGGCCGACCACTTCTCAGATATACTTTGAGGGAAGTTTCTTCACCTCCCTTGGAGCTGTTGGTTGTTGTTCCTGCTCGTCTATGGGCTGTGGTGGTTCTTTCCCGTGGTTCCATCGAGTTTTGACGGTTCCCGGTTCTCCATCCTTTGTTCTCCGGCCGTTCCAAAACCTCGCTACTGGTGCTCTTGGTATGGATATGCAAGTAGGAACCGTTTCTCGACCTTGTGGTTGTAGATCGGGGTGGGTTCTCATTAGACCCATCGCGGCGTGTCTCTGGGCTCAAGTATCTCTCCTAACTCAGATCTGTGACATGCACTCAGACCTTCTTCGTCGTCCTTCTCAGCCAATTCCCTGGTGTTGGCCACGATGCGGCGGCGAGTTTCTTCGCCATCTGAGAGATGCGGTTCTTCAAGCATCGGATCTGCAGCTTCTTGGTAACCCCTCCTCTCATTCTCTTTCACTAGATCTTCTCTCTCATGACATGTATAGGTCGGGGCCTCTAGGTGTTGTGGATGATGGCCCTCGAGTAGGTGGTTTGCCTTATTAGGCTCTTTTCCCAAGATCTGGTGGGTGGAGGTGGGGATTTGGGGTTCTCCCGGGGTGTAGATCCGAGCGGCGAGGATTGGGGCTACCCGTTGTGGCGGCCTACAAGTCTGGTGTGTAGGGTTGCGGCGGAATACCGGTGGTGCTCTGGTGAGATCCTGTTGTTTCATGTTGGGCTGCCCGAGGAACTCGCGAGATCCCTGCCCAAGGAGCACGTGGGGTTCACTTCCCGAGGATCACGCGGGGTTCACTCCCGAGGATCACGCGGCTTCTGTTATCTCAGTGGGCCGGTTTGTTTTGGTTTGGGCCTGGGGCCCGTGTTACTTGTTTTGTTTAGGGCTGAGCTTTATTTGTGGTTTATTTTTACTGCCTTGTACTGCTCTGTTTAGTACCCCTTGTTGGGACTAAGTTTACCCTCTTTGTGCTTAAGGTTAGTTAAATCTGGGTACTAGACCCATTGTTGTGTTATACCCTTTCGGTTGCTGGTTTGAGCTGTCTGTTTGGTAGGCTCCTGTTTGTAATATGTACTGGAAAGTTCGCCCTTAGCCTCGTTTTCGATCTTTTTGAAAACTTGGTTTTTATAAATAATAAAAAACTTGTTGATCGAAAAAAAAAACATTGGAACCAGTATAAGACGAGACTTGCAAGGTCCTTGTAGGTTCGAAAGTTCTGAGCTTTTAGTTTAAATCTGAAGATAACTTGGGATTGGATTTTCAAATGTCCAAAATATATTTTCAAACTAACCTTTTTGACTAGAGGAATGTGAAGGTCCCTAACCAGTTTCTTATAATCATTTTCCTTCAGCACAAGACATTGTCCTAATTAATTCTAAAACATTTGGGCACTAAAATTGAGTATGCAATATAGATATAAGGGGTAAGATAACCAAATTTAGATCAAATTCACAAGGCCCTTGGAGGTTCTAAGATGAACCAAAATACACAAACAAGATGACGCCAAGTATAGAGAAAAAAATGAAAAAAAAAGATCTAGTTCACATGGAGAAGAAAAGGAGAAGGCGGCAGATCTGTGAAACAACTACCAAAGAATGGATTCACAAGATGAAAATTCAACACAAGATTTTCTTACCAATTGATGAAGTGGCTCAACTTGCAGCTCGTGTATCTGATAAACAAACCGTCAAAACCTAAAGCCCATCGTTCACTTTGAAGAAACATATGTTTAGAACATTCAATCCAAGTATCAGCATCATCGGACCATGGATGAAGCTCTGATCGGGCTCTTGAATGTGGATGGTCGGATAAAAACTGTGCAGAAAATTCGACACCTTCTTCTTGTTTCTCCAAAACCAAGAACATTGGGTAAAGAATTATTTGTCTTGAGTCTCTAATACGCCTACATATACTCCAATGAATCAAAGCCACATAGTTCTTGAGGTAGAGAACTCAAGTACACAACAACCATGGAGCTTGGGGGTATTCGGCCAAGAGGGAGAAGAAGAGAAAATTATGCTGATTTTTTTTTTCTCTCTCAACACTGTTATGCATGTGTTGAAATGACTAAGTGTCTTGCATTTAGAGATAAGTTGTGTCCAAAACCTCATAAATCTCCCATCCTTGTTATGTGTCAAAGTTGATTAGGATATTGGACTATTTTTCAATTAGTTAATTAGTGGAAGCAATGTCCCACCTAGGTACTAACTAAGTCAACTAATAAAGTTAGAAGCTTTTAGTCAACCCTTGACCAATTGGCTTTTTGGGCCTTTGGTGACATGGTCCGTCCATTCGGCCTCTTAGGTGTTGGCCCACGACCACTTCCAACGAGATTTCTAGACGCACTCATTGTACCCAAAACCTTCCACTTCGGATATGTTCAACATTATCCGACGAGATCGATCCTAAGACTCCAAACCTTGTCTCGATCTCTAAGATTCTATTCACTCACGGCTCATGACCCAAAACCCAATTTGCTCATGTCTCGTGTCACCTTCCCGCTTGGCCATTTCTCTATCAGTGTGTTAATGAGTTTCGTCCTCTAGTGTGACCCTTAGGTTTATGCATGTTAATAGATCAACGTAATATCCAAATTTACTTTATCCTTCATAGGTGGCAACTAACGAGAAATAGTATTGCTTGACACTACATAATAAATCGAACCAGTTGATTCTAACCTTTCCGTCGTCCCTGTCATTAACCCTTTATCACTGATATTCTGATTGAGATAAGCCATAGAGTCGTCATCCTTATTATTCTCAATCATTGTTCCTTGATATGTGAGATAACTAAATATATGATACCTAGTATCATGTGCATGACCATGTTATTCATTCAGCCACTCTTGATCAAGCGGCGAGAATCGATATCTTTCCCATATAGCAGTATGAGGGATAAATCCCTTAGTCGTCTTTCGTGTTACTCATGCAGTTCGTCCCTAAGCCAATCATGGCCGTTATGGAAGCTCAGTCACGATGCAACGTTGGGCTCAGGTCAAACTTAGATGTTTACGCATAGTAATCACAAAGACTCCTCGGTCTAAGAATACATGACAAGCCACGACACTAAATATGCTCATGAATGGATCTATGGAACATATTCAGGGCGGGTCGTCCAATATCACGTCCCACATGATATCTATGATCATACTGTGAAACACATTTCAATGACTAATAGAACTAAGCCATAAAGAGTCATCTTTCACACTAGTAGCTTCTAGTGAAGCTTGTTGACTAGGGACCCATCGAGTGTGATTTATCCCGGTCCATGGTTCTATTTCTTTTGTGGACACAGATCAGAACACACATCGATATATTACTCCAACACATGAGCAATATATAAAGTCGCTTTTGTTTTATTGTCAACGATGATATATACATTTGGATGTTTATGATTGAACTATGGACATTAAGACTAACAATCTCCCACTTGCCCTAGTTCCAATCTAAATTACAATCTAATTCCATTGATTTTACATGTCTAACATGTTTAGGCAGCAATAGTGTCATAGTCAATATACCGGTTGTGTTATCATTAGTTGTAGTATGGGTGATCTTCACATCACATCTGTTCAGAATTTCTTTGAGAGGTGGTAATACTACAGTACATGCTTAGAATTGTTATGCGATCTGGGCTCTTTAGCTTGCGCGATGGCCCCTATGTGTTGTCAAAAATAGATTCACCGAGCTTAGGTGGGTTTTTAATTACGCCTAACCTTGTCGTGAATTTTCAAATCCATGCAACCTCTTTATTTGCTTTCGTAGGATCCATGTACTCGGCCTTTGTCTTAGAATTGGCAACGGTATTATGCTTCAACCTCTTCCAGCTGAAAGCACCGCCATTTAGCGTAAACACACGTCTTGACTGACTTCTAAAGTCATTTGGATCCGTCTGGAAAACTAGCGTCTACATATCCTTTGACGACTATTTAAGCATCATCTTTCCCCTTGGGTTAGACTGATGTCTACTGGTACATCTCAAGGCATACGAGACGTCCGGTCTCGTACATATCATGTCATATATTATCGATCCTACCCCCAAGCGTATAGGATTCGCATCATCATTTTCTGCTTATCAGGTGTCGTAGGACCCTGAGTCTTACTAAGTTTAATGTCATGACGAGTGGGTAAAATCCTTTCTTGTAATCGAGCATTGAGAACCCACTCAATACCTTGTTCACATAGGTGCTCTGACTTAAACCCAAGACCCTCTTGGTGCAATCTCTTGATCTATAATATATAAGTAGCATCGCCTAAGTCTTACATAGAAAACACTTCCCTAACCGAGCTTTAGTCTCGTGCGAGGTTAGGATGTTGTTTTCAATGAGAAAAATGGCATCGACATAAAGCACCAGAAATGCAATCTTACTCCTGTTAGCCTTCTTATAAACGCAAGGTTCATCTTCGTTCTTGATAAAGCCAAATCCAATTACAACTTCATCAAAACGAAGGTTACAACTCCTAGAAGTTTGTTTCAATCCATAAATGGATTTCAACAACTTTATAAATCTTTCCCTTATTCTTCGTATCATCGAAACCTTCGGGTTCAGTCATACAAACGTCCTTAAATTTATGTTTAGGAAAGCGGTTTTGACATCCACTTGCCATATCTCGTAATCATGATATACAATTATATCAAGAAGAATATGGATCGATTTGACCATAGCCACTGGGGAGAAGGTTTCCTCATAGACAATCCATTGGGTCTGTTTATAACCTTTCGCCACCAATTGGGCTCTGCAGGTCAGGGGGTTGCCGTCCATGTCCATCTTCACCATAAAGATCCATTCGAATCCGTTTGTTCTCACACATTTGATGGGATCAACCAATTCCCAGACTTGGTTGTCCGATATGGACTGCATTTCCTCCCTCATGGCTCTAAGTCATAACTCGGAATGGGGCCTGCCCACGACTTCCTGAAATATAGCTAAATCACCTTGATCCACCACTGGGTCATCGTCACCTCCAGATACAAAGAAACCATATCTAGTAGGTGCAGGACTCATCCTTTTAGATCTCCTTAGATGATCTGGAATAACTGCAGGAATTGGTTCGTAATCTACGACCAGCTCTGACTCCTCCCATTCTACTGGGCTGTCAAGTGGTTCAGATGGACCTGCACCATCCTGAATTTCTTCAAGATGCATAGTAATCCCACTACGTATTTGGAAATAAACTCCTTTTCCATAAAGACCCCACCACGAGCGACGAACACCATGTTCTCATTGGGTTTGTAGAATTAGTATCCTCTTGTTCCTTTGGGATACCCCACGAAGGTGAATTTCTCAGATCTTGGTTCGAGCTTAGTCGAAACTATACGTTTCACATAATCCTTACAAAACGGGCTTCTTCCTGTACCATTTCTCAAATGGTTTCCCTCCCACAACCTTGGTCAGAGCCCGATTCATCATGAATGGGGCCATATTTATAGCATAACCCCAAAAAGAGATTGGGATATCAGTCCAACTAATAATGGATCAAACTATATCTAACAAAGTTCGATAGAATCTCATTCTCTACTAGATGATCTAAAAACTCTATGGGAATGTATTCTCCACTTCGATCCAATCAAAGAGCCCTAATACCTTTCCAAAGCTGGTTTTGCACTTAGTCTTAAATTCTTTGAATTTATCAAAAGCTTCGGACTTATGTCTCATCGAATATACATAACCATATCTATTGTAATCATCAGTAAATGTGATGAAGTAGCTAAAACCCTTCTTGGAAAGTGTACGTACTCATTGGTCCACACACACCCGAGTGTATCAGTCCTAATAAGTAACCCGCTCTCTCACCATGACCGATAAAGGGCGCTTTAATCAGTTATCCCATTAAACATGTCTCGCACCTATTAATCGAATGAAATTCGAATGGACTTAAAAGCCCGCACTTCTGAAGTGCTGATATGCGCTTTTGTTTATGTGTCCCAAACGACAGTGCCATAACTTAGTTTGTTTTAAATCATCAGATTTAGAACACTTGGTATTAACATTATAAATAGAGTTAGAGGCATTGTTACCCATATCTAATATGTACAATCCTTCGACCATGTTAACACTAGCATAAAATATATCATTATATAAAATTTTGAAAATCAAAATTATATCCTTCCTTGTCTAACATGGATATAGATATAATTTTCCTACTAAAAGTATGTATGCAATATACATTATGTAGCACAAAACTAGGCCTCTTGGCAAATCAAGACTTATGGATCCTACAGCAGTTGTCACAACTCTAAGGTCCACTTCGTGCTTTTAAAGCTTCCCCTACGTGCATATGTGAGATTCAGTCCCGGTATCAAATACCATGAATCTTTGGAAGTAGAGAGATGTAGCTCTACAAAGTTAATACTCAATGAAGGCGCAATTCCAACGCCCTTAATTAAATCATCCATGTCGTCTGATGAAGGCGCAGTACTACCGCCCTTCTTTAGACTATCCAGGCTACCTGATGAAGGCGTAATCCAACCGCCCTTCTTTAAGTCAGCCGTGAATGTTCCTGCAATCCCGTTTCTTTGCGTTTATGTTTGAGGACCATCCTCAAGCATTTGTACCAGTTCAGATAGTATGTCCTATCAAGCTTGACCCTGTCAAGAATGGTTTTCAATGACAAACTATTGTTTACTTTTGCCATTTGATCTATCCGACAGCTAAAACGTAATCAGTAACTGAATAAATTTTCTCAATGTCACGTTTAAACACCAACCAATCGATTCCAAGCTTTTAGAATCTAGAACCAAGACCCTTGATTCACTCGATCAAGTTGAACGAAGCCTCACCATTTAATCGAGCTATGTAGGTAGGACTCCATCCAATCACATCCAATTTGACTCTTGGATAGGGTATGTACATTCGTACACGACTTACCTTATGTGATACCCTAGCTCAGCCCTAGCTGAGAAATGTAACTGGGTCCACCATTTTCAACTATGACCCGACACTATATAGGTGTTTTGCGAAGGCGCACGACACCCACATATGTCATCCATACCTACTACCCCGCTTTCCCATGGATACTCCGCGAAGGCTCACGACACCCATAGGATGGGGAGGAAGTAAGTTGTTGAGAATTGGGAAGTATCTAACACGACACGAATTTTACTTGTACGGTTGTGTTTAAACTCCAAGCACATCCTAGATGTGATTTAGGCATGAGCACATCATCTACGTCCAATGTAATGATGTCTCTAACTACATCCAATGTAATTCTTCCTTTGAGCCCGTCAATTACATCCAATGTAAAGACGGTTCTAAGGGCTCACAAAAAATGATTAAAATTCCAATTTTATATTTTCATGTGAGGTGATATACTCGATAAATAAAGTTAAGTATGAAATTCTAATCACACATTCAAAATTACTCATGCAAAGCTAAACCAAGCATAAATCAATAATTATGTACGTAATATCCCTTAAACAAACTCTCACTCGCTTCTTGAGCTCCATCGACTCCAAGCTGATGCCAACGGTCTCCCACCCGCTTCTTGAGCTCAATCTAATCCAAGCCGAGAGAAATGGTAACAAATCAATACACGAATCGCAGGCCGGAAAATAATAATTATTACAATTAAGTGGTACGACGACCACATTTAAAAGAACAATTACACTCTAACTCTTACAACTCGTAGGGCGTGAAAAGCGGTAAATAATTAACTCGGGGCTATTACGTTCACCATGAAAACATCACATCACACAACATGTTATCAAACATCGTGTGATTTTACGGTTTTAATTAATCGCCAAGTTTTGAAAAATTTTGTTGCTCAGTTCATCGAAACCGTTCAAAATTGAAACTTTTAGACGTTTGAATTTTGAGTTCGTCTAGACGGTTTAAAAATCATCATGACTAACTAAACGGTTTGGCCCCTGCGTTCCAACCATGTACATGGATGGCCACGACTCGGCCTAGCTCCGTCTAATGGAGCCCCTTTCGATCACTAGTTTGGCTCCCTGAGAGTCCCGCTCTCATGACCCAAAAAATCAACCATTGTCCAACATTTTCAGATTTGAAATAATTTTTAAAATTACATATTTCATGCAACAAACCCACATGCAAGAAATTAAATCATGTTAGCAAACAACATGCAAAACAATTCAAGCATAATCCAAACAACTCAAGCAAAACTGAAACTTCGATTCAAGTCTTGTGAATCCTAGAGGTAGCACGGATCTGATACCACTGTTGAGTCTCGATGTGGGGTAGGAGATGAACCAACTCGCAACGGAATAACTATCAAAACCAAGATACCATCAGAGCCATGAAAAACTACCAAATAATGGATTCTCAATGTGAAAATTCAGCACAAGATTTTCTTACCAATTGATGAAGTGGCTCAACTTGCAGCTCGTGTACCTGATAAACGAACCGTCAAAAACCAAATTACACCGTTCACTTTGAAGACCCATATGCGGAGAACATTCACTCCAATAATCAGCTTCATTGAACCTTGGGTGAACCTCCGATCGGGCTCATGAATGTGGCTAATCGGACAAAAGTTGTGCAGAAAATTCTGCACCTTCTTCTTCTTGTTTCTCCAAAACCAAGAACATTGGGTAACGAATGATTTGTCTTGAGTATCTAATATGCCTAAATATCCTCCAATGAATCAAAGCCACATAGTTCTTGAGGTGGAGAACTCAAGTACACAACAACCATGGAGCTTGTGGGGTATTCGGCCAAGAGGGAGAAGAAGAGAAAATTGTGCTGAAATTTTCCTCTCACTCAACACTTTTATGCATGTGTTTTTTTTATCAGCAAATGTTTTATTGAGGGTCCAATTCTTTGAAATAAAGAAAAGGCCAAGAGTTGGAAATCAACTCTCAATACACCAACAAAACAAAACCCATAACCAGTTATAGTCCCCCCCCCCCCCCCCCCTACAATCCATGTTGCTTGAGGAGCAAGGAACCGAGACAAGATTGTTTGCCTATCAAGTAACTAAATCAAAACCCATAAACCCCCACATTTTTCAAATAAGACCCTACTATGGCTTGAGCACCAGTACTGCAGCAGGATTATCAGTTTTACAAACTCCTAATCCCCACAAAACAAGTGCAAACCAAACCACAACACAACAAAAACCACCCTTGATCTTTTCCGGATCACATTGCAACAAAAGTATGATCAGCAGCTCACAGGACATCCCAAAACACCTCTAACAAAGTGCAGCTCAATGATCCTCCAAGCGATTCTCTAACTTCTTCTCCACTGGTGATAATGACCTACAGGCACCATCATATTTTTCCAGCAACAGACAGCCTCATTAAGCAGAATAAGAAGCTCATATATCTTCCACAATAAACGCTACTATGATCTCCACAAAAGCTAAAGACCCTCAATCTGCAAAAATATATATATATATATAGGTAGACAATGCAGTATCTTACAGATGTGAGTTACACCAAGAAGAAAGAAAAAAAACTCTTAGAACAAAGACCCCTAAAAACTCTACCCCCACACAAAAGCTGTAGGACAGCAACCAAACTAAACCCCACTCAAGTTACATGAAACTCCCAATCTAATCAACTATATACCTTACCAAATCTCACCATCAGTCCCCCAAAACCCTCCCATCACCACCCCAAACCCAACCCAAACAAACCAAGAACACAAGGAAAGACAAAACTAACTACACAATTGACAGTCACACAACCAAATCTCCCACATCAAGTTCATCAAGTAAGAGATATCCCCTCAAACTCCACATATTTGTAATTTTGTTCTAACACATGTCTTTGGATCTCTAGTCCAAGCTTGGAAAGAAAAGGATTTGTGTATGCTAAATAATGACCACTCCAGGTTGAAAGTGTAACTTTGAATCTTCTGTAAAATATTATGATAGAGATAAGTGGTGTCCAACACCTCATCAATGATTCATCACTTGTCATGTGTGAAAGTTGATCAGGATAATTGGTTATTATTAAATAAGTTAATTAGTTAGTTAGTGGAAACAAGATCCCACCTAGTTACTAACTAACTAACGAAGTTAACTAATCTAGTTAGAAGCTTTTAGTCAAACCTTAACCAATTGGCTTCTTGGGCCTTTGGTGACATGGGTCATCCATTGAGCCTCTTGGGTGTTGACCCACGGCCACTCCCCACAAGGTTCCTAGACGCACTCATCATTCCTAAAGCCTTCCACTTTGATTATGTCCAACATTATCCGACGAGATCGATACCAAGACTCCAAGCCTTGTCTCGATCTCTAAGATCGTAATCATTCACGGCTTATGACCCAAACCCAGTTTTGATCATGTCTTGGGTCACCTTCCCGCTTGGCCATTTCTCCATGAGTGTGTTAATGAGTTTCATCCTCCGGTGTGACCCTTAGGTTTATGCATGTCAATAGATCAACGTAAAATCCAATTTTACTTGATCCTTCACAGGTGGAAACTAACGAGACTTAGTATTGCCTGACACTGCCTAACGAATCAACCATATCGATTCTAACCTTTCCGTCGTCCCTATCATTATCCCTTTATCACTAATATCCTAATTGCGATTAGGCATAGAGTCGTCATCTTTATTCTTTTCAATCACTGTTCCTTGATATGTGATATGACTGAATATATGATACCAAGTATCATGTGCATGTCCATGCTATTTTTTCAGTCTCTCTCGATCAAGCGGTCGAGAACCCATATCTTTCTCATACCGTAGTATGAGGGATAAATCCCTTAGCCATCTTTCATGTCACTCATGCAGTTTGTCCCCAAGCCAATCCCGGCTGTTATGGAAGCCCAGTTACGATGCAACGTTGGGCTCATGTCAAACTTAGTTGTTTACTACATAGCAATCACCATTGTTGCAAAAGGTGGGCGCCTGGTGTCACGCCCCAATTTCAGCGAACCGAAACTAGGGACGCGAACGTTCAAAAAGTTACAAAACTGAAACCTGTTTTCGATAAAACACCTAAAAAGTCAGTTTAGTTCCACAAAAGAATAACATTTACATCTCAAAATAAAAGTCCCACACTTGGACAAAACGAGATACACGTCTCTAGACTCAAACACCCAGCAACCCGCTTCAAGCTCTTCAAGCTTCAGAAGCTCACCTAGTCCAGACTACGAACGGTACCTGTAGGAAAAGCAGCTAGGGGTGAGCGTTCGCTCACCACCAAAGATAACATACTGACGACGGCATAACTAGTAGACAAAGCCGATGACACTAACAACGACTCAAAGACACACACACGACCAGTCTTTTCCTCAACTGACTCAACACTCGGATACGTTATGTAGACCCCACACTACGATCGACGACCTCCTCCAAAGACACGACTGACAACCACACAATACCAAACAAGATCACAAAGGATCGCAAACCGGCTGCTCAGTAACCAATCTCTGTCTCTCGCCCTTTACCGATCATAGACGTGGTCAGGCGGTCGACCTGTCGCGCAACTTCTCCCGATCCCAGTCGGGAGGCTAACCCACAACCTCTCCGCTTCACCCGATCCCAGTCGGGTGGTTAGCCACACCCGCGCGTCCTTCCCCCGATCCCAGTCGGGGAGCTAGCCCACGACCCCTCCGCTTCTCCCGATCCCAGTCGGGAGGCTAGCTACACCACACAACCTCCACCAGTAACCAGTAACCAATCACAATCACAAACAAGTTCAAACAGACAGTAACGACACCGGTGACAACTACACAGGCGCTCAAGGCCAACAAAACACCGACAACCAAACACAGGTTCAACAACCCTACGGGCCCTCATGGCCACTCAAAATACCGAAACGACAACACGGGCTCTCATGGCCACCCAAGACTCAGCAATAATTAACACGGGCTCTCAAGGCCACCCAAACTCAATTAACAATTAACGCACAACAACCTCCGGGCATGGTCATATGCCTCCAGTAACACAGTTAACGCTAAGTTTTCTGCTCCTACGACACTACTAAGTGTCACATGCATTTCCAGTAATCGCTACGTTCCCGTATCATGCATTTCTAATATTCGATAACCTAAACAACCCACGACACCCCGGTGTCACATGCAATTCTACAGTTAACCTTCCTTAGTCAGGGCCGAGATCCGGCTACTTTTCCCTACCTCGAAAGCAACTCCAGAAGCGCTCCACTAAACCCGAGATGAATCGCAGTCACTCGCCGAGCCTCCCTTTGTCTCGGTCCGCAGCACGATCTAAAAGAACACAGATTTAACTCACTTTAAACTAGTGCGAACCGGTCGAAAATAAGTAACTCAGAGCCCAAAAATAATAACGGTTCCGCCGTTAAGTTAACGGCTACGATTTGTCCATTTTAAACTTGACAGTTATCGTTTACACTCGAGCGGGATAAAAGTCGGGTTACGACGGATCGGGTTCGAGCACCCGCGCACCGAACCCAGGTTTGATCCAAACCCAGTTTAAACCCCTTTTTAACTTAAAACCGTCTTTGGACTCCTTTGCTTTGTTTAAAAACGACTTGACTTGAACACAACGGTTTCCTTCCGCTCGTTTCCAAACTTGATATTTTTTGGTCCGAAACCCTTCTAAAACCGATTTGATTTCGTTTTCCCTCCCTTTTGATTTAACTTCACTCAAATTCGTTTAACGACCGACCTTCGTTTTAGAACCCAATTAATTCACCCGATTTAGTTTTATCGATAACTAATTAATCGAACTTTTAACCTAAAACAGATTTTTCGACGTAACGTTCAAATTAAACCCTTTTCTTCTTCAACGTTAACACAAAAATCTGGAAAAACGTTCGAAACATAACGATAATATCAAAACTTTGTTCAACTTTACAATTTTCAGATTTACAACAATACTACAAAAAATTTAAACAGATCTACGTTTTCTGTTCTGTTCCCTTCCATTTCGGGAGCTCCGTTCCATCCCGACCGGATCTGAACGAACTCGGGAACGGGAAAGCAAAGACGAAGAAGAACGGATCTGCTTGGTCCGGCCGACCACCGGCGCCGGTCGGCCGAGCTTCCACGGGCCGAGAACTAACCGTGAGGAAACGGTGGCGGCGGTGGACGGCGGTGCACGGCGGCGTCGGCGCGGGTCCGGACGGCTCGTCCCGTTCCGGATCTGACGAGCTCGCCGGCGACGGCGGGAGCTCGGGTCCGAACGGCTCGGGACGGAGAGATCGGAGGCGGCGGTGGACGGTCGGAGCTCGGGATGAGACCGGTGGCCGGAGCTGGTGAGGAAGACGAAGGAGGAGGGTGAGGCCGCGAGCTCGGGGACGGAGTCGTGTGGTTGACCGGAGCGGTGACGGCGTCGGGACGGAGGAGAAGAGGACGGGACGGTGTGGTCAGACGGAGAAGAGGGAGGTCGGGGTTCGGCCGGGACGTGGTCGGACGGAGATGGAAGGTCGGGGTTCGGCCGGGACGGGATTTCGTGGCTGGCCGGACCGGTGACGGCGTCGGGACGGAGGAGAAGAGGTCGGGACGGTGTGGTCGGACGGAGGAGCGGCCGGAGCGATGGCGGCCGGTGCCGGTTTCGCCGGAGAAGACGAGAGAGGAGAGAGAGGGAGTGAGGGTCGGGTAGAGAGAGAGGGAGTAGAGGGCGGCTGGGTTGTGAGGGTGCTAGGGTTTCTGAGGTAAGGGTGGGTTATATACCCATCCCTGACCAGATTGGGCCTCAGCTGGGCTGGGCTGGGCCTGCGGGCCTGGCCTGGTCCAGACCTGTTTTTTTTTTTTTTTTTTTTTTTGCACTCGTTTCAAAAACTTACCCTAAGGTTCTCGTTTGCAAATTAATACCTTACGAAACGAAGCGGGTTTTACACCTGGACCGCCTAGACGTCGCCTAGACGCCCAAAATGGTTAAAACGCCCTGATTATAGCTGGTCGGGCGGACTTAGGCGTTTTTATAAAAGGCGGGCGACTGGACGGGTGGATTACCGACTAATCGGACGGTTGGCGACTAGATCTGAAAGGCGACTGGATGCAAAGATGATGTGGCTATCACCTAAGATGTTGGAATCAGACCATATGTGTGTGAGATTTGCAACCAGAACATACATATGCACTTGAAATGGTGTTTGCAGCAAGGAGAACAAAAGATAGAGAGGCTTTATGATTTATTTTTCCAGCGGTAAAGAGAAGCAACAAAGATGGAAACAAAAACTACATTAGAGACGAGATACAAAAGGTTTGATCGTTTGGTTTTGAAGTGTTGAGAGAGAGTACATATGATTGTGCAGTGAATTAAAGTAGGGAATGGTTATCGAGTAGAAAAGAGTGGTTGTAAATGTATTTAAGGGGATAAAATAGGTAAAAACATAAATGAGAATATATTGAACGACATGGGAAACTGGAAACGGTGACTTTATGTGAGAGAGTAAGTTTGTCATTATTAATACTCACCTTTAGAGGAGAAATCAAATAAAAACTATCTCTTAACGTAAAAACCGTGTGAACTCATCCAAGCCATCCATTTTAAGAATAGATGGATGAGATGCAATTGAGTTGTTGACTGCAAAAACACATCACTTTTTAGTAAGTGGTTGGGGCTTTTTAGTAAAACTATCATATTACTTTTTTTTACCAATTCACTAATTTAATTTTCCCCGCTTCGTTTGAACTCTGATTGGCTTCAAACTTGCGCTAATATTTTTGTTTTTTCAAGGGTTTTCTATCAAGATCAGCCATGAATATATTTTGAATCACGGAAAATTTTTATTTTGGGACTGATTTAAAAAATAATATATATGAGTAATTTTTATCAACATTTTACGTTGGTTTTTTCAACACTGTACACTGATTTTATCAACATTGGACACTAGGTTTATAACCTCATTTTTCAAAACTAAACATGATTTAATTTTTCCCGCTTCGTTTGAACTCCGATTGGCTTCAAACTTGCTTCAATATCTTTGTTTTTTCAAGGGCTTTCTATCAAGTTCAGTGGTGAATATGTTTTAAAGTAAGAAAAAAATAAATTATTTCGGGGAAGATTTAAAAAGAAATTAGGTCTGGGTAATTTTTATCAACACTTCACACTAGTTTCATCAACATTTTACTCTGGTTTTATTAACACTGAACAATAGTTTTGTCACCTTATTTTCCAAAACCGAACATGATTTTTATCATCTCATCACATGTTTTTATGAACACTAAGCACTAATTTTATCAACACTAAACACTATGTTTATCACTAAATTACATGTGTTTTATCACCCCATCACATGTTTTTTCATCAACACAAAACTTTAGTTTATCACACTTATTATCAAAATTAAACACGTTTTTTTATCACCTCATTAATTGTTTTTATCACCTCAATACATGTTTTTATCAACATTTAGCACTAGTTTGATACCCCCGATATAAAACATTTATTAGTGAAGATTTATCAACACTCAACACATCACACCGATATAATTTTTTATTTTCGTGCTTCAAAATATATTCATGACTGATCTTGATTTAAAGCCCTTGGAAAAATAAAAATAATTAGTGAATCGGAGTTGAAACGAAGCGGGAATGATTAAATTAGTGAATCAGTGAAGAAAAAAATGGACACTTGTTCACATGGCACTATGTTATTACGAATATGTCCTTGCTTGTGTGAGAAATGAATAATGATAGTGGCGTGTATGTTGGGTGAAATTGGGGTGATGATGTGGCATCTTGGTGAATGTTGGATCATCATGTGTGTGTGTGGCTAGGATGATTTCTCATTTTACTAGGATAAGAGGAGTTTCTAGCCGATTTCTCCTCCTCACCTCTATTTATTTGTTTATAAAGATTCATATTTTGATCCAACGAAGACCTCACAATTTCATATGCTTCATCTCTACTTCATATGTTGGTTTTAAAACCTCTTAACATGACAATTTATTATGTATGTATAAAAATGATAATCATAAAAATGATTTGTTTTGAAAATTTTATCATACATGTCTAATATTTGGGTATTAATAATTAAAAAGAATAAAAGAATAGAATCCGCCTAGGCCCCGACTAGTCATTGCCCAACGCATAAGGGTCATCACCGTCTGACTAACGCCTAACGCCTTTTACAACCTTGGCAATCACAAAGACTCCTCGGTCTAAGGATACATGACAAGCCACGACACTGAATATGCTCATGACTGGATCTATGGAACATATTCAGGGCGGGTCATCCAATATCATGTCCCAAATGATATCTATGATCAGACTCTAGAACGCATTCCAATAACTAATAGAACTAAGCAATAAAGAGTCATCTTTCACACTAGTCGCTTCTATTAAAGCTTGTTGACTAAGGACTCATCGAGTGTGATCTATCCCGATCTATGGTTCTAATTTTTTTATGGACACAGATCAGAACACACATTGATATATTACTCCTACACATGAGTAATACATAAATCCGCTTTAGTTTTATTGCAACGATGATATATACACTAATTCTAATCGACATCTCCATATTTTGTCCAAATGTGATCGACGAGGTCATTGTGGAGCTGGTGATGAACTTCTCGATCTTGGATCCTTTTTCTATGGCCCATGATACTTGTGATGCTCACCGCTTGGTGTGGTCCTGTGTGGTGCACTTTGGGCAGGACGCCAATATCTACAAATGGATCACTGGGCTACGACTTCCGTTGATCCTCAACGATCATGTTATGTAGGATAATACAAGTAGTCATGATGATTTCGAGTGAGTTCATATCCCACATTCGGCTCAGAAGAGTGACGATATGAACGCGAGCCTGCAGAACTCCAAATGCTCGTTCGATATCCTTCATCGCCGCCTTTTGGTTTCTACCAAAACACAGTTGCTTTGTTGTTTGTGGAGCTGGTATTGTTTTAAAAAATGTAGCCCAATGAGGATAAATTCCATCTTTCAAGTAATAAGGGTTTGAGTATTCTGTTCATTGACCTTAAACTTAACTGGTGTAGTGAAGCCTCGAACTTCTTAGAAGAACAATATTGACCTATTCAGCACGTTGATGTTGTTGTTCGAGCCTAGTGTTCTGAAAAAGAGTGTCATATCCACTGGTCTTGGGATGTTCCTGTGGTCTCTAAATGATAATTGTGTAGCCTATTTTACTGGACAGTTCTTCCAATCCTAGTGCATGTAGTCGAGACTCCCTATCATCCTCGGGAAGTCGTGGGCTTCATTGATTTCCAGCAAACAATCGACATCTTCCTCTATCGGGCGTCGTAGATATGTTCGTCCAAAAACTTTGATGACGCTCAAGAAAAAGTTCCTGACGCAATCCAAAGCAGTGCTCTCCTTCATTCACAAGTAATCGTCAACGGTATCAGTGGCACCTCCATAATAGAGCGGACGAAGTGCTGCCATACACTTTTGGTGTGTAGAGAATCCGGCCTTCCCTATAGCATCGGAGAGTTGAAGAAAGTATGCGTACAACTCACTTAATGCATTCATGATTTGTAGGAACAATTCCCTCGACATCCAGAAGCGACACCGAAATTGTAGCTCGACATACACCGAAATAGGAGCGCAGAGTTAGCTATCAACCGATCTGTGCATCGTCTCAATTTCACTCTATCATTCCCCAATTTGGTGCCGCCGACGACTCTGACCTCTCTGCCTCCCTATCTTCTGCCCTTCGATGTACCCTTTTTGAAATCTGATATGTAAGCCGCTTGGCCATTAGTTCTCTCATCTTTACCCCGCTTTTGCCATTTCTCAGGGAGTCATTTTACCCAACTCCAATACTGTTGGATAAGGATCCATCAAATAAATAACAACGAATATTGAGAGAAGAAGAGGTGTGAATTTTGTGTAAGGGTGATAGTGTATTTATAGGAAAATTTATGGGATTTTCGAAAATCTGTCAGCGCCACCCATCGAGTCGCCATTGGTCTTGCATCGCCGAGTCCCATTGTTGCAGGATTTTTCAGCGACGCACTACAACGAGCGACGTTGTAATGAGCGACGCTACGACTTATGCGATGAGGATGTTGTGACCTTGTGTCAACATAATAATCTACGTGTTTTGATGATGACAAGTATACATATATTTATTCAAGATCAAATAACTCTTTCATATGTTTATTGTTTCAAATCAAACTCATTTTACAAAAGTTCTTATATTTTTTATACATGTGATTTTCGGATTTTTCAAGACAACAACTTAGGTTGCATTTGAGGTAACTTTGAAAAATCATATCAAATTCATTTCTTTATCAAATTACTATTTCTTTGATGTTTTAGAAACCTCTGTGAGTCTAATTTTTAATGATCAAATTGGTTCTCCATTTGGATACTCCATCAGAGAGTAATGGACAGAAAGGTGAGTAGACATCAAATCTGCCAGAACAGGTAAAGCAGATTTTCTTGACTGTCTTTCTTGATTAAACTGGGATTATCTACCAGGTAATAATAGACCTATTCTATACCATTGGAAAGATATATGAGTCTATTTTCTAACCCAACTGACCTTACTTGATTTGGATTCTTGTGGAAAAAGTTATGCTCATTTGAACAAGCAAAGGTCAAAGCTGAAATTTCTAGCAGCAAGCATGCTCATCATCTACTTATATCCAATGAAGTTGTGAACGAATTTTAAATCTCCAAGGACATTTTCAGACCTTCAATGATGATCAAGGAAGGCTATGGAAGATTCAAAATGTCTACTTTGAAAGGGTTCAAGTCCTACCAATAGGATTCTTGTAAGTATGATCATTAAGATATGGTTTGGCTAGCTCATCACTCAATCTCTCTTCCCTTATTCAAAAATCTGATTTTTCTTGATTATATAATCTTTTTTTTTATTCATTCAAACTGATTTTGAAAAGAGAGAAGTCATCATTTTAATCTTGAAATGTGTTGAGGACATTTCTTGTCAAGATATGTCACTTGACTTTGCACTCAAGTATTTGTTCTAACAACTCTTTTTTTGAATTACCAAGTGCCAAGTTTTTGTCTATAAAAGCACTCATTTGTTTCTTCATTTTAAGACACAACACTTCTACTATTTCTCTACAAAAATTCAACACAAAGTTCTTCTTCATCTTTGAGAGAAAAGTCATCTTGAGAGCTCTACTCTTCTTTGTTCAAGAAATTGTTTTGAAAGTCATGAACTAATAGTTTCATATCTTTTGATCTTTGAAAAACATATATTCTTATTGTTATATCTCTTTTTGAACATGTTATGCTCTCTTTGTAAACTATTTTGAAATCCTCTTCTCTCAAAATCATTTTTTTTTGATCAGCAATTTTTTGTTTATATAGAAACCTTGTTTTCGAAATAGAAAACAAAGCCAAGGGATTAGCCCTCAAGTAGTTACAAACAAGTTCTAACCCAAGTTTCTTGCAACCCAAGGCACCCAACCGTTCTTAACTAACATCCCCCCCCCCCCCCCCCCCCCCCTTGAAAGCTTTTCTTGCAACCCAAGGGATCCAGCTTTGCAATGAACCCCATAACTAATTTTCCAATGACTAGAAGTAATGCAATTGAAAACCCAAAACCAGTAGCTAGTGAGCACAAAACTTACCCCCAAACCCATCTACACCTCTTTCCCAAAGTGTAGCACAAAAGAAAATACAATGCCCCAAATGAATGCAAAGTTAACAAGTTTATGGTAAAACCCAGCAGCACCTTATGTCCCCAACACCCAGCAGCCCTGCACAATTCTGCAGCACCAGTACCAGTAGCAATCAAAAGGGCCAAAGTTTAAAGTTGTTCCCAAATCTCCACCACCATTGCCCAGCACCTAATGATAAGTGTCTCAACTTGCAGCACAGGAAGCCACAGATTTTCCTTAGGCATATGAGCTTGACAAATCAGAGCAAGTCAGTAAAACCTGCAATGCAAGTTACTGAGGGTTGGACTGAACAAAGAAAGTAGGGAAGAGATAAAACCAGTCCAAGCAACAACACTCTCAACCTATATAATTTTTTACCCCCACACAGCAAAGTTAAAAGGTCCTAAACTATGGACTACCCCCACACCAGCAGTAACTCAATGAAATGATCAAATGAAAACCTTACCCCCCCTTACCACAGTACCCATCCCAGCCCCTAACCCTCCCCATAACCCCCAAAAAATATATGGAAACACATAGTGGCTCAAGCAAACACTATGCCAGCAAATGAGTCCTAACTTTCTTGAAGTTGCAAGATGAGGGGGAATTAATCCAGTTGAGGAAAGTGAAGGAGTTGTGCTTATTAAATTTGGCCCACAGCAGCTGAAAGGAAAAGCTTTGAATGTTCTGAAATACTGTGTCAGGATTATCATACACCTCATTGAAGATCACTTTGTTCCTAGCCAACCAGATCATCCAAATTGCTATGGAAGCCAGAAAAGACCAATGTCTAGACTTGTTCCGAAGATCATTCCAAGAGATAAACCATTGATGTATTTGTTCAGGAGGAGCAGTGTAAATGGACCACCATTGTAGAATTTTGTACCATACTGCCCAAGAGAATTTGCAAGACAAGAAAAGATGATCTTAATCTTCAGGTTCAACATTGCATAAAGGACACCATATGGTACCTGAATAAAGGCCTCTAGCCAGCAGATAGCATCTGGTAGGAATGGCCTGCATACACAAAAGCCAAACAAATGCTGCAATTTTTGGTGGAAGGATTGGAGCCCAAAGTAAGGCAGGCCAATCCAGTTGATGGTTGGCTTGATTGTCTAGGGCTTTATACATCATTTGAACAGAGAAACCCCTATGATCATGGATCCAAGAGACCTTATCTTGGCCTGAAGTGAGCTGTTGTAAATTGAGGTCATCAGCCAACAGATAGAATTCCCCAATCTCCCAACCTCTAAGATCTCTTCTAAAGAGTAGGATCCAGTCCCCATCAACCCAAAAATGAGAGATAGTCAATCTCTTTTGTGTACTAAGGTGGAAGAGCCTTTGGTATTTAAATTTTAAGGCCATGTCAGTAAGCCAAATATCTTCCCAAAAATGAACTGTATTACCAGATTTAACCTCCCAAGAGAGGCCCACAGCACCAAAGGCTTCAGCAAATGCTGGATAGCTAAGGAGAGACTCAATGTGACTAATGAAAGATTGTCCATTGTGTAGCATGAAACTGGATAAATCCCAACTAGACAAATCTCACCCATATTTGGCACAAAGGAGCTGCTTCCATAGTGAATCTGTTTCAAGTGCAAATCTCCACCACCACCTTGCAAGTAATGCTTTGTTCATTATGTGTAAATTCTTGATGCCAAGACCTCCAACATTCTTAGGCCTGCAAATCAGGTTCCACCTAACTTTGTGCAGCACTTTCTTAGAAACAGTCCCATTCCAGAGAAATCTTCTCTGCCACTTATCCATCTCATTGATCACACCTATGGGAGCTTTAAACAAGGACATGTAATACAGAGGTAAGGAGCTTAAAGAAGAGATCCTACCCCCAAAAGATCTGTGTTTGGCTTGCCATAAATTAAGCTTCTGTTTGAATTTTTTGATAACAGGTTCCCAAGCTTTTTTTCTTCTGGGATTAACCCCCAGTTGAAAACCTAAATAATCAAAAGGGAGCTCCATGGTAGAGCAACCCAAGATAGCAGAAACCTCTTCACAAGTGACTGAGGAAGCATTTAATACCAGCACCTTTGATTTTTGGAAATTAATTCTCAGACAGACCTGCTGGCTTGTT